>JAJQKT010000055.1:445000-1939220 GCA_030512225.1 Rauvolfia tetraphylla | reverse complement strand
TTTCAAATCCACATCCTAGAATCTTTGATGCTGGCTCAGCATAAGGCTGCAGGAAATTCAGCTACTATTAAGTTAATCAAAAATTAGAAATAAACTAAAGGTCTTAAATATTACATTAACCAAATTTATGTTTAAACAGCTGCCAATAAGTTGGTTTAGTGGGGCAAAAGGGGTATATGGATGTTAAATTCAGTTTACTGTTGAAGTAAATAGGCAAGGGAAACTACAAACTGAAGAGGAATAAGAAGAATCTTAAAACCCTTATCTCACATAATTTTTGAGATCTAGTGGAATAATCTAGCATGCTAAGATACTGCTTGTAAAGTTTCAATTTTGTTGTTGAATTTTCCATATCAATAGAATTTCCCCACGAATGCACAAGTGGGCTTTTAACTTTGCTGTAAATATTAGAAATACGGAGTTGACAATCGATTACTTATCAAACAAACCTAGCAAAAATAGACTAAACCACAACTAATGGAACATATGTAGTTATCCGACTAAACCACAACTAATGGAACATATGTAGTTATCCAACTAAACCACAACTAATGGAACATGTGTAGCTATCCGCTGCGGTAATCTCATATTTGCAGTGCCCGAAAGATTCCATTGCATAACTGGATTTTAGGAAATTGAGATCCTTTTCAGTTCCTACCCCAGATTCAAAGGTAGGGAATTTGATAGATTGGAGTAAAAGAGACAGAATAAAGATACACTCATAGTAGCTCAAAAGGAAATTAGGAAAAAAATGGAGATTTGTATTCCTAAGAGAAAGAGGTCTTATTAACATGGAAAATCCAATAAAAAAGGGCATATACTGTAAAGTCTGGTTATAATCTGAAGACTTGAGGAAGGGAGAAAGATGACTGAGGATAATGGCAGGTAGATAAAGATGACTGAAGATAATGGCAGGTAGATCAGCTTTTGGCATCTAAATAAGATCCACAAACTCAAAATCTTTCTGTTGAAATGCCTAAAAATTATATTGCTGGTTGAATCAACCTTCCACAAGAGGTATTCATTATCAAGAGCATCACAGTCAATCTAGCTAGCAACTCAATCCCTCGACCATGCGGTGTTAATTTGTCCTAGTTTTATAATGATTTGGAGATGTCCAGGATTGATGCCAAATATCTTTCATTGGTTGTGGAGATGGATGGAGTAAGGCCCTTCAGTTGAAGATTAAGAGCAAGCCAGTTGTTGTCCTCTGTTTGATTTGGAATTACAGAAATACAATGTTTTTTAAGGGAAAAATTATTCAATGTTGAGCTGGAGAATCTGACCCCGTCTATAAGGTAGGCTAAGAAAAAATTGAACGAATTTAATTGTTATAATTCTATTGATTTATGCATGCAACAAGCTGAAAATCACTTATTGTAATTTTGGTAACAGTATCACCATACAAAATTTGCGAACAGTTGTAGTTTTATGGATGCATGCGATTCTAAATGTCAATGGCCTTTCAACAGAACCTTTGGGTTATCATTTTGCAATTAGCTGGGCCGCTAAGAGAATCAGAAGCATTTAGTTGGTCTCCTCCAAAATAATATTAATATAATTCAGAAACCTATTATATCTTATTTGATATTTATAATTTAGCTAAAACTTGAGTTGATGTTTGACAAATAGTTAAGGTTAGGGGGAATAATGTTTAAACTGCACAAAAATCTGGCTGTTCAGGCTTCATAGGGCAGCCTTGATTACCAATATAAGCAAGTTGCTGGTTATATGTTGTCTTTTATAGGTGACAAATATTTGCTCTCGCTCTCCCAAAAAGGAAAAGACCAAAAAAGAAGAAATAGTAGCATAAGAGAAATTAAGGAGAATTGACCTAGTAAAATAAGAACCACAATAGTTTAAGTCTAGAATTAATAGCTTTATGATGGCAGTAATAAAATAGCTCGAAATCTTTGTCAACATCATTTTCTCAACAACGCTTAATGCAGAAGTTTGTATCTTGAATATAACATTCAGATAAGAGAATCTAATTATGTTTATGTAATTGCATGCGTTACTGGTATCAACCATTAAACGACACTGAACAGTGCTAAGTTCGATCAGAGGCAACATGCTATTATGAAGATGTACCAGTTTATAATTGAAAAGAGCTTCCATAGTTCTGGTCCTACCCTAAACAGATACTCTAGTTTTAACCAACCATTGATCGCTTCCTTCCCCTTTGTCTTACTGAAATAAGTTGCCATAAAAGAGAAAACACAATAAGAATTAGGGTAACACGATATTAAAAATTCAACTGAGAATAAAAAACTACTTCACCCTGGGCAAGCTTATTCAGAGTTGAAGACCATTGCTTTGAAGATTTCCTGTATGAGGCAAGAATACGATCCATCTACACGACATTTAAAACCACAGAGGTAACATATTCATCTTCACTAGTACAAATTACAAAGAAGTCTACATAGATACTTGTTATATAAAATTGGGCCATCTACTGTTTGATGCGCTGTGCATGTGAATAGAAACTACACTGTTCCATTAGCATCTTTCATCTGTAAATCTATTGTGAAGCATTAAAATGGAAGAGAAAATATCCTAAAAGCAAGCATGCTGTTAATTCAACATTACAAGAAAAAATTAGCTGCATTCTTGATCTCAACAGTAGATTCATAAACAAACAACTATTAGCACCTAATACAGTGCATAGCTCATGCATGATATTTATGAAACAACATTATCACAAATTTACACCTACCACATTTCCGCATGAAGAATGCATAGAGATTAAAGCTCGTTCAAGTACATATAGGTCCACGGCTTTATCTTCTGGAAGAGTTGACGTGAAGCTTAGACCAAAGTCAATTAATACCTGCCAGGAAAGACAATGGTAAGTAACAGATCACCTTTCTCAAAACATGAAAACAGGAAACATCAATTTCAACTTTTTTCCTCTAAAAAACAAACTTTAAGAAAGTTGTGATTTATGCATGCATATTAATAGAACATAAAGTGCTGAAGCATAGAACCTACCAGCTGATTGGTACCACTCCGGACCAACATATTCGATGTGGTCAAATCACCATGGACGAGGCCACCATCATGTAGTTTACTGATTGCATCACCAATCTGGGCAGCAATATCCTCCATGCGTTCTTCAACAACTCCACTTGTTCCAAAGTTGAGAAATATTTCTTTCACAGAGGGACCTTGAACATACTCAAATGTTAGAGTATGCAGCAGAGGATCCACAGCATAAAGAACTGGAGTAGAAACCCCAAGACGTCTTGCTTTTGTCATGCACCTAGCCTCCTACTCGAACATTAAATAAGTAGATTCAGATACGTAACAGAGTGAGTTACTACAAAGGGCAAAAGCAGCTCCATCTGAAATCACTAACCCCATTTAAGCGTTTAAGGGTGAGCTTTGAGTCCAAAGAAGGGTGCCTGTACTTCTTGGAGAACCGCTCCTTTATAATAGACCTCCTACCTACAAAATTTGACTCAAAAACCCTCTGTAGAAAAGAGGAAACCATTCCCTTAGAAAAAATAAGGCAAAGACAAAGAGGTTTATGATATTTGATGCACATAGATCCAATACATTTTGTTACTAGATATACCAAGAGAAAAGACACTAGGCTATCGCAATACGACTAGGCTTTTCTCAATAAGCCGGTTTTGTTTATCTCTCAGAAGGGAAGACCGGGTTTAAGTTGAAGCCACTGGTTTAAAGGTTAGTTTTATAAATCCAATACCAATACAAACCTTTCTTTCCACTTCTCTACACACTTCCAAATACAGAAAAATTAGTTCCTCTCATTTCTTCCCTAAACTCCCAAATAGCATTGGAGGTAAATTATCTCACCTTCTTTTCTCCTCTTTCCTCTCATAACTTAAGATTTCTCTTCTTTTCTTTTCTCTCCTAAACTCCCAAACTAGCCCTAGGTACTTAAGAGTATCCATTACATTATTTATCTGCCTCTTTAGTTAATTTATTACTGAAAAAATAAAAAGGAAAGTTTGTAACATAGAACTTACCGCTTCTGCACCCTGCTTAATCAAAACCAAGGAGCCTTGTTTTTCATCTGCATCAATCTCCATAACTGAAGGTTTCTACTGCTACAGAGGTCTGAAAAGAAACTGATTAAAAATAAAAGAAGCACTAGACAATATAGCATGTTCTGCATATTACATGTTGACCAGGGATGTCTATAAAATATTCAGGCAAGGAATGTACATTAGTTGGTCGGAAATGTAGTAAGACAAGCATCAACCATCACTGAGAGTTCAGTCATTTTCACACATTACATCTCTTTTTTCCATTTTGATTTATTTTGTTCGATGGGGCTGGTGAAAATTGTTTTAGCATTAGGAAAATCAACAATAAAACTACCCTTTTTTCTTGCATTCCAGATAATAGAAGGGGAAAAAAGATAGGACCATGATTCCTGTGAATAGAAAAACAAACCTAGTTATTAAATTTGATGCTCCTTATAGAACACATGTTACTGAGGGCATAGGAGCAGGCACATAACACAACCATTTACTAGCAGCCACCTCTTTGAACTTCATGCAAGAAGCAAAGGAAACTCAGAAAATAGCTTCAGTAAAGGCAGTATTAATACATCATACAAAACAACAATAGAGGAAACCAAAGATCTGCTTAAAAATGAATTTCTGCATCTTTTTTACACAATCAAAAGGAACATGTCTGTTTAATCAAGAGAAAAAATTGGAAAACAATGATCAAATGAAGCAACTATATTAATTCTTCATTGTATTAGCTACTGAAGTTTAGCTGCAACTGGGAGCACTTATGCACTAACCACTACACAAGGACTTGACTGAAGATAGAATCAAGCCCAAAAAGCAGGACCCAGATCATTAGGGATCAAACTACAGTTGCATTCTATTAGGCCTAGACCATCAGAGAAAATTCAGATATATCATGGTGAATATGTCTCTCGCAACCAGCCTGTCCTTTTCTTTAAGTTTCAGTGCAAGATCCGAAATGCTGTTCAGGAAATTTTCCCCATCCATCACATGAACATACAACGATGTTCCCCATCCATCACATGAACATACAACGACACTTCTACAGACCTTGTTGAAATTGCTCTTCATAAAGTACTCTTCTTAATAGTTTAGTTAGTAACTTCAATACTCGTCTCTCTCGTGTTTAAGGCGCCTTACGTACAGCTAAGGGAAAATTTTAATTTTGTACTGAAAACGGAAAATATAGAACACCTTAAACAAAGCAAAGCCCCTTCAATTTTTCTTCCAACATTCAAGCCCAGAAGATTGTTCTTCCAACTAATTTATTTAAAAACACATACAAGATTAAGCTACTCAGAGATTCTTATCATTTTTTTCCACAAGCAGCATAAACCAACGAAAATGAAATCAAATATTGGAAAATGCGGTTACTCAAGAGATCCAAAAGACCCAAACAGCCACTAATTTGAAAAATTACCAAACTACAATAACTCATTAGATCAGAAACCTCATACACAAGATCCTCAGCAACAGTAACAAAATTCATTTACACAGATATTACACATCCATACAGAAAAAGGAAGGAATGAGAAATTATCGGTGCAGCGAACCTTCTTAGCAGATTCCAGAAACCAACAGCATTACAATAATTTATTTATCACAATCAAAATGGGTTTTCGAGGGCAAAGGGAAAACCGAAAAGGGGCTGCAAAATAGGAGAAAAAAGTGCCAATGAGTCTGTTTTGCGGGAAATACAGATGAAGTGGGACAAGGGACAATAACCGTGAATAAACGTGAAGTGTAATCAAATCAAACCACAAACGAATTTGCTTGTGGGTTTGCCGAGTGGTATTTCTTGTGCGGGAATCTCCAACTACAGCAATGAATGAACGAACAAGAGAGAGAGAGGGGAATAAAACAGAAAACAATTTGGTAGCTATATACGATCCTTTTTTTAGATTATATTCAGAAAAACAAATTATTATTTATTATTTTCTTTCAAGAATTATTAAATTTTTCTAAAATTTTTGAAACGCTAAAAATTAAATTTATCAACAATAACTTCATTTTTACGGAATAAAAATTAATTTATCAAATTATATCTAATTTTATGTCTTTATACATATAAACATCTTCAAAATCAATTTTTAAATAGTGACAAAATATAGTACATAATTTATTTCACTTCCGACAACTTAGAAGTGGTACAAGTTAAGAAAGTGGTGTCTCACTTGTGCCACCAATTGGCACAAGTGGTGCCCTAGGTGGCCGGATCGAAATATATTTTTTTAATATTGTATTAAATTTATGTATTTAATTTTATTTCACAAATAAATTTTATAATTTACTTTAATTAGTGAAACGTTCATTATCGGATACTATTATTATGTCAAATATTGTTTAAAGTAGTAAATGTATATGCCATTTGATTTCTTTAATGTGAAAAATTACATCTCTAGTTACTTTATTACATTTTTATAAGTTTTATTTTGAATTTAGATTAAATTTTATTTTTTATTAAATGTAGTGTGATGATTATTAATTAGATATATCATTATTTTATATTTACCAATTAAATGTGGAGTCTTATTTAATTTTTTAATTTAAAAAAATAAAGAGTATTTGTTTATATATGACAGGAGGTTGATCCTTTTCAGAGATAATGTGATGTATCATTTGATTTGGGACCTGTAGTTGACCGTATCAATTTAGGCTCACAATCAGTCGCGATAATTAGCCAAATACTTAATTCACCCCCGTCCTCCCCTCTTAAATATTTCAATTGGTATCAGAGCAAGTGCTTCTTTGTGTAGTTTTACAACCTAGAAGTTAAGATCTTATGACTAATATTTCAAACTTACCTTAGAAGGATCTTCCACAAATAGACCACCTTTGTTTGATGGAACAAATTATACATTTTGAAAATCTAGAATTAAGATATATATTTGTTCTATTAATTTTGTTTTGTGAAACATTATTGAGAAATGTCCTTACATACCAATGAAAATTAGAGCTGATGGAGTGACTTTAGAACCAAAGTCTATAGACGAATTTGATAAAAATGATTCAAAGAAAATGACATTAAATAATCAGGCCATGAACATTTTAAGTTGTGCATTAGATGTAACTGAATATAATAAATTGTGTATGTGACACTGCTCATGATATGTGGAGATTACTTCAAGTAACACATGAAGGTACGAACTAGGTTAAAGAGTCGAAGCTTGTCATGCTAGTAAGGGATTATGAGCTATTCATCATGAAGCAATGTGAGAATATTAGTGATATGTTTATAAGATTTACTAACATTTTCAATGGTTTGAAAGCTTATGGGAAGAGCTATACAATTGGAGAGCAAAACATAAAGATATTGGATGGTCTACCAAAATATTGACAACCGAAAACACTTGCTATTAAGGAATCAAAGGATTTAAAACCTCTCTCATTTGAAGAGCTCATTGGATCACTTCTTACGCATGAGATGAAGATGAAAAGACTAAATGATATTGAAGACGAAGAGAATGGAAGAAAAGGAGTTGTACTCAAAACTTCAAATCATTTGAGTGAACAAGAAAAATAATCAAGTGAAGAAGATGTAAACAGTGGAGAAGAAGAGATAGCTATGGCTGTAAGAAAGCTCAAAAGATTCTACAAAAAGGAATTTCTCAAGAAAGAGAGAAAACCAACCAAGAAGAGTGGACAGTCATCATCCTTCAACCCTCAATGCTTTGAATACAAAAGTACAGAACATCTCGTTGCTGATTGTCCTAAAGTTCTGGAAAGGAAAAGAGACAACAAAATCAAAGAGAAATCTGCCAAGAAGGGAAAATGACTGGCTGGAACTTGGGATCAACAAGCAGTGAAGGAAAAACCAACATATGCTTTATGGCAATTTATGAAGAGGTACAATCTTCTTCTTCTATTTCTAATTACTATGATGATGATGTTGATCCTAGTGATTTACTTGTTGAAATGTATGAAGAATTGAAAAAGGCTTCTAAAATGAATAAAGAAATGAAAATCAAAATCAATGAGTTATTACATGAGAATTCAAAGTTATGTTTCGAAAATGGGAAACTTCTTGAGACCATTAATTGCCTAAACATTGAAAAGGAAGTTTTAAATGAAACCATACAAAATATATCTCTTGAAAATAAAGAACTTTGTATAAAAGTTATTTCTCTTGAAACAATGCTTAATGATCATGAGATATTGAAAAAGAAAGTTAATGATCTTACATTATGCATTGAAAAATTTACAAATGGAAGAGAAAATTTAAATAAATTACGTGGTTCTTCATATGTAAAACATAGTCTTGGTTACACTCATGAAAGTTATGCTCCAAAATATAAAAACTTCTTAGCTAAAGAAACTTTTAATTCTATACCTCAAACTTGTTGTACATATTGTGGCAAGTATGGACACAAAGTGTCAAAATGTTATGTGAAAACAAAAATAGAAAATGGTGTTAAAACTATTTGGAGAGTTACAGAAAATGGTGTTCAAAACACATGACAGGAAATGCCTCACTTGTTAGTGAGCTTCAAGCAACAAGTGAAGGTTTTGTCACATTTGGTGATAAGAAGAAAGGAAAAATACTTGGAATTGGTAACATTGGTAAAGGTTCTTTCCTTCTCATTAAGCAAGTATTACTTATTGATGGTTTGAAGTATGATTTACTTAACATTAGTCAACTATGTGATAATGGATGTAAAGTAAAATTTAAATGTGACACCTGTACTATTTTTTATAGTGCAAGTAGCAAAACCATCTTTGTTGCTAATAGAGATGGAAATGTATATGTATTATATCTTGATGAACTTATCACAAATGATATAAAATGTCTTGTCATTCATGATAATGATGGATATTTATGGCATAGAAGATTAGGGCATGTGAGCATGGATTTATTAAATAAACTTTCCACACAAGAGCTAGTTAGAGGATTACCTAAAATGTATTTTGATAAAACTAGTCTTTGTGATGCTTGTCAATATGGAAAATAATCAAAAATATCTTTTAAACAGAAAAAAAAGGTTTCTACCTCAAAACCTCTTGAACTTGTTCATATGGACTTGTTTGGACCAATGAGGACCACTAGTCTTGGTGGTAAACCGTATTCTTATGTGATTGTTGATGACTTCTCTAGATTCACATGGGTGATTTTCTTAGCTCAAAAGGATGAAACGTTTCATGAATTTGTAAAAATTTTCAAAAAGATTCAAACTTCTCTTGAGTATAAACTGATTTCTGTTAGAAGTGACAATAGAAGAGAATTTTGCAATGAAGACTACAAAATTTTGTGATGAATATGGTATAACTTATAATTTTTCAGCTGCTAAAACACCCAACCAAAATGATGTCGTTGAAAGGAAAAATAGAACCTTACAAGAGATGGTTAGATCAATGCTTTGTGAAAATTCTTTGCCAATATATTTTTGGGCTGAAGCTGTAAATACTGCTTACTATGTAATGAATAGAGTTCTCTTAAGACCCTTCATAAGAAAAACACATTTTGAACTCTTATTTGATAAAACTCCTTCAATTGTTTATTTTAAGGTATTTGGTTGTTAAGTGTTTTATCTTAAATACTAGTGATAATCTGGGAAAGTTTGATAGAAAATCAAATGAAGGTGTATTTCTTGGTTATTCATCAAATAAAAAGGCCTATAGAGTTTATAACAGAAGAACATTATGTGTTGAAGAAACTATACATGTGACTTTTGATGAATCTAACATTTATCTTGAAATAAGAAGTGAAGATGATGTAGGTTCCTCAATGATTGATAATCAAACTCATCATCAAGCACCCACATTAGAAGAACATGCCAAAGAAGAAGAAATAATAGAGCAAGAACAAGATGGTCAACCTAGCAATGATCAAGAGCTTCCAAAGGACCTAAGATATGCAAGAGGTCATCCTAAAGAGCAAATCATTGGTGATATCTCCCAAGGAGTTAAAACAAGGCGGTATTTTATTGACAACTTTACTCTTTTATCTCATATTGAACCTAAAAACATTGATGATGCATTGTGTGATGATTTTTGGATTATTGCTATGCAAGAGGAGGTAAATTAGTTTGAAAGAAATAAAGTTTGGACTCTTGCTCCAAGACCTCATGATCATTCCATTATTGGTACAAAATGGGTATTTAGGAATAAATTAAATGAACTAGGAGAAGTTGTTAGAAATAAGGCTAGACTTGTTGCTCAAGGTTTTAACCAAGAAGAATGCATTGATTTTGATGAAACTTTTGCTCCGGTAGCTAGATTAGAATCTATAAGAATACTTTTAGCTTTTACTTGTTTTAAAGGTTTTAAACTATTTCAAATGGATGTTAAAAGTGCATTTCTAAATGGTTTTATTGAAGAAGAGGTTTATGTAGAACAACCACCCGATTTTGTTCATGAAAAGTTTCCTAATCATGTTTTTAAGTTAGCCAAGGCTCTATATGGATTGAAACAAGCCCCAAGAGCTTAGTAGGAAAGATTAAGTGGATTTCTTCTTTCAAGAGGATTTGCAAAAGAAAAAGTGGATGCAACACTTTTTATAAAAACTTCTAGCAATAATGATATTTTACTCGTGCAAATTTATGTTAATGACATAATTTTTTGTGCTACTAACACATCCCTTTGTAAAGAATTTTCCAAATCAATGCAAAATAAATTTGAAATGAGCATGATGGGAAAACTAAATTTCTTTCTTGGGCTGCAAATTAAGCAAACTAAGGATGGAGTCTTCATAAATCAAGCAAAGTATACCAATGAGCTATTGAAAAGATTTGGAATGGATTAAGCAAAAGGGATAGGTACTCCAATGAGCTCATCAACTAAACTTGATAAAGATAAAAAGGGTAAAAATGTTGATGAGAAATCATATAGAGGTAAGATTGGAAGTTTAGTCTATCTCACTGCAAGTAGACCAGATATTATGTTTGTTGTGTGCTTATGTGCTAGATTTCAATCTTGTCCTAAAGAATCTCATCTAATTTATGTCAAACGTATTTTTTGTTATTTGATTGATACACATTACTATAGTCTTTGGTTTTCAAAATCTTCGTCTTTTGATCTTATTGGATATTTAGATGCTGATTTTGCTGGATACAAAGTTGAACGTAAGAGTACTAGTGGTCATTGTCAATTTCTTGGTAGTTGTCTTGGTACAGTAAAAAATAAGCATGCGTGTCTTTGTCTACTACTAAAGCTGAATATATTGTAGCTGGTAGTTGTTGTGCTCAAATATTATGGATGCAGCATACTCTACTTGATTATGCTCTTAAATTCAATTGTGTGCCTATACTATGTGATAATACTAGTGCTATCAATTTGAGCATAAATCCCATTCAACATTCTAGAACAAAGAATATATAAATTAAGCATCATTTTATTCATGATCATGTTGCTAAAGGAGATATATGCTTGGATTATGTGAATACAAATGATCGAATTGCTGATATATTTACCAAGCCTTTGGCTGAGGAAATGTTTACCTATCTAAGAAGACTTTTAGGAATTTCAAATTTTAATTACTAATGTGTTTATTTGAGTGTGACAAAAGTAGGGAAAATTTGGATGCACAATTAGGATGCATTGAATGAAAATAGAACGTCCAAACTTTCTCCAGAAAATTTTGGATAGAAAAGTTCGGATACATGACAGAAAGGTTGTTTCTAAAACTGAAGAAACAGAGAAGTTTAAACGCAAGTTCGGACGCAGACCAAAAGGTTCGGTTGTTCGAACTTTGCGGTAACAACGGTTTTAAAGAAACCGAATAGCCGTTACATACATTTTTATCATCTGAACTCTCTCTCTTTTCAAATTTCTCTCTACCCATCTGCGTCCAAACCTAAATCTATCTGTAATTTCACCATTTTCACATCAAACCACTTGGATTTTTGAGTTCCTAACCCTAAAAACTTCTTAGATTTCACAGCATCTCTAATAGAAAAACACCATGGTGAGAACTAAGTGAGCAAATGTTGAGAAAGGAAAAGGGAAAGCAAAGGACAGAGATGGAGGATGAATTCTCAATGAACCAAGGAGAATCTGAGTTCCTTAATCATCATTTGGAGCAGACAAATTTGTCTCCATCAAGGCTGCATCAGAATTCGAAGATTGGAGCAAGAAATCCAAAAAAATCATTCCTGGAAACAGAGTGGACTTTGACAAACTCACAAACATGGGTAATGTTTTATCTTTATTTGGTGATATTGGCTGGAGCAATTTACTAGTTATTGATAAAAAATATTATCCTTCTCTCATATATGAGTTCTATGCAAATCTTAAAGAAGAAAGAGTTGAACAAGAGAGGGACAATGTTATTCAATGGTATTCTTCTAGAGTGTCTCAAGTAAACTTTGAATTCAATGATGCATTAGTGAATAGAATCTGTGGAGTGAGTGATATTGGAGCAAGGTATTTCTCTTTGGGACAACACTGCTATAACCGAGAGCTATTTACAAATGAAAGATTTGAAGAGGCTTTCACAAATGGTAGAGAGTTTAGGTCCATTAGAGAAAGGGAAATTAAAGCTTTTGATGCTAGGGGAAGAGTTATGCATCATATGATAACAACCATGATTATCCCTAACTTTGGACATAAATCATTTGTTGGAAATATACATATGGTGATTATGCTTGCTTTACATGAGCATAGGAGATTAAATTTTGGGTATATGGCACTGAAGCATATGATTGGAGCTAGAAAAACTGACAACAAAGCTTTACCATATGAAAGACTTTTAACAAGATTTTTCAAGAATTTTCAAGTTAAACTTTCTATTAGGGGACAAGCTTTCAAAAGGGGACAAATCTATACTAATGAGTTTCTCAAAAGAATGCAATTAACTCTTGATGATGAGGGAGTATGGAGAACTAAAAGAAAAACTCCTCCAAAAAAGAGTAGAAGTTGAAGAAAGTCAGGAAACTGAGGAAGAATAAGATAAAGCAGAAATGTGGGCAAGAGAAATGAAAACAAAGAGGAGGCATTATTCATCAAGTGAGGGGGAGCAACCCCCCTCCAAAAGAAGACTCTTTGAATAAGTGCCAACGCCTCAATCACATCCTAATGTTGGAGAAGGTCCTAGTGCTGAAGGAATTTCAAGAGGAGACACAATTCAAGAAGCCTTGAATAACCATATCAAGGAGATGGAGAAAATGTATAAATTCTTTGAAACGTTTGCTCCTATGGTTCTTGGAAAATTAGACAGTTTAGAGAATAGAGTCGAGCACATTGAGAAAATATTGATGAAAAATACTCAAAGTGGTGAAGGGGATTCTAGAACTCTAGAAAGAGATAGAGATGCTGATAGTAATGATGAAGAAGATAATGATGATGGTGACCAAGGAGATGACAATGAGCAAGCTTTGGAATCACAAAGAGGAGAACAAGGAATGCAGTAAGCTGGAATTAGACTAGTAGGAAGTCAAATTGCAAGAGCTGAAATGACAACACCATCAAATCCAACATTCAGCCAAGGAAGAGTCAAACATGTTGCAATCAAGAAGAAATCAAGAAAAGACTCTCCATCAACATCAAAAGACTAAGCATATTTATTTGTGATAAGCTTAGTATGACTTATGAACAATTACTAGCTTGGTTTTTGCAATTTCTCTATTTTTTCACTTTAAATTTCTAAACTTTATTACTGTTTTTCTTTAATGTGGCCTATGTAATAGTTGTGTTGAAGCTCAATGATGAAACCTCAGTGTTGAGAGAATTTAATGATACTTTGATCACCCCAAGCTTAATTGCTGTTATAAAAGGGGCAAAAATGTTGATTTACAGAATTATGCTAAATTAATCCTTACTATTTCTGTTGGCTATAATTGCATATCAGTCTCATTTTTATTACCCATCTTTGAGTGATGACAAAAGGGGGAGAAAGAATGTGCTGAAAATATGTGTTATGTGTGCTGTAATGTGTGCTATGTATGTATATGTACGAAATATGTGTATGTGCTAAAATATGTGTTATGTGTGCTGTAATGTGTGCTATGTATGTATATGTATGAAATATGTGTTATGTGTGTTGCAATGTGTGTTATATATGTATATGTACGAAATATGTGTTATGTGTGCTGCAATGTGTGTTATGTATGTATATGTACGAAATATGTGTTATGTGTGCTGCAATGTGTGTTGTGTATGTATATGTATGTGTTGATATGTGATATAATGAGTAATGTGAAAATTTGGCAGTATTTCTGCATTTGGAATTTAAACTGAAAGGGTTCTAATATGTGAGGATAAAGTTCATAAGTGTTAGTCCTAAGGGCAAATCATGAGGTCATGATTAAGTTTTGATTAATGACAAATATTGATGAGGACTAATCTTTATGTCATTTGTGTGATAAGATTGTTGGGTTAAGAAATATGAAGTCTCATTGCCTTGAAACTAAAATACAAGAACAACTCCAATATGTCAAAGTAATTGAAGATTGAAGAGTTTGTTCAAGTTGATTGAAGGTTTTGAAGACATGAAATGTAGGTTACATGTGCTTAATAGGTAAACTTTATAAATCCTACACTCTTAAGCCTTGGAATCTATGAGTTGCAATTGAGAGCACAAAACTTGATTTAAATGGTTTCAATGGTTTTGAACTTATATGAATTATCAAGTTTTTCATCAACGATTTTTATACTTAAAAGGTTTTAATAACTTATCTTTGAGGTTAGAATGTTTTCCAACTTGTTTAAATTAATTTGAATATGTTTTGACAAAGTTTGAAAAATTCAGATGCACTATGAACAGCACTATGAACAGTAACTACTGTTCAAGTGAACAGTACCAATTATTTTTCCAGAGAAATTCAGACGCACGTTCAGAGTCACCTGAAAAAATTCGATCGTTCGAATTTTAAACAGAACAAAGGAACAGTACACTGTTCACATGAACAGTATTTTCTAGAGAAATTCTAACGCACAAGAAAAATTCGGTCGTCCGAATTTTGAACAGTATTGTCCGAATTTTCTGAAACTAGCCGTTTTATAACCGTTTTAACTGATTTTCAAAATATATAAAAGCCACAAACTCCAAATTTTCTATAGAATTTTTGAACTTAAGAAATCCTTGAAACTCTAATTTGTTTGACATCAAAATTATTTGAAAAGCTCTCAAATTGCCTTGTGCTCAAAGGTTAAAATTCAAGATTCCAAAGGCAAGAAGTGAAGTAGTGCTAGCAATTGTATTCATCTACCAAGAAGTGTTGATAACATCCAAACTCTATCTTTACATTATTGTTGTGATTGATACAATGTTATCTTGTGACGTAAAATCCTTTTGGTAAGGGAGAGTCTTAGACTACATTAATCAAGGTTGTTGTGTAAAACTCGTGTGTGGGTGAGCCTTGGATTAGATTGGTCTTCAGGTTGTCTTTAGATATAAAATTCTTGGGGAATGGTGAGCCTTGTTTGTAGGATTGTAAAGGAGGTTGTTGGTATAAAACCCTTGTTGGGTGAGCCTCTTGTGTAATTGCCTAAATTGAGCCTATAGTGAATTGGTTGAAATACTTGAGTGTGGACTCAAGGTAGTGAATATAGATCTTAGAGAGATCGAACCACTATAAATCGTGTGTTCATTTCTTTATAGTTTTACTATAAATCGAAATATTTTTTTTAATATCGTATTAAATTTATGTGTTTAATTTTATTTCACAGATAAATTTTATAATTTACCTTAATTAGTGAAACGTTCACTATCGGATACCATTATTATGTCAAATATTGTTTAAAGTAATAAGTGTATATGTCATTTGATTTTTTTTATGTGAAATATTGCATCTCGAGTTACTTTATTACATTTTTATAAGTTTTATTTTGAATTTAGATTAAATTTATTTTTTATTAAATGTAGTGTGATGATTATTAATTAGATATATCGTTACTTTACATTTACCAATTAAATGTGGAGTCTTATTTAATTTTTTAATTTTAAAAAATAAATAGCATTTGTTTATATATGACAGGAGGTTGATCCTTCTCAGAGACAATGTGATGCATCATTTGATTTGGAACCTGTGGCTGACCGTATCGACCTAGGCTCATAATCAGTCACGATAACGTGTAGGGGCAATTTCTGTCACATATATCCTAAACATAATCTAGCACCCACCAGTAACTATCTGCTTGCTCAGTTCTCATCAAAGCGACAACAATTAGAAAGTTTCGGTTGGTTTTCTTGATACAGACGATCTCCAAGTATATCATGTTGTACCTATTTTAAATAAATTATTATATTAATACGTACCAATTTATACATATTGTTAGCCCTAAGGGCAAATCGTGATGTTTTAATTAAGTTTTGAATAATGACAAACATTGATGTGGACTAATCCTTATGTCAATTGTGTGATAGGATTGTTGGATTAAGAAGTATGAAGTCTTGTTGCCTTCAAGCCAAAATGCAAGAACAACTTCAATGTGTCAAAGTGATTGAAGATTGAAGAAATTTTGTTCAAAGATGATTAAAGGCATTGAAGACTTGAAGTGTAGTTCACATATGCTTAATAGGTATATTCTTTTGTAAACCCTACACTTGTGTGTCTTGGAATCTATTGAATGCATAAGAGATCAACATGTTAGCCCTAAGGGCAAATCATGAAGTAATGATTAGTTTTGAATAATGGCAAACATTGATGAGGACTAATGTACTTGTATGTTGAGTGATAGGATTGATAGATTAAGAAGTATGAAGTCTTATTGCCTTGAAGCCACAATGCATGAACAACTCAATTATGCCAAAAGTGATTGAAGATTGAAGAGTATGTTCAAGATGATTGAAGGCATTGAAGACTTAGAGTGCAAGGTTCATATGCTAAATACTGTAAACTCTATACTTGTATGTCTTGGAATTAGTTGAATGCATAAGAGAGCACAAAACTTATTTTTGAAATGGTTTTAAATGAACTTTTTGATATCAAGTATGTTTTTGAAGTTTCAAATGATCTTAAGAAAACTTTGGAGATTAAAATGTTTTGGTAACAGTTTTTGTGTTAGAAAGTGCTTAAATGACTTATCTATTTATACAAAATAATTTCAATGTTATTAAGGATGATTTTTAAATGATTTGACAAAGTTTGATAAGTTTGGATGCAAGTTTGGATGTCCAAACTTTGAAAATGATCACTGTGCTTCCAGAGAAATTCGGATGCAAGTTCGGACGCATGGAGTAAAGTTCAGACGTACAAACTTTCTCTAATAGCATGGTTACTATTTTTTCAGAGAATTTTGGACGAATGTTCGAACGCATAAGGAAAAGTTCGGACGTATGAACATTTCCAGACAGCTTGGCACATTGAAGTTCGGACGAAAGTTCGGACGCATGGCAGAAAGTTCGGACGTCCAAAATTTCTCTGATAGCATGGTCACTGTTTTTCTAGAGAATTTCGGACGAATGTTCGGACGCATAAGGAAAAGTTCAGACGTCCGAACTTTTCTAGACAGATTGGCACAGTGAAGTTCGGGCTCATGACAGAAAGTTCGGACTTTCGAACTTCTCTGAAACTAACTGTTTTCGAACTTCTCTGAAACTAGCCGTTTTATAGCTGTTATATTTGATTTTTCAAATCTATAAAAGTTATAAACTTCAGATTTTTTGCAAGTTTTGAATTTCCAAGAACTCTAAACATTCCAAAGTCTTTAGCAAACATTAAAGCTCTCTTTGTCTTGTGCTTTCAATTGATCATTCAAGATTCCAAAGATAAAAAAGTGTGAATGTGCAATATTGTGTAATCATCTACCAACAAGTAGTAACATCTTACACATTCTCCTCTCCTCATTCAATTGTGTTCTCCACTAACTCTTACAAGGTTATCTTGAAAACATAAAATCCTTTAGATAAGGGTGATCCTTGAGACATTGACTCAAGGTTGTTTGTAGATATAAAACCTTTAGTAGGGTGAACCTTATTTGTAGAATTGCAAAAGAGGTTGTGAGTGTAAAACCATGTGTGGTGAGCCTCTTATGTAATTTGTGAACTTGAGCATATAGTAGATTGTTTGAAATCCTTGAGTGTAGGCTCAAGGTAGTGGACGTAGATCTTGAAGAGATCGAACCACTATAAATTACTTGTGTTTATTGATCTTACGTTGTTTTACTGCTTTGCTATTAATTGACATATTCTCTCATTGAACCAAGTACATATAATATGATCTTGCTTAGAAGTGTACAAGGAAATTATTTTCGAAAATTAGCCAAAGACCTAATTCACCCCTTCTTAGGTCTTTCACAACAAAAACTTGTTTTGAATCTTAAATGACTTTGAATGAATTTTTGAATAACAAGTATGTTTTTGAACCTCAAATGATCTTGAGTAAAATTTGTATGATCAAAGTGTTTTAGTAACGGTTTTTGAGTTTGAAAATGTTTAAATGACTTATCTATTTATACAAAATGTTTTCAATGTTATTAAGGTTGATTTTCAAATGATTTGATAAAGTTTGATCAGTTCGGACGTCCAAACTTTGAAAATAGTTCTGTGCTTACAGAGAAATTCGGACACAAAGTTCGGACGTCCAAACTTTCTCTGATAGCATGGTTACTGTTTTTCCAAAGAAATTCAAACGAATGTTAGGACGCATAAGGAAAAGTTCGGACTTCTGAAATTTTCCAGACAACTTGGCACAGTAAAGTTCAGACGCATAGGAGAAAGTTCGGACGTCTGAACTTCTCTGAAACTAGCCATTACTAGCCATGTTATAGCTGTTGAAGCTAATTTTTGAAATTTATAAAAGCTATAAACTCAAGAATTTTTGTAAGTTTTGAATCTCTGAGAAATCTTAACATTCCAAAATCTTTAGCAAACATCAAAGCTCTCTTTTGTCTTGTGCTTTCAATTGATTATTTAAGATTCCAAAGACAACAAAGTGAAGAGGTGCAACATTGTGTAATTATCTACCAAGAAAGTGATAACATCTTACTTATTCCCCATTCTCCATTTAATTGTGTTTTCTACTAGCTCATTATAAGATTTTCTTATAAACGTAAAATCTTTTAGATAAGGGTGATCCTTGAAACATTAATTCAAGGTTGTTTGTAGATATAAAATCTTTTGGTAGGGTGAACCTTATTTGTAGAATTGCAAAAGAGGTTGTGAATGTAAAACCATTGTGTGGTGAGCCTCTTATGTAATTGTTGAACTTGAGCACATGGTAGATTGATTGAAATCCTTGAGTGTAGATTCAAGGTAGTGGACATAGATCTTGAAGAGATCGAACCGCTATAAATTGCTTGTGTTCATTGATCTTAGATTGTTTATTGTTTTATCATTGATTTAACTATCCTCTCATTGAAACAAGTTTTCATAATCTGCTCTAGCTAAATTTATAAAAAAAAATAGTTTTCGATAATTGGCCAAATACCTAATTCATCCCCTCTTAGGTATTTCACATATATTTTTTATAAATAAAATAAGATAATTCTACGGTAATACTATAACATACTTGTTAGTCTTGTATATCGTATCTATTATCAACACAAGTGAATACGTACGAGCAAGTATATATGAATTTGGATGAGCGAACATTCTATCACTCAAAATTTCAGCCCCTGGCTCAACTTTGTACCAATGAATATATCCATGGTCAATGAACAATTTGAAAAGTTTTTAAACTACTATCCGACTTTCCATACTCATCACCCTTAACTTGTGTCTAGCATTGTACACAGTTTTTGATCTATGTCAACAAGCAACACAACGTATGTTAATTATACTGTCGATAAATATTAATATAAATATATAAATGTACCAGTAAAAAGTATGAGTTTGGTGTTATCAAAACACATACCTAATAATAGTTCGCAGGTTCTCTCGCTTCAAATAATCTAATATATATTTTGATTAAACGTGACATTTATTTATTTACTATGAGATTTTCAACTCTCGCTCCGTCATCACGTAGCTAGTGCATGACTGTACCGAGTTCCCAACTCGTGATTGTGTTTGTCGCATATCACCGCAAGACTCAAGCTCCCTCGTAATACTCTTTACATATTAGTTTTAGCAAACAATGACACTTTTTCGTACCCTTAGGCTTTTGATATATGTTCTCTGCCTCCGCTATTGGCTGATCCTTGGGAGTAGAAATAAATTTTCAATAAGCTCCTCTCCTCTCAAACCTAAGTTTGACGAATCCATTACCGTTTTCGTCACTTTTTTTTCGAGCGAGCAATTATCAATAGGGTCCTCACTTGCAATACTGCTGCCTTCGCCTACTGTACCAATTTCTCTTTACTTAAAAATATATTGTGTTTCCCTAAAATATGACTTAAATCCTCAACTTTGTCAAGATCTAAGAAATTTTTGAATGAATCTTCTGACGATAACATACATGCACCATCCCTGTAAAATGCTTGATGAAATTTCAGTTTATAGCTTTTTTATTGTTTTTGCAATGCATATATCGCATGTTGTTGAATATGTGTTACTTATACTTGCAATATTATCAAAATTGAATAGATTAATAATACAAATAATTACGACAATTATTACAAATTAAATATGCCAATAGCTGATAAAAATATAATTACACAAATAAATAAGCAATATTTTAAAAAATTTAAAAATTTTTTGGATTGCCCCAAAAAGTGGCACAACTTGGGTGCAAGTTGCACCTTTTCTTGCACAACTAGCACACAAATTGCTCTAGAAGATGGCGCAACTACACAAGAAGTTGCGCCAAAAAGTGGCGCAAATGACACAGAAATGATGAAATTTGATAAATTTGCATATTAGTTAACAATTTCATTAAGTTTTTACTTTAAATTCAAGATAATCCTTCGTAGAATCCATACTCATTGTGTTACTGCGACTAATTTTGATGTGTTTTGTATTGACTTAATTAGTTTGTTGAGAAATTTGAGCAGAGAGAATATATGAAGGAGAGAGAGTTTTGAAAAGTGAAAGTTTTTCTTACTGTATAGTCTAAAAAAACTGTATATAAAAACGACGAATAATTTTGGGTATTGAAAAGGTAATAGGTCACTTATGTCGCATGTTTTATTTTTTTCTTTTTAATGTCAACCTATATATATATATATATATATATATATATATATATATATATATATATATATATATATATATATATATATATATATATATATAATTGTTAATTACAAGGTCATAAATTATTAATGCAACACCATTTTATTTTATTATGAATTGTAAATATGTGATTTAAGTCTATCTCTACATTACCAAATTCTTTCAGTCTCTCTCTAAAATTTATGGTTATTTTGAAGTTTCATAGTTCGTAGAGACAAACTAATACAATAAGTAATATTGACGATTTACAAATACAAATTCATAAAATTAAGATAAAATAAAATAAAATAAAGTTAGAGTTAGAAGTCCAGAAGGATTGGCTTAATTTTATAGTGTATTTAAATTGAATTTTAGTTTTAAATTTTGAGAATTGATCAACACAGAATGATAATTTTGTTAATGCATAATAATATTTTATAATTTTAATATTTTATAATTATTTTATTTTTAAGAAAGTTAATGCGGCGGTGTGCTTGGGTGCACCACTCTTGTGGGTTGCGCCAAAAGTTTACGCAACACAAAAGGCCAGGGTTTTTCTTTTTTCTCTTTTTTATGTTTAATTTTTTTAAAAATAATAAATATTTTTAATTTTTTTAAAAAATTTATAATAATATTTAAAATAATAATTCAATTGCAATGATTTAAAATTTAATTATAATCAATTATAATTTTTAAGATTTAATTTTTTAAATTTTTAAAAATTTACGTGTGTAATAAAATTTAATATCGATACAATTTAGATAAAGCAATGAATCATCTATTATACCTCATAATGTGGTGATTATTAGAAATAAATGAAATAAATATTAGATAGTAAATTTAGAAATCTTATAAAATATTTAAATAATAAAAATATTAAAATTATTTAAAAATTATTCTATATTAGTAAAATTTATATACGTTTATTTATAAAAAATTTTATTTCGAAAAGTTTAAAAATAAATTATTTATAAAAAATAAAATTTAAAATAAAAAATAAGTTTGGGTTGCAATCCAAGCACACTCAAAACATTACAGTTAATAATTATATTGTGTTATGAATTTGATGATGCGCAATCGTCGTCGGCAGAACAAAATCGTAATACTAACGTAGAGAACTTAATAAAGAAAGTATACTGTATGGAATAAAAGAAAATATAAAGAGAAAATAGAGAGAAAGAATAAGAGATCTTTATTGATTCTCTGAGAGTATATTGATCAATGAATGAGTGAATACAACACCTCAACCTAGAGCCCTATTTATAGGGTTCAGGGGACATCCCAATCAGAAGAGGTATAGGGTAATCAGAAGACAAATCCTATTACTAATCAAAGGTATGATAGAACTCTACCATCTATCTTCTGGATAGTTGGAGTATCTCTATAACTCTAATAATGGACATCCATAATAATATTAATTTCATAACACTCCCCTTGGATGTCCATTGCATAAGAGTATGCCTCGTTAAAACCTTACTAGATAAAAAACCCTGTGGGAAAAACTCTAGTGAAGGAAAAAGAGTACACTACTCTTTATGTCATATTTACTCCCCCTGATAAGATAATCCTTTAAGGTTTCTTAACTGCCGCATTCCAATTTTGTTCACTAATTTCTCAAATGTTGCGGTTAGTAATGCCTTAGTGAATAAATCTGTCAGATTGTCACATGATCGAATTTGTTGCACATCAATATCACCACTCTTCAGGAGTTCATGAGTAAAGAAAAATTTTGGTGAAATATGCTTTGTCCTATCTCCTTTAATATATCATCCTTTTAATTGAGCTATACAAGCTGCATTATCCTCATATAGAAGAGTTGGAATTCTATTTCCAGAGGATAATCTACAATTCTCTTGAATATAATAGATCATGGATCTTAACCATACACATTCTCGACTAGCCTCATGAAGGGCTATAATTTCAGAATGGTTAGATGAAGTAGCTACCATGGATTGTTTTGTAGAACGCCATGAAATAGCAGTACCACTATGGGTAAATACATAACTAGTCTGAGAACGTGCTCTATGTGGATTGGATAAATATCCAGCATCCGCATAACCAATTAACTTCAGGTTGGTTTTATTTGAATAAAACAATCCGAGATCTATAGTACCTTGGAGATATCTAAAGACATGCTTAACACCATTCCAATGTCGTCTTGTGGGGGAAGAACTAAACCTTGCTAATAAATTTACTGCAAATGATATATCAGGTCTTGTATTATTAGCAAGATACATCAGTGCACCAATTGCACTAAGATAAGGTACTTCAGGACCAAGTAGTTCTTCACTATCATCCCGAGGTCGAAAAGGATCTTTATTCACATCTAGTGATCTAACGACCATTGGAGTACTTAATGGATGTGCCTTGTCCATGTAAAATCTTTTTAGGACTTTCGTTGTATATGTTGATTGGTGAATAAAACATCCATCTTCCAGATAGTCAATTTGTAAACCAAGGCAAAACTTAGTTCTTCCAAAATCTTTTATCTCAAACTCTTGTTTCAAATAATTCACCACATCTTGAAGCTCTTCTGGAGTTCCAATAAAATTGATATCGTCAACATATATAGCAAGTATCACAAATCCTGAAATATACTTCTTAATGAAGACACATGGACATATTGGATCATTTTTGTATCCTGCTTTTAATAAGCTTTCACTAAGACGGTTATACCACATGCGTCCAGACTGCTTTAAGCCATACAATGACTTTTGTAACTTAATAGAGTAATATCCACGACAACCAGATTTACATGCTGCAGGCATGTTGAATCCTTCTGGAATTTTCATATAGATATCATTATCCAGATTTCCATATAAATAAGCAGTCACTACATCCATCAGACGCATATTAACCTTTTCATTTGCTGCCAGACTCACAAGGTATCGAAATGTAATTGCATCCACTACAAGTGAATACGTCTCATCATAATCAATACATTGTCTTTGTGAAAAGTTTTGTGCAACAAGTCGTGCTTTATATCTCACAACTTCATTATTCTCATTTCGCTTTCGCACAAATACCCATTTATAACCAACGGGCTTTACACCTTCAGGTGTTCGGACTACAGGTCCAAAAACTTCACGTTTTGAAAGCGAGTTCAATTCTGATTGAATCGCATCATTCCATTTTGACCAATCATTTCTATGTCGACATTCTTCAACTGATATTGGTTCAAGATCCTCATTATCTTTCAAAACATAAAGTGCTACATTATAAGCAAATGAGTTATCTATAGTCATTTCCATTCGATTCCAACTTCTGCCGGAAGTCGTATAATTGATGGAAATTTCTGTATTATTTTTAGAATCTTGAACATTTTCATCAATTATCTCTTGGTCCTTTTTCTCAGATTCTTCAATATGATTACTTTGATCATCTGTTCCTCTTTTCTTACGAGGATTTCTATCTTTTGAACCAATAGGTCGACCATGCTTCAGGCGTGCTTTTGATTCAACAGCTACAGGTGTTGAATTTTGCTCTTTTGGGACTTCAACCCGAATAGGGGCATCTATAGCTGGTAGATGCGATCTTGTTACTCTTGTAGAGTCGGCAAATGCATCTGGCAGTTGATTTGCTATCTTTTGTAAATGAATTATCTTTTGAACTTCAAGCTCACTCACGCTTGTGCGCGGATCTAGACAATTCAAAGATGTTGTCCAAACAAGCTCTTTTCCTTTTGGTTTATTGTCTCCCCTAACTTGGGAAACATAGACTCATCAAAATGACAGTCAGCGAACCTTGCCGTAAATACATCTCCCGTCATCGGTTCAAGATACCTTATTATAGAGGGAGAGTCATATCCAACATATATCCCCAATCTCCTTTGAGGACCTATTTTAGTTCGCTGATTAGGTATTATAGGTACATACACCGCACATCCAAAAATTCTCAAATGAGAAATATTTGGTTCAAAGCCAAAGGCTAATTGTAAAGGAGAAAATTCATGATAACTTGATGGCCTAATACGCATAAGTGTTGCTGCATACAAAATTGCATGTCCCCAAGCTAATACAGGAAGATTTGTTCTCATTAAAAGTGGTCTAGCAATTAATTGTAATCTTTTGATAAATGATTCCAGTAAACCATTTTGAGTGTGAACATGTGCTACGGGATGTTCAACAATAATGCCAATTGACATGCAGTAAGCATCAAATGCTTGAGAACAACATTCAGCAGCATTATCTAGACGGATTCTTTTAATCGGGTGATCTGGGAACTGTGCCCTTAGATGAATTATTTGGGCAAGTAATCTCGCAGACGCCAGGTTGCGAGTAGATAATAAACAAACATGTGACCATCTGGTCGATGCATCAATTAACACCATAAAATATCTAAATTGCCCACATGGTGGGTAAATAGGCCTACATATATCACCATGAATCCGTTCTAAAAATGTAGAAGACTCAACTCCCACTTTTGCTTGGGATGGTCTAATAACCAATTTTTCTTGAGAACAAGCAGCACATGGAAATTTATTCAATACCCTTTGATCTTTCAATGGGTGTCCATGCGTATTCTCAATTATTTTTCGCATCATAATTGATCCTGGGTGACCCAAACGGTCATGCCAAATGCTAAATGTAGCAAGATTAGTAAACTTCGGTTTACTAAATGATGCGCTTCAACACTATTTAATTTTTGCTTAATATAGGCCGGAAGAAAGAGATGAAAATCTCTCTAAGATAGATTTCTTTCCGGAGACAGTTTGAGTAATGCAAAGATACTCAAATTTATTTTCCTCCATTGTTTCAACATGATATCCATTTCGGCGAATATCTTTAAAACTCAATAAGTTTCTTTTAGATTTTGAGGAAAACAAAGCCTTATTGATGGCAATTATTGTGCCTCCAGGCAATAAAATACTAGCTCTTACGGAGCCTTCAATTAGTTTTGCACTACCATTTATAGTGTAAATATTTGTTTCTCCCATATTCAAGCAAGAGAAATATCTCTTACTTTTAAGTATAGTGTGCGTAGTACCACTATCAATGAGACAAATATCTTCAGTGATACTTTGAGAGTCATAATAAGGAATAAGAGCCATCTGAACATATAAAAATATAAAGTTCTATTACAAAGGAAATTTGTAGTAGATCACTAAGGATTATTACAAAATAAATATAACTAAACATGAACTAAACTAAAAATTTAGAAAAATATTGAATAGAATTCTCATTTCTTTTGGACACTACCATCACCAATCAAGTGGTCAATTCTTCCTTCTGGGTGCTCAAAAAAATCAGCCACATCTAGATGAGTTACATCGACAATGGCATCATTAAGATTCTTGTTATCACCATCATCGGGAATGGAATTTTGAGAAGTAAAGTTTGCTTCAGGACTTTTACCCTTCTTCTTAATTGATGCTTGATAAAGCTCAACAAGATGCTTTGTCGTACGACAGGTACGAGACTAATGGCCTTGCATACCACATCGATAACATTTATCTTCACGATCTTCTGGATCCACTTCCTTCTCTTTTCTTTTCTCATTGTTTTTGACCAACTTCTGGTGGATTCTGTTATTTTTCGCACTTGATGCTCTATTTTGTTCGCCATGATTATATAGATGCTTTCTACCACGGTCGCGTCCGTATCCTCGGTTTCGACCATGACCATGACCTCTTCCAGGGCCATATCCACGGGTTCTAACTGCATTCACTTCAGGGAGTGGAGTAGAACCTGTTGGTCGAGCTTCATGATTTTTCATTAATAGCTCATTGTTTTGCTCCGCAATAAGAAGACAAGAAATTAATTCAGCATATTTCTTAAAGCCTTTTTCTCGATATTGTTGCTGCAGGACAATATTCGAGGCATGAAAAGTAGAGAACGTTTTCTCTAACATATCAACGTCAGTGATATTTTCACCACATAATTTTAATTGAGAAGTAATTCTAAACATTGCGGAGTTGTATTCACTTACATATTTAAAATCTTGTAGCCGTAAGTGCATCCAATCATACCGTGCTTTTGGTAGAATGATCATCTTCTGGTGGTCAAATCTTTCTTTCAGATCCTTCCACAAAACAAGTGGATTTCTTACGGTAAGATATTCCGCCTTCAAATTCTCATGGAGATGGTGGCGGAGAAAGATCATGGCTTTTGCACGATTTTGAGATGATGATACATTATTCTCTATAATGGTGTCTCCTAGACCCATTGCATCTAGATGAATTTGAGCATCTAGTATCCATGATAAATAGTTCTTTTCAGAAATGTCAAGAGCAAAAAAATCGAGTTTGGCAAGGTTTGCCATGAAAATTCAAAGGTAGAAAAATACCTCTTTTTATCTTGATTGATCTCTAAACTCCAGTGGCAGAGACTCGTGCTGATAACGTGTTATGAATTTGATGATGCGCAGTCGTCGTTGGCACAACAAAATCGTAATACTAACGTAGAGAACTTAATAAAGAAAGTATATTGTATGGAATAAAAGAAAATATAAAGAGAAAATAGAGAGAAAGAATAAGAGATCTTTATTGATTCTCTGAGAGTATATTGATCAATGAATGAGTGAATACAACACCTCAACCTAGAGCCCTATTTATAGGGTTCAGGGGACATCCCAATCAGAAGAGGTATAGGGTAATCAGAAGACAAATCCTATCACTAATCAAAGGTATGATAGAACTCTACCATCTATCTTCTGGATAGTTGGAGTATCTCTATAACTCTAATAATGAACATCCATAATAATATTAATTTCATAACATATTGTTTAATATAATATTATTAATTGCAACTATAAATTGACATTTATTAAAAAAGAAAAAAGAAAAACAAAACATGCAACGTTTTCACAAGTGACCTCTCACCTCTACAATACCAAAACTTGCTTCGTAGTTTACTAATGCTCACCGCTCCTGTCCCGGTCCCACTCTCTTTCTCTCATTGGTTCATTCGTTGCTGCAGTTGGAGATTCCCACACAACAACAAATACCACTCAGCAAACCCACAAGCAAATTCTTCTGTGTTTTGAATTAATTACACTTCTCGTTTATTCACGATTGTTGTTCCTTGGTACATGTCCCACTTCATTTGTATTTCTTACAAAGCAGACCCATTCCCACATTTTTCTCTTATTTTACAGCTCCATTTCGGTTTCCTTTTGCTATCTAAAACCCATTTTGATGTGATAAACAAAGTATGGTAATGCTGTTGGTTTCTGGAATCTGCTAGGAGGGTTCTCCGCACTTTTAATTCCTCATTCCTTCCTTTTTCTTTATGCACGTGTATATCTGTGTAAATGAAATTTGTTGCTGTTGCTGAGGATCTTGTGTATGAGGTTTCTGATCTGATGAGTTATTGTAGTTTGGTATTTTTTTCAATTAGTGGTTGTTTGGGTCATTTGGATCTCTTGAGCAACCGCATTTTCCAATATTTGATTTCATTTTTGTTGGCTTATGCAGCTTGTGGAAAAATATGATATGAATCTCTGAATAGCTTAATCTTGCATGTATTTCTAAATAAAGCGTCAGACTGACCGAATTAGAGAAAGACTGAGCTCGCTTATGCTTTTCACACAAACCCAGGCTAGGAAGCTTTAATTTAAAACCATATCATATGGATTTGTAAACTTCGATCAAAAAACCAAACCATTAGTTGGAAGAACAATCTTTAGCGCTTGAATCTGTTAATGGAAGACAAATTGAATGGCTTTGCTTTGTTGAAGGTTTTCTATATTTTCCGTTTTCAGTACAAAATTAAATTTTCCCCTTATTTGCATGTAAAGCGCCTTAAACATAAGATATGAGTAGTGAAGCCACTCACTAAACTATTAAGACAAGTATTATATAAAGAGTTCTTGGCCATTAGCAATGTCTGCATTGCTTCCTTTTTTTTTCTTATTTCTTTTTGTTTTCTTGGCATGCTCGCCTTTCGCCTAATTTGGAATGATAATGAGGTTAAGAATTCAAATGAAAGAGCAATTTCAACCAGTTATGTAGAAGTGCAGTTGTATGTTCATGTGCTGGATAGGGAAAATTGCTCGGACTTGCACTTTAACTTTAGAAAAGTACAGGGTGGTTTAAGTACCACAATCTGTCCTTAAGTTGGTGCGAGAGACATATTCACCATGATATATCTGAATTTTCTTTGATTAACTGAATGCAACTGTAGTTTAATGTCTCCCTAACGATCTGGATCTTGCTTTCTGGGCGTGATTCCATCTTGAGTCAATTTCAGTTCCCTTTATGTCTTTGACTTCACTTCTCTTGCAATCCTGCTGCATGTTACGATTTTTTTTTTTTAATTTTCTCTTTTGCAATTTTCTTTCATCATGATGATCAAAATCGGATGTCTTATTTTTGGAGTCAAGTCCTTGTGATATGTTAGCATTATATTCTTTGTAAATTGTCTAGTTTTGTCGTGAAATATCTCTGTAATTCAAATATGAATAAGAAGGGGAGATGCAAACTTTCCTGAAAATGAAATGAGAAGCAATAGGAGTTTTTGTTAACTCCAGAAGTTGAGTGCTTTATATGCAGAAGTGCTCCCAGTTGCGGCTAAACTTCAGTAGCTAATACAATGAAGAACTAATGTATTTGCTTCATTTGATCATTTTTTTTCCTATTTTTTCTCTTGACTAAATAGACATGTTACTTTTGATTGTGAAAAAAAGATGCAGAAATTTGTTTTTAAGCAGAACTTTAGTTTCCTCTATTAGTGTTTTGTATGATGTATTAACACCACCTTTATATCGAAGCTATTTTCTGAGTTTCCTTTGCTTCTTACATGAAGTCCAATGCAAAAGGTGACTGCTGGACATTACTGTATAATTCTGACCATAATATGATGCTTCCTTTTCTGTGGACTTGACTTTTTTGGATTTTCCTTTTTTTTTTCCATCTTGGGTGCTCTGTGTTAGTGATGCTAGCTTACCTTGGAATTTTCTTAATTGCAATGAGGAAAAGAAAAACTTTCAAAAGCAAGGAATCGTGAACATTTTATTGTAGTGCATGCACTCTAGTGCTATTAGTCCAAGACTGTAGATTGTATTTATACCATTTTTATACTGTGGTGGTATCTCCTTGTAGGCTAATGTATATGGAATAACACCTTTTGGGAGTATTTTTAATAAGAAGTACTGCAATGCTTACAGTTCTTTCTGAAATATATTTGCAGGAATCTGGGTTTACATGTCATCCTTCTAGCAGCTATCATGATCTAGTCCAATATACTGTACTCTCCATCTGTCTAGTGTGATGGCAGTTTCTGGGAAGACTGCTATGACATTGAAGTCTTATCAAAATCAGGCTGGGCTGCTGGTGAAGAATTATTTATTAGCAGATCCTTTTGTTCCATACACTTCTGTTCTTGGTGGCATATTAGCTTGCAAAGTGGTAGTTCCTGCACTTTGTCTATGTTCCTTTTTGGTTTTCTTGGTTTAATTTGGGGAAGAGGCTTTGCAAATCCTTGCTATCTGTGCTACTCGAACTAAAGTTTTAAGAAAGTATATACTAGTGATGATTTTATAAGAACAAACATATTTCATTTCACATTTTTAAACTTTTCTTTGCCAGTTTTAATCTCCTTCCAATGCCTAATCGTCTTTTTTGCACCTTGAAGGTCTATGATCTCACTCAATTGATTAGCACTTTTTACTTCAGGAGCTACACCGGCCTTACAAAGCTTCAGCGGATTGAATGGAACAACTGGTGAACATATCATTTTTTTTTGTATGTTTTCTGTTTTATAATGGCTTGGATTTATTCTTATGATCCAATGGTTCCTCACTACGCAGTGGCCTCTCTACAATTCATGCCATTTTTATTGCAAGTATGTCCTTGTACTTTGTATTCTGGTCCGATTTTTTCAGTGATCAATATCATCCTAGCGTTCTTACCCTCCGAAGTTCACCATTCTCAACTTTTACGTTAGGTGTGAGTATCCTTCACTCCCTTTCGTACTTATGCTGTTCTTATTTATTTACGCCTTGCTACAGAGTGTACAGGCCTTTTTGCTTTCAATATATTGAATGTGCTTTAGAATTTTGTCAATGAGTTTGTATATGAATGTTAATTAATATTTTATTGTTTTCTAGCTCCAATTTAAATAAGGTGATCTTATAATACTGTTTTAAGCGGGATAGCATTTGCAAGTTCAGTGACAAAGAAAATAGAGAGTCTTCAGAATGGAAAAATTGTTTTCAACAGTAATGCTGTTCTTTGTTGGATGCTATATTTTTCAACATCATTTCTACTCTTTGGTTGCTATTGTTGTTCGAATAAGCTACATTATACCTTTTCTTCAACGTCAATTACAACAATGTTGCCTGCATTGTTTGGAAGGCTGGGGATATCTTGATATGGACCAAGTGCGTTGGTCGTTCTGAAGGATGGAAACCGAGAACAAGACAATTTGCTTCTTGCATATGCAACACTTCTCTATTTAAATGTAAAATTGGTGTTTCAGGTTACATCTTTGTAGATATTACCTAGGTGAAAATGTTCCATATGTTCATGTTGCTCCTCCACTTTGCTTGTGTGACTTTGGTGCTTGCAAATTGATGAACTCAGGCCAGTCCAAAATGATTAAGCAGTAAATTTAAACCAAATGGAAATGCATACCAACTTATTATAAGCTTACAAAGATATTTTGATGCTTCTAGCTTATTTTATTTTATTTTATTTTATTTTATTTTTGTTTTAGCCAATGATTCATCACCTTCATCTGGATTACATAATTTTGTTTTAATCCATTCACTATTAAGTTGCACTCGCCTCATTTTTTCCTTGCTTTGGTTTGGCAGGTCTCTGTCGGTTATTTTCTTTCTGACCTGGGAATGATTTGTTGGTTGTATCCTTCTTTGGGTGGATTGGAGTATGTAAGTATAATTTTTATGAAGATAAATAACTCTTGCTGTTTCCTCATAGAAGAAATAGAGTGGAGTCCCAAAAATAAAACTAAAAATAAAAAAGAAGTAGATTTGCCACTCCGTATATATGTCAAAAAGAAGAGAATGATATCTTTATTATCCTTGTATTCCTGTTTATCTTTTTCCCCTAGTATAGGAGGTCATCAGATATGGCTGTGGCAAACATAGATGTTAAAATATAGGGAATCACTTTGAGTTTAATATTCATCTTTGTCTTTCTTTCAAGTTGATTTTATAGCATTAAGTAAGTCACCCCAGCAAATTTGATTCGAGTTGGGGGATTGAATACATTTATGCTATTCTATTTACCATCCTTGTTTATGGAAGGAAACCTTCATATTGTCCTGTGCATCCTGGTTGTTAGCCCTAAGGGCAAATCATGTAGTTTTGATTAATGACAAATATTGATGATGACTAATATGCATGTCATTTGTGTGATAGGATTGTTTGATTAAGAAGTATGAAGTCTCATTGCCTTGAAGCTAAAATGCAAGAACAACTCCAATATGTCAAAGTGATTGAAGATTGAAGAGTTTGTTCAAGACTAATGAAGGCTTTGAAGACATGAAGTGTAGGTGACATGTGGTTAATAGGTAAATATTGTAAACCCTACACTCTTAAGTCTTGGAATCTATGAGTTGCAATTGAGAGCACAAAACTTGATTTAAATCGTTTCAATGGTTTTGAACTTACCTAAATTATCAAGTTTTCATAAATGGTTTTTGCACATAAAAGATCTTGAATGACTTATCTTTGAGGCTAGAATATTTTTCAACTTGTTTGAATTGATTTAAACATGTTTTGACAAAGTTTGAAAAATTCGGATGCAAATTCGGTCTTCCGAAATTTTTCTGCACTGTGAACAGTAATACTATTCACGTGAACAGTAACACTATTCATATGAACAGTCCTACTATTCTTCCAGAGAAATTCGGAAGAAGATTCGACGCATCGGAGAAAAAATTCGGTCGTCCGAATTTTGTGAATAAGTGCATGAACAGTGATTCATTGTTCACATGAACAGATGCTTAAGCGGTTTTTTCGAGAGAAATTCGGACGAAGATTCGGACTGAAGGCTGGAAAAATTCGGTCGTCCCGAATTTTTGTGACCGGTGCATGAATAGTGCATGAACAGTACCACTATTCACATGAACAGTACATGAACAATACCACTATTCACATAAACAGTATTTTCTGAAAATAGCCGTTACTAGCCGTTTTATGGCTGTTTAAACTGATTTTTGAATTCTATAAAAGCCATAAACTCTAGATTTTTTAGTAGAACTTTGAACTTAACAAATCTTACATGCTCTAACTTATTTTACATCAAATCAAATTGAAAAGCTCTCAAATTGCCTTGTGCTCAAAGGTGTACATTCAAGATTCCAAAGGCAAAGGTGAAGTGGTGCTAGCAATTGTATTTATCTACCAAGAAGCCTTGGTAATATTCAAACTCATTTATTCCTCATTTAATTCCCGTTTTTTCTACTAGCTCATTGCAAGGTTATCTTTAGACATAAAACCCTTTTGTGTTAGGGGTGAGCCATAGACTAGATTAATCAAGGTTGTGGTGTAAAACCCATCGTGTGGGTGAGCCTTTGATTAGATTAGTCTTTAGGTTGTCTTTGGATATAAAACCTTGTGGAAGGGTGAACCTTGTTTGTATAATTACTAAAAAGAGGTTGTGAGTGTAAAAACCATTGTGTAGTGAGCCTCTTATGTAATTATTGAATTTGAGCATATAGTGGATTGGTTGAAATCCTTGAGTGTGGACTCAAGGTAGTGGATGTAGATCTTGGAGAGATCGAACCACTATAAATCGTATATTCATTTTCTTATTGCTTTACTTGTTTACGTACTTGTGATTATTATTTATGCTTAGTTGTTGATTGATTGATTATGGTCTTATAGTTTGATAAACTTGTATTAATCATCAAATCACATATAACTTGAAGTTTGTGAATTTAAAGAAGAGCTTTTATTAAGACAAAGGATTTGCAAAAAGGTGAAAAGATTTCGATAATTAGCCAAAGACCTAATTCACTCCCCCTCTTAGTGTCTTTCAATTGGTATCGGATCAAGGTCTTCTTGTTAAGGTCTAACAACCTAGAAGTAAAGATTCTATGGCTAGTTTATCAAATTTGCCTTATATGGAAGGTTCTCTACAAATAAACCTCCTTTGTTTGATGGTTCTAATTTTACATTTTGGAAATCTAGAATTAGAATTTTTATTTGTTCTATTAACTTTGATTTGTGGAGTATCATTGAGAAAGGTCCCTATGTGCCTATGAGAATAAAAAGCTGATGGAATTACAAGGGAACCAAAGTCTATGGGACGAATTTGATGAGGGTGACTCAAAGAAGATGACATTGAATTACCAAGCCATGAATATCTTGAGTTGTGCATTAGAAATGAATGTGTACAATCGTGTGAGTGAATGCGACACCGCTCATGATATGTGGAAACTACTTCAAGCCACTCATGAAGAAGAAAGAGTCGATGTATGCTTTATGGCAATAAATGATGAGAGTACAATCCACTCCTTCTACCTCTACTTATAGTGATGATGATGTTGATGATGTAGATGATCCTAGTGAACTACTTGTTGAAATGTATGAAGAATTAAAAAAGGCTTCAAAAAGGAATAAGGAAATGAAAATCAAAATTAATGATTTATTGAATGAGAATTCAAAATTATTTTGTGAAAATAAAAGCTTCTTGATTCTATTGAATGCTTGAATATTGAAAGTGAAGTTTTAAATGTCTCTTTACAAAACATGTCCCTTGAAAATAAGATTCTTTTGTGAAAAGATTTTGTCTCTTGAAAGAATGCTTAGTGACCATGAAATTTTGAAAAGGAAAGTTGATGATCTTACATTATGTATTGACAAATTTACAAATGGAAGAGACAAGCTTGACAAAATACTTGGCTCTCAAAGATCCTCTTTTATTAGAAATGGTCTTGGTTATGATCATGTAAATAATGGACCTAAATATAAAAAATTTCTTTGTTAAAGCTACCTCTAGTTCAATGCCTCATACTTGTTGTACATATTGTGGAAAACATGGACACAAAGCCATTAGGTGCTTCATTAAAAGAAAAATAGAAAATGGTGTTAAAACTATTTTGGAGAATTAAGGGAATTATTACTAACCCCCATGGACCCAAGAAAGTATGGGTACCAAAGGATACTTCTCTCCTTTATTGCAGTGTACACTTTAATTCAAACTCAAGCACTACTAAGCGGTACATTGATGATGTTGGCTTAAAGAATAAAGGAAAGCACAACATTCATAAGCAAGGTCAAAGCAACCTAAGAAGGATTTGTTTTTGAGACAAGAAGAAAGGAAGAATTCTTGGAGTAACAAATGTTGGTAAATGTTCCTCTCTTCTTTTTAAACAAATGTTGCTTATTGCTTATTTGTACTATAACTTGCTTATCATTATCCAATTGTGTGACAATGAATAAGAAGTTAAATGCCAACATGCAAAGTTTCATTTGAGAATCCCTTTTGTTAAGATTTGAAAATTTGCCAACCATGACTTGTAAATTGTTTCTCTAAAGTTGATTAGGTAATGGTGATGATATGAGATTGAATTCATGGTTTATATGTTCTTGAAATTGATTATATGTCATCATGAAATGATTAAAATATATATGAGTGAATATCTATGCATTTGCTTGGTTAAAAAACATCTTTATGAAACTTTACAAAATATTCGGACTTGAAGACCATAAGTTCGGTCGTCCGAATTTGTATGACAAAATGATATTTTGTGATTTTGGTCAATTACTCACAAAATGTTTCAATGTGTGTTTTATCTTGATAATCATGAATGTATTGTGGCTTATGATAATGGATTTTCTTGGCATAGAAGATTTGGTCACGTGAACATGGATTTGTTGAACAAACCTTCCTATCAAGGTTTAGTTAGAGGATTGATAAAAATGTGTTTTGAGAAAATTGCTTTTTGAGATACTTGTCCATATGGAAAACAAACAAAAGAATCTTTCAAACACATGAAAATTCATTTAGACCTCAAAACATCTTGAGCATGTTCATATGGATTGATTTGGACTTATAAGGAACTCTAGTATTGATAACTTGAAGTATGCTTTACTAGTAGTTGATGATTTCTCAATATTCACTTTAGCATTCTTCTTTGCTCAAAAAAGATGAAGTTTGAAAAACTACTGAAAAAAGGTTCAAACCTCCTCGAGTGCAATTGATTTCTATTACAAGTGTCAATGGGAGAATTTTACAACAAAGTCTTTACAAAATTTGCTTTGAAAATTGAATTTCATATAATTGTTTCAACTGCAAAAAACTTCACAATAAAATGGTGTTATTGAAAAGAAAATTTGAACTTTGTAAAAATTGGCTAGGTCCATGCTTTGTGAAAATTCTTCTTCAAAAATATTTCCGGTCCAAAGTCATAAACATCACATGCTATGATAAATAGAATTCTCTCAAGATCATTTTGAAGAAAAAACGTCTTTTGAATTCTCTTTTATAGAAACGACTCAAATTGCATAGTTTAAAATGATTGGTTAATGTCTTATCTTAAAGACTTGTGACAACTTACTTAAATTTGGTAGAAAAATGGATATTTATATATCTCTTAGCTATTCTTCTTACAAAAAAGGCCTATAGAGTTTATAATGAAAAAGAACCTTATATGATGAGGAAACCATTCATGTTTATTTTGATGAATCTTACATTCACTTGGGAAAGAAAAGATGAAGATGATGTAGGTACATCTATGAATGAATACAAACTCATCTTCAAGCACCAACTTTGGAGAATCATACCAATGAGGAAGAAATGATAGAACAAAATCAAGATGACCAACCTAGTGGTGACCAAGAGCTTTCAAAGAACTTATGATATCCACAAAGGCCACCCCTAAGGAGCAAATCATTGGTGATATCTCCCAAGGAGTAAAAAATAAGGCGGTATTTTATCAATAACTTTATTCTTTTATTTCATATGAGCCTAAAAGTATTGATGATGTCTTGTGTGATGATTTTTTGGATTATTACTATGCAAGAGAAATTAAATAAATTTGAAAGATACAATATTTTGGATATTCCTAAATCTCATGATTATTCTATTATTGGAACTAAATGGTTTTTAGAAATAAACTTATTGAATCCGGAGAAGTTGTTAGAAACAAGGTTAGACTTGTTGCCTAAGGATTCAATCAAGAAGAGAAATTGATTATGATATGAAACCTTTGTTCCGAATGCTAGACTTGAGTCCATAAGAATGCTTTTGACTTGTACTTGTTTTTAAGTTATTTCAAATGAATGTCAAAAGTGCTTTTCTAAATGGTTCTATTGAGGAAATGGTTTATATGGAACAATCACCGGTTTTTCTCATGAAAAGTTTCCTAACCATATTTTCAAACTATCCTAAGTTTTGAATGGTTTAAAACCAGCCCCTAGTTTCCTTGAGTAGTTTCCTTCTTTCAAAAGATTTTCAAGAGGAAAACTGAAACTACCCTTTTATAAAATCCTCATGCAACAATGACCTATAACTTGTCCGAATACATGATACAATTTTTTGTGCTTCTAATACTTCACTTTGTGATGTGTTTTCCAAGTTGATGCAAAGTAAATTTGAAATAAGCATGATAGGAAAACTCAATTTCTTTCTTGGCCTACAAATCAAGCAAACCAAGGATGGCACTTTTAAGAATCAAGTTAAGGTATAAGCATCCATAAGTTTATCAACTATGCTTGACAAGAATAAAATGGTTTCATAGGAGTAGTTAACTCTATTTGACAACAAGTAGAGCCAATATTATATTTGCCATGTGCTTGTGTGCTAGATTTCATCTTGTCCTAAAGAGTTTCATTTGATTGTTGTTAAATATATTCTCTATTAACTTATTGATACTCCAAGTCATTATGGTCTATTTCAAATGTGTGGCTATGTTATGTGATAACATTAATGCAATAAATTTGATCATCATACTATTCAACAAACTATGATAAAGCATATGGAGATCAAACTTCATCTCATTAGAGATCACTCTACTAAAGATAATACTTGTTTAAAGCATGTTTGCATTAATAAACAAATTAATGATATTGTTACTAAGCCATTGGTCGAAGAAAGGTTTGACCAATCTTAGAAGAAGCTTAGAATTTCAAAATCCAATAACTAAAGTGTATTCAAGTGTTGTAGCATCCAAGTGAGGACACTAAAGCCAAGCATGGGAAAAGGAATGGGAAAAGCCAAAGAAAATGATAGATGATCAGTGATCAATGAACCAAGGAAGGTTCATTTTCCTCAAAGCATGTCAAGGCTTGATAGATTTGTCACAGATGGAGGCCACTATCGAATTTGATGATTGGACAAAAAGGGAATCATAAGAAAAATTCCAACTACAAGGTGGATGTCATCAAACTATTCGAAATGGGTAATATACTCTCATTTTTAAATGATATGAGTTGGACTAGTTTGCTTATGTTTGATGAATGCTATTGTCTTCCTTAGTTTATGAAGTTTATGCAAATATTAAGGAAGAAAGAGTTAAGCAAGTTGGTAATAAAAGATATTTAGTAGTATTCTTCAAAAATATCACAAGATAATTTTTGAGATTGATAATGCATTGCTCAATAGAATTTGTGATGTTGAGGATGTTGGGTTTAGGCATTATTCTTTTGGGGACATTGTTTTATAATTGAGTTATACTCACATGAAAGAATTGAGAATGCCTATATATATATAAATGATAAGAAGCCTCAAGACTAGAAAGGAGAGAGAGATAAAAGCTTTTTTTTTTGCTAGTGAAAGAATTTTGCATCACATGCTTACTACCTTGATTATAGCATACTTTGAGCACAAATCTTCTGTTGATAATATGTATGCTGTAACTATACTAGTCATGCATAAGAAAGAAAAATGAATTTTGGATATATATATATAGTGCTAAAGAATATAATGGCAGCTATAAGAACCGAGCATAAGGCATTGCCTTATGGGAGATTATTAATAAGGATCTTCAAATACTTCCAAGTCAAACTTCCCGTAAGAGGACAAACTTTCAAGAGTGGAGAAATCTACACTAATGATTCTCTTAATAGTATGCAGTTAGTTCTTGATGAGAATGGAATATAGAGAACAAAAGTAGAAACTCCTTTAAGAAGAGAAGAGGTTGAGGAAGAAGAAGATGAAGAAGAAATATTGGCAAGGGAAATGAAGACAAAGAAGAGGCATGACTCATCTAGCGAGGGGGAGCAACCCCACAAAAGAAGACTATTTGAAGAGGTACTCTCTATTGAAGGAAAAGAAGTTGAAGATGAAAATCTCACTAGAGGTGATACCATAGTTGCCAAGGTGTTTCAAGAAATATTAGACAACCATATAGAGGAAATGAAGAAGATGGACAAATTCTTCAAGTCTTTTTGCTCTGATAATTCTTGGCAAATTTGATGGTTTAGAAGCTAGAGTCAAGAATATGGAAGAAGACTTGAGAAAGATTTCTCAAGTGGTTTTAAATGGTGCAAGTTCCTATAAAGTCCAAGAAAACAAGCAAGAAGAAGGAGGTGAAGAAAGGTTAACAAAGTCAAAGCACAAATCCATCACCAATATCCTTCAGCCAAGAGAGGAAAATATGGTTCAAAGAAAGAAGATCCAAAGACCCTCTCAAATTGGTAGCTTTCCAAAGCAGAATTACACAAGCAAGGAGTCAACAAATGAAGGACCCCATCATATAGAGCTCAAGGGAGACATGACCATCATAACAAACAAATTTGGAAGTGAAGACAATGAAACGCATCCAAGACTAAGCCTTTCTATCCCTAAACTCTATTTTGATGCTTATTTTAATTTTATGCCTTAATGCACATGTTATGATTTAACATTGAAATGTACTTGTGCCTTTCTAGTCATTATAGTGCTTTGAAGCTCAATATGTGAAATCTTTGTGATAAGAGCTTCTTTGTTTCACTTTTGTTGTCCAAGTACTCTCACCCCAAGTTTAATTGCTGATAAAAAAAGGGAGAGAAGAAGTTGATTTATTATTGTTGAGATGCTACATAATGATTATTGCTGTTAGGATGATAATTATTTGACTAGAACTATACTGTTAATGAGAGTTGATCAATATACTGCTTATATGTGATACATGTTGTCTCATTTTCATTAACCCCATCTTTGAGTGATGACAAAAGGGGGAGAAGAAATGGGATGACAAAATGTGTGAAAATGTGAAATAGCAGTGGAATTCCTCATGCATGAATAGAAAATGTGTGAATTTTCTGAAAATCCATGCATATGTCAAGGGGAAGAAAGAATGTTGACTGCAAGATGTGTTATATGCTATGTGCTTGCTGAAAATGTGCTATGTATATGTGCTATAGGTTGAAATGTAAAATGAATGTGTTTTGTGAAAATATATGGCTGCAATTGAAATTTAAAATGACTATGTTATACTATGTGAGGTTTTGGTTATTTTCTGAGTTTTTGGAATATGGTTAAGTTGAGATTAAAATCTTGAACTTGGTTCTTGACTTGACCTACAATTGAATGCATTAGTTTTGTGGTTTTGCAAAGCTAAAATGAGTGCTATTGTAGCTATACATATTTGAGTACTTCTATAGTTCTTTTGAAAATGAAAAATCACCTTTTCAACTTGTTTCCAAAAATTTGGACTTGAAATTCGGATGCAGACCAAAAATTCGGACGCATCAAGATCTTCTTATCAAAAATGTCTTTTCTGTTGTTCAAATTGTTTGAAAACTGTTTTAATCCTTCCTATCATATTTGAACAATCTTATAAAATCTTATTTTCAAAAATAGAAGTTGTTATCTCACATATTTTATAGTTTGGAATTGAAAACTCAAAATTCGGATGCATGATTTAAAAATTCGGATGCATGTTTCAGAAATTCAGATGCATGCATATTTTGTTGCCAAAACATGTTCTTTTGTTGTTCAAATTGATTCAAATATGTTTTATTCTCTTCCATTATGTTTGAACAACCTTAGGAAAGATTTATTTCACATTAAACATTCATTATATTGAATTTATTACAATTTGGACTTGGAATGTCAAAATTCGGATGCATGAGTTTAAAAATTCGGATGCATGTTTTAAAATTCGGATGCATCCATATTTTGTTGCCAAAATGTGCTCTATTGTTGTTCAAATTGATTCAAACTTGTTTTAATCTCTTCCACTATGTTTTAACAACCTTAGGAAAGCTTATTTTCAAAAATTGAAGCTTTCATTTCACTTATTTTACAATTCGGACTTGATATGTCAAAATTCGGATGCATAGCATCTCAAGTCCAAACTTGTTGAAAAATGAGCACAATCTAAGGGGGAGCATTGTTAATCTTTTCTGACCTTTAATACCTCTCTTAGAAGTTGTCTTAATGCTTAAATGCTATATCTTCTATCCTAGTTGTTGGAAGGAAGGAGGCAAATGGAGGTTGGTTGGGTCATAGGCTCATATTGAGCCTTTTGCATGTCAATGTGCTAAATTGGTTATTATCCATTATTGACATTAATGCTTCTTTGTACTACATTGTTTAAATCCATCACATTTTGCATCAAAGTTTGTCATCATCAAAAAGGGGGAGATTGTTAGCCCTAAGGGCAAATCATGTAGTTTTGATTAATGACAAATATTGATGATGACTAATATGCATGTCATTTGTGTGATAGGATTGTTTGATTAAGAAGTATGAAGTCTCATTGCCTTGAAGCTAAAATGCAAGAACAACTCCAATATGTCAAAGTGATTGAAGATTGAAGAGTTTGTTCAAGACTAATGAAGGCTTTGAAGACATGAAGTGTAGGTGACATGTGGTTAATAGGTAAATATTGTAAACCCTACACTCTTAAGTCTTGGAATCTATGAGTTGCAATTGAGAGCACAAAACTTGATTTAAATCGTTTCAATGGTTTTGAACTTACCTAAATTATCAAGTTTTCATAAATGGTTTTTGCACATAAAAGATCTTGAATGACTTATCTTTGAGGCTAGAATATTTTTCAACTTGTTTGAATTGATTTAAACATGTTTTGACAAAGTTTGAAAAATTCGGATGCAAATTCGGTCTTCCGAAATTTTTCTGCACTGTGAACAGTAATACTATTCACGTGAACAGTAACACTATTCATATGAACAGTCCTACTATTCTTCCAGAGAAATTCGGAAGAAGATTCGGACGCATGGAAAAAAATTCGGTCGTCCGAATTTTGTGAATAGTGCATGAACAGTGATTACTGTTCACATGAACAATGACGATCGCTTTTTCGAGAAATTCGGACGAAGATTCGGACGAAGTCTGGAAAAATTCTGGTCGTCCGAATTTTTGTGACCGGTGCATGAATAGTGCATGAACGAGTACTCACTATTCACATGAACAGATACATGAACAATACCACTATTCACATAAACAGTATTTTTCGAAAATAGCACATTATTAGCCGTTTATGGTACTGTTTAAACCGATTTTTGAATTCTATAAAAGCCATAAACTCTAGATTTTTTTAGTAGAACTTTGAACTTAACAAATCTTACATGCTCTAACTTATTTTACATCAAATCAAATTGAAAAGCTCTCAAATTGCCTTGTGCTCAAAGGTGTACATTCAAGATTCCAAAGGCAAAGGTGAAGTGGTGCTAGCAATTGTATTTATCTACCAAGAAGCCTTGGTAATATTCAAACTCATTTATTCCTCATTTAATTCTGTTTTTCTACTAGCTCATTGCAAGGTTATCTTTAGACATAAAACCCTTTTGTGTTAGGGTGAGCCATAGACTAGATTAATCAAGGTTGTGGTGTAAAACCCATTGTGTGGGTGAGCCTTTGATTAGATTAGTCTTTAGGTTGTCTTTGGATATAAAACCCTTGTGGAAGGGTGAACCTTGTTTGTATAATTACTAAAAGAGGTTGTGAGTGTAAAACCATTGTGTGGTGAGCCTCTTATGTAATTATTGAATTTGAGCATATAGTGGATTGGTTGAAATCCTTGAGTGTGGACTCAAGGTAGTGGATGTAGATCTTGGAGAGATCGAACCACTATAAATCGTATATTCATTTTCTTATTGCTTTACTTGTTTACGTACTTGTGATTATTATTTATGCTTAGTTGTTGATTGATTGATTATGGTCTTATAGTTTGATAAACTTGTATTAATCATCAAATCACATATAACTTGAAGTTTGTGAATTTAAAGAAGAGCTTTTATTAAGACAAAGGATTTGCAAAAAGGTGAAAAGATTTCGATAATTAGCCAAAGACCTAATTCACCCCCCTCGTAGGTCTTTCACTAGTTATGAATGAAAATTGATGGAAGCACATAAAAGGACATTTTTTGAGTTTTTCTGGATTATTTTTTTTGTGATAGCGAAAGAAACTTTCAGTATGAAATAATGGATATCATGCAGAACTATTTCTCCTCTTGCATCTAGAAAAAGCACAATCTACACTTTACAAGTAAATTTTTGGCTTTTCTATATTGTTATTGCCAGAATAAACCTTTCTGCTGCCTATCTACTTACAAACCTTCATTTTTTTTGCAAGCATGAACCAGTTTAAGAAGGAACAAAAAGCAAAGGGTTTGAGGAAATAAAAACAAAAAATGATAATGTTGATATAGTTGAATGCATTACTTTACAATATACAGATATTTAAAGAATACCAGCTTAGGGTAAAACTAAATGACAAATCTCTTGCTCTGCCGTCTTACAGATTGTTCATCATTCACTTTCGGGAATCGCAGTTGCATATTCTGTCTTTTCTGGGGAGGGGCAGCTTTATACTTTCATGGTTCTCATATCAGAAGTGACAACTCCAGAAATAAATTTGAGGTGGTAGGTGATCCAAAGAAAAAGATCTAGATCAGTATACTGTCATACATGAGATTCTTTAGTTTAATATCTCTATACTGATCTTTGAGCAGGTATCTTGATACTGCTGGATTGAAGAAGTCAAGTGCATATGTAGTTAATGGCGTACTGATATTTTTTGGCTGGTTGGTTAGTATTTTGCTTTAATTATTTGACTGTAGAGGGATGCTAGGCCGATCTTTTGTCATTTTGGATCTGTACATATGAAGATCTGCTGCAGTGCGAAGTAATGGGTAAAGTTTAAAAGCATATGGCAGGCAGAATCTCAAATAGCACAAAGTCTATACATTGTGATATTCTTCAAACTGAGAGGTCTATTGTCAACCATGCTAAAAATGTATAAGGGCCAAATGTGCAATAGCAATAACCGATGGGACTAGTAGTCAACTTTATTAAAGTTCTTTCAATTTTTTGACCTTTCATTCATTAAGTAATTGTCTTCGATCATATATGTCCCTAACACATGGTGCTATGAAATGCAGGTGGCTAGGATTTTGTTTTTTGTTTACTTGTTTTACCATGTTTATATTCACTATGATCAGGTAAGTGTTACTGAAATTATACATTTGCTTGTGAAATATGAAGTTTGTTTCACCTATTTCTTCAGTTTATGAAAATTTATGATTCCTTTGCTCTGAATGTTGATTGTCCAGTGCTCAAAAGACTTTCTTGCTTAGCTAGGCAGAATGGAAGTTTGAAAAATATATTAAAAGGTTGCTGAAAGCTAATCTTTTTGGACCCTTTGTATTAATCAGACATGTACTGCTGATCCATCAGTAGTTAATCAGTTAAAACAATTAAAAATAAGAATTTGATATATAAAAAAGTTACTTATTAAAGGCAATGTATGTGTTTGTGTCAGAGAATATAGTTCTTGTTGGTTCATTAGGTGAAACAATTTTTGAAATGCTTAAATTCTGGTCCTAAATTGTATTAGAATTCGAGCTTGGTTGTCAACCTTGACAATTTCTCCAGTAACTTCATCAGATTTTTCCCGTATACTTGACAAACTGGATTACTATGAAAGTTGTACTTCTTTCTTGATATTCTCTTGTGCTTCTTTGGATGAGAAGCTGCCTTTGTCACTTTGGTCCAAGCTCTTCTCCTTGTATGATAGATGGGTTTCTGATTATTCAACTTATCTTCCCTTTGAGTTTTCTCATCTGTGCCTGCCCAAATTCTCATGTCAACAATATACGTTATAAAATTGTTTTGTTGATTATGCACATTGGGATGAGTTTTGGATGTTCATTTGAAGGGCAGATCTGAAGGATAATTTTATTTACAATTATTGCAGGTCATGCAGATGCACATCTTTGGCCATATTCTGGTACTTGCTGTGCCCTCTTCACTAGCCATTATGAACTTGATGTGGTTTGGGAAAATTATCAAAGGGCTGAAAAAGACATTAGCTAAGAAGCAGTAATACGAGTCTGATAGCCTGATGTCCTCCCCTTGCGCCAATATAAAGATTTTGTCTTGAGTTGCATTTTCCTGTACAGAATGATAGATGATGGAATGCCCATAAAGTATTTTGGCGATAGCAGAGGGGACCAAAGAACAGTAAAAATAGGGCAAGCACAAGTATAATAGGTTTGACTGCTTTCAACATTTTGTAGATGTATGATGATATAAATATTTTGTGAAATAGTGTGTTCATTTTCAAGGTTAGTACTAATACTTTAGATCTGTTATGCCATGTAGTGTGGACGGAAGGAAAGTTTAAAATGAAAAACATAGAAGTATTCTAAAATTGTTCGCAGTCTATAAACATTCCAACTGGTGTAAATATTATGATCTGTTTGCTTTGCTTTACCCTTTTTGTTTCTCTTTTCTTTGCCAGTCTTTAGGTTATTATGTTGTTTATTTAGTTCTTTGGTGGGAAGCCGAGCGACTCTACTTGGATTGGCTTTTCCTTAGGGTTAATTCCATATTAGCACCCTAAACTTATAGGCTCTTTATTTACGCTTATCATTCCTATTCCTTGACTAGAGTAGCAAAAGACGAACTCCCTCTTTAGCGGGAGAGGAAAGCGGAGCACACGATTTATAGGAGTTTAAATACCACTATCTACACTATTTTCATGAAAAAAATGTAAAGCTCCTAATTTAATGACCTATGATGGAAGAGTGACTCCGTATTTATGTATAGATAGATCTCTTGATCCCTCTCTCCACTCTACAAGCAATAGAATCCATTGAAATACTTAAGGTCTCTAGTTTTGGTTTGGGTTTTACCCATCACCATATACAAACATAATGTCAAAAGAGTACTTAGGAGAGGGAAGATCAAGTAATTTACTCTTGGTTATAGATAATATGACTCAAGGGTGATTCTGAGGTAGATATTTGATTATAAGGTATAGCTAAGTAACATTCTACTTCTGTTTATTATATTATGATTTTAGCATGATCATATTATTTTCTAATAATTAATTTTTATTACTTCCATCATAAATTTAGATAAATTAGTTATTTAATTCTTTTGAGAAACAGATGAATTCTTTAATGCTTTTGAAAAATTTATTATTTAAAAAAATTTAAATGTGTAATATCATACTATAGCACTACATTTTCTTTTTCTTAATAAATGTAGGGTTCAGTCTTCCTTCCATAACATAAGTATTTTGAATTAGGGTAGTATTATTCACACTCTCATTTTAGCTTCTTACAATCTCCTCCCATTTTCTTTATAAATAAAAAGACTTTAATACCTATAGTTAAATATTTTGGATAAGGCTTTAGTTTTAATATTATAGTTCTTTTTTAATATTAATTTTTTCAATTATATAAAAAAAGAAAGAAGTAAAAGAAGTTAAAAAGAGTGAGAATATCACTTTCTTTTAATTAAAGTAAAAGTTACATTAAGTTATATTCTTTTTTTTTCACTTCTGGTTGTTAATTTAGAAAATATTAAAAGGATATTTTTGTGACCTTATTGGTTTTTTCAAAACTAGTTTTGCTAATTAATACTCTTAAAAGTAAGAGACGCCATTTAGGTAATATCTTATAAGTCGAGTGCCTTACTTGTAATCCAGGAAAACCTTGGCAACCTCAAGAAGAAAAGGTAAGAGATTGTTTTCAAAAAAAAAAAAAAAAAGAGAAAGTGAGAAGTTGTTGCTTTAATTTTTAAAATTTCTTCACAGCTAATCTTTTCAATAAATTTCTAAAAAAAAGTTTTGACATCCAACCTAATCTAGCTAAAAGTAAAGAAAAAGCAAACATAAAATAAAAAAGTTTTTTAGTTATATATATTGTTATAAAATAATATGTAGATATTCATATTAATCAGTTTCCTGAAGAGAACTGAACTCCCAAAATATGACTCATAATCATATTTGATTTCCTTTTCCTATTAGATTTTGGATTTTCATAAACTCTTGTATTATGAGCCTATATATAGGGCCATATGATGATATTAATAAGAGATATATATTAGTCTTGATTCTTGAGTTTTACTTTCTCTCTCTATATTCTATCTTCTCATTTCTTTAGTTTTATATTATTTTCCAAACATATTAAGTGACGCTTTTGCTTTAATTCTACGTTACCAACACTAAAATTCATAACACGTTATCAGTACGAGACTCTACCACTGCATCTTTGAAATTTATACGAAGGGAAGAAAGCACGAGTCTCTGCCATCGAAGTAGAGAGTTTAATCAAGAGAAAAAAAGAGGTATTTTTTCTATCTTTGAATTCTCATGGAAAACTTTTCAAAACTCATTTTTTTTACTCTTGATATTTACAAAAAGAATTATATGTCATAGATACTAGATGTTCAAATTTATCGAGATGGAATGGGTCTTGCAGACACCATTGTTGAAAATAATGTATCATCATCTCAAAATCGCATAAAAGTCATGATTTTTCTCCTCCATAATTTTCATGAGGATCTAAAGGCTGAATATTTTATCGTGAAAGATCCACTTATTTTGTGGAAGGATCTAAAAGAAATATTGACCACCAGAAGATGATCATTCTACCAAAAGCACTATATGATTGGATGTACTCACAGTTTACTTTAAATCTGTAAGTGAATGCATTAGAACTAATGGTTATGGCTCTGGAAGAGGCCATAGTCATGGTCAAAGTCGTGGACATAAATGCGGATATAGTAAAAATAATCCATATAATCATAGTGATTATAATATATGCATCTAGATATAGTGAGTCTCGAAAATACCATTTAAGAAATACAAAGCATCATAACCACTTGATTACTAGCAAATTGTGAATGAAACATACAATCACCAGAAGATGATTGTTATATAAATGCTAGTGATGATTTGTTATAAGTGTGCCTAAAATATTTTATGTCTATCAGTATAAAAGATATTTCCTTTCTTATATTTCTAACATGCTCCTGTAGTAGCAATATCTAGAAAAAGTTTTTCAGAAGTATTTTAAATTTATATCTTCTGAGACTAAATGAGTCCTGGATAAAATATCTTGACACTCGACGAAATATTTTTATGTTATTCCCTGAAGTGAATAAAATTAGAAATTATAATATATTTATGTATGATACTTTGGTCACGGCTAATAGAAATACACTTTGTTCTTATACTATAAGAATGACTTATTAAATTTTCAGTAAATAAATACTCACCAGAAGTGAGAAAATAATGAGAAGGAAAAGGGGAAAGTAGTAATTCTAACATGTTATTGATGCAATATGAAAGTTTGTCACGTACCTATAGCACGTTAAGCATGTTATGAATCTCTATTAATTATTGATAATTCTTTACTTTCCTAAATTATGCTACTGGTAGTAATGATGCTTGTGTCGATAATATTAATATAGCATATGTGAACGTAGCCAGTTTTTTTGAATATCCAGAAAGAGTTTTTAGTATTTTGAATATTAATCAAAATTTTAAATTATCGAATTGTTACTTTTCTATTTTATCATTTTGTGATTATTATTAAAAAGTTTTAAATACTATATTCTAGTATTTACATATTATTTTAGTTTGTTTTGGATCAAGATTGGTGAAGATACAATTTCTCTAAACAATATTTGTTTATTTGGAAAAAATTTAAAATATATGTCCAAAGTATAAATGGTAGTGCAAGGTTCTTGAAGAACTAATTGATCAAATAACTCTAAAAGAGTTAATTGATTAAAAGCTCTTGAAGAGCTACCAGATCATCACCTAATGGTCAATAGATGTAATATATCATTCTCTATATAGTCTCTAAAATATTTTGTGCCTTGATTATATTACTAGTATATCGATACATTAGATAAATAAACTTTTGAGGCATATGCATTACCATTATGATATAAAATATTTGTCAATTATAAATACCACCATTCATCTCTCTTGGCTTATATTGCATAGAATTATGAAATGGAGATGCAATATTGAGTAAACTTGAAGTTTACTGATAAATAATTTATTAATTGGCATGACCGGTTGAACCATTTCGGATCATTAAAATACAACGAATGATTATGAATTTATTATGTAACTAGAAGTTTCCTAATATGACGAATTTATATGTGCTACTTGTTTTATTTAAAAGTTGCTAGTATTACTTGGGTTGAATGTGTTATTTTGAGATGAATATGAAGAAATTATTAGTTGATGCATCAACAAATAGTCTTATGAATATTGTTATTTTTACAACCTGTAGTTTGTACAATTTATTGATAATGAGCTCATGTTTTAACATTCTCCCAAAGATATAATTTGTCCTAATAATACTGGTTGTATTGAGATAAATATTGAACATATTGTAGAATGTTCATGACTATGATATATTAGCACTTACTTCGTATTTTGCCAACACATTGTAATTTTCCTCATAATAGTTGGTTTGTGGTCAGAAATCAAATATTTCTCATTCTAAATTTAGAAATGCACTATGTATGTTGTACCACCACAAAGGCAATGAGATGAGTTCTCAAAGAGATTATTAATTATGTTGGGAGCAAATCTCAAGGGAGAGATTCGTATTTTGTTAATTTTGTATATGTTGCCCCAACATAAAGAGGAGAAATCATGAGGCTGGATAAAGATATTAATATGTGTCTCATCTTGATCTTCTATTTTGATCCTCATAGAATATAAATTGAACCAGAAGTTCAAAGAATAATTTATATAGCCAAGTATATTAATTGGCCAATATCCAGCAAAGAATACTCCTATTTGATACACTTGAAGGATAATCTACCACTACAAATAAATTTGAGACACAATTGAAATGTAGTAGATAAATCGGTTCTAAGGATACAAACTTCTCACTGGAGCAAAGACTTAAGATGGTCATATATGTTAAGTTGAGGAGATTTAAATTCCAACAGAATTTTTCCTCAAACATGATTGATAGATTGTTTCCAGAAGAAATTCAGGTACCTAAAAACTGTGACAAATGATGATATTTCAACATGATTGGGAACTACCGGAACCACGCAATTATATGACGTCAATAATATTAATGCGCATAATTTATTGATTCAGAATGAGAATTTCCAAATCGAGGCCTGCAGACTCGAAATGATAAAATTCGCATGAGAACTATGAAAAGTTTAAACTATCCACAAGTACACTTGAAGTGTACATACATTTCCAGCAGGAATAATACACTTGAAGTGTAATTCAAAGATATAGCAATTAATATTTACTTATAAAATGCGAATTACAAAAGTAAATATTTGCATGGTTTATGTCGTATGATTCTTCATAAGACCTGGCACTGATAACGAATAAATATATTTCTAGTGGTGGATATAATAGTGAATGATAACACTTAATATGTATTTATATTTGTTATCATTTGATAATAGTATTTATATTTAAAGTCCCTGATGGACTCAATATGCTTGAAGCATATAATTGTTCTTGTAGAATATAATGAGATTGTCTTAGTGAATTTTTATTAAAAGAATGATTGAGTACATCCATATATGAAGAAATTCTATATGTAGTTATACTTGCTATATGCATTTTTTATTAGAAGATATCCTCATTGTAAAATCTATTGATTGACATAGTATTCTCCACATTAGTGGGAGAAAATCATCAATTAAAGAGGATATCAGTTATGACTTTCATTATCTTGATATATGCACAAGTATTAATGAACTAGAAGTTCAAAATATTATTTATTTGCATAATATTGCATATTGATTGTTTGTCTGACTCTTGTAGAGTTAGTCAATATAACATTCTACTTATAGATATTCCTATTTGGATAAATATCCAACAAGACAAATATATGAATTTTATAGTCATATGATTTTGATACACGCCTCAAAAGAGAAAAGGATTTGATGATCAAGATATTTTTCCTGAATAATTTAGAGAAGGAAGTATTGTGATCAATGTTTTGAAAAGTCAATATTTTGTTTTGATTGAACATCCTGAAGATGTTTCACGTGGACATAGCACATTAATTGTTATTGGTTATTATATGCGAGATCCTTTATATCTATTGAAGAATATTGAAGAACTATTTGGTCTTGAAGTACCATAATTCTGCAATTGAATACATGAATACACTTGTCCACGTGTAAGTAGATATCTATTATAGTTTTTCTCTACCCAATGAAGTTTGAGATGACATTAAACTTGCGTATTGATATCTCTTTGAGATAATTTATCTCTAATATTGAAAAAAATCAACTCATATTGAGATGGATATGTAAGGTATGAGTTACCTATATGATCCACATAAATCATGCATTTATAGGCATGTGTTGATTATAACAGCAACATCTTCAACTCATGTTGAAGAAATAGAAATTCATGATGTTGGTTGAGAATATATGTGATCATGATTAATGTATTCGAGATAAATCTATATCTCTAAGAAGGAATTCTAACTGTACTGTTGGATGATAATAAAGTTTGGAATATATCTAAGGAGATATGATAATTTTTTTTTACTTGTGAGCTCTTGAAGAGTGATGATAGTGATGTGCAACAAATTCGATCATGTGACAATCTGGTAGATTTATTCACTAAGGCATTACCGGCCACAACATTTGAAAAATTAGTATAACAAAATTGGAATGCGACGATTAAGAAATCTCAAAAGATTTTCTTATCAGGGGAAGTAATAATGGCATAAAGAATAATGTACTATTTTCCCTTAACTAGAGTTTTTTTTCCGCTGGGTTTTTATCTGGTAAGGTTTTAACGAGACATATTCTTTATGTTATGAACATCCAAGAGGGAGTGTTATGAAATAATATGTGAATGTTCATATTAATCAGTTTCTTGAAGAGAACTGAACTCCCAAAATATAACTCGTAATCAGATTTAATTTTATTTTCCTATTAGATTTTGAGTTTCCATAAACTCTTGTATTATGAGCCTATATATATGGCCATATGATGACATTAATAAGAGATATATATTAGTCTTGATTCTTGAGTTCTACTTTCTCTCTCTCTATATTCTATCTTCTCATTCCTTTAGTTTTGTATTATTCTCCAAACATATTGAGTGATGCTTTTACTTTAATTCTATATTACCAACACTTAAATTCATAACATATATATATATATATATATATATATATATATATATATATATATATATATATATATATATATATATATTGTATGTGTGTGTGTGTGGTTTATTTTGAGGTTTTTAATGTAAAATACTAATATTTTTTATTTTTTATGTTATTTATTTAGACAAGTAAAGGGAAATAAATTTTAATTTTTACAACGATTTTATTGTAAATATATTCTATTTTTTGAAGAGTCAAAATAAATAATTAAATGATAAGAAATTCTCTTTTTCTCTTACATATAATGAGAGTAGAAAGTGAATAAGACAGAATAATTGAAAGACCATGTCGTAAATTTAATTTACTTTAAAGATATAGAAAAAAGTACAATTTATGATGTATTTTTTCATCTTAATTTACTTATGACATTAGTGCATATTTTTTAATTAAATATATAAATTTGTTTTATATTTTTTGTAATAACTATAATAATTATTTATATAATAATCAGTGTTAATTTTTCTTTATGATACTTTTTTAATGAAAAATTGACTCTGTCAATAAAAGAAATGGACTTACTCATGGTTATGCTACTAAAGATATTTTTTCAATGACATTTAAAATAAATTTTTCTTTTTAAAAAATCTTTTTTTATTATATACTTATTTTTTAAGAAAATAATATATATACTGATGTGAAATTTGCAAGTGTACAAATATCGAACAAGTAATAAAGTAGTGACTACAAGTCGTCCCAACGAGGATTGCTACCTAATTGTAAAATTCTTTTACTTATAACCCAACTTAAACAAAAATAAATGTGATTTTATCTAGAATTTAATTACCAATAAAAATAATTAACTGTAATAATAAACACAAAAATCAAGAATTATATTAATTAAAAATTAATGGCAATGAATAGACTAAGACACTCCAAATCCAGCTTACTCCTCTTATGACAAATAATTAATTTCTTTAAATTAATTCTCGACTTGGTTAATGGTAGAATTCCCAATTATAAGCTAGACTCAATCTCTTGGTAAAAAGCTCTTAACTTCAATTAATAAACCAATCGTATCTCTATGTGATTTTAATTATCAAAGCCGCAAACACCTCTATGGAATTCCCTAGCTTTTGTTTCCTACTCGCTAGAAACCACACAAAGAAATCGAATCTATCTCTAGTCAGTTTTACGATGTGTTGTTATTACCATGATCCAATTTAAACTAGCACTTCTCAGCCACTAGAATAAATTTAAAGGCATGCAAGAATTGGCCAGAAATTTACAAGCATTAAAAACATTAATAACAATTAACCAAAATCGAGATTAAAGAAACAATCTTTAATTAAAATTAATTAAATTCATAAGAGTTTCAGCCTTCATCGAAGGTCTTAGTCACAAAAGATTTAGCTATTCATGATCCGAATATTCAAAACCATAAAAAATTAAAAGAATAAACAAAACAAGAGAAGAGAAGAAGACGAATCTCCTATTTCTCAAGTTTGTCGCCACTATTTTTGCTCCATTACCTCGGTCAACCTTCCTTTGTCCCAAAATTGCTTTTTTTTTTCAATTTCCTTCCCTTCTTGTCCAATTGATTCTTCTTTTTGCTGCCCCATTCTTCTTCTCCTTGGCTGCCCGAAAAATCTCAACCCCTTGGCTGCCCTAAAATCCCCCAATTTCTACCCGAATTTCTTGCTCCTTTGGCTGCCCAAAAACCTCCTTTTTTTGGCTCCTTTGGCTCCGAATTTTTCTCTTTTTCTCTGCCCAAAATTCGTCCTCTTTGCTGCCCTAATTTCTCCTCTTGGTTGCCCGATTTCTTTTCCTTTTATGTATTAAGAATTTCAATCTATTACAAATCCTATTTCAAACCAAAGTCAATTTTAGAATCTTTCTTTTTCTTCTTTAAATTGAATTCTTATAAATTTTGGAATGGCATGATTAATTTTTATTTTCCTTTCCTAGCCAAGTATTCTTTCATATTTTCTTCTCTTGACATTACTCTTTTGCCCCTGCATCAATAATTAGTAAAATTAGTGAATTAAAGTGTACTTTATAAATAAAATCATCTTAATTAATTCATACTAAGTATATTAATATTTAATTCACCAAAACAAGTCAAAGCCATAAGATTTATATCAATTAACCTTTAAATAAGTGAGAAGTTAATTCTAAATAATGTTTAAAATATGATCTCATCAACTACCCACCACTTAAGACTTTGATCGTCCTCGAGCAAATATAGAAAAATTCAAGAACATTAGACATGAAATCATTCAACTTGAAATTAACTTTCTCATTCCATTAAAAATGATCATCCATATGCATCAACTAGAAAGATTGATAGATAAATAACCAAGAATAATAACAATGTTAATACAACATAACTGTGGAAATTGAAAGAAGAATTTTTTCTCTTTTTTTTTGAAGCATGTCACAACCAAGCTATTGATTCAATGTCTATGCAATATTATACACCCAATCATCACCTTTATAATCACAACCATATACATATATATTAAAGATTCACACAACCATAAGCTTGTAATCTTACACACTCTCCACTAATTTAGGTACTCTGGCTTCACTTAGATCAGGTAGGACTTTAGCGCTTGTAATGTTAGGTTAGGAAATTGGCTAACAAACGAAAGCTATAAGAAGACAAAATAAAGAGAAGAGAGCTTGTAAAGAAAAGTTGACCCCAAATCATAAACATATACTCCAACTCCTTTCTTGCTCCTTTAGTACAAAGAATCTCAATAGCCAAATTCATTTCCGAGAAATTCATTCCTTTCTCATGTATACATCAACTTTGGATATTTTATGACCATGACTTGCAATAAACACTGTTTCTTTCTTCTTTTTTTCTTTCCTTTTTTTGATTTTTTTTGATTTTTTTCATTTTTTTCAATTTTTTTTCATTTTTTTCAAAACAATAATATAGAGCAAGTCATGCTTTTGCTTTTCAATACCCTCTCAATCTTTCTTTCCCTCAAAACCTTAATATCCCAATCCCAAGGAGTACAAAAGTGTTGAAGTATAAATCAAGCTCCTTACAAAGGTAAAGGTTAAAATATTAAGTGTTTATGTAAGGAAATTGACTCATTAAGGCACAACAGGGTACTAGGGATAACTCTTAAGGTAGGCTTGAAAGGCTCAAACGGTTCAAAGAAGGCCTATGACCATCGTTTCTAAGGTAAACCAGAGAAACCTTATATTTCGCCTCGAGCATGTAATAAAACAAGTTCTAGTGTGCTGTTGTGATAAAAGGAGTGTCATCAAATATATAATAAAGTCTAAATATCTCATCAATTCACAAGATCATGGTCAATAAAAATAATTTAAATTCCACAGTTAAGAATAATTAACAAAGGCATTATGCAAGGTTAAATTCCTTTATTTACTTTCCAATCGACACATATAAACAATCACAATAACTCCTTAAGAATAAGATTCAATTACTTAATATTCAAATGATTTTCAGAAAATTTCTTGAAAATACAACTCTTACTCCATAAAATTCTGAAAATTTTTCAAAAATTTAAAAAATGAAATAACCAATTTCCTACCCCCCACTTAAGAATAAACATTGTCCTCAATGTTCAAATATAAGAAATCACAAACGGGGTTAAGAGACTATGCCGAATCAACGAAACATCCAAGAAAGTCGAATCTTTAATGGTTTATGGGAGCTCCACTTAGGCTGAAGCACATCCTACAAAAGAATTAAAGAAAGAAAATAAGGGAATGCTGTTTTTTTAATATGAAACTTGAAAGAAAAAAAAAATCAAGAAACAAAGCAACTTAAATAGTAGTTCTCGTTTATAGTCTCGAGCTTGACTTCCTGTGTAAGAGCATGAATTAAGGAGGATCATGGAAAAGACAAGCTTCTCCTCCTATAAGCATTCTTCTTGTCAAATCATTTTTTACTTTGTGCCGCTTTAAGAAAAACTTCCTTTTTTTCACATTATCCTCAATGTCCTCTTTTGGAAGCTCTTTTTCTTCCTTGAATGGTTTGTTCCATTTTGAATTCAATTTTTTTGCAAAAAGTTTAGAAGAATCATCCACTACAGCATCAAGAATATTTATAGCACATATAGATTCTCCCTTGGAGGAATTACTCAATGATTCAAAAATATTTAATTGTATACATTCATCCCCAACCCTCAATATTATTTGACCTTTTTCGACATCAATTAAGGTTCTACTAGTATTCAAAAAGGGCCTTCCTAAAATCAAAGGTAGATCAAAATCATCCTCCATATCTAAAATCACAAAATCCACTGGAAAATATAATTTATCTATCATAACAAGGACATTTTGTACTATTCCCCTAAGATATTTTATTGATCTATTAGCCATTTGGAGACAAATAGTAGTGTCCTTAATTTCTTTCAATCCCAATTTTTTACAAACGGATAAAGGCATGAGGTTGATACTAGCACCTAAATCACACAACACATTTTTAAAATAAAAATCACCAATAGAGTAAGGAATATGAAAACTCCCTGGATCTTGCAGCTTAGGCGGTAATTTTCTTTGAAGTACTGCAGAGCATTCCTCGTTTAAGCAAATCTGTTGAAAGTCTTGGAGTTTCTTTTTGCTAGCCAAAATATCTTTCAAATATTTTGCATATCGAGGCATCTGTGCTAGGGCATCCACAAAAGGTAGGTTAATTTGAAGTTTCTTGAATATTTCAAGAAACGTTTTGAATTGAGAATCAATGTAATGATGCTTAACAGCTTGAGGGAAAGGAAGAGAACTAAAATCAACATGATCATTATTATATTCTTCCTCACCTTTCTTACTTCTCTTACCTCGTGGATTTTTGACAGGTTCAAACTTCTTGAAATCATCCTCTTTTCTAGGCTCCACATCTTTTCCTTTGGCAAAATCCTCTTTATTGATTACCGTAATAGCCTTCAACTCCCTAGGATTTCGCTCCGTGTCACTTGGAAGTGCTCCTTGAGGTCTATAGAGTATTGCAGTTGCTAATTGACCCACTTGTACTTCTAAGTTCTTCATAGAGGCTTTTATATTCTGTTGGTCAACTTCTATTGCTTTGAAAGATTTCTTGAGTTGTTGATTCTCATTCTCAATATTCACAAATTTGTTAGCAACTTCAATAAACTTTGTAAGAGCATTCTCAAGGAGACTTACCTTTTCTTGTTGGAGATTGGGTGGAGGTGGTGCTTGAACTTGACTATCTTGCCTCCATCCAAAATTTGGGTGGTTCCTCCATCCCGGATTATAAATGGATGAATATGGATCATTATTCCTATTATTTTGTCCAACAAAATTAACTTCATTATTATTATAATAAGAATTCATCATATTACCTTGCAAACATTGGTTTGTGAGATGATTTCCTCCACAAATTTCGCAGTGATAGTTTATGGCTGCAACATTCAACGAACTCAATCTCTTATTTATTGCATCAAGTTGAGCAATGATTGCTGCATTAGGGTCCATATCTGCCACTCCAGCAACCTTCTTTGGGGGAATAGCTCTTGGGTTAAACCATTGACAGCTATTCAAGGCCACTTCTTCTAATAAATTCCATGCAACTTGCTCTTCTTTTGACATGAATGCTCCACCACTAGCTGCATCTAATGATGATCTAACATCTTCTCTACAACCATTATAAAATGTTTGTGCTTGCATTCCTATTGTCATTCCATGATGAGGGCATAACCTAAGATATTCTTTGAACCTCTCCCATGCATCATGTAAAGACTCAGTAGGACCCTGCAAAAAATTGTAAATATTAGATCTCATCTGAATAGTCTTAATTGGGGAAAAGTATTTATTTAAAAATGTTTCTTGCAATTGGCCCCAATTATGAATAGAATTTGTAGGAAGAGAGTTTAGCCATGATCTAGCTTTATCCCTTAAAGAGAAAGGGAAAAGCTTGAGCCTTTTTGCATCTTCAGGTACTCCACCAATTTGGAAAGTATCACAAATTGCCAAAAAGTTTGATATGTGAGCTTGCGGATCTTCATGTGACAATCCGAAAAATGGAGTGTTGAGAACCATTTGAATTAATGCTGGCTCAATCTTGAAAGTTGCAGCAGTGACCCCCGGACAGTTGATGGCTGGAGAAAGACCTTTCATCTTTGGCTTTGTATAGTCCTTTAAAGTCATACCTCTTGGCTGATTATTCTCCATTACTTTACTTCTATAATCGAATTCGAAACTATCCTCTGAATTTGAAGATTCGATTGCTGTGACGATTTCCTCGTATTTCCTCTTTTAAAATTCACTCCTGTTACGACGAACAAACTTTTCAATATAAAAAATGTAGATCAAAGGTTCTTTATTTGAGGAACTACAAGTATTCATGCATAAACAAAAATAATAATAATAACAATAACAAACAAAATAAAATAAAATATTTTTTTTTATTTTTTTTAAAAAGTTTAAACTTAGTCTTAGTAATTAAATTCTACACTAGATATAAACAATCCCCGTCAGCGGCGCCAAAAACTTGATGTGAAATTTGCAAGTGTACAAATATCGAACAAGTAATAAAGTAGTGAGTACAAGTCGTCCCAACGAGGATTGCTACCTAACTGTAAAATTCTTTTACTTATAACCCAATTTAAACAAAAATAAATGTGATTTTATCTAGAATTTAATTACCAATAAAAATAATTAACTGTAATAATAAACACAAAAATAAATAATTATATTAATTAAAAATTAATGGCAATAAATAGACTAAGACACTCCAAATCCAGCTTACTCCTTTTATACAAATAATTAATTTCTTCAAATTAACTCTCGACTTGGTTAATGGTAGAATTCCCAATTATAAGCTAGACCCAATCTCTTGGTGAAAAGCTTCTAACTTTAATTAATAAACCAATCGTATCTCTACGTGATTTTAATTATCAAAGCCGCAAACACCTCTATGGAATTCCCTAACCTTTATTTCCTACTCGCTAGAAACCACACAAAGAAATCGAATTTATCTCTAGTCAGTTTTACGATGTGTTGTTATTACCATGATCCAATTTAAACTAGCACTTCTCAGCCACTAGAATAAATTTAAAGGCATGCAAGAATTGGCCAGAAACTTACAAGCATTAAAAACAATAATAACAATTAACTAAAATCGAGATTAAAGAAACAATCTTTAATTAAAATCAATTAAATTCATAAGAGTTTCAGCCTTCATCGAAGGTCTTAGTCACAAAAGATTTAGTTATTCATGATCCGAATATTCAAAGTTATAAAAAATTAAAAGAATAAACAAAACAAGAGAAGAGAAGAAGACGAATTCCCTGTTTCTCAAGTTTGTCGCCACTATTTTTGCTCCATTGCCTCGGTCAACATTCCTTTGTCCCAAAATTGCTTTTTTCAATTTCCTTCCCTTCTTGTCCAATTGATTCTTCTGTTTTGCTGCTCGATTCTTCTTCTCCTTGGCTGCCCGAAAAATCTCAACCCCTTGGCTGCCCTAAAATCCCCCAATTTCTACCCGAATTTCTTGCTCCTTTGCTCCGAATTTTTCTCTTTTTCTCTGTCCAAAATTCGTCCTCTTTGCTGTCCTAATTTCTCCTCTTGGTTGCCCGATTTCTTTTCCTTTTGTGTATTAAGAATTTCAATCTATTCCAAATCCTATTTCAAACTAAAGTCAATTTTAAAATCTTTCTTTTTCTTCTTTAAATTGAATTTTTATAAATTTTGGAATGGCATGGTGAATTTTTTTTCCTTTCCTAGCCAAGTCTTCTTTCATATTTTCTTCTCTTGACATTACTCTTTTGTCCCTGCATCAATAATTAGTAAAATTAGTGAATTAAAGTGTACTTTATAAATAAAATCATCTTAATTAATTCATACTAAGTATATTAATATTTAATTCACCAAAATAAGTAAAAGTCATAAGATTTATATCAATTAACCTTTAAATAAGTGAGAAGTTAATTCTAAATAATGATTAAAATATGATCTCATCATATACCGTGCAAAGTACGGGCCATATGCTAATTTTCAAATATCTTCCAATAAAACTTCAACAAATGAAATATAAAAACTCACGTTTATAACGTTTTATAAATTTATTAAAACTTTAAAACAAAATAACAATCAAAACAAACTGAAATAAATAAACTAGAGGAAGTGAAGAAGGGCAGAAAAAATATTGACAACTACAAAAGTTTTAGTTAACTTTCTCATTATCTCATAGCCTCCATTTATATAGGCTAGAGGTATACGAGAATAATAAAATAACCTACATAAATGAAGAGATAGGACAAAATATAAGATGACAGCAATATAGCTGATTTGGTTTTGAAGGTTGGATCTCGTTATCATTTAATCCTACAAGATTTTTTTTTTTTAAAATTTTCATAGCCCTTAAACATTTTATTTGTCGTCAAAATAGTCCTGCCACCACTTTTTTTACTGAACTTTCACTGAAAAATCCTATGCACTAAGCATGTGACATTTCTATAAAGGCATATATGTTTAAACAATATAAAGAACTTAAATAAATAGACTATTTCTGTAACGAATTGCTAACTTTTAGGACAAAATAAAATATGTTTTAAAATTTTTTATGTCTTCACAAAAATACTACATACTCAACATATGTTATTTTTTGACAGAAATCTACCAATGAAGTGATGGCAGGACCATTTTAGCAGCACAAAATATTTGTGTACCTTAAAAGTTTAAAAAAATTAAGACCAAATGATGACAAGACACAAACTTTACTGATGAAATTGGCCATTTTTCCTAAAATGATAACATCCTAGAAGTATATCATAAATACATCCACATCCTTTAATCAATTCGTTTATACATAGAAGATCTTTGAAAGTTTTTCTATAGTGCTTTTTCTTAACACCTTAGTATTTTATGTATGACAGGATGTAAGCACGGGCTTAAAATTTTTCTTTTAACTATAATTCAATTGAGAGATTGTAAAGCGTAGGACAATTTTATTCATATAGGATAATTTTTTAAAAATTTAACTTTTCATAACTTCAACTTTTACTTTTTAAAAAATTTTAATAAGGTGACACACGTCTCTTTTGTCAGTGTGGCACCCAAGCTGGGGCTACTCGCAAAAAGGGTGGCATCCCTTTCCCTTTTTCTCCTCTGTTTTTTGTTTTTTTGTTTTTTTTTCCTTTGCCCATTTTATTTTTAAGAATAATAATTTTTTAATAAATATTATTTTATTAATTTTTTAAATTATATTAGGACATAAAATTATAATTCAATTACAATCATTTCAAATAAATTGAAAATTTGATTACAATCAATCACAATTTGAAAAATGTATGAAATAAATGTCATATAAAGGATTTAGAGATCTTATAGATACGTTAGACAGACAAATATTAATATCACATAAAAATTATCTTTTATTATAAATTATCATACATTTAACATTTGTGTTCAAATTATCACCCCAGCTTTCACGTTTAGGATTTCTCTAAACTTTCGTGGAGTATAGGTTACTATCTTTTACTAAATTTTCATTTACATCTTCAACTGAACTCTTTAAAGCTTGTGTCATGTAGGTGTGCCACTTGAGAACCTTTCCTTTAGGCCCTGTTTGGTTTAAGAATTTCGGTGAGGGAAAGGAAAAGAAAAGAAACTGTCAATGAATTCCTTAGAAGATTGAAAATCCTCATGTTGTTTGGTTAACTAGGAAAAATATTAGGAAAAGAAAAATAATTTTCAAGAAAGCAATTTCCCGTATTTGGTTTTGTGAGATTTTCTAATGAAAATGAAAATAAAACACTAAGATTTTTTTAACAAAAATCCTGTAAGCCCTAAGTGCAAATCTTAGAGTTGTGATCATGACAAACATTGATATGAGCTAACTTAAATATTTTTTGTGTGATAGGATTATTAGATTGTAAAAGCTAAATCTTATCGCCATGAAGATGAAGTGCTAAGGACAACTCAAAATGTGCTGAAAGAGTTATAGCATATAGAGCATGTCCTAAGAATTGAAGGTTTTGAAGACCTTACTGTAGGTTTACAATTGCTTAATAGGTATATCTTTGTAAACCTTACACTTGTTTGTCTTTGAAATCTAAAGCATTTTCAAGAGAGCTTAAAACTTACTTTTCAATCTTAAATGATTTATCTTACAAGTGTTTTACCAAGTTTTTGACAACAGACTTTGGACTAAAAGTTTTTGAAAATATCCATTTTATAGTCCAAAATAATTTCAAACTTGTTGTGTTTGATTTCTAATCATTTTGACTAAGTTCGAATAGTTCGAACTCCAATTCAGACGTCTGAACTGAATACCTTGGCTGCTAAATTTTTAGAGATATTTGAATCATCATTTGGATGCTAGTTGACCGAATTTATCATGGAAGCTTGAAAATAAAAAAGTTTGGATGATCATTTGGACATAGGGGTTCATGTTAGGTCGACCGACTTTTACTGTTACTAGTCGTTATTTAAACGCTGCAACTGATTTTTAAACCCTATAAAAGACATAAACTTCAAATTTTCAAGTAGTTCTTTATCCTTTAAGAATTTTTACTCTTCCCAGTCATTCTTTATAAAAAAGCTCTCTTTTGTCTTGTGCTATTAAGTCGAAATTTAAGATTCATTAGACAAAAAGGTGAAGGTGTGCTAAAATTTTCATCATCTATCAAGTTGTTGGTAGCATTCTTCTTTCTTAAAATTTTCATCATCTATCAAGTTGTTGGTAATCTTTCTTACTTCATCTATTTGTTTTATTCAAGGTTATCTTAAGGATATAAAATGTATGTGAAAGAGTGAACCCTTATTATTGTAAGTGCAAAGAGGTTGTAGAGTAAAACCCTTGTTGGGTGAGCCTTTCCTATATTTTGATCAACTTTTGTTACAGTTGAATTTGGTTAAATCCTTGACTTGGGGCTCAAAGTAGTGGATGTAGATATTGACTGATTGAACAACTATAAATTGCTTGTGTTGTCTCTTCTCATCCCTCTGCCAATTTGGAAACTTAGTATGTTTACTTGCATAAAATTTTCATCATCTATCAAGTTGTTGGTAATCTTTCTTACTTCATCTATTTGTTTTATTCAAGGTTATCTTAAGGATATAAAATGTATGTGAAAGAGTGAACCCTTATTATTGTAAGTGCAAAGAGGTTGTAGAGTAAAACCCTTGTTGGGTGAGCCTTTCCTATATTTTGATCAACTTTTGTTACAGTTGAATTTGGTTAAATCCTTGACTTGGGACTCAAAGTAGTGGATGTAGATATTGACTGATTGAACAACTATAAATTGCTTGTGTTGTCTCTTCTCGTCCCTCTGCCAATTTGGAAACTTAGTATGTTTACTTGCATAACTTATTGAGAGTTTGATTTCAAACATCATCCAAACCATTTTTCTCAAAAAGAAAAAAAAATTGAAAATTAACCAAAGACATTATTCATTCCACTCTTAGGTCTTTAATTCATTCCACTCTTAGAAGTTAATATCTTATGGCTAATGTTTCAAACTTGTCTTATTTAGAAAGGTCTTCCATAAATACATCTCATTTATTTGATGGAACAAATTATACTTTTTGAAAATCTAGAATTAAGATCTATATTTTTTCTATTAACTTTAATTAGTGGAATATTATTGAGAATGGCCTTACATAGCAATGAACATGAGAGCCAATGGAGTCACTAGGGAACCAAAGGCCTTAGATGAGTATGATGAAAGTGATTCAAGAAAAATGACCTTGAGCTACTAAGCAATGAAGATTTTGAGTTGTGCATTAGACATTAATGAATACAACCGAGTAAGTGGATACGACACTGCTCATGACATGTGGAGACTTATTCAAGTGACTCATGAAGGGACAAATCTAGTAAAGGAGTCAAAGCTTGCTATGCTAGTAAGGAATTATGAGTTATTCACCATGAAGCAAGGAGAGAGCATTAGTGACATGTTCACTAGATTCACCAGCGTCTCCAATGGTTTGAAGTCATATGGGAAGAACTATTCTCTTGGTGAACAAAATAGAAAGATTTTGGATGATCTACCCAAGGCTTGGCAACCAAAGACTCTTGCAATTGAAGAATCAAAAGCCTTGAAGGTTCTTACCCATGAGATGAAGGTAAAAAGACTAAATGGTCGTAAATATAAAGAGAAAGCGAGAAAAGGAGTGGTACTTAAAACTTTCGAAAATCCAAGTGAGCAAGAAAAATCATCTAGTGATGAAGATGAAGATGGAGAGGATGATGAGATGGCTATGGTGGTTTAAAAGTTTAAGAAATTCTATAAAAAGTGATTTCTCAATAAGGGAAAGAGGCCTTCCAAGAAAGGAGGACAATCATTTTCATTATTCAAGTCTCAATGCTGTGAATGCAAAAGTACCGGACACCTTGTAGCTGATTGTCCTAACGTATTAGGGTAGGAGAGAGAATCCAAATTCAAGAAGAAGAAATCTCTCAAGAAAGGAAAAGGATTAGTAGGCACTTGGCATCAACATGCCAATGTAGATAGTGGAGATGACAATGAGGAAAGAGAAAATGTGTGCTTCATGGCTATGGATGATGAGGTACAATATATTCCTTCAACCTCTACATATTGTGATGATAACATTGATGACCCTAGTGAATTACTTGTGGATATGTATAGTGAGTTGAAAAAGGTTTCAAAAAGAAACAAATAGATAAGATTCAAAATTGATGATTTATTGAAGGAGAATTCAAAGTTATTTTGTGAAAACAAAAAACTCATTGAATCAATTGATTGCTTGAATATTGAAAAAGAAGTTTTAAGTGTTTCTTTGCAAAACATGCCCCTTGAGAAAAAATCTCTTCTTGTAAAATATCTTCTCTAAAAAAATGATTGTTGATTATGATTTTTTGAAAAAAAAAAAAGTTGATGATCTCACCTTATGTGTTGAAAAATTTACAAATAGTAGAGACAATCTTGAAAAACTACTTGGTTCTCAAAGATCTTCTTTTGTGAAAAATGATCTTGGTTACAATCATGTTAACAATGTCTCAAAATGCAAAAATTACTTAATCAAAGCTACATCTACCTCTATGACTTATATGTGTTGTACTTATTGTGGTAGAAATGGTCACAAGGCCACTAGATGTTATGTGAAAAGAAAGGTAGAAAGTGGTGTTAAAATCATTTGGAGAGCTAAGGGAACTATCACTAACCCTCTTGGACCCAAGAAAGCGCGGGTACCAAAAGTCACTTCCTCTCATTTGATGTAGGTACCTATTCCTTCAAGATCAAGTGCTACTAAGTGGTTCCTTGATAGTGGATGTTCAAAAACACATGAGGGGGAATGCTTCACTCATTAGCGAACTTCAAGCTACAAGTGATGGATTTGTCACATTTGGTGATAGGAAGAAATGAGGAATTCTTAGTGTAGGTAAACAAGTTTTACTCATTTATGACTTGAAATAAAATTTGCTTAGCATTAGTCACTTATGTGACAATGGATGCAAAGTTGAGTTTTAATGTGATACATGTACCATTCTTGATAGTGCAAGTGGGAAAATCATTTTTGTTGCCAATAGAGTTGGGAATGTATATGTGCTATATCTTGATGAATTTATTGCCAATGATGTTAAATGTTTCTTTGTTCATGATAATGATGTTTTTCTTTGGCATAAAAGATTAGGTCATGTGACATGGATTTATTGAACAAACTTTCCTCTCAAGACTTGGTTAGAGGATTGTCAAAAATGCGTTTTGAGAAAAATTATCTTTTTGATGCATGTCAATCTGGAAAACAAATAAAAACATCTTTCAAACCAAAGAAAATGGTTTCAACTTCAAAACCTCTTGAACTTGTTCATATGGATTTGTTTGGGCCAATGAGGACCACTAGTCTTGGTAGTAAGAGGTATGCATATGTTATAGTTGATGATTTTTCAAGATTCACTTAGGCACTCTTTTTATCACAATAGGATAAATCATTTCATGAATTTGTGAAACTATTCAAAAATGTCCAAACCTTCCTTGATTGTAGATTGATCTCTAATTAAAAGTGACAATGGGAGAGAATTTTACAATCAAGATTTATAAAACTTTGTGATAAGAATGGGTTTGTTCACTTTTTGGCTACCAAAACACTTCAAGAAAATGGGTTATTGAAAGGAAAAATTGAACTTTACAAGAAATGGCTAAGTCTATGCTTTGTGAAAATTCTTTGTCAAAATATTTTAGGACGACACCGTAAACACCACTTGCTATGTTAAGAATAGAGTACTTTTGAGGCCATTTTTGAGAAAAACACCTTTTGAACTTATATTTGGTAGAATACCCTCTATTGCCTATTTCAAAGTGTTTGGTTGCAAGTTCTTCTTTTTTTTAATATGCATGACAACTTGGGTAAATTTGATAGAAAATTGGATGAAGGCATATTCCTCTAACAAGAAGGCTTACAAAGTTTACAATAAAAAAACACTATCTGTTAAGGAGACCATACATGTGAGTTTTGATGAGTCTAAAATTTACTTAGATAGAAGAAATGATGATGATGTATGTACTTTCATGAATGATAATTAAACTCATCTTCAAGCTCTAACCTTGGAAGATCATGCTAATGAAAAAGAGATAATTGTGCAAGAACAAGATAATCGACCAAGAGCTACCAAAGGATCTGGGATATGCAAGAGGCCACCAGAAGGAGCAAATCATTGGTGATGTTTCTCAAGGTTTTAGAACAAGACGGTACTTCATTGACAACTTTGCACTTTTATCTCATATTGAGCCTAAAAATATTGATGATACATTGTGATGATTTTTGGATTGTTGCTATGCAGGAGTAATTAAATCAATTTGAGAGAAACAAAGTTTGAATTCTTGTCCCAAGACTCCTTGATCACCCCATTATTGGCACCAAATGGGTTTTTAGAAATAAACTAAACGAATTTGGAGAAGTTGTTAGAAATAAAGCTAGACTTGTTGCCCAAGGATTCAATCAAGAAGAGGGCATTGACTATGATGAAACTTTTGCTCCTGTAGCTAGACTTGAATCTATAAGAATGCTTTTGGCATTTGCTTGCTTTAAAGGTTTGAAGTTATTTCAAATGGATGTCAAAAGTGCTTTTCTAAATAGTTTTATTGACAAAGAGATTTATGTGGAACAACCTACCAGTTTTACTCATGAAAATTTTCTTAACCATGTCTTTAAACTATCCAAACCTTTATATGGTTTAAAACAGGCTCCTAAAGCTTGGTATGAAAGATTGAGCGGCTTTCTTTTTTCAAAGGATTTTCAAGAGGAAAGGTTGACACTACTCTCTTTATAAAAACCTCTTGTAACAATATCTTTTACTTGTGCAAATATATGTAGATGATATCATATTTGGTGCTACTAATGTTTGTCTTTATGAGGAGTTTGCCAAGTTAATACAAAGTGAGTTTGAATTGAGCATGATGGGAGAACTCAACTTCTTTCTTGGACTACTAATCACGCAGACCAAGGACTGTACCTTCATAAATCAATCCAAGTATTCCAAGAAACTCTTGAAAAGATTTGGAATGGACCAATCAAAAGGTATAAGCACTTCAATGAGTTCATCAATCAAACTTGAAAAAGATGACAAAGGTAAAAATGTTAATGAAAACGTATTTAGGGCATGATTGGTAGTTTGCTTTATCTTACTCTAACTTGACCCGATATTATGTTCATCGTGTGTTTATGTGCTAGATTTCAATCTTGTCCAAAAGAGTCATTTAATTGCTATGAAACATGTTCTGCGTTATTTGATTGATACACATGATTAAGGTCTTTGGTTTACAAAATCTTCTTCTTTTGACTTTGTTTCATATTTGAACGCCGACTTGCCAGATACAAAGTCTAGCGTAAAAGTACTAGTGGTCATTATTAATTTCTTGGTAGTTCCCTTGTATTTTGGTATAGCAAGAAACAAGCATATGTGTCATTGACTACGTTGAGGCCGAATATATCATCGCCTGTAGTTGTTGTGCTCAAGTCCAATTGATGAAACACAATTTACTTGATTATGGCTTAGATTTCAAATGTGTGCCTATTTTATGTTACAATACTAGTGCAATTAATTGGAGCATAAATCCCAATCAACATTCTAGGACTAAGCATATAGAGATTAAAAATCATTTCATTCGTGATCATGTAGCTAGAGGTAATATATGGTTGGACTATGTGAATACAAATGAACAAATTGCTAATATAATTGATGTGAAATTTGCAAGTGCACAAATGTCAAACAAGTAATAAAGTAGTGAGTACAAGTCGTCCCAACAAAGATTGCTACCTAACTACAAAATTCTTTTACTTATAACCCAACTTAAACCAAAATAAATGTGATTTTATTTAAAATCTAATCACCAATAAAAAATAACTAACAATAATAATAAACACAAAAATAAATAATTATATTAATTAAAAATTAATGGCAATGAATAGACTAAGACACTCCAAATCTAGCTTACTCATCTCTTATGACAAATAATTAATTTCTTAAAATTAATTCTTGACTTGGTTAATGGTGGAATTTCTGATTATAAGCTAGACCCAATCTCTTGGTGAAAAGCTCCTAACTTTAATTAATAAGCAATCGTATCTATACGTGATTTTAATTATCAAAGCCGCAAACACTTCTATGGAATTTCCTAACTTTTGTTTCATACTCGCTAGAAACCACCCAAAGAAACCGAATCTATCTCTAGTCAGTTTTAAGATGTGTTGTTATTGCCATGATCCAATTTAAACTAGTACTTCTCAGCCACTAGAATAAATTTAAAGGTATGCGAAAATTGGCTAGAAAATTGCAAGCATTAAAAACAATAATAACAATTAACAAAAATCGAGAATAAAGAAACAATCTTTAATTGAAATAAATTAAATTCATAAGAGTTTCAACCTTCATCAAGGGTCTTAGACACAAAAAGTTTAGCTATTCGTGATCCAAATATTCAAATCTATAAATTTAATTAACCTAAAAAAATAAAAGAATAAAGAAAACAAAACAAGAGAATAGAAGAAGACAAATCCCCTGTTTCTCAAGCTTGCTGCCCAAATTCTTTTTGTTCCATATTTGCCTTGGTCAACCCTTCCTTTGTCAAAATTTCTTTTGCCGATTTTCCCTTATGTTCTTGTCCAATTGATTCTGCTGTTTTCTCTTCCTCCTTACTGCCCAAATTTCTCTTCTTTTTGCTGCCAGATTTTTGCTTCGGTCAACCCCCTCTTTTCTTGGTCCACACCCTCCACCCTCCTCCTCTGCCGCAAGCCCTATTTTTCCATATATATAGGTATGTATTAGGAATTTAAATCTAATTTGGATTTCAAATCCTATTCCAAATCAAAGTCAATTTTAGAATCTTTCTTTTTCTTCTTTAAATTGAATCCTTATCAATTTTGGAATGGCATGGTGAATTTTTAATTTCCTTTCCTAGCCAATTCTTCTTTCATCTTTTCTTCTCTTGACATTACCATTTTACCCTGCATCAATAATTAGTAAAATTAGTGAATTAAAATTTACTTTATAAATAAAATCATCTTAATTAATTCATACTAAGTACATAAATATTTAATTCACCAAAACAAGTCAAAGTCATAAGATTTATATGAATTAGCCCCTAAATAAGTGAGAAATTAATTCTTAATAATGATTAAAATATAATCTCATCAACTACTGCCCACTTAAGACTTTGATCGTCCTCGAGCAAAGATAGAAAAACTCAAGAACATTAGACATGGAATTATTCAACTTGAAATCAACTTTCTCGTCCCATTAAAATTATCATCCATATGCATCAACTAGAAATATGATAGATAAATAACCAAGAATAATAACAATATTAATACAATATAACTGTGGACATTGAAAAAATTATTTTTTTTTTATTTTTGAAGCATACCACAACCAAGCTCTTGATTCAATGTCTAGGCAATATTATACACCCAATAATCACCTTTCTAATCACAACCATATACATATACATTAACAATTCACACAACCATAATCTTGAAATCTTACACACTCTCCACTAATTTAGGTACTCTGGCTTCACTTAGATCAGGTAGGACTTTAGCTCTTATAACGTTAGGTTAGGGAATTGGCTAACGAATGAAAGATATAAGGAGATAAAATAAAGAGAAGAGAGCTTGCAAAGAAAAGTTGACCCCAAATCATAAACATATACTCCCCCTCCTTTCTTGCTTCTTTAGTACAAAGAATTTTAATAACCAAATTCATTCCTGAGAAATTCATTCCTTTCTCATGTATACATCAACTTTGGACATTTTATGACCATGACTTGCAATAAGCACTCTTTCTTTCTTCTCTTCTTCTTTTTTTTCAAAATTTATTTCTTGCTTTTTTTTCAAAACAATAATATAGAACAAGTCATGCTTTCCCCTCTAAATTTTTCTTTCCCTCAAAACCTTAATATTCCAATCCCAAGGAACACAAAAGTGTTGAAGTACAAATCAAGCTCCATCCAAAGTTAAAGGCTAAAATATTAATTGTTTAACCAAAGAAATGAACTCATTAAGGCACAAAAGGGTACTAGGGATAACTCTAAAGGTAGGATTGAAAGGCTCAAACGGTCCAAAGAATGCCTATGACCATCGTTTCTAAGGTAAACCAGAGAAGCCTTCTATTTTGCCTTGAGTATGTAATAAACCAAGTTCTAGTGTGTTGTTGTGATAAAAAGAGTGTCATTAAATATATAATAAAGTCTAAATATCTCACCAATTCACAAGATCATGGTCAATATGAATAATTTAAATTCCACAGTTAAGAAGAATTAACAAAGGAATTATACAAGGTTAAATTCATTTCATTACTGTCCAATCGACACATATAAACAATCACAATAACTCCTAAGGAACAAGATTCAATTACATAATATTCAACGATTTTCAGAAAATTTCTTGAAATAAAACTCTTACACCATAAAATTTTGAAAAATTTTGAAAAATTTTCAAAATAAGATAGCCAATTTCCTATCCCCTCCCCCCACTTAAAAATAAACATTGTCCTCAATGTTTAAGTACAAGAAATCACAAAAGGGGTTAAGAGATTTAGCCGAATCAACAAAAACATCCAAGGAAGTCCAATCTTTAACGGTTTATGGGGTCTCTACTTAGGCTCAACCACATCATACAAAGAAATTAAAGAAAGTAAATAACATAAAGCAATTTTTTTGGGTATAAAACTTGAAAAAAAAAATGAAGAAGCAAAGAAACTTAAATAGTAGTTCTCGTTTATAGTCTCGAGCTTGACTTCCTGTGTAAGAGCATGAATTAAGGAGGATCATGGAAAAGACAAGCTTCTCCTCCTATAAGCATTCTTCTTGTCAAATCATTTTTTACTTTGTGCCGCTTTAAGAAAAACTTCCTTTTTTTCACATTATCCTCAATGTCCTCTTTTGCAAGCTCTCCTCTTCCTTGAATGGTTTGTTCCATTTTGAATTTAAATTTTCTGCAAAAATTTTAGAAGAAGAATAATCACTACAGCATCAAGAATATTTATAGCACATATAGATTCTCCTTTGGAGGATTTACTGAATGATTCAAAAACGTTTAATTATATACATTCATCCCCAACCCTCAATGTTATTTGACCTTTTTCCACATCAATTAAGGTTCTACTAGTATTCAAAAAGGGCCTTCCTAAAATCAAAGGTAGATCAAAATCATCCTCCATATCTAAAATTTCAAAATCCAGTGGAAAATATAATTGATCTATCATAACAAGGAAATTTTCTACTATTCCCCTAGGATATTTTATTGATCTATCAGCCATTTGGAGAGAAATAGTAGTGTCCTTAATTTCCTTCAACCCTAATTTTTTACAAACGGATAAAGGCATAAGATTTACACTAGCATATAAATCACACAACACATTTTTAAAATAAAAATCACCAATAGAGCAAGGAATATGAAAACTCCCTGGATCTTGAAGTTTAGACGGTAATTTTCTTTGAAGTACTACAGAGCATTCCTCGTTTAAGCAAATCTGTTGAAAGCCTTAGAGTTTCTTTTTGCTAGCCAAAATATCTTTCAAATATTTTACATATCAAGGCATCTGTGCTAGGACATCCACAAAAGGAAGATTAATTTGAAGTTTCTTGAATATTTTAAGAAACTTTTTGAATTGAGAATCAATGTAATGATGCTTAACAGCTTGGGGAAAAGGAGAGAGAACTAAAATCAACATTACCATTATTATATTCTTCCTCACCTTTCTTACTTCTCTTACCTCGTGAATTTTTGGGAGATTCAAAATTCTTGAAATCATCCTCTTTTCTAGGCTCCACCTCTTTTCCTTTGGCAAACTCCTCTTTATCTATTACCATAATAGCCTTCAACTCCTTAGGATTTTGCTCCGTGTTACTTGGAAGTGCTCCTTGAGGTCTATGGAGTATTGCAGTTGCTAATTGACCCACTTGTACTTCTAAGTTCTTCATAGAAGCTTTTGTATTTTGTTGGTCAACTTCTATTGCTTTGAAAGATTTCTTGAGTTGTTGATTCTCATTCTCAATACTCACAAATTTGTTAGTGGCAACTTCAATTAACTTTGTAAGAGTATTCTCAAGGAGACTTACCTTTTCTTGTTCGAGATCAGGTGGAAGTGGTGTTTGAACTTGACTATTTTGCCTCCATCCAAAATTTGGGTGGTTCCTCTATCCCGGATTATAAGTGGATGAATATGGATCATTATTCCTATTATTTTGTCCAACAAAATTAACTTCATTATTATTATAATAAGAATTCACCATATTACCTTGCAAACATTGGTTTGTGTGATGATTTCCTCCACAAATTCCGCAGTGATAGTTTATGGCTGCAATATTCAATGAACTCAATCTCTTATTTATTGCATCAAGTTGAGCCATGATTCCTGCATTAGGGTCCATATCCGCCACTCCAGCAACCTTCTTTGAGGGAATTGCTCTTGGGTTAAACCATGGAGAGCTATTCAAGGCCATCTCCTCCAATAAATTCCATGCAACTTGCTCTTCTTTTGACTTGAATGCTCCACCACTAGCTGCAACTAATGATGATCTAACATCTTCTCTGCAACCATTATAAAATGTTTGTGCTTGCATTCCTATTTCCATTCCATGATGAGGGCATAACCTAAGATATTCTTTGAACCTCTCCTATGCATCATGTAAAGACTCAGTAGGATTCTGCAAAAAATTTTAAATATTAGATCTCATCTGAATAGTCTTAACTGGGGAAAAGTATTTATTTAAAAATGCTTCTTGCAATTAGTTCCAATTAGAAATAGAATTTGTGGGAAGAGAGTTTAGTCATGATCTATTAAGGAGAAAGAAAAAAGCCTGAGCCTTTTTGCATCTTCAGGTACTCTACCAATTTGAAAAGTATCACAAATTGCCAAAAAGTTTGATATGTGCACTTGCGGATCTTCTTGTGACAATCCAAAAAATGGAGTATTGAGAACCATTTGAATGAATACTGTCTCAATCTCGAAAGTTGCAGCAGTAACCCCTGGATAGTTGATGGCTGGAGGACCCTTAACCTTTGGCTTTGTATAGTCCTTTAAAGTCATACCCCTTGGCTGATTATTCTCCATTGCTTCATTGCTATAGTCGAATTCGAAACTATCCTCTGAAATTGAAGATTCGATTGGTGTGACGATCTCTTCTTATTTTCTCTTATAAAATTTACTCCTGTTATTACGAGCAAACTTTTCAACATCAGAAATGTAAATTAGAGGTTCTTTATTTGAGGAATTACGAGTATTTTGCACAAAAAAATATAATACTAATAAACAAACAATAACAAAAAATAAAATAAAAATATCAAAAATATTTTTTAGATATTTTTTTTAAAAAGTTTAAACTTAGGCTTAGTAATTAAATTCTACACTAGATAAAAACAAACCCTGACAGGGGCGCCAAAAAATTGATGTAAAATTTACAAGTACACAAATGTCAAACAAGTAATAAAGTAATGAGTACAAGTCATCCCAACGAGGATTGCTACCTAACGACAAAATTCTTTTACTTATAACCCAACTTAAACTAAAATAAATGTGATATTATTTAAAATCTAATTACCAATAAAAAATAACTAACAATAATAATACACAAAAAAATAAATAATTATATTAATTAAAAATTAATGGCAATGAATAGTCTAAGACACTCCAAATCCAGCTTACTCCTCTTATGACAAATAATTAATTTCTTAAAATTAATTCTCGACTTGGTTAATGGTAGAATTCCCGATTATAAGATAGACCCAATCTCTTGGTGAAAAGCTCCTAAATGTAATTAATAAACTAACCGTATCTCTACGTAATTTTAATTATCAAAGCTGCAAACACCTCTATGAAATTCCCCAACTTTTGTTTCCTACTCGCTAGAAACCACACAAAAAAACTGAATCTATCTCTAGTCAGTTTTAGGATGTGTTGTTATTACCATGATCCAATTTAAATTAGTACTTCTTATCCAATAGAATAAATTTAAAGGCATGCAAAAATTGGCCAAAAAACTACAAGTATTAAGAACAATAATAATAATTAACAAAAATCAAGAATAAAGAAACAATCTTTAATTGAAATAAATTAAATTCATAAGAGTTTCAGCCTTCATCAAGGGTCTTAGACACAAAAAATTTAGCTATTCATGATCCGAATATTCAAATCCATAAATTTAACTAACCTAAAAAAATAAAAGAATAAAGAAAACAAAACAAGAGAATAGAAGAAGACGAATCCCCTGTTTCTCAAGCTTGCTGCCCAAATTCTTTTTGTTCCATCTTTGCCTCGGTCAACCCTTCCTTTGTCAAAATTTCTTTTGCAAATTTTCCCTTCTTTTCTTGTCCAATTGATTCTGCCGTTTTCTCTTCCTCCTTACTGTCCAAATTTCTCTTCTTTTTGCTGCCCAGATTTTTGTTTCGGTCAACCTGCTCTTTTCTTTCTCAATTTCTCTTTTCCTGGTCCTCACCCTCCATCCTCCTCCTCTGCCGCAAGCTATTTTTCCATATATATAGGTGTGTATTAGGAATTTAAATCTAATTTAAATTTCAAAATCCTATTCCAAATCAAAGTCAATTTTAGAATCTTCATTTTTCTTCTTTAAATTAAATCCTTATCAATTTTGGAATGGCATGGTGAATTTTTATTTTCCTTTTATAGCCAATTCTTCTTTCATCTCTTCTTATCTTGATATCACCATTTTACCCCTGTATCAATAATTAGTAAAATTAGTGAATTAAAATGTACTTTATAAATAAAATTATCTTAATTAATTCATACTAAGTATATAATTATTTAATTCACCAAAACAAGTCAAAGTCATAAGATTTATATGAATTAGCCCCCTAAATAAGTGAGAAATTAATTCTTAATAATGATTAAAATATAATTTCATCAATAATTTATCAAGCTTTTGGTTGGATTAACCCATTCCCTTACACCAAGCCCTAAAGATTTGACCAACACAACAGAAGAACCACTAACAGACCTTTCAAGGATAGGGAAACACGAAGAGAGATTAAGCTTGAGAATTTCAATTACTAGTGTGTGTGTTGAAATGTGGCTAAAGCAAAGAAAATTTAGGCACATGGTTCAGATGCATGGAGTGAAATTCAGACGTCCAAACTTCCCTTAGAAAATTCTTGGCAGAAAGATTAAAACATAAGTTCAGATGCATGACCAGAAATTCAGTTGTCCGAATTTGTTGAACTGAAGAAACAAAATAATTTAGACGCAGACCGAAAAATTTGGTCATCTGGACTTAGCAATTTCAGCAGTTTTTAAACCGGTCAACTAACCAAATTCCTTATTTTAAACCATTTGATTTTTCTCTTCTCTGAAAACCCATTCTACCCACTCATATCCAAACCCAAATCCATCCCATATTTCACCATTTTTCGTTGAAAATTTCTTGATTTTCATGTTCTCCATCCTCCATTGTCTTTAAAATCTATCATTCTCTAAAGAAATTCACCATGATTCTCCCAAATTCCTTATTTTAAACCATTTGAATTTTCTCTTCTCTCAAAACCCACTCTACCCACTCATATCCAAACCCAAATCCATCCCATATTTCACCATTTTTCGTTGAAAATTTCTTGATTTTCATGTTCTCCATCCTCCATTGTCTTTAAAATCTATCATTCTCTAAAGAAATTCACCATGATTCTCTCAAAGAAAGCAACTATTGCTAAAGGCGAAAGGAAAGCCAAAATGGGAGATGAATGGCTCATCATCAATGAACCAAGACGGGTTCAGATTCCCCAAAACAATCTTGGAGTAGACCAGTTCATATCAATAAGGGCTGCAGTTGAAATCAAGGATTGGAGCAAGAAGAGTAGAAAAATCATACCCGCCCATAGAGTGGATTTGGATAAACTCACCAACATGGATAGTGTTCTATCTCTCTTTCGTGAGATAGATTGGGGTAGTTTTCTTGGTGTGAATGAAGATTATTATCCTACTCTTGTTTATGAATTTTATGCTAATCTTAAGGAAGAAGGGATTGAGCATGTTGCGTATAGCATTATTCAATGGTCTTCATCTAGATTGTCTCAAGTAGATTTTGAGTTTAATGATGCTCTACTTAATTGTATTTGTGGTGTGGATGACATTGGTGCTAGATATTACTCATTGGGACAACATTGAATTATTCACCAATGGTGGAAGATTTAGGTCCACTAGGGAGAGAGAAATTCAAGCTTTTGATGCTAGAGGATGTGTAATGTATCATCTGATTACTACTACATCATTCCTAACTTTGGATATAAATCTTCGGTTGGAAATATACATGTTGCTTGCCTTGCATGAGCATAGGAGATTAAACTTTGGATTCATGGCTTTAAAGTGTATGATTAGTGCAAGGAAACAAACACTTTGTCTTATGGGAGATTATGAACAGGGATCTTCAAGTACTTTAATGTCCAACTCCCCAAAAGAGGAAATCCTATGAAAAGTGGGGAAACATATACCAATGAATCCCTCAAGAGTGTGCAATTGACACTTGATGAGGATGGTGTGTGGAGGACAAGAAGAGAAACCCCTCTAAGAGGTGAAAGAATGGAAGCTAGTGGAGATGATGAAGAAGAGGAAGAAATTGAAGAAGAAGAGAAAGATGAAGAGGAGACACTAGCAAGAGAAAGGAAGACTAAGAAGAGGCATGATTTATCAAGTGGGAGGAAGCAACCTCACACAAAAAGGAGATTGTTTGAAGAAGAGTCCACTCCTCAATCTCATCAAAATCTTGGAGATATGCCTAGTGAGGAGGGAGTTACTAGAGAAACCACCATTGTAGCCAAAGTATTCCAAGAAGCCTTGAACAACCACATAAAGGAGATGGAGAATATGTATGATTTCTTCGAATCTTTTGCTCCTATCGTACTAAGTAAGTTGGATGTCATGGACACTAGCGTGAGGAATATTAAAGAACTATTGATGAAGAACAATCAAAGTGGTGAAGGACCCTCTAAAACTCAAGCTAGGGATGAAAAGGATGATGAAGAAAATGAAGAAGGAAAGAAAGAAAAAGAGGATGTTCAAGAAGAAGCACAAGAAGGTAGAAGCCAAAAGCGAAGTTTGATAGAAAGAGCTGAGATCACTTCACCCTCCACCATCTCATTTGTCAAAGAAAGAGTAAAGCACGTGGTCAAGAAGAAGGATACAAGGAGATCCTCCCGATTGGCTATAGCCCCAAAGCCAAACTGCACCAGTAAGGAGTAAGCAAGTGAAGGGCCACTTCATATTGGGCTTAAGGGAGACATGGCCATCACAACTAACAAATATGGAGTGAAGACAATGAAGAGAATTCAAGACTAAGCACTCCTTAACCCTATCTCATTTTACTTATGTATTTAGTCTAGCTTATGTATTTTTATGCCATGCTTAGTTCATGTATCTAGAATAGTCCATGTATTCTCATGTTTTAACTTTCCATATGCCTTTCTAGTCCGCATGATCTTTTGAAGTTCACTACTAATATCATAGTATTGAGAGCTTATATTACTTATATTTTCATATTTACTTCACTTTCAGCATCCCACATTTGATTGATAACAAAAGGGCGGAGAAGTTGCAAAATGTACTTTGATATTTGAGTATTTTGGTATTTGCTAATTATTTTGATATTTTCTAAGGATTATGTTTGAATGAATGGCATTATGATTGCATATGGCATAATGGTTTATTGTGGTTTATTGTGTGCTCATTTGATGAGGTCTTGAACTATATGCCTTGAGTTGATTTTTGAGGATATATAATCTTAGGTAGGTGAAGCATTGGTTGATCAAGATGATTATGAATGTGTGTTGTAGTTTATCGCCTTGCTTTGATGATTGTGTGATTGGTTTTAAGCACTTATATTACAAAATCTACCTTTCGATAATTTTACCAAAAATTGGGACTTGAAGTTCGGACGCAGTCCAAAAATGAAGTTTTGATATTTTTTTTCTTAAAACTGTCTTGATCTTCCCTAAAATAATTGAGAAGCCTTGGGAAGGTTTATTCTTAGAAAATGAATTCGTTATGTTGAATAGTTGTGCTTCTAGGACTTGATCTTTCAAAAAATTTGATTTTCAGAACTCAAGTCAAAAAATGAGTACTATCTAAGGGAGTGCTTTGAAAATAGATTCTAACCTCTAAAACCTCACTTAGAATGTGTTCTAAATGCTTCCATGCTATATTTTTTAAATTTGATGGAAGGAATGAGAATTATGGAGGTTGGTTGGGTCTTAGCTTCATTCATGAGCCATGTTATGTCGTTGTGCTAAATTGTTCATCATTCATCCACGGCATTAATGCTTCTTTGTACAATATTGTTTAAATCCATCACATTTTGTATCAAAGTTTTTCATCAAAAAAGGGGAGGGGGGAATTTTAAGCCCTAAGTGCAAATATTAGAGTTGTGATCATGACAAACATTGATATGAGCTTACTTGAATATTTATTGTGTGACAAGATTATCGGATTTTGGAAGTTAAGAAGTTTCATTGCCTTGAAGATGAAGTGCTAAAGACAACTTAAAATATGCTCAAAGAGTTAAAGCATGTAAAGCATGTCCTAACAAATGAAGGCTTTGAAGATCTTAGTGTAGGTTTACAATTGCTTAATAGGTATATCTTTGTAAAACTTACACTTGTTTGTCTTTGGAATTTAAAGCATTTTCAAGAGAGCTTAAAACTTGGTTTTCAATCTTAAATTATTTATCTTACAAGTGTTCTTGATAACGGCCTTCGGAATAAAAGCTTTTGAATAGATCCATTTATAGTCCAAAATAATTTTAAACTTGTTGTGGTTGATTTCTAATCATTTTGACTAAGTTTGAATAGTTTGAACTCTAATTCAAATGTCCAAACTAAATACCTAGGCAACTGAATTTCCAAAGAAATTCGGACGGTTGTTCAAATGTGAAAAACCTAAGAAGGGGTGAATTAAGTCTTTGGCTAATTATCAAAATCTTTTCACATTTTGCAAATCCTTTGCCTTAATAAAAGCTCTTCTTCAAATTCACAAACTTCAAGTTTATATGTGATTTAATGGTTGATACAAGATGATCAAACAATAAGACCACAACCAATCAATCAATAACAAATAATAATAACACAAGTATGTAAACAAGTAAAGCTATAAAAAATTAAACAAACAATTTATAGTGGTTCCTCTAAGATCTATATTCACTACCTTGAGTCCACATTCAAGGATTTCAACCAATTCACTAAATGCTCAAGTCAAGCAATTATACAAGAGGCTAACCCTTCAATGCGTTTTACCGCAACAACCTCTTTTCAATCCAATAAACAAGGCACCCTTATCACAAAGGGTTTTATATCAGTAGACAACCTAGACCAATCTAATCAAAGGCTCACCCTCACCAAAAGGTTTTATGCCACACAACAAGTTTGATTAATCTAGTTAATGGCTTACCTTTTACAAGGGTTTTATGTCTCTTGATAACTTTGTATCAACAAAGTAAATAGATAAAGTATAGATTTAGATGTTACCAACAAAAACTTGGTGGATGATTACAATGCTAGCACCACTTCACTTCTTACCTATAGAATCTTGAATTTCAATCTTTCAGCACAAGGCAATTTGAGAGTTTTTTAAATAATTTTGATGTAAAACAAGTTAGAGCTTCTTGGATTTTAAAAGATTAAATATCTCCACAAAAATTTGAAGTTTGTGGTTTTTATAGGGTTTAAAAATCAGATCAAATGTTCAAAAAATGACTAGTAACGGCTAGTAACAGTAAAATTCGGATGATCAAATTTGACCCTCTATGTCCAAACTTGTATCAGAATTTTTCTAGTAAAACAGTAGCAGTACTGTTCACTATGAAGGAAAATTTTGGACGACTGAATTTTTTATGCTGCATCCAAATTTTTCAAACTTTGTCAAAATATATTCAAATCAATTCAAACAAGTTGGAAAACATTCTAGCCTCAAAGATATGTCATTAAAGACCATTTAAGTAAAAAAACCATTAATGAAAACTTGGTAATTCAATTGAGTTCAAAACCATTGAAAGTTTAAAACCAAGTTTTGTGCTCTCAAATGCAACTCATAGATTCCAAGACTTAAGAGTGGGGTTTACAAAGTTTACCCATTAAGCACATGTCATTTACACTTCATGTCTTCAAAGCCTTCAATCATCTTGAACAAACTTTTCAATCTTCAATCACTTTGGTGTACTTGAGTTGTTCATATATTTTAGCTTCAAGGCAATGAGACTTGTATTCTTTTCAATCCAAAATCATATCACACAATAATCAAACACATTAGTCCATATCAATGTTGATCAACATTATTCCCTTAGAACTTTACATTTATCAATGTTTGTCATTAATCAAAACAACATGATTTGCCCTTAGGGCTTACAGGATGCTTGTGTCCAAATTGAGTCAACCGAATTTATTCTGATAGCCTGAAAATAGAAAAATTCAGATGATCATTCGGATGCAGAGGTCCATATTCGGTTGACCGAATTTTACTGTTACTGGTCATTATTTGAACTTTGCAACTAATTTTTAAACCCTATAAAAGGCATAAACTTTAGATTTTCAAGTAGTTCTTGAACTTTTAAGAATCTTTAATCTTCCTAATCATTATTTATCAAAAATATTTCTTTTGTCTTGGGCTATAAAGTTGAAATTCAAGATTCCATAGACAAAAAGGTGAAGGTGTGCTATATTTGTCATCATCTACCAAGTTGCTGGTAACATTCCTCTTTCTTGCTTCATCTACTTATTTTATTCAAGGTTATCTTAAGGATATAAAAACAATTTGAAAGGGTGAACCTTGATTATTGTAAGTGAAAAGAGGTTGTAGAGTAAACCCCTTATTGGGTGAGCCTCTCTTGTATTTTGATCAACTTTTGTTATAGTTGAATTTGGTTGAAATCCTTGATTTGGGGTTCAAGGTAGTGGATGTAGATCTTGAGTGATTGAACAACTATAAATTGCTTGTGTTGTCTCTTCTTATCTCTCTTTCAATTTGGAAAATTATTGTGTTTACTTGCATAACTTGTTGAGAGTTTGATTCCAAACATCATCCAAACCATTTTTCTCAAAAAGAAAATATTTTTTGAAAATTAGCCAAAGACCAAATTCACCCCCTACCCCTCTTAGGTCTTTCAAATCTCAATCTTAAAAAATGTTTAAGGTAAAAATAATTTGCACTTTTAAAAAATTAACCATCTCTTTTTTTGTAACTATTTGAATAACAATTTCTGTATACAATTTTTTTAACAATATATATTTAAAAAAGTTACCATTTCCTCTTAACTATCTCTCTGTACATCCTCTCTCTCTCTCTCTCTCTCTCTCTCTAACCAAAACTAAAACTTTAAGGAATAACACATCAAATCGCCCAAGGCAATCCAATGATAGAGAAACTACAGCCAATTCTCTTGATTTTGAGTTAAAAAACTCAAAAAACTATCACCAAATGCTTGCTTTTTTGTCATTTTAAACTTTTGGTTGAAGTTCCACCCCAAGGAGTGGAAATCCACGCTGAGTTTCACTCCACTAGAGGAACTCAGCATCCGTTTCTGTCTTTTTTTTTTTGTTTTTAACTTATATTTTGTTACATGTTATTAATGAAACAAATTGTGCAGTTAGTGTAAGCCCTAAAAGAAAATCTAGTTGTTTTGATCAATGACAAACATTGATGAGGACTAATTCATATGTTTATTGTCCAATAGGATTTTTTGATCAATAAGCCAAGTGTTCTCATTGCCTCGAAACTATAATCTTAAGGACATTTCTTGAATGACACTGTTACTAGCCATTTCTTGAACGTTATATTTGACTTTTTGAGTTATATAAAAGGCTAAAAACTCAGATTTTGAGAGAGATTGATGAACTTACATGTTATTATCTTGAGAACATCAAAGATCAAAGAAAAGCATTTATTGTTCAGGTGCTTCATGTGATTATCCAAGGATTTCAAAAGCAAAAGTTAAGTGGTGCTAGATTTGTTGAATATCTACCATCTTGTTTGGTAATTTCTATCCTTATCTCATCTTTATTTTGTTTAATCAAGGTTGTCTTAAGATATAAAATCCTTTTCGGTGAGGGTGACCCTTGTTTGTTGGATTGGAAAAGAGGTTGTTTGTGTAAAACTCTCTGAGGGTAAGCCTTTTATCTATTTGCTAAACTTGAGCATTTTGTGGATTGGTTGAAATTCTTGAGTGTGGACTCAATATAATGGATGTAGATCTTGGAGAGATTGAACCACTATAAATCATTGTGTTTTTTTCTCTACACTTATTACTTGCTTTTATTTTTTACCATCTTCATTTGTTCTTTGTGGTTGTTAATATTAGTTGTGTACTTATTGATTATTCTTCTTCTCCTAACTACTCTTTTCCAAATACATAAAATCTTCGAGGTTATGAATTTGAAAAAGAGGATTTTATTAAGAAAAAAATTTTAAAAAATTATCCAAAAACATAATTTACCCCTCTCTCCCCCTTAGGTTTTTCAATTGATATTAGAGCCAGGGCTTTTTTGTGTAGTTTCTTACAACCTAGAAGTTAAGATCTTATAGCTAATATTTCAAACTTGCCTTATTTGGAAGAGTCTTCCACAAATACACCTCCTTTGTTTGGTAGAAAAAATTATACTTTTTGAAAATCTAAAATTAAAATATGTATTTGTTCTATTAATTTGGATTTGTGAAACATTATTGAGAAGGTTCTTACATCTCAATGAGGTTGAAAGCCGATGGAGTTACTAGGAAACCAATGCCAATGAAAGAATATGATGAAAATTACTCGAAGAGGATGACATTGGACTACCAAGCCATGAACATTCTAAGTTGTGCCTTAGATGCGAATGAATACAATTGGGTAAGTGGATGTGATATTACTCATGACATGTGGAGGCTACTTCAAGTAACTCATGAAGGAACAAATCAAGTGAAGGAGTCACAGCTTACTATGCATGTAAGAGACTATGAATTAGTCACCATGAAACAACAAGAGAATATTAGTGATATGTTCAAAAGGTTCATCAACATCTCAATGATGATACACTTATGTTGAGAGCTTCTTTTTTTTTTTTACTTCAATTTGATTGAAACTTCATCTTGATTGATGACAAAAAAGGGAGAAGTGAACATTTAATGATTGAAAAATGTGTATGAAATGGATTATGGTTGATATGTTGACCTGATTCTATACGCCGATGCTATGATATGAATCGGTTGAGTGTTGATTTGTAAAGCTTACTTGGGCATATATACATTATGAATGTTTTAGCACTTGTTGTTGTTCTTAATCTCAAAAACTATCTTAGTCTTTTCTATCATATTTGAACAACCTTAGGAAAGGTTATATTGAAAAATTACAGTCATTATCTTGTATATTTTGCAATTCGAACTTGAAATTTCAAAATTCAGACTCACAACTGTTAGCCCTAAGGGCAAATCATGTAGTTTTGATTAATGACAAATATTGATGAGGACTAATATACATGTCATTTGTGTGATAGGATTGTTGGATTAAGAAGTTTGAAGTCTCATTGCCTTGAAGTTAAAATGCAAGAACAACTCCAATATGTCAAAGTGATTGAAGATTGAAGAGTTTGTTCAAGATGTTAGAAGGCTTTGAAGACATGAAGTGTAGGTTGCATGTGCTTAATAGGTAAACTTTGTAAACCCTATACTCTTAAGCCTTGGAATCTATGAGTTACAATTGAGAGCACAAAACTTGATTTAAATGGTTTCAATGGTTTTGAACTTACCTAAATTATCAAGTTTTCATAAATGGTTTTGGTACATAAAAGGTCTTTAATGACTTATCTTTAAGGCTAGAATGTTTTCCAACTTGTTTGAAATGATTTGGATATGTTTTGACAAAGTTTTAAAAATTCGGAAGAAGATTCGGACGCATGCAGAAGAAATTCGGTCGTCCGAATTTTGTGAAGAATTTTTTCTGCACTGTGAACAGTGAACAACGCATGAATAGTAACACAGTGAACAGTAAACAACGCATGAATAGTAACACGATGAACAGTGCACAACGCATGAATAGTAACACTATTCATGTGAACAGTACACTATTCATTTGAACCGTTTACTATTTGTCCGGAGAAATTCGGACGAAGATTCGAACGAAGCTGGAAAATTCGGTCGTCCGAATTTTGTGAATAGTGCATGAACAGTGACTCCTGTTCACATGAACAGTGCTGACTATTTTTCCAGAGAAATTCAAACGAAGATTTGGACGAAGCTGGAAAATTCGGTCGTCCGAATTTTTGTGACTGGTGCATGAATAGTGTATGAACAGTACCACTATTCACATGAACAGTGCATGCACAGTACCACTATTCACATGAACAGTATTTTCTGAAACTAGCCGTTAATAGCCGTTTTATGGCTGTTTAAACTGATTTTTGAATTCTATAAAAGCCATAAACTCCAGATTTTTTAGTAAAACTTTGAACTTAACAAATCTTACATGCTCTAACTTATTTTACATCAAATCAAATTGAAAAGCTCTCAAATTGCCTTGTGCTCAAAGATTGAAATTCAAAATTCCAAAGGCAACAAAGTGTGAAGGTGAAACATTGTGTAATCATCTACCAACAAAGTGGTAACATCTTACACTCTCTCTTTTCTTATCTTAATTGTGTTTTCTACTAGCTCATTTGCAAGGTTATCTTGTGACATAAAACCCTTTTGTGGAAGGGTGAGCCATAGACTAGATTAATCAAGGTTGTAGTGTAAAACCCGTGTGCGGGTGAGCCTTGGATTAGATTAGTCTTGAGGTTGTCTTTAGATATAAAACCCTTGTGGAAGGGTGAACCTTGTTTGTATAATTACTAAAGAGGTTGTGAGTGTAAAACCATAGTGTGGTTAGCCTCTTATGTAATTGTTGAACTTGAGCTTATAGTGGATTGGTTGAAATCCTTGAGTGTGGACTCAAGGTAGTGGATGTAGATCTTGGAGAGATCGAACCACTATAAATCGTGTGTTCATTTTCTTATAGCTTTATTTATTTACATGATCACGTTATTATTACTTATTGATTGTTGTTGATTGATTGGTTGTAGTTTGATGATATTATCTTAACCATCACATCACATATAAACTTGAAGCTTGTGGAATTAAAGAAGAGCTTTTATTAAGGCAAAGGATTTGTAAAAAGGGAAAAGATTTCGACAATTAGCCTAAGACCTAATTCACCCCCCCCTCTTAGGTCTTACAATTGGTATCAGAGTAAGGTCTTCTTTTTAAGGTCTAACAACCTAAAAGTAAAGATTCTATGGCTAGTTTATCAAATTTGCCTTATATGGAAGGTTCCTCTACAAATAGACCTCCTTTGTTTGATGGTTCTAATTTTACATTTTGGAAATCTAGAATTAGAATTTTTATTTGTTCAATTAACTTTGATTTGTGGAGTATCATTGAGAAAGGTCCCTATGTTCCTATGAGAATAAAAGCTGATGGAATTACAAGGGAACAAAAGTCTATGGAGGAAATTGATGAGAACGACTCAAGAAAGATAACCTTAAACTACCAAGCAATGAATATCTTGAGTTGTGCATTGGACGTGAATGAATACAATAGAGTGAGTGAATGTGACACCGCTCACGACATGTGGAGACTTCTTCAAGCAACACATGAGGAAAGAGCCAATATGTGTTTTATGTCAATAAATGATGAGGTACAATCCACTCCTTCTACCTCTACTTTTTGTGATGATGATGTTGATGATATTGATGATCCTAGTGAATTACTTGTTGAGATGTATGGAGAATTAAAGAAGGCTTCAAAAAGGAATAAGGAAATGAAAACCAAAATTAATGATTTATTGAATGAGAATTCAAAATTGTTTTGTGAAAATAAAAAGCTCCTTGATTCTATTGAATGCTTGAATATTGAAAAAGAAGTTTTAAATGTCTCTTTACAAAATATGTCCCTTGAAAATAAGATTCTTTGTGAAAAGATTTTGTCTCTTGAAAGAATGCTTGTTGATCATGAGACTTTGAAAAAGAAGGTTGATGAACTTACATCATGTAAAGAAAAGTTTACAAAAAGGAAGGGACAATCTTGATAAAATTCTTGGAACTCAAAGATCTTGTCTTGTTAAAAAATGGTCTTGGCTATAATTACGTAAACAATGTGCCTAAGTATAAAAACTTCTTTGTTAGAGCTGTTTCTACTTCCATGCATCATACTTGTTGTACTTATTGTGGAAAAACATGGACATAAAGTTACCAAATGTTATGTTAAAAGAAAAGTAGAGAATGGTGTAAAAACCATTTGGAGAGTTAAGGGAATTATTACTAACCCCCACGGACCCAAGAAAGTATGGGTACCAAAGGATACTTCCTCTCCTTTATTGCAGGTACACTTTAATTCAAACTCAAGCACCACCAAGCTGTACATTGATGATGTTGGATTAAAGAGTAAAGGAAAACACCTCATTCATAAGCAAGGTCAAAGCAACCAATGAAGGATTTGTTTTGAGACAAGAAGAAAGGAATAATTCTTGGAGTAACCAATGTTGGTAAAGCTTCTCTCTTCTTTTTAAATAAATGTTGCTTAGTGATAATTTGAAATATAACTTGCTTAACATTAGTTAATTATGTGACAAGTGTGAAAAGTAGAATGTAAATACTTGCACTATACTTGACTGGAGTAAATGGTAGAACTATTTTTGTTGCAAATTGTATTAGTACCTTGCCTTGATGAACTTGTTGCTTATAAACAAATGATTTTCCACTCATGATAATGATGGTTATTTACTGGCATAATAAACTTGAATGTCTTGTTACTATGATAATGATGGATTTTCTTGGCATAGAAGTTTTGGTCGCGTGAGCATGGATTTGTTGAACAAACTTTCCATCTCAAGTTTTAGTTGGAGGATTGCTTTGAGAAAATTGTCATTGAAATACTTGTCAATATGGAAAACGAACTAGAGAATTTTTTCAAACCCATGAAAATGCTTTTATACCTCAAAACATCTTGAACATGTTCATATGGATTGATTTGGACTTATAAGGTATTCTAGTATTAATGACTTGAAGTATGCCTTAGTAGTAGTTGAGGATTTCTAAATATTCATTTTAGCATTATTCTTTACTCAAAAAGATGAAGTTTTTCATAAGTTTGAAAAACTATTCAAAAAAGGTTCAAACCTCCCTTGAGTACAAATTGATTTCCATTAGAAGTGACAATGGGAGAATTTTTACAAACAAAGTCTTTACAAAATTTGCTTTGAAAATTGAATTTCATATAATTGTTTCAACTGCAAAAACTCCACAATAAAATGGTGTTATTGAAAGAAAATTTTGAACTTTGCAAAAAATTGGCTAGGTCTATGCTTTGTGAAAATTCTTCTTCAAAAAATATTTTTTGGGCCAAAGCAATGAAACACCACATGCTATGATAAATAGAATTTCTTTAAGATCATTTTGAAGAAAAAACATCTTTTGAATTCTCTGTTATAGAATGCCTCAAATTGCATATTTTAAAGTGTTTGGTTATAAATGTCTTATTTTGAATATTTGTAATAACTTACTTAAATTTGATAGAAAGCCGGATATAAGTATATCTCTTAGCTATTCTTCTAACGAAAAGGCATATAGAATTTTATAACAAAAAGAACATTACATGATGAGGAAACCATTCATGTTTGTTTTGATAAATCTTACATTTGCTTGGAAAGAAGAGATGAAGATGATGTAGGTACATCTATGAATGAATATCAAACTCATCTTCAAGCACCAACTTTGGAGAATCATACCAATGAGGAAGAAATGATAGAACAAAAATCAAGATGACCAACCTAGTGGTGACCAAGAGCTTTCAAAGAACTTATGATGTCCACAAAGGCCACCCTAAGGAGCAAATCATTGGTGATATCTCCCAAGGAGTAAAAATAAGGCGGTATTTTATCAATAACTTTATTCTTTTATTTCATATGAGCCTAAAAGTATTGATGATGCCTTGTGTGATGATTTTTGGATTATTGCTATGCAAGAGGAATTAAATAAATTTGAAAGATACAATATTTTGGATATTCCTAAATCTCATGATCATTCTATTATTGGAACTAAATGGTTTTTAGAAATAAACTTATTGAATCCGGAGAAGTTGTTAGAAACAAGGTTAGACTTATTGCCTAAGGATTCAATCAAGAAGAGGAAATTGATTATGATATGAAACCTTTGTTCCGAATGCTAGACTTGAGTCCATAAGAATGCTTTTGACTTGTACTTGCTTTAAGTTATTTCAAATGAATGTCAAAAGTGCTTTTCTAAATGGTTCTATTGAGGAAGTGGTTTATGTGAAACAATCACCCGGTTTTGCTCATGAAAAGTTTCCTAACCATATTTTCAAACTATCCTAATTTTTGAATGGTTTAAAACCAGCCCCTAGTTTCCTTGAGTAGTTTCCTTCTTTCAAAAGATTTTCAAGAGGAAAATTGAAACTACCCTTTTATAAAATCCTCATGCAACAATGATCTATAACTTGTCCGAATACATGATAAATTTTTTGTGCTTCTAATACTTCACTTTGTGATGTGTTTTCCAAGTTGATGCAAAGTAAAATTGAAATAAGCATGATAGGAAAACTCAATTTCTTTCTTGGCCTACAAATCAAGCAAGCCAAGGATGGCACTTTTATGAATCAAGTTAAGGTATAAGCATCCATAAGTTTATCAACTATGCTTGACAAGAATAAAATGGTTTCATAGGAGTAGTCAACTCTATTTGACAGCAAGAAGAGCCAATATTATGTTTGTCATGTGCTTGTGTGCTAGATTTCATCTTGTCCTAAAGAGTTTCATTTGATTGCTATTAAACACATTCTCTATTACCTTATTGATACTCTAAGTGATTATGGTCTATATTTCAAATGTGTGCCTATGTTATGTGATAACAGTAATGCAATAAATTTGATCATCATACTATTCAACAAACTAGGACAAAGCATATAGAGACCACTCTACTAAGGGTAATACTTGTTTGAAGCATGTTTTCACTTATAAACAAATTAATGATATCATTACTAAGCCATTGGCCGAAGAAAGGTTTGACCAATCTTAGAAGAAGCTTAGGAATTTCAAAATCCAATAACTAAAGTGTATTCAAGTGTTGTAGCTCCAGGTGAGGACAAAGAAGCCTAGCATGAGAAAAGGAAAGGGAAAGCAAAAGATGTGAGAAGGAGGACTAGTGATCAATGAACCAAGGAAGGTTCATGTTCCTCAAAGCATGTCATGGCTGGATAGATTTGTCACAGTGGAGGCTGCTACTAAATTTGATGATTGGACAAAAAAGAACCATAAGACAAATCCAAGCCACAAGGTGGATGTCATCAAACTATCCGAAATGGGTAATATACTCTCATTTTTAAATGATGTGAGATGGACTAGTTTGCTTGTGTTTGATGAATGCTATTACCTTTCTTAGTTTATGAAGTTTAAGCAAATATTAAGGAAGAAAGAGTTGAGCAAGTTGATAATAAAGCTATGCAGTGGTTTTCTTCAAGAATATCACAAGTTGATTTTTGAGATTGATAATGCATTGCTCAATAGAATTTGTGATGTTGAGGATGTTGGGTTTAGGCATTATTCTTCCGGGGACATTGTTTTATAAGTGAGTTATACTCACATGAAAGAATTGAGAATGCCTATATATAAATGATAAGAAGCCTCAAGACTAGAAAGGAGAGAGAGATAAAAGCTTTTTTATGCTAGTGAAAGAATTTTGCATCACATGCTTACTACCTTGATTATTGCATACTTTGGGAACAAATCTTATGTTGATAATATGTATGCTGTAATTATGCTAGCCATGCATAAGAAAAGAAAAATGAATTTTGGATATATAGTGCTAAAGAATATAATGGCAGCTAGAAGAACCGAACGTAAGGCTTTGCCACATAGCAAATTGTTTACCAAGGTTTTCAAGTATCTCCAAGTGCAATTGTCTTGTAGTAGTTGACCAATAAAGAGTGAAGAAGTCTACACCAACAACTCACTAAAGAGAATTCCTTGAATACTTGATGATGAAAATGTATGAAGGGCTAGAAGAAAAACTCCTCTAAGAGGTGATAGAAGAGATGCTAGCAATGATGGAGAAAAGGAGGAAGAAAGTAATGAAAAAGAAGGAAAAAGAAAATGATGAAGAATAAGAGGATGAAGAGAAAATCCTTGCTAGAGAAAGGAAATTAAAATGAAACATGACTCATCTAGTGAGGGGGAGCAACCTTCCACAAAAGAAGACTATTTGAAGAGTTGCCAAGGTGTTTCAAGAGACATTGAACAACCATGTAGAGGAAATGAAGAAGATGGACAAATTCTTCAAGTCTTTTGCTCTGATAATTCTTGGCAAATTTGATGGTTTAGAAGCTAGAGTTAAGAATATGGAAGAAGACTTGAGAAAGATTTCTCAAGTGGTTTTAGATGGTGCAAGTTCCTATAAAGCCCAAGAGAACAAGCAAGAAGAAGGAGATGAATGAAGTTTAACAAAGTCAAATCACAAATCCATCACCAATATCCTTCAACCAAGGGAGCAAGAAAATATGGTTCAAAGAAAGAAGATCCAAGATCCTCTTGATTGGTAGCTTTCCAAAGCAGAATTACACAAGCAAGGAGTCAACAAATGAAGGACCCCATCATATAGAGCTCAAGGGAGACATGGCCATCATAACAAACAAATTTGGAAGTGAAGACAATGAAACGCATCCAAGACTAAGCCTTTCTATCCCTAAACTCTATTTTGATGCTTATTTTAGTTTATTCCTTGATGCACATGTTATGCTTTAATATTGAAATTTACTTGTGCCTATCTAGTCATTATAATGATTTGAAGCTCAATGCATGAAATCCTTATGATAAGAGCTTCTTTTGTTTCACTTTTTCTGTCCAAGTATTCTTACCCCAAGTTTAATCATTGCTAAAAAGGGGGAGAAGAAGTTGATAATATATTGCTTATTGTATTATTATTGAAGATACTACATAATGCTTATTGCTATTAGGATAATAATTATTTGACTAGAGAATTGCTGAATATTGCCAATATACAGTTTATGAGAATTGGCTAATATATTACTAAATTGCCAAATGAGGTTTAGTCCATATACTGCTTGTATGTGATACATGCTGTCTCACTTTCATTAACCCCATCTTTGATTGATGACAAAAGGGGGAGAAGAAATGTGATGACAAAATGTGTAAAAATGAGAAATAGCAGTGGAATTCCTCAAGCATAAATAGCAAATGTGTAAATTTTTGAAAAATCCATGCATATGTAAAAGGGGGAGAAAGAATATTGACTACAAGATGTGCTATGTGCTATGTGCTTGTTGTAAATGTGCTATGCATGTGTGCTATAAGTTGAAATGTGCTATGAATGTGTACTGTGAAACTAATTGGTTGCATTTGAAATTTAAAATGATTGTTTTCTGAGATTTTGAAAATGGTTAAGTTGGGATTGTGAAGTTTTTATCATGGTTCTTGACTTGACCTATGACTTTACATTACATCATGAAAACAATTAAATACATGAGCTTTGTGGTTTTGCAAAGATAAACTGAGTGCTATTGTAGCTATACATATTTGAGTACTTCTATAGTTCTTTTGAAAATGCAAAATCACCTTTTCAACTTGTTTCCAAAAATTTGGACTTGAAATTCGGATGCAGACCAAAAATTCGGACGCATCAAGAACTTCTTGTCAAAAATGTCTTTTCTGTTGTTCAAATTGTTTGAAAACTGTTTTAATTCTTCCTATCATATTTGAACAATCTTAGAAAAGCTTATTTTCAAAAAATAGAAGTTGTTATCTCACATATTTTATAGTTTGGAATTGAAAGCTCAAAATTCGGATGCATGATTTAAAAATTCGGATGCATGCATATTTTGTTGCCAAAACATGCTCTTTTGTTGTTCAAATTGATCCAAATATGTTTTAATCTCTTCCATTATGTTTGAACAACCTTAGGAACACTTTATTTCACTTCAAACATTCATTATATTGAATTTATTGCAGTTTGGACTTAAGATCAAAAAATTCGGATGCAAGGTTTAAAAATTCGGATGCATGTTCTGAAATTCGGATGCATCCATATTTTGTTGCCAAAATGTGCTCTATTGTTGTTCAAATTGATTCAAACTTGTTTTAATCTCTTCCACTATGTTTGAACAACCTTAGGAAAGCTTATTTTCAAAAATTGAAGCTTTCATTTCACTTATTTTACAATTCGGACTTGATATGTCAAAATTCGGATGCATAGCATCTCAAGTCCAAACTTGTTGAAAAATGAGCACAATCTAAGGGGGAGTAATGTTAATCTTTTCTGACCTTTAAAACCTCTCTTAGAAGTTTTCTAAATACTTTAAATGCTATATCTTCTATATGTTGTTGGAAGGAAGGAGGCAAATGGAGGTTGGTTGGGTCATAGGCTCATATAGAGCCTTTTGTATGTCAATGTGCTAAATTGGTTATTTTCTATCATTGACATTAATACTTCTATGTACTACATTGTTTTAAATCCATCACATTTTGCATCAAAGTTTGTCATCATCAAAAAGGGGGAGATTGTTAGCCCTAAGGGCAAATCATGTAGTTTTGATTAATGACAAATATTGATGAGGACTAATATGCATGTCATTTGTGTGATAGGATTGTTGGATTAAGAAGTTTGAAGTCTCATTGCCTTGAAGTTAAAATGCAAGAACAACTCCAATATGTCAAAGTGATTGAAGATTGAAGAGTTTGTTCAAGATGTTAGAAGGCTTTGAAGACATGTAGTGTAGGTTGCATGTGCTTAATAGGTAAACTTTGTAAACCCTACACTCTTAAGCCTTGGAATCTATGAGTTGCAATTGAGAGCACAAAACTTGATTTAAATGGTTTCAATGGTTTTGAAGTTACCTAAATTATCAAGTTTTCATAAATGGTTTTGGTACATAAAAGGTCTTTAATGACTTATCTTTAAGGCTAGAATATTTTTCAACTTGTTTGAAATGATTTGGATATGTTTTGACAAAGTTTTAAAAATTCGGAAGAAGATTCGGACGCATGCAGAAGAAATTCGGTCGTCCGAATTTTGTGAAGAATTTTTTCTGCACTGTGAACAGTGAACAACGCATGAATAGTAACACAGTGAACAGTGAACAACGCATGAATAGTAACACGATGAACAGTAACAACGAATTAATAGTAACACTATTCATGTGAACAGTACACTATTCATTTGAACCGTTTACTATTCGTCCGGAGAAATTCGGACGAAGATTCGAACGAAGCTGGAAAATTCGTTCGTCCGAATTTTGTGAATAGTGCATGAATAGTTCATAAACAGTGACTACTGTTCACATGAACAGTGCCGACTTTTTTTCAAAGAAATTCGGACGAAGATTTGGACGAAGCTGGAAAATTCGGTCGTCCGAATTTTTGTGACTGGTGCATGAATAGTGCATGAACAGTACCACTATTCACATGAACAGTGCATGAACAGTGCCTCTATTCGCATGAACAGTATTTTCTGAAACTAGCCGTTTTATGGCTGTTTAAACTGATTTTTGAATTCTATAAAAGCCATAAACTCCAGATTTTTTAGTAGAACTTTGAACTTAACAAATCTTACATGCTCTAACTTATTTTACATCAAATCAAATTGAAAAGCTCTCAAATTGCCTTGTGCTCAAAGATTGAAATTCAAAATTCCAAAGGCAACAAAGTGTGAAGGTGAAACATTGTGTAATCATCTACCAACAAAGTGGTAACATCTTACACTCTCTCTTTTCTTATCTTAATTGTGCTTTCTACTAGCTCATTTGCAAGGTTATCTTGTGACATAAAACCCTTTTGTGGAAGGGTGAGCCATAGACTAGATTAATCAAGGTTGTAGTGTAAATCCCTTGTGTGGGTGAGCCTTGGATTAGATTAGTCTTGAGGTTGTCTTTAGATATAAAACCCTTGTGGAAGGGTGAACCTTGTTTGTATAATTACTAAAGAGGTTGTGAGTGTAAAACCATAGTGTGGTTAGCCTCTTATGTAATTGTTGAACTTGAGCTTATAGTGGATTGGTTGAAATCCTTGAGTGTGGACTCAAGGTAGTGGATGTAGATCTTGGAGAGATCGAACCACTATAAATCGTGTGTTCATTTTCTTATAGCTTTATTTATTTACATGATCATGTTATTATTACTTATTGATTGTTGTTGATTGATTGGTTGTAGTTTGATGATATTATCTTAACCATCACATCACATATAAACTTGAAGCTTGTGGAATTAAAGAAGAGCTTTTATTAAGGCAAAGGATTTGTAAAAAGGGAAAAGATTTCGACAATTAGCCTAAGACCTAATTCACCCCCCCTCTTAGGTCTTACAACAACACTTCAAGTCCAAACTTGTTGAAAAATGAACACAATTTAAGGGACAGCTTTGACAATATTTTCTAATCTTTACAACCTCTCTTAGAAATACTCTTGATTCTTAAATGTTATATCCTTATTTTGATGGAAGGAATGAGGCATACGGAGGTTGGTTGGGCCATAGGCTCGCTATGAGCCATTTTATTGTCACTATGCCAAAATTGTTTATTATTCATCTATGGCATCTAGGCTTATTTGTGATGCATTGTTTAAATTTATCATATTTTGTATCAAAGTTTGTCACCTCAAAAAGGGGAAGATCATAATCCCTCAGGGCAAATCTAGTAGTTTTGATTAATGATAAACATTGATGAAGACTAATTCATATGCTTATTGTCTGATAGGACTTTTGGATTGAGAAGCCAAGTGTTGTTATTGCTTCAAAGCTATAATACAAAGGACAACTCAAATGTGCTCAAGTAATTGGAGAATGTAGAGCTTGTCCTTGAAGATTGAAGGCTTTGAAGATACTAGTGTAGGTTTACCTTTTCTTAATAGGTATTTTCTTGTAAATACTAAACTTCTTGCTTTTGGAATATATAAAACACATAAGGAAGTACAAAACTTGGTTTTTGGACTTTAAATAGGTTTCAATCACTCTTGATTTACCAAGTGCTTGATAATAGCTTATAGTTCAAAAGCATTTAAATGACTTATCTTATAGTCCAAAAAGATTTCAAACTTGTTGTGGTTAAATTTCAAATGATTTAACAAAGTTTGAAAGGTTTGGACATCCGAACTGTGACATTGGCTATTGAATTTCTAGAGAAATTTGGATGACATTTTGGAAGCAGAGAGCCAAGTTCAGTCAACCGTATTTATCCTGGCAGGTTGGTACACAGTAAGTTTGAACGGCCAATTCGGACACAGAGGTCTAAGTTCGGTTGACCGAATAGCACTGTTACTAGTCATTTCTTGAACTTTGTATTTGACTTTTTGAGTTATATAAAAGGCTAGAAACTCATATTTTGAGAGATATTGATGAACTTACATGCTATTATCTTATGAACATCAAAGATCAAAGAAAAGGTTTCATTGTTCATGTGCTTCATATGATTATCCAAGGATTCTGAATGCAAAAGTGAAGTGGTGCTAGATTTGTTGAATATCTGCCAACTAGTTTGGTAATTTCTATCCTTATCCCATCTTTACTTTGTTCAATCAAGGTTGTCTTGAGACATAAACCATTTTTGGTGAGCGTGAGCCTTAATTTGATTGTTCAAGGTTGTCTTATGACATAAAATCCTTTTTCGTAAGGATGGGCCTTGTTTGTTAGATTGGAAAAGATGTTATTGGTGTAAAACTCTTTGAGGGTGAGCCTCTTGTGTATTTGCTAAACTTGATCATTTAGTGGATTAGTTGAAATGCTTGAGTACAACTCAAGATAGTGGATGTAGATCCTGGAGAAATTGAACTACTATAGACTATTTTTGTTTTTTTCTTTACACTTATTACTTGCTTTTGTTTGTGTTATCTTCATTTGTTATTTATGGTTGTTAATATTGGTTGTGTACTTATTGATTGCTCTTCTTCTCTCAACTACTCTTTTCCAAAGACATAAAATCTTGGAGGTTGTGAATTTCAAAAAGGGGATTCTATTAAGGAAAAATTTTCAAAAATTTGCCAAAAACCTAATTCACCCCTCCCTACCCCTTAGGTTTTTCAATTAGTATATTTCATTATAATGCAATTGACATAGTTAAAGCTGTATTGATTGCCTAATTCATGCATCGCTAAATATATTAGTTTTATAATCTTGTAAGTATTACAAAATTTATTCAATGACACTGATGATATGAATTGCAGCCGCTACTGGAAAAAGGCTACAAAATAAAATTTCATCCTCATTTCTATAGGAATGGTCAAGGGACATCATCCTCTTCCAATTCTTTTGAAGAATTCTTGGATTTGGATAAAGTTGATGATTTGACTCCATATTTGGGCACAAATGATATATTTTCAAGTAATGATGATTTGGTAAATTGACCAAAGGCAAGGCATTGCAAGTGAGGACATTTTTTATAATTGTCCATTTGAAACGAGGTGACAAAAATAGTAATGGATTAGTTGAGCTTAGGTGCAGGAGGGGATAGGCCTAATGAAAATTTATTTATGTGCCTAATGATAAGCCAATACCAGAGGTAGGGACATCAGACCAGGAGACAGCCAGAAAGCCTAAAGGAATGAAGAAGTGTCATTGTCCATTGAAATTAATAGATTAGGAGCATTATAAAGAAGCATGGAGTCTTGCGGTGATATGCGGGAAAAACAATTACAAGCTTGGAAAGTCCCATCATGGTCATACTTTAGCAACTAGACTAATCGAATGAGAGATGAACATTATAGAGCAAATAAGTAAATGTCATGTTAAGCCTAAACATATAGTAGATCATCTGAAATGGGAGAACCTAAACAATATCATCAGGTTTGTAAAAGCGATGTCACATTACTTACACTATTGCATTAATAATTTGTTTGAGTTTTTGTTGATATGAAATTTCATATACCATGTCGTCTTTAAAAAAGGCAAATATTTTGTATAATTCTAGACACAAGATGAGGGTGATGAGTATAGAAGGTCAGACAATGATCACTACAAGAAAATTACATATTGGTGACAAAATTTTTTAAAATTATGTCATGAACAACACCCTTCAATAGCAAAAGAATATGTCACTACAGAGACGTGGCATTGGCGGCGAAATTTTATTCTCACTGATAGTGACCCTTTGGTGACCAAAAGTAGAACTGTTAGTGAGAAATTTTAGTTTTTCTTGCTGAAATATTCTATTTGGCAACAAAATTTCTATTTTCTCACTAATCCATAGGAAGGAAAGCCAAGTTTCCTAGCTAAAGGACTCATTTAAGTTTCCTAGCTAAAGGACTCATTTTGGCGACAAAATATAAACTTCCTAGCTAAAAGATACCCTCTTGCAACAAAATTTATTTTTTCCTAGGGGATAGGGTTAAAATGTTTTCCACTTCTTTGATCATGTTATAGTAGACTATGTCAGCAATAATTGATCAACGTGACCAAACATTCCCTTCAGATAATCAGCCTGATGCACAAACCTAAGTACCAAACTCTTTTTAGTTAATTAAACAAAATTAATCATCCCTATGAAACCTGAAATACCTAAGAGGGGGGTGAATTAGATATTTGACTAATTTTTATAAATTAAAATATTTTATCCGTGTAAACCAAGAAAAGATTATATGAGTCAAGTTATAAGCAATTTATAGCATAGCAATACAAGAAAGTAAGATCAAAGAACACAAGCAATTTATAGTGGTTCGATCCTCAAGATCTACGTCCACTACCTTAAGCCTACACTTAAGGATTTCAATTAATCTACTATATGCTCAGGTTTACAAATTACAAGAGAGGCTCACCACACTATGTTTTTACACTCACAACCTCTTCTAGTAACTTTACAAACAAGGCTCACCACACACAATGGTTTTATATCTCAAACAACCCTGAATCACAACTTCAAGGATCACCCTTATCTAAAGGGTTTTATGTTATCAAGATAACCTTACAAGAGCTAGTAGAAAAATACAATTTGATAAAAAGATAAGAGTGTGTAGATGTTACCACTTGTTGGTAGATTTTTACACAAACTTGCACCTTCATACTTTGATGTCTTTGGATTGATCAATTGAATGCACAAGACATAAGAGAGCTTAAGAAATGTTTGTAAAAGGCTTTAGAATGCTTAGAGTTTTCAAGAATTCAAAACTTACAAAAGATTACACGTTTATAGCTTTTATAGAATTTGAAAATTAGTTTTAACAGCTATAAAACGGCTAGTTAACGACTATTTTCAGGAAATTCGGACGACCGAATTCTGCTTCCGAATTTTTCGAACTACCGAATTCTTCCTGCTGCGTTCGAATCTTCGTCCAAATTTCTCTGGAAAAATAGTGACCATGTTGAAGGCCAAAATTCGGACGACTGAATTTTTCTTCATGCGTCGGAATCTTTTTCCGAATTTCTTTGGAAGAACAGTAGCAAACTTTTGCTACAAAATTCGGATGACCGAATTTTTTGGAAGTATTGTCAAACTTTGTAAAATCATTTGAGATTTAACTTCAATAAGTTTGAAAAACATTTGGTATGTATAGAAAACTTATTTAGACATATATAAGTTTGAAAACCAAAATCAAATTCCTTTGATCATATAAAGTTTACTTAAAAACTTTTATGACACAAAACCACATTCATCAAAAAATTCATTCAAAGCCTTTTAAGATCATAAGACTCATTTTATGCTCTCTTATGCATTCAATGATAACCAAGACATACAAGTGTAGAGTTTACATAGAGATTTACCTACTAAGTATATACACTATGTTAGCCCTAAGGGAAAATAATTTAGTTTTGATTAATGACAAATATTGATGAGGACTAATATGCTTGTATGTTGTGTGATAGGTTTTATGAACTAAGAAGTATGAAGTCTCATTGCCTTGAAGATAAAATGCAAGAACAACTCCAATATGTCAAAGTGATTGAAGATTGAAGAGTTTGTTCAAGATGATTGAAGGCTTTGAAGACATGAAGTGTAGGTTGCATGTGCTTAATAGGTAAACTTTGTAAACCCTACACTCTTAAGCCTTGGAATCTATGAATTGCAATTGAGAGCATAAAACTTAATTTAAATGGTTTCAATGGTTTTGAACTTACCTAAATTATCAAGTTTTCATAAATGGTTTTTTTACTTAAAAGGTCTTTAATGACTTATCTTTGAGGCTAGAATTTTTTCCAACATGTTTGAATTGATTTGAATATGTTTTGACAAAGTTTAAAAAATTCGGATGCAAGATTCGGACGCAGGATGAAAAATTAGGTCCTCTGACTATTCATGTGAGCAGTACCGACTATTTTTTCAAAGAAATTCAGACGCAGTTGGAAAAATTCGGTCGTCTGAATTTTTCCCTACATTGTCAACAGTGCCGTGATCAGTAATGAACAGTGCGATTAAATTTTCGACCAAAAATTCGGTCGTCCGAATTTTGCTAAAACTAGCCGTTTTATTACTGTTAAAGCCAATTTTTCAAATCTATAAAAGCCACAAACTCCAGATTTTTGAAAGAACTTTTGAACATTCAAAATCCTTCAAGCTCTAACTTGTTTTACATCAAAATTATTTAAAAAGCTCTCAAATTGCCTTGTGCTCAAAGGTTAAAATTCAAGATTCCAAATGCAAGAAGTGAAGTGGTGCTAGGAATTGTATTCATCCACCAAGAAGTGTTGGTAACATCAAAACTCTATCTTTACATTATTGTTGTGATTGATACAAGGTTATCTTGTGACATAAAATCCTTTTGGTAAGGGTGAGCCATAGACTAGATTAATCAAGGTTGTGGTGTAAAACCCTTGTGTGGGTGAGCCTTGGATTAAATTGGTCTTTAGGTTGTCTTTAGATATAAAACCCTTGTGGTTAAACCCATTGAAGGGTGAGCCTCTTGTGTAATTGTTTAGATTAAGCATATAGTGAATTGGTTGAAATTCTTGAGTGTGGACTCAAGGTAGTGGATGTAGATCGAACCACTATAAATCGTGTGTTCATTTATTTATAGCTTTACTTGTTTACATACTTGTGTTACTATTATTTGTTTTTAGTTGTTGATTGTTTGGTTGTGATTTTATTGGTTGATCATCTTGTCTCAACAATTAAATCACATATAAAATTAGAGTTTGTGAATTTGAAGAAGAGCTTTTACTAAGGCAAAGGATTTGCAAAACATGAAAAGATTTTGATAATTAGCCAAAGATCTAATTCACCTCCCCTCCCCCCTCTTAGGTCTTTCACACTCTACACTTCAAGTCTTCAATGCCTTTAGATCATCTGAGAACAACCTTCTTCAAACTTAAATCACTTTGCTTTACTGAAGTTGTTCTTGCACTTTGGCTTCAAAGCAATGAGACTTCATACTTCTTAGTTCACAAAACCTATCACACAACATACAAGCATATTAGTCATCATCAATATTTGTCATTAATCAAAACTACATGATTTTTTCTTAGGGCTAACAATCTCCTGCTTTGTGTCCGAAAGCGAAAAAATGGGTGGACTATCTTCTTGACTTGAAATTGATATGAGATTGGGCCACTTCAAGCCACACTTTGCTTTTGTTTGGGCAAAGATAGCCCAAAATCCATTCCTAAACCCAATCCAAGCTAGGTCTCACATTAGGGTTTGAAAAAGATGTTATCTTCTCATTTGAATTTGAGGTCACAATATAGTGAGATTGAAGAGAAGAATAGGCTTGCTTAGGTTGGGTCTTACATCAAAGACGTTGTAGAGAATCATAGATGGCAAAAAGAGGTTGAATTTCAACACGGCTTCTCTTTCTTCAGAATTTTCCTTTTCCTTACGGCTTTGTGCGGAAAGGAGTTTTGCTTAATTCCTATTAAACTTTTCCCTATCAAGGAAAAACTTTTCTAAAGGAAATGGTTTTCTTTTCCACACTAAAATCCTTGAACCAAGTAGACCCTTAAGACTTACATTAAATAGCTAACTACAATTTTAGTAACTTGAGAACAAAGCAAATTATCTTAAATGTGCCCAATATTTTTAATGAAACTCCCAACATTATCTTCACAACCCACCTAAGCCCTATCTCCTTCCCCTCGCTAATGCACAATCATATCCCTTCTCTATCACGGCTAACCCTATTATTTCTTCTCTTTCTTACTCTATCGGTGGAAAAACTTATCTCATTTATCTGTCATCCAATCTCCTTATGCAGAGCCCTCTTCTTCAATCACCCTTTCACCACTTCCATCTCCTCCATAGAACTCTTCCCTTCTACCACCCCATCTCTTGCACTACGACATCTCTCCTTCGTCACCAACTCCACTTCATGCAGAGCTACAATCTCTCCTTTCTTCTTCATCTTTTAAACTTTTGATCGTAATTCTTTAACTTTCTCCCCTTGGAAATATCTTACAAGATCTTGATAGATGCAAGCGAAAAATTCATATGAAAACATAGATCTTACAGGTCAAAAGTGGTACAACTTTTCCCAAAAATTATGAGTATCATTAACTTCAATTAAGAATTATTAGTACCAGCACTGCATCTTTGATGCAATCATCGATTCCCTTAAGAAGTTACGATTACCGTAAAATATTAATATCGATCCTCCTGAGTGGTCACAATTGCTGCAAGATATTAATGAAGAGAAAGACTTTTTTGTTATGCTACTAATACGTGTACTTTCTTTATTATTCTCCTGGCTAAGGAAGATTTAAGGAGCATGAAACAAAAAAAAATACGCTGATGGGGATAGGGCATACTATGTGTAATGATTCCACATGCATCAACTGGTTGGATTAATTTTAAGCTGTAAGGCTTTTCTATTAGAATGGGTTGTTCAAAAGGACTCCCCAAATAAGTCGAGATATTTTTTTTCTTTTTTGTGAATTTTGTATTCCAAGGTTTCTTTTCATAAGAAGTTTGAAATTTTATGGACTTCTCTAGTGTAGAATTTGCCCTCCTTTTTAATATGCTTGTTTTCCTTTTTAGTAATGCTTGTAACTTTGTGTGATAACCGATTATAGATAATAAAATTTTTATTAATAGTGTGATATTTCTTGTTCTAAAAAATTAAAAATTTAGATCTTAGATCTAGGTAGTTTGACATGTAGATTTAATATCTTTAAAAGCAAAATGAAAAATTAGCTATTTTGTCTGAATTTCTAATTTGGCATTCAATTATTAATTTTAAAGGAATAGGTCCTTCGTTTGCAAATCCCTTAGAGTTCAAGGTGGCAAATTAAAATTAACCTTCAAAATTAGAGCTGTTTGAATTGATTATGCGACTCTCTCAAACTTTATTTGTTGCCCTTGACATAGTCTAAGTATATAACAAAAACTCTCAAGAGAATTGAGAGATAAAAATAAAAGTAGATGAAAAAGCATAGGGATCACGGGACAAAACTAATCCAGATGTATTACTAGTTTGCCTCTAGTTCTAGGCTATCTGAAAATGTGTTACCAAAAGAGTGTGAGCTAGAAAACTTAAGTCCGAGTGTGTGTGAGTGTGTCCATGAAAATGCTTTACATATATGCAGGAAATTGTAAAATGCTCAAAAAAAATTCTTTTATAAAAATGTCAAGTTTCTTTTCTTGGAAGTCAAGAAAGTCCATGAGGGGCCTTGGGTGTTGAATTGAGTTGGTCGAAACTCATACAAATTGCTTGCTCAACACACACCATGACCCGAATTTTCAAAAAGGTAAAAACCATGCTAAGTATGTAAAGTAACTTTTTCCATACAGAAGATGAGAGAAAGGATTGTCATTTCTCCCACAAGGAATTCATCCAAGTATAGGATAGGATAACTTATACTACTCTATGTCCCTCTATTCACTCTGACATTTATGTTAGATTGTCACAAGCTCATCAGGAGTTACCCATAATCCTAAGTCATAACATGCCTAACACACAATCTTTGTGCTTATCAACCGGTCACATTGATCCTACAGGATTAGTGATAGGGAGCCTACCAGCTCAATCCTCAGACCACAAACCTAGGTTTGAGCCAATCTCTTTTCCTTGTTGCCAAATTAGGAACTGAACTAGCAAGCGCTATATGGGAATCCAATGTGGCTTCTAGTTAGCCCAATCCTCTCCCCAGTTATCAACACTCCGTGATATCTTAACACCAGTCATAGAGTCTAAGCTAGACATCAAGCCTTGCATAGTGCACGGTAGGTCTCCTATTTCTTAAAAAAACTGTTTTGTCATCTAAATTCCCATTTAGGGTGTCACTAGACATCGCTCAAACACCAACTAAGTAGTGTTGTTGGATTTTCATTCATAAAGGATACGAGTCATGATGGAGTTTTAGATTTAATAATAACATTAGTTTGAAATAGCTATATGTCCTTACTAAATTTGTAGTTTGATTAACTAGTCAAAATTTCACCATCTGCCTTTAATTTTTCTATGCAACTTTCTGAATATACTATGCTCATGTGCATGATTTATTTTCCAAAATCATTTCGATTGTTTAAACTTTTTACCAAAACTTATTGGTTTCTGGAATAAAGTTCAAATATATTTCTTTCCAAAAAATAGAAGTTTCTAAAATTAGAAACCCTAATGGAGTTAAATGAGAGGCAAAAATTGAAAGTAACTGGAGTGTAAAGTGACAATTTTTTGTTTCCTTTACTATAGTACCATTTAACATTTCTAAGGGTATTTTGGTATTAAAAGCCTTCTTTTAAGTATTTTAGGCTTATTTTGCTAGGCAAGGTATTTCTTAATGAAGAACCTAAGAGGGGGCGAATTAGGTTTTTGACTAATTTTTTGATAACAATTCTTTGATGAAATCTCTTTTTGAAAATCACAACCTCCAAGGAGTAGAGTTTTTTGAAAAGAGTAGTTGGAAGAAGATAAGCAATTAATGAAACAACAATGAGTAGCAACTACTACAAGTTAAAATAAGACTATCACAAATTAATGCAAGCAATAAATACAAAGTAATGCACAATATTTATATTTGTTTAATCTCTTCAATATCTACATCCACTAACTTGAGCCTATACTCAAGGATTTCAATCAATTCACTAAATTCTCAATCCACTAAATTACAAAAGAGACCAATAACCTCTTTAACTTAACAAATCGAGGCTCACCCTCAGCAAAAGGGTTTTATGTCTCAAGAAAACTGTAAGCCCTAAGGGCAAATCATGTAATTTTGATTCATGACAAATATTGATGAGAACTAATATGTTTATATTGTGTGATAGGATTTGTGAAGAAAGAAGTTTGAAGTCTCATTGCCTTCAAGAGGAAGAGCAAAGAACAACCTCATTAAGCTATGAGTCCTTTGAGGTGTATTCAAAGATAAACTCAAGGCATTGAAGACTTGAAGTGTAGAGTAGGTATGATGATAGGTAATATCTATGTGAACTCTACACTTGTATGTCTTGGAGTCTATTGAATGCATAAGAGAGCATAAAATTGGTTTCTTAAGTTTAAAAAGACTTTGAATGAATCTTTAGCAAATGTGGTTTTGTGTTCTAAAAGTTTTTAAGTAAACTTTAGATGATCAAATGAGTTTGATTGTGGTTTTCAAACTTATATTTGTCTAAATAAGTTATCTATATATATCAAATGTATTTCAAATACTTGGAAGATTGATTTTAAATTATTTTACAAAGTTTGAACACAATTCCATGAAATTCGGTCGTCCGAATTTGGTAGCAAAAGTTTGCTACTGTTCTTCCAGAAAAATTCGGAAGAAGATTCGGACGCATGAAGAAAAATTCGGTCGTCCGAATTTTGGTCTTTAGCATGGTCACTGTTCTTCCAGAGAAATTCGAACGAAGATTCGGACGAAGCAGGAAGAATTCGGTCGTCCGAAAAATTCGAACGCAAAATTCGGTAGTCCGAATTTCCTGAAAGTAGCCGTTAACTAGCCGTTTTATAGCTGTTTCAACTGATTTTCAAATTCTATAAAAGCTATAAACGTGCAATCTTTTGTAAGAACTGAATCTTTGAACATTCTAAGCTTTCTAAAGTCTATTCCAAACATTTCTCAAGCTCTCTTATGTCTTGTGCATTAAATTGATCAATCCAAAGACATCAAAGTGTGAAGGTGCAAGTTTGTGTAAATTCTACCAACAAGTGGTAACATCTACACACTCTTCTTTACTTATTCAATTGTGTTGATCTACTAGCTCTAGCAAGGTTATCTTGATAACATAAAACCCTTTAGATAAGGGTGATCCTTGAAGTTGTGATTCAAGGTTGTTTGAGATATAAAACCATAGATTGGTGAGCCTTGTTTGTAAAAATTACTAGAAGAGGTTGTATGTGTAAAACCAAAGTGTGGTGAGCCTCTCTTGTAATCTGTGAACTTGAGCACATAGTAGAGATATTAAAATCCTTAAGTGTATACTTAAGGTAGTGGAGGTAGATCTTGAGGATCGAACCACTATAAATTGTTTGTGTTCATTTGTTTACATTTCTTATACTGCTTTGCCATAATCTGTTTCTCTCTTATTCATATCATCTGTAATTGGTCTATACATATAAAAGAATTGAATTTGCTAAAATTAGCCAAATACCTAATTCACCGCCCTCTTAGGTATTTCAATTAGTATCAGAGCTAGAACTTCTTTGTGCGGTTATACAACCTAGAAGACAAAGATCCTATGGCTAATATGTCAAATCTACCTTACCTAGAATGATCTTCTACAAACAGACCTCCATTGTTTGATGGAACAAATTATACATTTTGGAAGTCTAGAGTTAAAATATATATTTGTTCTATCAATTTTGATTTATGAAACATAATTGAGAAAGGTCCCTATGTCCCAATGAAAATGAGAGCAGATGGAGTGACTCCTGAACCCAAATCCACTGATGAATTTGATGAGCATGATTCAAGAAAAATGACTCTAAATTATCAAGCCATGAATATATTGAGCTGTGCTTTATATGTTACTGAATATAATAGAGTTAGTGGGTGTGATTTTGCACATGATATGTGGAGATTACTTCAAATTACACATGAAGGTACTAATCAAGTTAAAGAATCTAAACTTGCTATGCTTGTTAGAGATTATGAATTGTTTACTATGAAACAAGGCGAAAATATTAGTGATATGTTTACAAGGTTTACTAATATTTCCAATGGCTTGAAAGCTTATGGTAAAGGCTATACAATGGGAGAGCAAAACAGAAAGATTTTGGATGCTCTACCAAAATCTTGGCAGCCAAAGACGTTAGCTATTGAGGAGTCCAAAGATCTAAAAACTCTTCCTCTTGAAGAACTTATTGGATCGCTACTTACTCATGAAATGAAGATGAAGAGGTTGAATGATAAGGAAGATGAGGAAAAGGGAAGAAAAGGAGTATGCTTAATGCCTCAAACAACTTGAGTGAACAAGAACAATCTTCAAGTGAAGAAGAAGGAGGAAACAGTGGAGAAGAAGAAATTGCAATGGCAGTGAAGAAGTTCAAGAGATTCTACAAAATGGAATTTGTCAAGAAAGGAAGAAAGCCAGTCAAGAAGAGTGGACAATCTTCATCATATAAACCTCAATGCTTTGAATGCAAGAGTACTGAGCATCTTATTGCTGATTGTCCCAGAGTGTTGGAAAGGGAAAGAGAAAGCAACAGGAAAGTGAGGATGAAAGTGAAGGAAATGCCAACATATGCTTCATGGCCATTGATGATGAGGTACAATCTTCTCCCTCTATTTCAAATTTGTGTGATGATGATATTGATTTTAGTGATTTAATTCTAGAATTGTATGAAGAACTAAAAAAGGCTTCAAGAAGAAATAAAGAAATAAAATCCAAAATTAGTGATCTTTCAAATGAAAATTCAAAATTATGTCTTGAAAATGATAGACTTCTTGAGACCATAAATTCTCTTACCATTGAAAAGGAAGTTTTGAACACTACCATACAACATGTATCTTTTGAAAACAAAAATTATTTCTCTTGAATCAATGCTAAAAGATCATGAGGTTTTAAAAAGGAAAGTAAATGATCTTACTTTATGCATTGAGAAATTTACAAATGGAAGAAACAATTTAAATAAATTACTTGGGTATCAAAGATCCTCATTTGTAAAGCATGGTCTAGGTTTTACACATGATTGCCTTCATTCAAAACCAAAAGAGACATTTGTTAAAGAATCTTCTCATTATAGGTCTCATACTTGTTGTACATATTGTGGTAAGAATGGACACAAAGTGTCTAAGTGCTTTATAAAAAGAAAGATAGAAAATGGAATAAAGACTATATGGAAAGTTAAAGGAACTGTCACTAACCCTCTTGGACCCAAGAAGATATGGGTACCAAAAATCACTCATCACTTGTTAGTGAGCTTCAAGCTACAAGTGAAGGCTTTGTCACTTTTGGAGATAAGAAGAAAGGGAAAATACTTGGAATAGGTAACATTGGTAAAGGTTCATTCCCTCTTATGAAACAAGTTTTACTTATTGATGGTTTAAAATATAATTTACTTAGCATTAGTCAATTATGTGATAATGGTTGCAAAGTAGAGTTTAAATGTGATACTTGTACTATTCTTGATAATGCATGCAATAAAACTATCTTTGTAGCTAAAAGAGTAAGTAATGTATATGTGTTATATCTTGATGAGCTTATCACTAATGACATTAAATGTCTTGCAATACATGACAATGATGGATTTTTATGGCATAGAAGATTAGGACATGTGAGCATGGATTTATTGAACAAACTTTCTACTCAAGAACTAGTTAGAGGATTACCAAAAATGCATTTTGACAAAACTCGGATTTGTGATGTTTGTCAATATGGAAAACAATCAAAAACATCTTTCAAACCAAAGAAAATGGTTTCTACCTCAAAGCCTCTTGAACTAGTTCACATGGACTTATTTGGACCTATGAGGACTACTAGTCTTGGTGGTAAAAGATATGCTTATGTGATTGTTGATGATTTTTCCAGATTTACATGGGTAATATTTTTATCACAAAAAGGTGAAACATTTTATGAATTTTCAAAACTTTTTAAGAAGGTTCAAATATCTCTTAATTGCAATCTAATATCTATTAGAAGTGATAATGGAAGAGAGTTTTGCAATCAAGATTTTACAAAATTCTGTGATGAGTATGGTATCACTCATAATTTTTCAGCAGCCAAAACACCTCAACAAAATGGAGTTGTTGAGAGGAAAAACATAACATTACAAGAAATGGCTAGATCAATGCTTTGTGAAAACTCTTTACCTAAATACTTTTGGGCTGAAGCTGTAAATACAGCATGCTATGTAATGAATAGAGTTTTACTAAGACCATTTATAAGAAAAACACCTTTTGAACTTCTATTTGATAAAACTCCATTAATTGTCTATTTTAAAGTATTTGGTTGTAAATACTTTATTTTAAATACTAGTGACAATCTTGGTAAGTTTGACAGGAAATCTGATGAAGGTATATTTCTAGGCTATTCATCTAATAAAAAGGCTTTTAGAGTCTATAATAAAAGGACATTATGTGTTGAAGAAACTATTCATGTAACTTTTGATGAATCTAATATTTATCTTCAAAGAAGAAATGAAGATGATACAGGTTCTTCAATAGTTGAAAATCAAACTCAACACCAAGTACCTACATTGGAAGATCATGCTAAAGAAGAAGAAATAATGGAGCAAGAACATGATGGTCAATCAAGCAATAATCAAGAGCTTCCAAAGGATCTCACATATGCAAGAAGTCATCCTAAGGAGCAAATCATTGGTGATGTCTCTCAAGGAGTTAAAACAAGACGGTACTTTATTGATAATTTTGTACTTTTATCTCATATTGAACCTAAAAATATTGATGATGCATTGTGTGATAATTTCTGGATTATTGCTATGGAAGAAGAGTTAAATCAGTTTGAGAGAAATAAAGTTTGGACTCTTGTTCCTAGACCTCATGATCATTCTGTTATTGGTACAAAATGGATATTTAGAAATAAGTTAAATGAACTAGGAGAAGTAGTTAGAAATAAAGCTAGACTTGTTGCTCAAGGCTTCAATCAAGAAGAAGGTATTGATTATGATGAAACTTTTGCTCCAGTGGCCAGATTAGAGTCTATCAGAATACTCTTGGCATTTGCTTGTTTTAAAGACTTTAAACTATTTCAAATGGATGTCAAAAGTGCTTTTCTAAATGGTTTTATTGAAGAAGAAGTTTATGTAGAACAACCTCCTGGATTTATTCATGAAAAATTTCCCAATCATGTTTTCAAGCTTTATATTGACTGAAACAAGCTCCAAGATCTTGGTATGAAAGATTAAGTGATTTTCTTCTCTCAAAAGGTTTTACTAAAGGAAAAGTAGACACAACTCTTTTTATTAAAACATCTTCTAAAAATGATAATTTGCTTGTACAAATCTATGTTGATGATATCATTTTTGGTTCTACTAATACTTCTCTTTGTGAAGAGTTTGCTAAAACTTTGCAAAATGAATTTGAGATGAGCATGATTGGAGAACTAATTTTCTTCCTTGGACTACAAATTAAGCAAACCAAGGATGGAGTCTTCATCAATCAAGCAAAATATACTAAGGAGCTATTGAAAAGGTTTGGAATGGATCAAGCAAAAGGAATAAGTACTCCAATGAGTTCATCAACTAAACTTGACAAAGATGAGAAAGGTAAAAGTATTGATGAGAAATTATATAGAGGTATGATAGGAAGTTTACTCTATCTCACAGCTAGTAGACCAGATATTATGTTTGATGTATGCTTGTGTGCTAGATTCCAATCATGTCCTAAAGAATCTCATCTAATTTCCGTTAAACGAATTTTTCGTTACTTGATTGATACTCATGATTATGGCCTTTGGTTTTCGAAAACTTCATCTATTGAACTTATTGGATATTCTGATGCGGATTATGCTGGTTGTAAAGTTGAACGTAAAATCACAAGTGGGCATTGTCAATTTCTTGGTAGTTGTCTTGTATCTTGGTTTAGTAAAAAGCAAGCTTGTGTGTCTTTATCCACTGTAGAAGCTGAATACATAGCTGCAGGAAGTTGTTGTGCACAATTGTTATGGATGCAGCATACTTTACTTTATTATGGTCTTAAATTCAATTGTGTGCCCATATTATGTGATAATACTAGTGCCATTAACTTGAGCATAAATCCCATTCAGCATTCTAGGACTAAGCATATAGAGATAAAACGTCATTTCATTCGTGACCATGTGATTAAGAAATATATATGCTTAGAATATATAAATACAAATGATCAAATTGCTGACATATTTACAAAGCCTTTGGCTGAGGAAAGGTTCAATCACCTAAGAAGACTCTTAGTAATTTCAAGATTCAATGACTAATGTGTGTATTGAAGTCATGATGAATGCAAGAAATTTTTGATTCAAAATTCGGATGCACTGCAGAAGATTCGATCGACCGAATTTTCTGAGTGTCGAGAAACTGAGACTTTTGATCAAGAATTCAGACGCAGGTCAGAAAATTCGGTCGACCGAATTTTCTGAATTGAAGAGATAGAAACTTTCGCTCGAAAATTCGGACGCAGACCTGAAAAATCGGTCGACTGAATTTTACGGACGAGACTCTTTAAATGAAGTTGACACAATCTCTTCAACACTACTACTCCGAATTTCACATCCTTTTTAAAACCTCTCATACCCATTCACATCCGAATCAAAATCCCTTCAAAATCCCACACTCTCATCCCGATTTTCTTTCATTTTTAAACTTCTAAGCCCTAATTTCATACAGAAAACAAATCCTTCTCAAGAGAAAACATCATGGTGAGAACAAAGAAGCCCAATGTTGAGAAAGGAAAAGGAAAGGCTAAGGAAAGAGATGGAGACCCAATCCTCAATCAACCAAGAAGGATTCGCATTCCTCAAACACAATCTGGAGTTGACAGGTTTATCTCTATCAAATCTACTCATGAATTTGATGAATGGAATAAGAATAGTAGAAAAATCATTCCTGGATATAAGGTGGATATTGATAAACTGTCAAATATGGATATTGTCCTATCTCATTTCAATGATATTGGTTGGAGTAGTTTGCTCTTCATTGATGAAGAATTTTATCCTACTTTGATATATGAATTCTATGCAAATTTGAAAGAGTATAGAATTGAGATGATAGGGGATAATGTGATACAATGGTATTCATCTAGAGTATCACAAATGGACATTGAATTCAATGAAGGATTGATAAATAGAATCTGTGGAGTAGGAGACGAGGGAGCTAGATATTATTCAGCATCCATGCATTGCTATGATCGTGAACTCTTCACACATGTTAGATTTGAAGATGCATTTACAAATGGAAGAGAGTTTAGGGCCATAAAGGAAAGGGAAATTAAGAATTTGGATGCTAGAGTTAGAGTTTTACATCACATGGTGACCACAATGATTGTTCCTAATTTTGGACACAAGTCATCAGTTGGAAATATGCATATGGTAATCATGTTAGCCCTGCATGAGAATAGAAGAATGAATTTTGGGTATATAGCCTTGAAACATATGATTGCAGCCAGAAAAACAGTAACCAAGGCATTCCCATTTGGAAGGTTATTAACCAGAATCTTCAAGCATTTTAAGATCAAACTTCCTGGAAGAGGGCAAGCCTTTAAGAGTGGTGAAATTTATACAAATAAAACTCTTAAGAGAATGTAATTAGTTCATGATGAGGATAATGTATGGAGGACAAAAAGAGAAACTCCTCCGAAAAGAATAGAAAAAGAGAAAATTATAGAAAGTGAAGAGGAAGAAGAAGAAGAGGATGAAGAGGAAACCCTTGCTAGGGAAATGAAAACAAAAAGAAAGCATGACACCTCAAGTGAGGGGGAGCAACCTCCAACAAAAAGGAGATTATTTGAAGAAGAAACTGGAATTAGGTCTAGTAGTAAAGGAGTATCTAGAGGGGACACCATTATAGCCAAAACATTCCAAGAAGCCTTGAACAATCATGTCAAGGAAATGGAGAAAATGTATAAGTTCTTTGAGTCATTTGCTCCAATGGTTCTTGGAAAATTGGATGGACTGGAAAACAGAGTAAAACACATTGAAGATATCCTTATGAGAAACACTCAAAGTGGTGAAGGAACCTCTAAGCCTCAAGATGGAAAGGAGGAGGAAAGAAATAGAGAGGCAGAGAAAGAAGATAATGAGGATAGCAGTAATGAAGAGGATGATCAGGGTGGAAATGATAAGACCACAGCAGAAGAAAAAGAACAAGAACAGGCTCATGAAGATCTACCAGTGGCAGGAAGCCAAGTAGCTCAAGCTGAAATTGTATCTCCAGCAACAATCTCTTTTAGTCAAGGAAGAGTCAAGCACTTGGCAGTCAAGAAAGGAGTGAGCCGAGCCTCCCCATCAACCTCATCATCACAAGACTAAGCCTTCTCTTCTAATCTCTTTACTGTACTTTGTTCAGTTTTCTAAGCATTTTGCTTCATTTTCTATTCTGAACTTGTTAAATATTGTTTTTGTAATAGTGAAGCTCAATGATGAAATCCCAGTGATGAGAGCTTCTTTTATATGCTAACTTGAACATCTCATTTTCATTGATCCCTTTTATTTGATGATGACAAAAGGGGGAGAAAATATGATGTATGCAATATAATGCAATACATGTGAAAACTTAATCTTATGTGACTTAATCTTATGTGAACTTAATCTTTAATACTACTGAATGTTGCATCAATATGAATTTTTTTTATGCATTACAATTCGGATGCAAGGTTTTAAGAATTGGATGTATTCCAAATTTATTCTTTTGTTGTTCAAATTGATTCAAATCTGTATTAGTCTATTCCACTACGTTTGAAAAATCTTATGAAACATTTATATCATTTCACAATTTCAATTATAATGAATCTGTTGCAGTTTGGACATGAGATTAAAAATTCGGACGCATGTGATTCAAAATTCGGATGCATGATATAAAATTCGGATGCATCCATATTGTGTTACCAAAATGTGCTCATTTGTTGTTCAAATTGATTCAAGTATGTTTTAATCTCTTATAATATGTTTGAACAACCTTAGGAAAGCTTATTTACAAAATTTGGAGCTTTCATTTATCCTATTTTAAAGTTTGGACTTGATATGTCAAAAAATTCGGATGCATAATAATCCTAGTCCAAATTGGTTGAAAATGAGCACAATCTAAGGGGGAGCATTGTTAATACTTTTACAACCTTAAAACCTCTCTTAGAATTTTTTCTAAATGCTTAAATGCTATATCTTCTATCCTAATTGTTGGAAGGAAGGAGGCAAAAGGAGGTTGGTTGGGTCATAGGCTCATAATGAGCCTTTTGTATGTCAATATGCTAAATTGGTTGATTTCTATCATTGACATCAATACTTTTCTGTGCTAATCTGTTTAAATCCATCACATATTGCATCAAAGTTTGTCATCATCAAAAAGGGGGAGATTGTAAGCCCTAAGGGCAAATCATGTAATTTTGATTCATGATTGATGAGAACTAATATGTTTATATTGTGTGATAGGATTTGTGAAGAAAGAAGTTTGAAGTCTCATTGCCTTCAAGAGGAAGAGCAAAGAACAACCTCATTAAGCTATGAGTCTTTTGAGGTGTATTCAAAGATAAACTCAAGGCATTGAAGACTTGAAGTGTAGAGTAGGTATGATGATAGGTAATATCTATGTGAACTCTACACTTGGATGTCTTGGAGTCTATTGAATGCATAAGAGAGCATAAAATTGGTTTCTTAAGTTTAAAAAGACTTTGAATGAATCTTTAGCAAATGTGGTTTTGTGTTCTAAAAGTTTTTAAGTAAACTTTAGATGATCAAATGAGTTTGATGGTGGTTTTCAAACTTATATTTGTCTAAATAAGTTATCTATATATATCAAATGTATTTCAAATACTTGGAAGATTGATTTTAAATAATTTTACAAAGTTTGAACACAATTCCATGAAATTCGGTCGTCCGAATTTGGTAGCAAAAGTTTGCTACTGTTCTTCCAGAAAAATTCGGAAGAAGATTCGGACGCATGAAGAAAAATTCGGTCGTCCGAATTTTGGTCTTCAGCATGGTCACTGTTCTTCCAGAGAAATTCGAACGAAGATTCGGACGAAGCAGGAAGAATTCGGTCGTCCGAAAAATTCGGACGCAGAATTCGGTAGTCCGAATTTCCTGAAAGTAGCCGTTAACTAGCCGTTTTATAGCTGTTTCAACTGATTTTCAAATTCTATAAAAGCTATAAACGTGCAATCTTTTGTAAGAACTGAATCTTTGAACATTCTAAGCTTTCTAAAGTCTATTCCAAACATTTCTCAAGCTCTCTTATGTCTTGTGCATTAAATTGATCAATCCAAAGACATCAAAGTGTGAAGGTGCAAGTTTGTGTAAATTCTACCAACAAGTGGTAACATCTACACACTCTTCTTTACTTATTCAATTGTGTTGATCTACTAGCTCTAGCAAGGTTATCTTGATAACATAAAACCCTTTAGATAAGGGTGATCCTTGAAGTTGTGATTCAAGGTTGCTTGAGATATAAAACCATAGATTGATGAGCCTTGTTTGTAAAAATTACTAGAAAAGGTTGTATGTGTAAAACCAAAGTGTGGTGAGCCTCTCTTGTAATCTGTGAACTTGAGCACATAGTAGAGATATTGAAATCCTTAAGTGTATACTTAAGGTAGTGGAGGTAGATCTTGAGGATCGAACCACTATAAATTGTTTGTGTTCATTTGTTTACATTTCTTATACTGCTTTGCCATAATCTGTTTCTCTCTTATTCATATCATCTGTAATTGGTCTATACATACAAAAGAATTGAATTTGCTAAAATTAGCCAAATACCTAATTCACCCCCCCCCCTCTTAGGTATTTCAAAAACATTGAATAAACAAAGAGAAGAAAAGATAAGGATAGAAATTACCCAACAAGTTAGTTGATAAGAAACAAATGAAGCACCACTTCACTTTTCACTTTTGATCATTAGAAAATTTATCCATTTAGTACGCTTTATAACCAATTCAGTTAACCGAATTTGGATATCCAAGTTTGAATTGATCGTTTGAATTTCTCTGGAAATCCAACAATGCATACCAATCTCCGATGTCCCAATTGGTGATACGAAATCCAAACTATTCAAGAATTTGCAAAAAGAATTCAAACTCAATCTAATAATCAAGCTATAAAGCATTTGAAACATAAGATAAAGTGTTATTCATTACCAAAAACATTGTTCTTTTAAAGATCATAAAATCACTTTCAGGCTTAAAACCAAAGTTCAGGCTAAAATTGTAGGATTTGTGCTTCAAGATGCAATGCATATATTCCAAATGCAAAATGGTGTAGGGTTTATAAGATATATCTATTGAAAGACCAAACTCCTATACTATTGGATCTTCAAAGCCTTCAATAACTTAACATCTACTCCAATCTTCAAGCTTTTAGCCTCACTTGGGATGTTCTTGTTTGTTTCTAGCTTCAAGGCAATGAGATCTCCTTGGTTCTTAAATCCAAAAATCCTATGTCATAACGATTACTCAAGTTAGCCTACATTAATGTTTGTCAGTAATCAAAACTATAGGATATACCCTTAGGACCAACACATAACTTAATTTACTAATTTATTCTTTAGGTTTGTTACGTAGGTTGACTTTAATTTTCCATGCTTGATTTTAGGAAATGTTTATATTTTGATGAATTCTAAGCCTTATAACCCATCAGTAACTCTCTACAATCATCGATCTTGACTCGAGACCTTTCGGTCCTCAATTCTAAGGTTTGAAAGTTAATTCTTGGTTCAAGGTTCTTTAAAATCCTAATCACAATAAGTTTAGCAAGTGGGGTATTACATTTTACCCTCCTTAAAAACAATTTCATCCTCAAAATGCAAAAGTGTACCTAGTATCTCTAGGTACTTTCTACATATGTTCGAACTCTTGCATTTCCTAGGTGGCTTCTTCAATCCATGGTGTCTCCAAACTACTTCACACATTGGAATCTGTTTTCTCTAAGCTCTACACTTCGTTCCATTATTTACATATAATTCTTCTCGTGTGTCAAGTTAGCCTTTATTCTAATAGCTTGTCATTCAAGACATACTCGAGCGCCTGGTAATACTTCTTCAATTGTGAGACATGGAATACATCATGTATGCTAGTCAATTCTTTAGGAAGGGATAACCAATACGCTACACTACCTACTATTTCGATGATCTCAAAAGGTGCAAGATATCTCAGACTTAATTTTTTCATCCCTTGATTGTCTAAATTTCCCTTGATGTGGAGTTAGTTTCAAGAATATTTTATCTCCAACTTCAAATTATCAGCATAACTTTTTTGTTAGTTCTTGGCCTCTCTTAGCATCTCTTTGATAACCTTCACTTGCTTTTGTATTTTCTCTACTTTAGGCCCTATAATATTCTTTTGCCAGTGAGCTCGTACTTTTTTTCCAGTGAACTCAAATTTGTTCCCAATGCTAGTTGAAACTTTGGGAAAAATTGCAAGGTAATATTTGGATCTTGATTTGACACAATATCAATAGGCACTTTATGAATTCTGACAATCTCATCCATATATAGTTGAGCTAACTTCCCTAAAGGGTAACTTATGCTGACTGTTATGAAACCTATGTCAACCTATCCGCTATTATCCTTATGGCATCATTTTGTCCCTTCTTTCGCGGTAATCCTGTGACAGAATCCATTATCACATGATCCTAGTTCCAATAAGGTATCGATAATGGCTGTAATAATCATGCCATCTTGTGATGTTCAACGTTTGTTCTCTAACACGTGAGATACGTGGACACATATTTTGCAATGTCTCACTTAATTCCACTTCTATAATATTTTTGCTTAAGGTCTTTGTAAATTTTGTTCTCCTCAAGGTGTATAGTGTACTTGCTCTTATGCTCTTATTTATATTGTATACATAATCGTCCACGCAATGCAAAGCTTCAATTTTCCAATTCTTGGAAGTCAGGTAAATTTTTATTCTTCACGTAGTGTTTGAACTCCAAGAACGCCTCATTGTTTCTTTAACCCTCTTTGATCTCTTGGCGTAATATAGTCTTCAATGTAACACTTGCCATCTTTGTCTTTCTACTTAGTGCATCTGCAACCACATTTGTCCTACCTGGATGGTAGTTAATTGGGTATTGATACTCTTCAAGCAATTCGAACCACCTTCATTGCCTCATATTTAAGCCTTTCTTGGTTCTTCCAAAATATCACCTACAAATATCACTTGGTCCTTCCAAAATTCACACATTCTAAACTTGGCAAACAACTTATGCTCTCTTAGTATTTGTAGCACCGTCCTTAAATGTATTTTGTGCTCTTCAAGGGTAGGATAGTATACTAGAATATTGTATATGAAAAAGACTACAAACTGGTCTAGGAATGGTTAAAAAATTCTATGCATCAAATCCATAAATGTCGTAAGGGAATTTGTCAAACTGAAAGGCATCACTACAAACTCATAGCGTCAATAATTGGTGTTGATGGTGATCTTAGGGATATCCTGCTCTCTAATCCTCACTTGGTAGTATCATTGTCTTAAGTCTAATTTAGAATAACATCCTGCATCTCTCAACTGATCAAAGAGTTCATCTATTAGCAATAAGGAGTACTTGTTCTACATTGTGACATTATTTAATCCCCTATAATCGATACACATCCTTAAGGTTCTATCCTTCTTCTTTACGAATAGCACTAGAAGTCCCTAAAAGGAAACACTTGTTCAGATAAATCCTTCTTACAAAAATTCATGTAGTCGGCTCTTGAACTCTTGCAACTCTTCCTCCATTCAATAAGGGCTTCGTGATACTGGCTCTGCTTCAGGGGGCTAATTCAATGCTAAACTCTATATCCCTTTATAGGGGTAGAGCCATCAACTCTTCTCGTACCATAGGTACAACCTCTATTGTTGCATTTTCACAAGGTTGGTTCAAGAGATATGCCAAGAATCCTCGACATCCTTTTCATAACAATTTTCTAGTTTTTATTCTAGATGCTAAAAAGTTGTTCGTCTTTATTCATTTCCCTAGGGAGTTTAGATCTTCCTGACCTTTCCAATGAAGATATACTATATTTTGGGGGCAATCTACTTGAGCGTAGTGCCTATCCAAAATCAATCGATCCCCAATATCACATCATAGCCCTTGAAAGGTAAGACAATTAGGTCTACAGGCAAGTTTTCAATCCATTTAGAAATTCCACATTCAAGGTAAACTTCTCCTACCACCTTACTTGCGACGCCCCGAAATTGGGTTAAAGAACTTGTAACCAAAGCGCAACATGACCGTGTTTTCAAATCGTAATCCAAAAACACAAGGTCCTTACAATAAGAAAATACTAATTTAATCAAATGAATTCAAATAAATCTAAGATAAACACTGAATAATCCTTAAAGTACATTTTTAAAAAATAAAAATAAAATATCTCAATTTTTTATTACAACATTATCCCAAAATACTATTCTGCAATCTCAACTGACTTTTGAAAAAATCGCACTCCACCTCCAGTTCTTGATATTGCTCTCTACTATTCCTCATTAAAACTCTTGAAGTCCTTAGAATCGTTTTCTGAAAAATAATTTGGTGAGGAGTGAGCTACCACTCAATAAGCATTTAAATTCCTCGTCTAAGAAAAGATCAATTTTTTTTTCATTGAAGGCTTCCACTTATTTTTTTAATTTCCTTCACGAAAATAATTCCCCAAATAATGAACATCAATTTTATATCAATTTTCGTCTAAACTCACAAATAAAGCCAAAAACTACAATAAACATCAATTTCTTCAAGACTTTCCAAAGCTCTTGAATTTACAGTTTTTCTCTTTTTTTAACAATAATTAAACTAAAACAAGAATATATGATATGAAACAAATAATCTCAAGCTGTACTAATTCAAATTTGCGTATAACGATACTCAAAATGTAGGGATGGCTAGATCAGAATAGAAATTTTCTCATCGAGAGGGTCAGAATAGAACATATTTATAAGATATTTTTGATAGACCTAAACATAATAAGTGTCATAGCAGAACAAAAATATAAATTTTAACGTTAGAACGAATTACTCATTTTGCAGTAAAAATAGTAAATACATACCATTCAAATGTTTTTCAAGTACTACTATTTTTTAGTGTAGACGAAGAGATTAACTACTTACTTCTGAATTTCAAACTCTAAACTGTGTGTGTCATGCTAATCCCTTCTAATGTTCTCTCTCTACCCCTTCACTGATAGATTATGAAGTCGCTTTCTCATTGACATTGACTCTCCCAAGATCACCGACTGCAGCCGCCACCAAAAAAACTTTTGTTAGAAGTTTTTCTCACCCTAAAAAAGTGTTTACTAACCCAAAGGAGCTTTTAAGTTAAATGACTCTTTCTAAATTACAACTTAAGCCCTCCAAACATATACCCATTCTATTTTTTACCTCAACTATGAATTGGGCCAAATTTTGGATTAGATATTACATTCTACCCCCCCTCCCTCTTAAAATAAAGTTTCAACCTTAAAACTTATAAACCTTTCTCGATGAAGAGGTATGGTAATTCTTCTTCACTTCTTCCCCCAGTTCTCAAGTTGCTTAGACGTACATTATGGCCCTATATTTTAATACTTGGTCCTTTCAATCTACAATTCATAGTGGGTACTCCTGATAGGATAAGTCTACATGTACATGCAATGTTGCCTCCTCCAATATATGCCTAGAGTCCGGAACGTAGAATCTTAGTTGGGACACGTGAAACACGTTGTCAAGAATTGGTGGTAAAGTTAGGCGACATGCAACATCTCCTATCTTTTCTAGGATCTCGAGCGGTCCAATATATCTTGAACTCAATTTACCGCTCTTGCTAAAATGCATAACTTATTTTGTTAGCAATACTCTCAATTATGTTTTCTCCCCACACTCGAAATATAAAGGCCTCCTCTTATTGTTTGCCAATTTTTTTGCTGATCCTATGCTTCCGAATTAATGACACTTTCTCCTTCATAAGTTTCACAAGTGCTGGACGAATAACGAATTTCTCACCTACTTCATCTCAAAAAATGGGTGATCTACATTTTCTTCCATACAAAGCTTCATAAGGTGCCATTCCTATACTAGCTAGGTAGCTATTGTTGCATAGAAATTTGATGAGTATCAAATAATCTATCCAACTTCCTTTAAAATCAAGGATATAGGCTCACAACATATCTTCTAAGGTTTGGATTGTTTTTTCAGATTGCCTATCCATTTGAGGGTGGAAAGTTGTACTGAGAGCTAGTGTAATCCCTATTGCTTGACTAAAACTCTTCCAAAATTGAGAGACAAATTTGGGATCTCTATCGGATACCATGCTCACTGGGACCGTGCAACTAGACTATTGACTCTATGTACAACTTAACTAATTCGTTCATCCTAACTATAACATTCGTAGGTAAGAAGTGAGCAGCTTTATTTAACCTATCCACCACTACCCAAACATTATCTTTTCTAGTCTTCGCTTTAGGTAACCCCCTTCAAGAAATCCATAGTGATTTCCTCCCATTTTCACAAAGGTATCTCTAACGGCTTAAGCAAACCCCCAAGGTATTGATACATTGTCTTTACTTGCTGACACACTAAGCACCGAAACACGTATTCTATTAATTCATTCCATTTCACCAAAAATGTTGATTTAGGTGTCAATACATTTTATTCTGCTGGGATGGATAGAAAGTTTACTCAAAACTCTTCTTTGCACTTTTGAACTCTTAGAAAGTCTTCTACGAAACCACAAACTCCTATCATCATGAATTCTAAAGTCAGTTTGAGGACTTTTTATCACAACTCCTTTTCATTTCTCTAGTTTCTCATCCTTTTCTTAAGTAACTTTGATGTGATCGATTAAAGTTAGTAGCACCACCAGATCTACTAAGCATTTCTTATTTGACTCTATTATCTCGATCCCTAACTTTTCTTGCTCAAAAGTTTGCTGCTCCATTGAGTGATCAACACTGGTAGAGTTCTTATGATTTTACAGCTCATGGCATTAGCAACCTTGTTAGCCTTTTTGGGATGGTAGCTTATTTTCAAATCTTCAAGGCAAAGATGACCGCTTTCAACTGCAATCGGCTTGCATTATAACACATCCTAACCCATTCTTTGAAGCATCACCGTAGATTGTAAATCCCCCCAATTCGGTAAGCAAGGGAAGGATTGGAGCCGTAACCAATTTTTGTTTTGGTATTTGAAAACTCTCCTCACAAGCTGGACTCTAAATAAATTTTACACCTTTCTATGTCAACTAAGTCTGGGGTGTTGCAATTCTTGAAAAATCCTCTACGAACTTTCGATAGTAGCTAGCTAGTCCTAAGAAGCCACATATTGCAGTAACATTAGTAGATCTTGGTCAATCTAGCATGACCTCAATCTTCTCAGTATCGACTGATATTCCCGCTTCTAATATTACATGTCCTAAGAATGTTATGCTTTTCAAACAGAATTCACATTTGTGAAAGATCTTCATTTGGCTACAATCATGTGATCAATGCTTCCAAAAATAAAAATTTCTTTTCTAAAGATACCTCTACCTCTATGCCTCATACTTGTTGTACTTATTGTGATAGACATGTGCACAAGGCCACTAGATGCTATGTAGAAAGACCGGTAGAAATTGGTGTTAAAGCCATTTGGAGAGCTAAGGGAACTATCACTAACCCCATTGTATCTAAGAAAATGTAGGTACCAAAAGTCACTTCCTCTCATTTGATAAAGTTATATTCTTCCCCAAGATCAAGTGCAACTAAGTGGTTCCTTGATAGTGGATCCTCAAGACATAAGACGGGAAATGCTTCATTCATTAGTGAACTTCGAGCCACAAATGATGGATTTGTCACCTTTAGTGACAAGAAGAGAGGAAGAATTCTCGGAGTAGGTAATATTGGTAAAGAATCTTCTCCATTCAATAAACAAGTTTTGGTCATTGATGATTTGAAATACAACTTACTTAGTATTAGTCAATTGTATGACAATGGATACAAAGTTGAGTTCGAATGTGATACTTGTTGAAAGACCTAAGAGGGGAATGAATTAGGTCTTTGGCTAATTATCAAAAATCTTTTGCCTCTTTGCAAATCCTTTGCCTTAATGAAAGCTCTTCTTTGAATTCACAAACTTCAAGTTTTTATATGAATTGATGGTTAAGACTAGATTATCAAGCTATAAGACCACAACCAATCAATCAACAACTATGAACAAACAATAATAACACAAGTATGTAAACAAGTAAATCTATAAAGAAATGAACACATGATTTATAGTGGTTCGATCTCTCCAAGATCTATATCCACTACCTTGAGTTCACACACAAGGATTTCAACCAATTCACTCTATGCTCAATTTAGCCAATTACACAAGAGGCTCACCCAATAAGGGTTTTATACCAACAACCTGCTTTGCAATCCTATAAATAAGGCTCACCCTTCCACAAGGATTTTATATCTAAAGACAACCGAAAGACCAATCTAATCCAAGGCTCACCCACACACGAGTTTTACACCACAACCTTGATTAATCTAGTCTATGTCTCACCCTTACCAAAAGGATTTTACGTCACAAGATAACCTTGAATCAATCACAACAATAATGTAAAGATAGAGTTTGGATGTTACCAACACTTCTTGGTGGATGAATACAATTGCGAGCACTACTCAATTGCAACTCATAGATTCCAAGGCTTAAGAGTGTAGAGTTTACAAAGTTTACCTATTAAGCACATGTAACCTACACTTCATGTCTTCAAAGCCTTCAATCATTTTGAACAAACTCTTCAATCTTCAATCACTTTGACATATTGGAGTTGTTCTTGCATTATGGCTTAAAGGCAATGAGACTTCATACTTCTTAATCCACAAATCCTATCACACAACATACAAACATATGTGTTCTCATCAATGTTTGTCATTAATCAAAACTAATCATAACTACATGATTTGCCCTTAGGGCTAACAATCTCCCCCATTTTGATGATTACAAACTTTGATGTAAAATATGATGGATTTAAACAATGTAGTACAAAGAAGCATTAGTGTCAACAATAGATAATAACCAATTTAGCACATTGACATTCAAAAGGCTCAATATGAGCCTATTACCTAACCAATCTCCGTTAACCTCCTTCCTTCCAACAAACAATTAGGATAGGATATATAGCATTTAATCATTTAGAAAAGATTCTAAGAGAGGTTTTAAGGTTGTAAAAGTTTAACAATGCTCCCCCTTAGACTATACTCATTTTTCAACAAGTTTGGACTTGAGATGTTGTGAATTTGAATTTTGAAATATCAAGTCCGAACTGTAAAATAAGCAAAATGAAAGCTTCAATTTTTGAAAATAAGCTTTCCTAAGGTTGTTCAATAGTAGAGGAGATTAAAAGATATTTGAATCAATTTGAACAACAAAAGAGCACTTTTTGGTAACAAAATATGGATGCATCTGAATTTCTAAAACGTGCATCCGAATTTTAAGATTTCAAGTTCAAACTATAAAATATGTGAGACAACAGCTTTTATTTTTTAAAATAAGCTTTTCTAAGATTGTTCAAATATGATAGGAAGGATAAAGACAGTTTTCAAACAATTTGAATAGCAGAAAAACATTTTTGGCAAGAAGATTTTGATGCGTCATTTTTTGTCTGCATCCGAATTTCAATTCCAAATTTTTGGCAAAAATTTTGAAAAAGTGTTTTTACATTTTCAAATGAACTGTAGAAGTACTCAAATATGTATGTCCACAAACGTACTCAGTTTAGCTTTGCAAAACCACAAAACTCATGCATTCAATTGTTTTCATGAATCAATCCAAAATTATAGGTCAAGCCAAGAACCAAGTTCAAGATTTCAATCTAAACTTAACCATATTCCAAAACCTCACATAGTATAACATATTCAATTTAAATTTCAAATGCAGCCAAATATTTTTGTAGTACACATTCATTGTACATTTCAACCTATAGCACATTTACAGCAAGCATATTCACATTACACAGCACAATTACATCAAGCAATTACAGTACGGCAAACACTTAACATATTTTGCAGTCAACATTCTTTCTCCCCCTTGACAAATGCATGGATTTTCAGAAAATTCACACATTTTCTATTCATGCATGAGGAATTCCATTGCTAGGACACATTTTCACACATTTTGTCATCACATTTCTTCTCCCCCTTTTGTCATCAATCAAAGATAGGGTAAGAGTACTTGGACAACAAAAGTGTAACAAAAGAAGCTCTTATCACAAGGATTTCATGAATTGAGCTTCAAAACATTATAATGACTAGAAATACACAAGTAAATTTCAATGTTAAAGCATAACATGTGCATCAAGGCATAAACTAAGATAAGCAACATAATAGAGTTTAGGGATAGAAAGGCTTAGTCTTGGATGGGCTTCATGGTCTTCACTTCCAAATTTGTTCGTTGTGATGGTCATGTTTCCTTGATCTCTATATGATGGGGTCCTTCATTTGCTGACTCCTTGCTCGTGTAGTTCGACTTTGAAAAGTTACCAATCAAGAGGATCTTTGGATCTTCTTCCTTTGAACCACATTTTCCTCCTCCCTTGGTGAAGGAAATTGAGGATGAATTTTTTTATTTGACTTTGTTAAACTCCCGTCACCTCCTTCTTCTTGCTTGTTCTCTTGGGCTTTACGTCTTTGTTCTTCATTATAATACTGTTCTTCTTGCTTGGGGTGCTTCTCTGCCTTTTTCTTCATCTTTGTCTTCTTCTTTAGCAACAAATTCATATCCATCTCAATTTTCACTGTCATTACTATCATCCTTATTGCTGCCATCTCCACCCATATTATCTTCTTGATCTTCTTCATTTTTCTCTTCACTGTCCTCTTTCTCATCTTCTTTCTTTTCTTCTTCTTTGGTTTTATAGGAACTTGCACCATTTAAAACCACTTGAGAAATCTTTTTTAAGTCTTCTCCCACATTCTTGACTCTAGCTTCTAAACCATCAAATTTTTGAAGAATCATTGGAGCAAAGGACTCGAAGAATTTGTCCATCTTCTTCATTTCCTTTACATGGTTGTTCAATGTCTCTTGAAACACCTTGGCAACTATGGTATTACATCTAGTGAGATTATCACCTTCAACTTATTTTCCTTCAATGGAGGATACCTCTTCAAATAGTCTTCTTTTCGTGGGGAGTTACTCCCTCTCACTTGGTGACTCATGCTTTTTTATTATTATTTTCCTTTCTCTAGCAAGGATTTCCTCTTCATCCTCTTCTTCTTCTTCATTTTCTTCTTCCTTCTCTTCATTATCACTAACATCTCTTCTATCACCCCTTAGGGGAGTTTCTCTTCTAGTCCTTCATACATTATCATCATCAAGTGTCCAAGAAATTCTCTTTAGTGAGTTGTTGGTGTAGACTTCTTCACTCTTTATTGGTAAACCACTAGAAGACAATTGCACTTGGAGATACTTGAAAATTCCAGTTAATAACCTTCCATATGGCAATGTCTTATACTCTATTCTTCTAGCTGCTATTATATTCTTTAGCACTATATATCCAAATTCATTTTTCTTTTCTTATGCATGGCTAGCATAATTATAGCATACATATTATCAACAGAAAATTTGTGCCCAAAGTATGCTATAATCAAGGTAGTAAGCATGTGATGCAAAATTCTTTCACTAGCATCAAAAATCTTTTATCTCTCTCTCCTTTCTAGTCTTGAGGCTTCTACCATTTATATAGGCATTCTCAATTCTTTCATGTGAGTATAACTCACTTATAAAACAATGTCCCCCGGAAGAATAATGCCTAAACTCAACATCACAAATTCTATTAAACAATGTATTATCAATCTCAGAAATCAACTTGTGATATTTTTGAAGAATACCACTGAATAGCTTTATCACCAACTCGCTCAACTCTTTCTTCCTTAATATTTGCTTAAACTTCATAAACTAAGGAAGGTAATAGCATTCATCAAGCACAAGCAAACTAGTCCAACTCATATCTTTTAAAAAATGAGAGTATATTACCCATTTCGGATAGTTTGATGGCATCCACCTTGTGGCATGGATTTGTCTTATGGTTCCTTTTTATCCAATCATCAAATTCAGTAGCAGCCTCCACAATGACAAATCTATCCAGACATGACATACTTTGAGAAACATAAACCTTCCTTGGTTCATTGATTACTATTCCTCCTTCTCTTTCTTTGGCTTTTCCTTTTCCTTTTCTCATCCTAGGCTTCTTTGTCCTCACCTGAAGCTACAACACTTGAATATACTCATTAGTTATTGAATTTTGAAATCCCTATGCTTCTTCTAAGATTGGTCAAACCTTTCTTCGGCCAATGGCTTAGTAACGATATCATTAATTTGTTCATTAATGCAAACATGCTTTAAACAAGTATTACCCTTAGTAGAGTGATCTCTAATGAGCTGAAGTTTGATCTCTATATGCTTTGTCCTAGTTTGTTGAATAGTATGATTATCAAATTTATTGCATTAGTGTTATCACATAACATAGCCACACATTTGAAATATGGACCATAATCACTTAGAATATCAATAAGGTAATACAGAATGTGTTTAACAACAATCAAATGAAACTCTTTAGGACAAGATGAAATCTAGCACACAAGCACATGACAAACATAATATTGGCTCTACTTGCTGTCAAATAGAGTTGACTACTCCTATGAAATCTTTTTTATTCTTGTCAAGCATAGTTGATAAACTTATGGAAATGCTGATACCTTAACTTGATTCATAAAAGTGCCATCCTTGGTTTGCTTGATTTGTAGGCCAAGAAAGAAATTGAGTTTTCCTATCATGCTCATTTCAAATTTACTTTGCATTAACTTGGAAAACACATCACAAAGTGAAGTATTAGAAGCACCAAAAATTGTATCATATATTTGGACAAGTTATCGATCATTGTTACAAGAGGTTTAAATGAAAAGATTTATGTCAAGTTTTCTTAAAAAATAACTTTTGAAAGAGGAACACTATTGAATATTTCATACCAAGCTCTAGTAACTTGTTTCAATCCATATAAGTCTTTTGAGAGTTTGAAAACATAATTAGGAGATTTTTCATGAGTGAAATCAGGAGGTTGTTTAACATAAAATTTCCTCATTAATAAACCCATTTGAGAAAGCACCATCAACATCATTTGAAAGAGTTTGAAACCTTTAAAACATGCAAATGCCCAAAAAATTCTTACTGAATTAAATCTACTAATCAGAGCTAAAGACTCATTATAATCAATGACCTATTCTTGATTGAATCCTTAGACAACAAGTCTAACCTTGTTTCTAACAATTTATCCGATTCAAAAGTTTATTTCTAAAAACCATTTAGTTCCAATAATGGAATGATCATGAGATTTAGGAATATCCAAATTTTGTATCTTTCAAATTTACTTAATTCCTCTTACATAGCAATAATTCAAAAATCATCACACAATACATCATCAATACTTTTAGGCTCATATGAGATAAAAGAATAAAGTTATCGATAAAATACCGTCTTATGTTTACTCCTTGGGAGATATCACCAATGATTTGCTCCTTATGGTGGCCTTTTTGGATATCCTATGTTCTTTGGGAGCTCATGGTCACCACTAGACTGGTCATCTTGATTTTGTTCAATCATTTCTTCCTCATTGGTATGATCCTCCAAAGTTGGTGCTTGAAGATGAGTTTGATTGTCATTCATAGATATACCTACATCATCTTCATATTTTCTTTCCAAGTAAATGTAAGATTCATCAAAAATGAATAGTTTCCTCATCATGCAAGGTTCTTTTTGTTATAAACTCTCTATGCCTTTTTGTTAGAAGAATAGGTAAGAGATATACCTATATTCGTCTTTCTATCAAATTTAAGTAAGTTATCACAAGTATTCAAGATAAGACATTTATAACCAAACACTTTAAAATATGCAACTTGAGGAGTTATATAAAAGAGAACTTCAAAAGACATTTTTCTTCAAAATGATCTTAAAAGAATTCTATTCACCATAGCATGTGTTGTTTATGGCTTCGGCTCAAAACATATTTTTGAAGAAGAATTTTCACAAAGTATAGATCTAACCAATTTTTGTAAAGTTCAAAATTTTCTTTTAATAACACCATTTTGTTGTGGGGTTTTTGCAGTTGAAACAATTATATGAAATTCAATTTTCATCACAAATTTTGTAAAGACTTGGTTGTAAAATTCTCCCATTGTCACTTCTAATGGAAATCAATTTTGTACTCAAGTGAGGTTTGAATCTTTTTGAATAGTTTTACTAACTTATGAAACACTTCATCTTTTTGAGCAAAGAAGACTACTAAAGTAAATATTGAAAAATCATAAACTACTACTGAGGCATACTTCACGTCATCAATTCTGGAGTTCCTTATAAGTCCAAATCAATCCATATGAACAAGCTCAAGATGTTTTGAGGTATAAAAGCATTTCATGGGTTTGAAAATTTTGTTTTGTTTGTTTTTCATATTGACAAGTATCTCAAAGAAAATTTTCTCGAAACACATTTTTAGCAATCCTCCAACTATATCTTGATGGAAAAGTTTGTTCAATAAATCCATATTCACGTGACCAAATCTTCTATGCCAAGAAAATCATTATCATAAGCAACAATACATTCAAGCTTATCAAGATAAAGCGCACATTGAAATGAGTAATTGATCAAAATCACAAAATATCATTTTGTCATATAAGTTCGGGCAACAGAACTTATGGTCTACATCCAAACTTCAAGTACGAATATTTTGTAAAGTTTCATAAAGATGTTTTTGGCCAAGCAAATGCATAGATATTCAATCATAGCTATTTAATCATTTTATCATGACATATAATCAATTTCAAGAAGTTCTGAGGTGAAAATTATTTTCTTAAGTTTGAAAGAAAATTTTGTTTGTTTTTCATATTGGCGAGAATTACAAGGATGATTTTTCTCAAAAAAATTTTTTGATAATCCTTTAACAAGTGAAAACAATATTCAACAAGTCCATGCTAACATGATCAAGTTTACTATACTGTAAATAACCGTCATTATCATGAGTGGAAAATCATCTAACTTTATAAGCAACAAGTTCATCAAGGCAAGGCACATAACCATTACTAATACAATTTGCAACAAAAATAGTTCTACCATTGACACCATCAAGTATAGTGCAAGTATTACATTTAAATTCAACTTTTCAATCATTGTCACATAATTGACTAATGCTAAGCAAGTTATAGTTCAAATTAGCACTAAGCAACATTAGTTTAAAACGAAGAGAGGAATCTTTACCAATATTGGTTACTACAAGAATTCTTCCTTTCTTCTTGTTTGAAAAACAAATCCTTCATTGGTTGCTTTGACCTTCCTTATGAATGAGGTGTTTTCCTTTATTCTTTAAGCCAACATCATCAATATGCCACTTAGTAGTGCTTGAGTTTGAATTGGAGAGTACCTGCAATAAAAAAGAGGAAGTATCCTTTGGTACCCATACTTTCTTGGCTCCGTGGGGGTTAGTAATAATTCCCTTAACTCTCCAAATAGTTTTACACCATTCTATACTTTTCTTTTAACATAACATTTGGCCCTTAACTCTCCAAATGGTTTTTACACCATTCTCTACTTTTCTTTTAACATAGCATTTGGTGACTTTATGTCTATGTTTTCCACAATAAGTACAAGTATGATGCATGGAAGTAGAAGTAGTTCTAACAAAGAAGTTGCTATATTTAGGCACATTGTTTACATAATTATAGCCAAGACCATTTTTCACAAGAGGAGATCTTTGAACTCCAAGAATTTTATCAAGATTGTCCCTTCCTTTTGTAAATTTTTCTATACATGATGTAAGTTCATCAACCTTCTTTTTTAAAGTCTCATCATCAACAAACATTCTTTCAAGAGACAAAATCATTTCACAAAGAATCTTATTTTCAAGGGACATGTTTTGTAAAGAGATATTTAAAACTTCTTTTTCAATATTCAATCATTCAATAGAATCAAGAAGCTTTTTATTTTCACAAAACAATTTTGAATTCTCATTCAATAAATCATTAATTTTGGTTTTCATTTCCTTATTCCTTTTTGAAGCTTTTTTTAATTCTCCATACATCTCAAGAAGTAATTCACTAGGATCATCAGTGTCATCATCATAAGAAGTAGAGGTAGATGGAGTAGGCTGCACCTCATATTCCATTGCCAAGAAGCACATATTTGCTCTTTCTTCTTCGTGAGTGACTTGAAGTAGCTTCCACATTTCATGAGCGGAATCACATTCCATCACTCTATTGTATTCATTGATGACCAACGCACAGCAAAGAATGTTCATTGCTTGGTAGTTTAATGTCATCTTCCTTGAATCGGTTTCATTACACTCCTCCATGGGCTTTGCTTCCCTTGTAACTCCATCAGCTTTCAATCTCAATGGCACCTAGGGACCTTTCTCAATAATATTCCACAATTCATAGTTAATAGAACAAATGTAAATCTCAATCTAGACTTCCAAAAAGTATAATTAGAAATATCAAACAATGGAGGTCTATTAGTGGAGGAACCTTCAGTATAAGGCAAATTTGATAAACTAGCCATATAATATTTACTTCTAGGTTGTAAGACCTTAAAAAGAAGACCTTGCTCTGATACCAATTGAAAGACCTAAGAGGGGGGTGAATTAGGTCTTTGGATAATTATTAAAAATCTTTTCCCTTTTTGCAAATCCTTTGCCTTAATGAAAGCTATTCTTTAAATTCACAAACTTCAAGCTTTTATTTGATTTGATGGTTAAGACAAGATTATAAAGCTATAAGACAACAACCAATCAATCAACTACTATGAACAAATAATAATAACACAAGTATGTAAACAAGTAAAGCTATAAAGAAATGAACACACGATTTATAGTGGTTCGATCTCTCCAAGATCTACATCCACTACCTTGAGTCCACATTCAAAGATTTCAACTAATTCACTATATGCTCAGTTTAGGCAATTACACAAGAGGCTCCCAACAAGGGTTTTATACCAACAACCTCCTTTGCAATCCTAAAAACAAGACTCACCATTCCATAGGGATTTTATATCTCAAGACAACCGAAAGCCTAATCTAATCCAAGGCTCACCCACACACGGGTTTTACACCACAACCTTGATTAATCTAGTCTATGGCTCACCCTTACCAAAAGGATTTTACGTCACAAGATAACCTTGCATCAATCACAACAATAATGTAAAGATAGAGTTTGGATGTTACCAAAACTTCTTGGTGTATGAATACAATTGCTAGCACCACTTCACTTCTTGCCTTTGGAATCTTGAATTTTAACCTTTGAGCACAAGGCAATTTGAGAGCTTTTCAAATAATTTTGATGTCAAACAAGTTAGAGCTTCAAGGATTTCTTAAGTTCAAAAATTCTGTCTAAAATATGGAGTTTGTAGCTTTTATATATTTTAAAAATCAGTTAAAACGGTTATAAAATAGCTAGTTTCAAAAAATTCGGACGATACTGTTCATAATTCGGATGACTGAATTTTTCTTATGCGTCCGAACGTGCGTCTGAATTTCTCTGAAAAATACTGTTCGTGTGTAGAGTGTTACTGTTCACGGGTACTGTTTAAAATTTGGACGACCGAAGTTTTCCTGGTGCGTCTGAACATTCGTCTGAACTTACATCCGAATTTTTCAAACCTAGTCAAAACATATTCAAATCAATTCAAACAAGTTGGAAAATGTTCTAGCCTCAAAGATAAGTCATTAAAGTCCTTTTAAGTATAAAAACCATTGATGAAAAAACTTGATAATTTATGTAATTTCAAAACCATTGAAACCATTTAAATAAAGTTTTGTGCTCTCAATTGCAACTCATAGATTCCAAGGTTTAAGAGTGTAGGGTTTACAAAGTTTACCTATTAAGCACATGTAGCCTACACTTCATGTCCTCAAAGCCTTCAATCATCTTGAACAAAATCTTCAATCTTCAATCACTTTGACATATTGGAGTTGTTCTTGGATTATGGCTTCAAGGCAATGAGACTTCATACTTCTTAATCCACAAATCCTATCACAACATACAAGCATATTAGTCCTTATCAATGTTTGTCATTAATCAAAAATAATCATAACTACATGATTTGTCCTTAAGGCTAACACTTGTACTATTCTTAATAGTGTAAGTGGCAAAACTATTTTTGGTGCAAATATAGTTGGAAATGTATATGTGTTATATCTTGATAAACTTATTGCCAGTGATATTAAATGTCTTGTCGTTCAAGATAATGATGGGCATCTATGGCATAGAAGATTATTTAATGTGAGCACAGTGGTTCAATCACTAAAGATTTACATCCACTACCTTCAGCCCTAACTCAAGATTTCAACCAATTTCAACTATAACAAAAGTTGATCACAATACAAGAGAGGCTCACCTAACAAGGGTTTTACACTTAGAATAATTAAGGTTTACCCTTTCAAAGGGGTTTTATATCTTCAAGATAACCTTGAATAAAACAAATAGATGAAGCAAGAGAGATTAATGTTACCAACAACTTGGTAGATAATGACAAATTTAGCACACCTACATTTTTTTGTCTAAGAAATCTTGAATTTCAACTTTATAGCACAGGACAAAAAAAGAGCTTTATTATAAAGAATGATTGTGATGAGTAAAGAATTTTAAAAGCTCAAGAACTACCCAAAATTTTGAAGTTTATATCTTTTATTATGTATAAAAATTAATTGTAACATTCAAACAACGGCTAATAACAGTAAAGTTCGGTCGACTGAACATAGACCTCTGCATCTGAATGATCATTTAAATTTTTCTATTTTCAAGCTACCAGGATAAATTTAGTTGACTGAATTTGGACACAAGCGTTTGAATGGTCGTCCGAATTTCTCTAAAAATTCAACAGCCATGGTATACAGTTCGGACGTCTGAATTGGAGTCCGAACTATTCAAACTTAGTCAAAGTAATTAGAAATCAAGCAGAACAAATTTGAAATTATTTTAAACTATAAAATGGATGTTTTCAAAAGTTTTTAGTCAAAAGGTCATTTTCATGAATTTGGTAAAACACTTGTTAGACAAATCATTTAAGATTGAAAACCAAGTTTTAAGCTCTCTTCAAAATACTTTAGATTTCAAAGACAAATAAGTGTAATGTTTACAAGGATATACTTGTAAAGCAATTGTAAACCTACACTAAGATCTTTAAAGCCTTCAATCCATAGGACATGCTCTAGATGCTATAACTCCTTGAGCATATTTGGGTTGGCCTTTGCACTTTATCTTCAAGACAATGAGACTTCTTAGCTTCCACAATCCAATAATCCTATCACACAATAAGTATTCAAATTAGCTCATATCAATATTTGTCATGATCAAAACTCTAAGATTTACCCTTAGGTTTACAATGTTTTCAAAGTATCAAAAGCTTTATATGGTTTGAAACAAGCTCCTAGAGCTTGATATGAAAGATTAAGTGGTTTTCTAATTTCACAAGGATTTTTAGGGGGGAAATTTGACACAACTCTTTTTATAAAAACCTCTTGCAACAACAATATCTTACTTGTGCTAATTTATGTAGATGATATCATATTTGGTGCTACTAATGTATCTCTTTGTGAGGAATTTGTCAAGTTGATGCAAAGCGAATTTCAATGAGCATGATGGGAAAACTCAACTTCTTTCTTAGCCTACAAATCAAGCAATTTAAGGATGGCATCTTCATAAATCATGTTAAATATAATAAGGAGTTCTTGAAGAGATTCAAAATCGACCAAACAAAAGGTATTAGCACACTTGTTAGTTCATCAACCAAGCTTGACAAAGATGAGAAAGGTAAAAATATTGATGGAAATGTATATAGAGGTATGATTGGAAGCTTATTTTATCTTACTACTAGTAGACTGCTTATGTGCTAGATTTCAATCTTGTCCAAAAGAGTCTCATATGAGTGTCGTTAAGCATATTCTTCATTATCTCATTGACATACATGATTATGCTCTTTGGTTTACAAAACCATCTTCTTTTGGTCTTATTTCTTATTCGTATGCCTACTATGCTAGATACAAAGTCAAGCGTAAGAGTATAGCTGGTCATTGTCAATTTCTTGATAGTTGTCTTGTGTCTTGGTATAGCAAGAAACAAGCTTATGTGTCATTAGCTACCGCCGAGGCTGAATATATCGCCTCCGGTAGTTGTTTTGCTCAAATGCTATGGATGAAGCTCACTCTACTTGATTTTGACTTAGATTTCAAATGGGTACCTAGCTTGTGTGATAATACTACTACCATTAATTTGAGTATAAATCTCATTCAACATTGTAGAACTAAGCATATAGTGATTAAACATCATTTCATTTGTAATCATGTAGCTAAAGGTGATATATGTTTGTGTTTTGCTATCTTAGAAGGAGCTTAGGAATATCAAAATTTAATTACTAATGTGTGTATAAAAGTGTGATAAAAAACTGGTGAAGTTCAAACATGGGGTTCAGATGCATGCTCTATAATTCGGACATCCAAATTTCTTCTCAGAAGATTTCAAACAAAAAAGTACAGATGGAAGTTCGGACGCATGACCAAAAATTTGGCCATCCGAAGTTGTTGGAGTAAGAAGGAATAGAGAAATTCGGACGCAAGTTCAAATATAGACCAAAAGTTTAGTCGTCTGAACTGAGAGATTACAAGGGTTTTAAAACTCTTTGAACAATCATTTTTCTCATTTTTATCATCTCAACTCTCTCTTCTCTCAAAACTCACATGAGCTACACTCATCCAAACACAAATTTCTTCCACATTCCACCATTTTCACATGAATTCTTCCACATTTTCTTATTCTAGCCCTTGATTAACCTTGAAACTCATCTAGAATGTGAACAATACATTAAATGTCCCATTAACTCCTAATTAATTTTGGTATTAATAGAAAAGTTTGTAACTACTTATTAATAAATATATAGTAACTCTCCCACTTAAGTTACAAATTTTCTACCCCAAATGATATACAATGTAATAGAATATAAGAACAAACTATCTAACCTCTATAAATAAAAGAAAAAAGACATTGCTATTTTAAAAAAATTAAAATCACTTGAGAAATAATTATAGTAATTAAATATTTTAAATACCATTATAATTTACAAAAAGTCTAAAATATTACAACAAGAGATTAAGTGATTTTCATGAAAATATTTTCTATAGTTAGTAAAAATAATATTATTCTTATTGGAATAAATTGATTAGATAAAAGGTAAAAATTAAACAAATATTTATTTCTTAAAAAGTAAAAGAATTATGAGAATTCAAGAGTTTAATACTAATATAGTTTATGAAAAGTTCAAAATGATAGCATGAAGTACAAAAAAAGACTATTTAACCTTTACGAAAAAACAAAATATGTTTTGTATTAGTATATCATGTAAACAAATAATAAAATAGTAAAAAATGCACTTCAAACTTTATCATTGCAAAAGAGAAAAATATTATTATTTAAAAAAGTTTAAAATTATCGCCAAAAATTATAATTTTAATTAAAAATGTTTAAAATTAATGTTATTTAATGAAAAATACAATGGCATAAGATGTAAAAATAAATTATATGATCTTCATGAAATAATTTATAAAAAATAATTAAGAAAAAATATTTTATAAAAAATTAAATAAAATATTCAATACGTGCAATTGTATTGTACGTAAATGATGCTACTTTAAGAAAAAAAAGTTGTGGTGCGCCTAACTTGGGTGCACCACTTTAAATGGGGCCCTAACTTGGGTGCCCCTTCCTTCTTTTTTTAATTTTTTTATTTATGTTTTTAAATATATAAATAATTTTTAATAAATATTATATTATTAAATTTTTAAAAATTTAAAAATTTTTATATTAATATTTAAAATTATAATTCAATAATAATGATTCAAATTAAATTTAAAATATGATTACAATCAATTATAATTTTTAATATCTTATTTTTCTCTTTTAATTTTAAAAAATTGAAATAGGTAATAGGTGATGGAATTCAAATAGAATTTGGTATCCTTATCCTATTTCAAAACCAACTAAATATTTCATTAAAATTAACAATAATCTTTTAAATTTTTTCTATTATATCTTACTTTGAAGACTTAAATAGGTGGTTGAATTCAATTCGGATTTGAAATCCTTTTCAATCACAACTAGTTTGTATTTGTATTATATCTATATAAGAGTTTTTCAATCAAGAGGTTGAATAGAAAAGAAGCAAAGAGCTTTACAGACAGAAGATAAAGAAAAAAATGCAACTGCAAATTTGGAATAAGATTTTTTGTAACATATCACCCTAGAGACGGTCTAGTTGTGTTTATTTTAAATTAGAGCTTACAATTTTTTATATATAAAGCATTTGAAAAAATTATCATGATTTAGTTTAATTTATTTTTAAAAATATTTTAGAACATAATTTTGCACATTCTTAAATATTCTTGAGCATTCTCGAATTTTCTAGGTTTTGTTAAAAAAAAAAAAGGAACCAATAGCCAAGTGACATGCATGTCACTAGCCTTTTGACTTGGCTTGCTTAGGCACCTACTTTGTCTATTTCTCCACCGACTTTTGCTCTTGCTATATAATATTTTATAATTATAACTTTAAGCTTAGAGTTATGTTTGGAATATCCTAGGGAGACTCGTTTGATAACTTATAATTTATTAACTTCAGAGTTTTCGACTAAGGTTTAACTATTTGGATTTGTAGAAAATTTTCATTTTTGGTAAGATAATAAGTAGCTCTAACACTTGCTACCATATGAGTTTACAAACCGAGTGAAATACCTAAGAGGGGGTGAATAGGTATTTGGATAATTTTTACAAACAAAGTCCTTTTATAATTCTAAGTAAAAATAGATTGTGTGAGCTTGGTTCAATAACAGAATTAAACAATTAATAGCAAAGCTGTTAAACAATGTAAGAGCAACGACCACAAACAATTTATAGTGGTTCGATCTCTTCAAGATCTACGTCCACTACCTTAAGCCTACACTTAAGGATTTCAAACAATCTACTATATGCTCAAGTTCACAAATTACATAAGAGGCTCACCGCACAATGGTTTTACACTCACAACCTCTTTAGAAATTCTATAAACAAGGTTCACCCTACCAAAGGATTTTATATCTACAAATAACCTTGAATCACAATTTCAAGGATCACCCTTAGCTAAAGATTTTATGTTATCAAGATAACCGTGCAATGAGTTAGTAGAAAACACAATTTAATAAAGGGAGGATAATGTGTAGATGTTACCACTTGTTGGTAGATGATTATACAATATTTCACCTTCAAACTTTTTTGTCTTTGGAATCTTGAATCATCAATTGAAAGCACAAGACAAAAGAGAGCTTAAAATGTTTGCTAAAGGCTTTGGAATGTTTAGAGTTCACAAGGATTCAAAACTTACAAAAAATAAAAAATTTATGGCTTTTATAAAATTTGAAAATCAGTTTTAACAGCCATAAAATGGCTAGTAACGACTAGTTTCAGAAAATTTGGAAAACTGAATTTTTCTTGTGCGTTCGAATTTATCATCTGACTTCCATGCGTCTGAATCTTCGTCCGAATTTCTCTGAAAAAATAGTAAGCATGCTGAAGACAAAAGTTCGGACGATCGAAGTTTTTTTCATGCATCCGAATTTTCGTACAAATTTATCTAGAAAAACAGTAACTATTTTTTGTTACAAAAATCGGACGATCGAATTTTTTGGAAGCACAATAGCCATTTTAAAATTTAGTTTTCAAACTTTGTAAAATGATTTGAGATTTAACTTAAATAAGTTTAAAAACATTTTATATGTATAGATAAGTCATTTAGACATATGTATACTTAAGAACCATAATCAAATCTCTTTGATCATACAAAGTTCACTCACAATCTTTTAAGATACAAAAACACATTTATTAACAAAAAGTTCATTCAAAGCCATTCAAGATTAAGAAAAATAGTTTTATACTCTCTTATGCATTCAATAGATTACAAGACATACAAATGTAGAGTTTATAGAAAAATTATACCTATTTAGTATATGTACCATACACTTCAAGTCTTCAATACATTTAGATCATCTTTGAACAACCTTCTTCAAATTTTAATCACTTTGGCTTATTGAAGTTGTTCTTGCACTTTGGCTTGAAGGCAATGAGGCTTCATACTTCTTAATTCACAAATCCTATCACACAATATATAAGCATATTAGTCCTCATCAATATTTATCATTAATCAAAAACTACATGATTTTCCCTCAAGGCTAACACCGAGACTCACTATAGTTTTAGTGCTATCAATATTTTCTATTCACAAGTATAAATATATATATTATTTTAAGAATTACTTTAGTTACTTGTTTTTAAATTGGAGAGATTCTCCACCATATATTTTTGCTTGTGCATTAGAAATATTTAGGAGCAGTGCTCCAAATAAGTGTTTATTTGATTTGGAATATTATGGTATATGATGAACATAATCTATAAGTGCAAGTAATCTTTGAGAAATACTTTATTGTATATCTTTGAAAAGTCATGTGCATTTCCATGGCATATTTAAAAAAATTACATTTACATATTTGGACTATCAGATTATTGTTATTTTGAAAATATACCAAAATTAAATTTGGTTATGGATTTGGATGGCTACTTTAGTGGCATTTATGTTTGAAAATTGCATAAAAACTCAATCCCGGTCAAATATGATTTGTAATATGATGTGAATGTGAATATGAATATGTTGTAATTGAAATATAATTTGAGCCTGAAGCGTCAATGGATTGCACTATACGTGGCTAGTCCCCCGTACTAGGGCCTCTTCCGCTGGTGTGAAATGCACAGAATCGGGATTGTGGATCTACTTGAAAGGGGGCATAGCTTCTCGAGGAGGGCGTGGCCCAACTGATACTGCATTTATCTGTCTGCAGTCACCTTATAGTGAGCTAGGAGGGGATTAATATTGAGGTTGATTACCAGAGTTGGACTGATAGTTACCCCAAAGCCTTAGTCTGGTTCCTACCTAGAGAAGCATAAGGTAGTTTGTAAAATTGAATATTTGTCCTGGTATGTGGTAGGTATTTCCTGATGACCTCGTTATTGGCTTTGGTAATTCTACCGTTGAACCAGAATCTAAATATTTGTCATGTTTGAAAAATTTTGGTTTGAGGAGCTATGCTGATGTATCTTGATTCGTTCAGACTTTCCAACTAAGTCCAAAACCTGATCATGAGATTTGGGTATTATTTTGAAACAAGAAAACTTATATGAGTATAAAACATTTTTGAACTACTGTACATAGGCATTCACCCTCATATCATGAAAATCTTATATTTTTGAAACACACCATTACACACGTGAACTTACTGTACTTTCTAACTCACACATGTTTTTTTAATGTTTATTTTCAGATGACATAAATCATGGAATAGTGATTCTTTGATCGGCATCAGAGTTAGCTTGTGGAGGGGCTCACATATGTATTTGATCAGTTTGTAACATTTCTGTTACCTCTCGCCAGATAGAGAGAGAAGTCTGCTTTACAACTATCTGTAAATGAATGTTGAATTTGGATAATATAAGATATAAGATCTGCCTATGTATTTATGTATCTCCACCGATGTTTCCTATAATTGTGATATTTTCTAATATATATATACTTTTCTCGTTCCTTTTTCTTTAAACGCGATTCGTTTTTGCACACATCGGTGTCGAGAGGCGCGCTAGTACCTCACTAAACTGCAGTGGAACCTAGTGGAGGGGTTGAGGGTATCGCACTTTCAACTCCAACTTTGGTCTAGGTTTGTTCTCTTTTCTTTTAATTTTGTTTTTTTAATAATTTATTCACAGTTAATATGACTTTCATGTCTGCCTTTCATAACATACAATGATAATTAAGATTAAAAATTATTCCTTTTAATTATTTTCACAAATGAAATTTTAGTATCACAGAAATGATAACCGAGCTCTTTTATATCATCATTTTCCTTTCTATTATGTCATCATGAATTCTATCATTTAATTTTAACCTTCTCTTATTATTGATTTGATTAATATTGATAAAACCAAAGCATTAATATTAGTTTTATAATCAAGTTGTAAACTCCAAAGATTGAAAGAAACAGCATACAAAAATGCAAATATCTTCTAGTTTTAGGCATATATATAATTGTGTATTGTACATTAATATATACACAAGACATGTAATTTCGCTAAATATTTTTTTAGAAGTTCCTTACTTTTTTTTATTGTTTTAGTAATTTTATAAGTACTACCGCAATCTTATTATAATTTTCGTTGAAATAAATACACTCAATTTACAATTTTTAATAACCATAGAATCATGACAAGTTGCTGGTCAAAGCATATCCATTCCACTTCCGACAATGCAACCCAATACTCTCCTATTGTAGCACTACTAGATAGTATGGACAGTACTAATCCTATGCAATTTGGCTATCCTCTTGAAAATGAGTCAAGGGAAGAGGATGTGACATTCAATGAGTTAGACGAGGACATTTCTCAGAGCCACGATTCAAGATACCTTCATCCAAATGCTACACATTCATAGATTCCTATTATAAGTCATGGCAAAGGGAAGAGCTTTCTTTAGTTTTGCTGAAGGCGAGGCCTGAGATCATCATCTATGCCTCAGGAACAGTGTAAGTGTGGATATAACACAAATCCTTCTTTCGGTACTCATATGATGAATTTTGGCATCCTTCGTGCATCAACTATTAATATTATAGAACCAATTCGTGATGATCAAGCTAGGATCAAGGCTGAGGATAAGACTTGAAAGGGATATAATCGTAAGTCTGGGCATACATATGAGTGGATGCTTCATGGACCAACTGAAGGAGCTCCATAGGATCATTGTCTATTACTTAGCTTTGATAGCCATGTTGCTTTTGCTATTTCTCATAATGAGGTATGTTTGCTTAACTATTTTTATTATTTTCCTTTTAATATATTAAATTTTTAATAATATTATTTATGTCTCTTAACAGGAGTGGGGAGTTCTTACATGTCATGGGCTTTATGATACACTAACACTATGGTCATTAAGGAGTTTACCCAGTGAAAAAAGACGAGATTGGGTAGAACAATCAAATCTTTTACGTGCCGCCTACATAAAAGATGAGGGACATTTGAAAAGGTAATAGGAAGACCATTCATAAGTCTTAACTCTTGATTAGTGATAATAGCAGAAGGCATGTTATGTATGTTAAATAACATCTTTAATCAAGAAAAAGCGCATGTGTAGATACATTCCTTATCGTTTCTTAGAAACCCAAATGCACATAAATTATGGCCAGTCGACGACACTCCAACAACCTCAAAAATGGCATCTTGTATCGATTGATCTTATAGGTGCAATCCATGACCAATATATATGAAAATATACGTACCATATCAACCTATGAGAGATGCGCGAAAAACACATCATTGAGAACATTCTCCCAAGGATCTCCCTGTGCAAATGCCAACAGTGATTATCTAATACTAATTTCATCTAGTACTGCACCACAAATAGGCCTCCCATGTCTTCCTTTTAATCTTCAATCGCTCATTATAGATATTCTTCATTGAATTTGGTGTAGCTGCATCATTCATTTGCAACTTTTTCATAATTATCCTCGATTTTGTGTGACATGCTATTGGCTTACGAATTTCTTTGTGGTGCTCTGGTGTCAATTTTGCAACTGATGGATGTCCCTACTAATAACAACTAAAAGCCTGATTGTGTCAGCCTTCTTGAACAACTAACTACCAATTGCCAACTGCCATCCTTTATCTCTACTCCTTTTAGTAGAAACAGACAATTATATTTCTTGATTATGGTATGTTTGCTAGTCTTTTTGATAATATTAGTTTTCATCTCTCTGTATTTACTAGATCCCTCAAACCGATCCACACTCGACACTTTCTGCTTCCACATTTATTTATCTTTGAAAATAGAATTGTGAAGAATATATTTAATAGACTACCAATATTCGTCACCCACTTCTGTAATGCTTTTGCAGTAGGAAATCGAGAATTTATGTGAAAAATATTTTCAAAATTTTCTCATAATATCTCATCTTCAAATACTCTATTTTTCTAAAATATAAAATCAACAAAAGAATATTAATACTGATTAATAATAATTTTTTTAAGAAAATGATAACACTATTATCAAATAAAAATTTTTTAATTCATAAATTTATTGAAATAATAATAAAAATAATTGAAAAAATAAAATTCAATTAAAATAAATAAATATTAAATAAATATAAATATAAAAATAAATAAATCAAACAAACAAATAAATAAAAAGAAATTAATGAAATAAATTAAGTAAAATAAAAAAGTGACTACAATAATAATAATAAATTAAATTTGATTACATTAATTAGAACTAATATATAAGTAAATAAAAATAAAAAATTAAATAAAATTTAAAACATAATATAAAATTTAAAACAAATAAAGAAATATAAAAATACTAAAAAATTCATGCACCTAATGTAAATTAAAGCATGACAAAAAGTCTATTAAATAAAATTAATAATATAAATAAATTAAATTAAATTAAATTAAAAACAGTTGGGTGCCTGATCTGGGCGGCCAACATTCAGATTGTTGGAGCCAACACCTTGTTTACTTTTTTTAAAAAAATTAAATTAATGTATTTTACCCCAATATCGATACAATTTGATATAACGATGAATCTTTACTGTCCATTATACTTCATTATATAGTGATTATTACGAAATCAAAAAAATAACATAGTAAATTTATATATCTTTTACAGTGCTTGAAAGATAAAAATATCAAAATTATTAAAAAATTATTTTGTATTAATACAACCGTTCTACGTATAGTATTTATGATTTCTAAAATATCCAAAGTTCTATATATGTACATGTATATACCATAGCATAAAATAGTTTTGAAAGGATATAAAAACATCAAAAACTTGGTAGGAAATCCATTTATTAGAATTGAGGGTAGAGTTACAAGAACAAAACCTTACAAGTTAAATTCTAGCCTAAAAAGAATTCTAACATGGTGAATCTTCACTCTTTATGTGTGTAGATGCTTCTTAAATCCTTCAAGATGTTATCACTTGAATTGCTTTGTTGTATAAAGGCTTTATATTTTTATTTCCATCTAAAAATTCCTATAACATAAATAATCAACTAAATGGTTTTCGTCAATTTTGTCATGATCAAAACTAGCTAGGTAATTAAAGCAAAAATGAGCAATTTGATTCTTAAAGTTATGGTCTCATCATCGTTCATTATACAAGTTTTTTTTTCAACTTTTAAGGCTTTTAAAGATTTTACACGCTATCAAAATGATCTTGTCATCACTTCTTTTGCTAGCTTCTTCCAGCATTTATTGAACACGTGCATTTCTTTGAGAACATATTTGTCTAACTAATATTAAATTTTTTTAATAATAATCTATTTTATTGCAAAAGTGAGCAGCTAATCACAAAAATTGATCATTTTTCCAAATTATGTATATTATTTGGACGAATATATTCTCTCAATAATGCAACATGCTCATTACGTGATGTTTTTCGGCAGAATTAAGTTCAATGAGAAGAGTGGTGTCATGATTATTTTGGCAGTGCATATAAAATATTTAAAAACTATAAAAATTAGAAAAAAATTGTAGAATCAAATGACGCTAAGCCTCTAACTTCAAGAACCAAATCAACTATTTTTCTGTAATTAAAGTGTTTGAGTTTTCAATTCTTAAATTTCACAGATACTATCACCTACGAATACGATTATAACTGCATTAAGCGATTTAACCTTATAGAAATAACGTTACTGGGCAAGCTCAAACAAGGAGTAAATCTTGAGCACTAGTGGATTAACTTTCTTTTCTTGCAGATTTATCTTAACTTTTTCAGATGAAGCGATCATATACAAAACTAATGTTATGATTGCTGCTGATTTAGCCACGTGTTTTGTGATAGTAATCAAGAGTGTAGCCTTTGCCATGCACAAAAACACTCCTCCACGCACTCCCCCTATACCTCAACCTGAAAATATTTTTTCGGGGCTGTGGATATGTCAGTTTGAATGGATTCTTTTGGCTTTTTGCTATGATAGTATGCTTTGCTTTCTACCGCTACAATCTTCTCTCCCCCCAACCCCCCCCCCACCCACCCCACCCCAAGTGCGCCTTTCCTCCCCGAACAGCAACCTTCAGAGCAGTAGACTAGTGGCTTGAATTAGTAGTTTTAGATTTGAACTTTAAGCTTTGCAGATATTTGAAGATTTTGAGGGGAACTTGCAGACCAAGAAGAGAGCTCGAAAAGGGTGAAATAAAGAAAGGGCAAAAGATATGAGAAAGATGGTTTGATTACAGTCATTTCACCTCACCTTTACTTTGTCCTTTTTATAAGCTAATGTACAGTTTCATATTCAGCCAGCCCACAAGGGAAACCAATCATGCTAAAGATTCTCGAGTTTAATCTTTAGCATGAATCTTTCAAACAAATTATCAGTGTTCGGCTACTCCAAGTTTCCTCCTTTTGCTTCATTTAGCAATCCCAGATCAACCTGATAAAGAGAGAAAAAGTTTGGTACAAAGTCCCTCTTTCTCTTCTATATGCCTTACTGGTCTTTTCCATGGAAATAGCGATGGCTAATCAAGGAGGTCATAATGTGTTGAGAGAATACAGAAAAGGGAACTGGACGGTACAAGAGACAATGGTTCTTATTGAGGCAAAGAAGATGGATGATGAGAGAAGAATGAACAGACAAGCAGAAACTGGTGAGAGAGGCAAACCAGCAGAGTTAAGATGGAAGTGGGTTGAGGACTATTGCTGGAGATGTGGCTGCTTGAGAAGCCAAAACCAGTGCAATGACAAGTGGGATAATCTTATGAGGGATTTCAAGAAGGTACGAGAATACGAGAGGAGAGTAGCAGAGAAAGGAGAAGATTATCAGGGAGATGGAACAACAACGTATTGGAAGCTTGAGAAGAACGAGAGAAAAGCCAAGAACTTGCCTTCCAATATGTTGTCTCAGATATATGAAGCATTGCTAGATGTGCTAGAGAGAAAAGGCAAAAGGATGGTAGATGGTGGTTCCAGCGGTGGTGGACCTGCTTCTACTTCCATTAATCCAAACATTTCTTCATCTCTAGGCCAATCTTCATTGCCTCCTCCAATCCAACATTCTATCCCAGCCACCCCTTCCGCATTACCACCTCCCCCTCTTGCACCACCTCCCTTTTCTCAGCCATTGGCCACTGTAGGTACTCTCTCTCTCTCTCTCTCTCTCTCTCTCTCTCTCTCTCTCTCTCTCCCAGCATTGACTTCTTAATTTCTTCTTTTATAATTTGTCCCTCAAACTCAAAACTAGATCCGATTGAAACAACTGCATTTTCTTTTTATTGAAATTTTCCCAATCAATGGCTTTGAAACGAATGTACTTTCTGTTTGTTCCTGATCTCGGGAAGGATATTACTGATATGGTCTCAGTTAGTATTGATTAATTTTAATGCAAATGCTTATTTTCTAGAGTGTGTCTGATAGCTTCAGATTCTGATACAAGTGAGCACGCGGACTCACCAGCAAAAAGAAGAAGAAGAGGAGAAGGGCCAAGTGGAAGCAACTCTCATGAAGTTGGTTCTGCAATTTCTAGAAGTGCTTCCATTATAGCAAAAGCCATTCAAGCTTCTGAGGAGAGAGAAGAAAGAAGGCACAGAGAACTCTTGAGCTTGCATGAAAGAAGGTTGCAGATTGAAGAATCAAAGGCTGAAATAAGCAGACAAGGAATTAATGGATTGGTTGATGCTGTCAACAAACTTGCCGATTCAATTCTTGCTTTGGCTGCACAACAAAACCAAGCAGCTTCAAAGTAGTTATATTAATTTGTTATTAATTAAAAATATATTCCTATAAAATATTTATGAACTAGAGAACGGTACAGATTATCCAATTTCTTGTGTATAAATGATGCAATTAGGATCATCTAATTCGTTGCCTTATCATTTAGTATGCTTCATTTCTCACTTTGTTGTAACAATAGGCCTCTGGTCATTGTCAAAATGTAATTCTTGAATGAAGTTTGAGCCATTCTTTTTGGTCTTCATGTTGAAATTGTTTTGTTGGTCGAACAAAAAAAACAAGTGACTGTATACTATAATATAAATGAGATCCATGAGATCCAACATTATGTTTGCTGCACCATTTCGACGTCGTTTTTTAAATTTAATATAAATTTTCATGATATATTTTTTTATAAATAATTTGACATAAACTTACATAAACTCTATCTAATTCTATCTCTCTATACATAAAATTTTATCAACATCACAAACGAGAAAAGATTTTGAACGAATTGTATATTTAGAAATATTTGCGGTGGGATTTTAAGGCACTCAAGGGTGGGATAGGAGTTCAAAACAAGAAATCATTTTGTCAAAAATTCAATCTTTATTGATGTAAAGTGAAATCTTTTCAAAACGTATAATTTTTAATGCATACAATATAATATTTTAAAGTTTCTGACCCACAAAAATTGATTCGCAACAAAATTTTGCAGAGCAAGTGTATGGGGGCATCTGAACCAACAACAAAGACTGGTCAAAGACATCCAGTCAATGATCTCTGGGGCAGCTCAGGACTACCATTACAAAGTGCCATTTATGCGTTATTATTGATGTCAGTCCTGTGAAGGCTGTGGGACGAAAAGGTCGTGCTTTCCCTTTCCCATCACAGGGCCGAGGGACTACGGACTTATTTTTGGCAAATCGGGGAATGCGAAGTTAAAGCTTTTCTTCTTCTGACAAAAGGGGTGTGCGCTATTCTTCTACCCCTTTTTTTTCTTACTAGAGGAGAAGTGAAATTGATAGCCAGAAAAAAAAAAAAGAGTGAAATTGATTTTTTTTTCCTATACGAAAGCCACTTTAGATGATGGAGGGTTTGTCAAGGACTTCTACCAATTTATTAAAAATAAAAATAAGTACAATGTACGTGGGGGCATAAACCTTACATCCAAATATAGGTTGAAATAAACTCACTACTACAAGAGTGAAATGCAGAAAATTTACAATGAAGGTAGACAAGTGAAGTTGAAAATTGGAGTTCTTTAAAGTATTCAACTTTTGAAATCTTAAACTTAAACTATTTCAAGCTTTTAAAATCTTAAAAGTATTCCGTTTATTTTAACAAGAAGGATGAAATAAGTTAAAAAGAAATTGACCAATTTAGAATTCGATTTGATGCTCTAATAGGATTTATTTTTTCCTAATGGAAATTATTTTTAAGAATCTTTTTATAGTACTAGCATTATTCGTGTGCATTAACATATGACAAAATTTGTAAAATAAAATTTTTATTTTATTTAAAATGATGGAAGTTCTAATCTCTTTCCACCCTATTACCACCGTTGTTTTATTCCCATTTAATATTTTCTATTTTTACCTTTCAAACACTTTTCTTGAAACTTTTTGGCACTTTTTATAGATACTGTAAGTTTCTGAACTTGGGATTTGGGAGTAATACATAATAATTAATAATAATTATTGAATATCTGTAATTGATGTTGGGATTAAGAGATAGTATATTCCGTATAGAATCTAGTAATTGCTCAGAACAGGCTCTTTCTCATTAATTCTACTAGCGATGGTGCCCGCACGATTTTTCTTTTTTGTGTGCTGTAGTTTTTTTTTTTTTTAGATATTTTACTTTATAAATGGCAATTAAGTTTGAGAAGATACTGTAGATGATCTTAAGTATGGGCACATGATAAAATTAGAATTATTATTCATCTAATTTATATTTTTAAAAAAGTTTGTAATTCCTTTTTCTTTTGTTGGCAATAGTTATGCGTCTTTTTTTCTTGGGCTTTATTTTTTTGTTTTTTGTTGGGCTTTTGGTAAATATTTTCTTATTTGGGCTGGTTTTGTTTTCTTGGTTTTTTGTTCTCATTATTTGTTTGGCCCGTTTTACAAGTTCATTGAATCTGAACATTCCAAATTTGTATTTTCTTTTGGGTGTTGCTATATACAGTTTTCTGAACTATATGTAATACAAAAAATTTTTATTATTTTATTTTAACTTCAAAGAGTTTCTACATTTCTCTAAAGCATTCGTGTAGAAAAACTCAGATCTAAGAACAAAAAAAATCTTCATATAAAAAGGTTAATTTATCATACTACTCATCATTTTACATCGTTTTACCTTAAAAAAAACTTCAAAATCCGTCTTAAAATGGTCAATTTTGAAATTGGCCGCAATGCTAGTGAATTTCGCCAACTTAGTGGCGGAATTCTCTAGCAAAGTCCGCTAACTGCTGACAGAATTTGCTAGATAATTGTACCCAAATTGGGTACAATTCCTTAGAGGAATTTATCGCAAATTTCTGAACAAGTGGCGAAATTTTTTAAAATTAATTTTGTGTTAGTTGTGATAATTTTGTGTTGGTCGATGAGATTGTGTTAGCGGTCTCGAGCAATTGAGACATTGCATTTTCACGAGACCAAACAGTGCACTGATATCTACTTTTGTTGAGAGATAGCAGCCTGATACTAACACATTTTATATGTCGTTCGATGAGATGACCATTACCCTCCATGATGTGGCACATATACTAGTGATATCCCGTCACTGGTTCAATCCTCTGCCATGATATGAGTAAGGAAAATATTATCAGCGACTTATTCGTCACACTCGGCATACCTGCCTGCAGCACACGTTCGCAGTCAGTTACATAACAAAGGGATGAGATTCAACGTCCTGAAGGACTACGTGTCCAAAGGATCCCTGGACGCATCAAACTATGCTCAGGGGTATCTAAAGTATCTTATTGGCACTGTACTATTCATCGACAAAGGTAAGGACCAGATGCCTTATCAGGACCGGATGAGATCCAGGGCTATGTCTGGGAAGCGGCCTGTCTTGCGTACCTCTACCAGTTGCTTGGGACGGCATCCAGGGCAGACTGTAGGAAAATTGGTGGGGCAATGACATTTCTTGAGATGTGGATATATTTGTACTTTCCGGCGTTTGCCCCCAAGCAGTCGCCAGACTGGCATGAGTCACAACCTCACATTCTCTGCTTCCAGCGCCAGGGTTGCGTCCCAAGAAAATCGGAGGACCTACGAATAGTTCGCCTACAATTTGGATGACATGACGTCGTATGAGGTATATTTTAAATCTACTTCTATGTGGTAAAAATTAGTGATTGATGTTATCTTAGTTGCTGCTAAGTTGTGATATCTATGTTTGCAAGTTTGCTGGACCCCCTTCGGCCCCAATCCTCTAAAAGAGCACTGAATTTCGGTGTTCAAGGGATTTTGCGTTTTTGTGACATTGTGGAACCATATGTGCTTGACCAGGTCCTACGACAGTTCGGCAGAGTGCAACATATTCCCAGCACTTCGATACTTTCCAAAGAGGACTACAGGCCAGCGAATAATAGCAGATACGTCGTCAAGTATGAGTGCCCCGACGAGCTATGGGAGCGACCCTAATATCACATACTTGGCAGGACACAGCTCGGGGCACATGCCGTTCCACCTTCGGCCTCCACACCGGAGTACCTGCCGTGGTTCTTGGTGAGAATGCATCCCTACATTTAGAATCCGGATATGCTGCCTCGGTTGTATCTCGACCCGGTCCTGCACCGATCACCGACACAGTGGTGAGAAATTAGGTGAACACACGTTTATATGGTGTACAAGCTTTTCTCCATTAATTATCTACTTAAACGTTTTGATGCTACGTTTCAGTGTTAAGATGTGTTGTATTGTGTGGCTGTAGGTGTTACAGATGTGCATCAGATTACCCCAGCGTAGCAAGATGCCACGCTGCAAGAGATGCTGCAGATATTGGCTAAATGGGAGTGTTGTTTGAGTATGTAGTGTGTTAGTCGTGAAACAGCAATGTGTCCCGTTTATGTATTAATATAATTATTACTTTGAAGTACAAGAGCATGCATTTGAATTTCACGTGCATTAGATTTCAATTTAACAGTTGTACATTAGATTTCAAGTACTTTAAAAAAAAATTAATTACATGCAATGGATTGCCAGTGCGCAATCCTCTCACGTAAAAGATCGTCGCATCCCTCAACTGCAGGTCGCCATTAGCCCTGCTAAGACAGATGCACCTTGGAAACTGGAAAGCCATCCTCTAGTTGAAACTGCAAACAAAAGAATAAGAAAAAAATGTTGGGCTTTAAAAAAAAGTAAGGGGTGTTGTTCTTTACGAATGTACTTACGGCGACAAAATGATTGGCGTCTTCTAGTAGGCCAATAACTAGGATTGCAGTCACCGTGTCGCTCTGCAAGTCAAGGGGTAGATATGTCCAGTACTGCGACCGAGACAAGTAGGGGAATGTGACATTGTAGGTCATCGCGATAACCCAACCCATGTCTGGTAACGTAAGCCACTTGTCAATAGGGGCAAGCTGGTCAGCGACCCAGTACTCTAGCAAAAGGGACATAACCCCTCCGGAGCCCCTAAAATTTCTTCGTACAGTGAGGAATTACGATGAACCTCACGCCACATCTCCTGCCTGACCTGAAACCAAACATCCTCACCCCCTATACCTTAAATGTGCAACAACTTGGAATCCGCAATTTCCATCTGCTCTAACGTTGACCCAGTCATTAATATAGGGAACGATAAAGGCTGGAAACTAATTACCCCAAGAAAATATGGTAGTCCCTATGTCACCAGATCCTGAGGCACTTGGGATGAACCGTAACCGCGACCTCTTGACCCTTTGTGACCTCGGAACCCGCTCAAAGATCTGCTCCGGGACTCACTACTCCTAGAAGAGTTCTTGAAGACACTTCTAGAAACTTGAATATACTCCCAGTGGGACTTGTCCCTCTTGGTTGAGTCTCTTTTCGGTCAGCCTTTTGTCACTATAGATGGGGGCTCCTGTAGTCCTGAGAACTCGAGATATAACATCTGAGATATCTGCACTGCAAAATGTTGCCGCTCAGCTGGACCCCTTTTCATTATCGACTTTGCAAAGTCACGAATCGCACGCAGATCATCAAGCGCGCTCTAAAATGGATGCAAATCGTCAACAAAAAACGACTGGCCAGTCATCATACACAAGTATTTCGCAGGCACACGGAAGTCTGTGAGAGCTCCTAACCCAACATCAGCAAAGATTTACAACGTGGCGAATCTTTTTCAAGCGCTTCCACTCGTTTAATATGATTTGCAAGGCTTTGTGGGTCACTTTGTAAAACAAGGGGCTGAGGATCGGGTGCGTGATGAGGTGGTACTTATTGACATAACGGCATTGCTCAAGAGATCCCCTAATCTCGGCGATCTGTGCTTCAATTATAGAATGAACTTTTGACCAGACCATGTCGAATACTCTGGACGCCTTCCCTAGGTACAATTTCGTCCCAAAGTACATGATCTAGCCTGTCCAAACCCGAAGTTGATTAGAATTTAGTGACTTTTTACCGCAAACTCGGGAGAATCCTTAGTAGAATCTTTTCTCATTGCCTTGCTGTGACTAAATTCGTCTATTTTTAATGAACAATGTGATTTTTTTGAAGAAAACCTTGAGAGAGTTATAAGAGGGGAGAGAGAGGTTTTAGAAAAATGAAAATTTTTCGCACTACATATAGTAAAAAAAAGTGTATATAGAAATGGCGTTTCTTTTTTCCATGTGTTTATTTGGTGGATTCTTGTATGCTTTCTAGAATTAAAAAGTTGCTTTCCTTTCTTTCTCAGTCTTCTTCTGAAATCATTTTGTTGTTATTGCAGTGGCGTTTAACTTACATAGAGTTGCAGGAGGTATATCGATTGGAGAATTTTATTTGTTTTTTGAATTTATTACTGTGTTCTTTGTATTTTTTGTTTTGTGGAATTCAATACAGCATAACGCTACAATTATGTTTAAGAATTGAAATGTTGCGTTCATTGATACATTTAATTTTTTTATGTCTATGAATTTGATGATTTTTTGCTGCATGTATAGATTTGATAATTTGTTAGATTTCTTTTTTTTTTTTGAAGTTTCTGTAGTCAAACTTTAGTTAATTTATTCGTGTAATTAGATGACGTTAATAATTTTGTTAGTTTTGTGTCTCTTTGTTATTTTAAAAAAACATAAAATGTTTTATATATAGTAGCAGTAGCATAATTCAAATTGTACTTTGTATGAACTTAATGTTCTTATGAATTTAATGGTCTAAGTTCTTTAATAGTCCAAAGTATATTTTTTGTGCTGAACAATGAGACGGTTTACCTTAATCTACTTATTATTAAATAGCTTGTGGAGGATTTCAATTGATTTTGCTTTGTCTTTTTCTTGGGTGAAAATTGAGCCATTGGATTGTTGATGAAGGGTTGAGATTTGATTGGATTTGGATTGATTTTGCTTTGTCTTTTTCTTGGGTGAAAATTGAGCCATTCGATTGTTGATGAAGGGTTGAGATTTGATTGGATTTGGATTGATTTTGCTTTGTCTTTTTTTGGGGTGAAAATTGGGTCATTGGATTGTTGATGAAGGGTTGAGATTTGATTGTCGAATTTCTATTTGACTTTGTCTTTTTTTGCTTTAATTATTAAATATTTGTGTTACAAATAGTTTGTTAATTAAAATTTTGATGACTTTTTTAAAATAATTTTGTTTCAATAATAATTACTTTGAGACCATAATATAATTAATAAATAAATATTTTATTTTGAAAAATATGTATGTTTAAAAATAAATTAAAAATAAAAATTATAATATGTGCCTAAAAATAAATATTATTATAATGATATATTTAACTGTTGTCTAACTTATGTTAAGTATACAACGTAGTACATGAATTTTTATGTGATAATTATTTTGACTTTTCGTTCGTTTCACTTCACAATATACAATTTATATTTTTATACGCATGTCAAAATTTTACTCTATGTATTACAAATAATTTAATTAATATGTAATTATACAATTTTTTATATATAAAATTAATTAATATACAATATACGTGTTATGATTTTATAACATTTTATGATAATTTTTATTTATATATTTTTTGTTAAAATAATAGATTACTGTATCAAATTTAAATTTAATATTAAATATTTATATTGCTAATATTTGTTAAAAATTGATGAATTTTTAAAAATAAAATCATTTCAATAATAATTACTTCAAGACCATGATAAAATTAAAAGTAATGTTTATCTTTTCTTGGATAAAATTGGACCATTGGATTGTAGAATGAAGGCTTGTGATTTGGTATGCATAAATTACAATTTAATATTAATTATTAAATATTTGTGTTACAAATAATTTGTTAATTAAAATTTTGATGACTTTTTTAAAATAATATTGTTTCAATAATAATTGCTTTGAGACCATAATATAATTAAAAAATAAATATTTTATTTTGAAAAATATGTATATGTACAAATAAATTAAAACTAAAAATTATAATACATGTCTAGAAATAAATATTATTATAATGATACATTTAACTGTTGTCTAACCTATGTTAAGTATACAACGTAGTACATGAATTTTTATGTGATAATTATTTTGACTTTTCGTGCGTTTCATTTCACAATATACAATTTATATTTTTATACACATGTCAAAATTTTACTCTATATATTACAAATAATTTAATTTATATGTAATTATGCAATTGTTTTATATATAAAATTAATTGATATGCACTATACGTGTTATAATTTTATAAAATTTTATGAAAATTTTTATTTATGTATTTTTTGTTAAAATAACAGGTTATTATATCAAATTTAAATCTAATATTAAATATTTGTATTTCTAATATTTGTTAAAAATTGATGAATTTTTAAATATAAAATCGTTTCAATAATAATTACTTTAAGACCATAATAAAATTAAAAGTAATGATTATCTTTTTTAGATAAAAGCAATAATTCTAATATGTTATTGATATAATATAAAAGTTTGTCACGTACCTGTAGTACGTTAAACATGTTATAAATCTCTATTAATTATTGATATTTCTTTACTTCCCTAAATTATGTTACTGATAGTAATGATGCTTGTGTCGATAATATTGATATGGCACACGTGAATGTAGCCAGTTTTTTTGAATATTCAAAAAGAGTTTTTAACATTTTGAATGTTAATCAAAATTTTGAATTATCGAATTGCTACTTTTCTATTTTATCATTTTGTAATTATTATTAAAATATTTTCATACTATATACTTATATTTTAGTATTTATATATTATTTTAGTTTGTTTTGGATCAAGAATGGTGAAAATGCAATTTGTCTAAACAATATTTGTAGTTTATTTAGACAAATTTGATATATATGTCCAAAGTATAAATAGTAGTATAAAGTTCTTGAAAAACTAATTGATCAATAACTTTAGAAGAGTTAGTTGATTAAAAGCTCCAAAAAAGCCACATGATCTTCAACTAATGGTCAATTCTGTAATGCATTTTCTCCATATAGTCTCATTATTTTAGCATTAATAATACTATCATTATATCGAGATATTGGATGAATAGACTTTTGAGACATATGCATTACCATTATGACCAAGAATATATGTTATTAAAATACGAAGAATGATTATAAATTTATTATTGTTAGCCCTAAGGGCAAATTATATAGTTTTGATTAATGACAAATATTGATGAGGACTAAAATGTTTGATTATTGTGTGATAGGTTCTGTAATTTGAGAAGTATGAAGTCTCATTGCTTTGAAGCAAAAGTTCAAGAACAACTTCATTTAAGCAAGTATTTGAAGTTTGAAGAATGTTGTTCTAAAGATGATCAAAAGGCATTGAAGACTTGAAGTGTAGAGTGCATTTAACTTTTAGGTAAATTTCTATGTAAACTCTACACTTGCATGTCTTGGTTATCATTGAATGCATAAGAGAGCATAAAAATAGTCTTATAATCTTAAAATGCTTTGAATGAATCTTTCTATAAGATATGTTTATAAACTTCATATGTTCATGTGTTTCAAGCTTAAATATAGTTATATAAGTTTTCTATACATATCAAATGTTTTTCAAACTCATTGAAGTTATATCTCAAATGATTTTACAAAGTTTGAAAATGCTTTCAAAAAAATTCGATCGTCCGAAATTTTGTAGCAAAAGTTTGCTACTATTCTTCCGAGAGAAATTCGAAAAGAAGATTCGGACGCAGCCAAAAAAATTCGGTCGTCCGAAATTTTTGGCCTTCAAGCATGGTCATCTGTTCTTCCGGAGAAATTCGGAAGAAGATTCGGACGCAACAAAAAAATTCGGTCGTCCAAATTTTTGTTCTCAAGCATGGTTACTATTCATCTAGAGAAATTCGGGACGAAGATTCGGACTGCAACCAAGAAATTCGGTCAGTCCGAATTTTTCTGAAAACTAGCAGATTACTAGCCGTTTTGTGAACGTTTTATGATTTTCAAATTCTATAAAAGCTAGAAACATGCAAATTTTTGTAACTCTTGAAATCTTGAAAACTCCAAGCATTCAAAAGCATTTAGCAAACATTTCTTAAGCTCTCTTATGTCTTGTGCATTCAATTGATCCATCCAAAGACATCAAAGTGTGAAGGTGCAAATTTGTGTAATATCTACCATCAAGTGGTAACTTCTACACACTCTTCTTTACTTATTCAATTGTGTTGATCTACTAGCTCTAGCAAGGTTATCTTGATAACATAAAACCCTTTAGATAAGAGTGATCCTTGAAGTTGTGATTCAAGGTTGTTTGAGACATAAAACCATAGGTTGGTGAGCCTTGTATTGTAAGAAATTACTAGAAGAGGTTGTGAGTGTAAAACCAAAGTGTGGTGAACCTCTCTTGTAATTTGTAAACCTGAGCAATTAGTAGATTTGTTGAAATCCTTAAGTGTGAAGCTTAAGGTAGTGGATGTAGATCTTGAGGATCGAACCACTATAAATTTTTTGAGTTCTTTGCTATTGATTTCATTATTGTCTTGCTATCAATTATCTATAATTAGCTTATATAAATTGTTCTTAGTCTAAACGCATAAAAGGTGTAAGTTTGCGAAAATTAGCCAAATACCTAATTCACCCCCCCCCCCCCCTCTTAGGTATTTCAATTGGTATCAGAGCCAGAACTTCTGTGTGTGGTTTAACAACCTAGAAGACAAAGATCCTATGGCTAATATGTCAAACCTACCTTACCTAGAAGGATCTTCCACAAATAGACCACCTTTGTTTAATGGAACAAATTACACTTTCTGGAAATCTAGAGTTAAAATTTATATTTGTTCTATTAATTTTGATTTGTGGAACATAATTGAGAAAGACCCTTATGTCCCAATGAAAATGAGTGCTGATGGAATAATCTCAGTACCCAAGTCCATAGATGAATTTGATGAGCATGATTCTAAGAAAATGACTTTAAATTATCAAGCCATGAATATATTAAGTTGTGCTTTAGATGTTCATCGAATATAATAGAGTTAGTGGATGTGATTACTGCTCATGACATGTGGAGATTACTTCAAATTACACATGAAGGAACTAATCAAGTTAAAGAATCTAAACTTGCCATGCTAGTTAGAGATTATGAATTGTTTACCATGAAACAAGGTGAAAATATTAGTGATATGTTTACAAGATTTACTAACATTTTCAATGGCTTAAAAAGCTTATGGTAAAAGCTACACTATGGGAGAGCAAAACAGAAAGATTTTAGATGCTCTACCAAAATCCTGGCAACCTAAAACACTTGCCATTGAGAATCCAAGGATTTGAAGACTCTTCCACTTGAAGAGCTCATTGGATCTCTCATGACTCATGAAATGAAGATGAAACGGCTAAATGACAAGGAGGATGAAGAAAAGGGAAGAAAAGGAGTAGTGCTTAATGCCTCAAACAACTTGAGTGAACAAGAACAATCTTCAAGTGAAGAAGAAGGAGGAAAGCAGTGGAGAAGAAGAAATTGCAATGGCTGTGAAGAAATTCAAGAGATTCTACAAAAAGGAATTTCTCAAGAAAGGAAGAAAGCCAGTCAAGAAGAGTGGACAATCTTCATCATATAAACCTCAATGCTTTGAATGCAAGAGTACTTGAGCATCTTATAGCTGATCTGTCCCGAGTGTTGGAAAGGGATAGAGAAAGCAAAAACAGAAAGAAATCTGCCAAGAAAGGAAAAGGACTAGCTGGAACATGGGATCAACAGGAAAGTGAGGATGAAAGTGAAGGAAAGGCCAACATATGATTTATGGCCATTGATGATGAGGTACAATCTTCACCCTCTATTTCAAATGTATATGATGATGATATTGATTCAAGTGATCTTATTGTTGAGTTATATGAAGAATTAAAAAAGGCTTCAAAAAGATATAAAGAAATGAAACTCAAAATAAATGATTTATCTAATGAGAATTCAAAATTATGTGTTGAAAATGGAAAACTTCTTGAAACCATTAGTTGCATTGCTATTGAAAAAGAAGTTTTGAATACAACCATACAAAACATATCTTTTGAAAACAAAAAGCTCTGCACTAGAATTATTTCTCTTGAATCAATGATAAAAGATCATGAGCTTCTAAAAAGGAAAGTTAATGATCTAACTTTATGCATTGAGAGATTTACAAATGGAAGGGAAAATTTGAATAAATTACTTGGCTATCAAAGACCTTCATTTGTAAAACATGGTCTTGGTTTTACTCATGATTATTCTGCTCCAAAACAAAGAAAATATTTTGTTAAAGAATCTTATCATTCTAGATCACATATTTGCTGCACTTATTGTGGTAAACATGGACACAAGGTTTCTAGATGTTTTGTTAAAAGAAAAGTAGAAAGTGGTGTTAAAACCATTTGGAAAGTCAAAGAAACTTTCACTAACCCCCTTGGACCCAAGAAAATATGGGTACCAAAAATCACCCTTTCAAATTTGGTATAGGTACAATTTGCCTCAAGATCAAGTGCCACTAAATGGTTCCTTGACAGTGGATGCTCAAGGCACATGACTGGAAATGCATCACTTGTTAGTGAACTTCAAACTACAAGTGAAGGTTTTGTCACATTTGGAGATAAGAAGAAAGGGAAAATACTTGGAATAGGTAACATTGGTAAAGGTTCTTTTCCTCTTATCAAGAAAGTATTACTTATTGAAGATTTAAAGTATAATTTACTAAGTATTAGTCAATTATGTGATAATGGATGCAAAGTAGAGTTTAAATGTGATACTTGTACTATTCTTGACAATGCAAGTAACAAAACTATCTTTGTTGCTAAAAGAGTTGGTAATGTATATGTGTTGTATCTTGATGAGCTTATTACAAATGATATTAAATGTCTTGCCATTCATGACAATGATGGATTTTTATGGCATAGAAGATTAGGACATGTAAGCATGGATTTATTAAACAAACTTTCTACACAAGAGTTGGTGAGAGGATTACCTAAATTGCATTTTGATAAAACTCACCTCTGTGATGCTTGTCAATATGGAAAACAATCAAAAACATCTTTTAAACCAAAGAAAATGGTTTCTACCACAAAACCTCTTGAACTAATTCATATGGATTTATTTGGACCTATGAGGACTACTAGTCTTGGTGGTAAAAGCTATGCTTATGTGATTGTTGATGATTTTTCAAGATTTACATGGGTAATCTTCTTAGCACAAAAAGATGAAACATTTCATGAATTTTCAAAACTCTTCAAAAAGGTTCAAACCTCTCTTGATTGCAAACTAATTTCTATTAGAAGTGATAATGGAAGAGAATTTTGTAATCAAGACTTTACAAAATTTTGTGATGAATATGGTATTACTCAATTTTTCAGCTGCCAAAACACCTCAACAAAATGGTGTTGTTGAAAGGAAAAACAGAACTTTACAAGAAATGGCTAGATCAATGCTTTGTGAAAACTCATTACCAAAGTATTTTTTGAGATGAAGTCATTAATACTGACTTGTTATATCATGAACAGAGTTTTACTAAGACCTTTTATAAGAAAAAACACCTTTTGAACTCTTATTTGACAAAACTCCATCAATTGTCTATTTCAAAGTTTTTTGGTTGTAAATGCTTCATTTTAAACACTAGCAACTATCTTGGGAAGTTTGATAGAAAATCGAGATGAAGGAATTTTTTCTTGGTTATTCATCAAATAAAAAAGGCATATAGAGTTTATAATAAAAAAGAACATTGTGTGTTGAAGAAACTATTCATGTAACCTTTGATGAATCTAACATTTATCTTCAAAGAGGAAATGAAGATGACACAGGTACATCAATGGTTGAAAATCATACTCAACACCAAGCACCCACAATGGAAGATCATGCCAAAGAAGAAGAAATAATGGAGCAAGAACAAGATGGTCAATCAAGAAATGATCAAGAACTTCCAAAAGATATCACATATGCAAAAGGTCATCCTAAGGAGCAAATCATTGGTGATGTCTCTCAAGGGGTAAAAACAAGGCGGTACTTTATTGATAACTTCGCTCTTTTATCTCATATTGAACCAAAAAATATTGATGATGCATTGTGTGATAATTTCTGGATTATTGCTATGGAAGAAGAACTAAATCAATTTGAAAGAAATAAAGTTTGGTCTCTTGTTCCTAGACCTCATGATCATTCTGTTATTGGTACAAAATGGGTGTTTAGAAATAAGTTAAATAAACTAGGAGAAGTAGTTAGAAATAAAGCTAGACTTGTTGCTCAAGGTTTCAACCAAGAAGAAGGCATTGACTATGATGAGACCTTTGCTCCAGTAGCCAGATTAGAATCTATAAGAATACTTTTAGCATTTGCTTGCTTTAAAGGTTTTAAACTTTTTCAAATGGATGTTAAAAGTGCTTTCCTAAATGGTTTTATTGAAGAAGAGGTTTATGTAGAACAACCTCCTGGTTTTATCTATGAAAAATTTCCAAATTATGTGTATAAGCTAACCAAAGCTCTATATGGACTGAAACAAGCTCCAAGATCTTGGTATGAAAGATTAAGTGGTTTTCTTCTCTCAAAAGGTTTTACTAAAGGAAAAGTAGACACAACTCTTTTTATTAAAATATCTTCTAAAAATGATATTTTACTTGTACAAATCTATGTTGATGATATCATTTTTGGTTCTACTAATATTTCTCTTTGTGAAGAGTTTGCTAAAACCATGCAAAATGAATTTGAGATGAGCATGATGGGAGAATTAAGTTTCTTCCTTGGACTACAAATTAAGCAAACCAAGGATGGAGTCTTCGTCAATCAAGAAAAATATACTAAGGAGCTATTGAAAAGGTTTGGAATGAATCAAGCAAAAGGAATAAGTACTCCTATGAGTTCATCAACTAAACTTGACAAAGATGAGAAAGGTAAAAGTATTGATGAGAAATTGTATAGAGGTATGATTGGAAGTTTACTCTATCTCACTTTGCTAGTAGACCCAGGATATTATGTTTGCTTTGTTTGCTTGTGTGTTAGATTCCAATCATGTCCTAAAGAATCTCATCTAATTTACATCAAACGAATATTTCGTTATTTGATTGACACATATGACTATGGTCTTTGGTTTTCTAAAACTTCATCTTTTGAACTTATTGGATATTACGATGCTCGACTATCTCTGGATGTAAAGTTGAGCGTAAAAGTACAAGTGGTCATTGTCAATTTCTTGGTAGTTGTCTAGTGTCTTGGTTTAGTAAAAAAGCGAGGCTTGTGTATCTTTATCCACAGTTTGAAGTCTGAATACATAGCTGCAGGGAAGTTCTATGTGCACAATTATTATGGATGCAACATACTTTACTTGATTATGGTCTTAAATTTAAGTGTGTGCCTATACTATGTGATAACACTAGTGCCATCAATTTGAGCATTAATCCCATTCAACATTCTAGGACAAAGCATATAGAGATAAAACATCATTTCATTCGTGATCATGTGATTAAGAAAGATATATGCTTAGAACATGTAAATACAAATGATCAAATTGCTGACATATTTACAAAGCCTTTGGCTGAGGAAAGGTTTAATCACCTAAGAAGACTCTTAGGAATTTCAAAATTCAATGACTAATGTGTGTATTAATGTTGTGATGAAAAAGCAGATTTATTGATCAAAAAAATTCGGACATTGGGACGAGAAAATTCGGTCGGCATGAATTTTTCGAATCAAAGAGACAGAAACTTTCGACCGAAAATTCGGACGCAGACCTAAAATTCGGTCGTCCGAATTTTGCGGATGCGTCTCTTTAAATAAAAATCGGACGGTTTCTTCCAAACATTACAACTTCCGAATTTTACATCCTTTCAAAACTTCTCAAACCCATTCACGTCCGAATCAAAATCTCTTCAAATCCACACACTCTCATTCCGATTTTCTTTCATTTTGAAACTTCTAAGTCCTAATTTCGTACAGAAAACAAATCCTTTTCAAGAGAAAACATAATGGTGAGAACAAAGAAGCCCAATGTTGAGAAAGGAAAAGGAAAGGCTAAGGAAGGAGATGGAGATCCAATCCTCAATCAACCAAGAAGGATTCGCATTCCTCAAACACAATCTGGAGTTGACAGGTTTATTTCTATGAAATCTACTCATGAATTTGATGAATGGAACAAGAATAGTAGAAAAATTATTCCTGGATATAAGGTGGATGTTGATAAACTATCTAGTATGGATATGGTTTTGTCTTGTTTCCATGATATTGGATGGAGTAGTTTGTTGTTTATTAATGAAGATTTTTATCCCACCTTGGTATATGAATTCTATGCAAACCTAAAGGAAGAAAGAACTGAGATTGTTGGGGATGATAGGATACAATGGTATTCAACTAGAGTATCCCAAGTTGATATTGAATTGAGTGAAGACCTGATTAACAGAATTTGTGGGGTAAGTGATAGTGGGGCTAAGTATTATGCACCCTCAATGCATTTCTATGATCATCAACTCTTTACATATGATAGATTTGAGCAAGCATTTACAAATGGAAGAGAGTTTAGATCTATAAAAGAGAGGGAAATCAAGAATTTGGATGCTAGAGGTAGAGTATTGCATCACATGGTAACTACTATGATTGTTCCTAACTTTGGACATAAATCATCAGTAGGTAATATGCATATGGTATTAATGTTAGCCCTGCATGAACAAAGGAAATTCAACTTTGGATATATAGCTTTAAGACACATGATTACTGCTAGAAAAACAGTAACCAAGGCATTCCCCTTTGGAAGGTTGCTAACAAAGATTTTTAAGCACTTCAAGATTAAACTTCCAGGAAGAGGACAAGCCTTTAAAAGTGGAGAAATATACACTGATGAATCACTTAAGAGAATGCAGCTTATCCTTGATGATGATGGAGTATGGAAAACAAAAAGAGGTTCCTCTCCAAAAAGATTAGGAAGAAAGGAAAGGACAGAAAGTGTAGAGGAGGAAAAGGAGGAAGATGAAGATGAGGAAGATGAGGAAGAAACCCTTGCAAGAGAAATGAAGACAAAAAGAAAGCATGACACTTCAAGTGAGGGGGAGCAACCACCAACAAAAAGAAGAGTAGTTGAAGAAGAAACTGAAGTTGAGTCAAGTGGTGAAAGAACAACTAGAGGGGACACCATAATAGCCAAAGCATTACAAGAAGCCTTGAACAATCAAGTCAAGGAAATGGAGAAGATGTATAAGTTCTTTGAATCATTTGCTCCAATGATTCTAGGAAAATTAGATGTACTAGAGAGTAGAGTGAAACACATTGAGGAAATTCTAATAAGAAATACTCAAAATGGTGAAGGACCCTCTAGGCCTCAAGATAGAAATAAGGAAGATGATGATAAAGAGGAAGATAAGAAGGACAAAGACGATGGCAGTGATGATGGGGATGATCAAGGAGGAGATGATGAGACAGTGGCAGAACAAGAAGAAGAAGAAGAACATGTACAATCACAAAAGACAGGAAGCCAAGTAGCTCAAGCTGAAATTGTCTCACCATCACACATTTCATTCAGCCAAGGAAGAGTGAAGCACTTGGCCATCAAGAAAGGGATTAGCAGAGCCTCTTCATCAGCATCACAAGACTAAGCATCTCTTCCATACTATTTACTGCTTTAAGTTATAAAAATTTTTTTATGCATCTAATGCTATAATCTTCTTCAGTATTTTTCATGCATCTTATGTAATAGTGAAGCTCAATGATGAAATCTCAGTGATGAGAGCTTCCTTTATGTGTTAAATTGTTAATCTCATTTTCATTGACCCCATCTTTGACTGATGACAAAAGGGGGAGAAGAAATGAGGATGACAAAATGTGTGAAAAACTGCTCTATGGGATGAGATAATGAATTTTTTTTTCTGCATATGATTTTTTTTGTATGCATGTTTTCTGAGTCTTATGTCTCAATCCTATAGATGTTTTCTTTGTGTTTTCTGTAAATGAATAACTTGCTCTTGAATGCTTACTCTATGGAAACACTATGAAAACATTTGAATGCATAAATACATGAGCTATAACTTGTTGCCAAAAAGTATTCTATTGTTGTTCAAATTGATCTAAATCTGTTTTAATCTCTTCTATCATGTTTGAACAACCTTAGGCATTCATTATATTAAAGTTGTTACAGTCTGGACTTAGGATTTAAAAATTCGGATGCAAGATCAAAAAAATTCGGATGCATGTTCTGAAATTCGGATGCATGCACATTTTGCTGTCAAAATGTGCTCTATTGTTGTTCAAATTGATTCAAACTAGTTTTAATCTCTTCCACTATGTTTGAACAACCTTAGGAAAGCTTATTTTCAAAAATTGAAGCTTTCATTTCACTTATTTTACAATTCGGACTTGATATGTCAAAATTCGGATGCATAGCATCTCAAGTCCAAACTTGTTGAAAAATGAGCACAATCTAAGGGGGAGCATTGTTAATCTTTTCTGACCTTTAATACCTCACTTAGAAGTTGTTGTAATGATTAAATGCTATATCTTCTATCCTAGTTGTTGGAAGGAAGGAGGAAAATGGAGGTTGGTTGGGTCATAGGCTCATATTGAGCCTTTTGTATGTCAATGTGTTAAATTGGTTATTTTCTATCATTGACATCAATACTTCTATGTACTACATTGTTTTAATCTATCACATTTTGCATCAAAGTTTGTCATCATCAAAAAGGGGGAGATTGTTAGCCCTAAGGGCAAATTATATAGTTTTGATTAATGACAAATATTGATGAGGACTAAAATGTTTGATTATTGTGTGATAGGTTCTGTAATTTGAGAAGTATGAAGTCTCATTGCTTTGAAGCAAAAGTTCAAGAACAACTTCATTTAAGCAAGTATTTGAAGTTTGAAGAATGTTGTTCTAAAGATGATCAAAAGGCATTGAAGACTTGAAGTGTAGAGTGCATTTAACTTTTAGGTAAATTTCTATGTAAACTCTACACTTGCATGTCTTGGTTATCATTGAATGCATAAGAGAGCATAAAAATAGTCTTATAATCTTAAAATGCTTTGAATGAATCTTTCTATAAGATATGTTTATAAACTTCATATGTTCATGTGTTTCAAGCTTAAATATAGTTATATAAGTTTTCTATACATATCAAATGTTTTTCAAACTCATTGAAGTTATATCTCAAATGATTTTACAAAGTTTGAAAATGCTTTCAAAAAATTCGGTCGTCCGAATTTTGTAGCAAAAGTTTGCTACTATTCTTCCAGAGAAATTCGGAAGAAGATTCGGACGCAGCCAAAAAATTCGGTCGTCCGAATTTTTGGCCTTCAGCATGGTCACTGTTCTTCCAGAGAAATTCGGAAGAAGATTCGGACGCAGCAAAAAAATTCGGTCGTCCAAATTTTTGTTCTCAGCATGGTTACTATTCATCTAGAGAAATTCGGACGAAGATTCGGACGCAGCCAAGAAATTCGGTCGTCCGAATTTTCTGAAACTAGCCGTTACTAGCCGTTTTGTGAACGTTTTAACAGATTTTCAAATTCTATAAAAGCTAGAAACATGCAAATTTTTGTAACTCTTGAAATCTTGAAAACTCCAAGCATTCAAAAGCATTTAGCAAACATTTTTTAAGCTCTCTTATGTCTTGTGCATTCAATTGATCCATCCAAAGACATCAAAGTGTGAAGGTGCAAATTTGTGTAATATCTACCATCAAGTGGTAACTTCTACACACTCTTCTTTACTTATTCAATTGTGTTGATCTACTAGCTCTAGCAAGGTTATCTTGATAACATAAAACCCTTTAGATAAGGGTGATCCTTGAAGTTGTGATTCAAGGTTGTTTGAGACATAAAACCATAGGTTGGTGAGCCTTGTATTGTAAGAAATTACTAGAAGAGGTTGTGAGTGTAAAACCAAAGTGTGGTGAACCTCTCTTGTAATTTGTAAACCTGAGCAATTAGTAGATTTGTTGAAATCCTTAAGTGTGAAGCTTAAGGTAGTGGATGTAGATCTTGAGGATCGAACCACTATAAATTTTTTGAGTTCTTTGCTATTGCTTTCATTATTGTCTTGCTATCAATTATCTATAATTAGCTTATATAACTTGTTCTTAGTCTAAACGCATAAAAGGTGTAAGTTTGCGAAAATTAGCCAAATACCTAATTCACCCCCCCTCTTAGGTATTTCAATTATGAAACTGGAAGTTTCCTAATATGATGAGTTTATATGTGCTACTTGTTTTATATATTTTTTGTTAAAATAATAGGTTACTGTATCAAATTTAAATTTAATATTAAATATTTATATTGCTAATATTTGTTAAAAATTGATGAATTTTTAAAAATAAAATCGTTTCAATAATAATTACTTTAAGACCATGATAAAATTAAAAGTAATGTTTATCTTTTCTTGGATAAAATTGGACAATTGGATTGTGGAATGAAGGGTTGTGATTTGACTGTCGCAAATTACAATTTAATATTAATTATTAAATATTTGTGTTACAAATAATTTGTTAATTAAAATTTTGATGAATTTTTTAAAATAATATTATTTCAATAATAATTACTTTGAGACCATAATATAATTAAAAAATAAATATTTTATTTTGAAAAATATGTATATGTACAAATAAATTAAAACTAAAAATTATAATACATGTCTAGAAATAAATATTATTATAATGATACATTTAACTGTTGTCTAACTTATGTTAAGTATACAACGTAGTACATGAATTTTTATGTGATAATTATTTTGACTTTTCGTGCGTTTCATTTCACAATATACAATTCATATTTTTATACGCATGTCAAAATTTTACTCTATGTATTACAAATAATTTAATTTATATGTAATTATACAATTTTTTATATATAAAATTAATTGATATACAATATACGTATTATGATTTTATAAAATTTTATGAAAATTTTTTATTTATATATTTTTTTGTTAAAATAATAGATTCATCGTATCAAATTTAAATTTAATATTAAATATTTATATTGCTAATATTTGTTAAAAATTGATGAATTTTTAAAAATAAAATCGTTTCAATAATAATTACTTCAAGACCATGATAAAATTAAAAGTAATGTTTATCTTTTCTTGGATAAAATTGGACCATTGGATTGTAGAATGAAGGCTTGTGATTTGACTGTCGCAAATTACAATTTAATATTAATTATTAAATATTTGTGTTACAAATAATTTGTTAATTAAAATTTTGATGAATTTTTTAAAATAATATTGTTTCAATAATAATTGCTTTGAGACCATAATATAATTAAAAAATAAATATTTTATTTTGAAAAATATGTATATATACAAATAAATTAAAACTAAAAATTATAATACATGTCTAGAAATAAATATTATTATAATGATACATTTAACTGTTGTCTAACTTATGTTAAGTATACAACGTAGTACATGAATTTTTATGTGATAATTATTTTGACTTTTCGTGCGTTTCATTTCACAATATACAATTCATATTTTTATACGCATGTCAAAATTTTACTCTATGTATTACAAATAATTTAATTTATATGTAATTATACAATTTTTTATATATAAAATTAATTGATATACAATATACGTATTATGATTTTATAAAATTTTATGAAAATTTTTATTTATATATTTTTTATTAAAATAATAGATTACTGTATCAAATTTAAATTTAATATTAAATATTTATATTGCTAATATTTGTTAAAAATTGATGAATTTTTGAAAATAAAATCGTTTCAATAATAATTACTTCAAGACCATGATAAAATTAAAAGTAATGTTTATCTTTTCTTGGATAAAATTGGACCATTGGATTGTAGAATGAAGGCTTGTGATTTGACTGTCGCAAATTACAATTTAATATTAATTATTAAATATTTGTGTTATAAATAATTTGTTAATTAAAATTTTGATGAATTTTTTAAAATAATATTGTTTCAATAATAATTGCTTTGAGACCATAATATAATTAAAAAATAAATATTTTATTTTGAAAAATATGTATATATACAAATAAATTAAAACTAAAAATTATAATACATGTCTAGAAATAAATATTATTATAATGATACATTTAATCGTTATCTCAACCCTATGTTAAGTATACAACGTAGTACATGAATTTTTATGTGATAATTATTTTGACTTTTCGTGCGTTTCATTTCACAATATACAATTTATAGTTTTATACGCATGTCAAAATTTTACTCTATATATTACAAACAATTTAATTTATATGTAATTATGCAATTGTTTTATATATAAAATTAATTGATATGCACTATACGTGTTATAATTTTATAAAATTTTATGAAAATTTTTATTTATGTATTTTTTGTTAAAATAACAGGTTACTATATCAAATTTAAATCTAATATTAAATATTTGTGTTTCTAATATTTGTTAAAAATTGATGAATTTTTGAAAATAAAATCGTTTCAATAATAATTACTTTAAGACCATAATAAAATTAAAAGTAATGATTATCTTTTTTAGATAAAAGCAATAATTCTAATATGTTATTGATATAATATAAAAGTTTGTCACGTACCTGTAGTACGTTAAACATGTTATGAATCTCTATTAATTATTGATATTTCTTTACTTCCCTAAATTATTTTACTGATAGTAATGATGCTTATGTCGATAATATTGATATGGCACACGTGAATGTAGCCAGTTTTTTTGAATTTTTTAAAATAATATCGTTTCAATAATAATTACTTTGAGACCATAATATAATTAATAAATAAATATTTTATTTTGAAATATATGTATGTTTACAAATAAATTAAAAATAAAAATTATAATACGTGCCTAGAAATAAATATTATTATAATGATACATTTAACAGTTGTCTAGCCTATGTTACATAAATTTTTATGTGATAATTATTTTAATTTTTCGTGCGTTTCACTTCACAATATACAATTTATATTTTTATACACATGTCAAAAGTTTACTCTATATATTACAAACAATTTAATTTATATGTAATTATGCAATTGTTTTATATATAAAATTAATTGATATGCACTATACGTGTTATGATTTTATAAAATTTTATGAAAATTTTTATTTATGTATTTTTTGTAAAAATAACAGGTTAGTATATCAAATTTAAATCTAATATTAAATATTTGTGTTGCTCATATTTTTTAAAAATTGATGAATTTTAAAAATAAAATCGTTTCAATAATAATTACTCTAAGACCATGATAAAATTAAAGTATAATAATTTACCTATTAGCTACCTATATATTAAATGCTTGTTGAGGATTTACAATCATTTTGTTTTGTTTTCATCTTGAAGTGGCTTGTTGAGGATTTGCAATCATTTTGTTTTGTCTTGAAAATTTTTAAAAATATATAGTAAAATATTGACTTATGTATAAAAAAATATTATAAATTTTGAAGTCAATAGCACGAAAGCTTAAAACAATTACAACAATTTAATTCTTACAATGTATTTTATTGAAAAAAATATTCAATAACTATTCTAAAATTATATATAGATTAAATAGCCGTTAAAATATATACTAAAATATAAAGATACAAGTAAAAAAATAGATCATATTTTTTTAAATTAAAGGCACAAAAAGTCAAAACAATTGTTACAAAAAATTCTGATAATGTGTTGTATATTTAACATATATTAGAAAAACAGTCAAATTTGTTTATAATAATACTCATTTTAAAAAATATATTATACTTTTCATTCTAATTTTTTTACATATATGTATTTTTAAAAAATAAATTCTTTATTTCTTATTTTATTTTTCAAAAGTAATCAAATTTTTAACAAACTATTTGTAACATAAATATTTAATGGTAAATTTAAATTTGATACAGTAAAATATTATTTTTACAAAACATACAAAAAGTAAAATTTTTTATCATGGGTGATCGCTGAAGCTTAATGACTTGGGCTTTTATTGACTCATAAATGTGAATTTGCTCAAATACTATGTTTCTCTATTTAATATTTTGTTGTTAGATTTTAATTCTGCTCAAAATTTTTAATACTTCTTTATTTCATTAAATATTCTTTATCCACTTTAAAATTAAATATATAACTTGACAATTAAATATATGATATGTATTGTTTGTTTTCGTTCCAAATATGTTCTACACTAGATTGCATAAAATATTTAATAATATATAATCATAAAAAATACACTAAATATAAAACTAAAAATTATTTATTTCAACATTTTCACCCAAGAAAACACCCGCGCATTGCGCAGGCATTTAAACTAGTCAAATCAATTTGTTGCTGACTACTACCTTGGTAATGCCTTTTGAAATCACTATAATAATTGTATTTAACTTCCTGATCAAAGCAAGATTTTTAAAATGACAGAAGTTAATGCTTTTAGTTCTTTAATTCTACTTAATTCTTTAAATGATAGAATTTAAATTCTACTTAATCAAATCCTAAGATACACCAAAAAGTTATTTCTCTGATCAATTTAATGCTTAGTTCTTTAATAATAGCAGCAAAATTGAAATTGTATTTGTTATGAACTTGATGATCTTCTAAATTTAATGATCTAAATTCTTTAATAGTGTAAAGTATATTTTATGTATTGAACTTGATCAAATCAATTTGTTCTTTACTACTATCTTGGTAATGTCTTTTGAAATCACTATAAAATTATTTAACTTCTTCTTGAAGTAGAATTTTTAAAAAGATGGAAGTAGAATTAAAATTCTAGTTAATTGAATTCTAACATACACCAAATCCTAAATTCTAAATTTGTATTTCACTTGATCAAATCCTAACATACACCAAATCATATCTTCTTATTTGAAGGTTCCAATATTAGAAAGTTTCAAATTACATTAATTCAGTTTTCCATTGGAAAGGTTGGAGATTTCAATAACTTAACTAAATTTCACTACATGTAATTATCAATATTTGATGCAAATGTATCTATAAACATCATATACCTTATAACAACATGCTTGTGTTTTCTTTTCTAAAGCTTTTGTAGATAATGATAGAAGTAGAATTTACCTACTACTTCCATCAATATAATGCTCTTATGAATTAGAATACTATACATATACAACATTTTATGGAATGGTTTGAGTAAATCAATATTGTATTGTCTATAATGTTGTAGAATATTGGTCTCTTATACATTAGAGGTCAAAAGACTTACAGTTTATGATTTATAATCTTTAATCATTAAGGTTTTCATATTTTACACTTATTTAAACTTTAGTAAAATAGAAATATGTTCCTCATATATATGTAGAACATGATAGAATTGCCACTATTGCACCCATTGATGTCATAGAAAATATTGAATTATATGCCCTAATGTTTTCTAAAAGTGAACATGATTCTTGTGTCTCATTTGATCTCAGTAGACTGTTAAGGGGTTCGAGGGCTTTTTTTGATACCTGGTAGCAAAACTTTCTCTTGTTTAAACAAAGTTTATATTTTGGATGAATATTGGTAGAACATTTCTTCAATTTCTCTTGTTCCCAAAAACAGTTTTGCAATATTTACATTCATATCCTGGAGGACCATATAAGATTAACTGTTTGTGAAAACATCTGGAAAATAGAACCATGCATAAGTACATTGCTTATTACGTTATTCATTACATGAAAAAATAGAAGCTAAATGTTTGGCAAAATTACCTGCAGCTACAACCTTACTTCTGCTTTCCTGTTTTTTGTTTTTTCTTCTTCTAGTCGATCATGTATATGGAATGACCAATAGCATTTGCTTAGAATAATTGTCACTATGGAAAATTCATAAATTCTGATCTATATATGACAAATATCTGATACTCACTTTGTTTCTGTGAAATGTATGTCTGTCTTTTTCTGCTGAGTATTGTAATGCGATTTGCTCTTCTTTTTTGCTTTCTAGAAATATAATGAAATGTTTATGAATTCATTTTTGAATATGATGTTAGAAACAATGTATACAGATGTTGAAATATGCCTTATCTAGCCTCATTTGTTCTTCTACATATTCTACAATTCGATTTATTCTCCTCTTCTATTTCTCAATGATGATCATGAGATCTTTTCTCTTCTACCTTGCCTACTCTGCAGTCATGAAATAGTAATGAAATTCATTATAATTGTCAGTAATTGTAAAGCAGCATACTTACTAATTGAAGAGAAATGTGTGCAGAAGTTGGAATATGTCTTGCCTTGCCTTATCTTATTTTCTGTACATTCTGTAATTGAGTTTATTATTCTCTTCTTTCTCTGAACGATGATCTTACGTTCTTTTTTCTCTTCTGTCTTGCTTGTTCTAGAGTCATGTATTTTGGTCAGTTTTATTGTAATTGTGAAGCAGTATGCTTACTAATTGGAGGGATTTAAAATGAGATGGACGACATTAGCTGTTTCACTCCATTTTTCCTTTTGTTGTGGTATTAGTATGTACCTTCTTTTAGAAGTTGTAGTTCATGAGTTGTGTAAATACTTTCTGGTTGTTCCATTGTAATATATTATCTTCAACCTTCTGCAAATTATCCAATAAATGTTTTATAGCACATTGTAATTGTGAAATAGAATTTGAACAGTCAAAATTCATAATGGAATTTATATACCATTTAAATGTTTTATTTAGTGTGGTGGTTAATTATTGGGAAGGTTGATTGAATGTTTCATTTCTAATGGAGTATTTATTTCTTTGTGTCGGAGAATGTAATAGTATGAGTAAATTAAATCAACTTGTTTTTACTTAAGTCATTTTAACACCTTTTCATATGACATATTTTTGGAGAATATATTACTGGCTGAATATCAAATTTGAAGTTAACTTTTGTCGACTGTTAGAAACAGAAGAATTTGGGATGGTATAGAAGGAGAATTCATATTGTGCTTTTATAAAGTTAATACTCTGATGAATTTAATGCTATTAGTTGTTAAATAATAGCAACAAAATACAAATTGTACTTTTTATGAACTTGATATTCTTATGAATTTAATGGTCTAAGTTTTTTAATAGTCTAAAATGTATTTTATGTGGTGAATAATGAGACAATATAAGTTAATATATATATATATATATATATATATATATATATATATATATATATATATATATATATATATATATATATATATATATATATATATATATATATATATATATATATATATATTAAAGTTGAGGTTGAATCATTAGGAAGTGACATGTGTAATTTTTAAAGCTATAGTTAACTCTAATGATGTCAAGTTGGATGTTAAGAATTTATTGTTTCATTGATTTATGTGCCCATATGAACTCATATCCATAAATAATCACCTTATCTATGGTTGAATTTTTTTAATTAGATACTACATTAATTAAATGGTATATTAATTATTTTAATTGAGGACTTTTCTACATACAATGGATTCAACATTTTAATTCTTATGATCAAAGACTATTGTACATACAATGAATTGAATAAAGTTGAACACAAATTTTAATAAAGTTGATAAGTTTATAAAATTACTGAATTTATACAAGTAAATAAATACATGAATTTAATAAAATCTCTTCAATTATTTATATTTAATATTGAATAACATTAATAAGATGCATACTACATGGTCATCTTATTATTCTTATCATTAATATTACAACCATATCTATATAACTTAATAAAATATATTCAATTACTTCTATTTAATGATGTATAAAATTTTTAAAAAATAGTATATGTACTTTTTATTATAATTAAAATTAATATAGAACTCACATATTTTATATTACATGTATATACATATTTTATATTTATTAATATATATATATATATATATATATATATATATATATATATATATATATATATATATATATATATATATATATATATATATAACTAAACCAAATAGCTAATAGGTATGCAGTATATGGAAAATAGATTAAATTGAAGGACTTAGAAGCAAAAAATGAATGAAAAATATCAGGAATATGAAAAGGTAAAGAAATTCTAAATTTATTCTTATCTGAATATAATTACTGAGTAGCTGAGAGGTTTCAGAGTAATATTTGATATCAATTCTTTTTCTTCTTCTTTTTCTTCTTTCTTTCATCCTCTTCCTCATTCCCCACCGGGTCTCCATCGCCAGGTATTTTTTTTCCTTTCTCAATTGGAAGAACAGGTACCAAAGTTAACATTTTTGAGTTGATTTCACAAGGGCTGAAATAAAAGAGTTGCAGTAACAACCCTTCGTCGGGCACTCTGCTTTCTAAAGGTGGTAATCTTTCCGACCCCTCTTCCTTGCCGGAAATGGTAAGGTTTAACAAAATTTCTGTTGGTTTCTTACAAAAGCCATTGCCTTTTCTTTCTTTCTTTTTTCGTCGAAGTATAGAAAATGATGTATTGGTAGGAAAAACCCATCGCAGCGCGTGCTGGGTCCTTCATTCGCCACCCCGCAACCCTCTTTCTTCTACAAGGTAAATGAAAAGGCTTCAGTTAACTAAATTGGGAGATATGAGACTGGAATACTTAGAATCGAGTTTAAGAAGTGAATGTAAAATTTGTTCAGTAGTTGTTGATATTTTTAATTGTTTGAGATGTGTCGTACTTTCAACAATTTTAGGAATTTTCATGTGAAAGAATTTCAATTGTTCCTTAATGATTTGATTTTTAGAATAATTGTAGTGATTAATTGGAAGAGATTCCATCTCTGTACATATCCATTTCACATATGGATTGTGGTGAGTATTTCTGAATATTGCATAATCTTGAGTTAAATTAAGTAGTTCATATTTGCAAGATATTGATAAGTCTTTTTTTCCCCTTTTTCCCTTTTGGTCCTGCTGAAATAGGTGGACTAGCTGTGTTTCTACTTCACCTCTTGATGTTTGTAGACAATGGTCTTGCTACTGGGATGGGCTTGTAAGGCCCCTAATCTTTGAGAACAAAATGTCCCTTCTGAATTTTTATTAGTGTAGTATTCTTTATGTTCTAGGAAGTTTGGTTGATCTGTATAACTTTGAAGGCTTGAAGTGGAAAGCATATGCAATCGGATCTAAGTTTGTAAAAAATATTTTCTGTGTTATAAGTATTTAGGGATTTTGGTTGGCAACAAAGGTATGCCCGTTTTTGTGGGAGAATAGTGGTTCTTTCCATTCTTGCTCTGCTGCTGAAACCCTTTCTTTGGGTCTGGAATATCATTGGCACACTGTGGTTACTTTTTTTTGCCTGGTGAAAATCAAACTTTTGTTGCTTGATAATTTGACTACTCATGAGGCTAGGCCATGCTGCGCATTATGGGCATTCATCTGATCTGTTTGTACTAAACTTTCAAATTAATTAGTGTGTTTGTGATGATTCATTTTGCATTACCAATTTAATTTAGGGATTTTCAGGGATTGAAAGTTTGTATATTGCTCGGTTGCTGTAGTCGGTGGTGGATGAGACAAAGCAAGAGAAAGAGTTGTTTGCCAGAATGGTCAAACCTGTGAAGGAGTCCCATAGAGTGGACGATCCCGAATTGTATGTTTCACTTTGCTTCCAACTTGCTTCTACTTTTGTGTGTAATCTTTTTTGGTTCTCTTGGCTCTTTGAATATCATACTGAGGTGATTAAGAATTAATGTCAGATTTTATTGTCCGTTGAAAATAAAGATTGGTTGAGCTTATTATGAAGTTGGAATTTTTTTTCTATAAAAACTTTGTTATTAACTGATAGAGACCTATGTATCTTTGCATATAAATTTTTTGAGGAAAGGCCTAGAGTATAGATAAAATGATCCTGTCATTTTTACTACTTTGCGTTTCTACTGATGGCAGTTCAAATTTTTTCTAAAATAACTTTATTATGATTCTAGGTATGATCCATGGCTCAATCACTTGGTTGCATTCAAGTTGAGTAGTCTAATGTTGTTTTAAAGGAACACTTAAGAAATTTTAATCATGTGTTTCAGCTTGGATGCCACTGCTTACCTTGGTGTTTGGGCTATAAGTTGGTTGGTCAACTATTTTTGTGAATACAACAACTTGATGTTCATTGTGAAAAAAAGACTATGTTTCGAGGTTTCTTTACTTCTAATATGTAGGAAAATACTACTATTGATTTAATTGTATTTACCATACAATAAGATGTAGTCTTTTTCTTTTTCTTTTCCTTTTCAATTTCTTGAAAATTTTAGAGAATGCAATCAGTTTTACACAACAATTTCAGAGGGAATGAAATGCATGTTTTGAATTATAGATTTTGTATTATGCCGTGAACTTTCTGTATATTGAATTCTTCTACACATTGAAATGATTTAGAGCTATGCAATTTTTCACTTGCAAGCCTTGGTCCTAATTTTCTTACTAAAATGAAAAATATAACCATCAAAGAGCAAGACTCATTAATATCAGTTAACTACATGATTTTGTTGTTTCAGGACAATGTCTTTTGATTGTTGTTGCATTCAATATCATGCCTTGGCAAAGAAGGCTGTAGATGGATATTACAAATTCACAAATACCAAGACACATATCCAATTCTATGTTTTTGACGGTATGGCCACAAAACTATTGAAGATAAATAACTGATACTCTATTAATTATGCCATTATGATTTTCATAGAAAATGGGTGCTTTTAAAGATTAAGAATGGTGATTTGAAAGATTAAGCTACTAAAGAAAATGGTGATCGTGCTAGAATGGTGAGTCATATATTGTCAATTCTAAAAAGTTGTTGTTAGTCGCTTTAGTTTTAAAATGATTAAATTATTATTTAAAATCACTAGATGATGTTAAGACAGTGCGTGATGTTCTATTATATGAGTTCTCAACAATAGGAATGATATTTGTTGCTTATGGGAACGTCTAAATCTCAATTTATTATAACAAATACTACATTTATGTGATTTGAATTTAGGCGTAGCTTTATTTCAAAGGACAAATTATTGAGAATAAACTTTGATAGCACTGAATTGGTGTTATTCCCATAAAAAATACTACAATCATGCACTGAGCGATTGGGTTTGGACCAAAAATTTGAAGCTTTAAATTGAAAATTAGTCTGATGATTTTTGCAGATATACTCAATAGTAAGTGAAATTAGTTTTGAATGAAATTTTGAATAACGGTTCTTTTGCCTGTCAATATTTCATTCAAGTTTTCTCTTCCATAGAAAGAGGATTTAAGCCATTAGCAATTAATATAACATATACAATGGTCTTAGAGAAAATTTAATCTATTACATATTTGTGTAGATGTTGACTTTGAATGATACATTCAGCCCATATCTAGGCTTGAAGCATTATAGCAATAGAGATTACTATAAGAGCCATTGGAAGAGGAATTTGTAAGATGGGCATGTCTAGAACAATGGGAATAAGTAATCTCAGACAGCGGAAGAATGAGGTAATTCATAGAAAAGGGACTTGGGTTTAGGTTTGAGCTAATAGGAACAGATACAACGAGAATCAGTAAAATAGTGTTCCTAAAGGCCATAGAGTTTTCATTTGGTTAGGTTGTTGCTATTGATTTCCATTTCTTCCTAACACCATTATTGTTTTCTATCCTGTAGCATTTGTAACAAGATAGGAGCAGTTTCTGTGGGGAAAAGAGCTGAAAAGATGAAGAAATTTGCAATCATTTTGCTAAATTCTTAGTAAACTACAGAGTTGATGAAAGAATCATATCACAAACAACAATGAACAAAGGACATCATCTACAAGAAGAAAGAATTAAGAATGATAGTTTCAAATTACATCCACTTATCACTTAACTGATTTAGTGCTCATGTTTCATTCCTGTAAAATAGTTGAAACATGATAAGTTTTCGTTCAATGATTATGTTCTATCGTTTTAATATATGATTGAAATATTTTAATGTATTCTCTTTTTTAAATTATTTATTTTATTGTATAACACGTAATAACTTGATATATACTAACTTTGTATTTCATTTCTGTCATTTTTGCATTCCATACTTAATAAATACATATTTAATACACTTTTGTAAATTTTATACTTCAAGATTTTTGAATTTATAAATACTTACGTGAAAAAAGTATTTTTAACTTTCAAGTTTCTTATTTATTTATGCTTAACATAATTTTAAATTCTCAAACTCTATTCTTTGCTATTCATTGAAGTTCAATTAATTGAAACAGCTTCAAACTTTAAAAATAGCATACAATTGTTTAAAATCGGGAAAAAAACTTTGAATACAACTGTTTAAAATCTCCAAAAAAACAAAAAAAACTTAAAAACTTAAAAAAAAAACCCGAGCATTGCGCGGGCATCATACCTAGTTCAATTTATTTTTTAGTGCTACCATGCTAATGCCCTTTGAAAGCAATAGCAAATTTGTATTTAATGTTCGTTTGAAAGCAGATTTCTAAAAATGATAGAAATAGAATTTGATTATTCTTCATCAGACTGAAATTAGTATTTAATTCCCTATTGAAAACAAAATTTGACAACTGACACATGCCAATATTTAAAATAAACTTAAATCAGCATTAAAATTTCAATGACAAAGTTTCTACCTAAAATTACGATTTAAGAATAACAATATTTTATGAAGATTTAAAAACTATATGATCTCATAATGAAAGACCTAAGAGGGGGGGGGGGGGGGGGAAGAGATGAATTAGGCCTTTGGCTAATTTTTGAAAACTATTTCCTTTTAATGAACTTAGTTTTGATAGATTGTATTCACTTGTTTCAATGAGAAAATAATGAATTCAATGACAAAACAATAAACAATTAAGAGCAATGAACACAAGCAATTTATAGTTTATAGCAGTTCGATCTCTTTGAGATCTACATCCACTACTTTGAGCCTACACTCAAGGATTTCAACCACTATTTACTATATGCTCAAATTCAATCAATTACACAAGAGGCTCACAACAAATGGTTTTACACCAACAACCTCTTTTGCAATTCTACAAACAAGGTTCACCCTGCCAAAGGATTTTATATCTACAAACAACCTTGAATCAATATCTCAAGGATCACCATTACCCAAAGGATTTTATGTTTACAAGAAAACTTTATAATGAGCAAGTAGAAAACAAGATTAAATAGAGTATGGATGAGATGTTACGACAGCTTGGTAGATGATTGCACAATTTAGCATCACTTCACTTTGTTGTCTTTGGAATCTTGAATAGTCACATGAAAGCACAAGACAAAAGAGAGCTTTGATGTTTTCAGAAGATTTTGGAATGTTAGGATTTCTCAGGCATTCAAAAATTACAAAAAATCTGAAGTTTATGGCTTTTATAGTTTTGAAAATTGGTTTTAACAATCATAAAACGGCTAGTAACGGTTAGTTTCTAAGGAGTTCGAAAGACCGAACTTGATCCTTTGCATCCGAACTATCGTCCGAACTGTGACTTGTGTCCGAATTTCTTTGGAAAAACAGTAGTCTTGTCACAGTTTGGACGTTCGAACTTTGTCAAAACATTTAAAAATCATCCTCAATAAGTTTGAAATCATTTTGTACTAAAAGATAAGTGATTTAAAATCTTTTGAACTCAAAGACAGTTACCAAAGCACTTGATCATTCAAGATTTACTCAAAGCCGTTTAGGATTCAAAAACAATACTTGGTATTAAAAAAATTTATTCAATGCCATTTAAGATTCCAAAACAAGTTTTGTGCTCTCTTATACATTTAATAGATTCCAAGACAAACACGTGTAGCGTTTACAAGAGTATATCTATTAAGCAAATGTAAACATATACTAGAGTCTTCAAAGCCTTCAATTCATACGACACTTGAGTTGTCCTTGGCACATTTAGCTCCAAGGCAATAAGAACTCTTTGCTTCTCAATCCAAAAATCCTATCACACAAATAGCATAAGAATTAGTCCTCAACAATGCTTGTCTTTAATCAAAACTAATAAAAAACTACATGTTTTGTCCTTAGGGCTAACAATCTCTCCCCTTTTTGATGATAACAAACTTTGAGGCAAAATGTGATGGATTTAAACAGTGTAGTACAGAGAAGTATTGATGTCAATGATAGATTAAATTAATTTAGCATATTGACATTCAAATGGCTCAATATGAGCCTATGGCTCAACCAACCTCTATTTACCTCATTCCTTCCAACAACTACGATAGGATATATAGCATTAAGCATTAAGAAAAGATTCTAAGAGAAGTTTTAGAGGTTGTAAAAGTTTAATAATGCTCTTCCTTAGATTGTGCTCATTTTCAAGAAATTTAAATTTTAGACTGAGTCGAAAATGCAATAAATCCCACATAATGAATGTTTAAAGTGAAATAAAGTCTTCCTAAGGTTGTTTAAGCTTAACAGAGGTGATTAAAATAGATTTGGATCACTTTAAACAACAAAAGAGTACTTTTTGGCAACATAATATGGATGCATCAGAATTTTAAGATTTCAAGTCCGAACAGTAAAATATGTGAGATGAAAGCTATAATTTTTGAGAATAAGCTTTTCTAAGGTTGTTCAAATATGATAGAAAAGATTAAGACAATTTTCAAATAATTTGAACAACAGAAAAATAATTTTTGGCAAGAAAGTTTGGACGCGTCCGAACTTTTGGTATGTATCCGAACTTCAAGTTCGAATTTTTGGTAACAAATTTGAAAAGGTAATTTTGCATTTTCAAATGAACTATAAAAGTATTCAAATATGTATAGCCATAATAGCACTCAGTTTAGCTTCTCAAAACCACAAAACTCATGCATTCAAGTGTTTCATGAAATGATCCAAAATAATAGGTCAAGTCAAGAACCAAGGTCAAGATTTCAACCTCAACTTAACCATATTCCAAAATCTCAGAACACAACCAAAATCTCACATATTATAACGCATTTAAATTCCAAATGCATCCAAATATAACATAGAGTATATTTTGTCATTATTCTCTCTCCCCCTTTTGTCATCACTCAAAGATGGAGTTAATAAAAATGAGAAAAGATTAGCACATTCAACTAGGTCCAACAACAACAATAACTAACAGTTTAGCACATTCGTGTAAGTCAACTCCTTCTCCCCTTTTTAGCAGCAATTAAGCTTAGGGTGATCAAAGTATCATTAACAAAAGAAGCTCTCAACATTAATGTTTCATCATTGATCTTCACAAAACTATTACAGAAATTAAGGAAAAGCATAGAAATTTCATAAGCCAAGCTAGAAATAAAACATATAAGTTATACTAAGCACGATTAAGTAATTTAAAACAGTAAAGAGATAGGTTTGGAGAGATGCTCAATCTTGTGATGTGGATGGAGAGGCCTTACTGAATCCCTTCTTGATTACCACATGTTTGACCCTTCCTTGGCTGAAAGAGATAGTCGATGGTGAGATGATTTCTGCTCTCTATATTTGGTTTCCTCTTTCTTGTGACTCCTCTTGTATATATTCATTTCTTTTCTTCCTTTGATCATTATCCTTATTATCATTTTCATGATCACTTTCATCATCTTCATCCACTTTCTCTTCCTTGCCTTTCTCATCTCCTTCATCGTCCGTGTTATCCTTAGCTTGAGACTTAGAGGGTCCTTCACCACTTTGTGCATTTTTCATTAACATCTCCTCTATATGCTTCACTCTATTTTCTAATCCATCTAACTTTTCAAGAACCATTGGAGCAAAAGATTCAAAGAATTTGTACATTTTCTCCATTTCCTTGATGTGGTTATTCAAGGCTTCTTTGAATGCCTTAGCAACGATGGTGTCACCTCTAGTAATCCCTTCACCATTGGGAGCTTCTTTAACATTTGGTTGAGATTGAGGAGTTGGAACTTCTTCAAAGAGTCTTCTCTTTGAGGGAGGTTGCTTCCCCTCACTTGATGTGTCATGTCTTCTCTTTGTCTTCATTTCTCTAGCCAATGTTTCTTCTTCATCTTCTTTTTCTTCAATCTCCTCACTTTCTTCAACCTCTTCTCTTTTTTAAAGGAGTTTCTCTTTTTGTTCTCCATATACCATCTTCTTCAAGAACTAATTGCATCCTTCTAAGAGAGTCATTAGTATATATTTCTCCACTCTTGAATGATTGTCCCCTTTCGGGAAGTTTGAATTGGAAATATTTGAAAATCATTGTTAGTAACCTCTCATAAGGTATAGCTCTATTGGCTGTTTTTCTTGCACTTATCATGTGCTTTAATGCCATAAATTCAAAGTTGACCTTCTATGCTCATGCAAGGCCAGCATAACTACCATACGCATATTTTCAACGGATGATTTATGTCCAAAATTAGGGATAATCGTGGTGGTAATCATGTGATGCATAACTCTTTCTCTAGCAGCAAAGGCTTTAATTTTCCCTTCCCTAATGGACCTAAATTCTCTACCATTTGTAAAAGCTTCTTCAAATCTTTCATTTGTGAAGAGTTCATGAATATAACAATGTTGTCCCGGTGAGTAATACCTTGTCCCATTATCATCTACTCCACAAATTCTATTGACTAAGGCATCATTGAACCCAAAATCCACTTGAGATACTCTAGATGAATACCATTGCACTACAATTTCTCCTACATGTTCAATTCTTTCTTCTTTGAGATTTGAATAAAACTCATATATATGTTCATGATAAAATTCTTCATCAACTACTAGTAAACTAATCCATCCAATATCACCAAAAAGAGATAAAACGTTACCCATATTGGAGAGTCTTTCCAAGTTCACCTTGTATCCAGGAATAATTTTTCTATTTTTCTCGCTCCATTCTTCAAACTCAGAGGCAGCCTTGATGGAGATGAATCTGTCCACTCCAGATGATGTTTGAGGAACTCTGATTCTTCTTGGTTCGTTTATGATCAATCCACTATCTCCTTCCTTTGCCTTCCCCTTCCCTTTTCAACATTTGCTCTCTTAGTTCTCACCATGATGATTTTGTTGGCAAGAAAGTGATTTGTAGAATGTGTTTAGGGCTTAGAACTCAAAAATTCAAGCGATTTGATGTGAAGGTGGTGAAATTTCAGAGAGATTTGTGTTTGGACGCAAGAGGGTGATATAGGTTTTGAGATAGGAGAGAGTTTGGACGTTAAAAAGTGTGAGAAATGACCGTTCGGATTCACTTAAAATCGCTACAACCGCTCAGTTCGGATGACCGAATATTCAGGTCTGCGTCCGAATCTGCGTCTGTACTTCTCTGTTTCTTCAGTTTCAAAAAATTCGAACAACCAAATTTTCTGTCATGCTTCCGAATCTTTTTGTCCAGAATTTTCTGGAGAAAGTTTGAATGTCTGAATTTTTGTCAATACATCCAAATTATGCGTCCGAATATTCCTTGTTTCTACCATAATTCAACACATGCATTAGTAATTGAATTTTGAGATACCCAAGAGCCTTGTTAGGTAACTAAACCTTTCCTCAGCCAAAGCCTTGGTAAATATATCAACAATTTGATCATTTGTGTTCACATAGTTCAAGCATATATCTCCTTTAGCTATATGATCACGGATAAAATTATGTTTAATCTCTATATGCTTAGTCCTAGAATGATGAGTGTGATTTATGTTTAAATTGATAGCACTAGTATTATTACATAATATAGGCATACAATTGACTTTTAGACCATAATCAAGTAGAGTATGCTTCATCCATAATACTTGAGCACAACAACTACCGGCGGCAAATGATCACATGCTTGTTTTTTACTAAACCAAGATACAAGACAACTACCAAGAAATTGAAAATGACCACTAGTGCTTTTACACTCAACTTTACATCCGGCATAATCAACATCCGAATATCTAACAGGGTCAAAAGATGAAGATTTTGAAAACCAAAGGCCATAGTCATGTGTATCAATCAAATAACGAAAGATTCATTTAACAAAAATAAAATGAGACTCTTTAGGGCAAGATTGAAATCTAGCACATAAGTACATAACAAACATAATATCTGGTCTACTTGCGGTGAGATAAAGTAAACTCCCAACCATACCTCTATATGTCTTTTTATCAACATGATTAGGAAACTTTTCATAAATAAAACCTGGTGGTTATTCTACATAAACTTCTTCCTCAATAAAACCATTTAGAAATGCATTTTTGACATCTATTTGAAATAGTTTAAAACATTTAAAACAGACAATAGCTAAAAGTATTCTTATGGATTCAAGTCTAGCTACCGAAGCAAAGATTTCATCATAATCAATGCCTTCTTGACTGAATCCTTGAGCAACAAGTCTAGCCTTATTTCTAACAACTTCTCCTAGTTCATTTAATTTATTTCAAAAATCCCATTTTGTACCAATATTGGAATGGTCATGAGGTCTTGGGACAAGAGTCCAAACTTTATTTCTTTTACATTGATTTAGCTCGTCTTTCATAGCAATAATCCAAAAATCATCACACAAGGCATCATCAATATTTTTAGGCTCACTATGAGATAAAAAAGCAAAGTTGTCAATAAAGTACCACCTTATTTTAACTGCTTGGGAGATATCACCAATGATTTGCTCCTTAGGGTGGCCTCTTGCATATCTTAGATCTTTTGGAAGCTCTTAGTCACTACTAGGTTGGCCATCTTGTTCTTGCTCTATTATTTCTTCTTCTTTGGCATGTTCTTCCAAAGTTTGTGCTTGATGATGAGTTTGATTCTCAATCATTGAGGTACCTACGTCATCTTCATTTCTTCTTTCAAAATAAATGTTAGATACATTAAAGGTCACATGAATGGTTTCCTCAACACATAATGATCTTTTGTTATAAACTCTATAGGCCTTTTAGTTGATGAATAACCAAGCAATATACCTTCATCAGATTTTCTGTCAAATTTTCCAAAGTTATAATGAGTATTCAAAATAAAGCACTTACAACCAAATACCTTAAAATAAGCAATTCAAGGAGTTTTATCAAATAGAAGTTTGAAAGGTGTTTTTCATAGAAAAGGTCTTAAAAGAACTGTATTCATTACATAGCAAGCAGTGTTTACAGCTTCGGCCCAAAAATATTTTGGTAGAGAGTTTTCATAAAGCATTGATCTAACCATCTCTTGGAAAGTTCTAATTTTCCATTCAATAACACCATTTTGTTGGGGTGTTTTGGCAACTGAAAATTTATGTGTAATACCATTTTCATAACAAAATTTTGTAAAATCTTGATTACAAAATTGTCTCCCATTGTCACTCCTAATAGAGATCAATTTGCATTCAAGGGAGATTTAAACTTTTTTAAAAGTTTTACAGATTCATGAAAAACTTCATCCTTTTGAGCTAGAAAAATCACCCATATGCATACCTCTTACCACCAGGACTAGTGGTCCTCATTGGTCCAGACAAGTCCATATGAACAAGTTCAAGAGATTTGAAGTAGAAATTATTTTCTTTGGTTTAAAAGATGTTTTTGATTGTTTTCCATATTGACAAGCATCACAAAGACGAGTTTTATCAAAATGCATTTTAGATAATCCTCTAACTAATTCTTGTGTTGAAAGTTTGTTCAATAAGTCCATGCTTACATGACCTAATCTCCTATGCCATAGATATCCACCATTGTCATGAATGGCAAGACATTTGATATCATTTAACAAGTTCATCAAGATATAGTACGTATACATTTCCAACCCTATTTGCAACAAAAATAGTTTTGCCACTTACACTATCAAGAATAGTATAAGTGTCACATTTAAATTCAACTTTACAACCATTGTCACATAATTGAATAATACTTAGTAGATTATACTTCAAACCATCAATAAGTAATACTTGCTTAATTAGAGAGAAAGAACCTTTACCAACATTACCAATTCCAAGTATTCTTCCCTTCTTCTTATCACCAAATGTGACAAAATCTTCACTTGTTGCTTGAAGTTCACTAACAAGTGATGCATTTCCCGTCACGTATCTTGAGCAGCCACTGTCAATAAACCACTTAGTGGTGCTTGATCTTGGAGCAAAACGAACCTACACCAAATTTGAGAAAGTTACTTTTGGTACCCATATTTTCTTGGGTCCAAGGGGGTTAGTGATGATTCCTTTAACTCTCCAAATAGTTTTAACACCATTTTCTATTTTTCTTTTCACATAACATTATGAAAATTTGTGTCCATGTCTATCACAATGCGTGCAACATATATGACGCATTGAAATAGAGGTGGCTTTAGCTAAGAAAGTTTTATATTTTGGAATATTGTTTTCATGAATGTAGCCAAGACCACTTTTCATACTAGACGATCTTTGAGATCCAAGTAGTTTGTTTAGATTTTATTTTCCATTTGTTAAAATTTTCAATGCACAATGTAAGGTCATCAACATTCTTTCTCAATATCGCATGATCACTAAGCATTGTTTCTAGAGAAATGAGTTTTGTTCAAAGATCTTTATTTTCAAAAGATATGTTTCGTATAGTTACATTTAAAATTTCCTTTTCAATGTTTATGTAATTAATAGATTCAAGAAGTTTTCCATTTTCAAAACATAACTTTGAATTCTAATTCAATAACTCATTAATTTTGGGTTTCATTTCCTTATTCCTTTTTTAGGCCCTTTTCAATTCTCCATGCATCTCAACAAGTAAATCACTAGGATAAATATCATTATCACAACAATTGGAAATTGAAGGAGTAGATTTTACCTCATCATCTATTGCCATGAAGCATATGTTGGCTTTTCCTTCACTTTCCTGTTGGTCCCAAGTGCCAGCAAGACCCATTCCCTTCTTGATTGATTTCTTTTTGAGTTTGATGTCTCTTTCCTTTTCCAAAACTTTAGGACAATCGGCAACAAGATATTCAGTGCTTTTGCATTCAAAGCATTGGGGTTTGAATGATGATGACTGTCCACTTTTCTTGAGTGGCCTTCTTCCTTTCTTGAGAAATTCTTTTTTATAGAATCTCTTGAATTTTCTTACTGCCATAGCCATCTCTCTTTTTCACTTGATGATTTCTGTTGTTCACTAAGATGATTGGAGGTTTTAAGTACAACTCCCTTTCTTCCCTTCTGTTCATCTTCAATATCATTCAATCTTTTGACCTTCATCTTATGTGTAAGCAGTGATCCAATGAGCTCTTCAAGTGGAAGAGTTTTCAAGTCTTTTGATTCCTCAATAACAAGAGTCTTCGGTTGCCAAGATTTTAGTAGAGCATCCAATATCTTTCTATTTTGTTCTCCAATCGTGTAATTCTTCCCATATGCTTTTATACCATTGGAGATGTTAGTGAATCTTGTGAACGTATCACTAATATTATCACCTTGCTTCATGGTGAATAGCTCATAATCTCTTACTAGCATTGCAACTTTGACTCCTTTACTAGGTTAGTTTCTTCATGTGTTATTTGAAAGAGTCTCCACATATCATGAGCGGTGTCGCATCCACTAACTCGATTGTATTCATTCACATCTAGTGCACAACTCAAAATGTTCATGGCTTGGTAATTTAATGTCATCTTCATGGAGTTACCCTCATCAAATTCGTCTATAGGCTTTGGTTCTCTAGTAACTCTATCAGCTCTCATTTTTATTGGTATGTAAGAACCTTTCTCAACAATATTTCACAAATCAAAGTTAATAGAACAAATATATATCTTAACTCTACATTTCCAAAATATGTAATTTGTTCCATCAAATAAAGGAGGTCTATTTGTGGAAGATCCTTCCAAATAAGTTAAGTTTGAAACATTAGCTATAAGATCGTAACTTCTAGGTTGTAAAACCACACAAACAAGCCCTTACTCTGATACCAATTGAAAGACCTAAGGGGGGGGGGGGGTGAATTAGGTCTTTGGCTAATTTTTGAAAACTATTTCTTTTTTATGAACTGAGTTTGGACAGATTATATTCACTTGATTCAATGAGAGAATAATGAATTCAATGACAAAGTAATAAAAAATTTACGAGCAATGAACACAAGCAATTTATAGTAGTTCGATCTCTTCAAGATCTACATCCACTACCTTGAGCCTACACTCAAGGATTTCAACCACTATCTACTATATGCTCAAATTCAATCAATTAAACAAGAGGCTCACAACAAATGGTTTTACACCAACAACCTTTTTTGAAATTCTACAAACAAGGTTCACCCTACCAAAGGATTTTATATCTACAAACAACCTTGAATCAATATCTCAAGGATCACCCTTACCCAAAAAATTTTATGTTTACAAGAAAACCTTGTAATGAGCAAGTAGAAAACAAGATTAAATAGAGTATGGATGAAATGTTACCATAGCTTGGTAGATGATTGCACAATTTAGCACCACTTCACTTTGTTATCTTTGGAATCTTGAATAGTCACATGAAAACACAAGACAAAAGAGAGCTTTGATGTTTTCAAATGATTTTGGAACGTTAGGATTTCTCAAGTGTTCAAAAATTACAAAATATCTGAAGTTTATGACTTTTATAGTTTTGAAATTTGGTTTTAACAGTAATAAAACGACTAGTAACGGCTAGTTTCTAAGGAGTTCGAACGACCGAACTTGATCCTTTGCATCCGAATTGTCGTTCAAACATCACTATGACATACTGTCTGGGAAAGTTCGGACGACTGAACTTTGCCCCTTGCATCTGAACTTGCGTCCGAATTTCTCTGGAAAAATAGTAGTCATGTCATAGTTTGAACGTCCGAACTTGCGTCCGAACTGTTCAAACTTTGTCAAAACATTTGAAAATCATCCTCAATAAGTTTGAAATCATTTTGTACTAAAATATAAGTGATTTAAAATCTTTTGAACTCAAAGACCGTTACCAAAGCACTTGGTATTAAAAAAATTTATTCAAAGTCATTTAAGATTCAAAAATAAGTGTAGGGTTTACAAGAGTATACCTATTAAGCAAATGTAAACCTGCACTAGAGTCTTCAAAGTCTTCAATTCATAGGACACTTGAGTTGTCCTTAGCATATTTAGCTCCAAGGCAATAAGAATTCTTTGCTTCTCAATCCAAAAATCCTATCACACAAATAGCATAAGAATTAGTCCTCATCAATGTTTGTCATTAATTAAAACTAATAAAAAACTACGTGATTTGCCCTTAGGGCTAACACATAACATTAATAGGTCTGAGCAACATCCAAATGTCTAAGTTATTCTAGTTGAGCAATATAAAGCAATCCATATTTCAATCAATCTACAATCGCTATTTCAATCCATCTGAATTTAAGAATCTAATATTTTTGGGGAAAATAAAATCAATCCTCTTAGTCTAGTATAGAACATCCCAAAAATGTGTAATATATACTAATCCTCAATATACAGTGTGAGGTTACATTGTCTCATTCAATATAAGTTTGCAGCATCAATAATTACAATTCCTAACTGTCTGCAATTAATTTCTTCTTCTTGTTATGCTTTCTTTAACTTCTTTACTTCTGTCTTTAGTGTCCTTTCTCCTCTTCCCATCTTGCAACTATTCTAGTAAGTTGGGAGGCCTGTACCTCAACATACTGTTGTTCTACACTTTTATCAAATAAAACAAATCTGCTTTGACCAGTATGGCTCCAACCAATAACTCCACGGTATCTGTATCACGAAAGTTCTAATTTTCCATCACTCCTACTATTAATAATAGCATTTTTTAGAAATAATTCATGATTTCATCTTCCTTTACCTTGTGCCAGGGAATTCTTTAGTATGAATGCAACTATCACAAGCCAATTTGTTCTAAAAAACTCTAAGTTTCCGCCTACATTTGTGTAGCAATTGTATCGCCAGCCATTGTAAATATCGATCTCTAGAACATCAACATAACTGTAGTATGTTTTGCCCTGGAATAATTGCAGACTTTTGATGATAACTTTTGCTATTATAAATAGAAGTACGATGGAATGCATATGTTCCGATAACATTTATTAATGGATATACATGGAAATATAAAATATATCATCTCATCTCTACTTTAAATCATGTCATTTAATTCTATCGGAGTCTTCTTGTTAGCCTCATAGTTTGGTCTTTTTAAAACTACAGATGGCACATTAATTTTAATCGCTCTTTTAGTTGCTACATTGTCTTCACACCTACAAGTTTCAACATATTTTCTATTAGAATTCTTATATTACTTTTGTCTTACCAGTACTCTTTCAACGACCTTTTGTAATAGTACAGTTTAAACACTTACATTTTTTTGAAGTTCAACACTTCATATTCTTCCAAATTCACATAAATTTTGGTTACACTACTACTTGGAAAGGATAACTGAGTATCTTCTTTTTACATAATCATCAAAGTAAAAATCACTACTTGTGTCTTTGTATTGTCTAGAACAAAACATGATTGGATCACATTTGCTAAATTTCCTGACGGAGTGACCTGCAATGTTTTATTCCTACAAACCATAATTATTGTACCTTATTAAATATAGTAGATGCATTTACAATTTTCCTCCTATATAAATTCCAAAATCACATTTTACTTACCTGTGATCCCGGATAATAACTGATTATTAACTTACAAGGTATCCTCTACTTATTTGATCTTGTACTTGCAAGATTCCATATATAACTCCTATCACATCTGCATTTGTAAATTCATTTTTCTTTATGTTTTTTTTACCAAAATGAGCTTCGATAGATCTAGATTTTTCCTTCTTCTATAGAATCAAGATATTTATCAATAAACTTGCTTCTAATACTGTAATGTTTCATGTTATCCTACAACATCAAACTGTACTCAGTGAGAAACAGAAGAAAAAGTAGATTTATTCTTTTCTCTTTAGAAATATAAAGTAAAGCATTGCAATCATTCCAATATCTGTTAAATGCAGGGAAACTGAGAATTTATGCCTGTTATTTGCTAATTTTTTCCCATCAGAATGAAATAATATGTTTTTCATTTTGTACAACATAATCTAAAATTTGTTCTATTTCTGGTGCAAAGGATTCAAATTGTGTCTTGAGTGAAGGAAAGCATTGCAATATGATTCCAAAATATCTTGTGCATATCTAAAAAAGACAAAGAAGTTGAGAATTTATGGATCTTTGTAGACCAAGACTGATTGTTCAACATAAACTCAGTCTTGGCCTATTTTTTGGTACACAGGCTTTGAGCTGTAAGTATAAGGAAGATTCCCTTTCCTCTTTTCAAAGGTAAAGAAAAGCATTGCAATCATTTCAAGATATCTGAACAATTGTAATCTTTCAAAAACTTAACAAAATGACTAACCATTCAATTATAATACATGATCCATATTGAATATTCTATGTTATCTACAAATTCAGCAATTAACAGCACACATGATACATATTCAATTATGTATATGATGTCCAACTTTAGGAATGAATTAAGTCTACAATTTTTTTGCTATAGTACATGATGAAATTACCGTTACACATGTTCAGACTTCATACAACATTATCAAATTTCTCAGAAATGAACATTACATAATATCTTACTCTACCTTCTTATCCAGTATCAACAAATCTATACTGATCATTTGTTCTGGTCTTTGTGTGTTGTATGTATTCCAAAATATAATAACCCATACCAAAATCCTCTTGTCTTGTTTTCCTTTACTCAATTGGTCCAGGAAAACATACTACATCTTTCCTTTCCCCATGTTGTAACATGTTGGAAATCTTTTGACTTACCTTATCTTTTGAAGATATGGATTCAGACGGAAGGGATCTCTACAATTCTGACTTGCTCTGCAACTCAAACGGAAGGGTCCTTTGCAATTTTGTAATTCTCCAAATGTCTCTCCAATCACAGCTTGGTTCACTTAATTTGGTCTTAGACTCTTCATATGCCGTTTGCATGGCCATGTGATTCACTGTTGATGCATGTAATTAATCCCTATAGAACACACCAATTAGCTATGTACAAAGTCTAATTCATTTAGCTATTTATTACATTTTCTGCTTTTAACTACTATGTAATCTAGAATTTCTTTAGCTCTTGCCTATTTATAAACAGGAAGAAGATCTATGTATGAATGATTATCTATCAATGTATCTAATGATAGCTTTGAATGTATTAATGGTATCAAGACATTAAAAGTCTAGTGTTCATTATAATTATTGTATACATTGTATGTAAAACAGGTTTCACAGTTACTAAGTGAAGATAACTGTTGAATTTATGAACTGTTTAATGATCTTAATATCACCATAGCTAAGGTGATAAGTTATGAATATTAGTTTATATAGGCACATTAATCAATAAATTAATAAATTCACAAAATTCAACTTGGCATCATGAGAGTTAACATAAGCTTAAAGTATTCCATGTGTCACCTCCTCATGATTCGGGCTCAATTTTAATATATACAAATATATATATATATATATATATATATATATATATATATATATATATATATATATACACATATATATAGATTTTTCAGTAAATCGTTTCTAACTTTTAATTTTTTAACTCTAGGACTTATCTATTGTTGACAAATTAATTATTTTTTTATATAACTCTCAAATAATTGTCATAGAGATACTAAAGACCATCAAAATGATAATAATTCATTTCAAAAAAATTTAAAATAATTTTACTAGATGGAATTTTAGGCCATTAAATTGACAATAACTCAATTCCCCAAACTTAAAAAACAAATTTACTAAAGGACATTTTAGGTTATTCAAAAAATGAGAAACAAACAAGTTTAAATCGCCATGATTCCTGTCCATAATTTGAGTGTATTATAAATATGGGCAAAAACCTCAATTGACCCTTGTACTTTTACAAGTGGTAGAAATTTTCCTTTCTTCTAATTTTCTCGTTAACCCATGATGATGTTTCATTCGTGACTAAGGTATTCATCTCATGCCAGCACTAATAGAATGAGACAGAGCAAGTATCAGGATATTCATCATTCAGTCTTAATAACCAAGCCATTGCATCAACTTCAATTGATTCTTCACTGAAAATTTGAAGTTTCTAAGTGTCAGGATCGAGTGGGTGATATTTGGACTAAGAGAAGAAATGGATCTGATAAATTAGGTAGATCAAAGTATTTCTTTCGCGTACGAAATGAATGAAGTGTTTTGCAACAATCTTTCATCTGTCCCTTCAATATCTGTATGTGGATAACTTCATTTCACTTTAAAATTATATGAATCATATTTCTAAAAATACCCCAGGAATTGGTCACATAACAGCATACTATCACGAGATAATGGGGAAATTGGAAGAAAGGATAATTTTTGCCATGTTGTGAAAGTATAAGGTCAAGAATTTTTCATTTTGAAGTTCAAAGGGAAAATATAAAATTTGACAAAAATTTGGGGGCAATCAAGGTCTTTTGCTCATATGAATATAGACAACAGTTAAGTTGTGTGAAATCTAGAGTTATTATCCTATTATTATATAAACCTGATCACAATCAAATGTAACTCTTGCAAAAATTGAATGAGACTAACAACCTGTTTGATAATTTAATTAAGTTGGTTTGATTACAAATACTATTACGTGTTTATCCTTTTAAGTGTGCTCGATAGAAAATTTTGCTAATTAGTTCACTGTTTAAGAATGGATAAATACAACTATAAATTTTAAAGAAAAATGTTAGACCTAAGAGCAAATCATATAGTCTTGATTGATTTTGATTAATGACAAACATTGATGAGGACTAATTATTATGCTATTTGTGTGATAAGATTTTTGCCCTATGCATTGAAGGCTTTGAAGACTTTAGTGTAGGTGTACATTTGCTAAATAGATATATTCTTGTAAACCCCACACTTGTATGTCTTGGAATCTATTGAATGCATAAGAGAGCACAATACTTGTTTTTGAATCTTAAATGGCTTTGAATAAATTTTTTATTACCAAGAATTGTTTTTAAATCTTAAAATGGTTTTGAGTAAACTTTGAATGATCAAGTACCTTGGTAACGGTCTTTAAGTTCAAAAGTTTTTAAATGACTTATCCTTTAGTATAAAATAATTTCAAACTTATTGAGGATGATTTTCAAATGTTTTGACAAAGTTTGAACAGTTTGGACGCAAGTTCAAACATCCAAACTATGACATGGTTACTGTTTTTTCAGAGAAATTTGGACCCAAGTTCAGATGTAAGGGGCAAAGTTCGGTCGTCTGATATTCCCAAACAACATGTCACAATAATGTTTAGACGACAGTTTGTGTTAGCCCGAAGGGCAAATCATGTAGTTTTGATTAATAACAAATATTGATGAGAACTAACTTGTATGTTGTGTGATAAGATTTGTGGATTAAGAAGTTTGAAGTCTCATTGCCTTGAAGCTAAAATACAAGAACAACTCAAATATATCAAAGTGATTGAAGATTGAAGAATTTGTTCAAGATGTTAGAAGGCTTTGAAGACATGAAGTGTAGGTTGCATGTGCTTAATAGGTAAACTTTGTAAACCCTACACTCTTAAGCCTTGGAATCTATGAGTTGCAATTGAGAGCACAAAACTTGATTTAAATGGTTTCAATGCTTTTGAATTTATCTAAATTATCAAGTTTTCATAAATGATTTTTGCACTTAAAAGGCCTTTAATGACTTATCTTTTAGGCTAGAAGGTTTTCCAACTTGTTAGAATTGATTTGAACATGTTTTGACAAAGTATGAAGAATTCGGATGCAAGATTCGGACGCAGGATGAAAAATTCGGTCGTCCGAATTTTCTTGCGCAATGAACAGGACCCACTATTCACGTGAACATTGACACTATTCATGTGAACAGTACCAACTATTTTTCCAGAGAAATTCGGACGCAAATTCAGACGAAGCTGGAAAAATTCGGTCGTCTGAAAATTTTCGACCAAAAATTCGGTCGACCGAATGTTGCTAAAACTAGCCGTTACTAGCCGTTTTATTACTATTAAAGCCAAATTTTCAAATCTATAAAAGCCACAAACTCCAGATTTTTGAAACAACTTTTGAACATTCAAAATCCTTGAAGCTCTAACTTGTTTTACATCAAAATTATATCAAAAGCTCTCAAATTGCCTTGTGCTCAAAGATTGAAATTCAAGATTCCAAAGGCAAGAAGTGAAGTGGTACTATCAATTGTATTCATCCACCAAGAAGTGTTGGTAACATCTAAAATCTATCTTTTTATTATTGTTGTGATTGATACAAGGTTGTCAAGAGACATAAAACCCTTGTGGAGGGTGAGCCATAGACTAGATTAATCAAGGTTGTTTGTGTAAAACCCATTGGTGAGGGTGAGCCTTGGATTAGATTGGTCTAGGTTGTCTAGTGACATAAAACTCTTAGTGATAAGAGTGAACCTTGTTTATTATATTGAAAAGAGGTTGTTGTGGTAAAACCCATTGAAGGGTGAGCCTCTTGTGTAATTGCTTGGATTAAGCATATAGTGAATTGGTTGAAATCCTTGAGTGTGGACTCAAGGTAGTGGATGTAGATCTTGGAAAGATCGAACCACTATAAATCGTGTGTTCACTTGTTTATAGCTTTACTTGTTTACATACTTGATTGATTGGTTGTGGTGTTATTATTTGATCATATTGTCTCAACCATTAAATCACATATAAACTTAGAGCTTGTGAATTGAAGAAAAACTTTTATTACGGCAAAGGATTTGCAAAAAGGGAAAAGATTTTTGATAATTAGCCAAAGACCTAATTCACCCCCCCTCTTAGGTCTTTCAGTTTGGATGTAGAGGATCAAGTTCAATTGTTTTAACTCCTCACAAACTAGCTGTTACTAGCCGTTTTATGACTATTAAAATAGATTTTCAAAATTTATAAAAGCCATAAACTTCAGATTTTTAGTAATTTTTGAACACTTGAGAAATCCTAACATTCCAAAATCATTTGAAAACTTGTGCTTACAATTGATCATTCGAGATTCCAAAGACAACAAAGTGAAGTGGTGCTAAATTGTGTAATCATCTACCAAGCTATGGTAACATCTCATCCATACTATATTTAATCTTGTTTTCTAGTTACTCATTACAAGGTTTTCTTGAAAACATAAAATCCTTTAGGTAAGGGTGATCCTTGAGATATTGATTCAAGGTTGTTTGTAGATATAAAATCCTTTGGTACGGTGAACCTTGTTTGTAGAATTGCAAAAGAGGTTGTTGGTGTAAAACCATTTGTGGTGAGCCTCTTGTGTAATTGATTGAATTTGAGCATATAATAGATTGGTTGAAATCCTTGAGTGTGGACTCAAGGTAGTGGACGTAGATTTTAAAGAGATCGAACCACTATAAATTGCTTGTGTTCATTACTCTTAAATTGTTTATTGCTTTGTCATTGAATTCATTATTTTCTCATTGAAAATTAGCCAAAGACCTAATTCACCCCTCCCTTCGGTCTTTCAATTGGTATAAGAGCAAGGGCTTCTTTGTGTGGTTTTACAGCCTAGAAGTTGAGATCCTATGGCTAATGTTTCAAACTTACCTTATTTGGAAGGATCTTCCACAAATAGACCACCTTTGTTTGATTGAACAAATTACACATTCTAGAAATCTAGAGTTAAAATATATATTTGTTCTATTAACTTTGATTTGTGGAATGTTGTTGAGAAAGGTCCTTACATACAATGAAAATGAGAGTTGATGGAGTTACTATGGAGCCAAAAACCTATAGAAGACTTTGATGAGAATGATTCGAAGAAAATGACATTAAATTACCAAGCCATGAACATTTTGTGTTGTGCACTAGATGTGACTGAATACAATCGAGTTAGTAGATGCGACACCGCTCATGATATGTGGAGACTACTTCAAATAACACATGAAGAAACTAACCAAGTAAAGGAGTCAAAGCTAGCAATGCTAGTAAGAGATTATGAGCTATTCACCATGAAGCAAGGTGATAATATTAGTGATATGTTCGCAAGATTCACTAACATCTCCAATGGTCTAAAAACATATGGAAAGAATTACACAATTGGAGAACAAAATAGAAAGATATTGGATGCTCTACCAAAATCTTGGCAACCGAAAACTCTTGTTATTGAGGAATCAAAAGACTTGAAAACTCTTCCACTTGAAGAGCTCATTGGATCACTGCTTACACATGAGATGAAGATCAAAAGATTGAATGATATTGAAGATGAAGAGAAGGGAAGAAAAGGAGTTGTACTTAAAACTTCCAATTATCTTAGTGAACAAGAAAAATTATCAAGTGAAGAAGATGAAAATAGTGAAGATGTGGAGATGGCTATGGCAGTAAGAAAATTCAAGAGCACCAAACACCAAGAAAGGAAGAAGGACAATCAAGAAAATTGGATAGTCATCATCATTCAAACCTCAATGCTTTGAATGCAAAAGTACCAAACATCTTGTTTCCGATTGTCCTAAAGCTTTGGAAAAGGAAAGAGACATGAACCTCAAAAATAAATCTATCAAGAAGGGAAAAGGACTTGCTGGCACTTGGGATCAACAACAAAGTGAAGATGACAGTGAAGGAAAAGCCAACATATGCTTCATGGTAATAGATGATGAGGTACAATCGACTCCTTCTATTTCCCCTTACTTTGATGATGATATTGATCCTAGTGATTTACTTGTTGAGATGCATGAAGAATTAAAAAAGGCCTCAAAAAGGAATAAAGAAATGAAAACCAAAATTAATGAGTTATTGAATGAGAATTCAAATTTATGTTTTGAAAATGAAAAACTTCTTGAGTCTATTAATTGCTTAAACATTGAAAAGGAAATTTTAAATGTAACTATACAAAACATATCTCTTAAAAATAAAGATCTTTGCACAAAAATCATTTCTCTAGAAACAATACTTAGTGATCATGAGCTATTGAAAAAGAAAGTTGATGATCTTACATTGTGTATTGAAAAATTTACAAATGGAAGAGAAAATTTAAACAAACTACTTGGTTCTAAAAGATCTTCTTATATAAAATATGGTCTTGGTTACATTCATGAAAACAATGTTCCAAAATATAAAACGTTCATAAATAAAGCCACTTCTACTTCAATGCCTCATATATGTTGCACATATTGTGGTAAACATGGACACAAAGTTTCAAAATGTTATGTGAAGAGAAAAATAGAAAATGTTATCAAAACTATTTTGAGAGTTAAAGGAATCATCACTAACCCCCTTGGACCCAAGAAAATGTGGGTACCAAAAGTCACTTTCTCAAATTTAGTGTAGGTTCGTTTTGCTCCAAGATCAAGCACCACTAAGTGGTTTCTTGACAGTGGCTGCTCCAGACATGTGACGGAAAATGCATCACTTGTTAGTGAACTTCAAGCAACAAGTGAAGGTTTTGTCACATTTGAGTGATAAGAAGAAGGGAAGAATACTTGGAATTGGTAATGTTGGTAAAGGTTCTTTCCCTCTCATTAAGCAAGTATTACTTATTGATGGTTTGAAGTATAATCTACTAAGTATTAGTCAATTATGTGACAATGGTTGTAAAGTTGAATTTAAATGTGACACTTATACTGTTCTTGATAGTGTAAGTAGCAAAACTATTTTTGTTGCAAATAGGGTTGAAAATGTATACGTACTATATCTTGATGAACTTGTTAAATGATATCAAATGTCTTGCCATTCATTATAATGATGGATATCTATGGCATAGGAGATTAGGTCATGTGAGTATGGACTTATTGAACAAACATTCTATACAAGAATTAGTTAGAGGATTACCTAAAATGCATTTTGATAAAACTCGTCTTTGTGATGCTTGTCAATATGGAAAACAATCAAAAACATCTTTTAAACCAAAGAAAATGGTTTCTACCTCAAAACCTCTTGAACTTGTTCATATGGATTTATTTGGACCAATGAGGACCACTAGTCTTGGTGGTAAGAGGTATGGCTATGTGATCGTTGATGATTTCTCATTATTTAAATGGGTGATCTTTCTAGCTCAAAAGGATGAATCTTTTCATAAATTTGTAAAACTTTTAAAAAATGTCCAAACCTCCCTTGAGTACAAACTGATTTCTATTAGAAGTGATAATGAAAGAGAATTTTATAATCAAGACTTTACAAAATTTTGTGATGACTATGGTATTACTCATAACTTTTCAGTTGCCAAAACACCCCAACAAAATGGTGTTGTTGAAAGGAAAAATAGAACTTTACAAGAGATGGCCAGATCAATGCTTTGTGAAAACTCTTTGCCAAAATATTTTTGGGCTGAAGCTGTAAATACTTCTTGCTATGTAATGAACAGAGTTCTCTTAAGGCTTTTCATACGAAAACACCTTTTGAACTTCTATTTGATAAAACTCCTTCAATAGTTTATTTTAAGGAATTTGGTTGTAAGTAATGTTAGCCCTAAGGGCAAATCATGAAGTTTTAATTAAGTTTTGAATAATGACAAATATTGATGTGGACTAATCTTTATGTCAATTGTGTGATAGGATTGTTGGATTCAGAAGTATGAAGTCTTGTTGTCTTAAAGCCAAAATTCAAGAACAACTTCAATGAGTCAAAGTGGTTGGAGATTGAAGAATTTTGTTCAAAGATGATTAAAGGTATTGAAGACTTGAAGTGTAGGTCACATATGCTCAATAGCTATATTCCTTTGTAAACCCTACACTCCTAAGTCTTGGAAACTATAAGTTGCAATTGAGAGCCCAAAACTTGATTTAAATGGTTTTAATGGTTTTGAACTTACCTTAATTATCAAGTTTTCAGCAATGGTTTTTGCACTTAAAAGGTCTTTAAAGACTTATCTTATAGGCTAGAAGGTTTTCCAACTTGTTTGAATTGATTTGAATATGTTTTGACAAAGTTTGATTAGTTCGGACGTCTAAACTTTGAAAATGGTTACTGTGCTTCTAGAGAAATTCGGACGCAAGTTCAGACGCATAGGATAAAGTTCGGACGTCCAAACTTTCTCTAATAACATGATTATTGTTTTTCCATAGAACTTCCGATGAATGTTCGGGCGCAGAAGGAAAAATTTGGACGTTCGAACTTTTTCAGACAACTTAGCATAGTAAATTTCGTACGAAAGTTCGGATGCATAGGAGAAAGTTCGGACGTCCGAACTTCTCAAAATCTAGCCGTTACTGACCGTTTTATAACTGTTAAATCTAATTTTTGAAATCTATAAAAGCCAAAAATTTTAGATTTTTAGTAGAACTTTGAAACTTCAAAAGTCCTTCAAGCTCTAACTTGTTTTACATCAAAATTATTTGAAAAGATCTCAAATTGCGTTGTGCTCAAATGTTAAAATTCAAGAGTCCAAAGACAAGTGAAGTGGTGCTAGCTATTGTATTCATCCACCAAGAAGTGTTGGTAACATCCAAACTCTATATTTACATTATTGTTGTGATTGATACAAGGTTATCAAGAGACTTAAAACCCTTGTGGAGGATGCACCATAGACTAGATTAATCAAGGTTGTGGTGTAAAACCCCGTGTGTGAGTGAGCCTTGGATTGGATTAGTCTAGGTTGTCTAGTGACATAAAACTCTTCGTGATAAGGATGAACCTTGTTTATTAGATTGAATAGAGGTTATTGTGGTAAAACCCATTGAAGGATTGAGCATATAGTGAATTGTTTAAAATCCTTGAGTGTGGACTCAAGATAGTGGATGTAGATCTTGGAGAGATTACACCACTATAAATTGCTTGTGCTCTTTGTTCTTCATTGTGAATTACTTTGTTATTGAGTTCATTACATTCTCATTGAATCAATTGAATATAATCTTTCCAAACCAAGTTCGTAAAAGGAAAAATTTTCGGTAATTAGCCAAAGATCTAATTCACCCCCCTTAGGTCTTTCAATTGGTATCAGAGCAAGGGCTTCTTTGTGTGGTTTTACAACCTAGAAGTTAAGATCTTATGGCTAATTTTTTAAACTTACCTTATTTGGAAAGATCTTCCACAAATAGACCTCCTTTGTTTAATAGAACAAATTACACATCTTGGAAATCTAGAGTTAAGATATATATTTGTTCTATTAACTTCAATTTGTGAAATATTGTTGAGAAAGATCCTTACATACCAATGAGAATAAGAGCTGATGGAATCACTAGAGAGCCAAAGCCAATGGACGAATATGATGAAGGTGACTCTAAAATGATGACATTGAATTACTAAGCCATGAATATCTTGAGTTGTGCATTGGATATGAATGAGTACAATTGAATGAGTGAATGCGACACCGCTCATGATATGTGGAAACTGAAATACCTAAGAGGGGGGGGGGGTGAATTAGGTATTTGACTAATTTTCGCAAATTCAAATCTTTTATATGTATAGACCAATTACAGATGATATGAATAAGAGAGAAACAAATTATGACAAACCAGTATAAGATATGTAAATAAATGAACACAAACAATTTATAGTGGTTCGATCCTCAAGATCTACCTCCACTACCTTAAGTATACACTTAAGGATTTCAATAACTCTACTATGTGCTCAAGTTCACAGATTACAAGAGAGGCTCACCACACTTTGGTTTTACACATACAACCTCTTCTAGTAATTTTTACAAACAAGGCTCACCAATCTATGGTTTTATATCTCAAACAACTTTGAATCACAACTTCAAGGATCACCCTTATCTAAAGGGTTTTATGTTATCAAGATTACCTTGCTAGAGCTAGTAGATCAACACAATTGAATAAGTAAAGAAGAGTGTGTAGATGTTACCACTTGTTGGTAGAATTTATACAAAGTTGCACCTTCACACTTTGATGTCTTTGGATTGATCAATTGAATGCACAAGACATAAGAGAGATTGAGAAATGTTTGGAATAGACTTTGGAAAGCTTAGAATATTCAAAGATTCAGTTCTTACAAAAGATTGCACGTTTACAGATTTTATAGAATTTGAAAATCTGTTGAAACAGCTATAAAACGGCTAGTTAACGGCTACTTTCAGGAAAGTCGGACGACTGAATTCTGTGTCCGAATTTTTCGGACGACCGAATTCTTCCTGCTTCGTCCGAATCTTTGTCCGAATTTCTCTGGAAGAACAGTGACCATGCTGAAGACCAAAATTCAGACGACCGAATTTTTCTTCATGCGTCAGAATCTTCTTCCGAATTTCTCTGGAAGAACAGTAGCAAACTTTTGCTACCAAATTCGGACTACCGAATTTCATGAAATTGTGTTCAAACTTTGTAAAATCATTTGAAATCAATCTTCCAAGTATTTGAAATACATTTGATATATATAGATAACTTATTTAGACAAATATAAGTTTGAAAACCACAATCAAACTCATTTGATCATTTGAAGTTTACTTAAAAACTTTTAAAACACAAAACCACATTTGCTAAAGATTCATTCAAAGTCTTTTTAAACTTAAGAAACCAATTTTTTGCTCTCTTATGCATTCAATAGACTCCAAGACATACAAGTGTAGAGTTCACATAGATATTACCTATCATCATACCTACTCTACACTTCAAGTCTTCAATGCCTTGAGGTTATTTTTGAATACACATCAAAAGACTCATAGCATAATGAGGTTGTTCTTTGTTCTTCCTCTTGAAGGCAATGAGACTTCAAACTTCTTTCTTCACAAATCCTATCACACAATATAAATATATTAGTTATCATCAATATTTGTCATGAATCAAAATTACATGATTTGCCCTTAGGGCTTACAATCTCCCCCTTTTTGATGATGACAAACTTTGATGCAATATGTGATGGATTTAAATAGATTAGCACAGAGATGTCAATGATAGAAATCAACCAATTTAGCATATTGACATACAAAAGGCTCATTATGAGCCTATGACCCAACCAACCTCCTTTTGCCTCCTTCCTTCCAACAATTAGGATAGAAGATATAGCAGTTAAGCATTTAGAAAAAGTTCTAAGAGAGGTTTTAAGGTTGTAAAAGTTTAACAATGCTCCCCCTTAGATTGTGCTCATTTTCAACCAATTTGGACTAGGATTATTATGCATCTGAATTGTTGACATATCAAGTCCAAACTTTAAAATAGGATAAATGAAAGCTCCAAATTTTGTAAATAAGCTTTCCTAAGGTTGTTCAAACATATTAGAAGAGATTAAAATATATTTGAATCAATTTGAACAAAAAATGAGCACATTTTGGTGACACAATATGGATGCATCCGAATTTTATATCATGCATCCGAATTTTGAATCCCATGCATCCGAATTTTTAATCTCATGTCCAAACTGCAACAGATTCAATATAATTGAAATTGTGAAATGATATAAAGGTTTCATAAGATTGTTCAAACGTAGTGGAATAGACTAATACAGATTTGAATCAATTTGAACAACAAAAGAATACATTTTGAATACATCCAATTCTTAAAACCTTGCATCCGAATTGTAATGCATAAAAAAAAATCATATTGATGCAACATTCAGTAGTATTAAAGATTAAGTTCACATAAAATCTAAATTCACATAAGATTAAGTCACATAAGATTAAGTTTTCACATATAATGCATCATATTGCATCATATTTTCTCCCCCTTTTGTCATAAAAAAAAAATAACAGGGATCAATGAAAATGAGATGTTCAAGTTAGCATATAAAAGAAGCTCTCATCACTGGGATTTCATCATTGAGCTTCACTATTACAAAAACAATATTTAACAAGTTCAGAATAGAAAATGCAGCAAAATGCTTAGAAAACTGAACAAAATACAGTAAAGAGATTAGAAGAGAAGGCTTAGTCTTGTGATGATGAGGTTGATGGGGAGACTCGGCTCACTCCTTTCTTGACTGCCAAGTGCTTGACTCTTCCTTGACTGAAAGAGATTGTTGCTGGAGATACAATTGCAGCTTGAGCTACTTGGCTTCCTGCCACTGGTAGATCTTCATGAGCCTGTTCTTGTTCTTTTTGTTCTGCTGTGGTCTTATCATTTCCACCCTGATGATCCTCTTCATTTCTGCTATCCTCATTATCTTCTTTCTCTACTTCTCTATTTCTTTCCTCCTCCTTTCCATCTTGAGGCTTAGAGGTTCCTTCACCACTTTGAGTGTTTCTCATAAGGATATCTTCAATGTGTTTTACTCTGTTTTCCAGTCCATCCAATTTTCCAAGAACCATTGGAGCAAATGACTCAAAGAACTTATACATTTTCTCCATTTCCTTGACATGATTGTTCAAGGCTTCTTGGAATGTTTTGGCTATAATGGTGTCCCCTCTAGATACTCCTTTACTACTAGACCTAATTCTAGTTTCTTCTTCAAATAATCTCCTTTTTGTTGGAGGTTGCTCCCCCTCACTTGAGGTGTCATGCTTTCTTTTTGTTTTCATTTCCCTAGCAAGGGTTTCTTCTTCATCCTCTTCTTCTTCTTCCTCTTCACTTTCTATAATTTTCTCTCTTTCTATTCTTTTCGGAGGAGTTTCTCTTTTTGTCCTCCATACATTATCCTCATCATGAACTAATTGCATTCTCTTAAGAGTTTCATTTGTATAAATTTCACCACTCTTAAAGGCTTGCCCTCTTCCGGGGAAGTTTGATCTTAAAATGCTTGAAGATTACAGTTAATAACCTTCCAAATGGGAATGCCTTGGTTCTTGTTTTTCTAGTCTGCAATCATATGTTTCAAGGCTATATACCCAAAATTCATTCTTCTATTCTCATGCGGGGCTAACATGATTACCATATGCATATTTCCAAGCGATGACTTGTGTCCAAAAATTAGGAACAATCATTGTGGTCACCATGTGATGTAAAACTCTACCTCTAGCATCCAAATTCTTAATTTCCCTTTCCTTTATGGCCCTAAACTCTCTTCCATTTGTAAATGCATCTTCAAATCTAACATGTGTGAAGAGTTCACGATCATAGCAATGCATGGATGCTGAATAATATCTAACTCCCTCGTCACCTACTCTACAAATTCTATTTATCAATCCTTCATTGAATTCAATGTCCATTTGTGATACTCTAGATGAATACCATTGTATCACATTATCCCCTATCATCTCAATTCTATCTTCTTTCAAATTTGCATAGAATTCATATATCAAAGTAGGATAAAATTCTTCATCAATGAAGAGCAAACTACTCCAACCAATATCATTGAAATGAGATAGGACAATATCCATATTTGACAATTTATCAATATCCACCTTATATCCAGGAATGATTTTTCTACTATTCTTATTCCATTCATCAAATTCATGAGTAGATTTGATAGAGATAAACCTGTCAACTCCAGATTGTGTTTGAGGAATGCGAATCCTTCTTGGTTGATTGAGGATTGGGTCTCCATCTCCTTCCTTAGCCTTTCCTTTTCCTTTCTCAATATTGGGCTTCTTTGTTCAAATTAGGGCTTAGAATTTAAAAAATGAAGGAAAATTGGGATGAGAGTGTGGGATTTTGAAGGAATTTTGATTCGGATGTGAATGGGTATGAGAGGTTTTAAAAAGGATGTGAAATTCGGAAGTAGTAGTGTTGAAGAGATTGTTTCAACTTCATTTAAAGAGTCTCATCTGTAAAATTCGGTCAACCAATTTTTCAGGTCTGCGTCTGAATTTTCGAGCGAAAGTTTCTGTTTCTTCAGTTCAGAAAATTCAGTCGACCGAATTTTTTGACCTGTGTCCGAATTCTTGATCAAAAGTCTCTGTTTCTCGACACTCAGAAAATTCGGTCGACCGAATCTTCTGCAGTGCATCCGAATTTTGAATAAAAAATTTCCTGCATGCATCATGACTTCAATACACACATTAGTCATTGAATCTTGAAATTCCTAAGAGTCTTCTTAGGTGATTGAACCTTTTATCAGCCAAAGGGTTTGTAAATATGTCAGCAATTTGATCATTTGTATTAATATATTCTAAACATATATCTTTCTTAATCACATGGTCACGAATGAAATGATGTTTTATCTCTATATGCTTAGTCCTAGAATGTTGAATGGGATTTATGCTCAAGTTAATGGCGCTAGTATTATCACATAATATGGGCACACAATTGAATTTAAGACCATAATCAAGTAAAGTATGCTGCATCCATAACAATTGTGCACAACAACTTCCTGCAGCTATGTATTCAGCTTCTGCAGTGGATAAAGACACACAAGCTTGCTTTTTACTAAACCAAGATACAAGACAACTACCAAGAAATTGACAATGCACACTTGTGCTTTTACGTTCAACTTTACAACTAGCATAATCCGCATCAGAATATCCAATAAGTTCAAAAGATGAAGTTTTCGAAAACCAAAGGCCATAATCATGAGTATCAATCAAGTAACGAAAAATTCGTTTAACATAAATTAGATGAGATTCTTTAGGACAAGATTGGAATCTAGCACACAAGCATACAACAAACATAATATCTGGTCTACTAGCTGTGAGATAGAGTAAACTTCCTATCATACCTCTATATAATTTTTCATCAATACTTTTACCTTTCTCATCTTTGTCAAGTTTAGTTGATGAACTCATTGGAGTACTTATTCCTTTTGCTTGATCCATTCCAAACCTTTTCAATAGCTCCTTAGTATATTTTGCTTGATTGATGAAGACTCCATCCTTGGTTTGCTTAATTTGTAGTCCAAGGAAGAAACTTAGTTCTCCCATCATGCTCATCTCAAATTCATTTTGCATAGTTTTAGCAAACTCTTCACAAAGAGAAGTATTAGTAGAACCAAAAAATGATATCATCAACATAGATTTGTACAAGCAAAATATCATTTTTAGAAGATGTTTTAATAAAAAGAGTTGTGTCTACTTTTCCTTTAGTAAAACCTTTTGAGAGAAGAAAACCACTTAATCTTTCATACCAAGATCTTGGAGCTTGTTTCAGTCCATATAGAGCTTTAGTTAATTTGAAAACATGATTGGGAAATTTTTCATGAATAAATCCAGGAGGTTGTTCTACATAAACTTCTTCTTCAATAAAACCATTTAGAAAAGCACTTTTGACATCCATTTGAAATAGTTTAAAGTCTTTAAAACAAGCAAATGCCAAGAGTATTCGATAGACTCTAATCCAGCCCCTTTGGAGCAAAAGTTTCATCATAATCAATATCTTCTTCTTGATTGAAGCCTTGAGCAACAAGTCTAGCTTTATTTCTAACTACTTCTCCTAGTTCATTTAACTTATTTCTAAATATCCATTTTGTACCAATAACGAGAATGATCATGAGGTCTAGGAACAAGAGTCCAAACTTTATTTCTCTCAAACTGATTTAACTCTTCTTCCATAGCAATAATCCAGAAATTATCACACAATGCATCATCAATATTTTTAGGTTCAATATGAGATAAAAGTGCAAAATTATCAATAAAGTACCGTCATGTTTTAACTCCTTGAGAGACATCACCAATGATTTGCTCCTTAGGATGACTTCTTGCATATGTGAGATCCTTTGGAAGCTCTTGATTATTGCTTGATTGACCATCATGTTCTTGCTCCATTATTTCTTCTTCTTTAGCATGATCTTCAAATGTAGGTACTTGGTGTTGAGTTTGATTTTCAACCATTGAAGAACCTGCATCATCTTCATTTCTTCTTTGAAGATAAATATTAGATTCATCAAAAGTTACATGAATAGTTTCTTCAACACATAATGTCCTTTTATTATAGACTCTATAAGCCTTTTTATTAGATGAATAGCCTAGAAATATACCTTCATCAGATTTCCTGTCAAACTTACCAAGATTGTCACTAGTATTTAAAATAAAACATTTACAACCAAATACTTTAAAATATACAATTGATGGAGTTTTATCAAATAGAAGTTCAAAAGGTGTTTTTCTTATAAAAGGTCTTAGTAAAACTCTATTCATTACATAGCATGCTGTATTTACAGCTTCAGCCCAAAAGTATTTAGGTAAAGAGTTTTCACAAAGCATTGATCTAGCCATTTCTTGTAATGTTCTGTTTTTCCTCTCAACAACTCCATTTTGTTGAGGTGTTTTGGCTGCTGAAAAATTATGAGTGATACCATATTCATCACAGAATTTTGTAAAATATTGGTTGCAAAACTCTCTTCCATTATCACTTCTAATAGATATTAGATTGCAATTAAGAGAAATTTGAACCTTCTTAAAATTTTTTGAAAATTCATAAAATGTTTCATCTTTTTGTGATAAAAATATTACCCATGTAAATCTGGAAAAATCATCAACAATCACATAAGCATATCTTTTACCACCAAGACTAGTAGTCCTCATAGGTCCAAATAAGTCCATGTGAACTAGTTCAAGAGGCTTTGAGGTAGAAACCATTTTCTTTGGTTTGAAAGATGTTTTTGATTGTTTTCCATATTGACAAGCATCACAAATCTGAGTTTTGTCAAAATGCATTTTTGGTAATCCTCTAACTAGTTCTTGAGTAGAAAGTTTGTTTAATAAATCTATACTCACATGTCCTAATCTTCTATGCCATAAAAATCCATCATTGTCATGAATTGCAAGACATTTAATGTCATTAGTGATAAGCTCATCAAGATATAACACATATACATTACTTACTCTTTTAGCTACAAAGATAGTTTTATTGCTTGCATTATCAAGAATAGTACAAGTATCACATTTAAACTCTACTTTGCAACCATTATCACATAATTGACTAATGCTAAGTAAATTATATTTTAAACCATCAATAAGTAAAACTTGTTTGATAAGAGGGAATGAACATTTACCAATGTTACCTATTCCAAGTATTTTCCCTTTCTTCTTATCTCCAAAAGTGACAAAGCCTTCACTTGTAGCTTGAAGCTCACTAACAAGTGATGCATTTCAGATCATGTTCCTTGAACGACCACTATCAAGAAACCATTTTGTGGCACTTGATCTTGAGGCAAATTGTACCTATACCAAATTGGAAAGAGTGATTTTTGGTACCCATATCTTCTTGGGTCCAAGAGGGTTAGTGACAGTTCCTTTAACTTTCCATATAGTCTTTACTCCATTTTCTATCTTTCTTTTTATAAAGCACTTAGACACTTTGTGTCCATGCTTACCACAATATGTACAGCAAGTATGAGACCTATAATGAGAAGATTCTTTAACAAATGTCTCTTTTGGTTTTGAATGAAGGCAATCATGTGTAAAACCTAGACCATGCTTTACAAATGAGGATCTTTGATACCCAAGTAATTTATTTAAATTGTTTCTTCCATTTGTAAATTTCTCAATGCATAAAGTAAGATCATTTACTTTCCTTTTTAAAAAACCTCATGATCTTTTAGCATGGATTCAAGAGAAATAATTTTTGAACACAGCTTTTTGTTTTCAAAAGATACATGTTGTATGGTAGTGTTCAAAACTTCCTTTTCAATGGTAAGAGAATTTATGGTCTCAAGAAGTCTATCATTTTCGAGACATAATTTTGAATTTTCATTTGAAAGATCCCTAATTTTGGATTTTATTTCTTTATTTCTTCTTGAAGCCTTTTTCAGTTCTTCATACAATTCTAGAATTAAATCACTAGAATCAATATCATCATCACGTAAATTTGAAATAGAGGGAGAAGATTGTACCTCATCATCAATGGCCATGAAGCATATGTTGGCCTTTCCTTCACTTTCATCCTCACTTTTCTGTTGATCCCACGTTCCAGCTAGTCCTTTTTCCTTTGTTGGCGATTTCTTTCTGTTTTTGCTTTCTCTTTCCCTTTCCAACACTCGGGACGATCAGCAATAAGATGCTCAGTACTCTTGCATTCAAAGCATTGAGGTTTATATGATGAAGATTGTCCACTCTTCTTGACTGGCTTTCTTCCTTTCTTGAGAAATTCCTTTTTGTAGAATCTCTTGAACTTCTTCACTTGCCATTGCAATTTCTTCTTCTCCACTTGTTTCCTCCTTCTTCTTCACTTGAAGATTGTTCTTGTTCACTCAAGTTGTTTGAGGCATTAAGCACTACTCCTTTTCTTCCCTTTTCCTCATCTTCCTTATCATTCAACCTCTTAATCTTCATTTCATGAGTAAGTAGCGATCCAATAAGTTCTTCAAGAGGAAGAGTTTTTAGATTTTTGGACTCCTCAATAGCTAGCGTCTTTGGCTGCCAAGATTTTGGTAGAGCATCCAAAATCTTTCTGTTTTGCTCTCCCATAGTATAGCCTTTACCATAAGCTTTCAAGCCATTGGAAATATTAGTAAACCTTGTAAACATATCACTAATATTTTTGCCTTGTTTCATAGTAAACAATTCATAATCTCTAACAAGCATAGCAAGTTTAGATTCTTTAACTTGATTAGTACCTTCATGTGTAATTTGAAGTAATCTCCACATATCATGTGCAGAATCACACCCACTAACTCTATTATATTCAGTAACATCTAAAGCACAGCTCAATATATTCATGGCTTGATAATTTAGAGTCATTTTCTTTGAATCATGCTCATCAAATTCATCAGTGGATTTGGGTTCAGGAGTTACTCCATCTGCTCTCATTTTCATTGGGACATAGGGACCTTTCTCAAATATGTTCCATAAATCAAAATTGATAGAACAAATATATATTTTAACTCTAGACTTCCAAAATGTATAATTTGTTCCATCAAACAATGGAGGTCTGTTTGTAGAAGATCCTTCTAGGTAAGGTAGATTTGACATATTAGCTATAGGATCTTTGTCTTCTAGGTTGTAAAACCGCAAAAGAAGTTCTAGCTCTGATACCAATTGAAATACCTAAGAGGGGGGGTGAATTAGGTATTTAGCTAATTTTCGCAAATTCAAATCTTTTATATGTATAGACCAATTACAGATGATATGAATAAGAGAGAAACAAATTATGGCAAAGCAGTATAAGAAATGTAAACAAATGAACACAAACAATTTATAGTGGTTCGATCCTCAAGATCTACCTCTACTACCTTAAGTATACACTTAAGGATTTCAATAACTCTACTATGTGCTCAAGTTCACAGATTACAAGAGAGGCTCACCATACTTTGGTTTTACACATACAACCTCTTCTAGTAATTTTTACAAACAAGGCTCACCAATCTATGGTTTTATATCTCAAACAACCTTGAATCACAACTTCAAGGATCACCCTTATCTAAAGGGTTTTATGTTATCAAGATTACCTTGCTAGAGCTAGTAGATCAACACAATTGAATAAGTAAAGAAGAGTGTGTAGATGTTACCACTTGTTGCTAGAATTTACAAAAAGTTGCACCTTCACACTTTGATGTCTTTGGATTGATCAATTGAATGCACAAGACATAAGAGAGCTTGAGAAATGTTTGGAATAGACTTTGGAAAGCTTAGAATATTCAAAGATTCAGCTCTTACAAAAGATTGCACATTTATAGCTTTTATAGAATTTGAAAATTAGTTGAAACAGCTACAAAACGGCTAGTTAACGGCTACTTTCAGGAAATTCGGACGACCGAATTCTGCGTCCGAATTTTTCGAACGACCGAATTCTTCCTGCTTCGTCCGAATCTTTGTCCGAATTCTCTGGAAGAACAGTGACCATGCTGAAGACCAAAATTCGGACGACCGAATTTTTCTTCATGCGTCCGAATCTTCTTTCGAATTTCTCTGGAAGAACAGTAGCAAACTTTTGCTACCAAATTCGGACGACCGAATTTCATGGAATTGTGTTCAAACTTTGTAAAATCATTTGAAATCAATCTTCCAAGTATTTGAAATACATTTGATATATATAGATAACTTATTTAGACAAATATAAGTTTGAAAACCACAATCAAACTCATTTGATCATTTAAAGTTTACTTAAAAACTTTTAGAACACAAAACCACATTTGCTAAAGATTCATTCAAAGTCTTTTTAAACTTAAGAAACCAATTTTATGCTCTCTTATGCATTCAATAGACTCCAAGACATACAAGTGTAGAGTTCACCTAGATATTACCTATCATCATACCTACTCTACACTTCAAGTCTTCAATGCCTTGAGTTTATCTTTGAATACACCTCAAAAGACTCATAGCATAATGAGGTTGTTCTTTGTTCTTCCTCTTGAAGGCAATGAGACTTCAAACTTCTTTCTTCACAAATCCTATCACACAATATAAACATATTAGTTCTCATCAATATTTTTCATGAATCAAAATTACATGATTTGCCCTTAGGGCTTACAGAAACTACTTCAAGCCACTCATGAAGAAGAAAGAGTCAATGTATGCTTTATGGCAATAAACGATGAGGTACAATCCACTCCCTCTATCTCTGCTTGTTATGAAGATGATGTTGATGATCCTAGTGAATTACTTGTTGATATGTATGAAGAATTTAAAAAGGCTTCAAAAAGAAATAAGGAAATAAAATTCAAAATTATATTGTGAAAACAAAAAGCTTCTTGAATCTATTGATTGTTTAAATAATGAAAAAGAAGTTTTAAATGTTTCTTTACAAAACATATCTTTTGAAAATAATGCTCTTTGTACAAAAGTTTCTTCTCTTGAAATAATGCTTAGTGACCATGAAATTTTAAAAAGGAAAGTTGATGATCTTACATTATGTATTGAAAAATTTACAAATGGAAGAGATAAGCTTGACAAACTAATTGGATCTCAAAGATCTTCTTTTATTAGAAAGGGTCTTGGTTACAATCATGTAAATAATGAGCCTAAATATAAAAATTTCTTTGTTAGCGCTACTTCTGGTTCAATGCCTCATACTTGTTGTACATATTGTGGAAAACATGGACACAAGGCCATTAGGTGCTCCGTTAAAAGAAAAATAGAAAATGGTGTTAAAACCATTTGAAAAGTAAAGGGAATCATCACTAACTCTCATGGACCCAAGCAAATTTGGGTACCAAAAGTCTCTTCATCTCATTTGGTGTAGGTACATTTTCCTCCAAGATCAAGTGCCACTAAATGATTTCTTGATAATGATTGCTCAAGATACATGACAGAAAATACATCACTCATTAGTGAGCTTTAAGCTACAAACGAAGAATTCATTACATTCAATGACAATAAGAAAGGAAGAATTCTTGGTATAGGTAACATTGTCAATAGTATAACTATTTTTGTTGCAAACTGTATTAGTAATGGTTATGTGCCTTGCCTTGATGAACTTGTTGCGTATGAAGTTAGATGATTTTCAATTCATGATAATGACGGTTATTTATGGCATAGTAAACTTGATCATGTTAGCATGGGCTTGTTGAATTTTTTTAAGAACTTGTTAAAGGATTACCAAAAATTCATTTTGAGAAAAAAAATCATCCTTGTAATACTAGCCAATTTGGAAAACAAAAAAAAAAAACTTTCTTTCAAACCTAAGAAAATGATTTTCACTTCAAAACCTCTTAAAATTGTTTATATGGATTATTTGGACCAATGAGGATCACTAGTCTTGGTGGTAAGAGGTATTTATATGTGATTTTTGATGATTTCTCAAGATTTACATGGTGATCTTTCCAGCACAAAAGGATAAAGTATTTTTTATGAATTTGTAAGACTTTTCAAAAAGGTCCAAATCTCCCTTTGAGTGAAAATTCATTTTTAGTAGAAGTGACAATGGGAGAGAATTTTACAATCAAGATTTTACAAAACTTTGTGATGAAAATGGGATTGTTCACAACCTTTTCACCTGCCAAAACACCTCAACAAAATGGAGTTGTTGAAAAGAAAAATCGTACTTCACAAGAAATGACTAAGTCTCCGCTTGGTGAAAATTCTTTACCAAATTATTTTTGGGACAAAGCTGAAAACACTTCTTGTTATGTTTTGAATAGAGTTCTTTTGAGGCCATTTTTGAGAAAAACATCTTTTGAACTTCTATTTGATAGAATACCCTACAATTTGAACATGCATGACAAGTTTTATCAAATATACATAAATATGCATAACAAAGTACTTTATATTGAATACCACTAGCCTATATTGCCTATTTCAATGTGTTTGGTTGCAAGTGCTTTATATTGAATATGCACAACAAATTGGGAAAAGTTGGTAGAAAATTGGATAAAGGGATATTCATTGGTTATTCCTCTAACAACAAGGCTAATAGAGTTATACAATAAAAAGAACTTTATATGTAAGCTTTGATGAGTCTAACATCTATTTGGATAGAAGAGATGATGATCATGCAGTTGCTTTCGTGAATAATAAGCAAACTCATCTTCAAGCTTCAACCTTGAAAGATCATGTCGATGAAGAAGAGATGAGTAAGCAAGAACAAGATAACCAACCTAGTGGTGACCAAGAGCTACCAAAGGTTCTAAGATATGCAAGAGGCCACCCTAAGGAGCAAATCATTGGTGATGTATCACAAGATGTTAGAATGAGACGGTACTTATTGACAACTTTGCACTTTTATCTCACAATGAGCTTAAGAATATTAATGATGCATTGTGTAATGATTTTTGGATTATCATTATGAAAGAGGAGCTAAATAATTTAAAAAGGAATAAAGTTTGGAAACTTGTCCCAAAACCCCATGATTACCCTATTATTGGCACAAAATGTTTTTTTTAGAAATAAATTGAATAGATCAGGGGAAGGTGTAAAAAATAAATCTAGATTTGTCACCCAAAGGATTCAATCAAAAAGAGGAAATTTATTATGATGAAAACTTTGCTCCAAATGCTAGACTTAAGTCCATAAGAATGCTTTTGACTTTTACTTGCTTTAAAGGTTTTAAGTTATTTCAAATGAATGTCAAAAGTGCTTTTCTAAATGGTTCTATTGAGGAAGAGGATTATGTGGAACAATCACCCAGTTTTGGTCATGAAAAGTTTCCTAACCATGTTTTCAAATTATCCAAAGCTTTGTATGATTTAAAACAAGCTCCTAGAGCTTGGTATGAAAAATTGTGTGGTTGTCTTCTTTCAAAAGGGTTTTCAAGAGGAAAGGTTGACACTACTCTTTCCATAAAAACCTCTTGCAACAATGATCTTTTACTTGTGCAAATATATATGTTGATAATATCAAATTTGATGCTACTAGTGTTTTAGTTTGTGAGAAATTTGTCAAGTTGTTGCAAAGCGAGTTCGAAATGAGCATGATGGGAGAACTCAACTTCTTTCTTGGATTACAAATCAAGCAAACCAAGGATGACACTTCTATAAATCAATCCAAATATACCAAAGAATTTTTTGAAGAAGATTTGGAATGGATCAAGAAAAAGGTATAAGCACTTCAATGAGTTCATCAATCAAACTTGATAAATAAGAAAAAGGTAAAAATGTTGATGAAAAGGTATATAGAGGTATGATTGGTAGTTTACTTTATCTTACCACAAGCATACTAGATATTATGTTTACCATATGCTTGTGTGCTAGATTTTAATATTGTCCAAAAGAGTCTCATTTGATTCCCATTAAGCATATTCTTCATTATCTCATTAATACATTTGATTATGGACTTTGGTTACAAAATCATCTTCTTTCAATCTTGTTGCATATACGGGTACGACTTTGCTAGATGCAAAGTCAAGTGTAAAAGTACTAGTTGTCATTTTCAATTTCTTGGTAATTGTTTTGTCTCTTGTTATATCAAGTAACAAGCTTATGTGTCATTACCTACTGCCGAAATAAAAAATATTGCCGCCGGTAGTTGTTGTACTCAAGTGCTGTAAAAAAAAGCACTCTTTACTTAATTTTGGCTTAGACTTCAAAGGTGCACTCATTTTATGTGATAACACAGTGCTGTAAATTTGACGTTAAATTCAATTCAACACTCTAGGACTAAGCCATTAGCTGAAGAAAGGTTTGACCAATCTTAGAAGAAACTTAGGGATTTAAAAATTCAATAACTAATGAGTATATTCAAGTGTTGTAGCTCCAGGTGAATTTTAGATGCAAGGTTTGGACACATACAAAGCATTCGGATGTCCAAACTTCACTATTAAATACCAATCTCTCTTGATTCTCGTATTCTAAGCACTAAATACTCTTTGAAAATCACACCCTTTCTCTGAAATTCACAATGGTGAGGACAGAGAATCCTAGGATGAGAAAAGGAAAGGGAAAAGCCAAAGAAAGAGAAAGAGGACCAGTGATCAATCCATATTTTGTTGAAATTTTAAAATTCGAATGAATAAGTCAAAAATTCGGATGCATCCATATTTTGTTGCCAAAAAGTGCTCTTTTGTTGTTCAAATTGATTCAAATATGTTTTAATCTCTTCTAATATGTTTGAACAACCTTAGAAAAGCTTATTTTCAAAAATTGCAGCTTTCATTTCACTTATTTTACAGTTCGGACTTGCTATGTCAAAATTCGGATTCACAACATCTCAAGTACAAACTTGTTAAAAAATGAGCACAATCTAAGGAGGAGCATTGTTAATCTTTTCTGACCTTTAATACCTCTCCTAGAAGTTTTCTTAATGCTTAAATGCTATATCTTTTATCCTAGTTATTGGAAGGAATGAGGTAAATGGAGGTTGGTTTGGTCATAGGCTCATATTGAGCCTTTTGAAATGTCAATATGCTAAATTGGTTATTATCTATCATTGACATCAATACTTCTTTGTACTACATTGTTTATATCCATCACATTTGCATCAAAGTTCGTCATCATAAAAAAGGAGAGATTGTTATCACTAAGGATAAATCATGAAGTTTTTCCAAACTTTGAAAATGGTTACTGTGCTTCCAGAGAAATTCGGACGCATAGGATAAAGTTCGGACGTCCAAACTTTCTCTGATAGCATGGTTACTGTTTTTCCAGAGAAATTTGGACGAATGTTTGGACACAGAAGGAAAAGTTCAAACGTTCGAACTTTTCCAAACAACTTAGCACAGTAAAGTTCGGAAGTTCTGACGTATAGGAGAAATTAGCCAATGACCTAATTCACCCCCTTCCTCTTAGGTCTTAGAAAATCAAGAAGAAGGCATTGATTATGATGAAACTTTTACTCCGGTAGCTAGACTTGAATCCATAAGAATACTTTTAGATTTTCATGTTTTAAAGGATTTAAACTATTTCAAATAGATGTCAAAAGTGCATTCCTAAATGATTTTATTGAAGAAGAGATTTATGTGGAACAACCACCCGGTTTTATTCATGAAAAGTTTCCTAATCATGTTTTCAAACTAACCAAGGTCTTATATGGATTGAAACGAGCTCCTAGAGCTTGGTATGAAAGACTAAGTGGATTTCTCCTCTCAAAAGGATTTTCATAAGGAAAAGTTGATACAACACTATTTATAAAAACATCTTGTAATAATGATATCTTACTTGTGCAAATTTATGTGGATGACATTATATTTGGTGCCACTAATACATCTCTTTGTGAAGATTTTGCCAAATCAATGCAAAATGAATTTGAAATGAGCATGAAGGGAGAACTGAATTTCTTTCTTGGGCTTCAAATCAAGTAAACTAAGGATGGAGTCTTCATAAATCAAGCAAAGTATACCAAAGAGCTATTGAAAAGATTTGGAATGGATCAAGCAAAGTGGATAGGCACACTAATGAGCTTATCAACTAAACTTGATCAAGATGAGAAAGATAAAAATGTTGATGAAAAGGCATGTAGAGGTATGACTGGGAGTTTACTTTATCTCACCGCAAGTAGACCAGATATTATGTTTTTCTTGTGCTTATGTGCTAGATTCCAATCTTGCCCTAAAGAGACTCATTTAATTTCTATTAAACACATCTTTTGTTATTTGATTGATACACATGACTATGGCCTTTGGTTTTCAAATCTTCATCTTTTGATCTTGTTGGATATTCGGATGCTAATTTTGTCGGATGTAAAGTTGAGCATAAAAGCACTAGTGGTCATTGTCAATTTCTTGGTAGTTGTCTTCTATCTTGGTATAGTAAAAAACAAGCATATGTGTATTTATCTACCGCTGAGGCTGAATATATCGTTGCCGGTAGTTGTTGTACTCAAGTGTTATGGATGAAGCACACTCTACTTGACTATGGTCTAGAATTCAATTGTGTGTCTATATTATGTGATAATACTAGTGCTATCAATTTAAGCATAAATCTCATTCAACATTCTAGGACTAAGCATATAGAGATTAAACATCATTTTATTTGTGATCATGTAGCTAAAAGAGATATATGCTTGGAATATGTGAATACAAATGATCAAATTATTGATATATTTGCCAAGCCTTTGGCTGGGGAACAGTTTAGTTACCTAAGAAGGCTCTTAGGTATCTCAAAATTCAATTACTAATGTGTCTGTTGAAGTATGGTAGAAACAGGGAATATTCGGACGCATAATTTGGATGCATTGAGAGAAATTCAGATGTCCAAGCTTTCTCCAGAAAATTCTAGATAGAAAGATTCAGACGCATGTTCTCGGTCGTCCAAATTTTCTGAAACTAAAGAAACATAGAAGTTCGAACGTAGGTTCAGACACAAACCTGAAAATTTGGTCGTCCAAACTGAGCGATTGCAACGATTTTAAATGAATCCGAACTGTCATTTCTCATACTTTTTAACTTCCAAACTCTCTTCTCTCTCAAAACCCACATAACCCTCTTGCATCCAAACACAAATTTCTCTGAAATTTCACCACCTTCACATCAAATCGACTGAATTTTTGAGTTCTAAGCCCTAAACACTTCCTACAAATCACTCTATTGCAAACAAAAATATCATGGTGAGAACTAAGAGAGCAAATGTTGAAAAGGGAAAGGGGAAGGGAAAGGAAGGAGATGGTGGACTGATCATAAACAAACCAAGAAGATTCAGGGTTCCTCAAACATCATCTGGATTGGATAGATTCATCTTTATCAAGGCAGCCTCTGAGTTTTGAAGAATGGAATAAGAAAAACAGAAAAATTATTCTTGGATACAAGGTGAGCTTGGAAAGACTCTCCAATATGGGTAACGTCTTATCTCTTTTTGGTGATATTGGACGGAGTAATTTGCTAGTAGCTGATGAAGAATTTTACCCTGCACTTATATATGAGTTTTATGCAAATCTCAAAGAAGAAATAATTGAACATGTGGGGGAAAATGTAGTACAATGGTATTCTTCTAGAGTATCCCAAGTGGATTTTGAGTTCAATAATGCATTTAAATGTTTAGAAATTTATACAAATGACTCTCTTAGAAGGATGCAATTGGTTCTTGATGAAGATGACATATGGAGAACTAAAAAGGAAACTCCTTCAAAAAGAGAAGAGGTTGAAGAAAGCGAGGAGGTTGAGGAAGAAGAGGGTGAAGAAGAAACACTAACTAGAGAAATGAAGACAAAAAGAAGACATGACACATCAAGTGAGGGGGAGCAACCTCCCTCAAAAAGAAGACTCTTTGAAGAAGTTCCAACTCCTCAATCTCAACCAAATATTGAAGAAGCTCCCAATGGTGAAGGGATTACTAGAGGTGACACCATAGTGGCTAAGGCATTCCAAGAAGCCTTGAACAACCACATCAAGGAAATGGAGAAATGTACAAATTCTTTGAATCATTTGCTTCAATAGTTCTTGGAAAGCTAGATGGATTGGAAAATAGAGTAAAGTACATAGAGGAGATGTTAATGAGAAATGCACACAGTGGTGAAGGACCCTCTAGACCTCAATCTAAGGATGACAAGGATGATGAAGGAGATGAGAAAGAGGATGAAGATGATGAAAGTGGAAATGGAGATGACAATGGGGTTGATGATCAAGGAGGAAACAATGAATTCGTGGCAAGACAAGGAGAAAGAAATGAAGATGTACAAGAGAGCCACAAGAAGGAAGAAGACAAATCTAGAGAGCAAAAATTATCTCACCATCAACTATCTCATTCAGCCAAGGAAGGGTCAAACATGTGGCAATCAAGAAGGGATTCAGCAAGGCCTCTCCATCAACATCACAAAACTAAGCATCTCTTCAAACCTACCTCTTTACTATTTTTAATTAATTATTTGTACTTAGTATAACTTATATGTTTTATTTCCAGCTTTCCTTATGAAATTTCTAGGCTTTTTCTTAATTTCTGCAATTTCTGTAATAGCTTGACTTATGAAGCTCAATGATGAAACCTTAGTGTTGAGAGCTTCTTTTGTTAATGATATTTTGATCACCCTAAGCTTAATTGTTGCTAAAAAGGGGGAGAAGAAGTTGACTTACAAAAATATGCTAAACTGTTAGTTACTATTTTTGTTGGCCCTAGTTGAATGTGCTATACTGTCAGTCTCATTTTCATTACCCCATCTTTGAGTGATGACAAAAGGGGGAGAAAAAATGATGACTGCAAAATGTAATGTGTTAAGTGGTATCAAAAGAATGATGGCTGCAAAATGTAATGAGCTATGTGTTGTGTGCTATGTGTTGTAATGTGCTATGTATTGTGTGCTATGAGCTGTAAAATGAGTGTATTATGTGAAAACATTTGGCTGCATTTGGAATTTAATTGAATGTGTTATAATATGTGAGATTTCGGTTGTTTTCTGAGATTTTGGAATTTGGTTAAGTTGAAGTTGAAATCTTGATCTTGGTTCTTGACTTGACCTATAATTTTGGATTACCTCATGAAAACTAAAAGACCTAAGAGGGTGGGGTGAATTAAGTTTTTGGCTAATTTTTGAAAACTATATCCTTCTCATGAAATGAGTTTGGAGAGATTATATTCACTTGTATCAATGAGAGAATAATGAATTCAATGACAAACCAATAAACAATTTAAGAGCAATGAACACAAGTAATTTATAGTGGTTCGATCTCTTCAAGATCTACATCCACTACCTTGAGCCTACACTCAAGGATTTCAACCAATCTATTATATGCTCAAATTCAATCAATTACACAAGAGGCTCACCACAAATGGTTTTACACCAACAAACTCTTTTGCAATTCTACAAACAAAGTTCACCCTACCAAAGGATTTTATATCTACAAACAACCTTGAATCAATATCTCATAGACCACCCTTACCTAAAGGATTTTATGTTTTCAAGAAAACCTTGTAATGAGTAAGTAGAAAACAAGATTAAATAGAGTATGGATGAGATGTTACCACAACTTGGTAGATGATTACACAATTTAGTACCACTTCGCTTTGTTGTCTTTGAAATCTTGAATAATCACTTGTAAGAACAAGAACAAAGAGAGCTTTGATGTTTTCAAATGATATTAGAGTGTTAAGATTTCTTAGATGTTCAAAAGTTACAAAAAACTCTAAAGTTTATAGCTTTTATAGATTTCAAAAATCAGTTTTAACCGTCATAAAAAGGCTAGTAACGGCTAGTTTCTGAGGTGTTCGGATGACCAAACTTGTTCCTCGGCATTTGAACTATCATCTAAACTTTACTCAATATTTCCCAGTGCATCCGAACTTGCATTCGAATTTCTCTGGAAGTACAGTAGCCATTTTCAAAGTTTGGATATCCGAACTTGCGTCCGAATTGTTCAAACTTTGTGAAATCATTTGAAAATCAACCTTAATAAGTTTGAAAACATTTTGTATAAAACAATAAGTCATTTAAACACTTTTAAACTCAAAAAACCATTACAAAAATACTTTTGATCATTCAATGTTTACTCAAAATCATTTAAGACTCAAAAACACACTTGTTAATCAAAAGTGCTCTCTTGTTGTCTAAAGTGATCCAAATCTATTTTAATCACTTCTGATATGTCTGAACAACCTTAAGAAAACTTTATTTCATTTTAAACTTTTATTATATGAGACTTATTGCAGTATGGACTCATAGTCTAAAATTTAAATTTCTTGAAAATGAGCACAATCTAAGGGAGAGCATTATTAAACTTTTACAACATTTAAAATCTCTCTTAGATCTTTTCTTAATGCTTAAATGCTATATATATCCTATCCTAGTTGTTGGAAGGAAGGAGGTAAATGGAGTTTGGTTGGGTCATAGGCTCATATTGAGCCATTTGAATGTCAATATACTAAATTAATTATAATCCATCATTGACATCAATACTTCTCTGTACTACACTGTTTAATCTATCACATTTTGCATCAAAGTTTGTCATCATCAAAAAGGAAAAATTTGTTAGCCCTAAGAGCAAATCATATAGTAGTAGATGTAGATCTTGAAGAGATCGAACCATTATAAATTGCTTGCGTTCATTGCTCTTAAATTGTTTATTGCTTTGTCATTGAATTCCTTATTCTCTCATTGATACAAGTGAATATAATCTATCCAAACTCATTTCATAAGAAGGAAATAGTTTTCAAAAATTAGTCGAAGACTTAATTCACCCCCCTCTTAGGTCTTTCCGAAAGGAAAGTGACTTAACTTTGAAATATTGATTACTCAATCATGAATTATGTTATATTATACATATTCTCGAATTAGTAAAACATATGAATAAATATTTAAAAATAAAATTTTTATTAAAAAATATGATTTCATACCTTAGAATTAAAAGTTATTAATATTTCATCAAGTTTTTGAAACTTTTATTTGTAATAACTATTATCAATTACAAAGTCGTTAAACCATAAATTTTATGTTGCTAAAGTATTATCCAAAAAATCAATGTTGATTAATTTTTACTTGCACCAATGTAATAATTATAAAATTAATAATTAAGAGGCCCGAACAAGACAAAACACTCTTCTTGACATTCTTCTAGGAAAAAAAAGGTATAACGTAAAATTTTAAGTTTTTTCATAATTCAAAGAAAAATAATTATAACCATTACTTTAATATAAATGATAAACTTATGAAAGTTTTACTTAATACATGATTATTTTAACATAATACTTACGTTTTTGCCTTTCAAATATTCTATAAAGTCTCAAAATTTCCTAGACGATACTTATTTTATTCCTTTTTGAAATTGTAAATGATTGGAATCAAATTTTCAATTGATTCCGGAGTTTCCTGAGATTCTGTTGTAATATCACTGGACAAACTCTTTTATAACTCAATCTCAACTCCCACTTGCTTTGTAGTCTCTGAATCATTTTTCTCTTTGTCCTTGTACAACACATTTTCATCAAAGGTCACGTCACAGTGTCTCAAGATTTTTCTATTTTTGTCATCCCAAAACCTGTAGCCAAACATGTCAGAACCATAGCCTATGAAGTAGCACTTCACAGCCTTAGCATCAAGCTTGTCTCTTTTCTCCGGATCAACATGAACATAAGCAGTGCAACCAAAAGTTCTCAAATGAGAGTACTTGAGTTCTTTTCCTGTCCATACCTCTTCTAGAATCTTGAATCCTAGAGGAACTGATGGTCCTCTATTAATCAAATATGCAGCCGTGCTCACAGCATCTGCCCAAAATGTCTTTGGCAATCCAGAATGTATTATCATACTCCTTGCACGCTCATTCAATGTTCTGTTCATCCTCTCAGTAATTCCATTCTGTCTTGCCTTACCAGGAACTGTCCTCATTAATCTGATTCCCTCAGCTAAACAGAATGCTTTGAATTCTGACTTGTCGTACTCCCCTCCATTGTCAGACCTTAGGCATTTGATCTTCAAACCGGTCTGATTCTCAACTTCAGCTTTCCACCTCTTGAATGTGTCAAACACATCTGACTTGTGTTTCAAGAAGTAAACCCATACCTTCCTGCTGAAATCATCAATGAAGGTGACATAGAACTTGGATCCACCAAGTGATGAAATTGGAGATGGTCCCCAAACATCAGTGTGGACCATTTCCAACCGTACTTTCTTTGGTTCTCTGGGGACCTTCGTGAAACTAACTCTTTTCTGTTTGCCCATAACACAACCCTCACAGAAACTCATATCAACAGATTTCAGACCCTCTAAAGCTCCTTTTGCAACCATCATCTTCATCCCTTTAGCACTCATGTGTCCAAGTCTGTTATGCCACAGACTTGAACTGGAAGCACATTCAGCAACAGTAGCTATATTTATACACTCTGCAGTGGTGTATAAGGTTCTAGATTTTGTGCCACGCGCTACTACCATAGCACCTTTCACAATCTTCCACGAACTCTTCCCAAACTCTGTTGCATAGCCTATGCTGTCCAACTGACCAATAGAGATCAGATTCTTCTTGAGATCTAGAATATATCAGACATCCTCCAATGTCCACTGATTTCCTGCTGGAGTTTGTATGCAGACGTCTCCTTTTCCTTCAATGTCCAAGTTCTTATTATCAGCAAAATACACATTTCCAAAATTTCCAAACTTGAAATTTCGGAACAATTCCTTGCTCGGAGACGAATGAAAAGATGCACCCGAATCCAAAATCCAGGATTCAACAGGGCTGTCCACACTAAGGATTAGAGCATCTCCAATATCTTCTGCTGAATTTACAGAATCATTATCATCTCCAGATTTGTAATTCTGCTTCTTCTTTAGTTTTGTACAGTCAGTCCGAAAGTGCCCTTTTTCTCCACAATTCCAACACGTTACATTTGGTTTGTTTGGAGATTTTCCTCTGTTCTGTGATTTTGATCGGCTATGTTTGATTTGGCCCTTTGATCTGCTTCTCTCCCTTCTGTCAACGCTGAGAGCACTACCCGATAAATCTCCAATTTCTCGTTTGCGAATACTTTCGCTGAGAACAACATCTCGGATTTCATCAAACTTCAGTTTCTCAGACCCCCAGGAACTACTAATCGCAGCAACAACAGTATCCCAAGACTCAAGTAAAGAAGACATCAAAATAATTGCTTTAATTTCATCTTTGAAATTAATATCCACAGAACTCAGTTGACTCACGATCATATTGAATTCGTTTATATGATTCGTAACAGATCCACTTTCAGACATCTGTAAATTGAACAATTTACGCATCAAATATACCTTGTTCATAGCTGATGGTTTTTCGTACATATTCGCGAGCGCTTTCAACAGATTTGCCGTTGACTTCTCCTTGACGATGTTGAACGCCACATTTCTAGACAGCGTCATTCGGATCAACCCTAGAGCTTGCCGATCTTTGAGTTTCCATTGCTCCTCGGTCATGGAATCCGGCATCACCCCGGATAAGGGTTCGTGAAGATCTTTCTGGTACAGATAATCTTCAATCTACATCTTCCAGAAACCGAAATCAGATCCATCAAACTTCTCGATTCCAATCTTCGTACTCTCCATCTGCACAGATCGTGGTGAATTTCTCCTTGCTCTGATACCAGTTGTTAGGATCAAGAACACACCATACAATCTCTAATGAAGAAAATAATAAACGAAGAAGAAGAGAGAGGAAAAATTAAGGAGAAATAAAATACGTGGTAACGCCCGTAGGTAAACTCCACGGCGGTAAGGTTTTATATTGATGATTTTGAGTATATTCAGTTACCAAGAATACAGGCTATAAAAATAGCTATTTGGAGAATAAAAGGTACAACCTAAAAAACTAATTAAATATTAATCAGGCTCCACAACCTAACAGGAGCAACTCCCCACAAAAAGAAGACTATTTGAAGAGGTACCCTCTATTGAAGGAAAAGAAGTTGAAGGTGATAATCTTACTAGAAGTGATATCATAGTTGCCAAACTATTTCAAGAGACATTGAACAGCCATGTAAATGAAGTGGAGAAGATGAACAAATTCTTCGAGTCCTTTGCTCCAATGATTCTTGGCAAATTTGATGGTTTTGAAGCTAGAGTCAAGAATACGGAAGAAGACTTGAGGAAGATTTCTCAAGTAGTTTTAAATGGTGAAAATTCCTATAAAGCCAAATGAAGAAGATCAAGAAGATAATATGAGTGAAGATGGCAACAACTAGGATGATAGTAATGACAGTGAAAATTGAGATGGCTATCAATTTGTTGCCAAAGAAGAAGACAAGATGAAGGAAAAGGCAGTGAAGCACGAGAATGAAGAGTGAAAGACCTAAGAGGGGGGGTGAATTAGGTCTTTGGCTAATTATCGAAAATCTTTTCTCTTTTTGCAAATCCTTTGCCTTAATAAAAGTTCTTCTTTAAAATCACAAACTTCAAGTTTATATGTGATTTGATGGTTAAGACAAGATTATCAAATTATAATATCACAACCAATCAATCACCAACTATGAACAAATAATAATAACACAAGTATGTAAACAAGCAAAGTTATAAAGAATTGAACACACGATTTATAGTGGTTCGATCTCTCCAAGATCTACATCCACTACCTTGAGTCCACACTCAAGGATTTCAACCAATTCACTATGAGCTTAATCCAAGCAATTACACAAGAGGCTCACCCTTCAATGGGTTTTACCACAACAACCTCTTTTCAATATAATAAACAAGGTTCACTCTTATCACTAAGAGTTTTATGTCACTAGACAACCTAGACCAATCTAATCCAAGGCTCACCCTCACCAATGGGTTTTACACAAACAACCTTGATTAATCTAGTCTATGGCTCACCCTCCACAAGGGTTTTATGTCTCTTGACAACCTTGTATCAATCACAACAATAATATAAAGAGAGAATTTGAATGTTACCAACACTTCTTGGTGGATGAATACAATTGCTAGCACCACTTCACTTCTTGCCTTTGGAATCTTGAATTTCAATCTTTGAGCACAAGGCAATTTGAGAGCTTTTGATATAATTTTATGTAAAACAAGTTAGAGCATGTAAGATTTGTTAAGTTCAAAGTTCTGCTAAAAAATCTGGAGTTTATGGCTTTTATAGAATTCAAAAATCAGTTCAAACGTTCATAAAACGGCTAGTAACGGCTAGTTTCAGAAAATTCGGATGACCGAATTCTGCGTCCGAATTTTTCGGACGACCGAATTTTTCTGCTGCGTCCGAATCTTCTTCTGAATTTCTCTGGAAGAACAGTGACCATGCTGAAGGCCAAAATTCGGACGACCGAATTTTTTGGCTGCGTCCGAATCTTCTTCCGAATTTCTCTGGAAGAATAGTAGCAAACTTTTGCTACAAAATTCGGACGACCGAATTTTTGGACTGCGTCCGAATCTTGCATCCAAATTTTTCAAACTTTGTCAAAACATGTTCTAATCAATTCAAACAAGTTGGAAAACATTCTAGCCTTAAAGATAAGTCATTAAAGATCTTTTATGTGCAAAAACCATTTATGAAAACTTGATAATTTAGGTAAGTTCAAAACCATTGAAACTATTTAAATCAAGTTTTGTGCTCTCAATTGCAACTCATAGATTCCAAGGCTTAAGAGTGTAGGGTTTACAAAGTTTACCTATTAAGCACATGCAACCTACACTTCATGTCTTCAAAGCCTTCTAATATCTTGAACAAACTCTTCAATCTCTAATCACTTTGACATATTTGAGTTGTTCATGCATTGCTAGCTCCAAGGCAATGAGACTTGCTTCCTTCTCAATCCAAAAATCCTATCACAACATACAAGCATATTAGTCCTCATCAATATTTGTCATTAATCAAAACTACATGATTTGCCCTTAGGGCTAACAATCTCCCCCTTTTTTGATGATGACAAACTTTGATGCAAAATGTGATGGATTTAAAACAATGTAGTACATAGAAGTATTAATGTCAATGATAGAAAATAACCAATTTAGCACATTGACATTCAAATGGCTCAATATGAGCCTATGACCCAACCAACCTCCATTTGCCTCCTTCCTTCCAACAACATATAGAAGATATAGCATTTAAGTATTTAGAAAACTTCTAAGAGAGGTTTTAAAGGTTGTAAAAGTTTAACAATGCTCCCCCTTAGATTGTGCTCATTTTTCAACAAGTTTGGACATCAGATACTATGCATCCGAATTTTGACATATCAAGTCCAAACTATAAAATAAGTGAAATGAAAGATTCAATTTTTGAAAATAAGCTTTCCTAAGATTGTTCAAACATAGTAAAAGAGATTGAAACATGTTTGAATCAATTTGAAAAACAAAAGAGCACGTTTTGGTAACAAAATATGGATGCATCCGAATTTCAGAACATGCATCCGAATTTTTTAAACCTTGCATCCGAATTTTTTGATCTTAAGTCCAAACTGCAATAAATGCAATATAATGAATGTTTGAAGTGAAATAAAGTGTTCCTAAGGTTGTTCAAACATAATGGAAGAGATTAAAACATATTTGGATCAATTTGAACAACAAAAGAGCACATTTTGGCAACAAAATATGGATGCATCCGAATTTTTAAAACATGCATCCTAATTTTAAGATTTCAAATCCAAAATGTAAAATATGTGAGATAACAACTTTAATTTTTGAAAATAAGCTTTTCTAAGATTGTTCAAATATGATAGGAAGGATTAAAACAGTTTTCAAACAATTTGAACAACAGAAAAGACATTTTTGACAAGAAGATCATGATGCGTCCGAATTTTTGGTCTGCATCCAAATTTCAAGTCCAAATTTTTGGAAACAAGTTGAAAAGGTGATTTTGCATTTTCAAATGAACTATAGAAGTACTCAAATATGTATAGCTACAATAGCACTCAGTTTATCTTTGCAAAACCACAAAACTCATGTATTTAATTGTTTTCATGATGTAATGTAAAATCAGAAGTTAAGTCAAGAACTAGTATCAAGATTTCAAAATCTTAACTTAACCATATTCAAAATCTCAAAACCTCACATAGTATAACATATTCAATTTAAATTTCAAATGCAGCCAAATATTTTCACAGTACACATTCATTTTACATTTCAACTTATAGCACACATACATAGCACATTTACAACAAGCACATAGCACATCTTGCAGTCAATATTCTTTCTCCCCCTTTTACATATGCATGGATTTTTCAAAAATTCACACATTTGCTATTCATGCTTGAGGAATTCCACTGCTATTTCTCATTTTCACACATTTTGTCATCACATTTCTTCTCCCCCTTTTGTCATCAATCAAAGATGGGGTTAATGAAAGTGAGATAGCATGTATCACATATAAGCAGTATATGGACTAAACCTCATTTGGCAATTTAGTAATATATTAGCCAATTCTCATAAACTGTATATTGGCAATATTCAGCAATTCTCTAGTCAAATAATTATTATCCTAATAGCAATAAGCATTATGTAGTATCTTCAATAATAATACAATAAGCAATATATTATCAACTTCTTCTCCCCCTTTTTAGTAGCAATTAAACTTGGGGTGAGAGTATTTGGACAATAAAAGTGAAACAAAAGAAGCTCTTATCACAAAGATTTCACATATTGAGCTTCAAAACATTATAATGACTAAAAAAGGCACAAGTAAATTTCAATGTTAAAGCATAACGTGTGCATCAAGGAATAAACTAAAATAAGCATCAAAATAGAGTTTAGGGATAGAAAGGCTTAGTCTTGGATGCGCTTCATGGTCTTCACTTCCAAATTTGTTTGTTATGATGGCCATGTCTCCCTTGAGCTCTATATGATGGGGTCCTTCATTTGTTGACTCCTTCCTCGTGTAGTTGTGCTTTGGAAAGTTACCAATTGAGAGGATCTTTGGATCTTCTTCCTTTGAACCACATTTTCCTCCTCCATTGGTTGAAGGATATTGGTGATGGATTTGTGATTTGACTTTGTTAAACTTCATTCATCTCCTTCTTCTTGCTTGTTCTCTTGGGCTTTATAGGAACTTGCACCATTTAAAACCACTTGAGAAATCTTTCTCAAGTCTTCTTCCATATTCTTGACTCTAGCTTCTAAACCATCAAATTTGCCAAGAATTATCAGAGCAAAAGACTTGAAGAATTTGTCCATCTTCTTCATTTCCTCTACATGGTTGTTCAATGTCTCTTGAAACACCTTGGCAACTCTTCAAATAGTCTTCTTTTGTGGAAGGTTGCTCCCCCTCACTAGATGAGTCATGTTTCATTTTAATTTCCTTTCTCTAGCAAGGATTTCCTCTTCATCCTCTTATTCTTCATCATTTTCTTCTTCCTTCTTTTTCATTACTTTCTTCCTCCTTTTCTTCATCATTGCTAGCATCTCTTCTATCACCCCTTAGAGGAGTTTTTCTTCTAGCCCTTCATACATTTTCATCATCAAGTATTCAAGGAATTCTCTTTAGTGAGTTGTTGGTGTAGACTTCTTCACTCTTTATTGGTCAACTACTACAAGACAATTGCACTTGGAGATACTTGAAAACCTTGGTAAACAATTTGCTATGTGGCAAAGCCTTATGTTCGGTTCTTCTAGCTGCCATTATATTCTTTAGCACTATATATCCAAAATTCATTTTTCTTTTCTTATGCATGGCTAGCATAATTACAGCATACATATTATCAACAAAAGATTTGTTCCCAAAGTATGCAATAATCAAGGTAGTAAACATGTGATGCAAAATTCTTTCACTAGCATAAAAACGCTTTTATCTCTCTCTCCTTTCTAGTCTTGAGGCTTCTTATCATTTATATATAGGCATTCTCAATTCTTTCATGTGAGTATAACTCACTTATAAAACAATGTCCCCCGGAAGAATAATGCCTAAACCCAACATCCTCAACATCGCAAATTCTATTGAGCAATGCATTAACAATCTCAAAAATCAACTTGTGAAATTCTTGAAGAAAACCACTGTATAGCTTTATTATCAACTTGCTCAACTCTTTCTTCCTTAATATTTGCTTAAACTTCATAAACTAAGGAAGGCAATAGCACTCATCAAACATAAGCAAACTAGTCCAACTCATATCATTTAAAAATGAGAGTATATTACCCATTTCGGATAGTTTGATGACATCCACCTTGTAGCTGAGATTTTTCTTATAATTCCTTTTTGTCCAATCATCAAATTTAGTAGCAGCCTCCACTGTGACAAATCTATCAAGCCTTGACATGCTTTGAGGAAAATGAACCTTCCTTGGTTCATTGATCACTGGTCATCTATCATTTTCTTTGGCTTTTCCCATTCCTTTTCCCATGCTTGGCTTTAGTGTCCTCACTTGGATGCTACAACACTTGAATACACTTTAGTTATTGAATTTTGAAATTCCTAAGCTTCTTCTAAGATTGGTCAAACCTTTCTTCGACCAATGGCTTAGTGACAATATCATTAATTTGTTTATTAATGCAAACATGCTTTAAACAAGTATTACCTTTAGTAGAGTGATCTCTAATGAGATGAAGTTTGATCTCTATATGCTTTATCATAGTTTGTTGAATAGTATGATGATCAAATTTATTGCATTAATGTTATCACATAACATAGCCACACATTTGAAATAGACCATAATGACTTGGAGTATCAATAAGTTAATAGAGAATGTATTTAACAACAATCAAATGAAATTCTTTAGGACAAGATGAAATCTAGCACACAAACACATGGCAAACATAATATTGGCTCTACTTGCTGTCAAATAGAGTTGACTACTCCTATGAAACCATTTTATTCTTGTCAAGCATATTTGATAAACTTATGGATGCTTATACCTTAACTTGATTCATAAAAGTGCCATCCTTGGTTTGCTTGATTTGTAGGCCAAGAAATAAATTGAGTTTTCCTATCATGCTTATTTCAAATTTACTTTGCATCAACTTGGAAAACACATCACAAAGTGAAGTATTAGAAGCACAAAAAATTGTATCATGTATTCGGACAAGTTATAGATCATTGTTGCATGAGGATTTTATAAAAGGGTAGTTTCAGTTTTCCTCTTGAAAATCTTTTGAAAGAAGGAAACTACTCAAGGAAACTAGGGGCTGGTTTTAAACCATTCAAAACTTAGGATAGTTTGAAAATACGGTTAGGAAACTTTTCATGAGCAAAACCGGGTGATTGTTCCATATAAACCACTTCCTCAATAGAACCATTTAGAAAAGCACTTTTGACATTCATTTGAAATAACTTAAAAACAAGTACAAGTCAAAAGCATTCTTATGGACTCAAGTCTAGCATTCGGAACAAAGGTTTCATATCATAATCAATTTCCTCTTCTTGATTGAATCCTTAGGCAACAAGTCTAACCTTGTTTCTAACAACTTCTCCCGGATTCAATAAGTTTATTTCTAAAAACCATTTAGTTCCAATAATAGAATAATCATGAGATTTAGGAATATCCAAAATATTGTATCTTTCAAATTTATTTAATTCCTCTTGCATAGCAATAATCCAAAAATCATCACACAAGGCATCATCAATACTTTTAGGCTCATATGAAATAAAAGAATAAAGTTATTGATAAAATACCGCCTTATTTTTTACTCCTTGGGAGATATCACCAATGATTTGCTCCTTAGGGTGGCCTTTGTGGATATCATAAGTTCTTTGAAAGCTCTTGGTCACCACTAGGTTGGTCATCTTGATTTTGTTCTATCATTTCTTCCTCATTGGTATGATTCTCCAAAGTTGGTGCTTGAAGATGAGCTTGATATTCATTCATAGATGTACCTACATCATCTTCATCTTTTCTTTCCCAAGTGAATGTAAGATTCATCAAAAAATAAACATGAATGATTTCCTCATCATATAAGATTCTTTTCATTATAAACTCTATAGGCCTTTTTTTTTGTTAGAAGAATAGTTAAGAGATATATCTACATCCAATTTTCTATCAAATTTAAATAAGTTTTCACAAGTATTCAGAATAAGACATTTATAACCAAAACATTTAAAATATGCAGCTTGAGGAGTTATATAAAAGAGAAATTCCAAAGATGTTTTTCTTCAAAATGATCTTAAAAGAATTCTATTTATCATAGCATGTGGGGTTTAAGGCTTTGGCCCAAAAATATTTTTGAAGAAGAATTTTCACAAAGCATAGACCTAGCCAATTTTTGCAAAGTTCAAAATTTTCTTTCAATAACACCATTTTATTGTGGAGCTTTTGCAGTTGAAACAATTATATGAAATTCAATTTTCAAAGAAAATTTTTTAAAGACTTTGTTGTAAAATTCTCCCATTGTCACTTGTGAAACACTTCTCCAATTTTCAAGGGAGGTTTGAACCTTTTTGAATAATTTTACAAACTTATGAAACACTTAATCTTTTTGAACAATGAATAATGCTAAAATGAATATTTAGAAATCATCAACTACTAGTAAGGCATACTTCAAGTTATCAATACTAGAGTTCCATATAAGTCCAAAACAACCCATTTGAAGAAGCTCAAGATGTTTTGAGGTCTAAAATCATTTTCATGGGTTTGAAAGATTCTTTTGTTTGTTTTCCATATGGACAAGTATCTCAAAGACAATTTTCTCAAAACACATTTTTAGCAATCCTCTAACTAAATCTTGATAGAAAAGTTTGTTCAACAAATCCATGTTCACATGACCAAATCTTTTATGCCAAGAAAATCATTATCATAAGCAACAAGACATTCAAGCTTATCAAGATAAAACACATATTCAAAAATTTGTAAGTGATTGATCAAAATCACAAAATATCATTTTGTCATATAAGTTCGGGCGATCGAACTTATGGTCTACATCCAAACTTCATGTCCAAACATTTTGTAAAGTTTCATAAATATGTTTTTGGCCAAGCATATGCATAGATATTCAATCATAGCTATATTAATCATTTTATCATGACATATAATCAATTTCAAGAACATATCTACCATGAATTCAATCTCATATCATCAATGTTACCTAATCAACTTCATAAAAGCAATTGACAAGTTATGGTTGGCAAATTTTCAAAGCTAAACAAAATGGATTCTCAACTGAAACTTTGCATGTTAGAATTTTAACTTCTTATTTATTGTCACACAATTGACTAATGCTAATCAAGTTATAGTTCAAATCAGCAATAAGCCACATTTGTTTAAAAAGAGGAACATTTACCAACATTGGTTACTCCAAGAATTCTTCCTTTCTTCTTGTTTCAAAAATAAATCCTTCATCGGTTGCTTTGACCTTGATTATGAATGAGATGTTGTCTGTTATTCTTTAAGCCAACATCATCAATATACCCTGAAAGACCTAAGAGGGGGGTGAATTAGGTCTTTGGCTAATTATCAAAATCTTTTCACCTTTTTGCAAATCCTTTGTCTTAATAAAAGCTCTTCTTTAAATTCACAAACTTCAAGTTATATGTGATTTGATGATTAATACAAGATTATCAAACTATAAGACCATAATCAATCAATCAACAACTAAGCACAACTAAGCATAAATAATAATCACAAGTACGTAAACAAGTAAAGCAATAAGAAAATGAACATACGATTTATAGTGGTTCGATCTCTCCAAGATCTACATCCACTACCTTGAGTCCACACTCAAGGATTTCAACCAATCCACTATATGCTCAAATTCAATAATTACATAAGAGGCTCACCACACAATGGTTTTACACTCACAACCTCTTTTAGTAATTATACAAACAAGGTTCACCCTTCCACAAGGGTTTTATATCCAAAGACAACCTAAAGACTAATCTAATCAAAGGCTCACCCACACAATGGGTTTTACACCACAACCTTGATTAATCTAGTCTATGGCTCACCCTAACACAAACGGGTTTTATGTCTAAAGATAACCTTGCAATGAGCTAGTAGAAAAACAGAATTAAATGAGGAATAAATGAGTTTGAATATTACCAACGCTTCTTGGTAGATAAATACAATTGCTAGCACCACTTCACTTTGGCCTTTGGAATCTTGAATGTACACCTTTGAGCACAAGGCAATTTGAGAGCTTTTCAATTTGATTTGATGTAAAATAAGTTAGAGCATGTAAGATTTGTTAAGTTCAAAGTTCTCCTAAAAAATCTGGATTTTATGGCTTTTATAGAATTCAAAAATCAGTTTAAACAGCCATAAAACGGCTAGTAACGGCTATTTTCAGAAAATATTGTTCATGTGAATAGTGGTACTGTTCACGCACTGTTCATGCACTATTCACAAAATTCGGACGACCGAATTTTCCAGCTTCGTCCGAATCTTCGTCCGAATTTCTCTGGAAGAATAGTAGGTACTGTTCACGTGAATAGTGTACTGTTCGCGTGAATAGTATTACTGTTCACAGTGCAGAAAAATTTCGGATGACCTAATTTGCATCCGAATTTTTCAAACTTTGTCAAAACATGTTTAAATCAATTCAAACAAGTTGAAAAACATTCTAGCCTTAAAGATAAGTCATTAAAGATCTTTTATGTGCAAAAACCATTTATGAAAACTTGATAATTTAGGTAAGTTGAAAACCATTGAAACCATTTAAATCAAGTTTTGTGCTCTCAATTGCAACTCATAGATTCCAAGGCTTAAGAGTGTAGGGTTTACAAAGTTTACCTATTAAGCACATGCAACCTACACTTCATGTCTTCAAAGCCTTCTAATATCTTGAACAAACTCTTCAATCTCTAATCACTTTGACATATTTGAGTTGTTCATGCATTGCTAGCTCCAAGGCAATGAGACTTGCTTCCTTCTCAAACCAAAAATCCTATCACAACATACAAGCATATTAGTCCTCATCAATATTTGTCATTAATCAAAACTACATGATTTGCCCTTAGGGCTAACAATCTCCCCCTTTTTGATGATGACAAACTTTGATGCAAAATGTGATGGATTTAAACAATGTAGTATAAAGAAGTATTGATGTCAATGATAGAAGATAACCAATTTAGCACATTGACATTCAAATGGCTCAATAAGAGCCTATGACCCAACCAACCTCCATTTGCCTCCTTCCTTCCAACAACATATAGAAGATATAGCATTTAAAGTATTTAGAAAACTTCTAAGAGAGGTTTTAAAGGTCAGAAAAGATTAACATTACTCCCCCTTAGATTGTGCTCATTTTTCAACAAGTTTGGACTTGAGATGCTATACATCCGAATTTTGACATATCAAGTCCGAATTGTAAAATAAGTGAAATGAAAGCTTCAATTTTTGAAAATAAGCTTTCCTAAGGTTGTTCAAACATAGTGGAAGAGATTAAAACAAGTTTGAATCAATTTGAACAACAATAGAGCACATTTTGGCAACAAAATATGGATGCATCCGAATTTCAGAACATGCATCCGAATTTTTTGATCTTAAGTCCAAACTGCAATAAATTCAATATAATGAATGTTTGAAGTGAAATAAAGTGTTCCTAAGGTTGTTCAAACATAATGGAAGAGATTAAAACATATTTGGATCAATTTGAACAACAAAAGAGCACATTTTGACAACACAATATGGATGCATCCGAATTTTAGAACATGCATCCGAATTTTTTAAACTCATGCATCCGAATTTTGACATTCCAAGTCCAAATTGCAATAAACTCAATATAATGAAAGTTTAATGTGAAATAAATCTTTCCAAAGGTTGTTCAAACATAATGGAAGAGAATAAAACATATTTGAATCAATTTGAACAACAAAGAAGCACTTTTTGGCAACAAATATGCATGCATCCGAATTTCGAAACATGCATCCGAATTTTTTGGTCCCGCATCCGAATTTCAAGTCCAAATTTTTGGAAACAAGTTGAAAAGGTGATTTTGCATTTTCAAATGAACTATAGAAGTACTCAAATATGTATAGCTACAATAGCACTCAGTTTATCTTTGCAAAACTACAAAGCTCATGTATTTAATTGTTTTCATGATGTAATGTAAAGTCATAGGTCAAGTCAAGAACCAAGTTCAAGATTTCAATCTCAACTTAACCATATTCCAAAATCTAAGAAAACAACTAAAACCTCACAAATTATAACACTTTCAATTTAAATTCAAATGCAGAAATGCAGCCAAATATTTTCACATTACTCGTTACATATTGCACATCAACATATACACAACACACAACACATTTACTGACAAGCACATAGCACAATTTGTAGTCATTCTTTCTCCCCCTTGATATATGCATGGATTTTCAGAAAATTCACACATTTTTTCTTCATGCTTGAGGAATTCCACTGCTATTTCTCATTTTCACACATTTTGTCATCACATTTCTTCTCCCCTTTTTGTCATCAATCAAAGATGGGGTTAATGAAAGTGAGACTGCATGTATCACATATAAGCGATATATGGACTAAACCTCATTTGGCAATTTAGTAATATATTAGCCAATTCTCATAAACTGTATATTGGCAATATTCAGCAATTCTCTAGTCAAATAATTATTATCCTAATAGCAATAAGCATTATGTAGTATCTTCAATAATAATACAATAAGCAATATATTATCAACTTCTTCTCCCCTTTTTAGTAGCAATTAAACTTGGGGTGAGTGTATTTGGACAACAAAAGTGAAAAAAGAAGCTCTTATCACAAAGATTTCACATATTGAGCTTCAAAACATTATAATGACTAAAAAGGCACAAGTAAATTTCAATGTTAAAGCATAACGTGTGCATCAAGGAATAAACTAAAATAAGCATCAAAATAGAGTTTAGGGATAGAAAGGCTTAGTCTTGGATGCGCTTCATGGTCTTCACTTCCAAATTTGTTTATTATGATGGCCATGTCTCCCTTGAGCTCTATATGATGGGGTCCTTCATTTGTTGTGCTTTGGAAAGTTACCAATTGAGAGGATCTTTGGATCTTCTTCCTTTGAACCACATTTTCCTCCTCCATTGGTCTGAAGGAAATTGGTGATGGATTTGTGATTTTACTTTGTTAAACTCCCTTCACCTCCTTCTTCTTGCTTGTTCTATTGAGCTTTACTCCTTTGTTCTTCATTCTCATGCTCTTCTTTTTTATTGGGATGCTTCACTGCCTTTTCCTTAATCTTTTGTATTCTTATTGCTGCCATCTCCACTCATATTATCTTCTTGATCTTCTTCATTTTCCTCTTTACTTGTCCTCTTTCTCATCTTCTTTCTTTTCTTCTTCTTTGGATTTATAGGAACTTGCATCATTTAAAACCACTTGAGAAATCTTTCTCAAGTCTTCTTCCATACTCTTGACTCTAGCTTATAAACCATCAAATTTGCCAAGAATTATCGAGCAAAAAGACTTGAAGAATGTGTCCATCTTCTTCATTTCCTCTATATGGTTGTCCAATATTTCTTGAAACACCTTGGCAACTATGGTATCACCTTTAGTGAGATTTTCATCTTCAACTTCTTTTCCTTCAATAGAGAGTACCTCTTCAAATAGTCTTCTTTTGTGGAAGGTTGCTCCCCTCACTAGATGACTCATCCCTCATTTTAGGTTTCCTTTCTCCAGCAAGGATTTCCTTTTTATCCTCTTCTTCTTGTTCATTTTCTTCTTCCTTCTCTTCATTATCACTAACATCTCTTCTATCACCCCTTAGAGGAGTTTCTCTTCTAGTCCTTCATACATTATCATCATCAAGTGTCCAAGGAATTCCCTTTAGTGAGTTGTTGGTGTAGACTTCTTCACTCTTTATTGGTAGAGCGCTAGAAGACAATTGCACTTGGAGATACTTGAAAATTCCTGTTAATAACCTTGTGGCTTGGATTTGTCTTATGGTTCCTTTTTGTCCAATCATCAAATTCAATAGCAGCCTCCATTGTGACAAATCTATCTAGGCATGACATGCTTTGAGGAACATAAACCTTCTTTGGTTCATTGATCGCTGGTCCTCCTTCTCTTTCTTTTGCTTTTCCCTTTCCTTTTCCCATGCTAGGCTTCTTTGTCCTCACTTGGAGCTACAACACTTGAATACACTCATTAGTTATTGAATTTTGAAATTTGTAAGCTTCTTCTAAGATTGGTTAACCTTTCTTCGGCTAATGGCATAGTAAGAATATCATTAATTTGTTCATTAGTGCAAATATGCTTTAAACAAATATTACCCTTAGTAGAATGATCTCTAATGAGATGAAGTTTGATCTCTATATGCTTTGTCCTAGTTTGTTGAATAATATGATTGTCAAATTTGTTGCATTAGTATTATCACATAACATAGCCACATATTTGAAACATAGATCATAATCACTTAGAGTATCAATAAGGTAATAGTGAATGTTTTTAATAGCAATCAAATGAAACTCTTTATGACAAGATGAAATCTAGCACACAAACACATTGCAAGCATAATATTGGCTCTACTTGCAGTCAAATAGAGTTGACTACTCCTATGAAACCATTTTATTCTTGTCATGCATAGTTGATAAACTTATGAAAGTGCTTATACCTTAACATGATTCATGAAAGTGCCATTCTTGGTTTGCTTGATTTGTAGGCCAAGAAAGAAATTGAGTTTTCCTATCATGCTCATTTCTAATTTACTTTGCATCAACTTGGAAAACACATCACAAAGTGAAGTATTAGAAGCACCAAAAGTTGTATCATATATTTGGACAAGTTATAGATCATTGTTGCATGAGGAATTTATAAAGAGGGTAGTTTCGGTTTTCTTTTTGAAAATCCTTTTGACAGATGGAAACTACTCAATCTTTCACACTAAATTTTAGGAGCTAGTTTTAAACCATTCAAAACTTAGGATAGTTTGAAAATACGGTTAGGAAACTTTTCATGAGCAAAACCGGGTGATTGTTCCATATAAACCACTTCCTCAATAGAATCATTTAGAAAAGCACTTTTGACATTCATTTGAAATAACTTAAAACAAGTACAAGTCAAAAGCATTCTTATGGACTCAAGTCTAGCATTCGGAACAAAGGTTTCATATCATAATCAATTTCCTCTTCTTGATTGAATCCTTAGGCAACAAGTCTAACCTTGTTTCTAACAACTTCTCCGGATTCAATAAGTTTATTTCTAAAAACCATTTAGTTCCAATAATAGAATAATCATGAGATTTAGGAATATCCAAAATATTGTATCTTTCAAATTTATTTAATTCCTCTTGCATAGCAATAATCCAAAAATCATCACACAAGGCATCATCAATACTTTTAGGCTCATATGAAATAAAAGAATAAAGTTATTGATAAAATACCGCCTTATTTTTACTCCTTGGGAGATATCACCAATGATTTGCTCCTTAGGGTGGCCTCTTGGATATCTTAAGTTCTTTGAGAGCTTTTGGTCACCACTAGGTTGTTCATCTTGTTCTTGCTTAATCATCTTTTCCTCATTGGTATGATCCTCCAAAGTTGGTGCTTGAAGATGGATTTGATAGTCATTCATAGATGTACCTACATCATCTTCATCTTTTCTTTCCCAAGTAAATGTAAGATTCATCAAAATAAACATGAATGATTTCCTCGTCATATAAGGTTCTTTTCATTATAAACTCTATAGGCCTTTTGTTAGAAGAATAGTTCAGAGATATGCTTATACCCGGCTTTCTATTAAATTTAAGTAAGTTATCACAAATATCCAAAGTAAAACATTTATAACCAAACACTTTAAAATATGCAATTTGAGGCATTCTATAAAAGAGAATTCAAAAGATGTTTTTCTTCAAAATGATCTTAAAAAGAATCCTATTTATCATAGCATGTGGTGTTTACGGCTTTGGCCCAAAAAATATTTTTTGAAGAAGAATCTTCACAAAGCATAGACATAACCAATTTTTGCAAAGTTCAAGTTTTCCTTTCAATAACACCATTTTGTTGTGGGGTTTTTGCAATTGAAACAATTATATGAAATTCAATTTTCAAAGCAAATTTTGTAAAGACTTGGTTGCAAAATTCTCCCATTGTCACTTCTAATGAAAATCAATTTGCACTTAAGGGAGGTTTGAATATTTTTGAATAGTTTTAAAATCTTATGAAACACTTTATCTTTGTGAGCAAAGAATAATACTAAAGTGAATATTGAGAAATCATCAACTACTAGTAATGCATACTTTAAGTCCTCAATACTAGAGTTCCTCATAAGTCCAAATCAATTTATATGAACAAGCTCAAGATGTTTTGAGGTCGAAAAAACATTTTCATGGGTTTGAAATATTCTTTTGCTTGTTTTCCCTATTGACAAGTATCTCAAAGATAATTTTCTCAACACATATTTTTAGCAATCCTCCAACTAGATCTTGAGAAAAAATTTGTTCAACAAATCCATGCTTACGTGTCCTAATTTTCTATGCCAAGAGAATCCATCATTATCATAAGCTACAAGACATTCAAGCTTATCAAGATAAAACACATAATAAAACATTTTGCAAGTAATTGATCAAAATCACAAAATTTCATATTGTCGAGACAAGTTCAGCGTCCGAACTTATGGTCTACATCCAAACTTCAAGTCCGAACATTTTGTGAAGTTTCATAAAGATGTTTTTGTCCAAGCAAATGCATAGATATTCAATCATAGCTAATTTAATCATTTTATCATGACATATAATCAATTTTAAGAACATATCAACCATGAATTCAATTCCACATCATCAATGTTACATAATCAACTTCATAAAAGCAATTGACAATTATGGTTGGCAAAATTTCAAAGCTAAACAAAAAGGATTCTCAACTGAAATTTTACATGTTGGCATTTAACTTCTTATTCATTGTCACACAATTGACTAATGCTAAGCAAGTTACAGTTCAAATCAGCAATAAGCAACATTTGTTTAAAGAGAGGAACATTTACCAACATTGGTTACTCCAAGAATTCTTCCATTCTTCTTGTTTCAAAAACAAATCCTTCATCGGTTGCTTTGACCTTGATTATGAATGAGATGTTGTCTGTTATTCTTTAAGCCAATATCATCAATGTACCGCTTAGTGGTGCTTGAGTTTGAATTAAAGTGTACCTGCAATAAAGGAGAGGAAGTATCCTTTGGTACCCATACTTTCTTGGGTCCGTGAGGGTTAGGAATAATTCCCTTAACTCTCCAAATGGTTTTTACACCATTCTCTACTTTTCTTTTAACATAGCATTTGGTGACTTTATGTCCATGTTTTCCACAATAAGTACAACAAGTATGATGCATGGAAGTAGAAGTAGCTCTAACAAAGAAGTTGTTATATTTAGGCACATTATTTACATAATTATAACCAAGACCATTTTTGACGAGGAGGAGATCTTTGAGCTCCAAAAAAATTTTATCAAGATTGTCCCTTCCTTTTGTAAATTTTTCTATACATAATGTAAGTTCATTAACCTTCTTTTTTCAAAGTCTCTTGATCAACAAGCATTCTTTCAAGAGACAAAATCTTTTCACAAAGAATCTTATTTTCAAGGGACATGTTTTGTAAAGAGACATTTAAAACTTCCCTTTCAATATTCAAGCATTCAATAGAATCAAGAAGCTTTTTATTTTCACAAAATAATTTTGAATTCTCATTCAATAAATCATTAATTTTGATTTTCATTTCCTTATTCCTTTTTTGAAGCCTTTTTTTAATTCTTCATACATTTCAACAAGTAGTTCACTAGGATCATCTACATCATCAAACATCATCATCACTATAAGTAGAGGTAGAAGGAGTGGATTGTACCTCATCATTTATTGCCATAAAGCATACATCGACTCTTTCTTCTTCATGAGTGGCTTGAAGTAGTTTCCACATATCATGAGCGGTGTCGCATTCACTCACACGATTGTACACATTCATTTCCAATGCACAACTCAAGATATTCATGGCTTGGTAATTCAATGTCATCTTCTTTGAGTCACCCTCATCAAATTCGTCCATAGACTTTGGTTCCCTTGTAATTCCATCAGCTTTTATTCTCATAGGCACATAGGGACCTTTCTCAATGATACTCCACAAATCAAAGTTAATAGAACAAATAAAAATTCTAATTCTAGATTTCCAAAATGTAAAATTAGAACCATCAAACAAAGGAGGTTTATTTGTAGAGGAACCTTCCATATAAGGCAAATTTGATAAACTAGCCATAGAATCTTTACTTCTAGGTTGTTAGACCTTAACAAGAAGACCTTGCTCTGATACCAATTGAAAGACCTAAGAGGGGGGTGAATTAGGTCTTTGGCTAATTATCGAAATCTTTTCACCTTTTTGCAAATCCTTTGTCTTAATAAAAGCTCTTCTTTAAATTCACAAACTTCAAGTTATATGTGATTTGATGATTAATACAAGATTATCAAACTATAAGACCATAATCAATCAATCAACAACTAAGCACAACTAAGCATAAATAATAATCACAAGTACGTAAACAAGTAAAGCAATAAGAAAATGAACATACGATTTATAGTGGTTCGATCTCTCCAAGATCTACATCCACTACCTTGAGTCCACACTCAAGGATTTCAACCAATCCACTATATGCTCAAATTCAATAATTACATAAGAGGCTCACCACACAATGGTTTTACACTCACAACCTCTTTTAGTAATTATACAAACAAGGTTCACCCTTCCACAAGGGTTTTATATCCAAAGACAACCTAAAGACTAATCTAATCAAAGGCTCACCCACACAATGGGTTTTACACCACAACCTTGATTAATCTAGTCTATGGCTCACCCTAACACAAAAGGGTTTTATGTCTAAAGATAACCTTGCAATGAGCTAGTAGAAAAACAGAATTAAATGAGGAATAAATGAGTTTGAATATTACCAACGCTTCTTGGTAGATAAATACAATTGCTAGCACCACTTCACCTTTGCCTTTGGAATCTTGAATGTACACCTTTGAGCACAAGGCAATTTGAGAGCTTTTCAATTTGATTTGATGTAAAATAAGTTAGAGCATGTAAGATTTGTTAAGTTCAAAGTTCTCCTAAAAAATCTGGATTTTATGGCTTTTATAGAATTCAAAAATCAGTTTAAACAGCCATAAAACGGCTAGTAACGGCTATTTTCAGAAAATACTGTTCATGTGAATAGTGGTACTGTACACGCACTGTTCATGCACCGATCACAAAAATTCGGACGACCGAATTTTCCAGCTTCGTCCGAATCTTCGTCCGAACTTCTCTGGAAAAACCGTCGGCACTGTTCATGTGAACAGTAATCACTGTTCATGCACTATTCACAAAATTCGGACGACCGAATTTTTCTCCGTGCGTCCGAATCTTCTTCCGAATTACTGATTTGCAGAAAAATTTCGGATGACCTAATTTGCATCCGAATTTTTCAAACTTTGTCAAAACATGTTTAAATCAATTCAAACAAGTTGAAAAACATTCTAGCCTCAAAGATAAGTCATTAAAGATCTTTTATGTGCAAAAACCATTTATGAAAACTTGATAATTTAGGTAAGTTGAAAACCATTGAAACCATTTAAATCAAGTTTTGTGCTCTCAATTGCAACTCATAGATTCCAAGGCTTAAGAGTGTAGGGTTTACAAAGTTTACCTATTAAGCACATGCAACCTACACTTCATGTCTTCAAAGCCTTCTAATATCTTGAACAAACTCTTCAATCTCTAATCACTTTGACATATTTGAGTTGTTCATGCATTGCTAGCTCCAAGGCAATGAGACTTGCTTCCTTCTCAATCCAAAAATCCTATCACAACATACAAGCATATTAGTCCTCATCAATATTTGTCATTAATCAAAACTACATGATTTGCCCTTAGGGCTAACATACCCCTTTAGTAGTGCTTGAGTTTGAATTGAAGCATACCTGCAATAAGGAGAAGAAGTATCCTTTGGTACCCATACTTTCTTGGGTCCATGGGGGTTAGTAATAATTCCTTTAACTCTCCAAATAGTTTTAAAACCATTTTCTATTTTTCTTTTAACAAAGCACCTAATGGCTTTGTGTCCATGTTTTCCACAATATGTACAACAAGTATGAGGCATTGAACTAGAAGTAGCTTTAACAAAGAAATTTTTATATTTAGGCACATTGTTTACATAATTATAGCCAAGACCATTTTTAAAAAGAGGAGATCTTTGAGCTCCAAGAATTTTATCAAGATTGTCCCTTCCTTTTGTAAATTTTTCTATACATAATGTAAGCTCATCAACCTTCTTTTTCAAAGTCTCATAATCAACAAGCATTCTTTCAAGAGACAAAATCTTTTCACAAAGAATCTTATTTTCAAGGGACATGTTTTGTAAAGAGACATTTAAAACTTCTTTTTCAATATTCAAACAATCAATAGATTCAAGAAGCTTTTTGTTTTCACAATATAATTTTGAATTTTCATTCAATAAATCATTAATTTTGGTTTTCATTTCCTTATTCCTTTTTGAAGCCTTCTTTAATTCTCCATACATCTCAACAAGTAATTCATTAGGATCATCAATATCATCAACATCATCATCACAATAAGTAGAGGTAGAAGGAGTGGATTGTACCTCATCATTTATTGACATAAAACACATATTGGCTCTTTCCTCGTGTGTTGCTTGTAGAAGTCTCCACATATCGTGAGCGGTGTCACATTCACTCACTCTATTGTATTCATTCACATCCAATGCACAACTCAAGATGTTCATTACTTGGTAGTTTAAGGTTATCTTTCTTGAGTCGTTCTCATCAAGTTCCTCCATAGACTTTTGTTCCCTTGTAATTCCATCAGCTTTTATTCTCATAGGAACATAGGGACCTTTCTCAATGATACTCCACAAATCAAAGTTAATAGAACAAATAAAAATTCTAATTCTAGATTTCCAAAATGTAAAATTAGAACCATCAAATAAAGGAGGTCTATTTGTAGAGGAACCTTCCATATAAGGCAAATTTGATAAACTAGCCATAGAATCTTTACTTCTAGGTTGTTAAACCTTAAAAAAGAAGACCTTGCTCGATACCAATTGAAAGACCTAAGAGGGGGGTGAATTAGGTCTTTGGCTAATTATCGAAAATCTTTTCTCTTTTTGCAAATCCTTTGCCTTAATAAAAGTTCTTCTTTAAAATCACAAACTTCAAGTTTATATGTGATTTGATGGTTAAGACAAGATTATCAAATTATAATATCACAACCAATCAATCACCAACTATGAACAAATAATAATAACACAAGTATGTAAACAAGCAAAGCTATAAAGAATTGAACACACGATTTATAGTGGTTCGATCTCTCCAAGATCTACATCCACTACCTTGAGTCCACACTCAAGGATTTCAACCAATTCACTATGAGCTTAATCCAAGCAATTACACAAGAGGCTCACCCTTCAATGGGTTTTACCACAACAACCTCTTTTCAATATAATAAACAAGGTTCACTCTTATCACTAAGAGTTTTATGTCACTAGACAACCTAGACCAATCTAATCCAAGGCTCACCCTCACCAATGGGTTTTACACAAACAACCTTGATTAATCTAGTCTATGGCTCACCCTCCACAAGGGTTTTATGTCTCTTGACAACCTTGTATCAATCACAACAATAATATAAAGAGAGAATTTGAATGTTACCAACACTTCTTGGTGGATGAATACAATTGCTAGCACCACTTCACTTCTTGCCTTTGGAATCTTGAATTTCAATCTTTGAGCACAAGGCAATTTGAGAGCTTTTGATATAATTTTATGTAAAACAAGTTAGAGCATGTAAGATTTGTTAAGTTCAAAGTTCTGCTAAAAAATCTGGAGTTTATGGCTTTTATAGAATTCAAAAATCAGTTCAAACGTTCATAAAACGGCTAGTAACGGCTAGTTTCAGAAAATTCGGATGACCGAATTCTGCGTCCGAATTTTTCGGACGACCGAATTTTTCTGCTGCGTCCGAATCTTCTTCCGAATTTCTCTGGAAGAACAGTGACCATGCTGAAGGCCAAAATTCGGACGACCGAATTTTTTGGCTGCGTCCGAATCTTCTTCCGAATTTCTCTGGAAGAATAGTAGCAAACTTTTGCTACAAAATTCGGACGACCGAATTTTTGGACTGCGTCCGAATCTTGCATCCGAATTTTTCAAACTTTGTCAAAACATGTTCTAATCAATTCAAACAAGTTGGAAAACATTCTAGCCTTAAAGATAAGTCATTAAAGATCTTTTATGTGCAAAAATCATTTATGAAAACTTGATAATTTAGGTAAGTTCAAAACCATTGAAACTATTTAAATCAAGTTTTGTGCTCTCAATTGCAACTCATAGATTCCAAGGCTTAAGAGTGTAGGGTTTACAAAGTTTACCTATTAAGCACATGCAACCTACACTTCATGTCTTCAAAGCCTTCTAATATCTTGAACAAACTCTTCAATCTCTAATCACTTTGACATATTTGAGTTGTTCATGCATTGCTAGCTCCAAGGCAATGAGACTTGCTTCCTTCTCAAACCAAAAATCCTATCACAACATACAAGCATATTAGTCCTCATCAATATTTGTCATTAATCAAAACTACATGATTTGCCCTTAGGGCTAACAAAGAGCAAAGAACAAGCAAGAAGAAGGAGGTGAAGGAAGTTCAACAAAGTCAAATCACAAATCCATCACCAATTTCCTTCAGCCAAGAGATCAAGCAAACATGGCCATCACAACGAACAAATTTGGAAGTGAAGACCATGAAGCACATCCAAGACTAAGCCTTTCTATCCCTAAACTCTATTTTGTTGCTTATCTTAGTTTATGCCTTGATGCACATGTTATGCTTTAACATTGAAATTTACTTGTGCCTTTTTAGTTATTATACTGTTTTGAAGCTCAATATATGAAATCCTTGTGATAAGAGCTTCTTTTGTTTCACTTTTGTTGTCCTAGTACTCTTACCCCACCTTTGATTGATGACAAAAGGGGGAGAAGAAATGTGATGACAAAATGTGTGAAAATATGAAATAGCAGTGGAATTCCTCATGCATGAAGAGAAAATGTGTGAATTTTATAAAAATCCATGCATATGTCAAGGGGGGGAAAGAATGACTACAAAATGTGCTATGTGCTTGTTATAATGTGAATCATGCTGCAATGTGCTAATGTGTGCTATGTATATGTTGATGTGCAATAGATAATGAGTAATGTGAAAATATTTGGCTGCATTTCTGCATTTGAAATTTAAATTGAATATTTTATGGTATGTGAGGTTTTGGTTATTTTTTGAGATTTTGGAATATGGTTATGTTGATATTGAAATCTTGAACTTGGTTCTTGACTTGACCTATGATTTTTAATTACTTCAAGAAAACAATTGAATGCATGAATTTTGTGATTTTGCAAAGCTAAACTGAATGTTGTAGTGGACATACATATTTGAGTACATCAACATTTCATTTGAATGCAAAATCACCTTTTCAAACTTCTTGTCTAAAATTTGGACCAAAAATTCATATGCATGTTTCAGAAATTCGGATGCATGCATATTTGTTGCCAAAAAGTGCTTCTTTGTTGTTCAAATTGATTCAAATAAGTTTTATTCTCTTCCATTATGTTTGAACAACCTAAGGAAAGATTTATTTCACATTAAACTTTCATTATATTGAATTTATTGCAATTTGGACTTGGAATGTCAAAATTCGGATGCATGAGTTTAAAAATTCGGATGCATCCATATTGTGTTGTCAAAATTTGCTCCTTTGTTGTTCAAATTGATTCAAATATGTTTTAATCTCTTCTAATATATTTGAACAACCTTAAGAAAGCTTATTTACAAAATTAGTAGCTTTCATTTTACTTATTTTAAAGTTTGGACTTGATATGTCAAAATTCGGATGCATAGTATCTCTACACCAAACTTGTTGAAAAATGAGCACAATCTAAGGGGGAGCATTGTTAAACATTTATAACCTTTAAAACCTCTCTTAGAATCTTTTATAAATGCTTAAATGCTATACCTTCTATCCTAATTGTTGGAAGGAAGGAGGTAAATGGAGGTTGATTGGGTCATAGGCTCATATTGAGCCTTTTGTATGTCAATGTGCTAAATTAGTTATTTTCTATCATTTACATTAATACTTCTTTGTGCTACTTTGTTAAATCCATCACATTTTGCATCAAAGTTTGTCATCATCAAAAAAGGGGAGATTTTAGCCCTAAGGGCAAATCATGTAGTTATGAATTAGTTTTGATTAATGACAAACATTGATGAGGACTAATATGCTTGTATGTTTTGTGATAGGATTTGTGAATTAAAAAGTTTGAAGTCTCATTGCCTTGAAACTAAAATGCAAGAACAACTCCAATATGTCAAAGTGATTGAAGATTGAAGAGTTTGTTCAAGATGTTAGAAGGCTTTGAAGACATGAAGTGTAGGTTGCATGTGCTTAATAGGTAAACTTTGTAAACCCTACACTCTTAAGCCTTGGAATCTATGATTTGCAATTGAAAGCACAAAACTTGATTTAAATGGTTTCAATGGTTTTGAACTTATCTAAATTATCAAGTTTTCATAAACAGTTTTTGCACTTAAAAGGTCTTTAATGACTTATCTTTTAGGCTAGAAGGTTTTCCAACTTGTTAGAATTGATTTGAACATGTTTTGACAAAGTTTGAAAAATTCGGATGCAAGATTCGGACGCAGCATGAAAAATGCGGTCGTCTGAATTTTTTCTTGCATTGTGAACAGCAATACTATTCATGTGAACAGTAAAGCTATTCACATAAACAGTGATACTATTCATGGGAACAGTACGCCTATTTTTTCGGAGAAATTCGGACGATTTTTGAGAGAACTTTTGAACATTCAAAATCCTTTAATCTCTAACTTATTTTACATCAAAATTATTTGAAAAGCTCTCAAATTGCCTTGTGCTCAAAGGTAAAAATTCAAGATTCCAAAGGCAAGAAGTGAAGTGGTGCTAACAATTGTATTCATCTACCAAGAAGTGTTGGTAACATCTAAACTCTCTTTTTATATTATTGTTGTTATTGATACAAGGTTGTCAAGAGACTTAAAACCCTTGTGGAGGGTGAACCATAGACTAGATTAATCAAGGTTGTGGTGTAAAACCCATTGGTGTGGGTGAGCCTTGGATTAGATTGGTCTAGGTTGTCTAGTGACATAAAACTCTTTGTGATAAGGGTGAACATTGTTTATTAGATTGAAAAGAGGTTGTTGTGGTAAAACCCATTGAAGGGTGAGCCTCTTGTGTAATTGCTTGGATTAAGCATATAGTGAATTGGTTGAAATCCTTGAGTGTTGACTCAAGGTAGTGGATGTAGATCTTGGAGAGATCGAACCACTATAAATCGTGTGTTCATTTCCTTATATCTTTACTTGTTTACATACTTGTGTTATTATTATTTGTTTATAGTTGTTAATTGATTGGTTTTGGTCTTATAATTTGATAATCTTGTCTTAACCATCAAATCACATATAAACTTGAAGTTTGTGATTTTAAAGAAGAGTTTTTATTAAGGCAAAGGATTTGTAAAAAGAGAAAAGATTTTCAATAATTAGCCAAAGACCTAATTCACCCCCTCTTAGGTCTTTCATTAACGATTTAACCCTCAAAACTTTTGTTTTTTAAATTTAAAGTAAATGTGCCTAGTCTGGATGCATCACCCAAGATAGATGGCACCCAATGTGGGTTTATATCGAGCATAAGTGGTACCCAAGTTGGGCGCAACTGAAAAGAAGGTTTGTACTCAAGTTGAGCACCACTCAATGAAAGTTGGCACCCATCTTCATTGTCATCATCTCTCTAACTATTATTTTTATCTTCTTCCTCTTCTTTCACATCCTTTTCTCTGCCATCTTCATCCCTTCTCATTTCTAAAAGACCTAAGATAAGGTAAATTAAATTTTTGGCTAATTTTTGAAATCATTTTCTTTTCAGAAACTTTGTTTAAGAAAACTTAAGCTCCAAATATTTATGAATCCTTGATAAAGAGTAGTTGAAAAACGAAAGCACTTTAATTTTACAATAATAAATGCTGACAACTCTCAAAGGAAATTGAACAGGATCAATAAATAGAGACTTAAAATAAACGCACAACGAACACAACCAATGTGACAATAATAAATACAAAAAACTCTCAAAGGAAATTGGGTGGGATCAATAAATAGAGACTTAAAGTAAAATGCACAATGAACAAAACCAATTTATAGTGGTTTGATCTTTTCAAAATCTATATCTTTTACCTTGAGCTCAGACTCAAGGATTTCAACCAAATCAACTAAAATCATAATCCGTACAAGAGGTTTACCCACAAGGATTTTATTCCATAACTTCTTCTGCAAATCAATAATCTAGATTCACCCTTTCCAAAAGGTTTTATGTCTTCAATACAATCTTGAATAAACAAAAAGATAGGATAGGGAAAGAGTTTACCAACAAATTTGGTGGATAATCACAAATGCTAGCCCCACCTCACCTTTGCTTTTGTAATCTTGAATAATCACATGTAGCACAAGATAAATAATAGCTTTTTAGTGTTCTCAAGATATTGTAGTCAAAAGGAAATCAATATATGCAAAAGTTATGAAAAATCTAAAGTTTAAGCCATTTATATTTTTTGAAATTCAATTGCAACATGCAAATAATGACTAGTAATAATGCAATTTGGTCTATCGAATAGGGTTTATTGCATCTGAATTGGTCACTCAAACTTTTCATGGGTTAGGCTGCCGAATTGGACCATTTTGTTCAAATTGGTCGTCTGAATTTCTCTGGAAAATCAGTAACCAATTTTCAATTCAAACGACCAAATTGGAGTACGAACTTTTCCAAACTTTGTCAAATCGTTTGAAATTTAAGCACAAGTAGTTTAAAATTATTTTGGACTGAAAGATAAGTTGTTTAAAAGCTTTTGAGCACTAAGATATTATCAAACACTTAGTATTTCAAGAATGATCAAAATCTTTTAAAGCTTATAATCAAGTTGGAAAAAGTTTTGTGCTACCACATGTATTGGTTAGATTCTAAATATAAGGAGTGTAGGGTTTACAAAATATACCTATTAAGCAAAAGCAAACAAACATTATAGTGTTTTCAAAGCCTTCAACTTATGGATATACTCTTTATTCTTCAACCACTTGAGCTCATATGAGTTATCCTTAGCACTATAGCTTTAAGGCGATAAGACCACTAAGCTTCTTTAACTAAAAATCCTATTACATAATTAATATACAAGTTAGACATCATCAATATTTCAAAACTATAAGATTTTTCCTTAGGCCTAACAATCTCTCCCCCATTTTGATGATAACAAACTTTGATGCAAAATGTGATGGTTCTAACAATGCAACACAAAGAAACAAAGATGTCATAGAAGATAGATAAACCATTAAGCATAAAGACAAAAGAATGACTCATGATGAGCCTATGACCCAACTAAACTCTATATTCCTCTTTCCTTCCATCAAGATAGAAGATATAACATTTTTAAGTATGAAGAATACTTCTAAAAGGGGTTTTAATAAATGCCAACAACTCTCAAAGGAAATTGAGTGGGATCAATAAATAGAGACTTAAAGTAAAACACACAAAGAACACAACCACTTTATAATGGTTTGAGCCCACACTAAAGAATTTCAATCAAATCAACTAAAATCACAATTCACACAAGTACACAAGAGGTTCACCCACAATGGTTTTACTACACAACCTCTTGCAAATCAATAATCAAGGTTTACCTTTTCCAAAAGTGTTTTATATCTTCACGACAACCTTGAATAAACAAATTTGGTGGATAATCACAAATGCTAACTTCGCTTCATTTTTGCTTTTGGAATCTTAAATAATCACATGTAGCAAAAGACAATTGATAACTTTTTAGTGTTCTCAAGATATTGGAGTCACAAGGTATTCAATGTATGCAAAATTTATGAAACTTGAATTTTAAGCCATTTATATGGTTTGAAATTCATATTGCAAATAACGGCTAGTAACAGTGCAATTCAGTAGATCAAATTGGGCTTACTATGCCCGAATTTGTCGTCCAAACTTTCTTCATACTAGGCTACCAAGGATAATTCATGAAAGACCTAAGAGGGGGATGAATTAGGTCTTTGGCTAATTATCAAAATATTTTCCCATTTTGCAAATTCTTTGCCTTAATAAAAGCTCTTCTTCAAATTCACAAACTCCAAATTTATATGTGATTTAATGGTTGAGACAAAATGATCAAACAATAAAACCACAACCAATCAATCAACAACTAAGAACAAATAATAATAACACAAGTACGCAAACAAGAAAAGCTATAAGGAAATGAACACACGATTTATAGTAGTTCGATCTCTCCAAGATTTACATCCACTACCTTGAGTCCACACACAACGATTTTAACCAATTCACTAAATGCTTAATCTAAACAATTACACAAGAGGCCCACCCTTCAATAGGTTTTACCACAACCACCTTTTTTCAACCCAATAAACAAGGCTCACTCTTATCACAAAGGATTTTATGTCACTAGACAACCTAGACCAATCTAATATAATAAAAGGCTCACCCTCACCAAAGGGTTTTATGTCAAACGACAACCTTGATTAATCTAGTCAATGGCTCACCCTTCACAAGGGTTTTATGTCTGGTGACAACCTGATATCAATAAAATAAATAGATGAAGTATAGATTTAGATATTACCATCAAAAACTTGGTAGATGATTAAATGCTAGCACCACTTCACTTCTTGCCTTTAAAATCTTGAATTTCAACTATCGAACACAAGGCAATTTGAGAGCTTTTCAAATAAAATTGTTGTAAAACAAGTTAGAGCTTGTAGGGTTTCAAAAGTTCAAAGTTCCTCTTGAAAAACTGAAGTTTGGGGTTTAAATAAGGTAAAAATCAGCTCAAATGTTCAAAAATGACTAGTAACGGCTAGTAATAGTAAAATTCAGACGACCGAGTTTCACCCTTTGTGTCTGAACCTGCATCCAAATTTTTTTGTGAGTACTGTTCATCGAAGCAGTGTTACTATTTGTTGTTACTGTTCAAAATTTGGACAACCAAAGTTAGTCCTTCGCATTTGAACTTGTGTCCAAATTTCTCTAGAAAAATAGTAGTGCTGTTCATAGAAACAATAATTACTGTTCACATAACCGTAGTTCTTGTTCACAGGCAGGAAAAATTCAAACTACTAAATTTTCATCTAGCGTACGAACTTGCATCTGAATTTTATAAACTTTGTCAAAACATATTCAGATCAATTCAAACAAGTTGAAAAGTATTCTAGCCTCAAAGATAAGTCATTAAAAATCTTTTAAGTGCAAAAATCGTTGATGAAAATTTGACAATTTAGGTAAGTTCAAAACCATTGAAACTTTTCAAATCAAGTTTTGTGCTCTCAAATGCAACTCATAGATTTCAAGACTTAAGAGTGTAGGGTTTACAAAGTTTACCTATTAAGCACATGTAACCTACACTTTATATCTTCAAAGCCTACAATCATCTTGAACAAACTCTTCAATCTTCAATCCCTTTGGCATATTTGAGTTGTTCTTGCATTGTAACTTCAAGGCAATGAGACTTGCATTCTTCTCAATCCAAAAATCCTATCACACATCATTCAAGCATATTATTTCATATCAAGGTTAATCAATATTATTTCCATCGGACATTACACTCATCGATGTTTGTCACTAATCAAAATAACACGATTTGCCTTTTAGGGCTTACAATCTCCCCCTTTTTGATAATGACAAACTTTGATGTAAAATGTGATGGATTTAGACAATTTAAGCTTAGAGAAGAATTTATGTCATACGCTAGTTGAAGGTGATACCAATTGAGAAATATCAATTGAAAATCAATTTTAAACATAATATCGCATAACGACATAAACATGGCTCAAAATGAGCCAATGGCCCAACCAACCTCCATGAAACCTCCATCCTTCCATTAAACTAGAAGATATAACATTTAAGCAATCATAAACATACTTCTAAGAGAGGTTTTAAAGGTTAGAAATCATTCTCAAAGCTCCCCCTTCGATTGTTCTCATTTTTCAAAAAGATTTAAACTGTGGACTATGAGTCCAAACTACAATAAATCCAATATAATGAATGTTTAAAGTGAAATAAAGCTTTCCTAAGGTTTTTAAAACATAGTAGAAGAGATTAAAACAGATTTGAGTCAATTTGAACAACAAAAGAAAACTTTTTGGCAACAAAATATTGATGCATCTGAATTTTTGGACATGCATCTGAATTTCAAGTCCAAACTTTAGGCAAAGTCATCAAAACTAGATTTTGTAATATAAATGCTTATAATCAATCACACAATCATAATCATTTTAACCAACTATAAAACACATTCACACCCATTGCATAAATCCACTCAAGGCTTTCAAGATTATCATCCTCATAATACCAAAATGCCAATGAGCACAAAATAACCATTTCATAAGCCAACTATATGAGCACACATCAATAAGCTAATATGCCACATTCATCATAGCCAATTATGTCAAAGATATCAAAGTATATTTTGCATAACACTTCTTATTTCTCCCCCTTGACATATGCATGGATTTTCATAAAATTCACACATTTTTTGATCATGCATGAGCAATTCAACTGTTATTCCACATTTTCACACATTTTATCATCGCATTTCTTCTCCCCCTTTTGTCATCAATCAAAGATGGCGTAAGAGTACTTGGACAACAAAAGTGAAACAAAAGAAGCTCTTATCACAAGGAATTCACATATTGAGCTTCAAAACATTATAATGACTAGAAAGGCACAAGTAAATTTCAATGTTAAAGCATAACACGTGTATCAAGTCATAAACTAAAATAAGCAACAAAATAGAGTTTAGAGATAGAAAGGCTTAGTCTTGGATACGCATCATGGTCTTAACTCCAAATTTGTTTGTCTTGAACACTAAGCGGTTATTAAACACTTGGTATTTCAAGAATGATCAAAATCTTTTAAAACTCATAACCTATTTAGAAAAATTTTTGTGCTACCACATGTATTTCTTGGATTCCAAATACAAGGAATGTAAAGTTTACAAGATATACCTATTAAGCAAAAACAAACCAACACTGTCATCAAAGCCTTGAACTTCTTGGACGTACCAACACTGTCATCAAAGCCTTGAACTTCTTGGACGTACTCTTCATTCTTCAACCAGTACATAAGCTCATTTGAGTTGACCTTTGCACAATACCTTTAAGGAGATGAGACCACTAAGCTTCTTTATCCAAAACTCCTATAACACAACACAATTAATATACAAGTTAGACATCATCAATGTTTGTCATTAATTAAAACTATAAGATTTTCCCTTGGGGCTAAAATTTTCATTTTTATCACCTCCCTCTTTAGCTTTTGAGGTGCCTTCACCACCTTGTCTATTTCTCTTCAAGAGGTCCTCAATGCTTTCTAGCCTCTTCCAGGCCATCAAGTTTGTTGAGTACCATTGAAGCAAAATTTTCAAGGAATTTGTACATTTTCTCCATCTCCCTAGCATGACTATTCAAGGCTTCTTGGAATGACTTGGCATCAATGGTGTCACCATCGGTAATCTCTTCTCCCACAAAGTCTTCGACCTCCTTGGATTGAGAACGCGATCCTTCACTTGTAAATAATCTCTTCTTGGATCCCTCTCAAGTTGTTTTGGTTTCTTTTAAGTGAGTGTCTTACTCATCTTCCTCTTATTCTTCTTCATCTTCTTCAACTTACTCTTATTCCTCATCTTTTTCTTTCTCAGTGGGGTCTTCTTTCTTGTCCTCCAAATGCCTTCATCATCGAGGGTAAGATTTATTCTTTTGAGTGACTCATCAGTATATATGCTCAACTCTTGATGCTAAGACCATGTCTATGTAGGGGAATTCATAAGTACATGAACAACTTTGTTAGAAGTCTTCTATAAGGAAATGTTTTGTTCTCCGTCTTTCTTGCACTTATCATGTGCTTCAATGAAATGTAACTAATATTCATCATTCTTTCTTAATGAAGAGCTAACATAGCAACCATATGCATGTTTCCCACTAAGGATTTATGTCAAAATTTAAAATGATCATAGTGGTTAGCATATGATGCAACACTCTTCCCTTTACATCAAAGGCCTCAATTTCCCTCTTTTACACTTCTAAACCTTCTACTATTTGTAAAAGATTCTTCAAAGCTATCTTTCATAATCAACTTCGAAATAACACATTATACCCATTATCATCCATTTCACAAATGCGGTTGAGAAGGCGATCGTCAAATTCAATTTGTGAGACTCTAGAGGCATACCATTGAATCACCTCATATCAATTTTCTCTACCCTTTCTTCTTTGATTAGCATAAAACTCATAGATGAGAGATGGACAGTAATCTTCATCAACAACTAGCAAATTACTCCATCTAGCTCTACCAAATAATGTAAGGGCAATATCCATACCATTAAACTTTTGAAGATCAACCCTTTGCTCCATAATGATCTTCCAACTCTTTTTACTCCAATTGTGGAATTCTTACACACCTCGGTTCATCAATGATGAGGTGAATTTATTGACAGTCAAATCGATTGCATTAGTGTTATCACACAAAATATGAACACATATAAAATTAAGTCCAAAATTAAGTATAGTGTGCTTCATCCAAATCACTTGACCACAATAACTACCAATGGTGATATATTCAGCCTTGGTGGTATACAATGAAACACATACTTGTTTATTGCTATACCAAAAGACAAGACAACCACTAAGAAATTGACAATGATCACTAGTACTTTTACACTCAAATTTGCATCCAAAATAGTCGACATACGAATAGGTGACAATATCAAAGCATGATGATTTTGAAAACCACAAGCCATAATCACTAGATAACAACAAATATGCTTAATGACGACTAGATACGATTCCTTAGGACAAGATTGAAATCTAGCATATAAGTATACGACAAACATGATATTGAGTCTACTAGCAGTTAAATAGAGTAAACTACCAATCATATCTCTATAGACCTTTTGATTTACCTTTTTGCCTTTTTCATCCTTATCAAGTATAAGTGATGAGTTCATAGGTGTTCCAATTCCTTTAGGTTTGTCCATTCCAAATATTTTCAATAACTCCTTTCTGTATTTTGCTTGATATATGAATGTACCATCCCTATTTTATGTGATTTTAAAGCCAAGAAAAAAGTTGAGCTGTCCAATCATGCTTATCTCAAATACATTATGTATCAACTTAGCAAACTCATCACACAGAGAGATTTTAGCAGCACCAAAAATAATATCATCAGCATAGATCTGTACAATCAAGAGATCATTGTTGCATAAAGTTTTGATAAAAAGTGTTGTGTCAACCATCCCTCTTGAAAATCTTTTTGAAAGTAGAAAGCCACTCAATCATTCATGCCAAGCCAGGGGGCATGTTTTAAATCATATAAGACTTTTGAAAGTTCATAAACATGATTTGAAGACTTTACATGAGCAAAACCGAGAGGTTGTTTCACACATACTTCTTCTTCAATAAAACCATTTAGAAAGGCATTCTTGACATCTATTTGAGAGAGTTTAAAACCTTTAAAGCAAGAAAATGCCAAAAGAATTATAATGAACTCAGGCCTAGCTATCAGAGCAAAGTCTCATTGTAATAATCAATGCCATCTTCTTGATTGAATTATTAGGTAACAAGTCTAACTTTATTTCAAACAACTTCTCTAGATTCATTCAACTTGTTCCTAAAACTCATTTTATACCAATAATAGGGTGATCATGAGTCTTGGGACAAGGTTTCAAAGTTTATTTCTTTCAAATTTATTTAATTCTTCTTACATAGAAACAATCCAAAAATCCTCACATAAGGCATCATTAGTGTTTTTTGCCTCAATATGATATAAAAGAGAAAATTTGTCAATAAAGTGTCATATTGTTTTAACTCGTTGGGAGACATCACCAATGATTTTTGCCTTAGGGTGACCTCTAACATATCTTAAGTCATGTGGGAGCTCCTGCTTACCACTAGTTTGATTTTCTTTGAAATACCTAAGAGGGGGGATGAATTAGGTATTTGGCTAATTTTTCACAAACAAAGTCCTTTTATAATTCCAAGCTAAAACAGATTGTGTGAGCTTGATTCAATAAGAGAATTAAACAATTAATAGCAAAGCTGTTAAACAATGTAAGAGCAATGAGCACAAACAATTTATAGTGGTTCGATCTCTTAAAGATCTATATCCACTACCTTAAGCTTACACTTAAGGATTTCAAACAATCTACTATATGCTCAAGTTCACAAATTACATAAGAGGCTCACCATGCAATGGTTTTACACTCACAACCTCTTTAGCAATTCTATATACAAGGCTCACCCTACCAAAGGATTTTATATCTACAAACAACCTTGAATCACAATTTCAAGGATCACCCTTATCTAAAGGATTTTATGTTATCAAGATAATCTTGCAATGAGCTAGTAGAAAACACAATTTAATAAAGAGAAGAGAATGTGTAGATGTTACCACTTGTTGGTAGATGATTACACAATGTTTCACCTTTATACTTTGTTGTCTTTGGAATCTTGAATCATCAATTGAAAGCACAAGACAAAAGAGAGCTTAAAATATTTGCTAAAGGCTTTAGAATGTTTAGAGTTCTCAAGAATTCAAAAGTTACAAAAGATTTCAAGTTTATAGCTTTTATAGAATTTAAAAATCAGTTTTAACAACCATAAAACGGCTAGTAACGGCTAGTTTTAGAAAATTCTGACGTCTGAATTTTTCGAAAGTTGCTGTTGCACATTCTGAAAAAATTCGGACGACCGAATTTTTTCCCTACATCTAAATTTCTCTGGAAAAACAGTAACCATGTTGAAGAAAAAATTCGGACTACCGAATTTTTCTTACTGCGTCCGAATCTTCGTCCGAATTTCCCTGGAAAAACAGTAACCAATTTTTGCTACAAAAATCGGACAACCGAATTTTTTAGAAGCACTTTCAAACTTTGTAAAATTATTTGAGATTTAACTTCAATAAGTTTGAAAACATTTTTGTATGTATAGATAAGTTATTTAGACATATATAAGCTTGAAATCCATAATCAAATTTCTTTGATCATGCAAAGTTTACTCAAAATCTTTTAAGATACAAAATCACAGTTATCAAAAAGTTCATTCCAAGCCATTTAAGATTAAGAAACTAATTTTAAGAAACTAATCTTATGCTCTCTTATGCATTCAATAGATTCCACGACACACAAGTGTAGAGTTTACATAGAGATTTACCTATTTAGCATATATACTCTACACTTCAAGTCTTCAGTGCCTTTAGATCATCTTTGAACAACATTTTTCAAACTTTAATCACTTTGGCTTATTGAAGTTGTTCTTGCACTTTGGCTTGAAAGCAATGAGACTTCATACTTCTTAGTTCACCAAACCTATCACACAATATATAAGCATATTAGTCCTCATCAATATTTGTCATTAATCAAAAGCTACATGATTTGCCCTTAGGGCTAACATTCTTGTTCTTGTTCTATCATTTCTCTTTATTAGCAAGGTCTTCCATGATGCTTGAAGATGAGCTTGATCATCGCTCATTGAAATGCATCATCTTCATCTCTTATTTCAAAATATATGTTAGATTAATCAAAGCTCACATGAATGGATTCTTCAACATATACGATTCTTTTATTATAAACTCAACAGCCCTTTTTATTTGAAGAATAACTAAGAAAAATACCTTCATTTGATTTTATATCAAATTTTCTAGATTATCATGAGTATTAAAGATAAAACACTTCAACCAAATAATTTAAAGTAGGCTATAGAGGGAATTCTACCAAAGAGAAGTACAAAGGAGTTTTTCTCAAAAATGGTCTCAAAAGAACTCTATTCATCATATAGCAAGTGGTGTTTACTGCTTTGGCTCCAAGTTTCTTGTGAAGTGTGATTTTTTCTTTAGCAACAATATTTTGTTGAGGGGTTTTGATAGCTAAAAAATTATGAGATATTCCATTTTTATCACAGAGTTTTGTAAAATCTTGGTTGCAAAAATCTCTCCCATTAGCAAAAAAAAAAAAAAGCTAATCCACCATTGATTCCTCCATGACAAGCTTAGGACCTAAAGCATACATACATGCAATAAACAAAATTCAAAGTTACTCAAGATGCTAATATGTATGTATAATGCAAAAAATGAATGCATGATCAATATTAATAGAGACAAATATTAATTTTCTGTCGCAAAAATATTCTTGAATTTATAAAATAATTATAAAATGAAAACTAACTATTTTTTTAAGAGAATAAAACTTTAGATCTGATTAATTTGATATAATTTGTCAATCTTTACAAAAATTTGCTTCTTTAAAAACTTAAAAATTCATAATACATCAATTCAAGAGAACTCATTCCATCTACAAATTTTCATACTCCTTTTCCATCACTAAAATGTCAAAGAAAACATTTAATACCAAATTTATTTGTTAGTCCCACGAGCTAATATTGTAGTTTTATTTAATGACAAACATTGATGAAGCCTAATTTGTATATCAATTGCTTGATAGTATTTTTGGTTAAGGAAGCTAAGTGGTCTCATTGCCTCGGAGCTAAAGCGTTAAATACAACTCAAATGAGCTCAAGTGACTGAAGAATGAAGAATATGTCCTAGAAATTGAAGGCTTTGAAGACACTTTTATGTAGGTTTGCTAAACTCCTAGCATTTGGGATCCAGGCAATACTTGTGGTAGCACAATCTTTTTAATTAACTTCGATATGAGCTTTAAAGATTTTGATCATTGTTTAATGATCAAGTGTTTCATAATGGCTTAGTAGTCAAAAGCTTTTAAATGACTTATCTTTTAGTCCAAAATGATATCAAACTTGTTGTCGATAAATTTCAAATAATTTGACAAAGTTTAGAAAAGTTCAGAATCCAATCCTAACGTCTGAACTGTGTCTTGGTTATTGAATATTCAGAGAAATTTGAATGACCAATTTGGACACAGAGTTCTAAATTTGGTCGATTGAATTTTTCCTGGTAGCCTAGTATATAGTAAGTTCAAGCAAAGAGGTCCGAATTCAGTAGACTGAATTGCATTGTTACTAGCTATTACTTGAATCCTGCAATTGAATTTCAAGCCTTATAAAAGTTATAAACTTTAGATTTTTTATGACTTTTGAATACAAGAAGCTTTATACTCTTAACATCTTTAGAACATCAAAAAGTTCTCTTTTGTCTTGTGCTGCATGTTACTATTCAAGATTCCAAAGACAAAAAGTGTAGTGGTGCTAGCATTTGTTATTATTCACCGAATTTTTGGTAATCTATTTCCTTATTCTCTCATCTATTTGTTTATTCAAGGTTGTCTTGAAGATATAAAACTTTTTGGATCTAGTGAACCTTGATTCTTGAATTGAAAAAGAGATTGTGGTATAAAACCCTTGTTGGGTAAACCTCTTGTGTACTTGTGCGAATTATTATTATAGTAAAGTTGGTTGAAATTCTTGAGTGTGGACTCAAGGTAGTGGATGTAGATCTTAAAGAGATCAAACTATTACAAATTGGTTGTGTTCATTGTGTTTCTTGCTTTACATGTTCATTTATTGATCTCCTTCTATTTCCTTTGACTAAGTTTTTGCATTTGTTGTTGTCATTAATGCGCTATCTACCATCAACTATTTTTTATTAAGATCTCAAAAATATTTGGAGTTTGCGTCATCTTAAACAAAATTTTCAAAATGTGAAAAGATTTTAAAAATTAGCCAAAGACCTATATTCACCCCTCTTAGGTCTTTCAATTGGTATCAGAGCAAGGGCTTCTTTTTGTGTTTTAACAACCTTGAAGTTAAGATCTTATGGCTAATATTTGAAACCTACCTCAGATGGAAGGATCTTCAACTAATAGACCTCTTTTGTTTGATTTAATAAATTATACATTTTGGAAATCTATAACTAAGATATACATTTGTTCTATTAACTTTGATTTGTGGAACGTTATTGAGAGAAGATCCTTATGGCCCAATGATGTTAAGAGCCGATGGTGTCACAAGGGAACCAAAGCCAATAGAAGAATATGATGAAAGTGACTCAAAGAGGATGACATTGAATTATCAAGAAATGGACATTCTAAGTTGTACCTTGGATGTGAATGAATACTATCAGTTGAGTGAATGTGACACCACTCATGAAATGTGGAAGCTTCTTCAAGTGACACATGAAGGGACAAACCAAGTGAAAGAGTCAAAGGTTGCTATGCTTGTGAGGGATTATGAATTATTCACAATGAAGTAAGGAGAGAACATTAGTGACTTATTTACAAGATTCACCAAGGTCTCAAATGGCCTAAAATCCTATTGGAAAGAATCATTCTCTTGGAGAGCAAAACAAAAAGATGGAACTCTACCAAAGTCTTAGCAGCCAAAGACTCTTACTATTGAAGAATCAAAAGACTTAAAGACTCTCTCCCTTGAAGAGCTCATAGGATCACTCCTCACCTAGGAAATGAAGATCAAAAGATTAAATGGTCTTGAAGATAAAGAAAAAGGAAGAAAAGGAGTTGTTCTCAAAGTGATTGAAAATTCTAGTGAGCAAGATGAATCATCAAATATTGAAGAAGAAGATGGTGAAGATGATGAGATAGCAATGATGGTCAAAATTTTCAAGAAATTTTACGAGGAGTTTCTCAAGAAGGGTAAAAGACCTTTCCCGTGTCTCAAATGGGAGATCCCCTGAATCCACAATTTTTGTCTGCCTTCACGTCAAACCAGTTAGATATGTAAGGCACGATGAAGTTAGGAAACTGATTCTTCCCAAGAAAAGATAAGAGGTCCTAGGTCGTCGAATCCTGAAGCCTTGGAAGAGGAACCAAATCCATGGCCTGGAGACCCCAATCCTGAACCTCTAGAACCGTTGGATGAACATCTACCATGTCGTCTAGAACTGCTACTACCTAACAAGTGCTTGAACAAATAGATACTTGTATGTACTCCTAATGTGACTTATCCATCTTTGGTCGTCCCTTCGTTTCCCACGTAGCTGGCTCTTGTAACCCATTGTATTATGAAAATAGAATCTGACTCATCTGTATCTTAAACTGTAGTCACTGTTCCTAACCTCTCTTCAATATCAACTTCACAAAATCATAGATTGCTTGTTGATCGTCATACATGTACGGCGAACTTGATAGAAATATTGTGACGCAGGGGCGTGAAGTCAAAGCAGTCCAACAAGAATACAAATGCTCAACCAAAAATGGTTGTTCAATGGTCATGTGTGTTAGTATCTTGCAAGAATATGGAAATCTATGATTGTGCTGCAACCAACAACCGCAAAGGGAGATAACATGTCAAATTTTGTTAACACGGTCGCGCTCATTCAAAATGAGTTGGAGGATCTTGTGCAATACTCTATAGCACAATGGATTAAAAACAAGATGCAACTGGAGACTATACTTGTCGACAAATTAACACTGTACCAATGTGTCCCTAATCTCTACAATTTGAGTCTCAATCATAGAATGCATCTTTGCCCAAACAGTGTCAAATGCACCAGAAGCTGTCCCCAAATACAATTTCATGGTTCAAGGAGAACTTTCAACCCAATTTGTTGTCTCTGTTCCAAAGTGTAAGATATTTCTAGTCCATACTATGACAAAATGCTTGCGGTTTGGATCCAGCCACGTCTCATCCAAGTACTTCAACAGTTCTGGAGTCTCTATCACGGTCCTTGCATGTCAAAATAATTAACATGGAATTTCTCCTTCGTAAAGGAGTCATCCAACTTTCTAAAATTTCCCTTTGAAAACTTTTTGACTGTTACTTTATCACCATATGCCTTATAACTACCATGCTCAATGTTTTTGGCAATGTGACGCCTACACAATATATTATCAAAAAAAGGAAAGACATCTACACAGACCTGTATCAACCTACGCTTACGATTTGTCACAATAGTGTGTGGGCTGAAATCTCTATCGAAAATAATCTTAACACACTCCAAAACTCACCGGTAAATATCCGTCTACTTGTTACTCAGCCAAGCTGCAACCCCTAAAAAGTTATGACTGGTGGCCAAAACACCGACGACCTCTAAGTACAATATGTTTTAACTATATGTCTGGACGACAATTTATTATTTAATAATATAACACAACTACATGCGATAATAAAATATATCTATTCGTCTTGTAGGTTGTATCCATTATCAGTATAAATAGATGTGCTTGACCAAGTATGCATGAATCAAGGGGCGAGCAAATGCACAATCTCTTAAAATATTTACCGCGGCTTCACTCAGATCCAATGAATATATCTATGATTAATGAATTATTTAAAAAGTTGTTGCACCACCGTCCAACCTTCCATATCAATCATCTTAACTTGTGTCTCACTTTATACACAATTTTTGGCCTGTTTAAAGAAGTCACGGTAGATGAAATCTCACATTTTCTTAAACTCAAATAAATTATTAAAGCAATAGTATGAGTATCGTAGCATTGAATTTATGAACTTGACGACACTATTTGAGTTCTCCACTTCAAATGATTTACTATATGTTTAGGCTTAATATGACATTTACTCATTTGCTCCCTGATTTTTATCTCTCACTCAGTCAATCTCGCTACTAAAGCATGACCATGATAGGACTTTCTAAGCTTGTGATTGAGCTTCTTGCATATCACTGCAAGACTCCATACTTCTTCATAATGCTACTGACCCACTGATTTTAATGGACAATGGCAATTCTTCGTTCCTTTAGGCTTTTGGGTCGTCTTCTCCTTCTGGTCTAATATCCTTACCTCCACTGCTGGCTCATTCTTGGGCGTAGAAATAAATTTTTTATATGTCTCGCCCCTCTGACACCTAAGCTCAATTCATTATCATTTCCATCACCTCGTTTCGAACAAGCAATTATCAAGAATGTCTTCACTTATAATGCACTTGCCTTTGCTCAATTTACTAACTCATCTCTACTAGAAAACATATATTGTGTGCAAATATGAAGTCAAATCTTAACTTTATCCAGATCTAAGAATTCTTCAAAAGAATCATTTAATTGTAACCATCACTATAGACTCTCTTTTTTTGCTCTTGCAATTCATATTACAAATTTTGTTGAATAAATATTAGTAATAACTATGAGCATATAAAACTAAAATGTTAGTGTTGAATGACTTAGCCCTTAGGCAATAAAAATAATGTTAACTACTATGTCAATTGCATTATAATGAAATATACTAATTATACAAGCCATTTTGTTAATAATATCTAATAAAATATAATTTAAAATTAAAATTATTAAAAAAAATGTTTATGGGCTAGTGAGTTCCGTCATTACTTGTTGGAATTCACAATGGAGTTTAGCCTATAAGGGAGTAACTTCATGTAAAAATTTAAAAATGAAAAAAAAAAGTTTAGAGATGATTTTTTTTTGGTTTTTATCTTAAAATTAAAATAATCGGGTGTAGATTTACTATTTATTATGTTATATTGACTTATTTAACGTGTTATTTAAGCTTTGAATTTTTAGTGAAAGAGAAGAGGAAGTAGAGATAGAAACTTAAAAGAAATTATTGTTATAAATAATATGTAAATGTTCATATTAATCAGTTTTCTGAAGAGAACTGAACTCCCAAATATGACTCCTAATCAAATTTGATGGATAAAAGATTTTTCCTTTCTCATATTTGTAACATGCTCATGTAGTAGCAATATCTAGAAAAAGTTTTTCAAAAGTATTTTGAAGTTATATCTTTTGAGACTGAATGAGTCGTGGATAAAATATTTTGATACTTGACCAAATATTTTTATATCATTCCCTGAAGTGAATGACATTAGAAATTATAATATATTTATATACGAGATTTTGGTCGCAGTTAATAGAAATATACTTTGTTCTTATATTATAAGAATGACTCATTAAATCCCCAGTGAATATATACTCACCAGAAGTAAGAAAATAATGAGAAGGAAAAAGGGAAAGTAATAAATCAAACATATTATTGATGCAATATGAAAGTTTGTCACGTACCTGTAGTACGTCAAGCATGTTATGAATATCTATTAATTATTGATATTGCTTACTTTCCTAAATCATGCTACTGATAGTAATGATTCTTATGTCGAAAATATTAACATAGCATATGTGAACGTAACCAGTTCTTTTAAATATCTAAAAAGAGTTTTTAGTATTTTTAATGTCAATCAAAATTTTAAATTATCGAATTGCTACTTTCCTATGTTATTTTAGTATATTTTGGATCAAGAATGGTGAAGATACAATTTGTCTAAATAATATTTGTTATTTATTTGGATAAAATTTAAAATATATGTCCAAAGTATAAATAATAATGCAAGGTTCCTGAAGAACTAATTGATCAAATAACTCTAGAAGAGTTAATTGCTTAAAAGCTCTAGAAGAGCTACTAAATCTTCACCTAATGGTCAATTGTTTTAATATATCATCATTTATATAATCTCGTAAAGCTTTTTGAGCTTTGATTATATTATCAGTATATCAAGACATTGGATGAATGAAATTTTAAGACATATGTATTACCATTATGACAAGAAATATATGTCAATTATAAATACCACTATTTATCTCTCCTGAGTTATATTGCATAAAATTACAAATTTGAAATGCAATATTGAGTAAACTTGAAATTTACTGATAAATAATTTATTAGTTGGCATGATCGGTTGGATCATCTCGGATCATTAAAATATAAAGAATGATTATGAATTTATTATGAAACTAGAAGTTTCCTAATATGACGAATTTATATGTGCTACTTGTTTTATTTAAAAGTTGCTAGTATTACTTAGGGTTGAATGTTTTATTTTGGGATGAATATAAAAAATTATTAGTTGATGCATCAACAAATAGTCGTATGTATATTGTTGTTTTTGCAACCTGTAGTTTGCACAATTTATTGATAATGAACTCATGTTTTAAGATTCTCCCAAAGACATAATTTGTCCTAATAATACTGATTGTATTGAGATAAATATTAAACATCCTACAGAATGTTTATGACTATGATATATTAGCACTTGTTTCGTATTTTGACAACACATTGTAATTCTCCTCATAATAGTTGGTTTGTGGTCAGAAACCAAATATTTCTCATCTTAAATTTAGAGATGCACTATGTATGTTGCTCCACCATAAAGGTAATGAGATGGGTTCTCAAAGAAATTATTAAATATGTTGGGAGCAAATCTCAAGGGAGAGATTCGTATTTTGTTAATTTTGAATATATTGCCCCAACATAAAGAGGATAAATTATGAGGTTGGATAAAGATATTATTAGTATGTGTCTTATCTTGATCTTCTATTTTGATCCTCATAGAAGATACCTTGAACCAGAAGTTCAAAAGATAATTTATATAGCCAAGTATATTAATTGACCAACATCCATCAAAAAATGCTCCTATTTGATATCCCTGAAGGATAATCTACCATTACAAATAAATTTGAGACACAACTGAAATGTGGTAGATAAGTCGATTTCAAAGATAAAAACTCATCACTGGAGCAAAGGTTTAAAATGGTCATATATGTTAAATCGATGAGATTTAAATTTCAGCAGAATTTTTCTCCCAAAATATAAATGATAAATTATTTCCAGAAAAATGCAAGTACCTGAAAATTATGATAAATGATGAGATCTCAACATGATTGGAAACTATTGGAATCGCACAAGTATATGACTTTAAAGATATTAATGCGCATAATATGTTAAGAATTTTCAAATCAAGGTCTGCAGACTCGAAATGATAAAGTTCGCATGAGAAATATGAAAAGTTTAAACTATTGACAAGTACTCTTGAAGAAATATATTTTTAGTGGTGGATATAATGGTGAATGATGACACTTAATATGTGTTTATATTTGTTATCATTTGATAATAGAGCTTATATTTGAAGTCCCTGATGGACTCAATATGCTTGAAGCATATAATTGTTCCTGTAGAACATAACGAGATTATCTTAGTGAATTTTTATTGAAAGAATGATTGAATATGTCCATATATAAAGAAATTATATACGTAGCTATACTTGCTATATGTATTTCTTTATTAGAAGATATCCTCATTATACAATCTATTGATTGTCATTGCGTTCTCCATATTAGGGGGAGAAAATCATCAATTAAAAAGGATATCATTTATGACTTTCATTATCTTGATATATGCAAAAGCATTAATGAACTGTAAGTTCAAAATATTATTTATTTGCATAATATTGCTTATTGATTGTTTGTCTGACTTCTGTAGAGTTAGTCAATATAACATTCTATTTATATATATTCCTATTTGGATAAATGTCCCAGGATGACAAATATATAAATTCTATGGATATATGATTTTTGATACACGCTTGAAGCGTTGTTGATCTCTTGATTTTGAAAAGAGAAAATGATTTGATAATCAATATATTTTTTCCAGAAGAATTTAGAGGAGCAAGTATTGTGATCAACATTTTTAAAAGTCAATATTTTATTTTGATTGAACATCCTGAAGATGTTTAATATGGACATAGCACATCAATTGTTATCGGGTTATTATATGCGAGATCCTTTATACCTATAAAAGGATATTGAAGAACTCTTTGGTCTTGAAGTACCATAACTCTGTAATTTAGAGTATAAATACACTTGTTTATATACAAGCAGATATCTATTCTAGTTATTCTCTACCCAATGAATTTTGAGATAGCATTAAGCTTGCCTATTGATATCTCCTTGAGATAACTTATCTCGAATATTGAGAAAAACCAACTCCTGTTGAGATGGATATGCAATGTATAAGTTATCTATATGATCCACACAAACTATACATTTATAGGCATGTGTTGATTATAACAGCCACATCTTCAACTCATGTTGAAGTAATGGAAATTCATGATGTTGGTTGAGAATATATTTGATCATGATTAATGTATTCGATATAAATCTATATCTCTAAGAATGAATTCCAACTATATTGTTGGATGATAATAAAGTTTGGAATATATCAAAGGAGATATGATAGTATATTTTTAATCACAAACTCTAGAAGAGATGTAATATTGATGTGTAATTAATTTGATCATTTGATTATTTGACAAATCTATTCACTAAGACATTACTGATAGCAACATTTGATTAAGCATCGGTTAAGAAACCTTAAAGGGTTTTCTTATCAGGGGGAGTAATAATGACATAAAGAATAATGTACTCTTTTTCCTTCACTAGAATTTTTTTCCCATTAGATTTTTATCTAGTAAGGTTTTAATGAGGCATATTCTTTATATTATGAACATCCAAGGGGGAGTGTTATGAAATAATATGTGGATGTTCATATTAATCAGTTTCCTGAAGAGAACTGAACTCCCAAATATGACTTCTAATCAGATTTGATTTCCTTTCCCCATTAAAATTTGAAAAATTCTTATATTATGAGCCTATATATAGAGCCATATGATGACATTAATGAATGATAGATTTTAGTCTTGATTCTTGAATTCTATTTTCTCTTTCTATATTCTCTTTTCTTTAGTTTTATATTATTCTCCAAACATATTGAATAACACTTTGACTTTAATTTTGAGTTACCAACAACTAAATTCATAACAATTATATTTTTTAACTGTATATAAGGGAAAAATTGTATATAGTAAATATAAAAAATAAGGCGACTCCAGTTCGGAATTGCAGATCTGATTCCACACAAACAGCAGCAAACTGGTCCAAGAAACCATTAGAGAGAGAGCCAAAAAATGGCAGCAGCAGGAGGACCGGACCCTTTGTTTGGCCTGAGAAACAACTTCTATCTTGGGGCGTATCAAGCTGCCATTAACAACAGCGACGTCCCGAATCTCTCCAATGAAGACGCTATCGAGAGAGACTCTCTCGTCTACAGATCTTACATTGCCCTCGGCAGCTATCAGGTAATTTGTTACTCTTCTTTTGTGTAATTCTTTTTTCTTTTTTTTGACGATTTTGGATTTGAATATGGTTTTTTTTTTTTTTTTCTGATTCCTCTGTCTTTTGCAGCTCGTGATTAATGAGATCGATGATTCGGCGGCTACGCCTCTTCAGGCCGTGAAATTGCTTGCTATGTACCTTGCCAATCCCTCCGACAAGGTGATCTTTCCTTTTTCTTTTTTTTTATTCCCAGGTCGGTTCTGTGGATATATAGCTAGGGATCTCATCGTCGCTTGCACTCTGTGAAATGCATTTTGAGCAATTTTTTTGTGGGAGTTCTAATGAGAGATCTGAAATTTTGTTTGTCTGTGGAACTTCTTAATTTGTAGCTGTATACTTCACCTCTGCGAAATAGAGACATGGATTCGGTTTTTAATTCAATGGAAAAGAAACAAGCTTATTTCCTCCTTTCTGTTTGCATATGGAGTTGAACGGATATAGGAAATTTGATTTTATGGGTTGTTGATAGTCGTAGGTTAGGTCCACAATGGGACGAAAAGAAAACTTCAGAAGCAATAGAATTCTGCAGCTAGTGGTGTTTTTGTATACTAATTTGTTTAAAAAATTTGTGTTGCGAGAAATGAGATAGCTGGTACTGCCAGTGAAAAGTTAAGAAGAAATGCTGTACATGGGTTGTTATTTCATTTGAGAAGATAAACAATTCCAATACTTTTGATGCAGAAAATAAGGCTGTAAAATATGCATGTTGCACTTTTCATAAGATATTCATCTAATAAACTTTGAAATCTAGTTTATAATGAAATAGCAAAGGGCGATTGTATGACAACCACACTGCTAGGATACATTTCTTTTGACTGGGCTATGCAATCATGCATTCCTGCAGAAATATTGACTATTTTTCTACAAACATGTAAATAGAAGATCAGATGGAAGTGTAAAGTTTTTGCACGCTTTATCTTATGCTCCAGATGACAAAATTGCTTATTGTGAGAATTAACTTAAACCTACTTCAAACATGGTTTTATTTTTCTCTTTGCCAATGAAAAGAGAGCGAAGAGACTTATCTAGCCCGTGTCTTTCTTATTATGCAGGAAGCAGTGATCTCAAGTCTCCAGGAATGGTTAGGAGATCCAGCTATTGGGAACAACCCTATTTTACGGCTTATTGCAGGAATCATATTCATGCATGAGGAGGATTACAATGAAGCTTTGAAGCATACCCATGCTGGGGGAACTATGGAGCTGTAGGTCATTCCTCCCTTGTTGATGAGTTTATCTAGCAGACTTTTTTCATCTTTTACTTTTCCTGGACTATTGAAAAAGTTGTCAAGAGAAATGAATAAATTGATACTTTAATATTTAGGAACATGGATTATGAGCAGAAACTATCATGTATGGGAACAAAAGAAGAATGGCCTAAGAGTCACTCTTAGCAAAGATTTAGGCCCCACAAAGTAATCACCAATTTTGATATCTCAATTCTATGATCAAAAGAAGTTTCCTATAATGAATACATCAATCTCCATTCATAAGGAGTTTGTTCAACTGATTTAGCACAGAACTCATTCTTGGTTGTTTAACTGGCCGTACATTAGTTCTCACAAAGTTGCATTAGTTCTTGCCAATAAGCAACATTGTGTAAGCTATGATTAACTATATCAGTATGGGCTTGGTTGTTAATAACTTGGATGTGGCTTTTAGTTTATAAGATTTGGCCAAATGAACTTGCAAATTTTGATTCCATCCTGCATGATTAGTTTTACAATATAAATAAAAGGCAAACTTTATTGAATATGGATTGTTGATAGGACCAGGTATCAACATACATCATTCTTTATGCCTTTCTGATGCGGTGAGACTCTCGTGTTAAGCTTCATTCTTTTTGGACGGCTACAGTGTCAAGTTGGTTTCGCTGATGCGTGCTAGATTCTTTCATATCACTTTCATAGAGGCTTTAGGTGGAATGACATTGACGTCTATTTTGCATTCAGTTTTTTTAATTTGGTTTCTGTGCCATTCAATGTTTGGTTGTACGTGTGCTTAACTTTTCAGTTTTCTGTAACCTTTCATTGTCTGGATGCGCAGAGTTACCTGTATTCACCTTTTTTCTTTTTCTTCTTTTTTGCCTCAAAACTCCAGTGTGACTAACAGATAGTCATAAGTGACAAAAATGACCAGCATTTTCTGCCTTTTTTCCCTACCTCATGCTCTTCTATTTGCAGTTTATTATCCGGGAGTAGCATTTTTTTCTTGTGGGCATAATCAAATGATGTGGTGCTAATACTAAATACATAATGTGCATTCGTCCTTTATGCTGCAGTTAGCCTTGTGGGTGGATATGTTATTGTTATGCAGCTTCTGCTTTTCCAATATGGTCTTTGTGATTTGAATCTGATTATTGATTCCCTATCTGCTTCATTCTATTTTACTTTATGGATTGGTCTTTACTTAAAAGATTATATTAGATGGCCATGTAATTTTCTTCTATAAATAGAAAATTTAAAAGACAGAAAACTCTTCTGCTCTTTGCAGGCATGCATTCAATGTCCAAATATTTCTAAAGATGTATAGATCAGATTATGCAGAGAAGCAACTGAGGATCATGCAGCAAATTGACGAAGACCATACACTAACTCAACTTGCAAATGCATGGCTCAATTTAGCAGTGGTACAAAGCTTTATTCACTATTATAATTATCTTGTTGGACTTGGAACTGTAAATTTGTGTAATGATATACCTTTTAATGAATCAGGGTGGTTCAAAGATTCAGGAGGCATATCTTATTTTCCAAGATTTTTCTGAGAAGTACCCAATGACTTGTCTCATCTTTAATGGAAAGGCTGTGTGCTGCATGCACATGGGAAACTTTGATGAGGCTGAGACACTACTACTTGAGGCCTTGAACAAGGTATGTTTTAGTATTTTAGTATATTTTGAATCATTTGGAATCAGAACTGGAATCAAGTATTTATCAAGACTCGTTTTGATTCTCAATGGGTCATACAATGTCCACATTTCAATTAGAATGCATTCTTGAATATCTTATTTTTCTTCATATTTGCAACTATGCCTAAGACTGCTTCATCTACTATTTCATTTCCTCTGAAGGTTACCCTTGACATCTTGTCCTATGGTGCCTTCTCCTTATTATTTTTATTTTTGGTGTGCGCGTGGGCTACACGTTTCAAATAGCAAGAACCCCCCCCCAACAAAAAAATAAATAAATAAAAGAAGGGGAAAATTTTAACCCCAAGAAAATATAATGTTTATGGAAGTATGATTTTTGATGTATTTATGCAGGATGCAAAGGATCCAGAAACACTGGCCAACTTGGTTGTCTGCAGTCTTCACCTTGGGAAACCAGCATCACGTTTCCTCAGGTAGAATCATGATATGCAAATAAGTCACTTGATATATTCTTTCAGTGACATTAATGAACAGTTCAATGGAGAGTTGCTTTTTTTTTTTTTTTCTAATTCAATTGCTTGAACTTAAGATGCAGCCTAGCTAAATTAGGATTTAGCTTTGGATCTGAGTTTCTCTTTCCCTTGTTTTTCTGCTTTTACCATATCCTACCTTTAGTTACTGTGAGAAAGTGGGATCAAATTTTCTCTTGGATATTTGCCGTTTATTTATTTAACTTGTTCTTCTACTTCTACTTCTCTAGAAGTTCTAGTAGCATACCTCTTTTACGCCCAATGTTTGTTACTATCTATTTATTTAATGACATGAAAATTTTATAACTTAAGTTCCAGAACCATATACTTGAAGCATCTTGCAGTTAGCTTTAACTTTGGAACATTGACTTCTGAATAAAAATTGGATGTTGTTGGTGCTTAAAGATCCTTTGTGCTATGTTTAAGAAAATGGTGGCAACTTATAGATTCTGGAATTGCGTCCTATAAAGATGGGAGGAAAAAATGCTCATATGGAGGCTTGGTTCTTTCCTTTACCCCGCCCTCCACAGTCGCACTCTAAGCAAATGAATGTATATGCCCCATTTATGTTTACACTTTTTGTTCCCTTGTCTCTTTCTACATTTCAGCTCAATCAATCCATGTCTAATTCTTGTAGTTAACAATAAAGCTCCTTGGAGCACGTGACCTAAAAGAGCAACACTTATTGTTCCCTTGTCTCTTTCTACATTTCAGCCAATCAATCCATGTCTGATTCTCATAGTTAAAAATAAGGCTCCTTGGAGCACATGACCTAAAAGAGCTTTAGTCCAAGTTTGAATCTCAAATTCCAAGTACACCAAGCATGACACAAGCATCTCAGAGACAAATTAGAATTCACAGAACGAGCTTAAGTACATGACACATGATCCAGAATGAGAACCAAGAAGTCTGTAGTTTGCACCAAAAGCTTTTCTCAACTAATGCATTTTTTATCTTGGCATTCAGAAAAGTTGCCTTTCACCCTCGGTACTACTTGACAGTACAATCTTGACTTTTGTCTGAGAGTAGATAAATAGAATGATTTTTTGTAGGAAGCAAAAACTATTTGCATTTGCAGCAACATAAAGGAGGATTGATTAGAAAGGGAAAGATAACGCTTTCGAGATCTCCCACTTCAATCTCTTGTTTACCCAAGTGCTTTATTTTGTGGTTGTATGACAATGTTCATATTTTGTGCAACTTGGCTGTTACATGTCCATTTGAAAACTGAAGGTCCGGTGGTGGCTCATGGTTCAATACTTTTAAATACGAACTATATTGAGATTGGTTGGCCTATTATAGTTAGACAGAAAAACAACATAATCTAGAGTGATTATTTTCTCCTTCTCTCTTTCTTCCTTTTGGCTGTAAGGCAGTCAAGATTTGAGGTACTTTGTGCACTTCTGCTAGGCAGTTTATTCATTCCTCAAGCTTGGTGATCCTTGCAAAATTTATTCCTGAACTAATTGACCTCCTTTCATCCTTTGTTGAATGACGAATATACTGTTTTATGTGGTTACTTCCACTGGATGTGCCAGCTGGAGCTGTTTCCTGCATTTTCAATCCTTGTTTCCCCCCCTGATTTTGGGGTTGTGAAGTGTGCTTGTGCTTAAATGGCTCATAGCCTGTTGCATGCTTTTCTGCACATATATGCTGGTTTTTATTCATGGGACGGACCCTACTTTGAATATGGGGATGCATGCTTAGTTTTTGTTATCATCTTGGAAACAATGATTGTGAAGATATAGGCTTGGCACCTATTACCTTATGAGTTCTTGAGAACTCTGCATAGTGAATCCGCGGCTGATGGTTTTTCTCTCAGAAAAATTTTCACTTTCCAATGCTGGTAAATACTCCTGAGACATCTGAAGCTTTATTGTACTTCCATTTCACATCCCAAGACTGTTGGATTCGACTACTGAGACATTTAAGCTTTTATTATGCTACCATTTTATGTCTCAAGATTGTTGGATTTGTGCAGCCTTCTGTTATCCCTTTTCATCAAAGCAAATATGTTAGTGAATTCTGAAAATGTAATTTCCTGCCATATAAGGTCTCCCGTGTGTTGGTGCTAACACAGTGGTTTCTGACCAGTAGTGACCAATTCAAATTTGGATTTTGACATGTCAGTGGTTTCTTATGCACCTTAGGCATTTTGCCAGGATTACTACTTTTTCTCCCTTCACTTTTGTTATTTTCCTTCCGTTTTGTGTCAAGTAAGCAATTCTTGTCATTTGTGGGAAAGAGGTTCTGTTCTTTTGATTGAGGATCTTGATTTCTTTACAGTTCTCAGCGATAAAATAACGATGTGCTCTACTGCTACACTTCTATTCAAATGATGTTGCTGACACAGGCACTACTTAGAAAAACAAAAAGCTCGTTTCTTTACACATCTGATGATATGGTTTGGTCTTGTTTCCTTAATCCTCATCCTAATAGGTGACTGAAAATCTCTGCTTTTTTATGCTACTTTGCAGCCAGTTGAAAATATCACACCCTGATCATTTGCTCGTCAGGCGTGTAGCGAATGCGGAAGAGAATTTTGAGAGAGCTCTTCAAACTGTTGTTTGACAAATTGTGGCTCATCATCTTGATTCCACACTGTTGTTTGACAAATCACCATTAGACTGGTGTGAGAATCATGGGAACAGTGTTAGCAACTCAGAGATGCTGATATGATATTTCTTCGGAGTGATCCATTATAATCTTTACGAGGCTTGGATTCTATTTTATAGCTGTAGGTTTTAATCTGAACAATACCATTTCTTTATTAGAGATGTGTTGAATATAATATGCGTTTTACTTTTTGCAGCAAGTTTTTTCTCTCTAAATTCATGGAAAGTGATATACAATAATTTTTAATCTGTTTGATTCATCTTTTAGTTAAAACATCTATTGACTGATTAAATAGCGGCAAGGTAGAAGTGCTTATTACAAGCTTGAATTCAATTCAAATTTTCTTTCTTCGATGCGTAAAAAAATTATTAAAAAGTATAGGGTGTATTTGGATTAGGTTTTATTGTAAAATTTGATGTAATTTTTTTATTTTAGATTATATTTTTTGTATAAATAATTTATTTTTATAAAATTTAAAATAAAAAATTATAAATTTATATTCTCAAATTGAACTAAATTTTAAAAACTCAAAAAAATGCTGATGAATTTGGTTTGATTGTATACGGAGCGCGGATGAATTTGGTCCGTCTGTGCTTCAAATGGGAGGAATAGTGTCCGTCCTCATTCAGTTTGTGAAATTTGTTGAATTAAAGCTATTGAGATTTGTTTTTTTTTTTCTTACTTTTCAATTTTTCTTTAGAAGTTTCACTAAAAGAAAAAGATTTGAGTCTCTAGTTCTTACAGAATTATTCATTTCTCTAGAATAACTATTAAATTTTAAAAAAGAAGAGTGGCTTAGAGGGAGAAAGATGTGTGTGAAAATGACAAGGGTGAAATTGGAAAGTGATGCATTAATAAACTGAAAGTGGCATTTAGTAACTACCATGTTTTATTAGGAGGCTTCCCCTTGTCCATTACCTTTTTTTTTTTTAAAAAAAAAACCTACCTTTCAATTTGAATTTTAGACTAGCATGTGAATCTTGTCAACAAACTCTTCCTTTTATTCACAAAAACGAGAGAGAGAGTGGGGGGGGGGGTTTACAATTGAAGATTGATTAGTGAATTACCATTGCCTTTTAAAATAAAATGTTTCATTTTAGTTTAACTTTATTAAGTTTATATAATTTCTTTATTTTTTTAGACGCATCGAGGGAGGGGACTAAATAACTTTATTGAAGAGGTCAAATCTTCAAATTTACATGATTCGTAAAGTTTAGATCCTTTTTATGTGAGTAAGATTAGTTACTGAAGTTTTAAAAAAATATTTATTCTAAAAAAGTCAATTCACTGTTTTGCAAAAATTAAGATAGAAATATCAACATTCAATCTTGGATAGGAAAGTACTAAAATTAGAGTTTATGTTTCCTTGTGAAAACAAGTTCCCCCTTCTTTCCAGTATCTGATTGCTTAGCTCCCTTCAGTCTTGTCTTACATCACTTCTCACCTTTGTCAAACCCACTCCGAATCTATTTATAAATTTTTTTATTTAGAATTTATTTTTTAGAGTTTTGAGTTTCTCTTTAATCATTTAGGATATATGAATGAAAATTCTACAAATAAGAATGTTACAAGAAGAGTGTTCCAAAAATGCAAACTATACCAAACCAAACCTGCAGCACAGGACTCCAAAAAACAAAAAAAAAAGGGAAAAATTTCATCTGATCCAATTTGCATCCTAGAGAAAGGGACAGGAGATTCAAAATCAAATCACTATTACTTTACCATCAGCTATCTACATTAGAAAGACATGTACAAGGCAACTGATCAGCGATCTGGAGGACCTTGACAAAATTAAAGATAGTAAACTATCCTTCAGTAACGTTGTACGATATTTTAACTATAACTGACAAAGGTATATTGACCACATGACCGTGATCTCCAAAGAGTCCAATTCTTCCAAAGCTTGCAACTGTGCTGTTTGCAAGTGCAGCAAAGGATATATTCAAGACCTGTTTTCCACCAATTGGTATTAGGAAGCGAGTTGGCGTCACTTTTACAAAAACCCCATAAGGAGCACTCCAACCAACACTGTATGTTTCATTCCAGCCAACATTGGATACAGTTCTTTGGACCAATCTGGACTGGTTTAGCTTTGATATTGTGATTGAAGGCAAGTTCAGGTCAGTGCCACTGATGTTGGAAACAGTGCAGCTCTCACCGGTGTAATTTAGAAAGACAGGAGCTGACCCATTTATGCCACAGAGGAAGGACCGATATTCGTTGTAACCTACAAACAGGAGCATACTCTTGGACTTAGAAAATAAGGATGTAGTTTGCTGGAAATAAATGAATAATAATACCGCTATGACACACAAAAGAAATATCAGAATATCACCGATTATAAGTTCTCTAACTAATTCAAATAAAGGTAGCAGAGCTGCAAGAAATATGACTTTACTGAATTGTAACATTAGAAAATCATAATCTGGACCACAAGAAGACACTGCGTGATCTTCAGGTGCAAGAGCCTCTTGATAGATCTAAACTACTTGAAATTTCCTTCTAAAATGTACTCAACAAAAAGCAAAAGCAAACAAATTCCCCAGCCCCTATTTACTACATCAAAACTTGTGCTAGCTGGATAAAGTGCCTGCAAATAGCAAAAGTTTTTCTGACCAGAAATGATTTTCACTTGCAATGTTTTTACTTTCGTTCAATGCATGTCCTGCTTTTTCTAATTTTACATTTTACAGATCACCTCGTTTTGCCATTAAGAATATTCATTACATACTGGTGCAGATTTTTGAAGAAAATTTATTCTGCCAAATACAAGACGTGAGCTACTTGATTTACAGATAGGCAAACGTGAAACACATTCAATAACAGGCAAGAAATATAGGATAATTGGACAACAAATAAAACTAAGCAACAGCGAGTGTGTCAGACATGTCTTTCAGATCACAGTAAAACATAAACATAAAAGCAAAATGATAAAATATATTAATCTGCACAACACTTCAAAAAACACTCAACCAAGGTAAATTCTCCAATTCTGGTTGTGGATTCCAAATGGCAGATGTGTCTTTCAGATTGTAGTAAAACATAAACATAAAATCAAAATGATGCATTAGATTAATCTGTATGACACTTCAAAACAACACTACACCCAGATAAATTCTCAACCAGCAAAGAACAAAAGAAAAAGATAAATTCCCCAATTCTAGTAGCAGATTCAAAATGCAAAACATGGTATGCCTGTTGGATGTTCAAGAATGATTAGAAATTTGCCAGAAGCCAAAATATTACTTAAGATCTGTGAGCAATAATAAGGCTGCCTACTTCTAATCTCTGGAGTGCAGACTCTTCCTAAGAAGCTCAATCATTAAACTTGGTAGAACCAGACAGTGATATTAAGGACAACAACAATGCCTGAGATTCTCTAATTTATGTACTAGTACATAATAATCAAGGCAAACTAGACCAACTTACCCATATTGAAAATAAGACCTGGATCTAATGCAGCTGTTGCATTCACAAAACCACTTCCCATGTCAAAAGGTGTTGCGGGAGATTGATTCAATTCTGGGTTTGCATAAGCTCGCTGGGCTGCTATAGGACCCCCATATTTGTCAAAGAGAGAAGCAGTTGTTGTAAGTGCAGATCCTATAGCTGAAGGACTAAAAGTTGGAAATTTTTGCTTAATCAAGGCTGCAAGACCAGCAATATGAGGAGCAGCCATGCTCGTTCCGGACATCACTGCAAAGTTCTCACCTGAAGGTGTCTTAAGGGTCAAATAGTATCCAGTTTACCTGATAACAGAACTATTCTCCAGAATCAAAGAAAAATAGAGTTCATATTTACAAGCTTATACCCTGAAATTCAATTGAATCAGTGCCACGGGAACTCCAAGCACCCCATATAGAGTTTCCAGGAGCGACAAGATTTGGTTTCAATATGTCAGCGTCATCAAGAAAACTGCTCTCTGGATCAGGTCCTCTAGCAGAGTAATACATAATCTTTGGAGCTGAGTAGCTGAAATTTGCTTTTATTCCGCCTGAAATGCATGCAACTGCCCCAAACTTAACAATTTTCTTTGTAACTTCATCTCTCTCCAAAGAAGAATTATAGTATTGAAGAAAGATCTGCCAAACAAAAGAGGATCAGGAAATGTGTCTATAAAGGCACACAATATTGTGCACCTCCATGAATAATCAGAAAATCTATGACACTACACTCATCTAGAGCTTTTGGTTTAGCATCTTGCACTTCCTAATAACTAATTATAGGTTGAAGTTGCAAGAATTGCAAAGTTGCAGAATCAAAAGTTGTAAAAACAGATACTCACCTTGGAATCATCTGGAGATGGAATTATAATGCCAGGCAATCTCATTGGAACAGGGTTAAGTTGAAAACCAATGACAAAAGGATCCATATAGAAAACAACACCTGTAGCACTGAGATTTTTAGCTGTTTGTAAAGCTTGTTTGATTGTGGAGAGACCAAGCACGAAGCGGATTGAGTAGCTACAAATCAATGTATTCCCTCTGACAACATCTTGATTATAATTACTTGAATCTTGGCATTCACTGACATACATATCATCTGTGGCTTGCGCATCATTCAGAGCATGAATTGCAGAAACCAGCGTATACATAGTATTGTTTGTTCCAGCTGGAGAAAAAATGCATAATTATTATCAGTCAATTTGATGGTAGTTAGATGAAAGCCAACTGGACCAATGCCTGTTTGCAAAAGTATACAAATAAAGCATATTCATTGGAAAATTCTATCGGTCCACAAGAACAGAAACATCAACGGGCCAAATCATTTTGGAGAACAATCAACATCACAAGGTTCAAGTTAGAATCATTATGTAGCAACAAAGAGAAAAAAATGAAAAGGACATGACTATGACATCTTCAAATGGAGTCAACAGTGAAAGCCAAAAATGAAAATTCTCTATAAAAGTAGTCTATTCTTCTCCTAAAATCCAAGCAAAATGCTCCTGAATAACAATATAATCTGCCAAAAGATCTAATGAAGCATTCTTATCAGTAGAAAGCAGAGTATAAATTAAGAACCTGAACTAGCAGCTGATAGACCACTTTCAGGTACTTTAGCTTTGTAATAAATCCAGATAAATTTTAGTTTTTCTGTCCTTTTATCTGACACGTATTCTTGCTTGATTGCCTCTTTAGTAAACTGAATCTATTTCTTATATCACTGATATCAAGTAGAAAAACAATAAAGAGAATAACATAGTCTAAATTTCTATATCGGAGAATGCTCAAATTATCAATGCAAACTCTTCCTCCTATTCCTGTTCGCAGTTTTCCTTTTCCACTAAACGTTTGCCATAAAACAAATTTGTCCGAATCACCTACCAATTTTGATTTTCAGTTTTCCCCTACTATGGTCTAGCTTCTTCATGGGTTTTGCCTTTAATTTATTTTTTTTGGAGCTTTAGATGATCTTGGTAGAACTTTTAGAAATACTTGCTCATCTCATAAAAAACTTAAAAGCAGATCCTGCAGGAGTTATTTGGTGATCCAGACTCCACTGGACCAATTATAAAACTCCAAAGCAAATACCTAAAGTTTAAGCCAATCCCTGAACAGTAACTTCTTCATAAGTGGTACTCCGGCACAAATGAAGCTGTACTGCATATCTAGTTAATCTCATTATGAACAGTCTTTCACATTATTTAATCTCATTATGGAGTACAACAGCCTTTCACATTATTTAATCTCATTATGGAGCATGACATCAAACGTGGATATGGTAGAGGAAGAAATACAGCAGAATGTGGATGCAGGATTAGCTATCTAGTTAGAAGTAGTAAATCATTATAGGCACCCTAATAAATGATGACATCTATAGTAACAAAGTTGTAGTAAGTCCCAGTAGAAGATTACCTCATTATTATGATGTATACACCAAGACCAACCAATACAGAACACACATCAATGCCATTTCAGCAGGATAGTTTGAACAAACTAATGATGGTTAGTCTTAAATGAATCTTTAGGATAGTTTGAACAAACTAATGATGGTTAGTCTTAAATGAATCTTTAGGATAGTTTGAACAAACTAATGATGGTTAGTCTTAAATGAACTTTTGCGTAATGCCGTTGTCCTTCAGTCATGGGAAGGGAGTGAAACTTTAGTGACATGTGATAATGCCTGAAGAGTACTTTCTTTTCAAAAGATTCAAGCTTTTTTTAAAAGCAATTAAAAAACAATTAACAAATAAGTTACTTAAAGAAAAGGAACTGACACAAATCTGTGCAGAAAAAGGACACAGTCAAGCAAATATTTGGAATTACAACTATTTTAATTTGTATCAGGCCTTCTTATCACACAAGCTGAAAGTACGACAATATTGGTTTACTAAAGAAACAAGCTATAAACAGTTTAGTCTCAAAGGCTTTCACGGGAAAGAAAAGAAAAGGGGCTCTTAAGAGAGAGAAATTGATCTTCACGACGTGAGTTAGTCAGAACTGCTTCAAAAGAAAAAGAAAAAAAAACAAAAGGGAAAAAAATTGTTCACAGTTTCCAGCTTACGTGCAAGCCCAACTCCCACAATTGTGACGTTGTTGCCAAGCTCCATTGTGTTGCTATATACCCTGTCATGAGCAGCTGCACCAACTGTGAAGATCCATGGACTAAAGGAAGAAATGCTTTTAGGGGATGGTCCAGTGTTGCCTGCTGCTTGAACTACAAATATACCAGCCTTTACAGCAGACAGCAAGGCCATATCGATAGGATTGAAAAATGTTGCAATGCCAGGAGGGCGTCTGTTCGGAGTGATGGATAAGCTCATTATATCCACTCCATCTTGAGCTGCCTGAAAATGAAATAAGCAATGACAAAGATAACTACAATGTCAAATTATGGTTGCATGCTGCGAAATTAGGGTGGTTAAGGTAACCTGTTAAGTAGGAAGCAATAATATTGACAGGAAAGTCACTATTTATTGATTCAATTCTTTTTTCCTTCAATAAATATCCCCTTATCCCTCCTAGTTTCACTTCTCTTTTCAGGCACAGAATTAAAATTGAACAGATATATAGCAAGAAACCCAAGACTAAGAGGCAAATAGTTTGATTGAACAGGAAATATGAGTAATAAAATGTTCAAGTAGTTTCTAGAGTCAAACGATGAGGAAGATAAGGGCCAGAGGTGTGCAAATGAAGTTGCATATCTACAAGAACACAAACAATATATAAACAGACATTACAATGATGCTGCGCCCTGAGTAGAAGAAATAAATAGAAAGCAAACAGACTGAAATAATACCAAATGTCAAGAATTTAATCAAGAAGAATTAATTAGGCAATTTGAAGAACAGGTTTATATTTATCCCCAGGGATTAAGAATCAGACATTGAGATTTTAGTCCACTTTCATTGCTTCATGTCATTTCAATTGTTGCTACTGATCACCTTTTATGGCACTTCTTGAGATTGGATGCGACGGAAAAAGAAGAGGAAACTATATAATGAAACATAAAGAAATGATGCTCAAGAAAGATAAAGAACTTGCTAATATTTGATCATGCCATGAAGAAGTATTAAAAGTTTTGCTATTTGAGCATCAGATGATATAAAAAAGGTTGAGGTTTGATCGGCAAAAGAAAAAGAAGAGGTAAGTACATTGTGAAAGATGAAGTCGAACAATTTGAGCATACCTGATCTATGGCAGCAACAACATCAGCAGCAAAACCTCCAAAGCTCTTGTACAATGCTTTATAAACAGCAACACTAGGAAATATTGGAACACAATCAGTAGAATGTCTACAGAAACTTGTATGCAAGAGGTAATTGAACTTTTAGAATTATGGCAATTGAAGTCCCAGGTTCAGAACTAATGCACATTATCTATGTATGTAAAAATGATAGTTCAATATGAGAAAACAAGCAAATAGTCAGGACAAACAATTTAGCTGTTTGAAGCTTGTTAGTTACTGGCCATTGGCAAAAACTAGCTCCAGTGACATCTATAAGCAAAGACTGCTTGTATGGGTATTTGGATTATTGCTTGGAAGGATGCAGTGTCTTACAATGCAGTAGAACTTTGTAGGTCCAGTAGAAAATGCATTAGAATGCATGTGTGGTTTGATTGTATTTAGCTTCCCAACTCCTAACAAATTTTCCTTCAGACTATAGACAGTTTACAATCACTATTTGCCTAAAGCAGCAGAGATGGAAAGACAAACTAACTATATTTTTGGATCTTCAAGTTTCTGTCTGTAAGTAGGGGCTCACCATGTAAAGAGAAAACAAAAAAGTAAACCTTCCTCTTCCCATTCCACTGGCACTGAAAACATTACCAGTCCACTGAATGCTAACACAAATATCACCGTTAAACTCTGTCAAAATCTGTGCCTATACCCAATTCAAGTGAATGTGGGACGAGTTGAAATTAGATATTACCTGTGTCATTTATGTTGGAAAATTTTCCGTTTATCTTTCAAGTCTTTCTAAGCTGCATGCCTAAACCTCTAGTTGCTGGATGCTGGATGTGCTTTAGTCAAAATTAGATATCACCTTTTTCCTTTTCAAGCAGCGATTATATCAGCATTTCTCATACTTCTTGCCCATAGATGTGCATAGGGGTTTTCACTATTTACCAATAATACTAGCTGATAGAAAGCTGAATCCGATTTTGAATTCCTTGTGCCAGGAAACCTCCAAGGATAATTCTACAGAGATGAAGTGTGGAGTTGGGTACTCAAGGAAGGTATTCATCTCTTTCTTAAATTATAAAGTTGTCGTTGATTCATGCTAAAATGAAAAACAAAGTTATCCTACCATATCCTTGCTGCTAAAATAAAAAATATATAGGTTACCAATCACCATCTTTTGCCATAAAACTAGGCACAAGATGGTCATAGAGAAAACACAATTCACAATTTGCTGATCAATAGATATATAGGTGTAAAAGGTATATCACATTAAACACATGGAAACCGAAAAGAGATGCTATTATACTTAAAAGATTAATATCAATCATTGACAAAGAGAAAAGGCACAAAAAGAAATTAATTACAAGCAGCAGAAGGTCTTTTGTGCACTTCTGGTTTCAAATGAATCATCATATTATATTATCACTATTATCCAAAGAATGTTCTTTTCAGTGCTTCATAAACAAGGAATCTCATACTACATCTTCACAATGGTACCTATCAGGAAAGCAAAACTATGTCTAAAGGATTCATAGTTAATGCTCTAATTAATAGTCCAGCCTAGCATAGTACAAAAAATTTAGTAACTGTTCACTGGTTGACCTTAAACATTAATTGTCCACCGTGGCTTATAAAAACAAGTTAAAATTCGTCCATTCAACTACTTGGTCACACAATTGATCCCTCATTCTGGGTCAGAACAGATAAAGCAGTATCATTATAACCTTTACATGAAATGAAAGGGCAAACACAATTCTTAAGGCATGAAAAAGGTAACAACCAAAATTACTAAATTGTCAAGTATTTGTTGAACATCCAGAAGAAGATGGCTAAAGCACAAGGTTCACGAGAATTTTTCCAAAGTCTTCCAATAAAATATTGAAAACTAACTACAGACAGGAGAATTAGGCTGAGAAAACTTGCAATTTTTTTCATGTTAGTAGGGGCTTTTATGGTTTCAGCCATAAATGTAAAGTTCCCTTCGGCAAAATAAATTCAAGTATCCTGGCCCTCTATTCTTGAGACACGTCATATGATAAGGTGAGTGAAGAAACATGTAACATTAGTGGAGACCCAATATAAAAACTGAAGTAAAAGGATAGGACAGGAAGAGAGCAGTGAAAGTGAATCAACTGGAAAACAGTTGAGATGTTTATAGAAACCATTAGGCTGCATATTTTCCAACAAATTTATGAACTCTGAGGAGAGAGAGTTTCATCCCTTTTTAGCTAAAGATGGCCTCCACTAACAGAATTACTTGCATTGACAAGTCCTAACAGAACTCACATGCTAGAGAACTGGAAATATATTTCTTTTCTAAGAAAAGGAAACTATTCTCATTCGATTAACATCTAGATTGGTTGGGGTGAAAAGAGGGAGGAAAAATAAAAGGGATCTAAATCTGGATATAAATGAGGCATTTACATTGTTTGGTTAGGAACTAAATGAGGAAGCAGTGTAAATTAGGAGGGAGCAAGATCCCCCTCCATGTCAGCAAATCGCCATTCTAAATGGAGGAAATGGGGATTTCTTCTTCCATCAATACCAAAAAAGATGGAAATAAATGTGAATTAATTACTCTAGTGGAAGTAAAGCTGCAACTCCCTTCCCTCCCCCTCCCCTTTCACAAACCAAACTAAGCCTAAAGGAAGAGAAAAGAAATTTTGACATTTAGGATGATGGGATGATGTACCAGTACTAAAATGCACGCACAGACATGAACACAGGTGCAATTAATTTGTCGAACGTCCCAGTATGAAATGAGCTATTTGAGACTATTATTAAGCGGCAAGAAATATTGGCAAAGTAACACCAAAAAGGAATAGGATGGGAAAGGGCAATTTAGGTGCCTTACTGTGCATGTGGAGCCATTCCACTAGCATTACCAAAGTGATGGTCAGCTACTACAACAGGAATCCCATGGTTCCCAGCTGCAACGGATGCAGTGTGGCTGCAGAATTATGAAACTTTGAATCAGTAAAGTTTCTCTTCTTCTCTTTGATAGAAATCTTTGAATAATTAGCTACTTGCATATTTTCAAGAAAATACACATGCCAATATGTAATAGGTGCAGAAAGCAGAAAAGAAAAGAAGGAAAATCTATTTATCTTTGCATTAGGTGATTAGTCAAATAATGACAGATATTCAAGAAAATAACTCGAGGAAGAAAGTCACAAGTATGAGATTGTTAATAATAGGATTTGATGATTGCAACGATTGGACTCAGCTAGATAATAGGCATACTTACAGGCATTAGAAATCTTTGAATACAACCTCAGAAAGAAATTTATATATTTCATGGTGTTAACCTCCTAGAAGCTCAATTTTGTTTCACATAGCCTTAAATATGCAACTAAAATTACTATTTGCTAGAATAATGGCACCAAAAAATGAAGGTTTGTTTTATAGTCTTTTTCATCCATTTCATATCATATGGACGGAAGCCAAGTTGATTTACTGGAAAAAAATTGGAAGGCTAACCAGTAACTCCAATTATAGCAGTATAATCTCACTGTTGTGAGGCATAAAGAAAATCAAAAAGCACGTGAAAGCCAATTATTTATCTTTTTGGTTTTGACAAGATACAAACATGAAAACAGATCATAAAACATCCCTTTGGAATTCAATACTATAAGGAACGGAGAGGGCTGAATATCAAAAAGGATCTCTCTCTCATTCTTTTTCACTGTTGAAAAACTAAAAAGGGAGAGGCCAAATTATTATGCACCACTATGTTCTAATGGTTTCCATCAGGAACTGTTAGATGAAACCCTGTATGTTGGAACTGGCAAAAGTCTCATTTCTGATCCTGAAACCAAATCAAGAATTATGTAGAAAGACAGTAATTGAAATTCAAACAAGCTAATGATTTTTCTTTTTTTAAAATATATAGTATCTACTTGTTAAATATAAATCCAAGGAATAACATTTGACTTAAAATATGACAGGGTTGTAAAAACTCGGGTTTAATTGAATTGAGAAAACAAGACATTAACGAAACTCTAGGTACGTTGAAAGAGCTGAACTTAGAAATTTCTGTCTAATTGAATTTACTTACGTCCCATGGCCGTCACCATCAAATGGGGAAGCATAATCCTGTGAAGCATTAAATATTCCTCTGGTTATTGCAGAAGCTGCAAAATGATGGGCCCCAATAAGCTTCCTGTTACACGACCCAGATGGAAAGTCGCGAGTGACTTCACAAATGCCAGAAAAGTGATCTGGAACTGGATATGGATTTTCAGATATATTATCAGAAAAACTGGGATGTGTTGGATCAATTCCAGTATCAATGAAGCCGATAACAATCCCTTCACCAGCAGTTGCATATCCTCCTTCTAAGGCCCATGCCCCTTGAGGTAAACCAAGGAACTGTGGTGTATGGGTGGTTGCAGTTCTAACTGAGAAATCCAAAACCACATTTGACACTTCCCTCCTCCTTGAAAGCTTGTTGGCCTTTCAAATTTCATGAATCCATGAATATGGAACATTACAACATGGGAAATTAATCATATGGAAACAAAGTATTTATTATTACGACATGGGAAATTAATCATATAGAACCAAATTATTTATTTGACTAGAGAAATCATTTATAGAGCAGGTCCCAAAGACCTATGCATCATAGTTGAAACATATGAATGAAGTACTTATAACAAACTTCATTGCTGAAAGTATGAGAATTACATAAGTTCCATTAGTTTGGAGTTTGGATATACTAGCCATATTAAATTTTTCTTCCGCTTTTTCGAAGTATTTACTTGGAATAATGCCCTAATGTGTATAAAATTCGAATAAGCACCAGATAATGAGATAGCAATTAGATGGAAACCTTAATCTCACAGAAATATCCACATGTTAATTTTAACAGGCTGCTTGAGTTAATAATTGAACAAAGTGCTGAACATATGGAACTTGATCGCCATCCACAAAAGGACACATTTGGAAGAAGGTGAAGACATATCATAACGAAAATACATATACCTGTTCTGCAGTGACTAATACAGCAAATCCATTGATCAAACAGTGGTAGCTGTACAATTTTAGATACTTTTCCCCTCTCAGTGTCTTCCTCAGTATAGAATCGTGGAGTCGGGAAATATAAGAACCACGACCTCCAGTTCTTGTAATATTACTGCTTCAAACGAAAGAGAATGAATATCATACAGAACACAATATTAATTTAGCTTCATAAGTATCAATCACCAAAACAAGTGGAAATAGTTGACCACACAAAAGGAAAAAGAGAAGGAATTAGGAAAGGCAACCAACCCATCCAACGATTGCATATCCAATATTCCTTCGGTTAAAGTCCCATGAAACAAGAGCTGCAGGCCAGAATTCCAAAAAGCCAAAACTGCTAAGGGCTAAGCTAAGATTAAAGCTACAAAAGAAAACAATACCTGGGTCTATCTAGTTTGTTCTTTCTGCCAGAACCAGCACCACCACCAATCTTGGAATGGTGACCTTTCACTTTGAGTAGTACATCGTAGGAATGAACAGCAGGGGCTTGTTTGAGGGTCACAATATACACAGCAGTAGTTGCATTTTCGCTCTCCTGAGACCAAGCGTATTTCACAAGCATTGCCAAAGAAACCATAACCATAATTAACACTTTAACTCCGCTACTACCACCCATTATAAACCGACCCAAAATTCAACTAAAAAACCGAAACAAGAAAACTAGAAAAGAACTAGGGAACTATAGTGAACCCCAAGTCTACATCAAAGAAAAGCAAAAACTCCATGAATGAGTTCAAGCACAGTGCAGAAGCTGAAGCTGCTTCAGGAACGCCACCAAGCTGGAGCAAAATGAAGAAGAAGAGACGCTTTTCTTTAGGCCACTTTTGGAAATGGGGTAGCTGTAAAGAGAGATATACTCAATGCCGGAGGCCCATTATGAAATAAACTCTATTCAGTCGAAAAGCAAAACGTGAGCCCCTTTAAGCATTAACGGCATTTTTCACTTTTCTTTTCTTCTTTATCTAAGCACAGCCTTAGAAGAAGAGATTGGGATGCTATTCTCATCAGTTCTGCTAATCTAGTATTTAGAGTACTAGGAGGTGAAGGAAAAGGGAAATGGAGGAGGAATGAGGGGAATCTGCTGCAACTTTTCTTGGGTGGCGAGCATATGAACGTTTGGGTATTTGTGGAGAAGGAGAAAGGTGTGGGAGGAAAAATCCAACTAATGAACGTTTTATTTTGTTTTTATTCATTTCTGACTGTTGGGTATCTGTGTTTGTATGCTGTCTGTTTCTCGTAGTGGTCGCATGTGACACACGAAAAAGAGAATACGAAAACGAAACAGGTCAATGAATTTGATTGAATATCGTAGAAAATTGATGATTTTAGTTGTTTAATTATTTTTGTTTTTGGTAAAAATATTTTCAATTATTTAAGGTAGTTTCGAAACTTTTTTCTTAACTATAAATAAGTTGTTATTGTTTAATAGATTTCAAGTTATGATAATTATAATGGTGTAGAGTATTTTTTTTTTATGTTTTCAGAAGGAATGAGAAGTATTATTACGTACAAATAAATTTATTAAAGTAAAAAAATACTTTAAATTGTCTCGAAATCAAATATGCATAAAATAAATTATAAAAAAATTAAATCCAAAAAAGATCATCAGCATTGGAATTTCACGAGACTTTAAAAATAAAAATTTTAAATTTCAAATAAAAAAGTTTTCAAAATAGAATGTTCATGCAACAATTTAGATTAAATGTTAAACAATAGAATATTATTGTATAATTAAAAAAAATTTAGATATGTTAAAAAATTATTTATATTTTCTCTTTTAAATTAAAATTTTTATTTTATTTTTTGAGATAAGTGAACTATTTTCATGTAGTTATATATTTAAAATTTTCAATATCACAGTGGAATCTAAGAAGAAAAGTCATACTATAATTGTATGTCATTTTTCATAAGGGCAAGTTTGGATTTGGAGTTAATTTGAGGGGATTTTAGAGGATAGGAACTTTATGGTCAATTGATGTGGGTTTTAGATGTGCTATGGATTATATTAATTTTTTCAATCGTATAATTGAGTTGCACGTTAAAAAATGGAGGAACGTCATTAGTTGATAAAATTACCTTGAAAGCAGTAGCATGTGACGTCAATGTGATTTTTATCTTTTCATATCTATAAACTATTTTCAAAACATCCAATATGATAAATCTTATCAATCATAGCAGAATCCAGTGACAAAAGATCGTACCTTGTTCACATGAACTTATTCATATTGAGTCTACACCCAGACTCGACCCGAACAGGCTCAATAATATTCTACCCAAGATCGGGCCGATTCAAAATAATCTTTTTTTCTCTCTAATTGAAATTATCTTTTTCATAAATGAGAATTTTATGTATAACTATAAATTGAGAAATTTGCGTATGATCATTAATTGCATATGATCATTAATAAGAATAGATGAAGCTTCAAAAGGACTTTAGTCTATGAGAGATTCATAATATACATATCAAAAAATTTAGAATTCTGAAACAAAAATAGATCAAAATTAAATATACGTATCAAATAATCATATGTTTGAGGAGATATGAACATTAAATAATTAACTACATTTATTAACTATTAAGTAATAAAATAAAAATGATATAAGTATTAAGTAATTAGTAGTTTTTTTAATCTTTTTAATGTTAAGTTGAGCAATGAAAGAAAAATAAGAATATTTTATTTTGCAACTTTATTATATCTTTGTCTGTTTTCGTAGATAGTTAAAGTATTATTTGTCATATCATTTCCCTTTTAATGAAATTATATTAATTATAATGATAAACAAATTACATGTAGGTAAGATACAATGTATTCTTATATAATAAAAAAAATGTAACTCATTAACATTGTTTTGATGTGATAAGAACTTAATAGTAAGAACTAATATAATAATATATGCAGATAGAAATACTGAAAGACTTAAGAAAAAATGAATTAGGTGTTTGGCTAATTTTAAAAATATTTTTTCTTTTTGAAGATTTTGTTAAAGAAGAATCATACTCCAAATATTTGTGAGATCTTGATAGAAAGTATTTGGAGGTAGATAGCACTATAATGACAATAACAAAAGCTAACAATGTATCAAGGAAAAGGAGGAAGATTAATAAGTAAGCAAGTAATTTCATTATTTATATCCACTACGTTGAGCCCATACTCAAATATATCAATCAATTTCATTATAATATCACAAATACACAAGATGTTAACCCAACAAGGTTGAAAAACCTAAGAAAGGGGAGGAGGATAAATTAGGTCTTTGGTTAATTTTTAAAAAATTTATCTTTTTTTACAAATTTAGTTTGGAAGAGATATGAATTCAAGTTCACAAGAAAATTTTTTAAGTCAACACAATGAATAACCAAGTAAGGTAAGAAGAATAAAACACGAGCGATTTATAGCGATTCGATCTCTTCAAGATCATTATCCATAACCTTGAGTCCTCACTCAAGGATTTCAAACAATTCAACTATAAAAATAGTTAAGTAAGATACAATAGAGGCTCACCCAATAATGGTTTTAGTCCACAATCTCTTTTTCAATATAACAAGCAACGTTCACCCTCTCAAAAAGGTTCTATATCCTTAAGAAAACCTTGAATAAAGCAAGAGAATAAGATATTACCAATAACTTGGTAGATGAAGACAAAGCTAGCATCACTTCACCTTTTTGTCTATGGAATCTTGAAAAGTTACTTTGAAACACAAGACAAAGGAGAGATTTTTCATATTCAAATGATTCGTAAGTATAAAGATTCTCCAAGTGTGAAAACTACTTCAAAATCTAAAGTTTATGGCTTTTATAGTGTAAGCCCTAAGGGCAAATCATGTAATTTTGATTCATGACAAATATTGATGAGAACTAATATGTTTATATTGTGTGATAGGATTTGTGAAGAAAGAAGTTTGAAGTCTCATTGCCTTCAAGAGGAAGAGCAAAGAACAACCTCATTAAGCTATGAGTCTTTTGAGGTGTATTCAAAGATAAACTCAAGGCATTGAAGACTTGAAGTGTGGAGTAGGTATGATGATAGGTAATATCTATGTGAACTCTACACTTGTATGTCTTGGAGTCTATTGAATGCATAAGAGAGCATAAAATTGGTTTCTTAAGTTTAAAAAGACTTTGAATGAATCTTTAGCAAATGTGGTTTTGTGTTCTAAAAGTTTTTAAGTAAACTTTAAATGATCAAATGAGTTTGATTGTGGTTTTCAAACTTATATTTGTCTAAATAAGTTATCTATATATATCAAATGTATTTCAAATACTTGGAAGATTGATTTCAAATGATTTTACAAAGTTTGAACACAATTCCATGAAATTCGGTCGTCCGAATTTGTTAGCAAAAGTTTGCTACTGTTCTTCCAGAGAAATTCGGAAGAAGATTCGGACGCATGAAGAAAACTTCGGTCGTCCGAATTTTGGTCTTCAGCATGGTCACTGTTCTTCCAGAGAAATTTGGACGAAGATTCGGACGAAGCAGGAAGAATTCGGTCGTCTGAAAAATTTGGACGTAGAATTCGGTCGTCCGAATTTCCTGAAAGTAGCCGTTAACTAGCCATTTTATAGCTGTTTCAACTGATTTTCAAATTCTATAAAAGCTATAAACGTGCAATCTTTTGTAAGAACTGAATCTTTGAATATTCTAAGCTTTCCAAAGTCTATTTCAAACATTTCTCAAGCTCTCTTATGTCTTGTGCATTCAATTGATCAATCCAAAAGACATCAAAGTGTGAAGGTGCAACTTTGTGTAAATTCTACCAACAAGTGGTAACATCTACACACTCTTCTTTACTTATTCAATTGTGTTGATCTACTAGCTCTAGCAAGGTTATCTTGATAACATAAAACCCTTTAGATAAGGGTGATCCTTGAAGTTGTGATTCAATGTTGTTTGAGATATAAAACCATAGATTGGTGAGCCTTGTGTGTAAAAATTAATAGAAGAGGTTGTATGTGTAAAACCAAAGTGTGGTGAGCCTCTCTTGTAATCTGTGAACTTGAGCAAATAGTAGAGTTATTGAAATCCTTAAGTGTATACTTAAGGTAGTGGAGGTAGATCTTGAGGATCGAACCACTATAAATTGTTTGTATTCATTTGTTTACATTTCTTATACTGCTTTGCCATAATTTGTTTATCTCTTATTCATATCATCTGTAATTGGTCTATACATATAAAAGATTTGAATTTGCGAAAATTAGCCAAATACCTAATTCACCCCCTCTTAGGTATTTCAATTGGTATCAGAGCTAGAACTTCTTTGTGCGGTTTTACAACCTAGAAGACAAAGATCCTATGGCTAATATGTCAAATCTAACTTACCTAGAAGGATATCCTACAAACAGACCTCCATTGTTTGATGGAACAAATTATACATTTTGGAAGTCTAGAGTTAAAATATATATTTGTTCTATCAATTTTGATTTATGGAACATAATTGAGAAAGGTCCCTATGTCCCAGTGAAAATGAGAGCAGATGGAGTAACTCCTGAACCCAAATCCACTGATGAATTTGATGAGCATGATTCAAGGAAAATGACTCTAAATTATCAAGCCATGAATATATTGAGCTGTGCTTTAGATGTTACTGAATATAATAGAGTTAATGGGTGTGATTCTGCACATGATATGTGGAGATTACTTCAAATTACACATGAAGGTACTAATCAAGTTAAAGAATCTAAACTTGCTATGCTTGTTAGAGATTATGAATTGTTTACTATGAAACAAGGCGAAAATATTAGTGATATGTTTACAAGGTTTACTAATATTTCCAATGGCTTGAAAGCTTATGGTAAAGGCTATACTATGGGAGAGCAAAACAGAAAGATTTTGAATGCTCTACCAAAATCTTGGCAGCCTAAGACGCTAGCTATTGAGGAGTCCAAAGATCTAAAAACTCTTCCTCTTGAAGAACTTATTGGATCGCTACTTACTCATGAAATGAAGATGAAGAGGTTGAATGATAAGGAAGATGAGGAAAAGGGAAGAAAAGGAGTAATGCTTAATGCCTCAAACAACTTGAGTGAACAAGAACAATCTTCAAGTGAAGAAGAAGGAGGAAACAGTGGAAAAGAAGAAATTGCAATGGCAGTGAAGAAGTTCAAGAGATTCTACAAAAAGGAATTTCTCAAGAAAGGAAGAAAGCCAGTCAAGAAGAGTGGACAATCTTCATCATATAAACCTCAATGCTTTGAATGCAAGAGTACTGAGCATCTTATTGCTGACTGTCCCAAAGTTTTGGAAAGGGAAAGAGAAAGCAAAAACAGAAAGAAATCTGCCAAGAAAGGAAAAGGACTAGCTGTAACGTGGGATCAATAGGAAAGTGAGGATGAAAGTGAAGGAAATGCCAACATATGCTTCATGGCCATTGATGATGAGGTACAATCTTCTCCCTCTATTTCAAATTTGTGTGATGATGATATTGATTCTAGTGATTTAATTCTAGAATTGTATGAAGAACTGAAAAAGGCTTCAAGAAGAAATAAAGAAATAAAATCCAAAATTTGTGATCTTTCAAATGAAAATTCAAAATTATGTCTTGAAAATGATAGCTTCTTGAGACCATAAATTCTCTTACCATTGAAAAAGAAGTTTTGAACACTACCATACAACATGTATCTTTTGAAAACAAAAAGTTGTGTTCAAAAATTATTTCTCTTGAATCAATGCTAAAAGATCATGAGGTTTTAAAAAGGAAAGTAAATGATCTTACTTTATGCATTGAGAAATTTACAAATGGAAGAAACAATTTAAATAAATTACTTGGGTATCAAAGATCCTCATTTGTAAAGTATGGTCTAGGTTTTACACATGATTGCCTTCATTCAAAACCAAAAGAGACATTTGTTAAAGAATCTTCTCATTATAGGTCTCATACTTGCTGTACATATTGTGGTAAGCATGGACACAAAGTGTCTAAGTGCTTTATAAAAAGAAAGATAGAAAATGGAGTAAAGACTATATGGAAAGTTAAAGGAACTGTCACTAACCCTCTTGTACCCAAGAAGATATGGGTACCAAAAATTACTCTTTCCAATTTGGTATAGGTACAATTTGCCTCAAGATCAAGTGCCACAAAATGGTTTCTTGATAGTGGCTGTTCAAGGCACATGACTGGAAATGCATCACTTGTTAGTGAGCTTCAAGCTACAAGTGAAGGCTTTGTCACTTTTGGAGATAAGAAGAAAGGGAAAATACTTGGAATAGGTAACATTGGTAAAGGTTCATTCCCTCTTATCAAACAAGTTTTACTTATTGATGGTTTAAAATATAATTTACTTAGCATTAGTCAATTATGTGATAATGGTTGCAAAGTAGAGTTTAAATGTGATACTTGTACTATTCTTGATAATGCAAGCAATAAAACTATCTTTGTAGCTAAAAGAGTAAGTAATGTATATGTGTTATATCTTGATGAGCTTATCACTAATTACATTAAATGTCTTGCAATACATGACAATGATGGATTTTTATGGCATAGAAGATTAGGACATGTGAGCATGGATTTATTGAACAAACTTTCTACTCAAGAACTAGTTAGAGGATTACCAAAAATGCATTTTGACAAAACTCGGATTTGTGATGCTTGTCAATATGGAAAACAATCAAAAACATCTTTCAAACCAAAGAAAATGGTTTCTACCTCAAAGCCTCTTGAACTAGTTCACATGGACTTATTTGGACCTATGAGGACTACTAGTCTTGGTGGTAAAAGATATGCTTATGTGATTGTTGATGATTTTTCCAGATTTACATGGGTAATATTTTTATCATAAAAAGATGAAACATTTTATGAATTTTCAATACTTTTTAAGAAGGTTCAAATTTCTCTTAATTGCAATCTAATATCTATTAGAAGTGATAATGGAAGAGAGTTTTGCAATCAAGATTTTACAAAATTCTGTGATGAGTATGGTATCACTCATAATTTTTCAGATGACCAAAACACCTCAACAAAATGGAGTTGTTGAGAGGAAAAACAGAACATTACAAGAAATGGCTAGATCAATGCTTTGTGAAAACTCTTTACCTAAATACTTTTGGGCTGAAGCTGTAAATACAGTATGCTATGTAATGAATAGAGTTTTACTAAGACATTTTGTAAGAAAAACACCTTTTGAACTTCTATTTGATAAAACTCCATCAATTGTCTATTTTAAAGTATTTGGTTGTAAATGCTTTATTTTAAATACTAGTGACAATCTTGGTAAGTTTGACAGAAATCGATGAAGGTATATTTCTAGGCTATTCATCTAATAAAAAGGCTTATAGAGTCTATAATAAAAAGGACATTATGTGTTGAAGAAACTATTCATGTAACTTTTGATGAATCTAATATTTATCTTCAAAGAAGAAATGAAGATGATACAGGTTCTTCAATGGTTGAAAATCAAACTCAACACCAAGTACCTACATTGGAAGATCATGCTAAAGAAGAAGAAATAATGGAGCAAGAACATGATGGTCAATCAAGCAATAATCAAGAGCTTTCAAAGGATCTCACATATGCAAGAAGTCATCCTAAGGAGCAAATCATTGGTGATGTCTCTCAAGGAGTTAAAACAAGACGGTACTTTATTGATAATTTTGCACTTTTATCTCATATTGAACCTAAAAATATTGATGATGCATTGTGTGATAATTTCTGGATTATTGCTATGGAAGAAGAGTTAAATCAGTTTGAGAGAAATAAAGTTTGGACTCTTGTTCCTAGACCTCATGATCATTCTGTTATTGGTACAAAATGGATATTTAGAAATAAGTTAAATGAACTAGGAGAAGTAGTTAGAAATAAAGCTAAACTTGTTGCTCAAGGCTTCAATCAAGAAGAAGGTATTGATTATGATGAAACTTTTGCTCCAGTGGCCAGATTAGAGTCTATCAGAATACTCTTGGCATTTGCTTGTTTTAAAGACTTTAAAATATTTCAAATGGATGTCAAAAGTGCTTTTCTAAATGGTTTTATTGAAGAAGAAGTTTATGTAGAACAACCTCCTGGATTTATTCATGAAAAATTTCCCAATCATGTTTTCAAATTAACTAAAGCTCTATATGGACTGAAACAAGCTCCAAGATCTTGGTATGAAATATTAAGTGGTTTTCTTCTCTCAAAAGGTTTTACTAAAGGAAAAGTAGACACAACTCTTTTTATTAAAACATCTTCTAAAAATGATATTTTGCTTGTACAAATTTATGTTGATGATATCATTTTTTGTTCTACTAATAATTCTCTTTGTGAAGAGTTTGCTAAAACTATGCAAAATGAATTTGAGATGAGCATGATGGGAGAACTAAGTTTCTTCCTTGGACTACAAATTAAGCAAACCAAGGATGGAGTCTTCATCAATCAAGCAAAATATACTAAGGAGCTATTGAAAAGGTTTGGAATGGATCAAGCAAAAGGAATAAGTACTCCAATGAGTTTATCAACTAAACTTGACAAAGATGAGAAAGGTAAAAGTATTGATGAGAAATTATACAGAGGTATGATAGGAAGTTTACTCTATCTCACAACTAGTAGACCAGATATTATGTTTGCTGTATGCTTGTGTGCTAGATTCCAATCATGTCCTAAAGAATCTCATCTAATTTCTGTTAAACGATTTTTTCGTTACTTGATTGATACTCATGATTATGGCCTTTGGTTTTCGAAAACTTCATCTTTTGAACTTATTGGATATTCTGATGCGGATTATGCTGGTTGTAAAGTTGAACGTAAAAGTACAAGTGGGCATTGTCAATTTCTTGGTAGTTGTCTTGTATCTTGGTTTAGTAAAAAGCAAGCTTGTGTGTCTTTATCCACTGCAGAAGCTGAATACATAGCTACAGGAAGTTGTTGTGCACAATTGTTATGGATGCAGCATACTTTACTTGATTATGGTCTTAAATTCAATTGTGTGCCCATATTATGTGATAATACTAGTGCCATTAACTTGAGCATAAATCCCATTCAACATTCTAGGACTAAGCATATAGAGATAAACCATCATTTCATTCGTGACCATGTGATTAAGAAAGATATATGCTTAGAATATATAAATACAAATGATCAAATTGCTGACATATTTACAAAGCCTTTGGCTGAGGAAAGGTTCAATCACCTAAGAAGACTCCTAGGAATTTCAAGATTCAATGACTAATGTGTGTATTGAAGTCATGATGAATGCAGGAAATTTTTTATTCAAAATTCTGATGCACTGCAGAAGATTCGGTCGATCGAATTTTCTGAGTGTCTAGAAACAGAGACTTTTGATCAAGAATTCGGACGCAGGTCAGAAAATTCGGTCGACCGAATTTTCTGAATTGAAGAGACAGAAACTTTCGCTCGAAAATTCGGACGCAGACCTGAAAAATCGGTCTACCGAATTTTACGGACGAGACTCTTTAAATGAAGTTGACACAATCTCTTCAACACTACTACTTCCGAATTTCACATCCTTTTTAAAACCTCTCATACCCATTCACATCCGAATCAAAATCCCTTCAAAATCCCACTCTCTCATCCCGATTTTCCTTCATTTTTAAACTTCTAAGCCCTAATTTCATACAGAAAACAAATCCTTCTCAAGAGAAAACATCATGGTGAGAACAAAGAAGCTCAATGTTGAGAAAGGAAAATGAAAGGCTAAGGAAGGAGATGGAGACCCAATCCTCAATCAACCAAGAAGGATTCGCATTCCTCAAACACAATCTGGAGTTGACAGGTTTATCTCTATCAAATCTACTCATGAATTTGATGAATGGAATAAGAATAGTAGAAAAATCATTCCTGGATATAAGGTGGATATTGATAAACTGTCAAATATGGATATTGTCCTATCTCATTTCAATGATATTGGTTGGAGTAGTTTGCTCTTCATTGATGAAGAATTTTATCCTACTTTGATATATGAATTCTATGCAAATTTGAAAGAGGATAGAATTGAGATGATAGGGGATAATGTGACAATGGTATTCATCTAGAGTATCACAAATGGACATTGAATTCAATGAAGGATTGATAAATAGAATTTGTGGAGTAGGTGACGAGGGAGCTAGATATTATTCATCATCCATTCATTGCTATGATCGTGAACTCTTCACACATGTTAGATTTGAAGATGCATTTACAAATGGAAGAGAGTTTAGGGCCATAAAGGAAAGGGAAATTAAGAATTTGGATGCTAGAGGTAGAGTTTTACATCACATGGTGACCACAATGATTGTTCCTAATTTTGGACACAAGTCATCAGTTGGAAACATGCATATGGTAATCATGTTAGCCCTGCATGAGAATAGAAGAATGAATTTTGGGTATATAGCCTTGAAACATGTGATTGCAGCCAGAAAAACAGTAACCAAGGCATTCCCATTTGGAAGGTTATTAACCAGAATCTTCAAGCATTTTAAGATCAAACTTCCTGGAAGAGGGCAAGCCTTTAAGAGTGGTGAAATTTATACAAATGAAACTCTTAAGAGAATGCAATTAGTTCATGATGAGGATAATGTCTGGAGGACAAAAAGAGAAACTCCTCCGAAAAGAATAGAAAGAGAGAAAATTATAGAAAGTGAAGAGGAAGAAGAAGAAGAGGATGAAGAGGAAACCCTTGCTAGGGAAATGAAAACAAAAAGAAAGCATGACACCTCAAGTGAGGGGGAACAACCTCCAACAAAAAGGAGATTATTTGAAGAAGAAACTGGAATTAGGTCTAGTAGTAAAGGAGTATCTAGAGGGGACACCATTATAGCCAAAACATTCCAAGAAGCCTTGAACAATCATGTCAAGGAAATGGAGAAAATGTATAAGTTCTTTGAGTCATTTGCTCCAATGGTTCTTGGAAAATTGGGTGGACTGGAAAACAGAGTAAAACACATTGAAGATATCCTTATGAGAAACACTCAAAGTGGTGAAGGAACCTCTAAGCCTCAAGATGGAAAGGAGGAGGAAAGAAATAGAGAAGCAGAAAAAGAAGATAATGAGGATAGCAATAATGAAGAGGATGATCAGGGTGGAAATGATAAGACCACAGCAGAAGAAAAAGAACAAGAACAGGCTCATGAAGATCTACCAGTGGCAGGAAGCCAAGTAGCTCAAGCTGCAATTGTATCTCCAGCAACAATCTCTTTCAGTCAAGGAAGAGTCAAGCACTTGGCAGTCAAGAAAGGAGTGAGTCGAGCCTCCCCATCAACCTCATCATCACAAGACTAAGCCTTCTCTTCTAATCTCTTTACTGTATTTTGTTCAGTTTTCTAAGCATTTTGCTGCATTTTCTATTCTGAACTTGTTAAATATTGTTTTTGTAATAGTGAAGCTCAATGATGAAATCCCAGTGATGAGAGCTTCTTTTATATGCTAACTTGAACATCTCATTTTCATTGATCCGTGTTATTTTTTTTATGACAAAAGGGGGAGAAAATATGATGTAATATGATGCAATATATGTGAAAACTTAATCTTATGTGACTTAATCTTATGTGAACTTAGATTTTATGTGAACTTAATCTTTAATACTACTGAATGTTGCATCAATATGAATTTTTTTTATGCATTACAATTCGGATGCAAGGTTTTAAGAATTGGATGTATTCAAAATGTATTCTTTTGTTGTTCAAATTGATTCAAATCTGTATTAGTCTATTCCACTACGTTTGAACAATCTTATGAAACCTTTATATCATTTCACAATTTTAATTATATTGAATCTGTTGTAGTTTGGACATGAGATTAAAAATTTGGACGCATGTGATTCAAAATTCGGACGCATGGGATTCAAAATTCGGATGCATCCATATTGTGTTACCAAAATGTGCTCATTTGTTGTTCAAATTGATTCAAATATGTTTTAATCTCTTCTAATATGTTTGAACAACCTTAGGAAAGCTTATTTATAAAATTTGGAGCTTTCATTTATCCTATTTTAAAGTTTGGACTTGATATGTCAAAAATTCGGATGCATAATAATCCTAGTCCAAATTGGTTGAAAATGAGCACAATCTAAGGGGGAGCATTGTTAAAGTTTTACAACCTTAAAACCTCTCTTAGAACTTTTTCTAAATGCTTAAATGCTATTTCTTCTATCCTAATTGTTGGAAGGAAGGAGGCAAAAGGAGGTTGGTTGGGTCATAGGCTCATAATGAGCCTTTTGTATGTCAATATGCTAAATTGGTTGATTTCTATCATTGACATCAATACTTCTCTATGCTAATCTGTTTAAATCCATCACATATTGTATCAAAGTTTGTCATCATCAAAAAGGGAGAGATTGTAAGCCCTAAGGGCAAATCATGTAATTTTGATTCATGACAAATATTGATGAGAACTAATATGTTTATATTGTGTGATAGGATTTGTGAAGAAAGAAGTTTGAAGTCTCATTGCCTTCAAGAGGAAGAGCAAAGAACAACCTCATTAAGCTATGAGTCTTTTGAGGTGTATTCAAAGATAAACTCAAGGCATTGAAGACTTGAAGTGTGGAGTAGGTATGATGATAGGTAATATCTATGTGAACTCTACACTTGTATGTCTTGGAGTCTATTGAATGCATAAGAGAGCATAAAATTGGTTTCTTAAGTTTAAAAAGACTTTGAATGAATCTTTAGCAAATGTGGTTTTGTGTTCTAAAAGTTTTTAAGTAAACTTTAAATGATGAAATGAGTTTGATTGTGGTTTTCAAACTTATATTTGTCTAAATAAGTTATCTATATATATCAAATGTATTTCAAATACTTGGAAGATTGATTTCAAATGATTTTACAAAGTTTGAACACAATTTCATGAAATTCGGTCGTCCGAATTTGGTAGCAAAAGTTTGCTACTGTTCTTCCAGAGAAATTCGGAAGAAGATTCGGACGCATGAAGAAAACTTCGGTCGTCCGAATTTTGCTCTTCAGCATGGTCACTGTTCTTCCAGAGAAATTTGGACGAAGATTCGGACGAAGCAGGAAGAATTCGGTCATCCGAAAAATTTGGACGTAGAATTCGGTCGTCCGAATTTCCTGAAAGTAACCGTTAACTAGCCGTTTTATAGCTGTTTCAACTGATTTTCAAATTCTATAAAAGCTATAAACGTGCAATCTTTTGTAAGAACTGAATCTTTGAATATTCTAAGCTTTCCAAAGTCTATTTCAAACATTTCTCAAGCTCTCTTATGTCTTGTGCATTCAATTGATCAATCCAAAAGACATCAAAGTGTGAAGGTGCAACTTTGTGTAAATTCTACCAACAAGTGGTAACATCTACACACTCGTCTTTACTTATTCAATTGTGTTGATCTACTAGCTCTAGCAAGGTTATCTTGATAACATAAAACCCTTTAGATAAGGGTGATCCTTGAAGTTGTGATTCAAGGTTGTTTGAGATATAAAACCATAGATTGGTGAGCCTTGTTTGTAAAAATTACTAGAAGAGGTTGTATGTGTAAAACCAAAGTGTGGTGAGGCTCTCTTGTTTTCTGTGAACTTGAGCAAATAGTAGAGTTATTGAAATCCTTAAGTGTATACTTAAGGTAGTGGAGGTAGATCTTGAGGATCGAACCACTATAAATTGTTTGTGTTCATTTGTTTACATTTCTTATACTGCTTTGCCATAATTTGTTTATCTCTTATTCATATCATCTGTAATTGGTCTATATATATAAAAGATTTGAATTTGCGAAAATTAGTCAAATACCTAATTCACCCCCTCTTAGGTATTTCATATAGGATTTGCAATTTAATTCCAACGTCCAAATAATGGCTAGTAATGGTTAGCAATAGTAAAGTTCGGTCGACTGAACATGGACTACTGTGTCCAAATGATCTTCTGAACTTCTTTGTTTACCAAGCTATAGGGATAAATTTGGTCTACTGAACTTGTATATGTATGTTCGAATGGTCGTCCAAATTTTTCCAATGAGTAATACTTTGCCTCATTATCATCTACCCCACAAATTTTGTTCACTAAGGCATCATTGAACTCAAAATTCATTTGATATACTCTAGAGGAATACCATTGAACCACATTATCCCCCTCATGTTCAATTCTCTCTTCTTTAAGATTTACATAAAACTCATATATAAGGGCAGGATAAAATTCTTCATCAACTACTAGTAAATTGCTCTAATCAATATCATCAAATAGAGATAGAACATTACCCATATTGGAGAGTTTATCCAAGTTTACTTTGTTTCCAGAAATAATTTTTCTGTTCTTCTTGATCCATTATATTCTTTAGCACTATATATCCAAAATTCATTTTTCTTTTCTTATGCATGGCTAGCATAATTATAGCATACATGTTATCAATATAAGATTTGTGCCCAAAGTATGCTATAATCAAGGTAGTAAGCATGTGATGCAAAATTCTTTCACTAGCATCAAAAGCTTTTATCTCTCTCTCCTTTATAGTCTTGAGGCTTCTACCATCTGTACAGGCATTCTCAATCCTTTCATGTGAGTATAACTTACTTATAAAACAATGTACCCCAGAAGAATAATGCCTAAACCCAACATCCTCAACATCACAAATTCTATTGAGCAATGCATTATCAATCATGTTAGCCCTAAGGGCAAATTATATAGTTTTGATTAATGACAAATATTGATGAGGACTAAAATGTTTGATTATTGTGTGATAGGTTCTGTAATTTGAGAAGTATGAAGTCTCATTGCTTTGAAGCAAAAGTTCAAGAACAACTTCATTTAAGCAAGTATTTGAAGTTTGAAGAATGTTGTTCTAAAGATGATCAAAAGGCATTGAAGACTTGAAGTGTAGAGTGCATTTAACTTTTAGGTAAATTTCTATGTAAACTCTACACTTGCATATCTTGGTTATCATTGAATGCATAAGAGAGCATAAAAATAGTCTTATGATCTTAAAAGGCTTTGAATGAATCTTTTTATAAGATATGTTTGTAAACTTCATATGTTCATGTTTTTCAAGCTTAAATATAGTTAAATAAGTTTTCTATATATATCAAATGTTTTTCAAACTCATTGAAGTTATATCTCAAATGATTTTACAAAGTTTGAAAATGCTTTCAAAAAATTCGGTCGTCCGAAATTTGTAGCAAAAGTTTGCTACTATTCTTCCAGAGAAATTCGGAAGAAGATTCGGACGCAGCCAAAAAATTCGGTCGCCCGAATTTTTGGCCTTCAGCATGGTCACTGTTCTTCCAGAGAAATTCGGAAGAAGATTCGGACGCAGCAAAAAAAATTCGGTCGTCCGAATTTTTGTTCTCAACATGGTTACTATTCATCCAGAGAAATTCGGACGAAGATTCGGACGCAGCCAAGAAATTCGGTCGTCCGAATTTTCTGAAACTAGCCGTTACTAGCCGTTTTATGAACGTTTTAACAGATTTTCAAATTCTATAAAAGCCATAAACATGCAAATTTTTGTAACTCTTGAAATCTTGAAAACTCCAAGCATTCAAAAGCATTTAGCAAACATTTCTTAAGGTCTCTTATGTCTTGTGCATTCAATTGATCAATCCAAAGATATCAAAGTGTGAAGGTGCAAATTTGTGTAATATCTACCATCAAGTGGTAACTTCTACACACTCTTCTTTACTTATTCAATTGTGTTGATCTACTAGCTCATTTGCAAGGTTATCTTGTGACATAAAACCCTTTTGTGTTAGGGTGAGCCATAGACTAGATTAATCAAGGTTGTAGTGTAAAACCCGTGTGAGGGTAAGCCTTGGATTAGATTAGTCTTGAGGTTGTCTTTAGATATAAAACCCTTGTGGAAGGGTGAACCTTGTTTGTATAATTACTAGAAGAGGTTGTGAGTGTAAAACCATAGTGTGGTTAGCCTCTTATGTAATTGTTGAACTTGAGCTTATAGTGGATTGGTTGAAATCCTTGAGTGTGGACTCAAGGTAGTGGATGTAGATCTTGGAGAGATCGAACCACTATAAATCGTGTGTTCATTTTCTTATAGCTTTATTTATTTACATGCTCATATTATTATTACTTATTGATTGTTGTTGATTGATTGGTTGTAGTTTGATGATATTATCTTAACCATCACATCACATATAAACTTGAAGCTTGTGGAATTAAAGAAGAGCTTTTATTAAGGCAAAGGATTTCAAAACAACGAAAAGATTTTGATAATTAGCCTAAGACCTAATTCACCCCCCCCTCTTAGGTCTTACAATTGGTATCAGAGCAAGGTCTTCTTTTTAAGGTCTAACAACCTAGAAGTAAAGATCATATGGCTAGTTTATCAAATTTGCCTTATATGGAAGGTTCCTCCACTAATAGACCTCCATTGTTTGATGGTTCTAATTATATTTTTTGGAAGTCTAGGATTGAGATGTACATTTGTTCTATTAACTATGAATTGTGGAATATTATTGAGAAAGGTCCCTATGTGCCGTTGAGATTGAAAGCCGATGGAGTTACAAGGGAACCAAAGCCTATGGAGGAGTATGATGAGAGTGATTCAAGAAAGATGACATTAAACTACCAAGCAATGAACATTCTTTGTTGTGCGTTGGTCGTCAATGAATACAATAGAGTGATGGAATGTGATTCCGCTCATGAAATGTGGAAGCTACTTCAAATCACTCATGAAGAAGAAAGAGCAAATGTGTGCTTCATGGCAATGAATGATGAGGTACAATCCACTCCTTCTACCTCTACTTGTTGTGATGATGATGTTGATGTTGTAGATGATCCTAATGAACTACTTGTTGAAATGTATGAAGAATTAAAAAGGGTTTCAAAAAGAAATAAGGAAATGAAATTCAAAATTAATGAGTTATTGAATGAAAACTCAAAATTATATTGTGAAAATAAAAAGTTTCTTGAATCTATTGATTGTTTAAATATTGAAAAAGAAGTTTTAAATGTTTCTTTACAAAATAATCTTTTGAAAATAAAGCACTTTGTACAAAAGTTTCTTCTCTTGAAAGAATGCTTAGTGACCATGAAATTTTGAAAAGAAAAGTTGATGATCTTACATTATGTATTGACAAATTTACAAATGGAAGAGACAAGCTTGACAAAATACTTGGCTCTCAAAGATCCTCTTTTATTAGAAATGGTCTTGGTTATGATCATGTAAATAATGGACCTAAATATAAAAATTTCTTTGTTAAAGCTACTTCTAGTTCAATGCCTCATACTTGTTGTACATATTTTGGAAAACATGGACACAAAGCCATTAGGTGCTTCGTTAAAAGAAAAATAGAAAATGGTGTTAAAACTATTTGGAGAGTTAAAGGAATTATTACTAACCCCCATGGACCCAAGAAAGTATGGGTACCAAAGGATACTTCTTCTCCTTATTGCAGTGTACGCTTCAATTCAAACTCAAGCACTACTAAAGGGGGTATATTGATGATGTTAGCTTAAAGAATAACAGAAAACATCACATTCATAATCAAAGTCAAGACAAACAATGAAGGATTTGTTTTTGAGACAAGAAGAAAGGAAGAATTCTTGGAGTAACCAATGTTGGTAAAGGTTTCATTCTTCTTTTTAAACAAATGTGGCTTATTGCTGATTTGAACTATAACTTGATTAGCATTAGTCAATTGTGTGACAATGAATAAGAAGTTAAAATTCTAACATGCAAAGTTTCAGTTGAGAATCCATTTTGTTTAGCTTTGAAAATTTGCCAACCATAACTTGTCAATTGCTTTTATGAAGTTGATTAGGTAACATTGATGATATGAGATTGAATTCATGGTAGATATGTTCTTGAAATTGATTATATGTCATGATAAAATGATTAATATAGCTATGAATGAATATCTATGCATTTGCTTGGCCAAAAACATATTTATGAAACTTTACAAAATATTTGGACATGAAGTTTGGATGTAGACCATAAGTTCGGTCGCCCGAACTTATATGACAAAATGATATTTTGTGATTTTGATCAATCTCTTACAAATTTTTGAATATGTGTTTTATCTTGATAAGCTTGAATGTCTTGTTGCTTATGATAATGATTTTCTTGGCATAAAAGATTTGGTCATGTGAACATGGATTTGTTGAACAAACTTTTCTATCAAAATTTAGTTAGAGGATTGCTAAAAATGTGTTTTGAGCAAATTGTCTCTGAGATACTTGTCCATATGGAAAACAAACAAAAGAATCTTTCAAACCCATGAAAATGATTTTAGACTTCAAAACATCTTGAGCTTCTTCAAATGGATATTTTTGGACTTATATGGAACTCTAGTATTGATGACTTGAAGTATGCCTTACTAGTAGTTGATAATTTCTAAATATTCATTTTAGCATTATTCATTGTTCGAAAAGATTAAGTGTTTCATAAGTTTGTAAAATTATTCAAAAAGGTTCAAACCTCCCTTGAAAATTGGAGAAGTGTTTCACAAGTGACAATGGGAGAATTTTACAACAAAGTCTTTACAAAATTTGCTTTGAAAATTGAATTTCATATAATTGTTTCAACTGCAAAAGCTCCACAATAAAATGGTGTTATTGAAAGAAAATTTTGAACTTTGCAGAAATTGGCTAGGTCTATGCTTTGTGAAAATTCTTCTTCAAAAATATTTTTGGGCCAAAGCCTTAAACACCACATGCTATGATAAATAGAATTCTTTTAAGATCATTTTGAAGAAAAACATCTTCGATTTCTTTTTTTTATAGAATGCCTCAAGTTGCATATTTTAAAATGTTTGGTTATAAATGTCTTATCTTAAATTATTGTGACAACTTACTTAAATTTGGTAGAAAAATGGATATTGATATATCTTAGCTATTCTTCTTACGAAAAAGCATATAGAATTTACAATAAAAAGAACCTTACATGATGAGGAAACCATTCATGTTTGTTTTGATGAATCTTACATTTGCTTGGAAAGAAGAGATGAAGATGATGTAGGTACATCTATGAATGAATATCAAACTCATCTTTAAGCACCAACTTTGGAGAATCATACCAATGAGGAAGAAATGATAGAACAAAATCAAGATGACCAACCTAGTGGTGACCAAGAGCTTTCAAAGAACTTATGATATCCACAAAGGCCACCCTAAGGAGCAAATCATTGGTGATATCTCCCAAGGAGTAAAAATAAGGCGGTATTTTATCAATAACTTTATTCTTTTATTTCATATGAGCCTAAAAGTATTGATGATGCCTTGTGTGATGATTTTTGGATTATTGCTATGCAAGAGGAATTAAATAAATTTGAAAGATACAATATTTTGGATATTCCTAAATCTCATGATCATTCTATTATTGGAACTAAATGATTTTTAGAAATAAACTTATTGAATCCGGAGAAGTTGTTAGAAATAAGGTTAGACTTGTTGCCTAAGGATTCAATCAAGAAGAGGAAATTGATTATGATATGAAACCTTTGTTCCGAATGCTAGACTTGAGTCCATAAGAATGCTTTTGACTTGTACTTGCTTTAAGTTATTTCAAATGAATGTCAAAAGTGCTTTTCTAAATGGTTTTATTGAGGAAGTGGTTTATGTGGAACAATCACCTGGTTTTGCTCATGAAAAGTTTCCTAACCATATTTTCAAACTATCCTAAGTTTTGAATGGTGTAAAACCAGATTTTACAATTTAGTGTGAAAGGTTGAGTAGTTCCTTCTTTCAAAAGAATTTTCAAGAGGAAAACTGAAACTACCCTTTTTATAAAATCCTCATGCAACAATGATCTATAACTTGTCCAAATATATGATACAATTTTTGGTGCTTCTAATACTTCACTTTGTGATGTGTTTTCCAAGTTGATGCAAAGTAAATTTGAAATAAGCATGATAGGAAAACTCAATTTCCTTCTTGGCCTACAAATCAAACAAACCAAGGATGGCACTTTTATGAATCAAGTTAAGGTATAAGCACTTCCATAAGTTTATCAACTATGCTTGACAAGAATAAAATGATTTCATAGGAGTAGTCAACTCTATTTGACAGCAAGTAGAACCAATATTATGTTTGCCATGTGCTTGTGTGCTAGATTTCGTATTGTCCTAATGAGTTTCATTTGATTGCTATTAAACACATTCTCTATTGCCTTATTGATACACTAAGTGATTATGGTCTATATTTCAAATGTGTGGCTATGTTATGTATAACAGTAATGCAATAAATTTGATCATCATACTATTCAACAAACTAGGACAAAGCATATAGAGATCAAACTTCATCTTATTAGAGATCATTCTACTAAGTGTAATACTTGTTTAAAGTATGTTTTCACTAATGAACAAATTAATGATATCATTACTAAGCCATTGGCCGAAGAAAGGTTTGACCAATCTTAAAAGAAGCTTAGAAATTTCAAAATTCAATAACTAATGAGTGTATTCAAGTGTCGTAGCTCCAGGTGAGGAAAAGGAAAGGGAAAAGCCAAAGAAAGAGAAGGAGGATCAGTGATCAATGAACCAAGGAGGGTTCATGTTCCTCAAAGCATGTCAAGGCTTGATAGATTTGTTACAGTGAAGGCTGCTACTGAATTTGATGATTGGACAAAAAGGAATCATAAGAAAAATCCTAGCTACAAGGTGGATGTCATCAAACTATTCAAAATGGGTAATATTACTTTCATTTTTAAATGATGTGAGCTGGACTGTTTGCTTGTGTTTGATGAATGCTATTACCTTCCTTAGTTTATGAAGTTTATGCAAATATTAAGGAAGAAAGAGTTGAGCAAGTTGGTAATAAAGCTATTCAGTGGTATTCTTCAAGAATATCACAAGTTGATTTTTGAGATTGATAATGCATTGCTCAATAGAATTTGTGATGTTGATGATGTTGGGTTTAGGCATTATTCTTCCGGGGAACATTGTTTTATAAGTAAGTTATACTCACTTGTAAGGATTGAAAATGCCTGTACAAATGGTAGAAGCCTCAAGACTAGAAAGGAGAGAGAGAGAGAGAGAGATAAAAAATAAAAAAAAATTTTTTGATGCTAGTGAAAGAATTTTGCATCACATGCTTACTACCTTAATTATAGCATACTTTAAACACAAATATTCTGTTGATAATATGTATGTTGTAATTATGCTAGCCATGCATAAGAAAAGAAAATTGAATTTTGGATATATATATATATATATATAGTGCTAAAGAATATAATGGCAGCTAGAAAAACCGAGCATAAGCCATTGTCGTATGGAAAGTCATTGATAGGAATTTTCAAGTATTTCCAAGTGAAAATTGCTTTATATTGGTTTACTAATAAAGAGTGAAGAAGTCTACACCAACAACTCACTAAACAAAATTCCTTGGATACTTGATGATGATAATGTATGAATGGCTAGAAGAGAAAATCCTCTAAGGGTGATAGAAGAGATGCTAGCGATGATGAAGAAAAGAAGGAAGAAGAAAATGAAGAAGAAGAGGATAAAAAGGAAATCCTTGCTGGAGAAAGGAAACCTAAAATAAGGCATGAGTCATCTAGTGAGGGGGAGCAACCCCACAAAAAGAAGTCTATTTGAAGAGGTACTCTCTATTGAAGGAAAAGAAGTTGAAGATGAAAATCTCACTATAGGTGATACCATAGTTGCTAAGGTGTTTCAAGAAATATTGGACAACCATATAGAGGAAATGAAGAAGATGGACAAATTCTTCAAGTATTTTTGCTCTGATAATTCTTGGCAAATTTGATGGTTTAGAAGCTAGAGTCAAGAATATGGAAGAAGACTTGAGAAAGATTTCTCAAGTGGTTTAAATGGTGAAAGTTCCTATAAAGCCAAATGAAGAAGATCAAGAAGATAATATGGGTGAAGATGGCAGCAACAAGGATGATAGTAATGACAGTGAAAATTGAGATGGCTATCAATTTGTTGCCAAAGAAGAAGACAAGATGAAGGAAAAGGCAGTGAAGCACCCCAAGAAGGAGAAGAACATGAGAATGAAGAGTAACGAACAAGCAAGAAAAAGGAGGTGAAGGAAGTTCAACAAAGTCAAATCACAAATTCATCACCAATTTCCTTTAGCCAAGAGATCAAGGGAACCATGGCCATCATAACAAACAGATTTGGAAGTGAAGACCATGAAGAGCATCCAAGACTAAGCCTTTCTATCCCTAAACTCTATTTTGATGCTTATTTTAGTTTATTCCTTGATGCACATGTTATGCTTTAATATTGAAATTTACTTGTGCCTTTCTAGTCATTATAATGATTTGAAGCTCAATATGTGAAATCTCTGTGATAAGAGCTTCTTTTGTTTCACTTTTGTTGTCCAAGTACTCTCACCCCAAGTTTAAATTGCTGATAAAAAGGGAGAGAAGAAGTCAATTTATTATTGTTGAGATGCTACATAATGATTATTGCTGTTATGATATAATTATTTGACTAGAACTATACTGTTTATAAGAGTTGGTCAATACATTGCTAAATTGCCAAATGAGAGTTGATCAATATACTGCTTATATGTGATACATGTTGTCTCATTTTCATTAACCCCATCTTTGAGTGATGACAAAAGGGGGAGAAGAAATATGATGACAAAATGTGTGAAAATATGAAATAGCAGTGAAATTCCTCATGCATGAATAGAAAATGTGTGAATTTTCTGAAAATCCATGCATATGTCAAGGGGGAGAAAGAACAAAATATGCTATGTGTTTGTTGTACTGCAATTGCTTGATGTAATTGTGATGTTTAATGTGAATGTGCTATGAATGTGTACTGTGAAACTAATTGGTTGCATTTGAAATTTAAAATGATTGTTTTCCGAGATTTTGAAAATGGTTAAGTTGGGATTGTGAAGTTTTTATCATGGTTCTTGACTTGACCTATGACTTTACATTACATCATGAAAACAATTAAATACATGAGTTTTGTGGTTTTGCAAAGCTAAACTAAGTGCTATTGTAGCTATACATATTTGAGTACTTCTATAGTTCATTTGAAAATGCAAAATCACCTTTTCAACTTGTTTCCAAAAATTTGGACTTGAAATTCGGATGCAGACCAAAAATTCGGACGCATCAAGATCTTCTTGTCAAAAATGTCTTTTCTGTTGTTCAAATTGTTTGAAAACTGTTTTAATCCTTCCTATCATATTTGAACAATCTTAGAAAAGCTTATTTTCAAAATTTACAGTTGTTATCTCACATATTTTACATTTTGGATTTGAAATCTTAAAATTCGGATGTATGTTTCAAAAATTCGGATGCATCCATATTTTGTTGCCAAAAGCTGCTCTTTTGTTGTTCAAATTGATTCAAATATGTTTTAATCTCTTCCATTATGTTTGAACAATCTTAGGAACACTTTATTTCACATTAAACATTCATTATATTAAATTTATTACAGTTTGGACTTAAGTTTTAAAAATTCGGATGCAAGTTTTAAAAAATTCGGATGCATGCATATTTTGTTGTCAAAATGTGCTCTTTTGTTGTTCGAATTGATTCAAACTTGTTTTAATCTCTTCCACTATGTTTGAACAACCTTAGGAAAGCTTATTTTAAAAAATTGAAGCTTTCATTTCACTTATTTTACAATTCGGACTTGATATGTCAAAATTCGGATGCATAGCATCTCAAGTCCAAACTTGTTGAAAAATGAGCACAATCTAAGGGGGAGCATTGTCAAACTTTTACAACCTTTAAAACCTCTCTTAGAAGTTTTCTTAATGCTTAAATGCTATATCTTCTATCCTAGTAGTTGGAAGGAAGGAGGTTAATAGAGGTTGGTTGGGTCATAGGCTCATATTGAGCCATTTGTATGTCAATGTGTTAAATTGATTATTTTCTATCATTGACATTAATACTTCTATGTACTACATTGTTTTAATCTATCACATTTTGCATCAAAGTTTGTCATCATCAAAAAGGGGGAGATTGTTAGCCCTAAGGGCAAATTATATAGTTTTGATTAATGACAAATATTGATGAGGACTAAAATGTTTGATTATTGTGTGATAGGTTCTGTAATTTGAGAAGTATGAAGTCTCATTGCTTTGAAGCAAAAGTTCAAGAACAACTTCATTTAAGCAAGTATTTGAAGTTTGAAGAATGTTGTTCTAAAGATGATCAAAAGGCATTGAAGACTTGAAGTGTAGAGTGCATTTAACTTTTAGGTAAATTTCTATGTAAACTCTACACTTGCATGTCTTGGTTATCATTGAATGCATAAGAGAGCATAAAAATAGTCTTATGATCTTAAAAGGCTTTGAATGAATCTTTTTATAAGATATGTTTGTAAACTTCATATGTTCATGTTTTTCAAGCTTAAATATAGTTAAATAAGTTTTCTATATATATCAAATGTTTTTCAAACTCATTGAAGTTATATCTCAAATGATTTTACAAAGTTTGAAAATGCTTTCAAAAAATTCGGTCGTCCGAAATTTGTAGCAAAAGTTTGCTACTATTCTTCCGAGAGAAATTCGGAAGAAGATTCGGACGCAGACCAAAAAATTCGGTCGCCCTGAATTTTTGGCCTTCGAGATGGTCACTTTGTTCTTCCGAGAGAAATTCGGAAGAAGATTCGGACGCAGCAAAAAAATTCGATCGTCCGAATTTTTGTTCTCAAGCATGGTTACTATTCATCCGAGAGAAATTCGGACGAAGATTCGGACGCAGCCAAGAAATTCGGTCGTCCGAATTTTTCGAAAACTAGCCAGTTACTAGCCGTTTTATGAACGTTTTAACAGATTTTCAAATTCTATAAAAGCCATAAACATGCAAATTTTTGTAATTCTTGAAATCTTGAAAACTCCAAGCATTCAAAAGCATTTAGCAAACATTTCTTAAGCTCTCTTATGTCTTGTGCATTCAATTGATCAATCCAAAGACATCAAAGTGTGAAGGTGCAAATTTGTGTAATATCTACCATCAAGTGGTAACTTCTACACACTCTTCTTTACTTATTCAATTGTATCTACTAGCTCATTTGCAAGGTTATCTTGTGACATAAAACCCTTTTGTGTTAGGGTGAGCCATAGACTAGATTAATCAAGATTGTAGTGTAAAACCCGTGTGAGGGTAAGCCTTGGATTAGATTAGTCTTGAGGTTGTCTTTAGATATAAAACCCTTGTGGAAGGGTGAACCTTGTTTGTATAATTACTAGAAGAGGTTGTGAGTGTAAAACCATAGTGTGGTTGGCCTCTTATGTAATTGTTGAACTTGAGCTTATAGTGGATTGGTTGAAATCCTTGAGTGTGGACTCAAGGTAGTGGATGTAGATCTTGGAGAGATCGAACCGCTATAAATCGTGTGTTCATTTTCTTATAGCTTTATTTATTTACATGCTCATATTATTATTACTTATTGATTGTTGTTGATTGATTGGTTGTAGTTTGATGATATTATCTTAACCATCACATCACATATAAACTTGAAGCTTGTGGAATTAAAGAAGAGCTTTTATTAAGGCAAAGGATTTCAAAAGAACGAAAATATTTTGATAATTAGCCTAAGACCTAATTCACCCCCCTCTTAGGTCTTACAAATCTAAAAAATCAACTTGCGATATTCTTGAAGAATACCACTGAATAGTTTTATTACCAATTTGATCAACCTTTTTTTTTAATATAAACTTCATAAACTAAGGAAGGTAATATCATTCATCAAACACAAGCAAACTAGTTCAGCTCACATCATTTAAAAAATGAGAGTATATTACCCATTTCGAATAGTTTGATGACATCCACCTTGTGGCTTGGATTTATCTTATGATTCCTTTTGTCCAATCATCAAATTTAGTAGCAGCCTCCACTATGACAAATCTATCTAGCCACGATATGCTTTGAGGAACATGAACCTTCTTGGTCACTGGCTTTTTCCTTTCCTTTTCTCACGCTAGGCTTCTTTGTCCTCACCATTGTGAATTTCAGAGAAAGGATGTGATTTTGAAAGAGTATTTAGTACTTAGAATATGGGAATCAAGTGGGATTGGTGATTTTATAATGAAATTTGAACATTCGAATGTTTTGTATGCATCCAAACCTTGCATCCGAAATTCACCTGGAGCTACAACACTTGAATACAATCATTAGTTATTGATTTTTTTTAAATCCCTAAGCTTCTTCTAAGATTGGTCAAGGTCATAATTGATTGTGGCTGTATAGAAGAGGCTCCTATTGTAGGATTTGATGGTGTGGTTATAGGTAATGATACTGGTAGCTGTGGAGATGTTGGAGAACCTTTCTTCAGCTAATGGCTTAGTAAAAATATCATTAATTTGTTCATTAGTGCAAACATGCTTTAAACAAATATTACCCTTAGTAGAATTTTAGTAGAATGATCTCTAATGAGATGAAGTTTGATCTCTATATGTTTTTTCCTAGTTTGATGAATAGTATGATGGTCAAATTTGTTGCATTAGTGTTATCACATAACATGGACACACATTTGAAATACATATCATAATCATTTAGAGTATCAATAAGGTAATAGAGAATGTGTTTAACAACAATCAAATGAGACTCTTTAGGACAATATTAAAATCTAGCACACAACCATATGGTAAACATAATATCTGATGTACTTGTGGTAAGATAAAGTAAACTACCAATCATACCTCTATATACCTTCTCATCAACATTTTTACCTTTTTCATTTTTATCAAGTTTGGTTGATGAACTCATTGAAATGCTTATCCTTTTTCTTGATCCATCCCAAATCTTCTTCACAGGCTCTTTGGTATACTTGGATTGATTTATAAAAGTATCATCCTTGTTTTGCTTGATTTGCAATCCAAGAATGAAGTTGAGTTCTCCTATCATTCTCATTTCGAACTCGCTTTGCATTAACTTGGCAAATTTCTTACAAAGTAAAACATTAGTAGCACCAAATATGATATTATCAACATATATTTGCACAAGTAAAAAGTCATTGTTACAAGAAGTTTTTATGAAAAGAGTAGTGTCAACCTTTCCTCTTGAAAATCCTTTTGAAAGAAGAAAACCACTCAATCTTTCATACCAAGCTCTAGGAGCTTGTTTTAAATCATACAAAGCATTGGATAATTTGAAAACATGGTTAGGAAACTTTTTATGATCAAAACTGGGTGGTTGTTCTACATAAACTTCTTCCTCAATAAAATCATTTAGAAAAGAACTTTTGTCATTCATTTGAAATAACTTAAAATCTTTAAAGCAAGTAAAAGTAAAAAAACATTCTTATGGACTCAAGTCTAGCATTCGGAGCAAAGGTTTCATCATAATCAATTCCCTTGATTTATTCAATTTATTTCTAAAAACCATTTTGTGCCAATCATAGGGTAATCATGGGGTCTTGGAACAAGTTTTCAAACCTTGTTTCTTTCGAAATGATTTAGCTCCTCTTGCATAACAATAATTCAAAAATCATCACACAATGCATCATTAATATTCTTAAACTTATTGTGAGATAAAAGTGCAAAGTTGTCAATGAGTACCGTCTCATTCTAACATCTTGAGATACATCACCAATGATTTGCTTCTTAGGGTGGCCTCTTGCATATCTTAGATCCTTTGGTAGCTCTTGGTCACCACTAGGTTGGTTATCTTGTTCTTGCTTAATCATCTCTTCTTCATTGACATGATCTTTCAAGGTTGGAGCTTGAAGATGATTTTGCTCATCATTCATGGAAGCACTTGCATCATCATCATCTCTTCTATCCAAATAGATATTAGACTCATCAAAACTTACATGTATGGTTTCCTCAACATATAAAATTCTTTTTATTATATAACTCTATAAGCCTTGTTGGTAGAGGAATAACCAAGGAATATCCCGTCTTCGATTTTCTATCAAATTTCTCAAGTTATCACACATATTCAATATAATACATTTGCAACCAAACATTTTGAAATAGGCAATATAGGCTAGTGGTATTCAATATAAAGTATTTTGTTACGCATATTCATGTACATTTGATATAACTTGTCATACATGTTCAAATTCTAGAGTATTCTATCAAATAGAAGTTCAAAGGATGTTTTTCTCAAAAATGGCCTCCAAAGAACTCTATTCAAAACATAACAAAGTAGTGTTTTCAGCTTTGTCCCAAAAATATTTTGGATAAAGAATTTTCACCAAGCATAGACTTAGCCATTTCTTGAGAAGTACGATTTTTCTTTTCAACAACTCCATTTTGTTGAGGTGTCTTGGCAGCCAAAAAGTTTGTGAACAAGTCCCATTCTCATCACAAAGTTTTGTAAAATCTTGTTTGTAAAATTTTCTCCCATTGTAACTTCTAATAGAAATCAATTTGCACTCAAGGGAGATTTGGACCCTTTTGAAAAGTCTTACAAATTCATGAAAAGAACTTCATCCTTTTGAGCTAGAAAGATCACCCATGTAAATCTAGAGAAATTATCAACAATCACATATGAATACCTCTTACCATCAAGACTATTGATCCTCATTGGTCCAAACAATCCATATAAACAATTTCAAGAGGTTTTGAAAATCATTTTCTTAGGTTTGAAAGAAAATTTTGTTTGTTTTCCATATTGGCGAGTATTACAAGGATGATTTTTCTCAAAATGAATTTTTGGTAATCATTTAACAAGTTATTAAAAAAACATTCAACAAGTCCATGCTAACATGATCAAGTTTACTATGCCATAAATAACCGTCATTATCATGAGTAGAAAATCATCTAACTTCATAAGCAACAAGTTCATCAGGACAAGGCACATAACCATTACTAATACAATTTGCAACAAAAATAGTTCTATCATTGACACCATCAAGTATAGTGCAAGTAGTACAATTAAATTCAACTTTTCAATCATTGTCACATAATTGACTAATGTTAAGCAAGTTATATTTCAAATTATCAATGAGCAAAACTTTTTTAATGAAGGAGGATGAATCTTTACAAATGTTACCTATACTAAGAATTCTTCCTTTCTTCTTGTCATCGAATGTAATGAATTCTTTGTTTGTAGCTTAAAGCTCACTAATGAATGATGCATTTTCTATCATGTATTTTGAGCAGCCACTATTAAGAAACCATTTAGTGGCACTTGATCTTGGAGGAAAATGTACCTACACCAAATGTGATGAAGAGACTTTTGGTACCAACAATTGCTTGAGTCCATGAGGGTTAGTGATGATTCCCTTTACTCTCCAAACGGAGCACCTAATGGCTTTGTGTCCATATTTTCCACAATATGTACAACAAGTATGAGGCATTGAACTAGAAGTAACTCTAACAAAGAAATTTTTATATGTAGGCCCATTATTTACATAATTATAACCAAGACCATTTCTAATAAGAGGGATCTTTGGGTTCCAAAAAGTTTGTCAAGATTGTCCTTTCCTTATGTGAATTTTTCAATACATAAGTTGAGATCATCAACTTCCTTTTTTAAATTTTCATGATCAACAAGCATATTTTAAGAGACAAAATCTTTTCACAAAGAGTCTTGTTTTCAAGGGACATGTTTTGTAAAGAAACATTTTAAACTTATTTTTCAATATTTAAACAATCAATAGATTCAAGATTTTTTTTTATTTTCACAATATAATTTTGAATTTTCATTTAATAACTCATTAATTTTGAATTTCATTTCTTTATTTCTTTTTGATGCCTTTTTTAATTCTTCATACATTTCAACAAATAATTCACTAGGATCATCAATATCATCATCATAACAAGTAGAAGTATAAGAAGTGGATTGTACCTCATCATTTATTGCCATAAAGCACGTATTGGCTCTTTTCTCATGTGTTGCTTGGAGAAGTCTCCACATATCGTGAGTGGTGTCACATTCACTCACTTGATTATACTCATTCATATCAAATACACAGCTCAAGATATTCATGGCTTGATAATTTAATGTCATCATTTTAGAGTCACCTTCATCATATTCGTCCATTGGCTTTGGCTCTCTAGTGATTCCATCAGCTCTCATTCTCATTGGTATGTAAGGACCTTTCTCAATAATATTCCACAAATCAAAGTAAACAAAACTGAAAGACCTAAGAGGGGGGGTGAATTAGGTCTTAGGCTAATTATCAAAATCTTTTCCTGTTTTGCAAATCCTTTACCTTAATAAAAGCTCTTCTTCAAATTTACAAACTCTAAGTTTATATGTGATTTAATGGTTGAGACAAGATGATCAAACAATAAATTCACAACCAATCAATCAACAACTAAGAACAAATAATAATAACATAAGTATGTAAACAAGTAAAGCTATAAACAAATAAACACACGATTTATAGTGGTTCAATCTCTCCAAGATCTACATCCACTACCTTGAGTCCACACTCAAGGATTTCAATCAATCCACTATATGCTCAATTTCAACAATTACATAAGAGGCTAACCACACTATGGTTTTACACTCACAACCTCTTCTAGTAATTATACAAACAAGGTTCACCCTTCCACAAGGATTTTATATCTAAAGACAACCTCAAGACTAATCTAATCCAAGGCTCACCCTCACACGGGTTTTACACTACAACCTTGATTAATCTAGTCTATGGCTCACCCTTCCACAAAAGGGTTTTATGTCACAAGATAACCTTGCAATTAGCTAGTAGAAAAATAGAATTAAATGAGGAATAAATGAGTTTGAATATTACCAACGCTTCTTGGTAGATAAATACAATTGCTAGCACCACTTCACCTTTGCCTTTGGAATCTTGAATGTACACCTTTGAGCACAAGGCAATTTGAGAGCTTTTCAATTTGATTTGATGTAAAATAAGTTAGAGAATGTAAGATTTGTGAATAGTTATACTGTTCATGCACCGGTCACAAAAATTCGGACTACCGAATTCTTCTAGCTGCGTCCGAATTTTCGTCCGAATTTCTCTAGAAAAATAGTCGGCACTGTTCATCTCAACAGTAGTCACTGTTTATGCACTATTCACAAAATTCGGACGACCGAATTTTTCTCCATGCTTCCGAATTTTCTTCCGAATTTCTCTGGAAGAATAGTATGTACTGTTAATGTGAACAGTAGCCACTGTTCACGTAAATAGTATTACTGTTCACAGTGCAGAAAAATTTCGGATGACCGAATTTGCATCCGAATTTTTTAAACTTTGTCAAAATACGTTTAAATCAATTCAAAAAAGTTGAAAAACATTCTAGCCTCAAAGATAAGTCATTAAAGATCTTTTATGTGCAAAAACCATTTATGAAAACTTGATAATTTAGGTAAGTTCAAAGCCATTGAAACCATTTAAATCAAATTTTGTGCTCTCAATTGCAACTCATAGATTCCAAGACTTAAGAGTGTAGGGTTTACAATATTTACCTATTAACCACATGTCACCTACACTTCATGTCTTCAAAGCCTTCATTAATCTTGAACAAACTCTTCAATCTTTAATCATTTTGACATATTTGAGTTGTTCATGCATTGCTAGCTCCAAGGCAATGAGACTTCATACTTCTTAATCCAACAATCCTATCACACAAATGACATGCATATTAGTCCTCATCAATATTTGTCATTAATCAAAACTACATGATTTGCCCTTAGGGCTAACAAAAACATATATATATATATATATATATATATATATATATATATATATATATATCTTAACTCTAGATTTCCAAAACATGTAATTTGTTCCATCAAACAAATGAGGTCTATTTGTGGAAGATCCTTCCAAATAAGGTAAGTTTGAAACATTAGCCATAGGATCTTTACTTCTAGGTTGTCAAACCACAAAAAGAAGCCCTTACTCAGATCCCAATTGAAAGACCTAAGAGGGAGAGGGGGGTGAATTAGGTCTTTGGCTAATTTTCAGAAACTATTTCCTTTTTATGAACTTGGTTTTGAAAGATTATATTCAATTGATTCAATGAAAATGCAATGAATACAATGATAAAGCAATACACAAGGAAAAGCAAAGAGCACAAGCAATTTATAGTGGTTCGATCTCTTCAAGATCTACATCCACTACCTTGAGTCCACACTCAAGGATTTCAACCATTACCACAACAACCTCTATTCAATCTAATAAACAAGGTTCACCCTTATCACAAAGAGTTTTATGTCACTAGACAATCTAGACTAATTTAATCCAAGGCTCACCCTCACACGGGGTTTTACACCACAACCTTGATTAATCTAGTCTATGGCTCACCCTCCACAATGATTTTAAGTCTCTTGACAACCTTGTATCAATCACAACAATAATGTAAAGATAGAATTTTGATGTTAACAACATTTCTTGGTAGATGAATACAATAGCTAGCACCACTTCACTTCTTGCCTTTGCAATCTTGAATTTTAACCTTTGAGCACAAGGCAATTTGAGAGCTTTTCAAATAATTTTGATGTAAAACAAGTTAGAGCTTGAAGGATTTTTAAAGTTCAAAAGTTCTTTAAAAAATCTGGAGTTTATGACTTTTATTGATTTTAAAAATCAGTTTTAACAGTCATAAAATAGCTAGTAACAGTTAGTTTTTGAGGAGTTCGGATAGTAACGGCTAGTTTTTGAGGAGTTCGGACATCCGAACTTGCTCCTCTGTGTCCGAACATCACCATGACATGTTGTCTGGAAAAGTTTCGACGTCCGAACTTTGCCTTTTGCTTCCGAACTTGTTTCCAAATTTCTCTAAAAAAACAGTAATCATGTCACTGTTTGGACATCCGAACTGATCAAAATTTGTCAAAACATTTAAAAATCAACGTCAATAAGTTTGAAAACATTTTGTATAAAGAGGTAAGTCATTTAAACACTTTTAAACTCAAAAACTGTTACCAAAACACTTTGATCATACAAAGTTTACTCAAGATCATTTAAGACTTAAAAAGCATACTTGTTATTCAAAAGTTCATTCAAAGCCATTTAAGATTCAAAACAAGTTTTGTGCTCTCATATGCATTCAACAGATTCCAAGACACACAAGTGTAGGGTTTACAAAAGTTATACCTATTAAACACGTGTAACCTACACTTCATGTCTTTAAAGCCTTCAATCATCTTGAACAAACTCTTCAATCTACTCTTCAATCTTCAATCACTTTGACATATTGGAGTTGTTCTTGCATTTTGACTTCAAGGCAATGAGACTTATAACTTCTTAATCCAACAATCCTATCACACAAATGACATAAAGATTAGTCCTCATCAATGTTTGTCATTAATCAAAACTTAATCAAAACCTCATGATTTGCCCTTAGGGCTAACAATAAGTGCTTAAACAATTAAACTGAATCATTCACTCATCAAGTAAAGGTAAACAACCATAACAAACATTCACAATCATCATGATCATTCATATCAGCATAACCAGATCAAATCAATTCTTATCAACATATTGACCAAATCAAATCATAGCAAACATTCATAATCATCATGATCATTCATATCAACATAACCAAATCAAATCAATTCATATCAACATATTGACCAAATCAAATCAAGTTAATCAATCAAGCATTTTGCAATCAATTACATCACTTCTTCCCATTTTGTCATCAATCAAACATGGAGTGATCAAAGTGAAGTCTGAAGTCAGATCAACAAAAGAAAAAGCTCTCAACACATCATAGAGCTTAAAAAGTCACATAAGCTAGAAAGGCACATGGAAATATGAAGTGCGAGGATACTTAGACTATACTAGATATATAGACTAGGCATGACACATAATAGTTATGAAGTGCATAAGCTATACTAAGTATATAAATTAGAAAGTCAATGAAATAAGACAGAGTTAAGGAGTGTGTAGTCTTCAATTTTTTTCATGGTCTTCACTCCATATTTATTGGTGGTGATGGCCATTTTCCCTTTGAGTTCAATGTGGAGGGGACCTTCATTTGCTTGTTGCTTCCAGATGTAATTTGGCCTCAGAGTTGTAGCCAATCGAGAAGATTTCCTAGTTTCTTTCTTCTTTGCCACATGCTTTACTCTCCTTTGGAAAAAGTCATGATAGATGGCGAGGTGATTTTGGCCTTCTCGATCAAGCTTCCCTCTTCACCAACATCTTCTTGCTGCTCTTTTTTATCTCCACTTTCTTGCTCTTTGTCCTCTTCTTCCTTTTGTGATCCTTCAACTCTTTTTTCATTTTTGTCGCTTCCTCTTGCCACTAGTTCAAAGTCATCCCTGTGGTCATCATCATCATCATCACTTTTCTCTTCCTTCTTTTCTTCCTCATCTTCATCATCATTCTTTTCTTCTCTTTCTTGGGGTCTAGAGTTTCCATCATCGATTTGAACATTTCTCATTAATAATTCTCTATGTTCCTTACTCTAGTCTCCAATCCATCAAGTTTTCCAAGAACCGTTAGAGCAAAGGTTTCAAAGAATTTGTACATCTTCTCCATCTCCTTGATATGGTTGTTTAAAGCCTTTTGGAATACCTTGGCAACAATGGTATCTTCTCTAGTAATCCCTTCATCACTAGGCACTTCTCCAATATTGGGATGTGATTGAGGAGTAGGTACTTCTTCAAATAATCTTTTCTTTGAGGGAGGTTGCTTCCTCTCACTTGATAGGTCATTCTTTTTCTTAGTTTTTCACTCCCTTGCTAGAGCTTCTTCTTCATCTTCTTCTTCTTCATCCTCCTCTTCCTCTTTAATATCCTCACTTTCTTCAACCTTTAAATTTCTTTTAGAAGTTTCTCTTCTCGTTCTCCATACACCATCCTCATCAATAGATAGTTGCATCCTCTTGAGAGACTCATTGGTATAAATTTCTCCACTCTTGATAGCTTGTCCTCTTTTGGGAAATTGGACTTGGAAATGCTTGAAGATCTTGGTAACCAACCTTCCATAAGGCAAGGCCTTATTTTTTTTCCTCCTTGCTCCCATCATATGTCTCAAAGCCATATATCCAAAGTTTAACCATCTACGTTCATAAAGGGCAAACATTATTACAATATGCATATTTCCAATGGATGACTTATGTCCAAAGTTGGAAATTATCAATGCAGTAATCATATGATGCAATACTCTTCCCCAAGCATCAAATGCCTTGATTTCCTTTTCTTTTATGGATCTAAATATTCTATCATTAGTGAATGCTTCTTCAAATCTCTCATTAGTAAACAATTCACGAAGAAAACAATGTTGCCCCCAAAGAGTAATATTTAGCTTCATTATCATCCACTCTACAAATTCTATTGACAAGAGCATCATTCAATTCAAAGTCAACTTGAGATACTCTAGATGAATAACATTGAACTATATTATCCCCCACATGTTCAATCTTTTCCTCCTTAAGGTTTGCATAAAACTCATATACAAGAGTAAGATAATATTCTTCATTGACTACTACTAGACTACTCCATCCAATTTCACTAAAGAGAGATAGAACATTACCCATATTGGAGAGTTTATCTAGATTAACTTTGTGGCTAGGAAAGATTTTTCTGTTTCTCTTGCTCTAATCTTCTAACTTTGTGGAAGCCTTGGTAGAGATAAAACAATCCACTCATGAGGAGGTTTGAGGAACATGTTGGTTCATTGATTATTAGCCCATTATCAATCACCTTGGCTTTGCCTTTTCCCTTTCCAACATTGAATCCCTTTGAACGCACTATGATGATTTCTTTGAAAGATGATGAGTTACAAGGTTAATCTAGGGCTTAGAACATGGAAATATGGATGATTTCAAGTGAAAATGGTGAAATGTGGAAAAGATGAAGGTTTGGATGAGAATGGATCGTGTGGATTTTAAGAGAGGAGAGAGTTCGGGTGATAAAAATGTGAGAAATGACGGATCAAAGGGTTTTAAAACCGTTGTAATTAGATAATTCGGATGATAGAATTTTCTAGTTTGCATCTAAAGTCGCGGCTGAACTTCTCTATTTCTTCTTACTCCAGCAACTTCGGATGACCAAATTTTTTGTCATACATCCAAACTTGCGTCCGAACCTTTCTGTTTGGAATCTTATGAGAAGCAATTTGGAGATCCGAATTATAGAGCATGCGTCCAAACACCCGTCCGAACTTCACTTGTTTCTCTTACACTTGCATACACACATTAGTAACTGAATTTTGATATTTCTAAGCTCCTTCTAAGATAACAAAACCTTTCCTTGGCCAATGGATTGGTGAATATGTCAACAGTTTGTTTCAATCCATATAAAGCTTTGGATAGTTTGAAAAAATGATTAGGAATTTTTTCATGAGCAAAACTAAAAAGTTGTTCCACATAAACTTCTTCATCAATAAAACCATTTAGAAATGCACTTTTGACATCCATTTGAAATAACTTAAAACGTTTAAAGCTAGCAAATGCCAAAATCATTCTTATAGATTTAAGTCTAGCTACCAAAGTAAAAGTTTCATCATAGTCAATGCAATCTTCTTAATTGAATACTTGGGCAACAAGACTAGCCTTATTTCTAACTTCTCTGGATTCATTTAGTTTGTTTTTAAATACCCATTTTGTGCCAATAACTGGGTGATCAAGGGGTCTTGGGACAAGAATCCAAACTTTGTTTCTCTCAAATTGATTTAATTCTTCTTGCATCGGAACAATCCAAAAATCATTACACAATGCATCATCAATATTTTTAGGCTCAATGTGAGATAAAAGTGGAAAGTTGTCGATAAAATACCGTCTTATTCTAACACCTTGAGAAACATCACCAATGATTTGCTCCTGAGGGTAACCTCTTGCATATCTTAGATTCTTTGGTAGCTCTTGGTCAGCACTAGGTTGGTTATCTTGTTCTTGCTCAATCATCTCTTCTTCATTGGCATGATCTTCCAAGGTTGGAGCTCAAAATGAGTTTGATTGCCATTCGTTGAAGTACCTACATCATTATCATCTCTTCTTTCCAAGTAAATTTTAGATTAATCAAAGCTCACTTATATGGCTTCCTCGACACATAAAGTTCTTATTGTAAACTCTATAAGCCTTTTTGTTAGATGAATAACCAAGAAAGTTGCCTTCATCTGATTTTCTATCAAACTTTCCCTAGTTGTCACGGATATTCAATATAAATCACTTGCAACCAAATACTTTAAAATAGGCAATTGAGAGAGTTCTACCACATAGAAGTTCAGAAGGTGTTTTTCTTAAAAATAGTCTCAAAAGAACTCTATTCATAACATCGCAAGTGGTGTTACGGATTTGGGTAAAAAATATTTTGGTAAAGAATTTTTCACGCCTAGCCATTTCTTGCAAAGCTTGATTTTTTTTCTTTCAACAACCCCATTTTGTTGGGGGTGTTTTGGCACTCGAAAAATTATAAACAATTCTATTCACATCACAAAGTTTTGTAAAATCTTGATTGTAAAATTCTCTCCCATTGTCACTTCTAATAGAAATCAATTCGTAATCAAGGGAGGTATGAATCTTTTTGAAAAGTCTTAGAAATTCATGAAATGCTTCATCCTTTTGGGATAAAAAGAGTACCTAAGTGAATCTTGAAAAATTATCTACAATAACATATGCATACCTCTTACCACCAAGACTAGTGGTCCTCATTAGTCCAAATAAATTCGTATGAACAAGTTCAAGAAGTTTTGAAGTAGAAACCATTTTCTTGGGTTTGAAAGATATTTTGTTTGTTTTCCATATTGACATGTATCACAAAGATGATTTTTTAAAAAAACATCTTTGGCAATCATCTAACCAAATCTCGTGAGGAAAGCTTTTTCTATCAATACATGCTCACATGACCTAATCTTCTATGCCAAAGATACCCATCATTATCATGAACAGCAAGATATTTAACATCATTGGCAATAAGTTCATCAAGATATAGCACATATACATTTCCAACTCTATTTGTAACAAAAATAGTTTTAAACTCAACTTTGCATCCATTGTCACACAGTTGGCTAATGCTAAGAAAGTTGTATTTCAAATATCAATGAGCAAAACTTGTTTAATGAGAGGGGAAGATCCTTTACCAATATTTCCTACTCTAAGAATTCTTCCTTTCTTCTTGTCACCAAAAGTGACAAATCCATCATTTATGGCTTGAAGTTCACTAATGAGTGAAGCATTCCCCATCATATGTCTTGAGTATCCACTATCAAGGAACCACTTGGTAGCACTTGATCTTGAAGGAATATGTACCTACATCAAATGAGAGGAAGTGACTTTTGGTACCTATATTTTTTTGGGTCCAAGGGTTTTAGTGATAGTTCCCTTAGCTCTCCAAACAGTCCAACCCAACCCATAAAGTATCAAATCTGACCTGAACCATAACCATCACATTGACCCAATTTCAGTTAAACCCTCAGTCATGATTTTCCCCAAATCCAGAGCTAAACTTCAACGGGAAAGCTTCTAAAACCCTAAATTGATCTACAGTGATTTGTAATCTAGACGAAAGCTTCCAAGGAAAGGGCCGATGAAGATGAAGATTTGACCAAGAGACAAAGAGAATGAGAAGCCGAACTACAGTAAGTGGCTTTTGAAAGGAACGCAGAAAATCACTACCTTATCTGTCAATCATGCACTGAATTGTTGTTGCATGCTAACATTCTTAATCTTGTGGCTTATTGCAATGTACTTAAATTGATGTTCTTTGTCTGCCATATATATTTGTGCAGTGGTTCCAATCCTTATATAGAATATTCTCCCTAAGAAGTGAATTCACAACCTTCTTCATTTCCTCATTCTGACATTATGTTCCCTTCTTCATTTTTTGCATCATAAGAAATTTTAAGTTAACCCAATTGAATCCTTCTTTGCCTCTAGAATTTGTAATCTTGCTGATAAATTTATCAAATTTTGAAGGTGTAAGCCCGTCTAATTTTTTTGTTTAGCGAAATAATCTTTAACAAATGTTTTCAGTGACTAAAAGTTACTAAAGTTTGGTTGAAAAGATAGTATTTGTTTGTTTGTTCCTAGTGAGTTTGCTTTAGTTTTTGAGTCTGGTAAAACTTTTGTAGATGGAAATAGATACTTGTTTAGAAGCATTTTGGATTCTTTATTCATTTTTTATTTTAATTACTTGCTTGTGTTAAGAAAAAGAAAACTAATTTATTAGTTCCCATTCTGCTTACCTTTCTAATATGAAGTGGTACAAAATTTCAGATGAAGTGATCCAAAATGTTAATGATTCCAGATGAAGTGGTCCAAATTTGACTACTTTTTAACATATCCCCTCTCTTGTTCGTTGACATTAATAGTCCTTGGTTCGGGAATGTTCACCCTTATAGTATACCACGGGGAAAAATTTCAAGAAAATGAGAACAAAGAGAAAGTATATAAAGGTGGGGTAGTTGATTACGTAGATAATTGTAATGTAGATACATTCACTCTGGATGACTTGGATCTATTGTGTAAGCTCTTGGGTCACAGGATGGTGACTGAACGCTTGTATTATGTGGAAGGGGGTAGTGGAATGAAATAGCTAATGACAATATTATAATGTGGGACTGCCATAGGGAAACATAGGTGTTTGTTATGAAGGAACATGGTTCCACTAGGTTGTTGCCTAAGCTGGGAAAGTTGAGAAAAAAGGTTGTGGAAGCAGTGATGGGGCATGGACAAGAGGGGATAGTGGAAAAGCAAGTAGGGTAGGGGAGACACATGTGGGGTTGGAAAAAGGTAGGAGTGTGAAAAGAACAAAAGAAAAAGGGGTTTCATAGAACAAAGTGTTGGTTAGCAAGTTGTTCAAAGTTTTAACTATGTTAGGACCACTAGAGGAAAAAAAATTGGTTGTTTAGTAGTGAATCTGGTGTGAAAACTAATGCAAAATCAAAACCAAACCTAGCAGACATTGTTGAGGGTGAAAAGCAATGCAGCAGTGCAGAACATACTGATTCTGCAGAAGCCAGTTCTTTTTATGAATCAAATTTTAACAACAGTGATGAAGATCTTAGAATCTAGCCAGCCTTAGAGAAACAGAGACTTGGTGCAACTGGATCGAGTACTCAAGGCATAGTAACTGCTACAATTTCTAGAACTGTGGACCAGTAGAGTAGTAGTCACACAGAAGGGGGAAAAAAGCTAGAGGGGATTTAAGGGTGAGTGAAGAACCTTTGCAACTATTTGTTGAGGATAACATTGACATTGACGGGGATGAAGATGAGTATGATTCTGATGACCTCTTGAGTCAAAAGTTATCATAAAGTGAAGAGGAACAAACATATGGTCAGAAGGTTATGTAGCAAAAGTTTAGGCCTGAAATAGATTTGCAGAATCCTAAGTTCAAGCTGGGCTTGACAGTAGCAAAGAGCAAATCAAGAAGGTTGTTAGGTAGTACAAAGTTAATCTAGGAAAGCTCATAAAAGTTGGTAGAAGTGACCATGGTAGGATCCTTGTTTACTGCTCAGGGAAGAGGTATAAGTGGTCATTCTATGCATCAAGGGTGAGAGATCGCACATACTGGCAAATCAAAACAATTACTAAAAAACATAGGTGCACCAGGTCCTTGGATCCAAAAATTGTTAGTCTAAAATTTTTGGCTAAGAAATACGATGATGATTTTAGGACAAACAAAGGAGTAGAGCTGATGGAATTTATTAAGGAGGTTCACAAAGATTTCAACTACAACATTTCAGTGTATACAGTGTATCAGCATTGTGTCTGACATCTACATCAAAACTTTAGGAAGAAATTCGTTGAAAATACTCTAACGGAATAGCTTTGGAGGTGTGCCCAGTCAATGCATCCCAATCAATTCATGGACCAAATGGTTGCACTAAAAGTATTAGATGAAGCTAAACATGAGTGGTTTGTTAGAAATTGTGACCCCAGATACTGGAGTAGAGCTTATTTTCAGACATTTACACAGTGTGACATGTTATTGAACAACTTATGTGAGTCATTTAATGCAACCATAATTCATGCTAGGTCTAAACCAATCCTTGGTATGTTTGAGTGCATTATGATATACTTGATGACTAGAAATGAGGTCAAGAGAGAGTGAATAAAAAAACAGGAGGGAAAGGTTTCTCCTAAGGTTAAAAAATACATCAAAAAGTTGAAAGAACAGTCAGCAACATTCGTTCCTAGAGGTGCTGGAAGTAAAATGTATCAGGTTGAGGGAATGTGTGGTCCTCTGTTATGGCAAAGGACTGGAAAAACTAATATGATGCCCCCTAAGAGGCTCAAGTTACCTAGTGGGTAGAAGAAGAGATCCAGTTGAGGATGTGACCTCAACTGTTGGGCGGAAGAAGCTTACAAGGGCTGGGAGAGTTCATTCCAAATGTAGAAAATGTGGAGAAAAAGGGCATAATGCTAGAAAATGCCCTGCAAGAAGTACTAGAGGTGCTGGTGCTGCAACTGATAGAAATTCTACTACTGCTGAAGTTATTTTTGAAGCATCTAATATTAATAAATGTCGACAACGTGGAGGGTTAGGCCATAACAAGAGAACATGTAGGATTGAGGCACAAAATGCTGATGGAAACACTGTGAGCCATGGAGAGGTTGAGGTAAAAAATGAAGCAAATATTTATGAGAGTCAGCAACAGTCACAGATTTCACAAGTAACCAGCAGTCTTTTTTATCATTGCATATTTTTTTGCTATAGTACTCATTTGAAATTCATGCTTCCACAGGTTGAGGCAATAGGGAATGAGGGGCAAGCTGTTGATATCAATGAACATAGATTTTACAAGTAACCAGAAGTCTTTATTATCATTGCATATTTTTTTGCTATATTACTCATTTGAAATTCATGCTTCCACAGGTTGAGGCAATAGAGAATAAGGGGCAAACTATTGATATCAATGAAAATCTGTTAGCCATAGAAGATGTAATCTTTTTGTAGCTTTAATATTTATACTCATAAATTAATACACTCTATTTCTGGCCTCACGAGGCAAGACTAATTTTTATGTAGGGAGATAAGCAAGATATTAAAGTTGATACCTCAAATAATGGAGTGGATGGCTCGGGTGTAAGTCATATTATACTAAACATGCAATTTTTTTTAAGTGTATGATACATCCTGGACAAAGTTCTACTAATTATTATGATTATATGCAGCCTTTGCAGACGAACAAGAAGGTTAGGCTGTGCAAGGTTTGTCACAAAGCAGGCCATAATAGAACAAAATGTCCTACTGACATGGGCTAATGGATAAAGAATAATTTGTCATACTTTTAAGTGTTGGAAATTTGCTTTTTCGAAGATTGCACTGGACCCATTACTATGCTTTTTTTTATTTGTGGTTATTTTGGGTTGTAAATCTAACAAAAGACAACTATGTTTTGGAATTATGAATGGGCAGAAGCAACATTTGGCATTTTCATAGCTCCATGCTCTTCAATTTTAACCAGAATTTAGCATTGTGTTACAACCTTGGTTTGCATTGGTTAACAAACATATTCATTGCATATAGTTGTAGCTCAAACCCTGATATACAATAATCTTTACTACTACATTACTAAGAAGTTAACAAACAATGGATAAAAAATATCCTAAATCCAACTTCCCAGAACAAGAGTCCTATATACAACACTAGCAACCCAGAAAATCTAGCATCATGGGAACATTTTGTGCTTCATCATCTGATGTACTAACAATGCCACACACGTAAATGTAACAATGCACTAAATTACAGCAACAATAACACAATTTATTATCCTTCCAACAAGCCTTCTCTGCTCCTCTTCTTTCTGATCTAACCTTCTAAGTAAGCCTGGTATAATTTGCTTTGTTCTACTGCACATTGGAGCATCATACCAATGGAAAAAATGAAACCCCAGCCTGGTATTAAAAAAAAAGACTTTTGAAGACAATAGAAATTGCTTAATTTTTTTGCTCCAAAAAAGTCCCTCAGATCATGATAACTTCTTTCCCCATAATTCTCGCACCCGATCAACCGCCTTCCTAGGTTTAAATTAGTCCATGAGATGCAAATTTTTGCCTTCTTCCCATGGTCACAAATTGCATATCTTTATGAGCTGTGAGAGCCCCTTGAACTCGAACAATGTGACTCCATTCTCAGTCAACTCAAAATGTGCAGATTCTATAGGTTTGCTGCTACTTTTTTGGTTGTATTTCACAGAGTGTTGGAAATGGGTATAAATAGAGGGCAAAAAGTAGGTTCTGAGGAAAAAAGACCCCGAGATATGGGTTGGACCGTTGGGAAAGGAGGAAAATAGGCTAAATACCCGAAATTGCCCTTTAAAAAGGGATCACGTGTAGCTTGCGTGCCTATTTCTGCCAGACTCTACCGTGGCTGAGCAAAATTGATAGTTTTAGAAGCTAGTAAAAAGTTTATGCATACTAAAAGAGAAAAACAAAGTTTCTGGATAAAATAAACAAAACAAAAAAAAGTCTAAGTACAATTATAGTCATTTTCTCAATAAATAAAATAATACCATGTAAGTAACTTAGAGATCTTATAAAATGTTTGAAGGACAAAAACATCAACATTACGTAGAAATCGTCTTGTATTAGTAAAACAATAATGCGTTTAGCATTTATGTAAATATATTGTACAACTATATAATTATTAGTACTAAAATATTTTATGTACTAATTACGCTATATTATTTCTCTTTCATTATATAATTACTTTAGTTAATCACTAATTATCTTTATTTCTAGTTACTTCTACTAATATATTATGAATTTACTAATTACTTATACTAATATGATACTAATTTTATAGTACTTGAAAGACCTAAGAGGGGGGGTGAATTAGGTCTTTGGCTAATTATCGAAAATCTTTTCCCTTTTTGCAAATCCTTTGCCTTAATAAAAGCTCTTCTTTAAATTCACAAACTTCAAGTTTATATGTGATTTGATGGTTAAGACAAGATTATCAAACTATAAGACCACAACCAATCAATCAACAACTATAAACAATAATAATAACACAAGTATGTAAAACAAGTAAAGCTATAAAGAAATGAACACACGATTTATAGTGGTTCGATCTCTCCAAGATCTACATCCACTACCTTGAGTCCACACTCAAGGATTTCAATCAATTCACTATATGCTTACTTCAAGTAATTACACAAGAGGCTCACCCTTCAATGGGTTTTACCACAACAACCTCTTTTCAATCTAATAAACAAGGCTCACTCTTATCACAAAGAGTTTTATGTCACTAGACAACCTAGACCAATCTAATCCAAGGCTCACCCTCACCAATGGGTTTTACACAACAACCTTGATTAATTTATTCTATGGCTCACCATCCACAAGGGTTTTATGTCTCTTGACAACCTTGTATCAATCACAACAATAATATAAAGAGAGAATTTGAATGTTACCAACACTTCTTGGTGGATGAATACAATTGCTAGCACCACTTCACTTCTTGCCTTTGGAATCTTGAATTTCAATCTTTGAGCACAAGACAATTTGAGAGCTTTTGATATAATTTTGATGTAAAACAAGTTAGAGCTTCAAGGATTTCTTTTGTGCAAGAGTTCTGTCAAAAAATCTAGAGTTTCTAGCCTTTATAGAATTTGAAAATCAGTTAAAACGGCCATAAAACGGCTAGTAACGGCTAGTTTCAGAAAATTCGGACGACCGAATTCTGCGTCCGAATTTTTCGCTACAAAATTCGGACGACCGAATTTTTCTTCATGCGTCCGAATCTTCATCCGAATTTCTCTGCAAGAACAGTAGGAAACTTTTGCTACAAAATTCGGACGACCGAATTTTTTACCCTGCGTCCGAATCTTGCATCCGAATTTTTCAAACTTTGTCAAAACATGTTCAAATCAATTCAAACAAGTTGGAAAACATTCTAGCCTCAAAGATAAGTCATTAAAGACCTTTTAAGTGCAAAAACCATTTATGAAAACTTGATAATTTAGGTAAGTTCAAAACCATTGAAACCATTTAAATCAAGTTTTGTGCTCTCAATTGCAATTCATAGATTCCAAGGCTTAAGAGTGTAGGGTTTACAAAGGTTACCTATTAAGCACATGCAACCTACACTTCATGTCTTCAAAGCCTTCTAACATCTTGAACAAACTCTTCAATCTTCAATCACTTTGACATATTGGAGTTGTTCTTGCATTTTAGCTTCAAGGCAATGAGACTTCAAACTTCTTAATCCACAAATCCTATCACACAACATACAAGCATATTAGTCCTCATCAATATTTGTCATTAATCAAAACTAATCATAACTACATGATTTGCCCTTAGGGCTAACAATCTACCCCTTTTTGATGATGACAAACTTTGATGCAAAATGTGGTGGATTTAAACAATGTAGTACAAAGAAGTATTAATGTCAATGATAGAATATAACCAATTTAGCACATTGTCATATAAAAGGCTCAATATGAGCCTATGACCCAACCAACCTCCATTTGCCTCCTTCCGTCCAACAATTAGGATAGAAGATATAGCATTTAAGCATTTAGAAAACTTCTAATAGAGGTTTTAAGGTTGTTAAAAACTTATCAATGCTCCCCCTTGGATTGTGCTCATTTTTCAACAAATTTGGACTAGAGATACTATGCATCCGAATTTTGACATATCAAGTCCAAACTTTAAAATAAGATAAATGAAAGCTGCAATTTTTGAAAATAAGCTTTCCTAAGGTTGTTCAAACATATTAGAAGAGATTAAAACATATTTGAATCAATTTGAACAACAAAGGAGCACATTTTGGTAACAAAATATGGATGCATCCGAATTTCAGGACATGCATCCGAATTTTTTGATCATGCATCCGAATTTTGAGATTTCAAGTCCAAACTGATATAAATTCAATATAATGAATGTTTAAAGTGAAATAAAGTTTTCCTATGGTTGTTCAAACATAATGGAAGAGATTAAAACATATTTGAATCAATTTGAACAACAAAGGAGCACATTTTGACAACAAATATGGATACATCCGAATTTTGAGTCCAAATTTTTGCAACAAGTTTGAAAGGTGATTTTGCCTTTTAAAATGAAATGTTGAAGTATTCAAACATGTATGTCCACAAAGGCACTTAGTTTAGCTTTGCAAAACCACAAAATTCATGTATTCAATTGTTTTCTTGAAGTAATTAAAAATCATAGGTCAAGTCAAGAACCAAGCTCAAGATTTCAATCTCAACTTAACCATATTCCAAAATCTCAGAAAACAACTAAAACCTCACATATTTTAACACTTTCAATTTAAATTTCAAATGCAGCCAAATATTTTCACAGTACACATTATCTATTGCACATTAACAAATACATAGCACACATTAGCACACATTGCAGCATGATTCACATTATAACAAGCACATAGCACATTTTGTAGTCATTATATGCATGGATTTTCAGAAAATTCACACATTTTCTCTTCATGCATGAGGAATTCCACTGCTATTTCATATTTTCACACATTTTGTCATCACATTTCTTCTCCCCCTTTTGTCATCAATCAAAGGTGGGGTAAGAGTACTTGGACAACAAAAGTGAAACAAAGAAGCTCTTATCACAAGGATTTCATATATTGAGCTTCAAAATAGTATAATGACTAGATATGCACAAGTAAATTTCAATGTTAAAGCATAACATGTGCATCAAGGCATAAACTAAAATAAGCAGCAAAATAGAGTTTAGGGATAGAAAGACTTAGTCTTGGATGCTCTTCATGGTCTTCACTTCCAAATCTGTTTGTTATGATGGTCATGGTTCCCTTGATCTCTTGGCTGAAGGAAATTGGTGATGGATTTGTGATTTGACTTTGTTGAACTTCCTTCACCTCCTTCTTCTTGCTTGTTCGTTGCTCTTCATTCTCATGCTCTTCTCCTTCTTGGGGTGCTTCACTGCCTTTTTCTTCATCTTGTCTTCTTCTTTGGCAACAAATTGATAGCCATCTCAATTTTCACTGTCATTACTATCATCCTTGTTGCTGCTATCTTCACTCATATTATCTTCTCGATCTTCTTCATTTGGCTTTATAGGAACTTTCACCATTTAAAACCACTTGAGAAATCTTTCTCAAGTCTTCTTCCATACTCTTGACTCTAGCTTATAAACCATCAAATTTGCCAAGAATCATTGGAGCCAAGAACTCGAAGAATTTATGCATCTTTTTCATTTCCTTTACATGGTTGTTCAATGCCTCTTGAAATACTTTGGCAACTATGGTATTAACTCTAGTGAGATTATCACCTTCAACTTATTTTCCTTCATTGAAGGATACCTCTTCAAATAGTCTTCTTTTTGTGGGGAGTTGCTCCCCCTCACTTGGTGACTCATGCCTCATTTTAACTTTCTTTTCTCCAGCAAGGATTTTCTCTTCATTCTCTTCTTCTTCTTCATTTTCTTCTTCCTCAACCTCCTCACTTTTTCAACATCACTAGCATCTCTTCTATCACCCCTTAGAGGAGTTTCTCTTCTAGCCCTTCATACATTATCATCATCAAGTATCCAAAGCATTCTCTCTAATGAGTTGTTGGTATAGACTTCTTCACTCTTTATTGGTAAACCACTAGAAGACAATTGTACTTGGAGATGCTTGAAAAATCCTGTTAATAACCTTCCATATGACAATACCGTATGCTCTGTTCTTCTAGCTGCCATTTTATTCTTTAACACTATATATCCAAAATTCATTTTTCTTTTCTTATGCATGGCTAGCATAATTACAGCATACATATAATCAACAGAAGATTTGTGGCCAAAGTATGCTATAATCAAGGTAGTAAGCATGTGATTCCAAATTTTTTTTCTTTTTTTTTAAACTACCATCAAAAAGCTTTCATCTCTCTCTCCTTTCTAGTCTTGAAGCTTCTTCATTTATATAGGCATTCTCAATTCTTTCATGTGGGTATAACTTATAAAACAATGTCCCCCAGAAGAATAATGCCTAAACCCAACATCCTCAACATCACAAATTCTATTGAGCAATGCATTATCAATCTCAAAAATCAACTTGTGATATTCTTGAAGAAAACCACTGCATAGCTTTATTACCAACTTGCTCAACTCTTTCTTCCTTAATATTTGATTAAACTTCATAAACTAAGGAAGGTAATAGCATTCACCAGACACAAGCAAACTAGTCCAGCTCACATCATTTAAAAACTGAGAGTATATTACCCATTTCAGATAGTTTGATGATATCCACCTCGTGGCTTGGATTTGTCTTACGGTTCCTTTTTGTACAATCATCAAATTCAGTAGTAGCCTCCACTGTGACAAATCTATCCATCCATGACATGCTTTGTGGAACATGAACCTTCCTTGGTTCATTGATCACTGGTCCTCCTTCTCACATCTTTTGCTTTCCCTTTCCTTTTCTCGTGTTAGGCATCTTTGTCCTCACCTGGAGCTACAACACTTGAATATACTCATTAGTTATTGAATTTTGAAATCTCTAAGCTTTTTCTAAGATTGGTCAAACCTTTCTTTGGCCAATGGCTTAGTAATGATATCATTAATTTGTTCATGAATGCAAACATGATTCTACTAAGTATTATCCTTAGTAGAATGATATCTAATGAGATGAAGTTTGATCTCTATATGCTTTGTCCTAGTTTGTTGAATAGTATAATGGTCAAATCTATTACATTAGTGTTATCACATAGCATAGCCACACATTTGAAATATAGACCATAATCACTTAGAGTATTAATAAGGTAATAAAGAAAGTGTTTAACAGTAATCAAATGAGATTCTATAGGACAAGATGAAATCTAGCACACAAGCACATGACAAACATAATATTGGCTCTACTTGCTATCAAATATAGTTGACTACTCCTATGAAACCTTTTTTTTTTTATTCTCCTCAAGCATAGTTGATAAACTTATGGAAGTGCTTGTACCTTAACTTGATTCATGAAAGTGCTATCCTTGGTTTGCTTGATTTGTAGGTCAAGAAAGAAATTGATTTTTCCTATCATGCTCATTTCAAATTTACTCTGCATTAACTTGGAAAACACATCACAAAGTGAAGTATTAGAAGCACCAAAAATTGTATCATACATTTGGACAAGTTATAGATCATTGTTACAAGAGGTTTTAATGAAAAGATTTATGTCAAGTTTTCTTAAAAAATAACTTTTGAAAGAGGAAAACTATTGAATATTTCATACCAAGCTTTAGTAACTTGTTTCAATCCATATAAAGCTTTGGAAAATTTGAAAACATAGTTAAGAAACTTTTCATGATCAAAACTAGGTGGTTGTTCCATATAAATCTCTTCCTCAGTAGAACCATTTAGAAAAGCTCTTTTGACATTCATTTGAAATAATTTAAAACCTTTAAAGAAAGTAAAAGTCAAAAACATTCTTATGGACTTAAGTCTAGCATTCGGAACAAAGGTTTCATCATAAACAATTCACTCTTCTTGATTGAATCCTTGGGTGACAAATCTTGATTTATTTCTTACACCTTCCTTGGATTCATTGAGTTTATTTCTAAAAACCATTTAGTTCCAATAATGGAATGATCATGAGATTTAGAAATTTCAAAATTTTGTATCTCAAATTTATTCAATTCCTCTTGCATAGTAATAATCCAAAAATAATCACACAATGCATCGTCAATACTTTTAGGCTCATATGAGATAAAAGGAATAAAGTTATTGATAAAATACCGCCTTATTTTTACTCCTTGAGAGATATCACCAATGATTTGCTCCTTAGGGTGCCCTCTTGAATATCTTAGGTTCTTTGAAATCTCTTGGTCACCACTGGGTTGGTCATCTTTATTTTTTTCAATCATTTCTTCCTCATTGGTATGATCATCCAAAGTTGGTGCTTGAAGATGGGTTTGATAGTTATTCATAGATGTACCTGCATCATCTTCTTCTTTTCTTTCCAAGCAAATGTAAGATTCATCTAAACCAACATGAATGGTTTCCTCATCATATAAGGTTCTTTTCATTATAAAATCTATAGGCCTTTTATTAGAAGAATGGTTAAGAGATATACCTATATCTTCTATCAAATTTAAGTAAGCTATCACAAGTATTCAAGATAAAACACTTTAAAATATGCAACTTGAGAAGTTATATAAAAGTGAACTTCAAAAGATGTTTTTCTTTAAAATGATCTTAAAGAATATATCATAGCATGTGTTGTTTATGGTTTCGGCTCAAAACAAATTTTTTGAGGAATTTTTACAAAGCATAGATCTAACCAATTTTTGCAAAGTTCAAATTTTCCTTTCAATAACACCATTTTGTTGTGGAGTTTTTGCAGTTGAAACAATTATATGAAATTCAATTTTCATCACAAATTTTGCAAAGACTTGGTTGTAAAATTTTCCCATTGTCACTTCTAATGGGAATCAATTTGCACTCAAGAGAGATTTGGACCCTTTTGAAAAGTCTTATAAATTCATGAAAAGAACTTCATCCTTTTGAGCTAGAAAGATCACCCATGTAAATCTAGAGAAATCATCAACAATCATATATGAATACCTCTTGCTATCAAGACTAGTGATCCTCATTGGTCCAAACAATCCATATAAACAAATTTTAAGAGGTTTTGAAGTGAAAATCATTTTCTTCGGTTTGAAAGATTCTTTTGTTTGTTTTCCATATTGACAAGTATGTCAAAGACAATTTTCTCAAAACACATTTTTAGCAATCCTCCAACTAAATCTTGAGAGGAAAGTTTGTTCAACAAATCCATGTTCACATGACCAAATCTTCTATGCCAAGAAAATCATTATCATAAGCAACAAGTTCATCAAGCTTATCAAGATAAAACACACACTGAAACATTTTGTGAGTAATTGATCAAAATCACAAAATATCATTTTGTCATACAAGTTCGGGCGACCGAACTTATGGCCTACATTCAAACTTCAAGTTCAAACATTTTGTAAAGTTTCATAAAGATGTTTTTGACCAAGCAAATGCATAGATATTCAATCATAGCTATTTTAATCATTTTATCATGACATATAATCAATTTCAAGAACATATCAACCATGAATTCAATCTCATATCCTCAATGTTACCTAATCAACTTCATAGAAGCAATTGACAAGTCATGGTTGGCAAATTTTCAAATTTTAACAAAGGAATTCTTAACTGAAACTTTGCATGTTGGCATTTAATATCACACAATTGACTAATGCTAAGCAATTTATAGTTCAAATCAGTACTAAGCAACATTTGTTTAAAAAGAATAGAGGAACCTTTGCCAACATTGGTTACTACAAGAATTCCTCCTTTCTTCTTGCCTCAAAAACAAATCCTTCTTTGGTTGCTTTGACCTTGATTATAAATGAGGTGTTTTCCATTATTCTTTAAGCCAACATCATCAATATACCTCTTAGTTGTGCTTGAGTTTGAATTGTAGTGTACCTGTAATAAAGGAGAGGAAGTATCCTTTGGTACCCATACTTTCTTGGGTCCGTGGGGATTAGTAATAGTTCCCTTAACTCTCCAAATGGTTTTTACACCATTCTCTACTTTTCTTTTAACATAACATTTGGTGACTTTATGTCCATGTTTTCCACAATAAGTACAACAAGTATGATGGAAAGAAGTAGAAGTAGCTCTAACAAAGAAGTTGTTATGTTTAGGCACATTATTGACATAATTGTAACCAAGAACATTTTTAGCAAGAGAAGATATTTGAGATCCAAGTAGTTTGTCAAAATTGTCTCTTCCATTTGTAAATTTTTCAACACATGATGTAAGATCATTAATTTTCTTTTTCAAAATTTCATGATCACTAAGTATTTTTTCAAGAGAAGAAACTTTTGTACAAAGAGATTTATTTTCAAGAGATATGTTTTGTAAAGAACATTTAAAACTTCTTTTTCAATATTTAAACAATCAATAGATTCAAGAAGTTTTTTATTCTCACAAAATAATTTTGAATTTTCATTCAATAACTCATTAATTTTGAGTTTCATTTTCTTATTCTTTTTCGAAGCCTTTTTTAATTCTCCATACATCTCAACAAGTAATTCACTAGGATCGTCAATATTATCATAATAAGAAGTAGAGGTAGATGGAGTAGGTTGTACCTCATCTTCCATTGCCATGAAGCACACATTTGCTCTTTCTTCTTCATGAGTGACTTGAAGTAGCTTCCACATTTCATGAGCGGATCAACATTCCATCACTCTATTGTATTCATTGACAACCAACGCACAACAAAGAATGTTCATTGCTTGGTAGTTTAATGTCATCTTTCTTGAATCGCTCTCATCATACTCTTCCATGGACTTCGGTTCCCTTGTAACTCCATCGGCTTTCAATCTCAATGGCACATAGGGACCTTTCTCAATAATATTCCACAATTCATAGTTAATAGAACAAATGTAAATCTCAATTCTAGAATTCCAAAAAATATAATTAGAACCATCAAACAATGGAGGTCTATTAGTGGAGGAATCTTCCACATAAGGCAAATTTGATAAACTAGCCCTATGATCTTTACTTCTAGGTTGTTAGCCCTTAAAAAGAAGACCTTGCTCTGATATTAATTGAAAGACCTAAGAGGGGGGTGAATTAGGTCTTTGGCTAATTATCGAAAATCTTTTCCCTTTTTGCAAATCCTTTGCCTTAATAAAAGCTCTTCTTTAAATTCACAAACTTCAAGTGTATATGTGATTTGATGGTTAAGACAAGATTATCAAACTATAAGACCACAACCAATCAATCAACAACTATAAACAATAATAATAATACAAGTATGTAAAACAAGTAAAGCTATAAAGAAATGAACACACGATTTATAGTGGTTCGATCTCTCCAAGATCTACATCCACTACCTTGAGTCCACACTCAAGGATTTCAATCAATTCACTATATGCTTACTTCAAGTAATTACACAAGAGGCTCACCCTTCAATGGGTTTTACCACAACAACCTCTTTTCAATCTAATAAACAAGGTTCACTCTTATCACAAAGAGTTTTATGTCACTAGACAACCTAGACCAATCTAATCCAAGGCTCACCCTCACCAATGGGTTTTACACAACAACCTTGATTAATTTAGTCTATGGCTCACCCTCCACAAGGGTTTTATGTCTCTTGACAACCTTGTATCAATCACAACAATAATATAAAGAGAGAATTTGAATGTTACCAACACTTCTTGGTGGATGAATACAATTGCTAGCACCACTTCACTTCTTGCCTTTGGAATCTTGAATTTCAATCTTTGAGCACAAGGCAATTTGAGAGCTTTTGATATAATTTTGATGTAAAACAAGTTAGAGCTTCAAGGATTTCTTTTGTGCAAGAGTTCTGTCAAAAATCTAGAGTTTCTAGCCTTTATAGAATTTGAAAATCAGTTAAAACGGCCATAAAACGGCTAGTAAAGGCTAGTTTCAGAAAATTCGGACGACCGAATTCTGCGTCCGAATTTTTCGCTACAAAATTCGGACGACCGAATTTTTCTTCATGCGTCCGAATCTTCTTCCGAATTTCTCTGCAAGAACAGTAGCAAACTTTTGCTACAAAATTAGGACGACCGAATTTTTTGCCCTGCGTCCGAATCTTGTATCCGAATTTTTCAAACTTTGTCAAAACATGTTCAAATCAATTCAAACAAGTTGGAAAACATTCTAGCCTCAAAGATAAGTCGTTAAAGACCTTTTAAGTGCAAAAACCATTTATGAAAACTTGATAATTTAGGTAAGTTCAAAACCATTGAAACCATTTAAATCAAGTTTTGTGCTCTCAATTGCAATTCATAGATTCCAAGGCTTAAGAGTGTAGGGTTTACAAAGGTTACCTATTAAGCACATGCAACCTACACTTCATGTCTTCAAAGCCTTCTAACATCTTGAACAAACTCTTCAATCTTCAATCACTTTGACATATTGGAGTTGTTCTTGCATTTTAGCTTCAAGGCAATGAGACTTCAAACTTCTTAATCCACAAATCCTATCACACAACATACAAGCATATTAGTCCTCATCAATATTTGTCATTAATCAAAACTAATCATAACTACATGATTTGCCCTTAGGGCTAACAATCTACCCCCTTTTTGATGATGACAAACTTTGATGCAAAATGTGGTGGATTTAAACAATGTAGTACAAAGAAGTATTAATGTCAATGATAGAATATAACCAATTTAGCACATTGTCATATAAAAGGCTCAATATGAGCCTATGACCCAACCAACCTCCATTTGCCTCCTTCCGTCCAACAATTAGGATAGAAGATATAGCATTTAAGCATTTAGAAAACTTCTAATAGAGGTTTTAAGGTTGTTAAAAACTTATCAATGCTCCCCCTTGGATTGTGCTCATTTTTCAACAAATTTGGACTAGAGATACTATGCATCCGAATTTTGACATATCAAGTCCAAACTTTAAAATAAGATAAATGAAAGCTGTAATTTTTGAAAATAAGCTTTCCTAAGGTTGTTCAAACATATTAGAAGAGATTAAAACATATTTGAATCAATTTGAACAACAAAGGAGCATATTTTGGTAACAAAATATGGATGCATCCGAATTTCAGGACATGCATCCGAATTTTTTGATCATGCATCCGAATTTTGAGATTTCAAGTCCAAACTGATATAAATTCAATATAATGAATGTTTAAAGTGAAATAAAGCTTTCCTATGGTTGTTCAAACATAATGGAAGAGATTAAAACATATTTGAATCAATTTGAACAACAAAGGAGCACATTTTGACAACAAATATGGATGCATCCGAATTTTGAGTCCAAATTTTTGCAACAAGTTTGAAAGGTGATTTTGCCTTTTAAAATGAAATGTTGAGGTATTCAAACATGTATGTCCATAAAGGCACTTAGTTTAGCTTTGCAAAACCACAAAATTCATGTATTCAATTGTTTTCTTGAAGTAATTAAAAATCATAGGTCAAGTCAAGAACCAAGCTCAAGATTTCAATCTCAACTTAACCATATTCCAAAATCTCAGAAAACAACTAAAACCTCACATATTTTAACACTTTCAATTTAAATTTCAAATGCAGCCAAATATTTTCACAGTACACATTATCTATTGCACATCAACAAATACATAGCACACATTAGCACACATTAGCACACATTGCAGCATGATTCACATTATAACAAGCACATAGCACATTTTGTAGTCATTATATGCATGAATTTTCAGAAAATTCACACATTTTCTCTTCATGCATGAGGAATTCCACTGCTATTTCATATTTTCACACATTTTGTCATCACATTTCTTCTCCCCCTTTTGTCATCAATCAAAGGTGGGGTAAGAGTACTTGGACAACAAAAGTGAAACAAAAGAAGCTCTTATCACAAGGATTTCATATATTGAGCTTCAAAATAGTATAATGACTAGAAATGCACAAGTAAATTTCAATGTTAAAGCATAACATGTGCATCAAGGCATAAACTAAAATAAGCAGCAAAATAGAGTTTAGGAATAGAAAGGCTTAGTCTTGGATGCTCTTCATGGTCTTCACTTCCAAATCTGTTTATTATGATTTATATTTCGGTTTGGAGAAAATTTAGTTTGAAGGTAAATTAGGTTTGGTTCGGTTTTTAAAAAAAATAAAAGAATCCAATTTTTCTCCAAATAGTAAAACTAAATTTTCTCCAAACCGAACCGATGACCACAACTAGATATGAATGAATACAACTAATTGAGTGGATGCAACACCACTCACGATCTGTGGAGGCTTTTTCAAGTAACACATAAAGGGACAAACCAAGTGAAAGAGTCAGAGTTTGCTATGCTCGTTAGGGGTCATGAATTGTTTACTATAAACTAAGAAGAGAACATTAGCAACATGTTTGCAAGATTCACCAATATCTCAAATGGCCTAAAGTCCTGTGGAAATAATTGCCTCTTAGTGTGCAAAATAGGAAGATATTGGATGCTATAACAAAGTCATGGCAACCAAAGATACTTGCTATTGAAGAATCAAAGGACCTGAAGACTTTTCCCCTTAAAGAGCTCATAGGATCACTTCTCACACATGAAATGAAGACAAAAAGATTAAATGATTCAGAAGATGAAGAAAAGGGACGAAAAGAAGTTGTACTCAAGGCCAATGACAATCTTAGTGAGCAAGAATAATCATCAAGTGATGAAGAAAATGATGGTGAAGATGATGAGATGGCAGTGGTAGTTAAGAAGTTCTAGAAATTGCAAAAGAAATGATTTCTCAAGAAGGGTGAAAGACCTTTCAAAAAAGGTAGTCAATCATCATCTCTATTCAAATCACAATGCTATGAATGATAGAACACTGAGCATGTTGTTGTTGATTGCCCAAAAACCTTGGAAAAGGAAAAGCCAAGTTAAAAAGGAAGAAATTACTCAAGAAAGGAAAAGGACTTGTTAGCACTTTGGATTAACATGCCAATGAAGAAAGTGAGGATGAAAACAAAGAGAGAGCTAATGTGTGTTTCATAGTAATGAATGATGAGGTACAACCTATTCTTTCTAGCTCTACTTCATGTGATGATGATATTATGACCCCAGTGAACTACTTTTGGGCATTTATAGTGAATTGAAGAAGGTTTCAAAAAGAAACAAAGAGATGAGACATAAGATTGATGAGCTGTTGAATGAAAATTCAAAACTATTTTGTGAAAATAAAAAATTTCTTGAGTGTATTGAATGCTTAACTATTGAAAAAGAAGTTTTACTATTTCTTTGCAAAATATGTCCCTTGAGAATAAGACTCTTTGTGCTAAAATCTTCTCTTGAGAAAATTATTGTTGATCATGAAATTTTGAAAAAGAAGGTCGATGACCTTACTTTACGTGTTGAAAAATTACAAATGGACAGGACAATCTAGACAAACTTCTTGGATCTTAAACATTCTCGTTTGTGGAAGTGACCTTGGTTACAATTGTGTAAATAATATTCCTACATATAAAACTTCTTTGTTAGAGCTACTTCTACTTCCATACCTCATACATGTTGTACTTATTGTGGAAGACATGGGCACAAGGCCACTAGATGTTATGTAAAAGGAAAGGTGAAAAATGGTGTTAAAATTATTTGGAGAATTAAGGGAACCATCACTTACCCCCTTGGACCTAAGAAAATTTGGGTACCAAAAGTAACTTTCTCTCATTTGGTGTAGGTACGTTTTCCTCCAAGATCAAGTGTCACTAAGTAGTTTCTTGATAGTGGATGTTCAAGATATATGACAGGAAATACTTCACTCAATAGCAAGCTTCAAGCTACAAATGAATGATTTGTTACGTTTGGTGATAAAAAGAAAGGAAAAATCCTTGGTTTAGGTAGTATAGGTAAAGGTTCTTCACCTTTCATTAAACAAGTGTTGCTAATTGATGATTTGAAATATAGCTCGCTTAGCATTAGCCAATTGTGGGACGATGGATGCAAAGTTGAATTTAAATGTGATACATGTACTATTCTTGATAGTATAATTGATAAAACTATTTTTGTTGCAAATAGAGTTGGAAATGTATATGTGTTATTTCTTGATGAAATTATTGCTAATGATGTTTAATGTCTTGTTATTTATGATAATGGCGGTTATTTATGGCATAGAAGACTAGGCCATGTGAGTATTGATTTGTTAAACAAACTTTCCTCTCAAGAATTAGTTAGAGGTTTACCAAAAATGCATTTTGAGAAAATTCGTCTTTGTAATGTTTGTCAATATGGAAAACAAACAAAAACCTCTTTCGAACCCAAGAAAATGGTTTCTACCTCAAAACATCTTGAGCTTGTTCATATGGATTTATTTGGATCAAAGAGGACTATTAGTCTTGGTGGTAAGAGGTATGCTTATGTAATTGTTGATGACTTTTCAAGATTCACATGGGTACTCTTTTTAGTTTAAAAGGATTAAGCCTTTCATGAATTTGTAAGACTTTTCAAAAAGGATCTGAAAGACCTAAGAGGGGGGGTGAATTAGGTCTTAGGCTAATTGTCGAAATCTTTTCCCTTTTTACAAATCCTTTGCCTTAATAAAAGCTATTCTTTAATTCCACAAGCTTCAAGTTTATATGTGATGTGATGGTTAAGATAATATCATCAAACTACAACCAATCAATCAACAACAATCAATAAGTAATAACATGAGCATGTAAATAAATAAAGCTATAAGAAAATGAACACACGATTTATAGTGGTTCGATCTCTCCAAGATCTACATCCACTATCTTGAGTCCACACTCAAGGATTTCAACCAATCCACTATAAGCTCAAGTTCAACAATTACATAAGAGGCTAACCACACTATGGTTTTACACTCACAACCTCTTCTAGTAATTATACAAACAAGGTTCACCCTTCCACAAGGGTTTTATATCTAAAGACAACCTCAAGACTAATCTAATCCAAGGCTTACCCTCACGCGGGTTTTACACTACAACCTTGATTAATCTAGTCTATGGCTCACCCTAACACAAAAGGGTTTTATGTCACAAGATAACCTTGCAAATGAGCTAATAGAAAATAACACAATTTAATAAGGAGATAAGAATGTGTAGATGTTACCACTTGTAGGTAGAGTTTACACAATGTTGCACCTTTACACTTTGCCTTTGGAATCTTGAATGTACACCTTTGAGCACAAGGCAATTTGAGAGCTTTTCAATTTGATTTGATGTAAAATAAGTTAGAGCATGTAAGATTTGTTAAGTTCAAAGTTCTACTAAAAAATCTGGAGTTTATGGCTTTTATAGAATTCAAAAATCAGTTCAAACGGCTATACAACGGCTAGTAACGGCTAGTTTCAGAAAATTCGGATGACCGAATTCTGCATCCGAATTTTTCGCTTCAAAATTCGGACGACCGAATTTTTTGCATGCGTCCGAATCTTCTTCCGAATTTCTCTGGAAGAACAGTAGCAAACTTTTGCTACAAAATTCGGACGACCGAATTTTTGGACTGCGTCCGAATCTTCTTCCGAATTTTTCAAACTTTGTCAAAACATGTTCAAATCAATTCTAACAAGTTGGAAAACCTTCTAGCCTAAAAGATAAGTCATTAAAGACCTTTTAAGTGCAAAAACCATTTATGAAAACTTGATAATTTAGGTAAGTTCAAAACCATTGAAACCATTAAAATCAAGTTTTGTGCTCTCAATTGCAACTCATAGATTCCAAGACTTAAGAGTGTAGGGTTTACAATATTTACCTATTAACCACATGTCACCTACACTTCATGTCTTCAAAGCCTTCATTAATCTTGAACAAACTCTTCAATCTTTAATCACTTTGACATATTTGAGTTGTTCTTGCATTTTAGCTTCAAGGAAATGAGACTTCAAACTTCTTAATCCACAAATCCTATCACACAATATACAAGCATATTAGTCCTCATCAATGTTTGTCATTAATCAAAACTAATCATAACTACATGATTTGCCCTTAGGGCTAACAGGATCAAACTTTAGATTTTTGTAAAACTTTTCATGAAGTGTATAAAAGGCTTAAACTTTAGATATTTTATAATTTTTTGATTTGTTATTGATATTTGCATGTTTCACTCTTTAAATCTTCAAAAAGTTAAAGAAAAGCTTTCATAGTGCATGTGCTTAAATTGATCATTCCGAGATTCTAAAGCAAAAAGTGAAGTAGTGCTAGATTTGTTTATCATCTACCAACTTGTTGGGTAACATCTTTCTATCCCTCTTCTCATAATTTTTTATTCAAGGTTACCATGAGGACATAATACCCTTTGGTATGGGTGAACCTTATTTCTTGAATTGTAAAAGAGTTTATTAGTATAAAATCTTTGGAGGGTTAAACTCTTGTGTACTTGTGTGGTTGGTTAATATAGTGGATCGGTTGAAATCGTTGAGTGTGGACTCAAGATAGTAGATGTAAATTATAAATTATTTTGTCTCTTTTCTTTATCCAATTTTTGCTCCTTATTGTGCCAATCTTATTTGTCACTTGTAGTTGTTGATATTTATTGTAGTCATATTTAAAAAGAGATTTCATCAAAGAAAAGATTTTAAAAATTAACCAAAAACAAATTCACCTCCTCTTAGATTTTTCAAAGACCAAACAAATTTCTAAAGTTTGTAATTTTTTAAACGTTACTTTTCTTTTTAATTTTAATTCCCTTACTTTTAGTAAAGCTGTTATGTATCTTTATTGTTCTTTTTCTAAACTTTATTTTGAACCTTCGTAGCTTGACCTTTGGTTGAATTTGTCTCTTAGATGGTGAACTCTATTTTTTTTTTCCTTCTTCGAGCCAAGTTTAGTTGTTTCTCTTTATTCTTATATTTAATTCCTTTTGGACCATCCTAGGCTTAGTCTTAGTTTGGATGAAAAGATTTGGAGAGGAGAGGAAAAAAAATCAGAAAGAATGGTAAATCCATTCCTCTGTTTGCTAGTTTTTTAAAAAGAGAAATTGAGAGGAGGGAGAAGAAATAGGAAGATAGAAACCTCCCATTTTCTTTCCAAAACTTTCTTCCCAAAGTTGGAAAGAAAGAGACGAATAATGAACATCTTTTAAGTAAGAAACTGACATTGCCCAAGTTGCAAATAAACAATTAGGCTTAAAAATTTTAATGACCAACAAGTCCTATTTAAAACATGTAAGTGCAAAAGGATATTTTTTGTAAAATATGTCTTCTTAGAACTTTTCTTCTCACTTCTCTCCAAACTCCCAAATGAAAAATGAACTCTTCTTTTATTTTTTCTTTCAAAACTCCCAAACAACATTTTAAGTAAATTATCTCATTTTTTTCGCTTTTCTATTCTCTAATAACTTAAGATTTCTCTTTTTTTTTTTCCTCCCTCTCCTAAACTTCCAAACTCTGCCTTAACCGTGGTTTTTCGCCCCCTCCCAACACCAAAGTCATGGGTCTGCCCCTGCAACTATTGCAACCTCAAATTTGCATGTGGAGATCTATTTCTCACCAAATTACTCACGCAATCTCTAGTTTAAGGACTTATAACCTTTGGATGGTGAATGATGTCAGTAAAAAATAAAACAAATGGGTTATGATAGTTTAAATGAATAATATATTTACTTTAGTAAAGTAAATAATCATTTTGAGACAGCCCTAAAACAGAGTTTTGATGGAGAGAGAAAACAAATCTCAGTTATTATATGAGTAACTGAACCTTTAATCTCTTTGATTATCTCCTATGATTTTTAATTGTCTGAATGTAATAAAATAATGTTGATTGTTAAAATAATAAAGGAAAATTTTCATACTTAACGCTTGCAAAGCATAGGGAAAAAAATGAGGGATTATTGATATTTATGAGTTTTGTGGTAAGTCATTCATCAAGGTCTTATTTAATGATTTTGTAGTATTTGTTAATTGATTAAGTAATTAGTTAATTATGTATGTGTTTAATATTAGAAATTATTAATTAGTATTCAGTTATAATTGGTAGCATACTCTTGCTTTTATTTCATTATTTAAGATTTAATAATATATAATTATATTGTTATCTTAGTTTCTTCATAACCAATTTCACTTGGTGCAACAAAAGGGAATGTGTTACAAAAATTTGCGAACTGTTGGATTGAATTTGATAGAGATATTTGTTTACTTAGGGTGAACTTGAGCAAAATTTAGTTTTAAAATCAAACCCAAAATTTTAAGTATGGGACCCATATCTTTTTTATCAAACAATTAACTTTTATGAAACCCAATACAAAAATTTCAAAACTAAATCATATCCAATCACACCCTTAGTGCAACTCGAATCACTATCCTATGTTAGCGCATCCCGGAGAGCGGGGGGTGCCTAGCTTGGGCAATCTCGTCCCCCATGTTTTTTTTTTGTTTCTTTTTGCAGGACGTGCTGGACAGAACTTGAACCATTTGATCGGTTTAAATCTAATCCAACGGTTGAAACTCTATAAGGGTATTTAGAGAACATTGAAATAAAAAAATTGAAAATGAATTAAAAATCAAAAAATCCCACCATGGTTGAAAATGAACAGTTTTTTGCATTAGAAATCACTGCCAAAAGACGGTTGACAGCCATCAAGTATTGTCAGATCAATTTGTCTCTTCCCTTCCATTCCTTCCTCTCTGCCTTTCTATCTTCAATTTTGGTAGATTTCTCTCCCTTCTCCATTCAAATTTTCATTGGAGACTTTTCTTTTCCTTCTCTCCGTTGTCTCTCTCTCTCTCTCTCTCACTGTTTGTCTATGTTTGGCCGATTAGAACAATTGTTCGACACAAGTTTGTCTAGCCCAATCTAAGCTCCTTTATCTTCATCCTCTTACTTCTGGCAAACAAAATATGGATGGGCAAATTTCAGTTTCGATGCAAGACTTCTTCGATCATTATCGTGAATGAATCACTACAATATCATCCAGATCGCAAGGAGATCAGTTTCGATCGCGCGCTACGATTCAGAAGCTAATTGAAGAAAATCTGTTGAAATTTAAAGGGGATAGTCAATTGTTTGCAAGGCTATATGTTAGCCCTAAGGGCAAATCATGTGGTTATGATTACTTTTGATTAATGATAAATATTGATAAGGACTAATATGCTTGTATGTTGTGTGATAGGATTTGTGGATTAAAGAAGTATAAAGTCTTGTTGCTTTCAAGCCAAAGTGCAAAAACAACCTCAATGTGTCTAAGTGATTGAAATTTGAAGAACGTTGTTCAAAGATGATTAAAAAGTATTGAAGACTTGAAGTGTATGGTACATATGCTAAATAGGTATATTTCTCTGTAAACTCTACACTTGTGTATCTTGGAATCTATTGAATGCATTAGAGAGCATAAAATTATTTTTTCTTAATCTTGAATGGCTTTGAATGAACTTTTTGTTAATGAATGTGTTTTTGTATCTTAGAAGAGTCTAAATAACTTATCTATATGTACAAAATGTTTTCAAACTTATTGAATTTAAATCTCAAATCATTTTACAAAGGTTGAAAATCAAATTATAAAATGGCTATTGTGCTTCCAAAAAATTCGGTCGTCCGATTTTTATATCAAAATGGTTACTATTTTTCCAGAGAAATTCGGACGCAAGTTTGGAAGTATTAAAAAAATTCGGTCGTCCTAATTTTTGCTTTCAGCATGGTTACTATTTTTCCAGAGAAATTCGGACGAAAGTTCGGATGCATGGAAAAAATTCAGTCGTCCGAATTTTTCCAGAAACATGCAACAGTGAAATTCGGACGCACAAGAAAAATTTGGTCGTCCGAATTTTCTGAAACTAGCCGTTTTATAACTGTTAAAACTGATTTTTAAATTCTATAAAAGTTATAAACTTTAGATTTTTTGTATGTTTTGAATCTTCAAGAACTCTAAACATTTCAAAGCCTTTAGAAAACATTAAAGCTCTCTTTTGTCTTGTGCTTTCAATTGATCATTCAAGATTCCAAAGACAACAAAGTGTGAAGGTGCAACATTGTGTAATCATCTACCAACAAGTGGTAACATATACACATTCTCCTTTCTTTATTAAATTGTGTTTTCTACTAGCTCTTGCAAGGTTATCTTGATAACATAAAATGCTTTGGATAAGGGTGATCCTTGAGACATTGACTCAAGGTTGTTTGTAGATATAAAATCCTATGGTAGGGTGAACCTTGTTAGTAGAATTGCTAAAGAGGTTGTAAGTGTAAAACCATTGTGTGGTGAGCCTCTTATGTAATCTGTAAACTTGAGCATATAGTAGATTGTTTGAAATCCTTGAGTGTAGGCTCAAGGTAGTGGACGTAGATCTTGAAAAGATCGAACCACTATAATTGACATATTCTTTCATTGAATCAAGTACATATAAATTGGTCTTGCTTAGAATTGTAAAAGAAATTTATTTGCAAAAATTAGCCAAAGACCTAATTCACTCCCCCGTCCCCCTCCCCCCTTAGGTCTTTCACTATATATACTACAGGCAATAAGTTCAATGTTGATTCCAAAGAACTCTATGAAGATAAATATGACATATTACGGTAAGTATGTTTGGGATATTGAAGCTATTGAGAGCTTTAACTGGGCAAGACATGTTAGAGAGTTCTTGTTTGAAGGGGTTGCGACATTTTGTAAGAAGAATAAGAAGAAGTTTGCAAGATAGCCAGAAGGGACATGCATCTCTTGCTAGTAATTATCTCTAATTTGAGACATTTACTAGTTCGAACAATTGTTATGTCTATTTTGGATAATTATTTCACTAATCTTCGACAATAATTCTATTGAAGATTTATTAACCTTATTGTGAACAATTATTTGGGTGACTTTGAACAGCTTTTTTTTAAGTGCCTTATTGGATAATTGTTCATTTTAGTGCAAACAATTCAAAGCAAACGAATAATCGTTTAATGTAAATAGAAACACAGTCCTGCAGTGTAACAATTATTCTGTTTGTAGGGAACAATTGTTTAGTTATTCTGAATGTTCAATTGACTTTGAACAAGTCTCCCATAAAGCTTGAATAATTGTTCACGCTGGTATACAAAAATTTCAATTGCATTGGAACAATTGTTTTGAATAGTTTGAACAATTTTTCAGATTGATGAATAATTGTTGAGTCGGCCAATAATTCTTTGTATTGAGAAACTGGTGTTTGAATTCTGACTAAACCTATTTGTAATTCCCAAACTCATGTGCGGTATTTGGAAGTGGTGGATAAAAAGGTGAAAGGCAAGTTACCTTGTGCGTGGTGGAACCCGAGTAGGATGTTTGAAGTTTGCATTGCTAATCCTAGAGGCAATAGCTCTTCTACAGAAGGAGTTAGAGACTCGGATAGTTTTGATGCATCAAATAATTATTATTTCTACAAATAATTATTATTTCTACAAATAATTGTTCTACCTGAATTAGATGTCAACTCTTACTGACACAAAACTTTTTTTTGAGAGCCAAGCATATACTTAACCTGATCAATCATGCCGTTCAACTCGTTGGCGACAACATTAAAAACATCATCCTTCATACAAATGCTCGTTGCCAACATAACCATTTGCCCAGTGAAATACTAATATCGCTCTCCACACGTAGCAGGTTTTTCTACAGAATTGCTAATAACCGGGAGGTCCAAGCCATGTTTGACCATTTTGGTCCACCTGAGCAAAACATATTATTTCAAGAGTGTCCTCATTTTACTGTTACCCATGGACCCGAGCACATCCATCACTTTAAGCACATGCCTAAAAAGAAATCCAACCGTTTCGAACAATCAGCATGTACACTCAAGAGTTGGAACCGCTGAATCAACCCGCATGAATTGTTCATCCAACTAGCCTTCCTCATCCTAGCCTACATTATTATAAATAGCATACATCACCTTTTCTTGGACATTCTCACTTGATGCAACCACCTCCATCATGTACTCAAAAATTATTCGATACTGTTCTTGAAACATAGCAAATACGTTGGGTGTATACTGTTCCACAACACTACGTGCAATTGGACTACTAGCAAAATTATTATTAAGCAACGTGTATAGAATAATTGTTCAACACATAGGGAGCATTTAAAAATAACAATTATCCCAAATGTAATGATAATACGTTCAAAGTGATACAAACAATTATTCAAAGTAACATGAATAATTATTCACGCACCTGTCAAATGCATAAAAAACTTTTTACCTTACGGCCTCCCGTCTACCCTCAACCATTCTATTGAAGTGCCCGAAAAACTGAACCAGGTTATGATCCAATTGCAGATAACCTCTGATAATCACATTGCATGATTCACTGAGTTCTGTAGTGACCATCCCGGTTGTGAAATGCTGCTTAACCCAAGCTGCTGACCACTACCTCCGTACTACATAAATCCTTTCCAACCATTTATAGGGCTTGTTAGGGAAGTACTGCTCAATCATCTTATCCCAAACGATATTGAACTCTTCTTCATCATCGACATCATGCATTAAATAGTTAAATTTATCCCAAAACTGTGGATTATACAGATGGGATAAATTTTTCTATGCATTTTGTTTTATATGCCTCGTACATAGAGTATGAAATATTGATTGTAAAACTAATCTAATTGTAGCAGCCATAGCAGCATCTTGGTCTGTAAATATGGTTTGAAGTGCTTTCCGGACATGCACCTCAAGAAGGTCCTAAACAGCCACTTGAAAGACTATGTCGTTTCATCATACAGAAGAGTTGCATTGAAGACACAATTTTGGGGGCGATGGTTGAAATCCATGAATAGAGCTGAAAGAAAGTGTCAGTAATGAATAATTGTTCAACCACCAAAAAACAATTGTTCAATGTTGCAAATTGTGTAATTTGAACAAATAAGTCTTCAAGAGACTCAGGTAACAATTGTTCTGGAAAATGTTGACGCAAACTTTACTCTAGAATCAGCAAGACCCAACACCCTTTGTTGGAATTTCATCTCCAAGATTTTCCCAACAAGTTTAAGCTTGAATTTATATTGACCCTTGTTGTTTTTCAAACAAAAACCAATATCTAAAAGGTGACACTACAAACAAACTCAAGCAATTTGTTTGGTAAGTCAAAGTAGTTCAAGATGAACCTTAGAATTGAAGAGAAAACTCTCTTAAAAATTTCACATGAAAATTCTGAATCTCCTCCCTATTTTGGCCTTCAAATAGAGTACAAAGTCTTTGGAAATCCCTTCTCCAAATTGGATTAGGAAACCCTAATTAAAAGCCCAAATAGGTAACCCTAAATCTGAGAAAAACTAAGTCCAATTAATTTGGACTTTAACTAAAGAAAACAAGTGTTTAAAAAAACCCTAAATAATTATTAATATAATAAGAATTAAATCTTCGAGATGGATTAGGAAATCTTCTTTCAACTTTTATTCCAAGCTTTCTTGATTGCCACTTCTATTTCTATGAATACCCTCCATTTCCATGCCTCCATGATCATCCTCCATTTCATCTTGAACGATGAATAGGTGTTGGTCTTTAGATTCTTGAGCCATCTTTTCTTCAAGATACATGTCCAGCTCATCTTCTTTTTCTTGTATGTAATTGTCCATGGCTTGCCTCAACTTCTTGGATCTTGAACAAGTTATAGGCCCTTGAGGAATTCTTGGAATTCCATCTTTTGCATTCTTTGAAACTTGATCTCTATCAAATGTATAACAATTATTCAACTAAACCATCGCTCGATACTTGATCAGAAAATGATGAACAATTATACGCTCCACAATGAATAATTATTCGAGATATACCAATTGGGCGATAATTCTTATTTGTGCAGTACGTTGTATCAAATGTGATTACATCACCAAATAGGCCATAATCCAACTTCATTCTTCCATCCACCCAAAACATGTTGGCAATTCTCTCCTCGCTGTCTACTTGGATCTCATAGTAAAAAAGACGAGTTTAAGTATGCTTCTTGGCCAAAATATTCTTGCAAAGCCGTAGCTTCCACCCGCGCCATTGCTCTTTGCCTTCTTCTAATGATATGGTTCTTAAGATCAGTGGCAAGGAAACCAAGGCCTGCTCTGCTCCTGGTACCCAAAGACATAACTTTGAACGATGATCTCAACCGAATACTGACATCTTCGTGTTGTTCAGCAACTACTCCTTGAACGTTACTAACACACTGATTAGATCTCAACATATAACAATATTGCGTTAGATGCAATTCATGATTATGGTCTGCAACCCAATCTACGATGACATAAACGTCTTTCGATTCATCAAGCCGCAATTGTATATATGCACCGCAGCCTGTTCTCTCCTCACTTCTTGATTGCTCTATCGTAGGCCTTGACTCAATATGACAGCTGACTGTTTTGATGTTCTTTGGGTCCAATATGCTACCATTTCGGAATCCCCCTTTGTTGCACCCATACTTGGCATAATGAACCTTATTTGTTTTGGATCGCCTCTTCTCGTACATGATCGTTGTGACAAATCCTATACAATGAGCATAGCTATTATATAATTCATGAGCATCCTTCAAAGTGGTGAACTTTGTTTTCTTCATCTCTTCCAACATTCTTGCAGCATTATTAAGTACTCAGCCCCTAATGAAAAATAATTATGCATGTATAAAACAAATAATTTCTAAATAGGAACAATTATTCTTTGCATCATTAACATCATCGGCATTTTGCACAATTGCTTGTTACACTGCAAACAATTATTTTCCAAATGATAACTTACGAGGCTCCTGAACAATTATTCGGGGCATCGTCAACAGTTCCTCGAGTTTGTTGTTCATAACATTCCCAATAATAATTCAGTTCATGTCTTTCAGCTACTATGCTATTCTCCTTACCTATATCTAAAGTTTCATGTCCTACGAGATCCAAGAAGCCTGACTTTTTGACTTAAAAAACTTTGTAGATGAGCAGCTTCATGTTCAACCTTCGGCATAGGACAAGTCCATTAGAGACATGCAATAAGGACAAACTCCACAAAAAATAGGCTTTTACATGCAATAAGGACAAACTCCACAAAAAAAGCAGTTCTATTTTACATGCAATAAGGACAAACTCCACAAAAAAGCTGTTCTATTTTACATGCATTAGAGAGTAAAACTTCACAAAAAAGTAGACCTTTTCAAACAAATAAAGTTACCTAATTCGTGGTTGCATTTGGATTTTCCTTCATGCTGAATATTTGCTCACTACAAACCCAATTTGCAGAGGAGGATGGGAAGGAGAGGAAGAAAGAAGACAGAGAGGGAGAAAAAAAACAAGCGAGAGGGAGAAGGAAGAAATAAAAAGAGAGTTGTTTCTTCTGATCATCAACTGTTGATTGATATTGATATACTATAGCTTTTACCATGACAAGATTGAAATTAGCGGGAGTTTTTGATTTTTAACTCATTTTTAATTTTTTTATTTCAATGTTCCCTAAATACCCTTATAAAGTCTCAGTTGTTGGATCAGATTTAGACCGATCCAACGGTTCAAATTCTGTCTAGCACGTCCTTGACATGCAGGACCGGAACGAAACGCCAATTCTAGAGAGCATATGTAGTGGAAGCAAAGAGAAATTGTCAAACATTGCTTCAAGCGCAAATTTTATAGGTAACCAATGCTAGCTCTTTGTCTTCTAGTGAGTTTTCGTTATGTGTTCATGGTTTTTATGGTGTTAATATTTAAATTAGGATTAGGGTTCTTCATTAAATGAATCTACGAATAGCAATTTCATTAGAGGTTTGTCATATTTGATCATTGGGAAGCAATTGGACGGCTTTGGGATTTATTACGCTCGCGAGTCGTAATGGGATGTCCCATATGTTGATTGTCTGAGGTAGATGAGGTTGACCCCCCTTTGTTCTGTGTTTTTGCAATACTTACATGAATTATAAGGAAAGGATTGAAAAAGCGATGATTTTAGAACTTCGATTGCGATGTATAAACTTTGAATATTTGTACGTTGATGAAATATTGGATCCAGATAACATTTTCGATACATTTTCCTCAAAATCAACAGAGCTTTTCTTATAGAAGGCTTCATCATGCTTCTGCCTCCAACAAGACAGGGTCACAATACAATGGACGTCATGAGATTTTGTCATTATTCGCAACGCCGAGAATGCTATCTTACTTGGCATTCAGCAAAAGAATTCTTCTCAAGATAATGAATCATAGCAGAGTGGAAATACTATTGTTAATACAAAGGCGAATAAAATGAAAAAACAATAAGCCCATGAGACCAATCGATTCATATGTTAATTATAACATATCTGCTATACAACTGCTCAACTGAATGAATGTATATAGTCACCAATGTACGACATTTAACATAGGCTCAAGCAAAGCCATTCGCACCTTATGGTTGCCTCTCGAGGTATGGCAGTTGCATTCCATATATAGGTGAAACTTCTTCTCAAGGAAAGGACAAGCAAATATCAACTATTGATGCTTTAAATTGCATAATATCTACAGCAGCGTCCTAAGACAAGATTGTCTAGCATGGAGGATAAAAGTATTGTAGAAGAGGTTTAGCGACTAAGAAGCATTCACCTAGAAGCTGGAAACCGAGTCATTGACCAAAACCCTTCAGAAACATTAACCTTCCTGATGCAGAGGAGGCTTTCAATATCAGTGGAAAGGATCTGAAATCCCCATAAGGAAAATATTGCAGAGAGAATGCACCCCGGACTAGGAAGCAACAGAGAGTCTCCAGCCCAAAAGAAAGGAAAGACCAACCACAAAACCCTTATGAGGGTTCCAGATGATTGTTTAGCTGTTTCAATGATAACACATTCCAGCTGAAATGATGATTGGCCTTTAATATTAATTTTCAAATTCAGGTAGAAAGTATCGGTTGATTAATTTAAACTTGAAACTTTCTATTTTATTATATATTTTGCTTGGCATCTTATGTATCTTCTTTTGGGTATAAATATCTTTTCTTGTGTAATATATTTTGCTTGGGTTACAAATTTGGACACAAGGGAATCAGGCTAACAGAAATTTCTTATATTTAACTATAGTTTAAATTCTATTCTATTGGTATAAATGTAAATATTTAAAGTTTTTTAAAAATATGAAGCATGAAGTAAACTTTTGTATTTAATAAAAAAAATAAGGAGCAAGCAAGAATCAAATTAAAATTATTCAGATTTTTATTTTTAAATTAGGGAACATATATCTCACTTCTCAAATGATTGTCACATAATTATAAGTGTATGCGCTCTGTCACAAAATTTTATTTATAATTATAATTATTTGAGTTTTAAAAAAAATAATGCAAATCTGCAATGGGGAATGGAAGGCAGGGCATATTGGTGGTGCTATGATGGTTAGGGAATGGTTGGACAGTTTTATCAGTGTAGTAGCAAAACTTCTGCCTAGTGCTTTGAATACGAAACATTTTTGAATTGGAAGTGCTTATGATGGGGATGGAGCTTGCTAGATTATTGGAGCTACCTAGTTTTATCCTTGTAATCCTTTGATTCATCATAAATGAGAAAGAGAAAAATACTTAAAATATTTTTTTAGAATTCTTTATCATTGATTTGCACTTTAATGTATGAGGTTGTTATGAAAGAAACCCATCTAATGTGGCAAATTTGCCCTAAAAATATAATGGCGTATTTGGAAGAGATTTTTGTTTGAATTAAGTTATATTAGAAATCGTAAAAGTAAATTGTTTGTGAATTGAAAAATAAAATTTAAAGTTAAAAATTTTTAAAAAAATGCAAAAAAAAAAACTTAAATTGAAAACTAATCCAAGTTGACCTTAAGTTCCTAAAAAAACATCATATTTTTCAATCGTATAACATAATAAAAATTAGTAATGAAACTTATTGGTCGAACATAAATTATTTACACACCATAATAGCAAGAAAAACATTTTGAGAACCATAGTGTAACAAATTCTTAACTTTGCGAATTAAATAAGCCATTCCTCTTCAATTTACTTTAAAAAATAATTCGAAAGGTTTAAAGATATTTATTTTTCATATTTAATAGCAAAATATCATGTGGCCCTTTGATCTTGTCTGCTACAATATTTGTTAAAGCACTGTAAACATTAATTACTATCTTTCGCATTGCAAAACCATATCAAACCGAGCCAAATTGCGCCAAACTTTACACACAGCGGTTTTGAATGGTGTGATGCGATTTCAAAATTTTTCTAAACCGCAATTATTAATTTGGTTTTAAAATTTTATAAACCATACAGCCTACACCATCACCCGTAATTATTGAACTGATTGTGCCATATGAACTGCATTTGATCATAAACATTCATATTTTACAAGTAAACAGAATCCCTTCCATGAAATTTTACTTGAACGAAAACAACAGATCCATGTAAACTTGCTAATTTATAAATACAGCTCTACTACACTATGCTCCGCTAGCAGTTTCAATCGAGTTGAGCTCAGCTGAATTTATCCGTTTACTAGAAAATTCTTTAGAAGACATGGTTAGGTTTTGAAATATCTGATCTTGTGCTTCGGTTTTGGCATCAATTAAGCTTAATGTGTCCATCAATTTGACAAGACTATCCTTTCCAATGAAATGAGCGTTCTCTGCAAAAAACCTTAACCACCATTTTTTGGAAAATGCTTTGGAGTCGATGGAAGGATTGCAAGCAAAGCAGGAAAGAGCTTCATGGTAATCACCTTGCTGCAGTTTTACACGAAACATTTCTTTGACAACTACAGGTGGAGGAATCTGATCTCCCTGAACCAAATGCGTCCAAGTAGTCTCCAAGAGCTTCATCTGAAAGAGAATATGGTATTTCTGTTAAATGAGAATTTCCTCAAAAGAGAAGGTAACTGATTTATTCAAGAGGCAACAGTATCACATTCACGTGTTAAAATATAGTAATGCACTATAGTTCATCATATATAAAATGTATCATATTAAAAGGGATTAAAAATTATCAACATCATAAGTCTCATTCAAGCTCCAAAAAGATGTGAATATGCTCTTTATGCTACATTTATCTCCTCTTTGTCTTCTGTTCCTATCCTAGAATTCTCCAAAACTTTATCCACCCTTGGAGGCAGGGTATGGTTGATGAAATGGCCTCCCTTTGTTCCTCTGGCCCTTGGGAACTTGTGCCCTTTCCTCCTGGAAATCTGCATTCTTACCTTTACCTGGACCTGTACCTGACTATTTTCCTCTGCTTTTGGGGTGTAATCCTATCGAAGCAACTCTATTGCTCGTAGGCTTAGAAATGAGCCATGGCAGGAGTGTCGGAATGAGTATGATTTTCAGGGTTGAAAACATTTCAAATTTATGAAGAAATCACTAAAGAGAATTAAATTGTGGAATCAGGAGGTCTCTAGCGATGCTAGAGAGAGGAAAAAAAAGTTATTTAGAAGAGGTTGCTGATTTTGATGTTCTTGAGGTGGGAGGCTCTCTTAAGATGATTTGGTGATTAAATGTGACAAATTGAGAACTGAGTTAGAGAAGTACTTAGGAAGGAAGATACGAGTTCCTATCAGATAGCAGATAGGTGAAAGGCGGTGATTTGGATACTCAATTTCTCTGCAAAGCGTAGAAGACAAAGGGCCTTTATTAGAAGTAGGAGTTAGATTCAGGTAATAGAATTAGAGACCAAGAAATGCTAAGGAGATTACTCGCTTTTATGCTTCAGAACATGGAAGAAGATCATTATAAGTCTATGATTGGATGTGTGACTATGGTCATATTTTTAGTAAGCATGCTATTTGGTTAGAGAGACCTTTTGCAATTAAGAGGGGTGAAATTCAATTCATGAATTGGTAGGAGATAAATCTCCAGGACCTGATGGTTTTGTATGGCTTTCCTTCAAGATTCTTGGGACACAATCAAAGAGGATCCTAGATTGTAAGCAGACCTGACACTTACTCTGCAAGATCCGTACCAAGCTCAGCTTCACAGCAGTATATTAACAAACGCAATAATATGTCTACCACCAACTGAAAAAGCAACATCAATGCTTTAAGGAAAAAGGCCAAGAAAACAATACCTTCCCTGCGCTACGGGCATCCAGTATCATCCGAAGGTGACGTTTTGCATTGAAGTGGTACCCATGTTTTAGCATATTTACATAGACAAACTCAAGATCTTCCCACTTCTGTTCTGCCAGGCATGCATCTAACATCAAGTTAAATGTGTAAAGATCTGGTATAACCTTCTCTTTGTAATCCGATTTCCTATATACAGAGTGGAGGTTTGCTAATAATCTCAGAAACAATTCTTTGGCATCTTCCAACATCCCATGATCCAGGAAAGCCTTAAGCATTATGTTACAGGTAACCACATTTGGGGAGCAGAACTTCTGCATATGATTAAAGATATATGCTCCATTCCGAATGTCACCAGAATCTACACATGCTTGAATCAAACCAGTATACATCACCACAAGAGGCTTATTCGCAACTTTGCATATTTTATCAATCTGTACAGGAATTAGATAGACAAAGATCAGTAACCAATCCAGTCTGCAAGGAATGAATACTATACATCACTGGCTTAAGTTTAGTTGAATATCAACCGCTCAATATGGTCCAAAATTTTCGATACTCACAACCTATAAGACAGGATATGGCAATTTGACAGTTCATTTATTATTAAGTCATTAACCAACACATCTTTTCCCACCATCCAACAATTAGCATTTTCAATTAACATTGAAGGTGAAAAAAAAAAAGAAAAAGAAAAAGAAAAATGGGAGGGTGACAAGGTGTTAGGGAGGGAGGAAGAATGAAGCAGGAAAAATGGACAGGAGGTAAAGCTTATAATGGTACAACGGGTAATAACAAGCAACAATTTTCTACTTTAAATTGTATTTCAAAGTCTGCCCACTAGTGAAGCAATTCCTTCTATCCAGTAATTAGCATTTTCAATCAACATTGAAGGAGAAAAAAAACGAAAAAGAAAATGGAAGGGGGACAAGATGTCACGGAGGGAGGAAGAATGAAGCAGGAAAAATGGACAGGAGATAAAGCTTATAATGTTACAATGGGTAATAACAAGCAACAATTTTCTGCTTCAAATTGTATTTCAAAGTCTGCCCACTAGCAAAGCAATTCCTTCTGCCTTATTCCTAAGAGTATTTTCTATTTTCTAAATAGTATATAACATATATTTTAAAATTATTAGCTATAAATTTGCAAGTGCTGCTCTCATCATTTCATCAATAGAAAATGTAAAAGCAACCTCCTTTAGCTCACTTCTTTAAGCATTTTCATATCTTTCCTAATACATATTATAAGTATCTTTTTTATGAAGTTAACTTTATCTTACTACCTTTCATGTTTCTCTCATCAATTTAATGTTGAGATGAACTCATATTGATTTCATAATTTTCCCCTTAACATAAGTCACTTTCTCTAATATAAAATCCACCTCACAGTTTTTACTTTTAGAATTCTCTTCTTGCTGCTTGCTTCCATGCCTGAAGGATAGCTTTACTTCCCATTAGAGTTAGAGAAAGTAGCAAATGGGCGAACCATATCGATCGTCTATTTCGTTTCACATGTGCAAACTGTAATCCACACAGTTTATTCTGCACACTAAACTTGGAACTGTCAATGTTAAAAATTTTTACGAAATTTCTCTGACTGCTTCTTGACATTCTTCTATTAGGCCATTTGATTCTTTTCTGTTCATTCATGATTGGTTATCTTAGAAAAAATCATCTCCACTTTTGGAAAATAGAAAGGAATCCCATGCTGTATGAGAAATCATCTTTAAAGAAATTCTTACTCCATGTAGAGGCAGTGAATGATTAATTCTAAACTTTCTTCTCTTTCATAGTTTTGTAGTTCCCCTCTTACTAATGTTTGACAAGGCTGGCTTTTCCATGAATTTTAGATATCCTAAGACATTTTGCAGCAAAATCTCAAATAAGCAAACAGTACAGAAATGTAACTTTGTGTTTATAGAAAACCATACTAGACAATTTTCTTTGTGTAAAATATGGGAGAAGAAATGTTACTTGAACATTCAACATGTGGTCCCTAGTTACGCAAGTATTATAAGAAATTACTGTAATTGAAACGAAAAGAGGGGAAAGGTTAAAGAAGTAACATGAAGAAAAATAAGAAATGCATATAAGGCGTATTTTTAAGCATGAAAAACCTACCTGCATTAGTGCCTCTTGGCACCTTCCTGCACTACAAAGGCAACAAGCTAGCTCATAATACAGGCTAGCAGTTCCAACTATTCCTCGTCTTTCCATGTCCTCAACAGCCAATAAAGCTTCATTAATTTTACCTTCCTTCGAGAAAGTCTTAACAAGAACTGCAAATAGCAAAAGATTAGTAACATTTGATATCTTTGGAATATCCAGTAAGCAAATGCACGTTGTAGATTACCTTTATAAGTTAGAGCTTTGGGAACACAGGACTTCTGCACCTTCCTGAAGAAATCATGAACTAAATTGTATCTGCCACATGCATACATCACCTGTTGCAATACAGTTTGCACGAGTTAGATACCCAGAAGTGATGATTATGCCGCAAACAACTTCAGAGCTTGAATTAAGATTATTGCTACCAACAGAAAAAATTTTTGCTAAACATCTGATCCTAACTGATATATCATGTTCATTTACTCAGATGCTTTAAAGATTGAGAGGACAGACATGAAGTGATGTCATTCCTCCTTCATATCCTCATGCACATTCTACAAATAATGACTTCTAACCAACTTTATTTGCAGCAAAGGATGTCAAGATTGTTCCAATGATTTTGAATGAGATCCTGTGTTACGGCCAAATTTGCCTTTCATAAATTCTATGTCATCTTGACAGCAGTGCATAATAGGATGAGGGTAATAGATGGCCACAGAGCCATTACTCTGATGCCTTCTTTACATCTTTTTCCATTTCTTTTTTTTTTTCTTTTCTTTTCTTTTTTTTTTTGGTGTGTGTGCCAGTTGAGGTTTTGTATGGTTCAGAAAAGCATCTTGCATGGAGAAAAAGAAAAGAACTAAATCAGAGATAAAACTAGAAGCAAAACAGAAATAGGCCTATGAAATGTAAATGGAAGAAGCTTAAATATCTTTTTGTTAATATTTATTGCAAGCATAGAGTTGGCAGAGACAACTTCATGAACAGCCAGATGAATAAGATTATATCTCTCAGAATCTAGATGCAACTATTGAGCTATAAGAAAGCTCAAAACCAATTTCAAAGTAAATTGGAGAAGCTTAAATTTCTTTTTCTTAATATTCATTGCAAGCATAAAGTTAGCCAAGACAACTTCATGAACAACCAGATGAATAAGATTATATCTCTCAGAATCTGGGTGCAACTATTGAGCTATAAGAAAGCTCAAAACCAATTTCTACAAAAGATGTATCTTCTTCTGTGGAATAATTGTCTTTGGCCTAGCAAACTAATTGATGCAATTACATCTTTACAGAAGGGTCAAAAGTTCACAGTGACTACTGCTACTAAGCTTAAAATTGCCCAAAGTGTATCTATTTTTCAATCAAGTCCTTATTTCCAATATTGACAATGTGCCTTATTCTTCATCCTGTGCTAAAATTAATCAAGCAAAATCTTTAATTTAAAACATTTGTTTACTATTGAACCTAACATTTGTTTCTTCATGCGTTGTATTGTCTTTTGTTAAGTACCTTGTCTATCTTTTAAAAAGCAAGCGAATGCCACAAATCTAGTTTTCACTTTCCTAATTTGCAGCAAAACCTTTTAGCCAGATTACATAAATAAGGATATCTACTTTTAATACTCAATCCAAAATTAGATGTCTTATTTTGAATTGGTACAATGATTTAAGAAAGCATTTGACCATAGGCCCTTTCTTTTATTGATAAAAGCGATTGATGATGAGACCTATGTTTTACTTGAACTCATATGCCTTATGTTAAGGATTTCTTTTTTTTTTTAATGTTAAGATAAGTATGTTAGGGAGGTTAATTTTTTAACTTTAGATGAAAAATATGTCCATTTTAGAACAGAAAACATTCAATTTTGGAACCAAAATTGAAATTTGGACATCGAATTCTGGACAGAGGGACTAATGTAAAACTATCACTGTCAATACGGGCCAAAGCCTGCGGGCTGGCCCATATTAGCGGGCTTGGACTCTTTTTTTTTTTATGTTAAGATAAGTATGTTAGGGAGGTTAATTTTTTAACTTTAGATGAAAAATATGTCCATTTTAGAACAGAAAACATTCAATTATGGAACTAAAATTGAAATTTGGACATCGAATTCTGGACAGAGGGACTAATGTAAAACTATCACTGTCAATACGGGCCAAAGCCCGCGGGCTGGCCCGTATTAGCGGGCTTGGACTTAGGATGTCCAAGCCCGTTTAATCGCGGGCATTTTTAGCCCGCTCCGCCTAGCCAGCGGGATAACGCGGGCCGGAGTGGGCTAGCCCGTTTTTCTTTTTTAAAAAAAATATTCAAAAATATTTTTTTCAAAATATTAAAAAATATTTTTTTCTCAAAACAACATCGTTTGGATCTTTTTAAAATATTAAAAAATATATTTTTTATCAAAACGACATTGTTTTACTTATTTTTACAAAACAACATCGTTTTTGTAAAAGCCCGCGGGCCGGTCCGTTTGGCACTACTATGTAAAACCACCTAAACGATATCTATTTACATCAAAGGAGTAAACTAACAAATTTGAGGTTCTAAAAACCAGTATTTCTCCAAGTGTCCCTTTTCTTCTTTTGGGCCGGGACTCCAAGCGTCTACCTAAAGGTGGTATTCCATCCATTTCACAGAAAGTCCTGAACCCCCCTTTATGATAAACTTGTGCTGTGACTTCACTTTAAGAATCCGACCTTTTATCCTTTCAGTCTTCATCTATGCCTTCCATTCCCTATGATACATATATGTGTCAGTGTAAAACAATTGTATAATTCTTGTCCTGAAGTGTAATCCAAAAGATTGATTCTGGCTTAACAGCATATCATTTTCTGCAATGCTGTCTGTGACAGATGCATAATTGAGCAGGATACTGTATATCAGTATTTCCTTCATTAAAGCCAACAAGATGCCATCCTTCCAGAACTTCCTTCTTGTTCCCTCTCCCAATTTGCATTCGATATTTAAAGGCCTTTACAACTATGAAAGCATTCCTGTGCCAATTTGCACTTAATATATAAGGGTCTTTACAACTATGAAAACATTCTTCACAAAAAACAATAGATATATCATCCCAATTCAATCAACCCTCACCAGAACCATCTCCAGAGCATCAAGAGCTCCTAGAATGCACTTTGCAGTGCACAATTAGGCACATTTAGTGCTAGGAAAAATGTTTCGGAGACTTATTAGCCAAGTGAAGATGTCACTCCAGGCATTACCATTATTAGAGAGCCACCAGCAAGCTCAGGCCGATCCTTGCTCAAGATATTGATTGAAGTTTCATTCTTACACCATTACAATTTCTTTCCATTGTTTCTTTTTCCCCAACTTCAGCGACAAAATAAATAAACAGTTATGTCTTTTAACCTCGTGCCCGGAGGCATATACAAAATACTAATATTTTTAATAGCAGAAACACAATGAAGAAGGGCTCCGGCTAGTCTAAGATGTCAAAAGAGGTTAAGCATACAAAGACTCTACTCGATGAAGTAAAGAGGCTGTTTCCTTAGGAATATAAAGTATATCCACACATATGTCCACACCGATAAATATATACACACAAACATAAGGATGAGGATTTGAGCCAAACGGAAGAGATCAGATATCCAAAACAGACTTCATTAAATGGGAAATCCAATCATTAGAGACTTTGAAGTTAGCATAGCAGTTACTATCTATCCAGACAAATTTAAAAGTGAAGCATTAGGAAAACCTCTAAAATGAAAACAAAGCAGAGAGAAACACAATACCTCCATCACTAGGCCATATGTTGTACTTGATGGCTGCTGACCTTGTTGTTTTAACTGTTGAAGTACCCAGAAAGCACCTTCCCATTTTTTACGTTTAACACAGGCATTTAGAACCTGGCCAAAAGCATTTGCAACCATTCGTATATGGTCAAATGCTAGGAATAATGACTTTGCCTTGAAGAAAATGTTATGACTTTTTTAATAATAAGCTACCCTAAAGTCCTGTAATTGTAGTCAAGGTAATAAAAAAAATAAAAAGCACAAAAAAACTTCATCTCTGGTTAAATAGACTAGGACAAATATGCATAGCTCCATTAAATAAATGCCACATTAGACATTTAAAGTTATAATAATAACCTATTATTATATTTCTCTATTGAAGCCACTTAAGTTCGGCAGTTGCATGTGTGCTTACATAATTCTTAAACATCTGACTATCTAATTTTGGGAAAACTGTTGAGAATCAAAGCTTTCTGGATTCTAGTGGAAATACTTCAGTCGTCATCCAAATATTCTCAAGTATTCTTGCATGATTTGCAGGTACAGTAATCGGCAATTGTCCATAGCTTTCGAACTATAGGGATGCAAACAAATGGCAACCAACTAATGTTTACAGAAAAATGTAGAAGTGCTGATTGACGGACCAAATATCCTTCTTTATTTTGTTATCTATTTTTTGAATTTATACAAGCATCTCGTGGAGGGGATGAGGACTGAATTGAAGATCTTACCTAGAAATGGATGCTTCTAGCCATTGACTTATCCCCTTTTCCTCAATCTTAGGTTAGAAGCAACTTTCATTTAACTGATATAGAGGTTTAAGTTGATGGCCCAAGAACATTAATGGGCTATCTTAGAAGTTCTTTTGCCTGCAGCTATAGTTATGAAGTTTAATACATATATAAGTTTTAATAGCTTCCATGTTCAGGAGGAAAGTAAATCAGTAAATCCAAAGTCAGGAGTTTACTGAGAAGTGCATAGAATTTATATCTTGGACATGATAATTAAGATTGCAGCATGATCCCTACATTCTCTTTCTGCAGTTCTCTTGCCTATCATTGCATCCATAATATTCTTTCTTCTTCTTCCCCCCTTTTTTTGGCTGGTGGTGGGGTGGTGTTTTTCTTTGTTTTTGGGGGGGGAGAATTGGAATAATACACCACAAATCTAAATTTATGTTTCCAAAACATCTTACAATCCTTTAAGAACTTGATTTTACAACTAGAAGCTGAAAGTTTCACCGCAAAATGCTCCTAAATTTATCAGTAGCACTGAAATCAAGAACTGTTGCATTATAGGGTAAATTTCCATATGTGAAGTACATGCACCAGTGCACCAGGCTTGCTACTAGGTGAAAGGTCTTGATCAAGCACATTTGTATGTATGTCTTCTAAAGTATATCAAAAGCACTTTCCTGTAATCCTTCTTCCAGTTGAATTTCAGCTTTACATTAACCAAATCCCATTAAACTTTTATAATAAACGTTTTTTCTACCTTTCTCATTGCCATATATATTGCATAACTCAGCCAATTTGAGCCCAATATATTGACAGGAGAATAAAGCATATACTCGGCTCTGCGCAGATCCTTCTTAATCGCGACTTTTGACTCATTTTCTACCAGTCCCAGAAGCTTGAGAATCTTAGTTTTGCTTCACAAACTAAAAGAAATCACGTCCAGCAGTTCACAAAAGAGCAATGACAATGAATTTTGATATGCATATTCACTAAGGTTGCCTAATACATTTCCTGTTTCATTAAGGTCATAAAGTGTTTTCATCCTCGTTCATCCAGAACGAGAATATGAAAAGACACACAGAATATTTATCAAAACCAATTGTTCTCCAATACATAACATCCTTAATATCTACACCAGGAGCAAAATCCATGAAGCATAAAAGAAGGTATACCTTTCGAGAGAATTTCTTATTAACCTGCTGCAATTAAACTAAAATATAACAAGAGAAACTCTCCCTTTAGTTTCTGCCTAGAAAGCACTGAATAAATAGTTCTAGGTACCCCTGAAATATTACAAAAATAAAGAAAACTCCGAATCTAAGTTTATATGTTTCTTGTTTAGGTATTAGCCATGGTAAAAATTTTAAAGACATGCACAAGATATGAATTCCCACATTATTTGATGTTTAATGGTAGCCTGAAACTTTGTGATGATGTTTGAGCTTTTCTTTGATGCAATAATGGGAAGCACTCCTACTTTGGAATAGCAATTTCTTAAAGTTAAAAAAGTAAACAAATAAAGTCTAGGATAATGACGGAACATACAGAGTTGTAGACAACAATATCCGGTTCCAGACATGGATCCCACTTCTCCAGGAGACCAGCTTTGAATTTCTTTTTGGGCATAGAACGCATGCTATCAATAACATCGAACAGTTCTTTCAGATATCCGGCTTGTCCAAGAGTGACAGCAATACTATGATAAGCTACAACATCTGGATAGGAGGACATTTGTTGCTGAGGATAGGAAAGAGAACAAAAGCATCAATAAAAGGTTTGCTCACCATCTCTATTTCCAAATAAGTCATATATTCACAGAGGTTCTGTTCCATATAACACATGTGCAAGTAATACCTGCATTGCATGAAACAGATTGAGTGCCTCCACCGGCCTTCTTGATTTCCCAAGAACATCAAGCGCAGCTGTATTGATATATCTTTAAAAGAAAAGTTTTTAAAATAATTAAAAAATATTATCAAAGAGGACTCCTTTTACAGGTACTACTGTCAGTAAAATTGTGTGTTAAAGACATCATAATATCAGATTATCTTTTAGACGGGGAAAAATAAAGAAAAAAGAAGAACAAGAACTGATCCAGGAGGATAATTGTTTAATTCAGATTTTGCTTCTTCGAGCACTTGCATTTTTTATTTCTTCTTCCTTTATTTTTCTTTTTTAAGGTCATTTAACTTGTAGGTCAATTTTCATCACTGTAAGTTATTTGGCCAATACATTCCTCTTATAGAAAGTATTGCAGCAATACTCAGCCAAGTAGTCCCTTACTGTGACATTCTTGGGAAAATTCACAATTGTAATTCTCCTCCATCATTTGCACACAGCTGTGTTTTACCAGCACTATGATAATCATTATCCCAATCATCCAATTTAATTATGGATTTTCCTTTATTGTGAATCTGGTACGAACCATTACACCATAAGGAAGCCACTAAAAAATTAGTTATGGAGCTAATAGCCAAATCAAAAACCTAATGGTTGTTAATGACAGTTAATTTTACCAAAAGAAATGAGAGAAGGAAAAGTGATCCAATTGTAGTGTATCAGTCATAATCAAGGATGAATTATTAGGCAGCTAGGAGCGCTAGTTCTTGTCTATTCACGTCTTGAAAGTTACATCCTATTATAGACACAGGATGGAAAGGAATTGAATGCCAGAGCATGAAAATTCACATACTAAGGCCAACACCTGTTACAAGCCACAGAAAAAGCCAAGAAGGCTGAGAGAAGAAAATATTTCTTTACAAGCAACAGAGTAAGGCTTCCAGCCTTCCAACACCACAAAGTCAGTAATAGAAACACGTAATCTCTGAAGTTGAGTTTATATTGCAGGAGATAATAACATGAGATCCAACATCTAGAAGTTTGAACATTCTTTTTCTTTTGGATAAAATCATAAGAAACTGAAATATCACATATTATGTGACTTTAAAATACTCACTAAATACCATTTTGCATACAAATCTGAGTGTCCCACGTATTATATTACTTTTAATTTACCCAATAAAAACCATGTTATATGCAAATCCTACCTAGAAGGCAAGTTCAAAACTGGCTCATTCTTTTACTTTGCCAAAATTAATATCTTTCAGATTCCTCAGTATCAGAATAGCATACAGCATCAGCTGCTCCATAAAGTAATGCTCAAAATTAGAGTTAGACATATAATGAGATATGACACACTAAAATTTTTGTCAACAAGTTTTTCTTTGAAATTTCTTACTTGTTATTTGTCACCATCTAAAAGCTAGGTACAAAAATTTCTCGGTATAAAGAACAACAAGAACCTTATCTGGTGTAAACAAAAATCAAGGAAATCTGAATCTACATATTTACAAAGTCCTACAACCTTAACATCACACAAAGAAATGCAAGCTGACATTGAATGTCTCTTAGCCTAATGGTTCAGCGTTAAAATTTTCCTGTTTATAGCATTTAGTTATTGCACCTGTTCTGATAGAGGCGAATGACAGCAACCAGTTAGATATATAAAAGGGATGGAAAAGATGTCTCTAAAGCCCAAACCTTAATTTGGCACAATTTAGATGATGGACAGCTTACATGGGATTTGGAGTAATGTTAATAAGCCCCAGTCTTGAGTCTTTTATTAAATTGATGTTCATTTAGAAAGTTTTAGTTTCTGATTTCGATCTCTAAATTGAGTTGGTTAAGAAATCCTTGTCACCCTAGGTATTACTGAGTTTAGAGTCTTTTCTAGTCCTAGGATTTGGTGTTTTGATTCTATAAAAAGAGGAGCTCTATTCAATAACGTGTGCTGTTTTTACATTCTATCAGAGTCTGGACATTATTATATGGATGACAGAGAGAGAGAAAGAGTCTACACATTGTTCTCTATAAAATCTGGTTATTTAAAGCCTAAGGGCCTAAGGTGCCTTACTGTCCTACGCATGATGCAGGTTTACACTCTCCAAGTATGATGCTAAGGGGTCTTTCCCTCATTCTTTACTGCAATTCCCCGATATTCTGCTTAAATTAGAGTTTGCTTTCTTTCTTATAACTTAATAGACTCTAGAGTAGAAACACGGGGCAGCTTAGACAAGTTTGTCCTGCATCATATTCTCATTGTCAGGATAGTTATAGTTATTATCACAATCAACAATCATTTATTAATCTATATAAAAAATATTAAGAAATATTCACATGGTTACTGCTGCCTTTAGTTACTAAAAGAATGTGAACATTGCCAAGATTACTTCTGATTCTTCATAGATTTCATTGTTTAACATAGATAACATATATTCAGAAGGGAGCAACCAGTTGCACTATTTTCCACAATACATAAGTAAATTAACGAGTTACATTTCCAACTTTTAATCGAAGATAATGAAATTTATGCAGAGACTATAATTTCAAAATCTCCATTACTAATTTTCACTTACTTCCATTAGTGTCTTTCTTCCACTTTACCTAACTGGAAAATTGTTCCAGTCCTACTTGTCCAATGTTCTTTCTTTTGATCTTTCAAGAACTCCTTTCATGCTGCCACTAATGATTTTTGAGGTCCTTTGTCATTTTATTAAGTATAAGAAAAGTTTTTGAGGTCCTTTGTCATTTTATTAAGTACAAGAAAAGTTTTTGAGGTCCTTTGTCATTTTATTAAGTACAAGAAAAGTGGCTAGCCTTAAGATTCACCCTCACTTTAACTGAGCAATCCAAGTTTCAGGTTGAAGCATTAGCGGAAGGTGGGACACTGGGAGAGAGGGGCGGGCAAATGAATTCCCTGTACAGGTTCAGAGAGCCAACGCTGAGTGTGTGTCTTCTCTCTAATGCATATAACTCTTGGAGCAAGAAAGATTGGCTCTGATTTCAAATGTAACTTAATAAATTGTACTCACATTTGTGAGCCAAGTGGAATTAAACAAGACAAGCTAAATCTTCTACATAATAGGAAGCAAAAGCATTGTTCTATTGCCAGTGTACCCTAACAGCCTCTTTGTTGTTTCATTGAATGCTTTGTTCATCAGTAATGGCATGCTATCCATCCCCCCAGGTCATGAAATCTCAAGTACATCATTTTACAAATAATCCCCAGACTTTGCCATCTCCTTCACCAGCATTTTACAAACAATTCTGACCGTCATTTTCTGGGAACATCACCCTACGAAAGTCCACAACCGTCTCTCAAACTCTGTCCATCAATTCCAGCATTTGGAAGTCAAGTAAAGCGCTTTATGCATACGAAGATTTTTGCACGTCCATTTCAAAGATTGAGAAATTTGTTTGTTCTAGACCAATTTCTCCGCATATCATCCAGGTATTGCAATAGAGCATATGCGAGCAAAATATAATAAAAGAAACACCCAGACTATCAAGAAAATACATTTGACAAGGATCATATACTGAGTAGAAAAGTGGTCTTCTACATTCTTTAGTTTTCAAATTTGGACTAAAACATGCTTATGTTTAAATCAGGGAATTAAAAACGATAAACAAAGAGGTTTCATTGTTTTACAGATAGGCTGAGGCAGAGCCTTCGAATACCAGCACATCAGTATTTCATCACAACAAGCTAGAGTATTTTGGTGTCTTTACCCAGATATAAATTAAATTATACACGGACATAAGACACAAAATGTCTATATTATAATTGCGGGTACGAGAAGAGGAAAATTCATGTACCTTATCTTATGTGATTTGAAGCGCTCACGAGATTGCATCCACTCAATTACTTGGAGCACACGCCTCCAATTTCCAAATTTACCCAATATCTGAATGATCCTCAGCATCGAATGATCTGAGAATCTAATCTTAGCACTTCGCATCATTTTGGAGAACACCCACTCAGGCAAGTCAATATCTGCTCCATTTAGACTGTGAAGAAAATTACTTCACTATGGAAAATAGAAAAGGACCTATGGTCAATATAAACAAATAAAGTTTCATATTCATGCCTAATAACCGTCAATTCAGATGAACATGACTTACCTTGATAGATTAAACACCAAGACAATGCTTGTATTAAGCATATTGACTTTCTTATTAGGATACAAAGGACAAAATGAGTAATGTGACTTAAACCTTTCCGACCTTCGTAACGGTGGACATAGAGTATGCAAAACTTTTGTAATGTTCTGGTATTAGAGAACACAACTGCATCATCTAGAGTCTGCATATTTATTTTTGAACACCATATTTATTTACGGTTTCATCTTAACTGACTCAGCTTTCAATTTCTAAATCTTAAAATATGAAGCAATAAAAATAGAGACTTCTGATTGTACCAGTACAGCACAAAACTTAAAAAGGCATCCATAACATCATTATACCAAGAAATTCACCAACTGTAAGCAGCAGCCAGATTACATGTCTCTATTCCAAATAATGCCCAACAATCTCATAATATTAAGTTCACAACTTGGTAATCAACCAAGAAAACAAAAGAAAACATTTGTATCTCCCCCGCCCACCCTACTTCTGAACAGTCAAAAGAAGATCCCAATTTTAACGAAAGATGAGAAATGGCTCGCCTAATCATTAATATGTAATGAGGATAGATCTCCAGCACCCAGGACCTATTTCTTCTCTTGATAAAGCGGAAAGAAGATTATAGGATCCTTACCACTAGAAGCAAAATAAACTAGGAACAATCAAATTCAAGAACATATACTGAGCAAGAGAACTACAGTGAAAGAAGACCACAAAGAAACTTTTAAGGCAAAAGCTGCTGTAATTAGTTTATCCTTTTTATTTCTCTAGCACTACAAAGATAAGATTATTTTGCACCATCAGAGACTAGAAGTAGACCAAATCCTCAAAAATTTCAGCTAATAGAAGAATTAGCAGCAAACATATGCAAAACCACTAATACTGACTGGATCAGTAATTGCAACAGAAAACAATGAGTTTGGTATGGAACTCTGTGGAACAGATTTAATCAGAACAATTAATAGCTATAAGACTTACCACTTTGCTAGCGTCTGAATTCTTTCTTCCATGTCCATCCTTGTGACTCTAGGCTTGTCATAAACATTGTTGTGCTCCTGCATTGTCTTAAAGGCAGCTCTTTCCACATCCAAATGCTCACTCTTGCTAGTTTTAGACTTTTTAGTATTAGGATTCTTCAACTTCTTCAGTGGCGATTTCTTGTTATCAACAACATCCTTTTCTACTTGAATAGTCAAATCAACATCATCTGCCTTCCTTTCTCTAACAACCTTTTCTACTTGAATAGTCAAATCAACATCATCTGCCTTCCTTTCTCTAAAAACAACCCCATTAGAACCTTTACCTTCAATGACCAACAATTCACCATTTTCACCCCTTTTCCTAGAATTAAAAGACCTCTTTGCTTTGGCACTTTGAAGAGACTCCATAGCCTTCAAATAGTCATCAAATGACGGCTCAAATTCAAATTCTTTCTTCTCAATAACTACTTTTTCGAGAGAACACTTAATTGCATGCTGCTTTGCCCTGTCCAACTGCAAAATGGGCCTTTGGAATATGGAAGAGCCAAATGAAAAGATTGAATTTTCGGCATAATTTGTCCCCAGTGAAACATTGTATTCAGAGAAAGACAGAGCCATTATCGAAGATGTACAAAAAATAGCCACCATTCTACTCCCTGCACATTGAAAGCAGCATGAAGGATAAAAGCCCGTAGTCTATCTTACTGCACTGGGGCATTTCAAATGCGGAAACCTTCGCAATGGAGCTACAGCTGATTTCTATGAATCATAGAAAAAGAATTGTACCCGTTAGATGTAATCTGAATGAATATGCACCGTCAATCAATTCCCTACAAAACCACTACCTTTTATTTAGAGAAAAGCATTACCGGTTCTCAAAAAATTACTTCTCTGAAATGGTACAATTAGCTGGGGCAGGGAATATATTATTAGGATAATAAACTCTTAATTAATTTTTTTCTAGTTAATATCTTTAGTTGTCGAAGAGTAGAGCTTATCATCTTACTACGTCAAGTATTATATATTTAATTATTCATCAATTGAATGTCTATACAACGATTAATCTATTAAATATAAAGATTACTAATCAAAGATATGACTATAATCTTTTCTTGTCCTATAACACTCTGCCTGTAACATATCACTTTAAAGACAGTTTAAATATATTTATTTTAAAGTATGATTTGTAATATATATATATATATATATATATATATATATATATATATATATATATATATATATATATATATTATTTTAAAAAATTATCATGATTTAGTTTAATTTATTTTAAAAAATATTTTAAAATATAATTTTATATATTCTTGATTCTTCTTAAATATTTTCAAATTTTTTAAATTTTATTAAAAAAAGTCATTAAACAAGTGACACATAGATCACTAAATTTTTGTTGAGAAAAGTCGGTTACTCCACCTACTTTCACTTCCCAAATATATAATCCATTCTTTCTTATTTTCTTCTTTCATTTTCTCTTTGTTTTCTTCTCTTCACAATTGCTTCTTTTCTTACCCATTTCAACCGATTTCCGCTATTCATTAAGCTTTTGCTTTCTTTTGTCTTTTTCTCATATATTTCTTTTGCTTCACAAATTCCTTTGCTTCTTTCTTTCTTCTCTTCGGTCTTCCTCCTTTTTCTTCTCTTTAGTTTGTTTTCTTTTTCTTCTCCTTGGTTTGAGTTCTTCCTTTTTAATTAAGGTAAGATTTTATATTATTTTTGTTTGTGATTTTTTTAGTTTGTTTTATAGTTTCTTTAAAAATTATGGTAGAAATTATTTTACTAAAATTAGTATATTTTGATTTAAAATTTTTGTTTTAGTTTAATTTGAGTTAAATTTCTTTAGTTTAGTTGCAACTTTTATATTTTAGAATTTAAAATAGATTTGAAAGTGGCTAAATATTAAGATTTGATATTTAAATTAAAGTAATATTTTTATTCTCCTAAAGTGGCATTTTTATTCTAAATTTTCACTATCTTAAACATTCAATATTTAGTATTTAAGAAAATTTAGTATTTGTGAAATATATATATATATATATATATATATATATATATATATATATGTATATGTGTGTGTGTGTTATACTACTATATATATTTAAATATTTGAGAATATAATAATAATACTATTGTATTATTTTATGATGATATAATGATAATTATATATATATACATATGACTATTTTTAAGAATATATGGTTGTAGAGTATTTAATAATTGAGTATTTTAGTTGTAAGTTTAGGCTTAGACTTATAACAAGAATATCCGAGGGATGCTCGTTTGATAACTTGAAATTTATCATCTTCAGGATTTTCGATCAAGAGTTAGCTATTTAAATTTGTAGGAAATTCGTATTTTTCGTAAGATAGGAAGTAACTCTAACACTTGCTACTAGGTGAGTTTACAAACTCAAACTCATTATATTTTTAGTATTATCAATATTTACTATTCGTAAAATATATTATTTTGAGGATTTCTTTTACTACTTGTTTTTAAGTTAGAGAGCTTCTTCACAAGAATTACTTTAATAACTTGTTTTAAATTGGAAAGGTTCTCAATAATATATTTTTACTTGTACATTAGAAATATTTCGGAGCGGTGCTCCAAATATGTATTTATTTGATTTGAAATATTATAATATTTGAACATGATCTATAAATGCAAATAATCTTTGAAAAATGTTTTATTGTGTATTTTGAAAAGTCATGTGCATTTTCATAGCATATTTGAAAAAACTTGTATTTACCTGTTTGGGCTGGTGGACGGTTGTTATTTTAAAGTTATGTCGAATTTGGATTTTTGTATGGATTTAGATTCATTTGGATGGCTACTTGAGTAGCTTTTATATTTGAAAAGTTGCATAAAAACTCTGTCCCGACCAGATATGATTTGAATATAATGTGATTTGAAATGTGATGTGACTGGATTTGATTTGAGCTTGAAATGTCAGTGGATTGCACTGTACATGGCTAATCCCCCGTACTAGAGCTTCTTCCGCTGGTGTGAACCGCATAGACTCTTGATTGTGGATCTACTTAAAAGGGAGCACAGTATGTCAATGAGGACGTGGCCCAACTGGTACTGCATTTATCTGGCCTAACAATGAATCAGGAAAGGTTCAATGTTAAGGTTGATCACCAAGGTTGGACTGGTAGATGCCTTAGATCCTTAGCCTAATTTTTGTCTGGGAAGCATAAGGTAGTCTGTAAAATCCAACATTCGTCCTGGTGTGTGGCCGGTATTGATTGTTGGATGTCATGATTTAAGTCTTGATGACCCCATTATTGGTTCCGGTAATTCTACCGTTGAGAAGATATGCTGATGTGTCTTAATTCGCTCAAACTTTCCACCTAAGCCCAAACTTTATCATGAGATCTGTGCATTATTTTGTCCAAACCTAATCATGAGATTAGTGCATTATTTTGGAGCAAAAAAACTTATATGAATATAAAATACTTTTGAACTATGGTACATACATATATACTCTCACATTTGTGAAATCTTATATTTTGGAAATGCATTGGCACACACGTGAACTCACTGAGTATTTCAGCTCACACATATTTTTAATACTTTTTTCCAGATGACTTAAATCAGGGATCAGAGTAGCAATTCATTGATTCTCTTCAGAGTTAGCTTGTGGAGGGTATATGTGTTTTATCAGTTTATATATTTTTTGTTACATCTCGCTAGATAGAGAAAAAAGTATATTGTACAACTATTTGTAAATGAAAGTTAAATTTGGATAATATAAAATATTAGATCTACCTATATATTTATGTATTTTTACCAATATTTCCTATAATTGTATTTTATTGTAATATATGTATATTTTTTCTTCTCATTTTTCTCCAAATGCAATTGTAGTTGCACATATCAGTGCCGAGAGGCACGCTGGTACTATATTCAGTTGCAGTGGAACCTAACGGAGGAGTTGGGGGTATCACACTGCCCCTTGACCTTCTCTTGGGTATTCTCCCCATCAGCTCAAGGTAGACAAAGATAAGAAGCAAGAAGAAGAAGAGATATCGGGTGAAGGGAAAAAGAATGAATAACCTCCAACAACAAGAAAAGGATAGGTGACAGGGAGCTCCCCCCAAAATCCCCCCACTCCAATCCCAAATAACAGGAAAGGTTTGTTGTGTTTAGCTGAAAAGAAAAAAGAAAAGAAAACATGCAACGATAGATGACAATAGGAAAACTAATTCGGCAATATCCTGCTGTCTACATCCATTATAACATACAAGAGATAAGGCATGGCAGCAACAAAAAGGACCCAATTATGTTTTTCCATCCTTTCAAGCAGTCAACAGAATGGATTAAGAACAATTAGTCTCAGAACTTACATGTCAGATAGAACTAAAAAAATCATATAAAATAATATATGCTCTGAATGTTGAATTTCAAATCTATAGAAGTTAACAAAAAAGAGGGAAAAACAGAAATAGACCAAAGGTGAAAAAGAAATAAAGTAACATTTTTCTTCAATAGCAGAAAAATAAAAAATCAAAGATTTCTCTCCGTCGAAATTCCTCTAGAACACCAGAAAGATCAGCAGCTGAAGATTTTGTCAGCATTTGCGCCAGAAGCCCCTAATTCTTTCAATTTTCATAGAACATAAAAAGAATACAATTTTGAGCACTTACCTTGACGAAGAGAGCGGAGATTACGTCTGAGACGGTGTAACCGGCATAGGAGGCTTGAATCTGCACCAGTCGATTGAGGGAACAATATGCAAATTCGTAGCTTTGTTTCAGATAAAAAGTGTTTTTTTGCTCCATATACTATTTTCCTTTTTTCACTTAAAAAAACACACATAATATTTTTTTATTTTCCTAATATGAGTAGATCCTATTTAAATTTGAAATTTTGTTACGATATTTTTATATGCAGTTTTTTTGGACAATATATAGTGCAAAAAATATTCATTTTATCTAAACTTTCTCTCACATCTTAGAATTCTCTAAACCTATGCATTGAATAAAATCACAGTTTTAATAAAAAATGTGTGAATTTGGTAAATAAAAGGCAGTGAACAAAGATTGTAAGAAGGATTCTCTTGATTTTGAGGTAAAAAATCCTTAAATTCTCATTAAATTCTCATTTGTATGAAGTTTTTGAAAATTTGTGATATTTTTGCCACTTGGTGCAAGTTTTAACACCAAATAGCAAAATTTGACGGCAAATTTCATCAGTATGTGATGAAAATTGAATGCAAAATTTGCTACCACTTGGTGAAACTTGCATGCAAATTTTGTCAGATTATGGTAGAACTTGTCCATAAATTTCGCTAGTATGTGGTGAAAGTTTTGGTAGTATAGTTCGTCAACAAATTCACCTGGTGACGGAATTTGTAATTTGTTGTCAAATTCTACTCCAGTGGGTACAATTTGACATCAAATTCCACCATTGTTTGGCGAAATTTGACATTTAAGCGGCCGACTTCAAAATCGGTCATTGTAAGACTAATTTTGAAATTTTTTATACGTAAATTGTAAATCGACATAAAATTATGTGTATTTTGATAAACCAACATTTTTTAGTAAAAATTCTTTGTTTTTGTTCTTAAATTTGAGTTTTTCTATTTCGAATGCTTTAGAGAATTTTAGGAACTCTTCAAAATGAATAAGAAATAATGAAAATTTTTCGCACTATATATAGTCCAAAAAAAACTACACATAGTATAGCTATTTTGTTATGAAATTAATATTGTGGATGTCTATTATTTGATATCGATGAGGTAATCCAATATCAGAGTTATAGAGATACCTCAACTATCTAGAAGATAGATGGTATAGTTCTATCACATCATTAATTAGTAATAGGATTTGTCTTCTAATTACTCTATATCTCTTCTTATTGATATGTACCTCTGAACCCTATAAATAGGGCATTTCTATATTTATAATATATTTATGAGATTTTGGTCACAGTTAGTAAAAATACCCTTTGTTCTTATACTATAAGAATGACTCATTAAATTCCCAGTGAATAGATACTCACCAGAAGTGATAAAATAATGAGAAGAAAAAAAAGAAAGTAATAATTCTAACATGTTATTAGTGTAATATGAAAGTTTGTCACGTACCTATAGTGTTTCAAGCATGTTATGAATCTCTATTAATTATTGATATTTTTTACTTCCCTAAATTATACTACTGCTAGTAATGATGCTTGTATTGATGATATTGATATGGCAAATACGAATGCAGCCAATTCTTTTGAATATTTAGAAAGAGTTTTTAAATAGCAATTTGATAATTTAAAATTTTGAATGTTAATCAAAATTTTGAATTATCAAATTACTATTTTTCTATTTTGTCATTTTGTGATGATTATTGAAAAGTTTTAATACTATATATTTATATTCTAGTATTTATATATTATTTTAATTTGTTTTAGATCAAGAATGTTGGAGATACAATTTTTTAAAAATAATATTTGTAGTTTATTTGGACAAATATAAAATATATGTCCAAAGTATAAAATGTAGTACAAAGTTCGTGAAGAACTAGTTGATCAATAACTCTAGAATAGTTAATTGATTTAAAACTCTAGAAGAGTTACATGATCTTCACCTAATAGTCAATTCTGCAATACATTATTCTCCATATAGTCTCGTTATTTTAACATGAATGATACTATTATTCTATCGAGACATTGGACGAATGGACATTTGAAACATATGCATTACCATTTTGACCAAGAATATATGTCAATTATACATACTCCCATTTATTTCTTCTAGTTTATATTGTATTGAATTTTTTAAATTGATATACAATATTGAGTAAACCAGAAGTTTACTAATAATTTATTAGTTGGCATGACCGGTTGGACCATCCCATATTATTAAAATATAAAGAATGATTATGAATTTATTAGGAAACTAGAAGTTTCCTAATATGACAAATTTATATGTGCTACTTATTTTATTTAAAAGTTATCAGTATTACTTGGGGTTGAATATGTTATTTTGGGATAAATATGGAGAAATTATTAGTTGATGCATCAACAGATAGTCGTATGTATATTATTCTTTTTGCAACTTGCAGTTACATAATTTATTGATAATGAGTTCATGTTTTAACATTCTCCCAATGATATAATTTGTCTTGCAGAAATAAATATTAAACATCCCACAGAATGTTGATGATTGTGATATATTAACACTTATTTTGTATTTTGCCTACACATTGTGATTCTCTTCATAGTAGTTGGTTTGTGGTTAAAAACTAAATATTTCTCCTCTTAAATTTAGATATGCACTATGTATATTACTCTATCACAAAGGTAATGAGATAGGTTCTTAAAAAGATTATCAAATATGTTAGGAGAGAATCTCAAAGAGAGATTCGTATTTTGTTAATTTTTTGAATATGTTGCTCCAATATAAAGAGGAGAAAACATGAGACCGATTAAACATATTAGTTTGTGTCTCACCTTGCTCTTCTATTTGAGCCCAATATATTGACAGGAGAATAAAGCATATACTCGGCTCTGCGCAGATCCTTCTTAATCGCGACTTTTGACTCATTTTCTACCAGTCCCGAAGCTTGAGAATCTTAGTTTTGCTTCACAAACTAAAAAGAAATCACGTCCCAGCAGTTCACAAAAAGAGCAATGACAATGAATTTTGATATGCATATTCACTAAGGTTGCCTAATACATTTCTGTTTCATTAAGGTCATAAAGTGTTTTCATCCTCGTTCATCCGAACGAGAATATGAAAAAGACACACGAATATTTATCAAAACCAATTGTTCTCCAATACATAACATCCTTAATATCTACACCGGGAGCAAAATCCATGAAGCATAAAAGAAGGTATACCTTTCGAGAGAATTTCTTATTAACTCGTCGTAATTAAACTAAAATATAACAAGAGAAACTCTCCTTTAGTTTTACGCTAGAAAGCACTCGAATAAATAGTTCTAGGTACCCTCGAAATATTACAAAAATAAAGAAAACTCCGAATCTAAGTTTATATGTTTCTTGTTTAGGTATTAGCCATGGTAAAAAATTTTTAAAGACATGCACAAGATATGAATTCCCACATTATTTGATGTTTAATGGTAGCTCGAAACTTTGTGATGATGTTTGAGCTTTTCTTTGATGCAATAATGGGAAGCACTCCTACTTTGGAATAGCAATTTCTTAAAGTTAAAAAAGTAAACAAATAAAGTCTAGGATAATGACGGAACATACAGAGTTGTAGACACAGTGACTACTGCTACTAAGCTTAAAATTGCCCAAAGTGTATCTATTTTTCAATCAAGTCCTTATTTCCAATATTGACAATGTGCCTTATTCTTCATCCTGTGCTAAAATTAATCAAGCAAAATCTTTAATTTAAAACATTTGTTTACTATTGAACCTAACATTTGTTTCTTCATGCGTTGTATTGTCTTTTGTTAAGTACCTTGTCTATCTTTTAAAAAGCAAGTGAATGCCACAAATCTAGTTTTAGCCAGATTACATAAATAAGGATATCTACTTTTAATACTCAATCCAAAATTAGATGTCTTATTTTGAATTGGTACAATGATTTAAGAAAGCATTTGACCATAGGCCCTTTCTTTTATTGATAAAAGCGATTGATGATGAGACCTATGTTTTACTTGAACTCATATGCCTTATGTTAAGGATTTCTTTTTTTTTTTAATGTTAAGATAAGTATGTTAGGGAGGTTAATTTTTTAACTTTAGATGAAAAATATGTCCATTTTAGAACAGAAAACATTCAATTTTGGAACCAAAATTGAAATTTGGACATCGAATTCAGACGGAGGGACTAATGTAAAACTATCATCGTCAATACTGGGCCAAAGCATGTCAGTGCCCATATTAGCGGGCTTGGACTCTTTTTTTTTTTATGTTAAGATAAGTATGTTAGGGAGGTTAATTTTTTAACTTTAGATGAAAAATATGTCCATTTTAGAACAGAAAACATTCAATTTTGGAACTAAAATTGAAATTTGGACATCGAATTCTGGACAGAGAGACTAATGTAAAACTATCACTGTCAATACGGGCCAAAGCCCGCGGGCTGGCCCGTATTAGCGGGCTTGGACTTAGGATGTCCAAGCCCGTTTAATCGCGGGCATTTTTAGCCCGCTCCGCCTAGCCAACGGGATAACGCGGGCCGGAGTGGGCTAGCCCGTTTTTCTTTTTTTAAAAAAATATTCAAAAATATTTTTTTCAAAATATTAAAAAATATTTTTTTCTCAAAACAACATCGTTTGGATCTTTTTAAAATATTAAAAAATATATTTTTTATCAAAACGACATTGTTTTACTTATTTTTACAAAACAACATCGTTTTTGTAAAAGCTCGCGGTCCGGTCCGTTTGGCACTACTATGTAAAACCACCTAAACGATATCTATTTACATCAAAGGAGTAAACTAACAAATTTGAGGTTCTAAAAACCAGTATTTCTCCAAGTGTCCCTTTTCTTCTTTTGGGCCGGGACTCCAAGCGTCTACCTAAAGGTGGTATTCCATCCATTTCACAGAAAGTCCTGAACCCCCCTTTATGATAAACTTGTGCTGTGACTTCACTTTAAGAATCCGACCTTTTATCCTTTCAGTCTTCATCTATGCCTTCCATTCCCTATGATACATATATGTGTCAGTGTAAAACAATTGTATAATTCTTGTCCTGAAGTGTAATCCAAAAGATTGATTCTGGCTTAACAGCATATCATTTTCTGCAATGCTGTCTGTGACAGATGCATAATTGAGCAGGATACTGTATATCAGTATTTCCTTCATTAAAGCCAACAAGATGCCATCCTTCCAGAACTTCCTTCTTGTTCCCTCTCCCAATTTGCATTCGATATTTAAAGGCCTTTACAACTATGAAAGCATTCCTGTGCCAATTTGCACTTAATATATAAGGGTCTTTACAACTATGAAAACATTCTTCACAAAAAACAATAGATATATCATCCCAATTCAATCAACCCTCACCAGAACCATCTCCAGAGCATCAAGAGCTCCTAGAATGCACTTTGCAGTGCACAATTAGGCACATTTAGTGCTAGGAAAAATGTTTCGGAGACTTATTAGCCAAGTGAAGATGTCACTCCAGGCATTACCATTATTAGAGAGCCACCAGCAAGCTCAGGCCGATCCTTGCTCAAGATATTGATTGAAGTTTCATTCTTACACCATTACAATTTCTTTCCATTGTTTCTTTTTCCCCAACTTCAGCGACAAAATAAATAAACAGTTATGTCTTTTAACCTCGTGCCCGGAGGCATATACAAAATACTAATATTTTTTAATAGCAGAAACACAATGAAGAAGGGCTCCGGCTAGTCTAAGATGTCAAAAGAGGTTAAGCATACAAAGACTCTACTCGATGAAGTAAAGAGGCTGTTTCCTTAGGAATATAAAGTATATCCACACATATGTCCACACCGATAAATATATACACACAAACATAAGGATGAGGATTTGAGCCAAACGGAAGAGATCAGATATCCAAAACAGACTTCATTAAATGGGAAATCCAATCATTAGAGACTTTGAAGTTAGCATAGCAGTTACTATCTATCCAGACAAATTTAAAAGTGAAGCATTAGGAAAACCTCTAAAATGAAAACAAAGCAGAGAGAAACACAATACCTCCATCACTAGGCCATATGTTGTACTTGATGGCTGCTGACCTTGTTGTTTTAACTGTTGAAGTACCCAGAAAGCACCTTCCCATTTTTTTACGTTTAACACAGGCATTTAGAACCTGGCCAAAAGCATTTGCAACCATTCGTATATGGTCAAATGCTAGGAATAATGACTTTGCCTTGAAGAAAATGTTATGACTTTTTTAATAATAAGCTACCCTAAAGTCCTGTAATTGTAGTCAAGGTAATAAAAAAAATAAAAAGCACAAAAAAACTTCATCTCTGGTTAAATAGACTAGGACAAATATGCATAGCTCCATTAAATAAATGCCACATTAGACATTTAAAGTTATAATAATAACCTATTATTATATTTCTCTATTGAAGCCACTTAAGTTCGGCAGTTGCATGTGTGCTTACATAATTCTTAAACATCTGACTATCTAATTTTGGGAAAACTGTTGAGAATCAAAGCTTTCTGGATTCTAGTGGAAATACTTCAGTCGTCATCCAAATATTCTCAAGTATTCTTGCATGATTTGCAGGTACAGTAATCGGCAATTGTCCATAGCTTTCGAACTATAGGGATGCAAACAAATGGCAACCAACTAATGTTTACAGAAAAATGTAGAAGTGCTGATTGACGGACCAAATATCCTTCTTTATTTTGTTATCTATTTTTTGAATTTATACAAGCATCTCGTGGAGGGGATGAGGACTGAATTGAAGATCTTACCTAGAAATGGATGCTTCTAGCCATTGACTTATCCCCTTTTCCTCAATCTTAGGTTAGAAGCAACTTTCATTTAACTGATATAGAGGTTTAAGTTGATGGCCCAAGAACATTAATGGGCTATCTTAGAAGTTATTTTGCCTGCAGCTATAGTTATGAAGTTTAATACATATATAAGTTTTAATAGCTTCCATGTTCAGGAGGAAAGTAAATCAGTAAATCCAAAGTCAGGAGCTTACTGAGAAGTGCATAGAATTTATATCTTGGACATGATAATTAAGATTGCAGCATGATCCCTACATTCTCTTTCTGCAGTTCTCTTGCCTATCATTGCATCCATAATGTTCTTTCTTCTTCTTCCCCCCTTTTTTGGTTGGTGGTGGGGTGGTATCCTGGTCTTTTATCTTTTAGTTTCACCACAAATCTAAATATATGGTTCCAAAACATCTTACAATCCTTTAAGAACTTGATTTTACAACTAGAAGCTGAAATTTTCACCTCAAAATGCTCCTAAATTTATCAGTAGCACTGAAATCGAGAACTGTTGCATTATAGGGTAAATTTCCATATGTGAAGTACATGCACCAGTGCACCAGGCTTGCTACTAGGTGAAAGGTCTTGATCAAGCACATTTGTATGTATGTCTTCTAAAGTATATCAAAAGCACTTTCCTGTAATCCTTCTTCCAGTTGAATTTCAGCTTTACATTAACCAAATCCCATTAAACTTTTATAATAAACGTTTTTTCTACCTTTCTCATTGCCATATATATTGCATAACTCAGCCAATTTGAGCCCAATATATTGACAGGAGAATAAAGCATATACTCGGCTCTGCGCAGATCCTTCTTAATCGCGACTTTTGACTCATTTTCTACCAGTCCCAGAAGCTTGAGAATCTTAGTTTTGCTTCACAAACTAAAAGAAATCACGTCCAGCAGTTCACAAAAGAGCAATGACAATGAATTTTGATATGCATATTCACTAAGGTTGCCTAATACATTTCCTGTTTCATTAAGGTCATAAAGTGTTTTCATCCTCGTTCATCCAGAACGAGAATATGAAAAGACACACAGAATATTTATCAAAACCAATTGTTCTCCAATACATAACATCCTTAATATCTACACCAGGAGCAAAATCCATGAAGCATAAAAGAAGGTATACCTTTCGAGAGAATTTCTTATTAACCTGCTGCAATTAAACTAAAATATAACAAGAGAAACTCTCCCTTTAGTTTCTGCCTAGAAAGCACTAAATAAATAGTTCTAGGTACCCCTGAAATATTACAAAAATAAAGAAAACTCCGAATCTAAGTTTATATGTTTCTTGTTTAGGTATTAGCCATGGTAAAAATTTTAAAGACATGCACAAGATATGAATTCCCACATTATTTGATGTTTAATGGTAGCCTGAAACTTTGTGATGATGTTTGAGCTTTTCTTTGATGCAATAATGGGAAGCACTCCTACTTTGGAATAGCAATTTCTTAAAGTTAAAAAAGTAAACAAATAAAGTCTAGGATAATGACGGAACATACAGAGTTGTAGACACAGTGACTACTGCTACTAAGCTTAAAATTGCCCAAAGTGTATCTATTTTTCAATCAAGTCCTTATTTCCAATATTGACAATGTGCCTTATTCTTCATCCTGTGCTAAAATTAATCAAGCAAAATCTTTAATTTAAAACATTTGTTTACTATTGAACCTAACATTTGTTTCTTCATGCGTTGTATTGTCTTTTGTTAAGTACCTTGTCTATCTTTTAAAAAGCAAGCGAATGCCACAAATCTAGTTTTCACTTTCCTAATTTGCAGCAAAACCTTTTAGCCAGATTACATAAATAAGGATATCTACTTTTAATACTCAATCCAAAATTAGATGTCTTATTTTGAATTGGTACAATGATTTAAGAAAGCATTTGACCATAGGCCCTTTCTTTTATTGATAAAAGCGATTGATGATGAGACCTATGTTTTACTTGAACTCATATGCCTTATGTTAAGGATTTCTTTTTTTTTTTAATGTTAAGATAAGTATGTTAGGGAGGTTAATTTTTTAACTTTAGATGAAAAATATGTCCATTTTAGAACAGAAAACATTCAATTTTGGAACCAAAATTGAAATTTGGACATCGAATTCGGGACGAGAGGGACTAATGTAAAACTATCATCGTCAATACGGGCCAAAGCTCATGAGTCGCCCATATTAGCGGGCTTGGACTCTTTTTTTTTTTATGTTAAGATAAGTATGTTAGGGAGGTTAATTTTTTAACTTTAGATGAAAAATATGTCCATTTTAGAACAGAAAACATTCAATTTTGGAGCATATATGTTAAGTCGATGAGATTTAAATTCTAGCAGAATTTTTTTCTCAAACATGATTGATATATTATTTTCAGAAGAAATTCAGGTACTTGAAAACTTTGACAAATGATGAGATCTCAATATGATTGGGAGCTACTAGAAATGTACAATATGACGTTAAAGTTATTAAAGAGCATAATATATTGATTTAGAATGAGAATTTTTTGAATTGAAGTCTGTAGATTCGAAATAATAAAGTTCAAATGAGAAATATAAAAAGTTTAAATTATTCACAAGTACAAGTGTACATTTATTCCCAACAAGAATTATACACCTGAAGTGTAATTCTAAAGAGATAGCAATAAATATTTACTTATAAAATACGAACTATAAATGTGAATTTTTGCCATAACTTATGGTGTGTGATTTTACGTAAGACCTGACACTAATTACAAAGAAATATATTTTCAGTTGTGGATATAATAGTGCATGATAACATTTAATATGTGTTTATCTTTGTTATTATTTGATAATGATACATATATTTGAAGTCTCTGATAGACTTGATATGCTTGAAGCATATAATTGTTCTTGTATAACATAATAAGATTGTCTAAGTGAATTCTTATTAAAAGAATGATCGAGTATGTCTATGCATAAAAAAAGTCCATACGTAGCTATACTTGCTATATATGTTTCTTTGTTAGAAATATCCTTATTATATAATTTATTGATTGACATAGTCTTCTCCACATTAGGGGGGAGAATAATATCAATTGAAAAAAGATATCATTTACGATATTCATTATCTTGATCTTTGTAGAAATATTAATGAACTGGAAGTTTAAAATATTATTTATTTGTAAAAATTAAAAGTTGATTATTTGACTGATTTATGTAGAGTTAGTCAATATGATATTCTAGTTATAGATATTCTTATTTGGATAGATGTCCTAACAGGACAAATATATGAATTCTATAGCCATATGACTTTGATGCACGGTTGAAGCATGATTGATCTCTTGATTTTGATAATAAAATCCTCAAAAGAGAAAAAGATTTGATGATCAAGATATTCTTCCTAAAAAATTTAGAAAAGCAAGTATTGTGATCAAATTTTAAAAAAATCAACATTTTATTTTGATTGAATATCCTAAAGATTTTTTACAAGGATATAGCATATCAATGGTCATTGGTGTGTTTGTACGTAATAAATATCTTTTATATCTATCAAAGGATATTGAAGAACTCTTTGATCCTGAAGTAGCATAACTCTATAATTTAGTGTATGAATAAATTTGTCTACATACAAGTAGATATATATTCTAGTTCTTCTCTATATAACGAATTTTGAGATGGCATTAAGCTAGCCTTTTTGATATCTCCTTGAAATAATTTATCTCGAATATTGAGAAAAATTTAACTCATGTTGAGTTGGATATGTAAGGTATAAGTTACCTATATGATCCACATAAATCATGCATTTATAGGTATGTGTTGATTATAACAACCACATCTTCAACTCACGTTGAAGAAATAAAAATTCATAATGTTGGTTGAGAATATGTATGATCATGATTAATGTATTCGAGATAAATCAATATCCTCTAAGAAGAAATTTTAACTGTATTGTTGGATGATAATAAAGTTTGGAATATATCTAAGGAGATATGATAAAGTATATTTTTACTCATGTTCTCCATAAGAGATGTATTATTGATATGAAATGAATTTGATCATTTGATTATTTGACAATCTATCCACTAAGACTTACCGATAGCAACATTTGATTGGAAAGTATCGGTTAAGAAATTTGAAAAGATTATCTCATCACGAGGAGTAAATATGTCATAAAGAATAGTGTACTCTTTTTCTTCACTAGAGTTTTTTCCACTAGGTTTTTTATCTAGTAAAGTTTTTAACGAGGCATACTCTTGTGCAATAGATATGCAAGGGAGAGTTTTATGAAATTAATATTGTGGATATTTATTATCTGATATCAAATAGGTAATTCAATATCAGAGTTATAGATATACTTCAACTATCCAGAAGATAGATAGTATAGTTCTATCACATCTTTAATTAGTGATAGCATTTGTCTTCTAATTACTCTTTACCTCTTCTTATTGATATGTACCCCTAAACCCTATAAATAGGGCTTTAGTCTGATATATTGAATATACTCATTGATTCATTTATTTACTCTCAGAGAATCAATAAAAGCTCTTGTATTCTTTCTCTATTTTCCTTCTAGTTTCTCTCTATATTCTCTTCATTATAGTTTTCTTATTCAATTCTCTATATTGCTATCACGATTTCATTGTGGCGACGATGACTGCATGCTAACAAATTCATAACAATATTTTTTGGATTTGCAAAATTCATTGTTTTTTTCTGAATAACAAAATTCATTGTTGAAAGATTAAAAGTGTAACCTAAAATAAAAAATATATATTAAAATTTATATTGAGTCTCAGTCCAAATTAAGCTATTAAATATTATTTTATGTGCATCTAATTTTATAAAATTAACTTTGTCATTTATATAAAATAAATATATAAAAATGTACTTTGTTACAAATTTGTTATTGTAAGCTCTAAGGGCAAATCTAATAGTTTTGATTAAGGACAAATATTGATGATGACTAATTTATACATGTATTGTGTAATAAGATTTTTGGATTGAGAAGTCAAATTTTCTCATTGCCTCGGAGTTATAACAAGTATGGTAAAATGATTGAAGAATATAGAACATGTCTTAGAAGATTGAAAGTTTTGAATACATTAGTGTAGATTTACATTTACTAAATAGATATATTCTTATAAATCATACACTTCTTCTTCTTGAAATTTATAGAATACATAAAGGAGCGGAAAACTTAATTTTTAAACCTTAAAAGGCTTTGATCATTCTTGATTTACCAAGTGATTGTTAACGACTTAGTATTCAAAAGGTCTTAATTGATGAGTATAATATTTAAAATGATTTTAAACTTATTGTAATTGATTTCTAAATGTTTTGACAAAGTTCAAAGAGTTCAAACTCCAGTTTAGATGTCCAAACTATTCGAACATATTTGTCTAAATTCTGTTGACCGAATTTATCCTGCCAGCTTAGTAAATATAAAAGTTTAGACGACCATTCTAATGCACAGGTTGAGGTTCGGTTGACTGAATTGCATTTTTACTAGTTATTATTTGGATGTTGGATTTGATTTTCAAAACACGTACAAGCCATAAAGTTCAGATTTTTAAGTAGTTCTCAACACTTTAAGAATCTGTATACTCCAAAATCATTTGAATGTCAAAAAGCTCTCTTTTGTCTCGTGCTTTATGTGACTATTCATGATTCCAAAGAAAAAAAGTTGAAGTGGTGCTAGCTTTGTCATCATCTACCAAGTTTTGGTTATGTATTTCTTTATCTCTTCATATACTAATTTATTCAAGGTTTTCTTGCGGATATAAAACCTTTTTTGATAGGATGAGCCTTGATTCTTGTGTTGATAAGAGGTTATGGTGTAAAAGCCTTATTGAGTGAGCCTCTATTCTAGCTTGATTAACTATTTTTAGTAGTGTCAATTGGGTCTGCCCATTCTAGCCCGCTTAAGGCCAACCCGTTTATTGGCGAGCTGATATACAGGTAGCCCATATCTGCCTATAGTAGACCTGCAGGCTAGGATTTTTATAGTTGAGTTGATTGAAATCGTTGAGTGTAGACTCAAGATAGTTGATTTAGATTTTGAAGAGATTGAACCACTATAAATTGTTTGAATGTTCCTTGTTCTTCTTGCTTTACTTGTTCATTTATTGTGTTAATTAAAATCACTTTGAAAACTTCAATCTTATCACTTCCAAACTAAGTTTACAAAAAGGAAAAAGTTTTTTCAAATTAGCCAAAGACCTAATTCACTACTGCTCTTAGGCTTTTCAATTGGTATCAGAGTACAACCTAAAAGTTAAGATCTTATGCCTAATATTTCAAACTCGCCTTATTTGGAAGGGTCTTCCACAAATAGACCTCATTTGTTTGATAGATCAAATTATACTTTCTGAAAATTTAGAATTAAGTTATATATATTTGTTCCATTAACTTTGATTTGTGAAACATTATTAAGAAAAGTCCTTACATCCCAATGAGGTTTAGAGCCAATGGAGTCACAAGGGAACCAAAGCCATTGAAAGAATATGATGAAAGTGACTCAAAATGATGACTTTGAACTATAAAGCTATGAATATTCTAAGTTGTGCCTTAGATGTGAATGAGTACAATCCAATGAGTAAATGTGACACCCCTTATGATATATGGAGACTTCTACAAGTAACACATGAAGGAACAAACCAAGTAAAAGAATCAAAGCTTGCAATACTATTAAGGATTATGAGTTATTCACCATGAAGCATGGAGAGAACATTAGTGATATGTTCAAGAGATTCACAAATATCTCAAATGGTCTAAAATCCTATGGGAAGAATTACTCTCTTAGAAAACAAAATAGAAAGATATTGGATGCTCTACCTAAGTTTTGGCAAACAAAAATTCTTGCCATTGAAGAGTCAAAAGACTTGAAGACTCTTCCTGTTGAAGAGCTCATAGGATCACTACTTACCCATGAGATGAAGATCAAGAGACTAAACAATATTGAAGGTGAAGAGAAGGGAAGAGAAGGGAAGAAAAGGAGTTGTACTTAAAGCCTCTGACAATCCTAGTGAGCAAGAGATATCATCAAGTGATGAAGAAGAATATGGTGAAGATGATGAGATGGCAATGGTAGTAAAAAAGTTCAAGAAATTGTACAAAAGGGATTTCTCACGAAGGACAAAAGACCTTCCAAGAAAGGTAGAAATTCATAATCATTTTTCAAACCTTAATGTTAGAATGCAAGAGCACCGAGAGCCTTGTTGTCGATTACTCTAAAACATTGAAAAAGGAGAGAGAAGTCAAACTCAAGAAGAAGAAATCTCTTAAGAAAGGAAAGGGACTTATTGGCACTTGGGACCACCATGCCAATGAAGGAAGTGAATATGACAATGAATAAAGACCTAACATGTGCTTCATGGCAATGAATAATGAGATACAACCTATTCACTCTACTTCCACTTGTTGTGAAGATGATATTGATGATCCAAGTGAATTACCTGTTGAAATGTATAGTGAATTGAAAAAGGTTTCAAAAAGAAACAAAGAAATGAGATTCAAAGTTGGTGAATTGTTGAACAAAAATTCAATCTACTTTGTGAAAATAAAAAAAATTATTGAATCTATTGAGTGTTTAAAAATTGAAAAGGAAATTTTAAATGTTTCCTTACAAAACATGTCCCTTGAGAATAAAGCTCTTTGTGCAAAAATTTCCTCCCTTGAGAGAATGATAGTTGATTGTGAAACTTTGAAAAAGAAAGTTGATGACCTCACTTTATGTGTTGAAAATTTTACAAATAGAATGGACAATCTTGACAAACTATTTGGTTCTCAAAGATCCTCATTTGTGAAAAATGGTATTGGCAACAATCATGTAAACAATGTTCATAAATATAAAAATTTATTTGTTAGAGCTACCTCTACTTCAATGCCTCATACTTGTTGTATTTATTATGGTAGACGTGGGCACAAAGACACTAGATGTTATGTGAAAAGAAAGGTAGAAAGTGGTGTTAAAACCATTTAGAAAGCTAAGAGAACTATTACTAACCCCCTTGGACCCAAGATCAAGTACATTTTCAAGCCACAAAAAAGTGGGATGCAGGTACATTTTCCTCCAAGATCAAGTGCCGCTAAGTAGTTTCTTGATAGTAGATACTCAAAACATATGACAAGGAATGCTTCACTCATTAGAGAGTTTCAAGCCACAAATAATGGATATGTCACATTTTGTGATAAGAATTAAGAAAAAAGAAAAAATCCTTGGTATAGGTAATATTGGTAAAGGTCCTTCATCTTTAATTAAACAAGTCCTACTTATTGATGATTTGAAATACAACTTGCTTAACATAAGCTAATTGTGTGACAATGGATGCAAAGTTGAATTTAAATGTGATACTTGTACTATTCTTGATAGTGTGAGTGGCAAGCCATTTTGTTGCCAATGGAGTTGGAAATATATATGTGCTATATCTTAATGAACTTGTCACCAATGATGTAAAATGTCTTGCCGTTCATGATAATGATGGATATCTATTGCATAGAAGATTAGGTCATGTGAGCATAGACTTGTTGAACAAACTTTCCTTACAAAAATTAGTTAAAGGATTACCAAAAGTGCATTTTGAGAAAAATTATCTTTGTGATGCTTGTCAATATGGAAAACAAAAAAAAATCTTTCAAACCCAAGAAAATGGTTTCTACTTCAAAACTTTTTGAGCTTGTTCATATGAATTTGTTTGGACCAATAAGGACCACTAGTCTGGGTGGTAAGATGCATGCATATGTAATTGTTGATGATTTTTCAAGATTTACTTGGGTACTCCTTCTGTCTCAACAAGATGAATCCTTTCATGAATTTGCAAAACTTTTCAAAAAGGTTCAAACCTCCCTTGATTGCAAATTGATTTATATTAAAAGTGACAATGGGAGAGAATTCTACAATCAATACTTTACATGATGAAAATGGAATTGTTCATAATTTTTTTGTTGCCAAAATACCTCAACAAAATGGTGTTGTCAAAAGAAAAAATTGAACTTTGCAAGAAATGACTAGATCTATGTTTTGTTAAAATTCTTTACTAAAATATTTTGGGCGTAAGCCATAAACATTGCTTGTTATTTATGAATAGAGTTCTTTTATGACCTTTTCTAAGAAAAACACCTTTGAACTTTTATTTGGTAGAACTCCCTGAATTTCTTATTTTAAAGTGCTTGGTTGTAAGTCCTTTATCCTAAACACCCATGATAACTTAGGAAAATTTGATAGAAAATCGGATGACGGTATCTTTCTCGGTTATTCATCTAATAAAAAAGCCTATAGAGTTTATAATAAAAAAAAACACTATGTGTTGAAGAAACCATTCACGTGAGTTTTGATGAATCTAATATTTACTTTGAAAGAATATATGAAGATGATGTAGATACTTTAATGAATAACAATTAAACCTATCTTCAAGCACCAACTATGGAAGATCATGCCAATGAAAAAGAAATAATCGAACAAGAACAAGATGGCCAACCTAGTGGTGACCAAGAGCTTTCCAAAGATCTAAGATATGCAAGAGGCCACCTTATCATTGGTGATATCTCTCAAGGAGTTAAAATAGCGCAATACTTTATTGATAATTTTGTTCTTTTATCTTATATTGAGCCTAAAAACATTGATGAAGTATTGTGTGATGATTTTTGGATTGTTGCTATGCAATAGAAACTAAACAAATTTGAAAGAAACAAAGTTTCGAACCTCGTCCCAAGACCCTATGATCACCCCGTTATTGGCACTAAATGGGTTTTTAAAAAACAAACTAAATCAATCAGGAGAAATTGTTAGAAATAAGGCTAGACTAGTTGCTCAAGGATTCAATCAAGAAGAGGGCATTGATTATGATGAAACATTTGCTCCAGTAGCTAGACTTCAATCTATAAGAATGTTTTTGGCATTTCCTTGCTTTAAAGGTTTTAAACTATTTAAATGGATTTTCGTTAAGCGTATTCTTCGTTATCTTATTGATATATATGATTATGGTCTTTGGTTTACAAAATCAAAAGAAATGACTTTCTTCGGCTTGCGGAAGTCGAAAAGAAGACTCGGGACAAGAATAGTATTAGTGGTCCTATCAATTTCTTGGTAGTTATCTTATCTTTTGGTATAGCAAGAAACAAGCTTGTATGTCATTATCTACCGCCGATGCCGAATATATCGCGACCGGTAATTGTTGTCCTCAAGTGCTATGAATGAAGCACACTCTACTTGATTTTGGCTTAAATTTCAAATGTGTGCCTATTTTATGTGATAACACTAGTACTATAAATCTGATCATTAATCATATTCAAGATTCTAGAACTAAGCTATAGAGATTAAACATCACTTTATTCGTGATCATGTAGCTAAATGTGATATATATTTGGATTATGTATGTACAAATGAATAAATTGCTGACATTTTTACCAAGCCATTGGCTGAGGAAAGGTTTTGTTACCTTGGAAATAGTCTAGGAATATCTAAATTCAATTAATAATGTGTGTATTCAAGTGTTAAAAAAAGGTCAAATTCAGACAAGATGTTTGGATGCTTGCTCTATAATTCTAATATCCAAATTGCATCTCTGAAGATCCGAAACAGAAATATTCGAATGCATAACCAAAAATTCAATAGTCCGAATTTGCTGGAGTAAGAAAGATCAAAAAAGTTTGGATGCAGGTCCAGATACAAACCAAAAAATTTGATCATCCAAACTGTGCAGTTTCAGCATTTTTAAAGGAATTCAAACCATCATTCTCTTCATTTTTATCAAAATCCCTCATCTGAATTACCCTCTCCTCTCTAAACCCATAAGGCCTAGTAACATCCAAACAAAAATTTCTTCCAAATTTTACCGTTTTTATTGAAATCTTCCAAAATTTTGTGTTCTAAGCCCTAGATTTACCTTGAAACTCACATCTTCTCAAAGAAAACCATCATATTGAGATCAAAGAGGGTAAATGTTGGAAAAGGAAAAGGCAAGGGAAAACAAGTGGATAATAAGGCTGATAATCAAAGAACCACAAGGGTTTGAATTTCTCAAAATGCCTCCAAAGTGGATTGTTTTGTGTCAACAAAGGCTGCAGTGGAATTTGAAGATTGGAATAAGAGAAATATAAAGATCATTCCCAGACACAAGATTGATTAAGAAAAGCTCTCTAAAACGGGTAATGTTTTCTCTCTTTTTGGAGAAATGAGTTGGAGTAGCTTGTTAGCAGTAGATGAAGATTACTATCCTACCTTCGTGTATAAATTTTATAAATTTTATACTAATCTTATATAATAAAGGGTTGAACAAGTGGAGGTAATATTGTGCAATGGGAAGGTTCAATAGCATATGGGAGAGTACTTCGAGATGCCATAAATAGAAGAAATGGTTTGAAAGTTTATGATGGTAAACATTATGTTAGAAATAGAATAAAATAATAATACTTTTACTAAGATATCTTTCTAAAATATTCTTAAAAATTATTTCCTTTTTATTATGTTAGGATATTATTATCTAGTGGACGCATGATATACAAATGGAAAAGGATTTCAAGAACCATTTAGAGTTCAAAGATACCATCTTAATGAATGGAGGATGGGACACCAACCAACTACTCCTATTGATTTTTTTAACATAAAGTATTCTTCAGCTAGAAATGTGATTGAAAGACGTTTTGGGCTAATAAAGATACATTGGGCTATTCTTAGAAGTCCACGTTGGTATCCAATCAAAACTCAGAATATAATTATTATGTCTTGTTGTCTTCTCCACAACCACATAAGAGGAGAAATGCTTGTAGATCCATTAGAATTTGAATTAGAAGATGAAGACAACGAAGATGTTGAGTTAGAAAGTGAAGAGATTACTACTATTGAAACATCCCAAGAATGGACTATTTGGAGACAAAATTTAGCTAATGAAATGTTTAATAAATGGATGCAAAGTAGGCATGTCTAGTAAATAATAAATGCTGATTTTTTACTTGAATAAGTTATGCAAATGATATTACTTCACATCTTGAAATGATGGCTGTTTTTTACACTTTGGAAGATGTTATTCTCATTATTTTTGTAGTTTATTTTAATTGTTATAAATGTACATCATATAATTTTTATTTTGAATCTTGTATTTATCCTAATTTTTCATAATTTTACTTTTTATAGATATGGTTACTGGATTTTGTCGAGGTAGAGGAAGTAACTATGTGTGGACTATCGATGAAGATTAAAAACTTATCGAGGCTTTACTTGAACTAAAAGGAAAATGAACATTTAATGGTGAAAATGGTAATGGATTCAAAAAGGCTATAAAAAAAACAGAAAAAATGCCTCAAGAGAAGTTATCGGGACATGATTTAAGAGAAAAACCACATATTGAACCTCGATGCAAATCGCTCAAGAAGTAATACCATGCTATTTATTATGTGTCAAACATTGAAGGAAGTGGTTTGGTTGGGATGATGAAAAAAAATGTGTAACAACAACTATAGATGTGTGGGATGAATACTTGAAGGTAAACTATCCTAAATTTCTCTTTTTCTTTTACATGTATATAGTTTTTGAGACTTATGTAGAATTTATATAAAACTTTATGTTTAAAAAACTTACAGAGTCATCAAGATTGTTCCTTTGTGAGGAACAAACCTTTTCGTTATTATTACCAACTGGCTCTCATTTGGGGAACCGATAGAGCTATTGGGAAAGAAGTCAAAGCACCGGGAGATATATTTGAACATTTAGAAAGGGAAAAATATCTAAATGAAGATGATTTGGAGGCATCTGATGAAGAAAATATTAACCTTACAAAAAATGAAGAATCAAATGCTATTCATGCTGGAGGAAGAGATGAAGGAAATTTCAAAAAGAGAAAAAGAAGAAGTACTGATAAATTGGTTTTGGGACTGGAGCGCATGACAAACATGCTTACTTGTCACTTTAAAGAAAATGTAGATCAATTGTCTAAAATGACCAAAACTATTGTAGCTCCTAATCAACAAAAACTTTATAATAGACACAAGCTCAATGATGATCTTCAGAAGATTGAAGGTTTTTCATTCTCAGAAAGACACAAAGTTGGGATGATACTTGCCAATGATGCAGATTTGTTGGATTATTTTTTTTACTATTGAAGACTTTGAGAAAGAGCAATTTTTGAGAGAGCTTCTTAAGTAGAAGTTATAATTTTAACTTCTTCCTAGCAAATACAAATTTTCTCTAAACATTAAAATGATAGTGTTGATTATATCAAAAGTCACTGGTTAGAAAAATCAAAATAGATGTCCACTTGCATGTAAGTAAATATATTCATGTATTAACTGCATAGAGTTATAGTATTTCAAGACCACAAATTTCTTCAATATCATTCATAAATATAAGACATATTTATCACGTATAATATTTTAATAACCATTAATATGCTATGTCTAACTTCAAGATATTTAATTTATAAAATCCTTGATCACAACACTTATATTTAAAAATTATTCAAAAATAATATCTTGATTATCAAATAATTTTTTTTTAAAAATTTTATTTTTCAAATAAAAAGATCAATAATACTTTAAGTGTGTTTAAAAAATATATTTTTAGAATTCATATATTTATCTTGATCTAGATATAAATAACTATAACTAGAATATTAAATTGAGTAAACATATGCATAAGTATGTTATAGATTTCCTCATAGACAAACTCGATCATGCTTTCAATGAACATTCACAGAACAAACTTGACATTTTGCAATAAACCCTTAACCCTTTGATAGAAATCTCAACGACTATCCTTTGCCGCCAAAATTGGTTACGGTGTCGTAAGGTTTATTTCAAAACCCTTTCTTCCTTTCTTCAGGTCGCTGCTCCTGACGTCGAGACTCACTGTTTTCCCTCCCGGTCCGCGGCCGATTGCTTTCATCAGTGCATTCATCCGATACTAAGAGGCGGCAGTCAACCTCTCTTCTCTGTATTCTTACCCTCCTTCTCAATAAGAATTGCAGGTTTGGGGATTTTTTTTTAATTAACTTGATCCTTTGTCATTCATAAGGTAATCCGGTTATTTATTATGTTGAATTGGAAAAACTTTATGAGTGCTACACGAGGTAAATTTCGAAGTGCTGTGTATCAAATCAAACACAAGTGTTTGAATCTTTGCTCTGCTGAACCAGGATAAATTTGAAGTGCTGAAGGGAGCCACTGGCGTCCTCTCTTCAGGCCTAAACTATCCGTCTTCGGTTCTCAACCGCTTGCGCCCATCATGACTGTGCAAGAGGAAAATGATGATACGAACGTGTAAGTGGGATAGTGGAGGTTTTGATTACCAATGCTGCGAGTTCATAAAGAAATACCTATATGTAATCTAATTTATTTGTCTGGTATGGTATTGAGTTCAGGTTAGGGATTGATAAGAGATTTCTTGCTGCTCCAATAAAAACTGCTGTTGATAAGTTTCAACTGCTTCCAGAATTCTTGAAGGTATTTTCTCTTTTACATTTTTTCTCCCATTTCCTTAATATGTGGTAGTTTACGCACCCATTTAATGCTTATTTCCTCTACCCAATTGGTCAATTTTATGACAGAAAATTTTCTCTTTACTACAGTTCGAACATTAGAACCGGACACTTGGTTTAGTTTGGGGACATTTTGTGTGATGTTCATTAGAAGATTTTCTTGTTATTCTTTATGTTTATGCTGTGTTCTATTGAGTAATAATCTTTGTAATTTGGTAAGTTTTTGATGAAATTTTATACCACACCATCCACTTGGATTGAGCGATTTCTATTTCTAAGTCCATCTAAACTTATCAATTAAATATGGAGCCTGGTTCATCACTTGTGGGCCAGCTTCCTCTGGCCAAGAGGGTTGCAGTTAAAAGTCCATCAAGTAGATAAAATTTCCGTTGTCCTTTTGGTTTGATGTACCAAATTGTCTGGGAACAAGTAGAAGTTTCTAGTTTCTTAAATCTTGTATCTTAAGTGCAACAGACATGTTGTGCTCTGATGGAGGAATGAGAAAGGGAACATAAAGTAGACAGAAGATTAATTTTAATCAGTAATTTGGTTTTGTGGAAATCATTAGTTTGAGGTAACAAGAATTTGGAGTTTTAAGAAGCTCTATGCATCTCATTTTGTCAAATGGAATGTTGAAGTCAACTGTGCTGAATAATGAATCTGTTCACGGAAGGTACACTTTTTTTTCTTATGTCTTTCTTGGAATTGTAGGTGAGAGGTTTGGTGAAGCAACATTTAGACTCCTTCAACTATTTTGTTAGCACAGAGATAAAAAAAATAGTCTCTGCTAATCAGTGGATCAGATCAAAAGTTGATGAGCGTGTTTACCTACGGTGAAACTGCTATTATCTGTATTCCACTATTTTTCCCATTATTACTGAGTCTATAAATTCTTGCAATTGAAAATTTATTTGTCTTTTTATTCATATATACTAATCTCACATCTAAGTCTTTTCTTTGATTATGGAAGATACACTGATGTTCGGATTGGTGAGCCATCGATGATAATTGATGGTGTAACTGAAAAGCTCACTCCTCACAAGTGTCGGCTCTCTGACACCACGTGAGTATTTTATTATATTCATCTTAGTTATATCTCTATTTTAGCAAAGTTTTAGGATGCTTCATTGTAGCTGATAGTGAATTATACGAGAGAGTTTTAGACCTTATTATGTTAATGTGCATTTTATCTACTAAGGTAGTCAGATCCAGGGGATCATTGATGACCTTCGCAAGAAAGAATACTTAATGGTAACCAGAAGTATTAAGTCCTTTCGGCAGTTGGTGAAGCTCTACAACTGTTTTACCCAGCTATATATCAAAAGCTGAGAAAGATAAGTGTTTGTTTCATAGGTTTAGGAAGATGGAAATTATTACTATACAGTACGTAGGTGTCTCTTTACCTTGGTGGTGGTAGAACTGTCGGTAACCTAACCTCTGTTAGAATGTTTTGGCCTTCTAAATTTGGTTAAACATGTTTATAATAGACATACAATTTTTGGTGCATGCTAAAATCTCTTTCACATGCTTCAAGTACTTAATTGAGGAGAATATCATTTACGTTTGAATTGAAGTGCTAAATATGATTTTGTATTGGGGTTGTGTAGGTTGGAATCTCAATAGGTAACGAATTGGTCATTTGTCTAGATAAATATGCTCATCTGGGTTTGGTTGAGTTTTATAATATCATAGGCATCAAAAATAATTTGCAAAATGACATTTTAAGCAACACTTTGGTCTTGACATTTTGGATGTTGACTTAGTGCCTCTCTTTAGTCCTTTTTGAGTATTTTACTTTGCCAGTTACTGATGGAGGTGTACTTACATTGATCTTCTTTTTACATTTACTTTTTGCTCTTACGTTCTTCACATTTCAGGTACGCTGCACCGATATTTGTTAATATAGAATATAGAGGTCAAAGTCAAGGCACTGATCCTCTGAAAAAGGTCAGTGGATGATTTAATACTTTTGTTTTTCTTGTTGGCAAAAACATTTTTGTTATGCATATTAAGTTTGGAGTTGCAGAAAGATGTCATAATTGGGAGAATGCCCATCATGTTAAGGAGTAGAAGCTGTGTCTTATACAGAAAAGATGAAGAAGAATTGGCAAGCCTTGGTAAGTGTGCTTAATATTGCATATAGACACTTATAGTTCTTAGTCTACACACTCCACAATTGTCCTATATGGAATGCAATTTCCTCTACTTGCTGTAGGTGAGTGCCCACTCGATCCCGGAGGTTATTTTGTTATCAAAGGGACAGAAAAGGTGACACTTCTTTCCTTCTATGGTCACATTTCCTTTAATATGATATTCTTTGAATATAAACAATATTATTGCATCAGTATTGTTTTCTAAACTTGAAATTAGACATTCAGGATATCTGCAAGATTTCTTTGCTACTTTTGCCTTCTCTTGATCCTCCGTCCCTGTCCTTATTTTGCCTTACATAAGTCAACATCCCTCTTTATGTTTAAATTCTTGGTATTACAAATCCAATTTCTTGCGGCTAAATTACTAAATGTAATTGCTTTTACCAGGTTATTTTAATACAAGAACAACTTTCGAAGAACAGAATAATTATCGACATTGATAAGAAAGGCTGGTAAGTGTTTGGAATTTGGATCGTTTACACTAGTAGTTTATTGGCTTTCTGGTTGTCTTAACATGAACTTGGTTGTAGCAAAATTATAAGTTAATGCTCCATGCTTTCATTTTATATTAAACTTAAGGTTAATAATTTCAATGTGTGAGAAGTTTATTCAATTTGTTGAGAGATTTAAATAGAGCTTCTGATGGTAGCTCATTGCGTTCTATTAGCCAGATGGAATAATTTCTCTTTTTCTTTTTAGTGTGCAAGCATCTGTTACGAGTAGCACAGCAACGACAAAAAGTAAGACGGTTATAAAAATGGAGAAAGAGAAGATCTATTTATATCTGAATCAATTTAAAAACAAGGTTATTCTCAAGGCCTACTTTTGATATTTGAGCTTTTTATCATTGCTACTCATTTATTTATCTCTTAAACCTCCTTTTCCAGGTTCCTATTATGGTTGTTATGAAGGCCATGGGCATGGAAAGTGATCAAGAGGTTGTTCAGATGATTGGAAGAGATCCTCGTTATAGTGCTCTACTTTTGCCTTCAATCGAGGTACAATACCTTGCCACAAATTACAGGCTATGGAGAATATACTAGTATTTTCTTTTTTCAATTGATAAGTTTTGGGCGTTTTATGCCCATGTTTGTATTTTGAATGTCTTACTTTTGGGTTTCGGATTATTCAGAGTAGTTTTTTCTTTTCAGTACGCCCTCAAATTTTGCTGCCTATACTAGCTTCCTTTAAAACTTGTACGACATTTAAGTAGATCTTTTCTGAGCAATTAACATTCCGTAGCTGAGTTTAGTCTTATAGATGCAGTTGATGGTGGAATCTAAGACAATGGAGAGAAATGTTTAGTCCAATTTGACTCACATGTGTTCACGTTTACAAATTAAGAAAAACATATAAAATGGAAGAAAATGCCCTGCTCTCAGGTAAAGTTTTCTAGAAAGAGAAGATTGGAACTAAGGCAGATAGAATTGTGACAAATTGAGGTGACTATGCAATTGATGCATCAATTTTTTGAGTTTTCCAGCCCTAAAGCAGCTGTGTTAAAAAGGAGTATGCTTGTGTTTCTTTAACTTGCCACAAGGACACCTTGTTGGAGTCTCTCCTAAGGGTTCTTTGGTTAATGAACTAGATTATAAAAAATGTGATATCTTGGGATGACGAATCCTGGAACTAATCTCTGGGTTAATAATACACTCTGGAAATGCTCTCATGTGCTTGGTTCATCTTGGATACGTCTCTACATTAACAAAAAAATTCCAGATTAAATGGAATTCACTAGCAACTTCAAAAGACAAGCTTATAAATTTATTGAAGTTATTAGATTCTTATTAATGTTTAATATGGGTAAAAATTAGATTTAGAATTTTAATCCTGTTTAGCTAGCTTCATGGATAAATCATCCTACCTTCCACTCATAGATTATTGCATCCCCAGTTCACAGGATAGCTCATCTAGAAATGGATTAATTATCCTGAATAAAAAGATACTGACTAAACATTGGATGGTGAAAGATTAATCTAATCCTGTATTACCTGTGTTGTTCCCCCCAGCGAGTGAGCCTAGAAAGTATGGTGATTCCTTTATAGAGCCATTTTCCAACAAAAGAGATGGATCCGCATGAATGTTGATGGACATATCTTTTTATAGTAGATTTGAACCCTCCATATCAGTAGACCAGTGTACAGGTTTTTCAGGAATCATCCAAATAATTGTATTACTTGACTTTTCCTTTCAATATGATTGTAGCAATTGTAGACTTCCCTTTGTAGGTGAGCCCAGGTTTTGTGTTCTAGTTAATGCTAAGGTTTTAGCATCAGCATCTGTCATTCATGTCCTATCTAGTTAAGACTAAGATGGTTTAAGAGAATGGGTACTGTAGGAAGAATTCAAAAGTTTGGGGTGGGGGGGTTGACAAATGATATAAATTTTTTTTTTGGGGGGGGGGGTACTTAGGTAAACTGTGATGAATAAAAATGGCCAGGAGATTAGAGAAATTGTAATCCTTGGAACAAAAGATAAACTTGTATACTTTGGTTGTTGCTTTTGAAATTGTTGCAATAGATCGGTTTAAGTTACTTTGTTCATCATTTATGTTATGGGACTCTACATACCAAACTGTTTCTTAGCTCTATCAAACAGAGTCTTTTGACTAGAATGTATCAATTCCTTTAAATAATCTGTAGACGTTGTTTCCTACTTGTTGCAGAGGCTTACTGCAATAATTGGGCATGTTTGTAGTATAATATAGCTTTCAATTCTTTCCTGGTATTTCTATCCAATCAAACTAGGACTTTCAGTTGGGTTTTGCCACAGGGAGTTCAAACTTTTCTATGAAACTTTCTTCTGATTTCTTTCCATAGGGTCATGGAATTGACTTCCAACAGTAAATGAACTTAATTTTGCTTTATTTTATCTGTTATAAGATATATTTCTTTATTCTTCATTAAGTTTGTATTTGGGCTTAGGTTGTATTGAGGCCTTGATGAGCTAAGAGCCTGCTGTACGGGCAGCCTTTACGCAGCATTAGAATACCTAGAATATTTATTATTGCGGATAAAAGAATAGCTATATTATAGTCCAAAATTTGGTCCAACAATGATTTTACTCGTGATATGGAACTTTGAGGCACTTCTTGAACTGTTGACCGCATGTGTTGTTGGGTTAAAATTTGACTTGTTGAATGTAATTTGGGCCATATTTATTTTACTTTGGAAGTGGGATTGCTTCTAGAACCAGTTTAATGTTAAGCGGGTTGAAAAATAAGGGAGAAATAGTTAGTAGAAATGCAGTTTCCTTATCTACATTTTGTATTTCTTGTTGCTTTTAACATGATTATAAATATTGAATGGAACGATTGCAGTGAATTTAAAGCATTAAGCAAATTTTCCCCTTCATTTTGGTATATTTTGCTATGCTTTCTTTGAAGCTCTTTATTTGTATTTTTCTGTGGCTGGTAATGCTCAATTGCTTGTTAATGCTGTATTGACCTATTTTTAGTTAACCAGTTTTTCTTTCTATGTTATATGGAAAAATCAGTTCTTTAACAGCTAAATTAGAATCTATTTTTGGAGTGCCTTACACTACTAGAAATGCCTAACCTTTAAAAGCATGCATATGATCTGCTTCTTTTCCTGGAACTTCAATCAAACTTCCAGAGTTCAAAGTTCATTTGTGCATCCTAGTACCGAAAGTCACTGGAATTGATTATGCTTTTTCTCTCTTGTCCATTTCAGGAATGTGCAAAAGCAAATGTATATACTCAACAACAGGCCCTAGATTATCTTGAGAAGCAGGTTTTGCTTTCATACTTCTCCTTTTCTATTAAAAGTAAGATGCTAGAGATAATGAGTAGAGGAATACATCACGTAGGGATTAGATTTCCCGGAACAAAGGATTGCCCAAAAAGGTTGGGTGTTTATTTGGCAGTTTGTAATGAAATTGAACTTTTGTGATGAAAAGTTCACTACCCAAAATTTTAACCTATTTTCAACCTCCAACAAATTTGACTTGCCCCTCAACAATTTTTTTTTTCTTTTTCTCCTCTTGCTTCTCGTTCCCATCACCATAGAACAACCAGCCAGTGACTGGCAACGAGTTGCCAATGGCTGCAGCGCTTTCTGGTTTCTGACAATGAACCTATTTTAAGAGTACTACTTGAGCCCACTTTTTAAGAAGAATACAATATCAAGTGCTTTTATGGAAAACCCATAAAAAATGGCTGAAAAGCAACATAGCAGCCATGGTTGTTCTTCAAAATACACCAGAACATTTCAAACTTTACACTAACTCTCCAATCACCTTAAGGAACCTAGATCTATCGTTCTAAACTACATTTGAATGATAGATCTTCCAAAATTTGGAACTTTTGACTCAACAACTGGTTAAGTCAAGGTCACAATCAGCTCAGCTTAGTGAGTATGCATTAGGGGTTGTTGCTTAGATATTTGTTGGAGCAAATGCTGTGCTGTTACCACAGGCAATGGCTGGTGGTTTGGTTTGGTGGTAAATGGTGAAAGAGAAGGAAGGAGGAGGAGAAAGTAAGGAGAGAGAAGAAAAAGACCCGCCACTGCCCCCTGGTGGTGTGATGGAGGAAGGAAAAAAAATAGGATTAACTTCAAGAACACCCCTTAAGTTTCGGACCATTGTTCATTGGGTACCTTTACTTTTAATTTTGACAATTAAGTACCAAATTGCAAATTCTGTTGAGAATCCAACGACACTCTTTATTTATTAAAAAATCTTTTAAACTTTTTCTTTTACCTAAAATGCCCCAGAGTAAAGTTCTCTTTACTTTTCTTTTTTTAAAAAATCTTCTTCCGGAAGTAAATACTTGTAATATCCGAAAACCTGAAGATCATCTCCTCCATCCCAACCTAAACCCTAGCGACCATGGCCCTCTACTATGCCCTTTGACATTGACGTTGCCGTTGCCATTGCTGTCGCTATCGACATCAGCATCCTTGCTGCCCATCTTCCCTCGAACTCTATCCTTCCCCTCCTTTTCTCCTATAGTTAAACTCTGTCCCACTCCATTGCTTTGCCCTCTTCCTGCTGCCCATCTTTCCCTCCCTTTGTTGCACCCTATCACTCATCTGCTCGAAATCTTTCACTCTTGCCTCTCCCTTTGTTGTCCTCATTGCCTGTCTACTCAAACTGTCTTCCACTCCTGCTGTCCCCCTTTCCATTCCTTCATCATCTCTACCACCAATCTCTGCAAACTCTCTCCTTCTCCATTCCTGTACCCTCTCCCTGCTGCTCCCTTCCCCTTCCCCTTTGTTCTCTTCTTCAATCCTATTAAATTCTCTCCTTCTCCATCCCTTTACCCTTTCCCTGCCTCCCCCTCCTCAATCACTCCCTACCTACACCTCTAAGAATTGTTGCTGTCCATCTCCTCAGGTCCTCTCGATTTGGCCACTCACTCCCCCTGCAGATATCTCCTTATTGGCTCTTCTTTCTTCCTAGCAATTTGTTGCACGGTCTCTTTTTTTTTTTTTTTTGGGCTTACTTTTTTCCGTTTTTATGGGATTCATTGATACTTTTTTTGAGTGGGATGGGATATTGAAACTAATGATAGTGTTATGGACATAAGTTTATTTGATTAAATTAATTAATAATGTTTTGTTTATATTTAATTGTCATTTTTCCGTATGAAAATCTTCCAATCATTTTATTTTGAAAGAATAGATGTTATTTCATATGAATTCAATAGGCATTTGAGTGAATTTCTTTAAGCGTCCAAAAAAATTGGACAGAATATTCAACTGGGAACCCAATTGTCAAAATTAAAACTAAATGTATTCAATTGAAAGCAGGCCTAGACTTCAGGGGGTTTTTTAAAATTAACCCAAAAGAATAGAAGAATAGAAGAAACAAAGACGTGGAGAGAAAAGAAAATGGAAAAGAAATACTGAAACAGGTCTTTACAATATAAAACCAAATAAGTAGGTCGGTCACACTGCAGTTTCGAGTTAGGCTGATATAAAATATTCATATTCCAACACAATAGTTGGTTTTGTTTTAATTTGAAATGAAGAATTCCAAACAAGAACGACATCCAAATACACTCTTTGCTTTCCAGTCTCGTAGCATATATATCTTGATGTGCCATATTGGAAGCACTTAAAAGCTCTAGCAGATACATATAGATAAAGAAAAGATCCTCCATTTTGTTCTTGCATAATTGCCTAGAATATGGCAATTGAAGTATGTAGACATGAAAATTTTCTCGTTTTCCTGTTTTATTCTTTCATAATTACCTAGAATATGGCAATTGAAGCATCTGGAGATGAAAATTTTCTTGTTTTCCTGTTAAGTAATAGCACAGGGCCTCTTGCCATAATTGTTGGGGATAGTATCACTTGTAATAACTTCCTCGGAGTATTTACATATATTAAAAAGATTCATGGTTTGCCTAAAGAAGTAATCCTTTATCTGTCACTAAAATATGTTTTCTAACTCGATTTTAGGGGCTGCTTTAATTGACATCCAGCTATAAAATTTAAGTTTAGAAAATTTGGGGATTTGGTCTATCCTGTGGCAGTTGAAGACCTCATAATTTAAGTCTGGGAAGTTTTGCTGAAGAAAATGCACCCTGTTATTTTTGGAGCTACTTGGTTTAAAGAAGTATTGCCTGTAAAAGTAACTTTCCAGAGGAGGTACATCTGCAATAGAGATTCATGGTTTACCTACAAAGAAATGAATCCATTATCTTGGCTAAGAAATGTGTTCTATTGTTTTAATTGGCTGGTTTATTTTTCATTTTAAGCTGTGAAATTTGATTTTTGAAGGATTTGCTATTTGAAAACGTAATAATTACAGTCTTGGAGGTTGTGTTAAAGAATCAGTGCATCTCATTATATCCGGAGGACCCAGGTTGACAAAAATATTGAGATGAGCATCCGAAAGTTGATCACTCTACTTGAAAATAGCAGCATATAATGGTGGCATCTGCTGATAACTTGTAATCATGTGAATGATTACCTAGCAACAAACTCTGCTGTTCCTTATCTGCTATGCACTGTTGTATTTGTAATGATCATCTGACTATTATCATCATTCTATTATTTGACCATTAAAAAACAGTGACCAGTAAAAGTGATTATCCTTCGAAGTGGATTTTGTTGAGCATAAAACCAGGTGAATTTTTAATGTTACAATGGATTTAGAAATTTATAGAAATTCAATAATTGGAGCAAATAAAGAAAAATCTGGAGATTAGGAAAAAGAAAGGCAAGGTAAGAGTTGATCATGAAGCGCCAAAAATGAGGGATGAGAGACAAGTAATTTATGGTTCTTTCTAACCTTATTTTTTATTATTTCAAGAACATAAAATTATTGCAAAACCCTAGGTTCAAAAAAGCACACTGTTTAAGACCTTCAAGAGGAGTATAGATGCAGCTCATGTATTGCATGTTAAACCATAGTGCCGTATTGTCTTACAGATAGGTCCCTTTAAGGAAGAAGTGAGGGAAATTATTGCCAAAAAAGAAAAAAGAAAGTAATTACTACGAAATCACTTATGACCATATGAAAAAAACCAATAGATGTAGAGGAGCAGTATTTATTGAAAAGTACAATCTTGTATTGCATGCTGATAGTATTATCATATGCCTTCTTGCTAATTTCATTCTATTGTTTATTTTATGTTTACAAGGGCCTTGTGGATTTTAGCATTGGGATCATTTTGGAGAATGAGGAAAATAGTTGAAACAAAAATGGAAGAGGAAAACAAGAGGAAAGTATGAAGAGAGCGCAAAACAGGGTAGATGAGAGAAGCTATTTCTGGTTCTTTTCTACCCTTGATTAATTAATCTTAGAAAAGATAGGAAGAAAAAATCAATAACCACTTAAAGAAGAGTAAAGAAAGCTGGAAGGAAAGGAGGAACCCTAACTCTTGAAAGATTAAAATCTCATACCCCTTAAGGTTGACGAGTTTATGTAGCTTGATGGTGTATGACTTTCTTTCAACATTCATTTCTTGTCATAATCTTTTCCTCGTCACTGCAATTGTAACCCTTAGTTTAATTAACGTTACATCTCTCGCATTTTTTGCCTGCAATGCTGAAATGGTGGTTAATTTTAACCCTTACCTCATTATCTACAACCCTTTGGAGTTGATGGTATTCTATCGATGACGCACTTAGTTTCTTAGAATCCTTGGGTTTGTTCAGTTCTTTAGTGCTTGTCTTTTGTCTTTGTAGGTGAAACAACTACCATACCACTATGCTCCAGTTGTAAGGAGATTATCTTTTCACTTCTCTTTTATATATATTCATCTATCTATTAATTCCTTTCTTTGCTATACTTCTTCATTGAATTATCTCTTTGACATAATAAAATTACTGGTTCTTGACATTTAGGAAAAAAGAGCGTTGAGTATCCTTGTGGACATTTTTATCGCCAATGTTCCGGTGAGAGAGACTCCAAATTTATGCATTACTGCAGATTTTTAGAGTTTTATTTCACTTCTTTATCTCTCTCTATCTCTCCAGGTGCGTGAGCAAAATTTTCGTTCAAAATGCATCTATGCTGCTGTAATGTTGAGACGCATGATGGAAGCAATTTTGAATAAGGATGCAATGGATGATAAGGTATCATATGAGAGGGAATATAGTTACTACAATTTTTGTTTTGTTTAATTTTTATGGGAGGAAGAAAAGGGGTTTGAATGCCTAGCCTCTTGTGTTGCAGGGTTGGGCATTCAACCACTAGATTTCAATGCCAGGGGCTATATTTAGTATGTGAGATCACTAATTAGCACTATATGATAATTGTTAATTTAGTTGTTGTAAATATTGTTATGATTAGTTATATTATCATTGTTGTTTCTGATGTTGTTGACGTTGCTGGTTGACCTATTTCCTCTGAGACGTGTATCTTCTGTTGTGTGTATATGAGTTATGAAAAAAAAAAAATAACGAAAATTGATGATTGGGATTAACTAATGAAATAAGAAAATTATGGGCCCACATTTTATTGAAATTACCAAAGAACCCACAGTTGACCATGGCTGCCCAATGCATGTTGAAGTTTCCTGTTTCTTCTTTCAAACAGATCTCTTCTATTTCCAAGATCAGAGATTTATTCTCTCTTATTTTCTCACTACCAACCAATACGACATCAATTTCCTATCTCCCTCCCTCTCACTCTCTCAGCTCTTTCCCACTGAATTATTCTTGAATTTTGTTGCTGACTTTGAAGACAAAATAAGGTAGTTGGAAAATTCTAAACTCTAGTCACAGTTAGCTTTCAGCTCTTAGGAGTCTACTTTTCCCCCATCAATGATCTCATTTCTTGCACTAACGACCGCCCATCTTTCACACCACAAATGACCAGAAACTGCAAGTTGGAAGAGATAAGAACAAGAATCTCTTGATCTAAGCTCTGAAAATAAGATCTTTCATCTGGTTTCTGTACGTAATTTGGGCATTTTTAAAATACCACTCATCTCTTCTCAATCCAGCCCTTTCTTCCCAACTTTGGGAAGAAAGTTTTTCCCACTGTTGCATTGTATTTCCAATTCTTTTGCCCCAAAATCTGTCAAGCAAGAGGAGAGAAGCAGCTTTGTTTCCAAATCCCTTCTCTCCAAATCTCTCCATCAAACTAGCCTTTAAGGTTTCACTCCTTTAGCTTGATTGTGTCAGACGACCATGCTTTCTCTGCACCAGATGGTTAAACACAATCTATATGAAGTTCAACGGAGTCCAAAATTTTATATTTGGTAAATTTTCTAATATGACTGTTTTTTAGGATTATGTGGGGAACAAGCGCTTGGAGCTTTCTGGCCAAATGTTATCCCTATTGTTTGAGGTTCTTCTGATCATATCCCAAAGTTTCCTATGTTCCACCATCACCAGTAAAATCTGATCAAACATTTTATTGTAGGATTTGTTCAAGACGATGAATGATGAAGTTAAAAAGACAATAGATGCGATCCTGGAAAAGCCCAGCCGATCAAGCCGGTTTGATATATCTCAGGTATATTTCTGAGAACTTACGTTTTGAATTTGAGTTTGATTTGTTGCCTGGAAGTGTTATTTTGAGCTTTCCAGCACAAGTAATGCTTATGCCTGTTGGTTCATTAGCCTCAGATAAAGAGTAATATTTATTTTGGGGAACTCTTAGAACATAATAATGTTATTACGACAAAATTGAACTCATTCCCTGTTCATGAATGGAACTGAAATACTGCACCAAGGTACAAGGGGTACGGGCAAGTTTTTCCTAAATATCTCGGTGACACTACTGCCAGACCAGAGAATTTTGATGCTTTTATCTTGGCTTCTTTTCTTTTCTTGTCATCAAAGTGTCAACAAATGGTAGCACTAATCAACTGATCTTTCTTACATTTCGGCACCATATTTGGTTGCACCATGGTGGTTTTCTTAACAATAAGGATCTCAAGATAAGTGAAATACAAAATACTATTTTTCCCTTTTTTTTGATACATAATTTTACTGAATGAGATTCCTTTCAAAAAGGAGCAGGATGTTCTTCTGGGTTGCTTCTCGACATATCTGCTGTGTACGTGCTTCTTGCCATAGAAAAGGAGCACCTGCAAAGTAACTTTGATAAATGTCACATAACTCGATCTTTAACATTTTTAACACTGAAGAAGAGGGAGGGAAAAGAATCATCCACTATATTCTGATTTGTATGACTTTGATTCCATCCTGCTTTTGCCTAACCATGATGTTGTTTGTTTTCTTTCTCATTATAATTAATGTTACTACTGTTAGTTTTCCTTTTTTGGTCTTTGGATTCTTTTTACAGTATATAGTGAAGGACAGTATTACTGTTGGTCTGGAGAGGTCACTTTCTACTGGAAACTGGGATGTCAAACGATTTAGGATGCACCGTAAAGGCATGACACAGGTTCTCAGTCTGTCCTTGGGTGTCTTTTCTCCTCTTTATCTGTATTTTCTGAGAAATTGTTAGGCGAACCCTGTCCAAGGGCCTACCTCTGGACCTGCTTCAGCAAAAAGTGTTGCATATCTATCTTTAGTTGCTGACCTACTACACCCTTTCCCTGATTAATTTTATTTCTACTTTTCTCGTCCTTCCCCTCTCCCTGCAGCTTCACCGTCTCCTCTTCTTCACTGTACTCTGTTAAAATAACCGCCCTTTTCCCAATTCATAGTCTATAATTTTATCATCTCCGTCAGCAAAAGTTAGGTATTCTCAGTATATAACTACAATACTAATTAACAAATTGTGTAATTCACCTAAGAACAGAAGCTGCAAATCTTCCATCTCTTTTCCTTACCATTGTTAAAAATTAAAATCAAACTACATTCCAGTTACAACCCAACAGCCCATTTTTTCTTTTCCTTTACCATTGTTAAAAATTAAAATCAAACTACATTCCAGTTACAACCCAACAGCCCATTTTATAGTTAGACAACAAACAGCACTTGCAAGAGCAGCCACAGACATTTATCCACAGCTAAGAGCTCAAACTAAACACACCCACATACAGGCATGAGAGGGTAGCTGTCCTGGCCATTGCCACCGATTGAGAAGAAAAGAAGAAATTGCTGGTGAGAGTGAGAGATTTTCTTCCTTTCCTCTCCTTCTGTCATCAACTTCACCTTCTCCTGTCATCTTGGTGGTTCTGGGAAGATCTCATGGTTGCCGCTGCTGATCTAGAAGAGAAAAGGCGAGATAGGTGGTAGCAGTGGCTAAGGGGTGGTGTGGAGAGACCAATGTAGCGATGGAAAGATGGTGATTTACACACACACAGAGAGAGAGAGAGAGAGAGAGAGAGAGAGAGAGAGACTGCCAGTAGAAATGACAGGTGGCACTTCTAGGGCAAATTTGGTCCATAGGTGAGCTGGTGGATCGGTTTCACCTAAGAATTTTTTATATTTTCTCTTTTAATGGTATCAGAAGATGCAGAAGGCATAAAACGGAGTTGGATTTTTCTTGTGATAGGTTGTGGCCAGACTTTCCTATATCGGAACATTAGGTCACATGACTAAGATCTCTCCTCAATTTGAAAAGTCCAGGAAAGTTAGTGGACCTCGAGCATTGCAACCGAGCCAGGTGAGTTTGATGCATACATCAAGATGCTTCAGTTTTATCAATTTGACCTCAGTTAGTTCAAATGTATAGTATCTACTTAAATGAGGAGTTTACATGTATTCTTGTACTTAATCACTTCAATTGCAGTGGGGTATGCTTTGTCCTTGTGACACTCCAGAAGGTGAAGCTTGTGGATTAGTGAAAAATTTGGCTTTGATGACTCATGTTACAACTGACGAAGAGGAATGGCCAATTGTATCTCTGGTATTATTTCAATTTCTTGGTAATAGAAGGCTTTTGTTTGAGGAGAGGGTTCCTTTCAGATGTGCAACTGCGCACACATATGCTACATGCATCACATACACACAAACCTAATTGATATTTTTATGAGCCAGTAATCAGAGTCATTTTGTGAGCCTGAACCTGGTATTGTGATTTTAGCCACATGATGGCTTTGTACTGATTTCTTCCATATGCTAACCATATGACGCAGTATGATTTTATTTTGCTTGGTTTGAAGTTCCCAGTGGAAACGAATCTATTTTAGCTGTCTGATAATTTGTTTCTTAAAGAGATTCATTATGGATAAACTTTATCTGTAACATAAATTAAATAATTTATAGGCATCAGGATGTGCATATCTTTATCATTTAGCTGTTAAATTCCCTTTTCTTTTTTTGAGTTTGTTGCAAGAATTCCATTCTTTTTATCTTAAAATTGGGATGGCAAACATTTCATTTCATTTCCTCCCACCATACTCTTGGTAATTGGCCTCGGGGAGACAAGTTTAGGTGTTCAAGTTATATTATGACATGTGATCATTGCCAATTGGTGCTGGCTATGGTTTGTTTTGTGCCTATGGAGTCAGATAACTTGCTTTGCTAGTAGTTTCTCCCCCCCCCCCCCCTTCTTCCAAACGAAACCTTTTTTGAGATCTATCCTGGTTTTGAACTCAAAATATTTGTCGCTTCATATGGGTATGAAAAGTAAAAAATATATGGTTCACTTATTATGCAACAACGCAGGAACAGGAGTACTGGAAACTACTTATGGATAACACACAGAATTGGAGCATTTATTTATTTATCTTGTTATTGATCTCATGTCTTTCAAGTTAACAACAATCTTCATGTTTTGCCAAGTGGTAACCACCATGATGAGACCATTAAAATCAGTGGTCTCATTCTGCTGTGTGCATCTTGAGCCTTTTAAGTTTTGCTTGGCATTGTACTTCTGGACAGAATGTGCATTTAGCAAGCAGTTATTATGGTTTCATCACATGTCCGATAATAGAAAAGCTGCTAACGAAGTTTAATTTTTTGTTGAAATTGTTTCTGGATAACTGATATTCTTTTGAGATCATAATGCATGTTCTGCTGAAATGTGTAAATAAGTGCACGAAATGAACTTTTTGATTCTTTAATTGTTTAATTATTTCTTCTCAAAAGTATGATGTCTGAAAGAGGAGAAAAGGAACTGAGATGAGGAGATGACAACACTAAAATCTACTATTTGTTTGTCGTTTTATTTGCTACTTATTTGCTCTGAAGATTGTTTCATCTAATTGCCTTTCCATGTGTATCATCACCTCCATTGAGAAGTCTTACATTTTATGTGAAATAGTGCTACTGCTTGGGGGTTGAAGACTTGGAGCTACTATCTGGAGAAGAACTGCACTCGCCGAATTCCTTTCTGATCATATTAAATGGACTAATACTTGGAAAGCACAGGAAGCCACAGGTACACTGATAAAGGATAGAAATGAATTAATTGTACCTGGGTGAATATGTGGGTATGGCCTATGTTCAGTGATGCTTGGCTTAGATAGCACCCAGGTGTAGGGCTGTAAATGGGTCTCCGGGACGCCCTGTACCAGACCCAGTCCTGTTAAGGTATTCTTGGTAGCGGACCTGATCCGATTAAGGCATTCTGGCCCATAAGTAATGAAACATATGATTAATATATACGGATGAGCAGATACTAAATTGTTAAGCTAACACGTTTTAATTATGTCTTGCTATAAAATGTTTAACCCACTGCTTGTTTTATTTGTTGCTTATGTTTAAAGTTTGGACATGTGAAGTTGTTAGCTGAAATTTTCTCCTTTTGGCCATTGTTTTCTCAGCGTTTTGCTAATGCAATGAGAAAATTACGGAGGGCTGGTAAAATTGGTGAATTTGTCAGCATCTATGTGAACGAGAAACAGGTATTCTTGTCTGTATCATTATTTTCTAGCTGTAAATATGCATTATTAAGGAGCAATACTATGTCATGCATTTGTCATCATTATTTTCTTCAGTTTAAATTCATTGCTAGAATCTAATATAAACCAAGCTTCATCTGGGCAACCTCAATTCAACAGGAAGAGAGGTTTGTTATCTTATTATGGCCTTATTATTGATATGGGTTGATAAGTTAACTTTGTGAAGTAAACAGCAGCAAAGTTGCCTGGTAAGGTGCAAAGAGAATTTTATTTGGAGGAGTTAAGATCAACTATGAACAGGTTTCTATGACTCAGTCTTAGTACAGTGGTCCAGCCCAAAAATTTAAAAAGTACCAATCTTTTAGTTTTTTAGATTGTCTTTTCTAAAATATTAAAAAATCTATTTGCTTCCTCTGCAGTATAAATTTGAGACCAACCTAAGCCCTTGCTACTTGATCTGAGGCAGCTGAGTCTGGTTGGCATCAGCCAGATGGATACCACAGATACTTAACTGTTGATATGTGAACGTTCTAATGTAGCATTAACTAGTTAACATCCTTCCTATTCCTATCACATGTTTAGTATCAATGAAATCCTTTGTTGTGCCATGCGCAGAGGGCCACTTTCCTAGGACTTCTGAAAGAGCAGATACATCTCTCTGTCCTTTCAATAGTTTGTTGTTAGAGTCTCCAGCTCTAAATTTTCCTTCTTAACAATCTCTGCATTCTCATACATCACTATCTTCTACATGATGGGTTTTATGTGGTGGCAATCAAAACAAAGATCCAATAAATCCAGCACCTGGTCCTCAATGGCCATCTAGAAATCAAGTTGGCTGGGTTTTTTTGGGGATAAATGTTCCATCTTATTAGTGTGTTGCTAGTTGCTAGTTGCTAGTGCACAGAATATCAGCCAGTCAGTTTCCTATTTAGTGTAATTGGATAGAAGTTTGGGAATTCTACCTTGAAGTTTCTATGTTGGCCCCGTCAAACATCGTCCAAAGCCATTTTCTCCTTTTCGCATTACAAACTCCACATTAATTGTAACTGATCCTGAAATTTGATGATGATAATGCAGTTCTACTGTCCAGTAGCATCCTCTGATCACTGATTTCCCTATGCTTCACACTTCAACCAGCTTCCTTGACAGTTTTCTTGATTTTCTTCAAAGTTAATACGTCCTTGCAGTTCCCATTTGTTTCACGATGCTCTCGTCCTTAGTTGAACCTGCCAGAAGAAACTGCCTCTGTATTTTTCAATCATCATATTGACTGAGAGGCAAATAATGACTTGACATATTGGCCATTGAGACTGATCTCATCATATTGTCTTTCAGGATGCAGTTCCATAGTCCGGTAACCCATTCTCTGATCTCTGGTTTGCCTTCTAAATAGCTTACTTCAATCTACTTACTCTGCAGTGATTGTTCATGTTTACGGTTCACGCCTCCATGAGTTTCCCTTAAGTTTTGAGGTTGAATATGAGACTTTGCTTCTCTAATCTCAACAAACTCTCAGGGTAATGCACAATGGTTGGACTTGGGATTCTCTTACAGTGTGTTTCTAGTCAGTTACTTCGTTTCCTCATGCATTTGAAGTCATTCATTCATCAAATTTCATTTCAGATTTTTGAGTCCATAAATCCATTCAACCCCCTCGCTCCCTAAAAAGAGAAGCAGGGGGGGGGGGGTGGGCGCAAGTAAAAACTGACTACTTAATGTAATAACTCAGTTCAGTGAATTTACTAGTTCAATTTATACACACTACCACCCTGATTCCAGTATTAACGTGGGTTTAATTGAAGTTAAAGGTGTTGATACCAAATTGCCTAAAGAAGTAATACCTACAAACTATAGAAAGAAATTCTGTTTTCCTGTTTTAGATTCTCTGGATCAAAGAATTAAAAAGTGCAGTTGAATTTTTTTTCTTTTTAGTTTTATAAAAGGGAAGAATGATTTAAACTTGCGACCATCAAGGAATATGCCCCCAATATCAATGCAAACATTTCCAAATTCAAACGAACCTTTTACGTCTCTGTCTCATCTCATTTCAATCATAAACATAGTTGTTGGAGATTGTTGTTATGTATCTAGGGACATGCTTCACATTCATATGAAATAATCTCACAAATTTTGACTTAGTGCCTCTTTGGATAAAAGAAGCTAACTTCGTATTTGATAAAACTGAATTGTAAACATTTTAGGTCTAATATTGAACACAATCCAAAGTCTGAGGACTGAAAATGTAGACCTGAATCTGAAGGTTAAATTAACTAGAGATTGGTAACCACTGAACTCAGTAAATTGAAAGATTTTATTTTTACTAATGGGTTTGTTTGCAAAAAAGTTTGATGTTTTTGTCACAGATTTTTTTATTATTAGTATAAATGTAGTCCTTTTTTCTGTTGCTTATTTTAAAAAATTTTTCCTGGGATGTTGAAACAGAAAATAATGTTTACAAGACATTATTTTATTTAGACTTGGTGATGTTGTGTGCACATCACACGCACAGATACAACAAATATATGTGTATATGTAATAAATTTTTTTCCTATGTCGAGAGAATAATTGATTACAGGGTTAATATCACTAAACCACCCTGTTGTTGGCTTAATATCACTAAACCACCCTGTCGTTTGGGGCAATTTTTACTTTTTGCCATAGCATAATTTTTGTATCAATTTGCCCCTTATGTTATAAATACCTTGTTAATTTAATTTAAAATCAGTTGATTTTATTGCAATTTCCTTACTTACCCTTGGATTTGACTAATTAGAACAACAGCAACCAAGTATTAATCCCAAATCCGGTCGGCTACTTGAACCAAATAAAGGATCCCGTGTTGGTCGTCCAGTCAACATGAACCTAAGAAAGGGGATTTGAGTGATTAGACCATTATAAACAAAAAAATTTAATAAGCTCAATGAAGCAAACCTGGTATTTTCACTAACCTCGTAGAAATTGCAGAATAGGAGCTTAAAAAGCTTTGATATATCCTCATGCAGAAGAGGTTAGATTGGAAATTTCCTGAATAGACTTCACCCAGGTGTCTTTGACTATGGCCAACTAAAGCTCTGGAGCTATGTTGCTTGTCACTTGGGCAATTCCTATGCCTGTGTCCGATTACCTTGCTTATCTTACCAGACAACATGATGAAGAACATATTAAAAGCCAAAGCCATAAATTGACCAGGTTAAACAATTCCAAACGGAATCAAGTAAACAAAACTGATAGTGGTAGGTGATCTTTGAGGTTAAAGGGCATTGGATCTGTCTTGAGTACAAGCAACAATTTGGGTCTACTTTTCCCTGTGGCTGGAAATTTTCACCTTCTAGTTCTGCTATGAGGCTTGATGAATAAGGGCTGATGGAGGCTGTTGCAGATGGCTGCCTACAAGTGATGGTGATGGCGAGGCATTGATGGAGGATGATGGAGATTGCCATGGTGAATGGTGGAGGTGGCTTGATGAGGTGGCATGTTGGTGGCTAAGAAAGTGGGAGAGAACAGAGAAGGGAATTGGGGATGATTTTGTGTAATAAGAATAACTGCTTAGCAAATTTTAATTCACTTAAATGTGGTAACACTAGACAACATGTATGCTTTCATTAAGATTTTTTTCCTGGTATGTAAACTCTTTTAGCTGGCAATTTTAGTTGATCCTTTTTCTGGTGGAACTTCAATGATTGAATATTTCTTCCCTTTTTTGGTGACTTTCAGCCATGATCTTGTGAATACACTCGACATTAACTTTTCTGTTCCTTTATGCTTGTTTAAGCTAATATTTGTGCAGAACAGTCGGTGCTAATTATTTTATTTGTACAGTTGTATGTACATAAACAAGTAGACTAAACAAGGAAATATCTTGCAGCGATGTGTTTACATTGCCTCTGATGGAGGCCGTGTTTGTCGTCCACTTGTTATTGCTGACAAAGGCATATCTAGGATTAGGGAACACCATATGGAGGAGTTGAAGGTAATTTACTGCATCTAATTCTCATTAGTATTGGTCACATCACCTTATAAAACTTCTTTGTCTGTAGGATGGTGTACGGAATTTTGATAGCTTTCTGAGGGAGGGTTTGATAGAGTATCTTGATGTTAATGAGGAGAACAATGCTCTGGTATGCGGTTACACTGAAATGTCTGAAGTGTATATTTATAATTTCTTTAAGAGTATATATTAAGGAAAATCTTAGTTACTGAAATGGGATGTATTCAACAGATTGCCCTGTATGATAGTGAGGCTTTACCAGAAACAACACATATTGAAATAGAGCCTTTTACCATCTTGGGTGTCTGTGCTGGATTGATTCCTTTTCCTCATCATAATCAGTCACCCAGAAATACCTATCAGGTATAGATGTTATGTGGTACTGTGGATATATATACTTATTGTACTCTTTAAGAATAAAATTATGCCCTTTACCTCATTAAAATTTTTAATTTACATCAGTGTGCTATGGGAAAACAAGCTATGGGAAACATTGCATATAACCAGGCAAGTGAATGAATTCTCTGCTACTTTTTGTAGATGATTCTCATGAAACTTTTGTTAATTTGCATTTATTTCTACTGTGAAGATTCGTAAATTCAATGTCATTCTCATACATGTGAAGATTCTTGAACCGGAAGTTATTGGTTATAGGAAACATTTACATTTATTGTGATTGCTTTCAGATCCTTCTGCACATTTTTAGTGTCCTCATTAACGCTTTGTTCTGGAAGTATATGCTTGTGGGTTCTGATTGTGATGCCTGCAGCATTAATAGTTCTGCAGGCTGGATTATCTTCAGTTTTTAGCTTGAGTGCTCACTACTTCACTATGTTGTTAGCCATTTTTCATTATTACCATGTTCCAATTTCATAATGGCACGCATGCCCTTAATGCAGAAGAATAAATCATTTTCTCTCTTTTTATTTGTTATGCATGAAGTATTACAAAATTTTTCATTTTCTTGTCTTTCTGTGTTCATGAAAATCTTTCTTTCTGTGGTTGAATGGAAGCCACCATTGAGATGGATTTTTTCTGGTTATTTAGTTTTAATGCCCAAAGATTTGTTCAAGATCATGGACTATGTGAATCAAGAAATTGCTTTCTGTCCTTGCCAACTTTCAGTATAGGATGTGAATCAAGAAATTGCTTTCTGTCCTTTCCAACTTTCAGTATAGGACCCTCTTTGTTATTGCATACTTCTATTCTTTTTGGTCCTTTAATGTGGCAATATGTTGTCCTAGAATGTTGACTTTATGTGTTTAGAGAATTATCTTTTCTCACAAACAATCCAATAATTTGTAGTTATGCCGCATGGATACTTTGATCTACCTTTTGGTGTATCCTCAGCGACCATTATTGACGACAAAGACAATAGAGCTGGTGAGTGTGCAATACTCATGGTACGCATAAAATAATTTGCTTGTTAGTTAATGAATTATTTTTCAGGTTGGATATGATAAACTTGGTGCTGGTCAAAATGCTACAGTAGCTGTAATGAGTTACAGCGGGTATGACATAGAAGATGCAATTGTTATGAATAAGTCATCTTTGGATCGTGGTTTTGGACGTTGTATTGTGATGAAAAAGTATGTGGGCTTTTGCTCTTGTTATTTTTTAAAGTTTCTCTAATATGCCTTTGTTCAAGATTTTTTGTTTATATTTCTCTTTAAAACTGCTAGTAATTCTTTCTTGCCTTCTTTTTTATATCATAAAAAAGCAGAATGTCAGCCATAAGTCAGAAATATGAGAATGGCACATCTGATAGAATAATTAGGCCCCAACGCCAGGGATATGATGCAGAAAGGATGCAGGTGCTTCTCTTTCTTTTCATTTACTACAGTAGGGAAAAAAGGTCATTTAGTTGAAACTATCTGGATTAGGTGAGGTACTTTCATTGTGTGGAGGTTTGTACTGTCTCATTACTTTCTTGTGAAACTGATTTAGAGAAATCATATACGATTTTAAATTGCTATGTCATCAAGCTAGAAACAGAGTTAAGAGTCATATGGATATATTACAGCCTGCTGTTGCCAACATCCATAATCCGCATTATTTCCCTTGCTTAGGTCTCTAGTTTTAGAAACTGGCTTTTTTGAACAGATAACCATCTTGCTCTTGTTATGTGTGCCCAATTCTCTATCCACTTCATGAAATGTTGCTTTCTGTGCAGATTTTGGATGATGATGGACTTGCTGGTCCTGGAGAAATAATCAGACCCCATGATATATATATCAATAAGGAGTCACCCAAAATTACAAGAGGGCCCGTTACATCTCCAGCAGGGCTATCTGATAGGTCTTCTCATGAAAACTGGGAAACTCTTATTCTAATTTCACTCAGCATGCTTTGCTTAACATGACATGATTCTTCTTGATGCTACACCAGTGATTATAAGCCCAGTAGGCAGACATACAAAGGTCCTGAAGGGGAGACTGCAGTAGTGGATAGAGTGGCTCTTTGTTCTGATAAGAATAACAATTTATGCATTAAATATATGATTCGTCATACTCGTAGGCCTGAGGTAAATTAATGATTCAGCTTTAAGCTGGAGCATATGCTCTCTCTATGGATTTATGATACTTTTGTTCTTGTTTGGAGTAGTTGATTGAAGTTCTTTCTTGTCTGTTTTGTTTCCCCCTCTCTTATTTTAACCCAGGTTGGAGACAAGTTTAGCAGCAGACATGGCCAGAAGGGAGTTTGTGGCACCATTGTTCAACAGGAGGATTTTCCATTTAGTGAACGTGGCATATGTCCTGATCTTATTATGAATCCTCATGGCTTTCCAAGGTAAAATGCTTTGTTCTAGTTGTCATTGTGCTCTGATGATCTTGCATTAGTTTACCATCTCTATTGAAGCCTCTCATGTAGAAGTGCCTAGTTAATAGAACCAGGTACAGTGCATTATTTTTTTGTATGAACTGTTCATAATTGTATATGCTGCATGGCCAGTTTACTTTCTTTGAGAAGGAATAGTACTATTATCACAGAAATAGATATATTAGAGGGAGAGGAAAGTGATTACAGTCCCATAAAGTGAAAACATTTGTTCATTACTCTCTCTCTCTTTCTTATAAATTTATTTTACTTATTTTGTAGTGGAAAAGCCTGAATATTGTAATAAAAATCATCGAGAAAGTAAATTATTAGGTAAAAATTAGCCCTCCCACCTCCCCGTTAATTTGCCAATATAATGTCTCCACAAAAGCCAGATGCTGTGGTTAAAGTTATCAAAGAAAAGCAACCTAAGTAATTCACTAATTAGTAATAATGCCACCTTGCATACCTCGCTGATGGAGGTTTCCTGAATTTGTCTCTATATTCCTCAAGCACATAAGGAACTTTGCATTATTCTATCACTATTTTCTAAATTCTGTTGCTTGTTGATTGAGTGTTAAACAATGCTGCACTGCAAGTCTGTAAAATAAGCGTTTTCTGATTTGTGGCTTTTCTTCAGCCGTATGACAGTTGGAAAGATGATTGAGCTTCTAGGGAGTAAAGCTGGAGTTTCAAGTGGTAGGTTTCATTATGGTAGTGCATTTGGGGAACCTAGTGGTCATGCAGACAGGGTTGAAGCTATAAGGTATTTAGTCCTCTTTGAGTTGTGTCTGCTATGTTTCTCTTTATCCTAGGTTTATCATGACAGCTTCTTGTCTCTGTACAGTGAAACCCTTGTGAAGCATGGCTTTAGTTACAACGGGAAGGACTTCCTTTATTCAGGTTCCCACTCTTGCTGTCACATTCATGCATAACTGCTTAATTTTTATTGACTTATAATATGTCTTATTGAAGTAGCTAATGGCATAGTTTGGAGTGAAATAATAAGTAGCATTTGACAAATTTACACCATTCTTTGGGTGGGTTTTTTTTTTTTTTTTTTTTTTTTGGTGGGGGTGTTGAATTAGACAAAAGGTTCTTTTTCAAGAACCTTAAGCATATCAATAAATATTGATTATTAATAATCATGGTATAGTCAAAATATCAAGCAGTTGACTTCGACTAATACAAAAAATCTTCTTAGTATTGGAAGCAGGAATAATACAGGCAAGTTTTAAAACCAAAGGTATGAAGCAATCAGTAATCAATAAGATAAAAGTTAAGCAAAGCACAAGTCTGTATTGAAATAAAGTATATCAAGGGGCAATCTTGTATAGCAAAATTATAAGAGAGAAACTTATGAAGTAGGAGGTAAAAAAATGGCGAGATAAACAAAGGTATTTATAGTATCAAGTACTTTGATTTTGTCAAACAATCTTTATTTCTTTAGCAAGATCATCAATAGTGCAAGATAATTGATCCTTTTCAACATCGAGATCATGTTTGGAATCAATATTTCTTGTTTTCATCTTGCAATTTATTGTTCTTCTCGGGCAAGTGGTAAGCAATCGATTGTACATTTCAATACTTTGTTTTTCTTATAGAACTTCATTTTGTCACTTACCAAAAAGTAATAATAATCCCTTTTGTCAAGCATCTCAATAAGGCCATTATTGGCATGGATATCATCATTATCATCATCCTTTTTTTTTTTAAAAAAATATATTTTGCTGAAAGATATCACCACCACCACCACTATCATCCTTTGGTTGAGGGACTTTTATCTCATCCTCAAATTCCTTGAGGCTATATTTGGTTTCTCTTGCGTGAATCTTCTTTCGCTTCCAGATTCACTTTGAGCTTAAGTATAATCGAAGGATTTATTTTTGAATTTATTGCCTTTGTTTTAGCTTTAGGACATTTGGCAACTAAGGTGCTTGGTGCTTCCACACTCATAACGACTCCTCACTACATTGTTTGAGGAACTTGGCTCTTTGAGCTTCTTTTCTTGTCTTCCTCACGAGTTGAATTTTGGTCTTCTGGAAAACTACTTGATCTTCTTCATCAAGATCTTCATCATCTTGTTCACCATCCTCATCAAATGATTCTTCATCATCACTTTGCCTTTAGTAGGTCTTGAGAGCGGTTCCTCTTTTCTTCTTCTATCTTCGTCTTCTTGCTCACTAATTTTCTTCTTGTTCACCCATTTCTTTTTGTGGTTGTGATATATGAAGTCTACCTGTCCTATGCACAAAACATTCAAAAAGTAAGGTCTGTAATGGGACTACTTAATCATCTGACTGCTTTCATTCTTAGACCCAATATTTGTCTTTTCTGGTGTTATGAAAGGTTTACCCTGAGCTTTAGAATTGCTTCAGAGAATGCTATTTGTTATCAGCCTCCTTATTTGATTGATCCTCAACTTGTTTAACATTTTCTATGTGAGTTGCCTTCTACCTTTTGTACCTCCAACTAATTGTTGAATAGTGAAAAGGTCAAGTGGGCCTGAATTTGATCATGTTATCTAAAATATCCTAACAAGGGAGGTCACTGTTACTTCAGGAAGTTGAAAGGTCTCTTTTCTTTGGAAATTTAGTAAGTATTTTATATTTTGGGTGGTTGGTAACCTTCAGGCAGATGATAGTTTATTCACCAGTAGCCAAGAGACATGATTATTGGGGAGTGGAATACATTCATCAGCCATGATAAAGATTTCATTTCCCTTTAGTAGGGCAGAACATGCTTTTCCTATATGAGACGCCATTAGGAAAAAAGCACGAGTTGTTTCTAATCAGCTGGTTAACGCTGTAGAAACAATAATATGTGCAACTATTTCTTTTTATTTTTTCTCTCAGGTAAGTTGGTGTTGCTACTCCTCTTTATCAATAAGGTTGGTATATGATATTTGAGTGAGTTTGTTATGAGTTAAAAGTTTGTAAAGATTAAATCGTGTTTCAAGAGCCCAGAGAAGCTTACTTTTCATTTTGGGTGAACCAAAACGATACAAGGAATCTTTCATTTTCAATTTTTCATGAACATGAAGGTGGCCCGAAACGGAAATTTGTGCCAAGCAAGGGTTACGGTATGGTTTTAAGCAATTCTGACTAGTGAAAAACAGATCAAGCATTTGATTACATATTTATTCGTTAGCGTTTTTGTTTTTTGGCGGGGTGGGAGGGGTCTACTGATGCTGATGATGATGATGATGAGCACTTTAATCATAATCATTTCAAAAAAATTAAAAATACAAAACTTAAATGAAAAGGTGGAAAACTAACTGTAGCAGTGGTATGGTCTTTTACTTATTTTGACAGGTTACTGAACCAATACATTGGTGTGAATTATCCATTAGGTTTTGGTTTTTCTTGAGTCCAAAAAATATTGAATCAGTTAGGTTTTATTGGGGGTTGGTAATAGGTTTCATTTTTGGTAAGTGCATTTTTGGAGAACATCTGCTTTATTGCCAGACTTATTTTTTAACTTACTATTAGAGTAGTGGAATAGAGTGTATTGTGGTATGTATTCTAATTATCTTTGGTGGATAATTAAGATATCAATTAGTTGTTTCCTCAAGTATTACCTCTTTCAAGGATTTCTCATGCCAATCTAAGTTACCTAAGGAAGAGAGTTAAAACTGAAAAAAAAAAATTCTAAAATAGCAATTATCAAGTGGAAAGTACAAAAGATGTAATACATTGGTAAGAGAATGGAAGTATTGAATTTTCTTAAAACAGAAGAATGAGCTTGTACTTTGGTTTTTTATCCATAATATGTGATGATATTGATATCCAGTGAAGATTAGAATATAGAAGTGAAAACTTTGCATGGATGAATGCATGTTTGCATGAATCTGGATATAACGTCTGAATAGGTCAAATTATGCTAAAACTTTTGTTTTTGTCAGGTATTACTGGTATGCCCCTACAAGCATACATCTTTATGGGACCAATATATTACCAGAAGCTTAAACACATGGTGAGGTTCAGATTTCTGCAATGTGTGTGTAAAGTTCATTCTGTGTATTGTATTGTTTAACATTTTCCACTTCTCTAGAGAATTATCATGATTCTTCTGAAATATTCTTTGTGTGGCTTTATATTATTGCTTTCATCGACAAGAATTCTTCCCCAATCCACTTCTGTTTTTCAAATAAAGTCATAGAATGGTTCTTTTCTATTTTCTTCCCTAGTTGAGTGTTTGCAGATTGCTTAGCATCATTCACTGTTGGTGCAAGAGTGCTTGATCCTTGAACTACTCCCTCTGTTCATTCTTAATTGTCAAAAATCGCTCTTTTTGCTGTTCATTTTTACTTGTCAATTTGTAATTTCAAGAATACTTTCACAATTAACTTCCAACTTTACCGTTATTCATCATTGAAGGGCTAAGAATCAATATTTCTGAGCACCATCTTTTAAAATTGGACCTTTAATTTCCAATGTCCAACTGCCCGAGTACTACTCATTGGAATTTAAAGCTATTACTCCACCTTTGACTATTGTAAATCAATACAAGGGTACTGTAGTCTTTTAAAATGTTTTTTTTTTGTTGGATTTAGAGTTTTCTTCATCTATGTGTTTTAGTTATTTTTTGACAGACAACTAAAAATGACCTGAGGGAGTATTACGCAAATTTTAAAAGAAATCTTATGGGACCAGTTCTTTGACCCACTACCTCTCGATCTCTATTTGTGCACAAGCTTGCGTTTCTGCATATTTCTATCAATATCCTTTTGTGAGCAGTTTCAACTGGGATTTGATAAAGATTAGAAAAGGATATCTTGGTTTACAGATAAAATTTAAGCATGTTGATATGTGATTTGTCTCTCAATGATGTGGAATTATTTTTTAATTTCTAGGTCTTGGATAAAATGCATGCTCGAGGTAGTGGCCCCCGTGTGATGATTACTAGACAGCCCACGGAAGGAAGAAGTAGAAATGGAGGTTTGGGCTTGCTCAACTAAAATGCAACACAGTTTTTTATCATTTCTAGATGTGTGTTCTAACTGTACAATTCTCTAGGACTGCGGGTGGGAGAAATGGAACGAGATTGCCTAATTGCTTATGGAGCTAGTATGTTGATATATGAACGGTTGATGATATCTAGTGATCCATTTGAGGTTCAGGTTTGTATTATAATTGGGGACGCCTTTTTATTTTGCAGTAAATATCAATTCCATTTTTAGTGATCCTCTGTTTTAGTAGATGAAGTGTTCTTATGGGATTTGGTTACAATACTTTTTTGATTATGGGCCCTTCTTTTAAGGGGACTATTTACTTTAGTGGTTTGGGCACTTGGAATCGATGTCAACGAAGTTAAAAGTATTCCTACTTTGGCCCTTTTTTTTACCCTTGCTGTTTTGCTGAATTCCGAGGAGACAACTAGTGGATAAATAGTTTTTGATTTTGGAAGTGATCTTTTTTGCATGTATTTGAGTTCTGTGTCTATAATAAACATGAGTTGGCTAAATGACTTTGCAGCTTACATCAAACATATTCCGCCTTCTCAAGAGCTTCTTTTGTAGCCTGTTCCTTGTTTTTGTTGTTCCTTCAGGATTGTAAAGATTCATTTTAATATCCCCCTTGGTTATGGTTCTCTCATAAACTAAACAACTAAAAAAAAAAAAACAACACTAAATGACAATTTGAGAAAAGGAATTAGTGCTCTATTTAATTTTCTCAACAGGGTTAGGCTTGGGATAGGACAAGGGTACTGCAAGGTGTGCAGCTACCAAAGAATTTATATGCTTCTATTTCTTTTAACACATTGGAGTAACTTTTCCGGAGTATGGATATCCTTCTTATAAATGGCTTCTAATGTCTTAACTATTTCCAACTTTAACTGCCTACCTTAGACCACCATGAAACTCGAAACTGAGAACAATACTGATATTCTTGTTTATTCTTTGTTTATGATCATCATCAATTTGTTCGTCCTCTATGTAGACCTATCTATCTAAAGTTGGATGATCTGAAAGTGTTTATTATCAGTCAATATACATAAACAAACCTAAAAAGGAATTTTTTGAGAAATGAATTTTACCTTGTGGATATTATATTGATTATACATTTGCATATGTACCAAGTATGCCTGGGGAGCTGGTAATGACTCTGTTTATTTATTTTTTGAAATCCTGATTGGCTTGCTTGTTAAGATTAAAGGTCGTCTGCGGTGAAGCAAAAGTTTTCTTTATCAGCTAATTCATCTTTATAAGACTGAGCTGAACAAAATTATGTTCCATCACAGGTATGCCGGAAATGTGGTCTGTTAGGATATTACAACTATAAGCTGAAGAAAGGCATTTGTTCGACATGCAAAAATGGGGACAATATATCAACTATGAAACTGCCATATGCATGCAAGCTCTTAATCCAGGTATTGCAAGAGGTTATTGTCTCATCCGTATGCTAAAATTCTAACAAACTTCTATGCACAAGAAAAACATAATGATAGTGTTCCTTCGAATCAACAATTCTCTCTGGTAAACAAGAAAAACTATTATCTAGTTGAGTTAATAGTTTGACCCCAAAAGAATGACGATTGATTTCTGTTACTATAAAACAAGCTCGTATTTTATGTTTGTTACCCTTCCTCCATCATGTGAAACAATTATTTGGGTAAACCTCTTACTGAAGAAATAATTGATGTTACGCAGACATAATTAGGGAATACAGGTGCAAAATTAATTTTAGATATTTTCATTTATTCATGACTCTAAAGTATACTTGCTTCTATGCTAGATTTATCTATTCGAACACTTAAATTGTCAGAACCAATGAAATGATGCTATTAATTTCTTCCACCCTGGGTTGTGCCAGACATTGACTTCTTCCACATTTGTGATCTAGAACGTCACTAGGTTCTGGAAAGCAGTTATGCTAAAAATCTTTTTAAGGGAATTATATAATAACAGTTAGTTTTATGTTGTAATATCTTTTGCATAAAATACTCAATAGTTTATAGTAAATAATACTTCTGGTTGTGGTTACAGCACAACTCTTATTATCCCTTAATATGCTTTAACATGTAATACACCTTAAAACTTCTCATTCTGAACTTGAGGCATTTAGGTCACAATAAAGAAACTACGAGTTCATTATTGTTGTTCCTTTGGATAGTTGTTGCTTAATTTCCAAGTTGCTGATGTAAAGGTCTGTCGGATTTCCTTGCAGGAACTTCAATCAATGAATATTGTCCCACGCTTAAAGCTTACTGCTGCTTATTTTTTATTGTTCATGGACCATAAGCATGCTTCTAAGAAGGTATGAAATTGTGAGCCTGAAGAACTGCAGCTTATTAGGTTGTTGGTTTTATGTTTTGTTTCTGGTGTTAAGAGGTAAAAATGGTGATTTTTGGTAATAGTATCAATCTCGATATTTTGAATCATTTAAAATGCTCCTATTTTATAGTAAACGATACTTGTGGCCGTGGTAACAACTCTCATTCTCCCATAATATGCTTAAGATCTTCTACACCTTTATATTCCTTCTCATTTTGAAATAGAATAATTTGTTATACGAGTTCTTTACCATTATTTGTTCATTAGTATTTATCGCCTAATTTTTGAGTTGCTGATTTAAATCTTAGTTCTTGGTCTCTCTTGTAGGAATTTCAATGAATATTGCCCCATGCTCAGAACTACCGTTGCTTAGTTTTCATTATCTTCGACCACCTGCATGCTTCAAAGGTGAACTAGCAGAACCGCAGCTCGAGGTTCTTGATATATTTGTTTTTGGTATCATGAAAGAGGTGAAATGGTGCTTTTTGGTAATGGTATTTAATAGATTCCTCGTATAAAAGGTGCCATGGTCAGTTAGAGAATGAGAATAGTATAGCGATATTGTAAAGAATTTTGGGATTGTTTTAATTACGTAATGTGAAAATATAGATTTTCTATTACTTATGATATTCTTTTGATTATAACTAACAAAAATTAGTTCTTCTCCTGTGTACTGCGCAAGCTTATTTAATTTTGTCAAAGATATCTAATATGATATCATTTGAATTATTCTTGAGCATAGAATCATAAATCTCAAAACAAAATTATTCTATTTATTTTTTATATTAAACTATCTTAAAACTTGTAAAAAAACAAAAGAAAAAGCGCAACAAAGAACGTCCCTCTGCTCTATTGGAAGGTGGTCAAGGGGTAGATGAAGAAAACGACAAATAAAAATACTCCTTCCATTAGAATATCAGCTGCAACGTTAAAGAAGTAGAACTTCTTCTAAGTCCAAAAACTGAAGAAAAGATGATTTTGAATGGCTAAGTGTAGAAACAGAGGGCTTGATTTTCGTGTCTTGTGATAGACTGGCAACTGCAAGGATCATTGGGTTTGCGATATTGCTCTCAAGCTAAGCTTGGAATGGAAATGGAAAAGATTTGTTGAATTGGATGGTAATAGGGACGGGTGATATATAGAACAAGGCTGCCAAATTTTCTGGTGTTCGTAATCCCTTTTGTAGGTATTTTGCATGTAATTCAAGATGGAAATGTGTTAAGGAGGCAATGAATGTTAGTTGTGAATATAATCAAAAGAAGCTTTGTCTTGATGAAACCGAGTATTTTCTTTCTTCATCTCTAATATATATGCATTGAAGGACTCCCAGAGATTATTACTCAAACATATCAGCTTTTGAGAAGGTAGTAAAGAATGCCATTACTAAGTGGCTTGGATTAGGTCCATTTCTTAGCCAGTCATATGCAGCCTTGTCAAAATTTCATACGACTGAATGTTGCTTGACTTTGCAAATTTTCACTTGTCTTTCAGTGCTTTGCCTCCGTATGTCTTTTTAAAGCCGTAAAATATGTGTTGAATACAAAACTTGAATTCACACTATGGTAGAACTTCAACCAATCTAGAATCCAATCCCTGAAAGTAACAAAACAAAGGTGGCAAGTTAGCAAACATAATACGAGTGCTCGAGATAAAGCCTTTAATGAGTGAAATTGAGAGACCGGCCCTGCAACATAAGGGAGCCAAGAGGAGGCGTCATGCTTACTTAACGGAAGAGTGCTCCTCGGTCAATTGCTGGCACCTAGGCGGAATAATCTATTACAATAATTCAGGGAAATTATCGACCAATTTCATTCCAGCATATTCCGGTTGCTCTAGTGTCGCTTAGACCAATCTTCCTTCCGATCCTAGAAAACGTCAAAATGACATTTTGGTCAAGACTTTCTATTCCTGCTTCATATGTCGGGTATTTACCTTCTCTGGCTACGTTTTTAAGAAAAAGCACTAAAATGGCCTTGTTATGGTGAGATGTTTCGTATATAGGTATAACGCCTTTTGAGAATGCGTCATTAAGTAATGACACATTCCTAAAATGTGTTATATGTAAAATAATTTTAATCCAAAAATATGCAAGTAAACGACGCCAAATCGTTTAGCGTTATTATTTTTACAATGAAAATTTTTCTTGTGATGCAGTGGAAGTGTGGAACCATGGCAATTAGGATTTCAAGGCATAGCATCACCTATGATGCAAGGAATAATAGACTTTTATCACGATTTTAAAGTGTCTTTTTTTATTATTCTATTTTTTTTATGATATATCAAATTATTGTCTTTATGACATACACTCACTATTCTTGATCTTCCTCAAATATCTCTTCCACTTCTCTAAGTTATTAATTCTATATCTCTTAAGTTTTCTCATTTACTATGTAATTTTATATTTTATTAATTTTTTAAATAATAAAAGTTATTGTTTAACAACATCATAAGAGAGTGGGAGAGAAGATGACAAGGGAATTTGTGGATGGGGATGAGGATCAGAACTTATTGCTATGCTGCAGTGACCTCAATGTAGGTGGCAGAGCCAAGATTGTCAAAATAACTCGAGACCTTTGAATGATTCGTTGTAGCTAAAAAATAAATAAAATAATAACGACATAATTTGAAATGATGTCATTGAAATAGGGTTCAACACTCAAATTGAAACCTAGGCATTGTGGTCAATAATGCCTTTTGGTTTAGCATCATTTCCTTAATGACCTCAAATCAAAAGGCGTTCTATCTATTTACGAAACAACTTTCCAAACACCTGATCATTTTAATCTAATTGTGAGAAAACAGGGCCATACCCGATAAAAACTCTCAAATTTCTAATTTTGATCGAGCTTTTTAGCTTGAGCTAATTTTGAATACATTCAAGTAGATTTATGTGACATTTTTCTAAATGAGCTTCCCTTTATTTGATTTTTGAAACTCAATCACCACTCAAGGTCTTACTTCAAGCACCACTCGAATACCATGATGCAACTGTTGAAGAGCACCAAGAACCTCCCAATTGAATAGGCAACTCTAAAACAGCAAGACTGAACTAGAATCTCCTAATCACAAAAAAGGACCTGAGCTAACAACCCTAGAAGAACAAAGCAACTAGGGCTATTAAGGAATTTAGGTCATCTCTAAAGTCCCTTGAATATTATTATTCAAGAATCCTAGAAGTTAAGCACAAAGGATAATCAATCCTTTGGAGGTTATAATTGTGTTATATTTCTATAGCATCTTGGCTCATTTCATTTGGATGTCTAGAACTCGAGTTATGTTTCATTTACTAAACAGTGTCTAAGCTGGACCGAAGTCTAGAAAGAATGAATTCATCCCACAATTCGGAAGACCAAATGAACTTGAATTTGAACAAGTTATGTAATTCTAGAATCCTAGAGATGTCTTCTACAAATGTCATGAAGGCTTTGTCTTTGTTTGGAATCATGAAAGATGTCTAAATAGCCATGGAAGAAATACTGTTTGTCTTGGCCTTTAGAAGCTTGAATACATGTATAACTTGATTCTCATCATCTCCTCTTTCTTCTAAAGGACTCATTCTCGAATGTGAACTTGTGAAATTGATCACGTAATGAGCATATAGTTGAGATTTGTTGAACTAGAATCATCAAAATTAGGGCATGTAAAAAAAGGGATTACAATAAGTAATCCCAGAGCTAAAGGATTCAAGCACTAAGCAATAAGCAATTTCAAGACCCTAGAATCTCATCAAAATTGAGAACCTTTAGCACCATTTTAGAGTCTAAAATACTTACTCTCACTCTTGTTTTCCACCTAAATTTACCCCAAAGCATGCACATTTTGTTCATGGAATAAGATTTGACAATACTATACTAACAAGATTTTGAAGATGTTTTCCAAAATACTGCACATAACCACCAAGTTTAATAGCAAAGTTATGATTCAAACAACTTGGTACTTCGGTACATAATCAACTAAGCACTTAAATGACAAATTCCTTTAAGCAATTATTCCTTAAATAGTAAATGGTATGTCCAACTCTTCTCAAGTACGAAACTCAAGATGTTCACATTATGAAGAATGCAACAACAAGTAGTATCAAATCAAGCACATGGAAAACTTCACAAGTTCTCATCGTTGAAACCTCTTAAAATAAGAAATAGTTTCCAAGCCTTTCACTATAAGAATTTTTACGAATGAACCAATGAAATAGGCTCCAAGGACTCATTAAGAAAGTAACAATAGTCAAATGAAACACGCAATAAGAGTTTTTTCTTCTTAAAGTATTGCATCATCACTAATTCAACACAATGATAGCTTAACAAGCATTCATAGATATTTACTGGACGTGTCCGCAGGCCTGAGTACGAGACTCGTGGGCCTGGCAGCACCCACGGCCAACTACTTGGCAACCGTCCTCGTTATGCCAAAATGGATATCACAAGTTGACTGTGGGTACTTAGACCCATGTTCATAGATAGAGAACTTTACTTACAGTTATCCATGTGGGATTGGGGTATCACATACATCCCTCCTTAAGGCCCTAGCGCCCTCGCTAGGCACCCCTGAACAGAATTAGCGCTAAGCGCCTAGAACAGAATCATTGGCCTAGGACCAAACCGCTCTGATACCATAATGTCACGTCTCGTGCCCGCAGCCCTGAGCGAGCGACTCATGAGCCTGGCAGCACACACGGCCAACTACTTAGCAACCGTCCTTGTTATGCCAAAATGGATATCGTAAGTTGACAGTGGGTACTTAGGCACATGTTCATATACAGAGCACTTTACTTACAGTTATCCCATGTGGGATTGGGGTATCACAAACACCCCTCCTTAAGGTCCTAGCGCCTTCACTAGGCATTCCAGAACAAAATTCAGAACAGAATTAGCGCTAAGCGCCCAGAACAGAATCATTGGCCTAGGACCAAACAACTCTGATACCATAATGTCACGTCCTGTGCCCGCAGCCCTGAGCGAGCGACTCATGGGCCTGGCAGCACCCACGGCCAACTACTTAGCAACCGTCCTTGTTATGCCAAAATAGATATCGCAAGTTGACAGTGGGTACTTAGGCCCATGTTCATATACAGAGCACTTTACTTACAGTTATCCCATGTGGAATTGGGGGCATCACATAATATGTGATACCCCAATCCCACATGGGATAACTGTAAGTAAAGTGCTCTGTATATGAACATAGGCCTAAGTACCCACTGTCAACTTGGGACTTTACTTACAGTTTTCCCATGTGGGATTGGGGTATCACAAACACCCCTCCTTAAGGTCCTAGCGCCTTCACTAGGCATTCCAGAACAAAATTCAGAACAGAATTAGCGCTAAGCGCCCAGAACAGAATCATTGGCCTAGGACCAAACAGCTCTAATACCATAATGTCACGCCCCGTGCCCGCAGACCTGAGCGCGGGACTCATGGGCCTGGCAGCACCCACGGCCAACTACTTAGCAACCGTCCTCGCTATGCCAAAATAGATATCACAAGTTGACAGTGGGTACTTAGGCCCATGTTCATATACAGAGCACTTTAGTTACAGTTATCCCATGTGGAATTAGGGGTATCACATACACCCTTCCTTAAGACCCTAGCGTCCTCGCTAGGCACCCCAGAATAGAATTAGGGCTAAATTACCTAGAACAGAATCGTTGGGTTAGGACCAAACCTCTCTAATACAATAATGTCACGCCCCATGTCCGCAGGCCTGAGCGCGCGACTCATGGGTCTAGCAGCACCCACGGCCAACTACTTGGCAACCGTCCTCGCAATGCCAAAATGGATATCTCAAGTTGACTGTGGGTACTTAGGCCCATGTTCATATACAGAGAACTTTACTTACAGTTATCCCATGTGGGATTGGGGTATCACAACATATGTTCATCACATAATCTCCGTTAACATCATATGTAAAATCTTTTAGCTTAAGAGAACTTTTATCAACAATTAGCCACTTATCCCAATGAACACCTTGAATAAGTGAACCACAAGCAGTGTAAGGACAAGGAACCACAAGAGGAGAATAAGGTAAAAACAACTTCACTTCCTTAAAGTAAAATTTAAAGCACAAATTAAGAGATCTAGGAAAGATGCTTAGACATGGTTTGAAGAGCCTCAGGGAAAGCTTTGTCCATCCTTCTTGTTTGTGGTCTCAAAGTCCTGCACACATTGAGAAAACCTAGAAGAGAAATGGTCAGATTTGTTACGAAACAAACACATCACTAAGAACTGAGTTCATAGGTGGTTTTGCAATATAATCATAATCACACTCCTTTTCTTTTACAAGGAACTTCAAAATCCCTTGTTTTTTCCTCTCAAATCCTAGCACTTTCTGTTCTTTTGCGAAGTCATTCTTGCTCTTCTTCCCTTTCCAAGATTTTCAAACCACACCACTTCTCTTGTATTCTCCTTTTCTTCACTTTCTTCTTCACCTCTTGTTTTGATCCCTCATTTTCTTAAATCTATCTATCTTTTTGCTCACATTCTTCGTCCAAGATAGGCATAGCTTTTTGATTGGACTCTTCCTTTCCAATATCTTCCCATTCATGTCCTCTCTCCTTCTTTAGTTGACAATGGAAATCTTATTTTCTCACTTCCTTCATCTTACTCATTTCTTTTCTTGTTTTCTCTTATGTTGTGCGCTCACTCCTTTTATCCTCATCTCTTCTTTCCCTCTTGAACATTCATCATGTTTTTGCTTACTCATTTTCTTCTTTTGGTGACTTCCTTCTTTCTTCGCTCTCCTTGGACAACTTCCCTTTTTGCCTCTCCTCTACCTTTAAGGTCATAACCACCATATCCCTCAAGTCCTTGTAGGCGTGTTGCTCAACTAACTTGGCAATTTCTTCATTCAACCCACGCATAAACCTAGCCATAGTAGTCTTTTCATCCTCCTCAAAACCTAATTTTCGCATGGCTATCCTCAACTCTTTATAATACTCATCCACATTCCTTGAACCTTGTTTAAGTTTTTGGAAAGATTCCTAATACTTCTCATATTCAAAACAAGGAACACAACTCTTCCCCTTCACTCTTTCCTCTGCAATTCTATAACACCTATCCCTCTTATAACTACTCCATAAATTTTCTTCCAGAGAGGATTCCAAACATTTTGATCCTTTGCCATCATATAGGAGCTATATGACGAATTCTCATATCTCCGCCACACTTCTTCTTCATGGCTCCTTCTATCCTCCACTATCATCCCTTCCATAATCTCTCCTTCTATAATGATCATTTCAGTAATTCCTTCTCGCACCATAATCCCTGCTACCATATCCACCATAAGTATTTTCCTCACAAACACCATCATAGTACCCCCTCATAAGGCACATTACCATAACAACTCCTACACTCATGTTCATAACCCCACCTTGAATCACAATAGATTCTTGAAGTCATGACAGTACACCTGCAACGAAAGTTAGTGGGAACAAAGTAGAACGTCCTCACGCATTCCCTCAGTGTTTACTCTCAAAAGAACAACACTCTTCACTCATGTACACTCTTTTAGGCTCTTTTCACAATAAGCTCACCCTCTTGCCTTTTTCTTTCACTCAACCCCTCCTTTTGAACCTCAAACGTGTCTACAGTTCTCCTAAGATGACCATACAAAGCATATAAACATCCAAGGATCTTAAATCAAGAAAGATTTTCAACGAGGAATTTTATTGAACACTTGGAAGGTAAGACTTTTCAAAGAAATTTCAAGGGAAAAGAGTCAAAGAAATAAGATCACCTTTAAACAATGAATTCACAAGAAAGTACAAGAAGTAACCAAGAAATTTTAATCTAGAAATCAATAGAAAACAAAGCAAAAACAAGAAATACAAAAAATACTAGTAAGCTGGAAAAATAGGGGAATTTCTGGCAAGTGAGAAAGAATCAACAATTCCAACCCCTACAAAGCCCTAAATTCACTTTAGTGGTCCCGTTTGATTCATAACACATATATAGTCACTGAGAGCCTGAACCCACATTACAGAATTCAATTTTGCATCACTTTTCAACTTAATTTTTGAGTAAAAAAAACAGTGGAATTTTCAGCTCTTTTGCCTCCTTTCTTTTGGGCTTTTCTTCAAACATTTTGTATCAACAAAATAAATGGGTAAATAAGCAGAAGACCCTGTGGATTTTGAAGTTTGCTTTGGTAACACTTTGGTATGAGCTCCCCATATTTGATTTTTAAAGCTTAATCACTACCTAAGATCTTTCTTCAAGCACCACTCAAACACAATGAAGCAATCCTTGAAGAACATAGCTCCAGGAAGCTCCCACCGAGTATCTAAATATTCCCAACTAAATTAGGTGACCCTAGAATAGATAGAAGGAACTAGGACCTCCTAATTACTGCCTAGGACCTAAGCTAATAACCCTAGAGGAACAAAACAACTAGGGCCTTTACATTAAGGAATTTAGGTGACCCTCGAATAGATAGAAGGAACTAGGACCTCCTAATTACTGCCTAGGACCTAAGCTAATAACCCTAGAGGAACAAAACAACTAGGGCCTTTACATTAAGGAATTTAGGTGATCCCTAAAGTCCCTTAAATATAATTATTCAAGAACCCTAGAATTTAAACACAAAGGTTGATGAATCCTTTGGAATTGATAGACAACGGTTGAGGAACCAAAGATGAAGAGAAGATCTCACAACTCACAAATTTTATTCAATTTTTCATAACATTCAAGTCATGTTTTCTCTCTTGTGAAAGAGAGGTTTTTATTAGTTTTTAACTCTAAAAGATTAGCTAAACTAATTACAAATCATCTTGGGATCACATCCCACTTAATTGCATGATATAAGATCATAAAAGGTCAATAAACTCTAAGAAATCATCCAAAACCAGATAGCTAACAAAATGGGGCATGCTGGTTGGCTCAGTTGCGATGCCGATATTCAGACATAACCGGGTATCAAACAAAGCCGATCTAGCTCTTTCTTCCTTCATAAAATTTGTAGATAATTGTCTCAGATTTCTAGGACATCTTGAATCATCTCCTTTGGATATATAGAACTGAAGTTATGGTCCATTTACTAAACAGTGTCGAAGCTAGATTGAAATCTGGAAACGCTAAATTCAGTTCCACAATATGGGGGACTGTACAAACTATGATTTAAACAAGTTATACCATTCTAAAATCTTGGAAATATCTAAAGTCTTTGCTTGAAATTGTTAAAGATGTCCACATTGCCATTGAACACAGACTGTCCGTCTTGATCTTGTTGAAGCTTGAATACATGTGTAACTTGATTCTCATCATTTTCTTACCTAAGTAATGACTTGGGAAGATAGGTTGGAATAGCTCAATTTGGAAGTCGGGTGAGTGGGCCTGAGTTTAGAAAACTCGGACACCAAGCTCTAAATTTCACACACCCAGCTTAGTTTATTTCGGCTTAACATATTTTTAGTAAAATTCGGAAGTAAAGTCAGAAGCTCCTACCCTTATTCAGACGTCCGAGTTTCTGCAATTCAACGTCAAAAGCTAGTCGTTATTTGAATGTTACTTTCACACTTTTGATTAAACTACCACAAACTACATATAAATATTTATACATATTTAATATTTTAAAAATTATATTGATATTAAAATTTTTATTTAATATAATTATTTTTTATATTTATTAATATTTTATTTTTATTTTCATACTATTATATTTTTTATTTTTATTAAATATATTTATTAAATTTTAGTAATTATAATTATTTCTTATATTTTTATTGTAAAATAACATTATTGTTTCTTTTTTCTTCTTCTTGTTCTTGCAAAGTTAGAAATTAAAATATATTTATTTATTTTTTATTATTTTATTCGTATAATAATAGTATTAATTATATAATCTATTCTATAGAGGTTATATGATCCATTTATATCTTTCATTACATTATATTTTTGAATTAGAAAAAAATTATAACTTAAGTAGAAGAGTTAAAATATTATTACTTAGTAGTTAATTTTATGAAATTAATATTATCATGGATGTCCATTATCAGAGTTATAGAGATACTCTAACTATCCAAAAGATAGATGGTAGAGTTCTATCATATCTTTGATTAGTGATAGGATTTGTCTTCTGATTACCCTATACCTATTCTGACTTGGATGTACTCCTGAAGCCTATAAATAGGGCTCTATACTGAAATATTGTATACACTCATTCATTGATCAATTTACTCTCAGAGAATCAATAAAGATCTCTTATTCTTTCTCTCTATTTTCTTTCTATATTTTTCTCCTATTCTCTACATTATAATTTCTTTATTAAGTTCTCTACATTAGTATTACGATTTTGTTGTGTCGACGACGACTGCGCATCAACAAATTCATAACAGTTAAGAACTTTTCTATTAATTCTTTATGTATAATTATTATTTTTTATTTGTTCATATTTATTTGTTCATATTTTAACTCATGTAACTCCACATAGCATTTATAATTTAAATTTTTAATAATAATACTAATAGTAATATAAATAACAACAAAAAATAATAAATTAATGAAGTACTCTTCTTTCCCTAAAAAAAATAAAAGAGTACTCTTCTTTAACTAATGTAACTCCCAAATAACTCTTATTTTTTATTACTACTCCCAAATAATTGTAATTAAATTAGAGATTAAATGATAGATTTATATGAAATAATTATATTGTACACCTTATGTGCTTTTAATGTCCTATGGTTAGTCCATCAAAATAATAATAATTTATTTGTTTAAGGGTATTTTAGGCAATCTAAAAAGAAAAAACAACTAAGTTTAAATTCATATGATCCCTATCCATATTTTTAGTATAGTACTAGCATCATGTACGTGCAAATTTCACGTAATTAACTTTTTATTTAATCTTTTATAAATTCATAAATGATTCAAAAAGATAAATTACTTTTTATAATTTGTTTAATTATTCTAATAATATTTTAATACAATACATACTTTTACTAATTATCTAAACTATTTTGTAGCAGCTATATAGTGAATTTTTTTCACCTTATGTGTGATTATATTTTGGACCTTTTATAAGTAATATTTATATTTGAAATTTTTAATTACATGTTAGTTTATTTTATAAAATAATAATATACTATTTTTTCAATGCTAGAGACTATGTGTAATTTTTTTTACTCATGTAATTGTTTTCAAAATATTCATATAAGATTCATATTTTTCTAATTTTGTAGAAACTATTTCATTGATGCTAAATGGTCATTCTTTTTAATCAAATTCTATTATGTTTTAGATTTTTCGTAAATTATATTAGTATTTAAAATATTTAAATTTACAAAATTATTCTCCGTCCTCTCTCAAACACACACACACACACAAATAATAGTAGTGGCCCAAATACAATTTTTACCTTTCATTTTATTATTTTAATAATATTCTAATTATATACATATTTTTATTACTTATATTAAATAATTACATAGAGTTTATAAACTCTACTTTTATTCATTTCAATAACTGTGTTTTGGAAAATATATAATATTATTAAGTATAAATATTAATTATAAAATGCACCATATGCATGCATCCAATTATAGGGGAAAAAAAGAGAAGTTAATTAATTTTGATAATTATTTATGACAATAAGATCTTTCTCTTTAATATTTTTTAGTAATTTACCTCTCTCTTTAATTCTTTAAGTTATCTTTGTTAAACACAACTTATAAATAATTTCTCCAAATTAATTGTTTCTATGTAACTCCTAGATAATTACCATTTAAATGTCAAAAATTATCAAAATGACAATAATGCATTTTCAAAAAAAAAATAAAAAAATAATTTTATCAAAGGAAATTTTAGGGCATTCAAAAAAGAATGAAACATACAAGTTGAAATTCTCAAAATAAGAATAGTGTAAAATATTTTTCTAAGGATATTTTAGGCAATTCAAAAAGGAAAGAAATAGTTAAGTTTAAATCTTCATAACCTCTATTGGAGAAAATTGAAGTGATATTTTATTGTTCTTTTTATAACAATCAAATATATATATTTTAAATTTTTTTAATACATTAAGTAGTAATATATCAAAAAGATTTTATAATTCTTTTTTATCACATTGAATCTCAATGTGAATGTTTTTTTGGTATGTAGTAATGTATTTTCTACGGAATTATCTTCCATGTTCTAATTTTTTGATAATTGTTATTTTTCTCTTCAACATTTAATTTTTTTCCTTTTTTTCTAGTAATTTATTATTCGTCTCTTTAATGCAAAGAATTTTTCTTCTAGCAACTCAATAGTCCATTTAATTGAAAACATAAAAAATTAATGTTATTTGACAAAAAATACAATGGCATAAGACATGACCCCCATGACTCCTATTCATATTTTTAGTATAGTATAGACTTTTAGGGTTAAAAAATATGTAACTTAAGTGGGGATTGTTAATATACTTATTGTTTAATAGTTACAAAGCATTCTATTAATTCTTTGTGTAACTATTATTTTTTATTTGTAATTCTTTAACTAATGTAACTCCCAACTAAATCTTACTTAATTTTGTATGGTTATTAATTAATTAACTAAATAATATAATAGTGGCTAATTAATTTTAAGTATATTTTAGACCATCCATAAAAAGAAGAAACATATAAAGTTTAAATTTTCATTACCCTATCTATACATTTATAATAGTATAGATATAGATAGATATAGATTAAACCTAAATTACAACAAATTTCTTCAAATTAATTATTTTTATGTAACTCCTAAATAATTATCATTTAAATGTCAAAAACTATCAAAATGACAATAATGCATTTCAAAAAATAGAAAATTAATTTACCAATGGGCATTTAATAATATTAAAAAATAAACAGAAAATTTAAATTCTTATGACCTCTATCTATACTTTTAGTGTATTATAGATCATATCTAACCTACTACCACTACCACTATTCCATTCTAATATTGGATTTTTAAAACTTTTCAAATATATTTTTTTAAAAAATTTCAAATCTTTCCTATTGATTTTGTAAATTTATAAAAACATAATCAGGTTATGATTTGAGAGGTATATATACTAATTTAATAATTACAATTAAAAAAATTAATAATTATTTATGACAATAAAGTCTTTCTATTTAATACTCTTTTTAGTAACTTACTTTTTTCTTTAATTCTTTATTTTATCTTTATTAAAATTAATTTACAACTATTTCTCCAAATTAATTATTTCTATGTAACTCCTAAATAATTATCATTTAAATGTCGAAAACTATCAAATGATAATAATGCATTTAAACAAATGAAAAAATAATTTTATCAAAGGGCATTTTATAAGGGCATTCAAAAAAGGAAGAAACAAAACAAGTTTAAATTCCCATGACCCATATCCATACTTTTAGTATAGTATAGATATAGATGTTTACAAGTTTCATTTTACACCAGAATTTTTGCTTTGCATCGCTCTTCCTGTCTCTAAACTATTTTATTCAAAGATTCTTAAAGTTCAGAGTGCTTCAAAGTGTGATTCTATTCCAAAAGGTAGAAGACCAAATGTGCTCGAAATGCTTGTATCTACCTTTTTGGCCAATAATGATTAGTTTTTGAAACAGAACAAGTTCAATTAGGTCGATCAAATCAGGAATTCTATATCTGAATTGGTCTTTCAAATTTCTCAGTTTAGTTTGGTTTACAAACCAATTTAGTTAACCAAATTTGTATATCCAAGTCTAAATTGGTAGTTCAAATTTCTCTAAAAATTTAACAATATAAAATAGATTCGGATGTCCAAATTGGTGATACGAAATTCAAACTATTCCAAATTTTGTAAAACTAATTTGAACTTAATCAAATCAAGTTTCAAAGCTTTGAAAATTAGTTATTGAAGGCTTTGAAGATCTAATAGTATAGGGTTTTGGTTAATCAATCTTCAATCTTCAAACTTCAAGCTTTTAGCCTCATTTGTATGTCCTTGTTTCTCTTTAGCTTTAAGGCAATGAGATCTGAAATACCTAAGAGGGGGGGGGGGGTGAATTAGGTATTTAGATAATTTTCGCAAACTCAAACCTATTAAGTTTAGACCAAGAACAAGTTATGTGAGCTAATTATAGATATTTGATAGCAAGACAATAATGAAAGCAATAGCAAAGAACTCAAACAATTTATAGTGGTTCGATCCTCAAGATCTACGTCCACTACCTTAAGCTCACACTTAAGGATTTCAACAAATCTACTAATTGCTCAGGTTTACAAATTACAAGAGAGGTTCACCACACTTTGGTTTTACACTCACAACCTCTTCTAGTAATTTCTTACAATACAAGGCTCACCAACCTATGGTTTTATATCTCAAACAACATTGAATCACAACTTCAAGGATCACCCTTATCTAAAGGGTTTTATGTTATCAAGATAACCTTGCTAGAGCCAGTAGATCAACACAATTGAATAAGTAAAGGAGAGTGTGTAGAAGTTACCACTTGATGGTAGATATTACACAAATTTGCACCTTCACACTTTGATGTCTTTGGATGGATCAATTGAATGCACAAGATGTAAGAGAGCTTGAGAAATGTTTGTAATAGACTTTTGTAAGCTTAGAATATTCAAATTGTAAGTTCATGTAAAAGATTGCACGTTTATAGCTTTTTATAGAATTTGAAAATCAGTTGAAACAGACTATAAAACGGCTAGTTAACTGCTACTTTTCAGAAATTGGGACGACCAGATTTGCACGTCCGAATTTTTCGGACGATCGAATTCTTCCTGCTGCGTCCGAATCTTCTTTCGAATTTCTCTGGAAGAACAGTAACCATGCTGAAGACCAAAATTTGGACGACCGAATTTTTCTTCATGCGTCCGAATCTTCTTCCGAATTTCTCTGGAAGAACAGTAGCAAACTTTTGCTACCCAATTCGGACGACCGAATTTTATGGAATTGTGTTCAAACTTTGTAAAATCATTTGAAATCAATCTTCCAAGTATTTGAAATACATTTGATATATATGGATAACTTATTTAGACAAACATAAGTTTGAAAACCAAAATCAAACTCATTTGATCATATAAAGTTAACTTAAAAACTTTTAGGACACAAAACCACATTTACTAAGAATTCATTAAAAAACTTTTAAACTTAAGAAACCAATTTTATGCTCTCTTATGCATTCAATTGACTCCAAGACATACAAGTGTAGAGTTTACATAGATATTACCTATCATCATACCTACTCTACACTTCAAGTCTTCAATGCCTTGAGTTCATCTTTGAATAAACCTCAAAAGACTCATAGCTTACTGAGGTTGTTCTTGCTCTGTGTCTTGAAGGCAATGAGACTTCAAACTTCTTTCTTCATAAATCCTATCACACAATATAAACATATTAGTTCTCATCAATATTTGTCATTAATCAAAACTACATGATTTGCCCTTAGGGCTAACAAGATCACTTTACTTCTTCAATCCAAAAATCATATCACACAAGTTACTCAAATTAATCTACATCAATGTTTATATTAATAAAAACTCCAAGATTTGCCCTAGGGCCAACAATCTCCCTCTTTTTTAAGATGAAAAACTTTAATGCAAAATATAAAGGATTAAAAGAATATGGCATAAAAAAGTATAGATGTCAAAAAAAACAAAACAAAAAGGAATAGTGAAAATGGCACAAATCATGAGAAGCTAATGACCCAATAAACCTCATATGCCTCATTCCTTCATTCATACTAAAGGATTTAGCATTAAAGTATCAAAAAACATCTCTAAGGGAGGTTCTTAAAGATAGAAAATGACTTGTAAAGTCCCTCTAAGCTCACTTTTGAACGACTTGGCCTTGAAGAGAGATTAAGTCTAAATTCAAATTTGCAAGTTCGAGTTGTAAAAATTATAAGATATTGGCTACATTTTGATCAAATGAACTTACTCAAAGTTGTCCAATTAAGGTAGCAGATATTTTAAAGATATTTTGCAAAGTTTGAACACTACAAGAAAAAAGTAATTTTGAAATCAAAATTTGAAATCACAAAAATTAGTTTCTAATTAGAAACTGATTTGAAATCGCTAGGAAAACGGTTTCAAATCGATTTCAATAGGCTTCAAATAATTTTTATTTTTAATAAATTTTATAATCAGTTTCTAATTAGAAACTAATTAAAATCAGTTTCAAAATTTAATTTCTAAGCGGTTTCTAATCGATTTCTAATCAAGTATTTTTTATTTTTTAATGAATTTTGTAAACGGGTTCTGATCGGTTTAAAAGAAAAATCGGTATCTAATCGGTTTCTAAACCCTATACATTAGAGCAGTTCTAAATCGGTTGAAAAACCCTACTGCGGCTTCAAATCGATTTCTAATATGATTGTTGGTCTCAAATCAGTTTTTAATCAATTTCAAATATAATATTTAATATTAAGATTTGTAGATTATAATTAAGGTTAATGATTTGACATACTAGACCTTCGATGAATTTAAAAGAATTATTACCATCATATAATTAGTATATGTTTGTATTTTGATTATGCATATATATAATTATCTATAGTCGAGTAAACAGTTCTATAATGTATTTATTATGTACTATTTATGTTTAAGATATATGTTGATCTATATATACTTATTTTCAATTATTATATAATTATAATCAAATATGATACAAGTAATATATACTTAACACTCATATAAGTATACAAGTATGTAAAATAGTAATTATATATAATGTGAATATGTTTTTATACATTTGAAATCAAGTAAAGTGTGCTTCATCCAAAGCATTTGAGCACAACAACTACCGACAAATGATATATTCAGCCTTAACGGTAGACAAAGAAACACACGCTTACTTTTTACTATACCAAGAGACAAGATAACTACCAAGAAATTGACAATGATTACTAGTATTCCTACGCTTGACTTTATATTTGGCAAAATCGGTATCCAAATAAGCAACAAGATGAAAAAAAGATGATTTTGAAAACCACATGCCACAATCATAAATATCAACAAGATAACAAAGAATACGCTCAACAACAATAGGATGAGATTCCTTATGACAAGATTGAATCTAGCATATAAGCATACGACAAACGTTATGTCGGGCCTACTTAGCTTGAGTTATGAATCTACCATTTGTGGTTTGCTTGGTTTGAAGGTTAAGAAAGAAGTTGAGTTCTCCCATTGCCCATCTCAAATTAATTTTTCATCATCTTAGCAAACTCATCACAAGAAGACATGTCAGTAGCACAAAATATAATGTTATCAACATAGATTTGTACAACTAAGGGATCACTATTGCAAGAGTTTTTGATAAAAAGTGTTATGTCAACCAACCCTCTTGAAAATGCTTTTGAAAGTAGAAAGCCATAAGCCTTTCCTACCAAGCCCAGGGGATTGCTTTAAACTATACAAAGCTTTCAGAAGTTTATAAACATGATTTGGAAATTTTTTATGAGCAAAACTAGGTAGTTGTTCCACCTAGATTTCTTTAATAAAATTATTTAGAAAAGCACTTTTGACATCCATTTGAAAGATTTTAAAACCTTTTAAAAAAGAAATTTTGAAAAGCATTCTTATGGACTCAAGCCTAGCTACTGGAGCAAAAGTCTCATCATAATCTATAAACTCACCTTGATTGAATCCTTAGGCAACAAATCTAGCTTTATTTCTAAAAACTTCTCCGGATTCATTCAATTTATTTTTGAAAACCCATTTTGTGTCATTAATGAGGTGATCACCGGGTTTTGGGACAAGGTTTCAAAATTTATTTCTTTCAAATTGATTTAATTCATCTTTCATAGTAACAATACAAAAATCACCACACTCATCATCAATATTTTCAAACTCAATATGAGATAAAAGAGAAAAATTGTCAATAATGTACCTACTTCTTTTGACTCCTTAGGAGATATCACTAATGATATGCTCCTTATGGTGGCGTTTAACATATCTTAGGTCCTTTGTAAACTTTTGGTCACCAATTGGTTGACTTTCTGGCTCTTGTTCTAACATCTCCTCTTCAAGAGCATGACCTTCTATGGTTGATGCTTGAAGATGAGTTTGATCATCATTTATTGGAATATCTACATCATGTTCATCTCTTCTTTCATGATAAATGTAAGATTTATCAAAGCACATATGAATAGATTCTTCTACGCACTAAATTCTTTTGTAATAAACTCTATAGGCTTTTTCATAAGAAGAATAACCAAGGAAAACACATTTATTTGATTTTTTATTAAATTTACCTATATTATCACAAGCATTCAAGATAGAACTTGCAACCAAACACATTAAAGTAAGCTGCAGAGGAAGTTATACCAAAGAGAAGTTAAAAAAGATTTTTTTCCAAAAATGGTCTTAAAAGAACTTGGTTTATTACATCTCTAGCGGTGTTTATGGCTTAAGTCCAAAAATATTTTGGCAAAGAATTTTCATAGAGTATAGACCGAGCCATTTCTTGTAAAGTATGAATTTTCCTTTCAGCAACACCATTTTGTTGTGAGATTTTGGCTGTCGAAAAATAATGAGAAATACCATTTTTATCACAAAGCTTTGTAAAGTCTTGATTGTAAAATTTTCTCCCACTATCACTTCTATTGGAAATCAATTCGCAATGTAGGGAGGTTTGAACTTTTTTGAAAATGTTTACAAACTCATGAAAGGCATCATATTTTTTAGCAAGAAAGAGTACTCAAGTGGATCTTGAAAAATCATTAACTATCACATAAGCATACATTTTACCACCAAGGCGTTCTCATAGATCCAATTAAATCTATGTTAGTATGGATTTAAATCTATAGGCTTTTTTATAACAAGAATAACTAAGGAAAATACATTCATCCAATTTTCTATTAAATTTATCTAGATTATCATGAGTATTTAAGATAAAAAAACTTGAAACCAAATACATTAAAGTAAGCTACAAGGCAGTTATACCAAAGAGAAGTTTTTCATAAAAATTGTCTCAAAAGAACTCAATTCATTATATCACATGCATTGTTTATGGCATCGGTCCAAAAATATTTTGGTAAAGAATTTTCACAGAATATAGGTCTAGTCATTTCATGTAATGTATGAATTTTCCTTTCAGCAACACCATTTTATTGTGGGGTTTTGGTTGCTGAAAATTTAAAAGAAATGCCACTTTCATCACAAAGCTTTGTAAAGTCTTGATTGTAATGCGATTTCTCTCAAAATGCAATTTTGGTAAACCACTAACTAGTTGTTGAAAAGAATGTTTATTCAACAAATCCATACTAACATGATCAAGTCTCCTATTCGGTAAATAAAGATAATTATCACAACCTGCAAGACATTTAACATCGTTAGCAACAAATTCATCAAGATAAAACACATACTAATTACCAACATGATTTGCACCATAGATAGTTTTACAACTAACACCATCAAAAATAGTACAAGTATTTAGGATCCATGTGCCAACAAGTACTTTTCCTTTCTTGTTAGATTTCTTCTTCATTTGCTTAGCTTTTCTTTCTTCTTCCATAGCTTTAGGACAACCCGTTACAAGGTGCTCAATGCTCTTACATTCATAGCATTATGATCTAAATAATGATGAGAATTAACAACCTTCCTTTGAATAATCCCTATTCCTTATCGAGAAATTACTTTTTTAAAAACTTTTTAAATTTCTACACTACCTTTGTAAAACTTCTTGAATTTCTCCTCTACCATAGTCATTTCATCATCTTCAACATTCTTTTCTTCATCACTAGAGGATTTCTTTTGTTCACTAAAATTGTCATTTTCATTTGTTTTTATCTTCCAAGTCATTTAGCCTTTTGATCCAACAAGTTAATGAGTTAAAAAGAGGAAGTAAGTTATTAGTTAACCATGTTGTCCTGACACGCGCAGACCCTAGGTTCTTTTCCTTTTATATATATTTTTTTTTTGGGGAACCAAGTCACGTAGACTCCTATTTAACCCCCTGTTAAAGACAGGAAATGATAATCGCCGCAGACAAAGGCAGATCACTGGATGAGCCACCCTAGAACTTAGCAAATGGCAAAGAATAATTTATTTATAGCTAGGTGGTCATTGCGCTCAACTATATACTAACAAATACATTAAGAAATGGGGTGCTGCACCTAAAAGTTCTATGCCACGGTTACAAATATTAGAAAGAATATCAAAACCCGTCCTTAAACCCCTCTCCGTAAGAGGCTAGTTGAACAGGGTAAACTTAGGCTTTCAACTGCGGCCTGCCGCCGGAGCTCCAATGTGAGCAAGTAGTGGTTGTACATTATGATCTACAATGCCCACGGGGTACCGTACCCATCTTTATGTGATCTCTGCCATCTCCATGCAATCTGCAAACTCTCCTGGAGATCAGTGTATTTCGCCGTCCAGTTCAATTCAGCTGTTATCTTAGTTGGATCACTATATACTTCAGCATAATCGCCAGGCCTACGTGGAAGGTACTCGACCTTAATAGGAACTCCAGTTGCCCTTTTGCAAGCCTCCACAAACTCTTTTACTGATCTACCTGACCTCAGAAAGAAGGCGATGGCAATGTGAAATGACAAATTATGATTAACTCAGAAGTCCCTGGCAGATAAAGAATGCCTTACCTTTTCCTGTTCCAACATTGTAGATGCCTACGTGTCCAGGCTTTGCCTTCTCAAGGGCTTTCACATGGGCATCAACTAGATCTGTAACATCAATATAATCCCGTATGCAAGTTCCATCTGAAGTTTTGTAGTCTGTTCCTCTCACCTGCATGGCAGGAGAACTCCCAGTTATATTATGTATAATGTGATACCTTTACGGAGAAAAGACCTGAGATTCTTCACTGTTCTGCAGGCAGCATTAGTACTTTTCAAGATTACCACATGACTTCATGTTCCCTTGTCATTCAAAGAAAATTCACAAATAAGAACTGCATATGATATTTGAATTTTCTCTTGGATGAATTAGAGATAAATCAGTCGTTATAGATTTTCCAATCAACAAAAATAGAATTGACGTTTACAAATGATATCATGCAAAAGTCAAAGGACAATAATAATAATAATAATAATAATAATAATAATAATAATAATAATAACCTTAAGCCCAGGAATGATTCCTCGAGCGGTATCAAAGCAGGCACCAGATATCCGTCCATGCTCGCGTAGTTCCAGTCGAGGAGCTTCTCCTAGTCTTCCATCTGGATCCGAACCAATCACGTTGAAGTATCTGAAATTCAAATATTTAGTGTCACAATGGGTGATTTTCAGCTCTGCTAACATCGCGTAAGGAAATCCTCAACACCACTGCCTGCCCGGAAAGATTTATTATCCCTCAGCCTTATGATTAAAATACTGCAGTTGAACCCTTAGCACACTTTTTGCATAATAACTGTTAGAAAATCTTTATAATTAATCATGTAAAAAATAGGAAAGTTTTCTAAAAATAGAATATAGGAAAGTTTCCTAAGATTGAAATTAGCAGCTGTAACTTATTGTTGTCAAATATTTAGAAATAGGATATTTAACTAATATTGTTTTCAAAATCAGTTTAGAAAAATTTGTATATAAAGTCCTACTCATGTAATCAAAGAATACTACATCAAGAGACATTCTTTCTCTTCTTTTCAGATTTTGTCATGGTATCAGAGCAAGACTCAATCTGAATTTTTTTCTCCCGGCCTTAATTGCCTTCTTTTTCGACCTTAATTGCCGATTATCCGGATTGTTTTCTGGTATTTATTGTTAATTTCGGCCTTCATTGCCGAAATAATCACTGCCGAATCCACGTCGTAACCGTTGTCAAAGTCACGACGAATTTTCGCTGATTATTCTGTCCATATTAGTCGGAAGAGGTGATTCAAACCGTTGTCAAAGAAGAACAACATAGTCAAAGACACGTGTCGATTTCAGATAAGATGTCAGAAAAGTCAGGTATTTGTTCTTTGGTATATTCAGGTAAGTTTCCTCTTTCTATTGGATTGAATGTTTCAGATATAACTCTAACCAATTCTTGGATTATTGATTCTGGAGCAACCGACCACATGACCCATTCATCCAAACATTTCTCAACCTATACCCCATGTCCGAGCAATAGGAAAATAGTCACAGCCAATGGATCCCTAACAACTGTTGCTGGAGTAGGAGATGTCCAAATAAGTCCATCATTGACCTTGAAAAATGTTCTTCATGTTCCTGAATTATCTATTAGTCTTATCTCCATCCAAAAACTTACCCAAGATTTGTGTTGTAATGTGATTTTTAACAGTAGTTATTGTGTATTTCAGGATAAGAATTCGGGGAGGATGATTGGACAGGTTAGGGAACGAGATAACCTCTACTTTCTTGAGATACCAAGTCAGTCCAAAGTTCCGTATTCCTTTATGTCAGAATCTGTCCTGTCTAATAAAAAGAAGATTTTACTGCATCATTCCCGCCTAGGACATCCTTCATTTATAATTATTAAGACCTTGTTTCCCTCATTATTTACAAATTTGAATGTTGAGGATTTTCATTGTGAAGTGTGTGAGTTTGCTAAACATAAACGTGCATCTTTCCCAATTAACAATAAAAGAAGTCATGTTCCTTTCTATCTCATCCATAGTGATATTTGGGGTCCGTCTAATATTCCTAATGTTTCTGGGGCAAGATGATTCGTTTCTTTTATTGATGATTGTACACGTGTCACTTGGTTATTCTTACTTAAACAAAAATCAGATGTTAGCACCATACTTCCAAAATTTTGTTCCATGATCAAAAATCAATTTGGAGTCACAATCAAAAGATTTAGGTCAGATAATGCCAAGGATTACTTCAATCAAATTCTTACCCCATACTTTCAGAAAGAAGGAATAGTCCATGAGTCATCATGTGTAACAACTCCACAACAAAATGGGGTAGCTGAAAGGAAAAATGGCCATATTCTTGAAAAAACCCGAGCACTCTTATTTCAAAACCATGTTTCAAAAGCTTTTTGGAGAGAAGCCATTCTTACAGCAACTTACCTTATAAATTGATTGCCTTCTAAAATTTTAGATCTCAAAAGTCCTATAGATATCCTCTCATCTTTTTATCCAAACCTAAAGACTACAAACAATCTTACTCCAAGAATTTTTGGGTGTATAGCCTTTGTTCATGTCCATGGTCCAAATAGAGAAAAACTAGATCCAAGAGCTCTAAAATGCATTTTTGTAGGCTATTCACCAACCCAAAAAGGGTATAAATGTTATCATCCTTCCTCAAAGAAATTCTATGTCTCCATGGATGTCACATTTAGTGAACACGAATCCTATTTTTCCAATCCTTATCTTCAGGGGGAGAACTCGACTAGAGAAGATAAGGAAAGTTTTCTGAACTTAGATTTGACAATAAATCCGGTACCTTCTAGTTCTGAGTCAAATTCTAAATCCATGCATAAAAATCACTCAGAATCTCATGATTTGACAATAAATCCGGTATCTTCTAGTTCTGAGTCCAGTCATGAATCCATGCATAAAAATCCCTTAGAATCTCATGAATCCATGCATAAAAATCCCTTAGAATCTCCTGATTTGATAATAAACCCTCTACCTTCTAGTTTTGATCACAGTTTTGAATCCATACATAAAAATCATTCAAAATCTCCTGATTTGTCATCTTCCCCTAAGTCTCTTAATTCTTCACCATCCAAGTTATTGCCAGTCCTAAACCCTAATCATGTGTCTCACTCAACTCCGGAAACTGGGAGATTTGACAAGGTGTTTTCAAGAAGGAAAGTGGTTGTTTCAGAGCCTACGCAGGTTCAGGAATCCAACTCAAATCCTTTGAATGAGGTAACAATTTCTAACCATTCATTACAAAAAGAAAATGATGCTCAAGTGAATAATGATGATCTAAACTTACCAATAGCTGTTAGGAAAGGAACTCGAGAATGCACAACACGGCCATTATACCCCCTTTCAAATTTTCTATCTTTTAAAAATTTCTCACCAACTCACAGAGCCTTCCTTGTAAGCCTCAATTCTATTACCATTCCTACCAGTTTATCTGAAGCATTGTCTAATGAAAAGTGGAGAGGAGCTATGAATGTTGAAATGGAAGCCTTAGAAAAAAACAAGACTTGGGAGTTGGTAAGACTACCAGCAGGAAAAAGACCAGTGGGTTGCAAGTGGGTATATACGGTGAAATATAGAGCAGATGGGTCAATTGAGAGATATAAAGCCAGATTAGTGGCCAAAGGATATACTCAGACTTATGAAATTGACTACTTAGAAACTTTTGCTCCAATTGCCAAAATGAATACCGTAAGAGTATTGTTGTCAATAGCTGCTAACTACAGTTGGGAGCTACAACAGTTTGATGTCAAGAATGCATTCTTGCATGGAGACCTAAAGGAGGAAATTTACATGGAAGTGCCACCTGGCTATAGAAAGAACTTAGGTGCTCATACTGTGTGTAAATTGAAGAAGGCATTATATGGCCTCAAGCAATCACCAAGGGCATGGTTTGGGAGATTTACAAGGGTAATGTTGACTATGGGATATAAACAAAGTCAAGGGGATCACACACTCTTTATTAAACATTCTTTGTCATGAAAAATTAATGTTCTATTGGTATATGTTGATGACATAATAGTGACCGAAAATGATGATAAAGAAAAACGAATTTTGAGTCAATGCTTGGCTAAGGAGTTCGAGATTAAAGCACTGGGAAGGTTGAAGTATTTTCTTGGGATTGAGGTTGCACACTCTAAGAAGGGAATTTTTATCTCTCAACAGAAGTATGTTACAGATCTTCTAAAGGAAACAGGCAAGTCCGCATGTAAACCGACAAGTACTCCCATAGATCCTAATCTCAAGCTTGGAATTGCAGAGAAAAATGCAGCAGTGGACAGGGAAATGTATCAACGCCTTGTGGGAAGACTCATTTATCTTTCTCATACAAGACCAGATATAGCATATGCAGTGAGTGTGATTAGTCGATTTATGCACAGTCCAAAAAATATTCACTTGCATGTGGCTCATAGGATACTTCAATATCTTAAGGGAACACCAGGAAAAGGTATCTTGTTCAAAAGAAATGGAGAATTGATACTTGAGGCCTACACTGATGCTGATTATGATGGGTGCATTGTAGATAGAAGGTCAACCTCTGGTTACTATACATTTCTTGGTGGGAATCTTGTGACTTGGAGAAGTAAAAAACAAAGTGTGGTGGCTAGATCTAGTGATGAGGTAGAGTTTCGAGCAATGGCTCAGGGCGTGTGTGAGTTACTTTGGTTGAAGATTATTCTACAAGATTTGAAGATTAAATGGGATGGCCCAATGAGACTCTACTGCGATAATAAGTCTGCAATCAACATAGCACATAATCCAGTGCAACATGAACGAACTAAGCACATTGAAATTGATAGACACTTCATCAAGGAAAAGTTGGATAGTGGTTTGATTTGCACTCCTTATGTGTCTACACAAGGACAGCTAGCTGATGCGTTGACAAAAGGATTAAATAACTCAGTTTTCCAAGCAATTGTTTCCAAGCTGGGAATGGAAAATTCCTATTCTCCAGCTTGAGGGGGAGTGTTGGAAAATCTTTATAGTTGATCATGTAGAAAATAGGAAAGTTTTCTAAAAGTAGAATATAGGAAAGTTTCCTAAGATTGAAATTAGCAGCTGTAACTTATTGTTCTCAAATATTTAGAAATAGGATATTTAACTAATATTGTTTCCAAAATTAATTTAGAAAAATTTGTATATAAAGTCCTACTCATGTAATCAAAAAATACAACATCAAGAGACATTCTTTCTCTTCTTTTCAGATTTTGAAATATTTAGTGTCACAATGGGTGATTTTCAGCTCTGCTAACATCGCGTAAGGAAATCCTCAACACCACTGCCTGCCCGGAAAGATTTATTATCCCTCAGCCTTATGATTAAAATACTGCAGTTGAACCCTTAGCACACTTTTTGCATAATAACACAGAAATATTATCAACTTTGAGCTTATTAATGTGACCTTTGAAGAATATTTCACTATGATCTGATGCTTCAGGAATTTATTATTAGCTCAGTGCCACATTGAAAATGGGAAAAAGTAAAATTCAAGAATGAAAAAGTAAAACACACTCCACATGACACGCCCATCATCACCTGGCAGTCATAAAACACTTGCATATCCAATTCCTCACCGAAAAAGAAAAAGCTTTTACTGCAATAATTGCAACAATAGTGACAATGGGATGTTAAGGAAGATATCTTACATAATATGTAAAACAGAAAGCTAGAAAGAGGCAAACAAAACAATAGTAAACCTCCAAAAAAGCCCAATCATAGCCTAAATACTACTCCAAGGAAATAGACAAGGAAGATTTCTGACTTTTGCTCTTAAATATATGGCTAACAAATTTATCAAAGAAAAATAAAACAAATTATAAGAGACAAACAGGTGATCTTTCTAATTCTTATTGACACATTTCAATTTTCTGGAATAACAAATCACTGGAAGCATGAGGGGTTGAATGTTCAGAATTCATCAATGTGACAATGGTTTCAGGCACTTCACAAACTTTTCTTCATAGACATTTTTCTTGATATCTATACAAATTTATACATCTATTATCAAATAGCAGACAAAAGAGAACCAACAATATTGATGTTCCGTTAAATGTATAACGTATAAGTAACAAGAGGAAACATATCAGAGTAAGGAAAAGTGTAAATTTAGATTCAACACCTCAAAATCATGACAGCCATATCTGAGTTTTTATGAAAATCCAGAATAATGTCCTCTGCCATCTTCTTGGCTTTGCCATAAGGATTAATTGGGTGCTGCAACACAAGTGTCAGAAGTTTCAGCGCAAACATAACAAATAGCGATGTCATCACCATAGTTTCAGAATGGCGTCATTTAAGAAGTCTGCAGAAAACCTCTAGAACTTTCACCTGTGGAGTTACTTCAGTAATAGGCATCTTCTCAGGCTCTCCATATGTTGCACATGTACTAGAATATATCAAAGTATGCACACTATGTGCAACCATAGCCTCCAATAGAATAAGAGTATTTGATGTAATATTGTGGTAATACCTGTGTTATCACGAACACTTAACATAAGAAACAAAGAAATAGCAACCATAAGAAAAGATTATAGCAGTTAAAACCACACCACCAGCAAAAAGAAGGAAGTTGAACTTGAGGGAAAAATCAAATACACTAGTAAGAGGGGGGAAGCATAAAAAAAATTGAGAAAAAAATATTGAAAGGGATCATGCAATAGAACCTCAAAGAACTTTCTCATCCTATTGTAAGCCAGAAAAAGTGCAACTTTCTCATCCTATTGTCAGGCAAGAAAGTGCAACTCTCTACACATCACACGTACACATATCCAGATTTACACAAAATGCACAACAAGGGTAGAAGAAAATACATCCTTCTATTTGTTTCTTATTCGAGAACTATCATTTTCGAGCAATAGTAAATTGCAAGCCTATATTCACACTGATTTAATGTGCATAAGACATTCTTGCACGTTCTCTTTAGGGCTTTATGCGATGAATCCTTCTTTGAATGGTCAAGAAGCTCAGGCCGTAAAAATTTAATACTAATTCAATTATTTTTATTTCTAGGAAGTCCAGAGGAGGTGCTTTGACGTTTAAATGTGCATGGTTTAAAGAGAGACATAAAAAATTTAGCAAAAAGGATCTCTCCCTGTCATTCCTCTCCTCCAGAAGTAACACAAAGACATGCAAACTTGCATGGATCTGTTTGAATGTACCCACAACCAACAGGTTACACAAGATAGGAAGAGATAAGGCTTGATATTGATTTGTCCAACAGAGCCTATAATCATGAACTGATCAACAATATCTAAAATCCTATCCAAATGCAAAAGGAAAAAAAAAAGGGTACAAATGAACAAAAGGAAATCATGAACATTCTCTTGCTAGCTTTCAGATGTCAGCAACTGCTGGAATCATGTCAAAATTCTCAAATTTTTTGAACTTCTACTTTCAAACAAACACAAGATGTAAAATACTTAACGACTACACTTCATATTTAAAACAAAAGGTTTCCTACAAATGAATACTTCACAAGACAGTGGCTATCTCAAAGCAAAAAACAAAAAATAACAAGACATCCACTAGATCATTCAATACTAACTTGAGTGGATCAAGGGTGCTTTCGCCAACATATGCCACAGCTGCAAAATGAATCACTGCATCAATTGCATTTTCTGAAAATATTTTTTGCACCTGAATATATGATTTAAGGCAACAAGTTGCAGAATGAATTAACGTATCAATATGACACAATATTAAGCAATAACAGAAAGGAAACAAGGATACAGCTTTTGCATCTCCCAAGTCAGCATATATAAATTGTAGTTTCCCAGGTTCAGGAAATAATTGCTGTAAAACCCTTATGGCACCTAGGTTTCCACGTGAGAGGTTGTCCTGCATAGGATCATGGATAAAATGTTCATGCATACAAGTGAAAAAAGTATTTTTCTTTTTTCTTTAGCAGATCTGTTTAGAGATATACCACTATTGTCACGCGGTAGGAATCCTTTAGAAGCCTTAGAGAGGCGTGAGAACCAATATAGCCAGCACCTCCAGTCACTAAGACATGTGTAACTCCAGATTCATGACGAGAGAACTGAGAAAGTACAGGATGTAAATTGGAAAAATATAATATTCACTAAAATAAAGCTCCAGAAAATTGTTGGCAGCAACTAAAAGAAACCATAAGATCAAATGCTGCGAAGGCCCCAGATCAAATTACAGTTAACACAAGAAACGATTACCAAAAAGATTGCATAATCTTCATAGAAATAGAACTGTAGAAAATTGGGTGTTGGAGCAGGAGGTTCCAATAACTTTACCTCCATCAAAAAAATAAAATAAAATAAAAGACTCCTGTTAGCAGCACGAAGATTTACCAAAATACAGATAAGAAAACAATGACCTGCTTTGTCCAAAATTTATCTTTTAGAGTATTACATGACCAAATGAATTGCCAAAAGTGGTGCTCTAGTTGCCTGCAGTTATAGGACAATATTGTATACTATAGAAGAATTAAGCTAAAAAGTTCATAAAGTTGGTGGTTCAAATACATCAACCAAACCAGCAGGTTTTCCTCTATGATACCCAATACAACTAGATTACATGATTAGCCGTCCTAAATACTCTCAAGTCAGCCAGAGCCAGGCAACTAACCTTTCATGTTTTGCATGGTCAACAGAAGTGTATAAGCAACTGGAGGTTAAACAAAAACTGCAATCAGGTGCAGACTTTAGCATAAACAATGCAGATTGTAAGATCTGAAAGTCTGGGTTTAAAACATAGCAACATATGAGGAGGTATTCTCTAAATGTTCAGCCTGACATAAGGCTGGTATCATCAAAGGGAAACCTACTAAGAAGGATATAGATGGCATAGCTTTATTTTTACTAGATGTCTTGAAAGTTCCTCGGCTTTCCTTAGTCTGGTTTATGAAAGGAATTCCTAGGTGTAAGTTCATATTGTGATTGGTATGAAAAAACAAACTGTATACAGGTGATGGGTTGTTTAAATCTGTTGTCGCAGCAAGTAGTGTGTTCCCTAGTCAACAAGTAGAAGAATCCTGTCACCACCTTTTTTTTTTTTTTTTTCCCTAGAGATTTCTGCTGTTGTTTGGTCTTAGATAGAGATGGTGATATTGCAGCCTGGCATACATGGCAAGTGGTATCATGTTTGGCAGAGAATTATTCAACAATATACTGGACATTCCTTCCCAAGTGATATGAGAATGCAGGTACTATCCATTGTTGTTTATCCAATTTGCCAAGCAAGGACTCTCTTTATCATTTGGTGATGAATATACGATGCTGCTACTGCTGTCATTGCACTTAGGGGGGCAATTCTTTATTGGAGGAAGGTTCCTAAATCAAATTGGTTGCTTAGTAATAGTGTAGGTATGGGACAAAATAAATTCAAGAGTAAATAAATCTGCATTGATTGTATTGAGTTGTAGCACGGGTTGTTATTTTGGCTGTAATCACTGTCATTTTTTGTGAAATAAAATTTTTACTTATCAAACCAAAAAGAGAATAACAAAAACGAAAACAGAAACAAACAAATAATGACCAGGTATGAGGTAACTGAAACTATCTGTAAACATTATCTACTGCTTATATAAACCAGCAGAGAAACTCACCAGAAATAAATACAACATGAGTAGGTAAGCTAGAATTCCTATTCACTGTTACAGCTGATCCTAATCCTACCCATTTAGAGCCAGACTCCAATCTGCACTCTAAAGGAAAATAGATATCCCTTGCACTGTTGAATGGAAGACTATCTATCTAATGCTAAAGTTTTCAAAGGTACGTAGGAGTTCCTAAAGTCTATTTCTGAGTGTAAATTTTGGTAATAATTGTAGGAATGGGACTTATACAGGTTTAGGCTGGCTAACTTCTTGCACCTTTCCGACGTCAGGAATTCAAAAATGTCCTCATTGAGCCCAAAATTTGTACCAAATAAAACTCCTGCATGAAAGGAAGTTTCACTAACATAGGCTTGCAGTGAACGAAGCCCAAATTCCAATGATATAAGATGTCAATCCTTTCCTTTTCCTAGATATGCAGGAAACAGCTCGAGCAAGCAGAAAAGACAGGCCAATAGAGTTTTATATAAGGGCAAAAAATCCTGGCGCCCCTTAAATTTTCAATTATGTCCAGCTTCTAACACCTAGACTCTCACAACATACACCCATAGCCCTTCCATCCAAAAGCTCCATTAGATGACCCACAAAATGCTATCACATGCACCTCACCTAAATTTTGTAAGGGCATTCTTTGTTTTAACAGCACGTAATTGGTTGGTTATCTTGCAGTGCATTATTATTGAATATGGTTTGTATTATTGGGATGGTATGAAACTTCTTCATATACTCCCTTCGTTTCAAAATATATATCCTAATTTCTTTTGTGGTCTTCTATTTCAAAATATTTTCCCTCTTTCTATATAAAAGATTGATTTATTATATTTTTTCCAAATTTTCCATTGTTTCCAACTAACCATTTAAATGCTTTTGTTTTCCTAACACCATTCATTTTCCAATCAACCAATTAAACCACCAACCTCCAATATTAAATTTGACTTTATAACACTAATAAAAAACTTTTAAATGTTGGCATTTTGAACATTTATCTAATTTTTCTATGAAATTTGTCAAAACCTTAATTCTCATGTAAACTCAAATTATAACATAAATTTGAAACAGAGGGAGTATTAGTCTCTTTGCCATGTCTTTTCTCATCGGTTGGCATATTTGAAACAGCTTGTCCGTTCCAACTGCATTATTTATGCATAACTATTGCACAAAAAAAATGAACAGGTTAGAGATGCCTAAAACAGAAAACCACTTTTCTAATTTCGGAGAAGAAAACTAGGGCATTTTTGGATGGAAGGGCAACGGTGTACATCGTGAGAGCCCATTCATTTGAGAAAAAGTCAAAGTCCATTTACTTGAGAAAACTAGGCGAGCCTAGTTAAATTGTAATTCTGAGGTCCCATTTACTTGAGAAAGCTAATGCAACTAACAAATAAGAGAAGATAAAAGTATATACCGCACTTGGAGCATTGAAACTTGGGGATTGTTTCAGCATAAGAATACATAATGCTGTGAGGACGGCAGCCATAAGAATTTTCACTACGTAACTGGTTTTTTTCTTTGGATCCACATAATCCATGCCTGCAATTAAGAGTAAAACATTACTTTAAACCCATAGAAAGGAATTATTCAAAAAATATATCGTAAAACATAATAAATCTGTAATCATACTTATGACATCACTTCAGAGTACTGAACCACACAAACCAGTATAAAGTTCCACAGCAGCTGAGTGAAAAATGTGTAGAACTAGAGCTCCACTGCTACCAACATTCAGAAAAGACAAAAAAGAAGCAAAATTTCCAGAAAGGCAGAAAAAATTCAAAAGTCCTGTTTTTTTCCTTTTAAAAGTCCGAACACTTCAGTTTCCTGTTAAAGAAATTAGTTTATAGATTTAGGGAGAAAAGATATTCCAAGGAGCAATCTGCTAAGCTTATGACAAAATAGAGTTACCAGATATTCAATTACATGCCATCAATGCACAAAGTTAACAGTGAAAAACTATTGAATTTAGAAACTGCTAGTATTCATGAATATTAAGAAAAAGAAAGAAACAAAAGATTTCCATTGAGGAACTGCTTACCTCCCAAAGACATAGATCTATTAGACCTTGCTTGAGTCCTTATCCTGGTAAGATTTAGCATTTGCAGAACTTCTCCAATGCTTGTGAAATCAACAGAGCAAATTAGAACTCAACGCTCCGACATCAATTAGGCGCAGAAGATCCCTCTCAGTATAACTGCTATACCACATCAGTACAACATTTCCATTCAAAATTCACAAAACAACTAAATTCAATAAATTATAAACTGAAAACAGAATTATGTTACAACAAGCTAAGAGAAACAATAAAAAACTGCAGGACAAGGAGACTAAGGTGGGCCCTCTACGATGTAAAAGGCAGGCATAATTTTCAACCAAATAGTTGTCGAATCGAATTGAACCCATCAGCGCTGCCTTAAAGTTTACGAATTATTATTTAAAAAAAATAAAATAGAACCCGAAATTAATTTAACATCATTAAAATTTTTATTTCGAGAAAATAACAGAATCAAACCTCAACAACTATACGAGCAAAAGAGATGGGGGCAAAATTTTTTCAGCAAAAGTAGTTGAATGTTAGGTTCAGAAATCCAAATACAGGTGTTCGGTTCTCTTTTCATACTTCTCCATTTTTACCTCAAATGATCACAAGATCCGTGAAGCCGAAAGAAGGGCCAACGGAAAGAGAAAGAGTCTAAATCAACAGCAGACCGAAAACAACAAAACAAAACGGAAGAAAACTCCAAGAAGTTCTTCCCATTGGCACTGCTACTCATACCAGAAACAGCACTCATCATGCATATAACAAATCAAGAAAGAGCAAGCAAAATCTATTCTGAAAGACTTGAGTTGAATTTGAGTAGGGACCGAGATGGCGAAGCCTGATGGTAGAGAGAGAGTGGAAACGTACAGGGAGTAGAGAGATGTTGAGGTTGGCGTCTCGTGCTGCAGCGCAGGAATTTGAATTGTCAATTTAGAGAGTTTGGGCCCTCTCTTCTGCCACTCAGAATGTAAGCACAGCGAGAAGAGAGAGAAATATATATTTGAGTATTTATAATGTAGAGCAAGACGCGGATGCTGCTGTTTGTTATGTCTTTTGTGTGAAAAGGAGATTATTATATGTAGAGGGATGTAACGACGGAGAGTTGCGTCCCAACAGATGTTCGCGGCCGGTTGGCACACTTGACACTCTAGATATAGTAGTGTGCAGAGTATATTAAAGAAAATTATTATAAATCTATTGGTATATATTAATTATTTGTATAAAAAATTAAAATAAAAAATAAAAAATAAAAAATATAATGAAAGAAAATTAAAAAAATTATTAAAAATTTTAAAAAATTAAAATTTTATTGAAATTTTTACCATACACAATTACAAAGATACTCCATATAATTTATTTATAGAATTGAAAGTAACGTTTCTCATTATAGATTATTATTATGCTCATTTATAGCATACATATCTTACTTCTTATAATTTTTTATATTTTTAAGATAATTGAAGTAATAGAGATAATAATTTATAAATGATAGATATTACAATTTTAATTGTAACCTCCTAACTTTTTATACTCCATAACCTCAAATATAAATTAAAACTTAGCATAATATGTATCCACATAATTGACATATTCATAACACTCCCCATTATATATCCATTTACATAAAAAATATGCATTCTTAAAACTTTACTAACTAAAAAAAGACCTAGTGAAAAAAAAATCTACTGAAGGAAAAAAGTATACTATTCTTTGTGTCATTATTGTTCCTCCTAATGAGATAATCTTATGAGATTGCTTAACTTACGTATTTCAATCAAATGTTATTGTCGGTAATGTTTTAGTGAATAGATTTATCAAGTTCTCACATATTTGAATATATTGTGTACATAAATATTACATATCTTCTGGAGTTTATAAGTTAAAAGAACCTTGGTAAAAATATATTTTATCATATTTTCTTTGATATATTTTCAAATTTTACAATCATCTAACAATATAGTTAGAATTTTTTCTCAAATGATGCATGATTATCTCGAATATAATAATACATTAATCATGATTACACATATTTTCAACAACCTTTATGAATTTCTATTTCTTCCATATGAGTCAAAGAAATGGTTGTTACAATCAATAAGTGTCTAAAAATGACATGGTTTGTATGAATCATATAAAAAACTTATACCTTGTAATACATCTCAACATGAGTTAGATTCTCTCAATAATTCTAGATAAACCATCTCAAATAGCTATCAAATGACAAGTTTTATACCATCTAAAAACTCATTGATTAGAGAAAAACCAGAATAGACAATTATGTGCATGCTGGCAAGTACATTCATGCACTAACTATGCAAAGTATGTTACTTTAGGACTAAAGAGTTCTTCAATATCCTTTTATAAATACAAAACATCATTGATATGCCATGTCCATGTGAAGCATTTTTAAGATATTCAAACAAAAAAATATTGATTTTTCAAAATCCCTTGGTTACAAAAACAATACTTGCTTTTATAAATTATTCAGAAAAAATATCTTGATCATCTAATCCTACTTTCTTTTGAGTATTTTATTTTCAAAAAACAAGACAACACTCATAGTTGGAATCATATAACTATAGAATTCATATATTTATTCTGCTAGGATATCTATTAAATAGAAAATATATAGCTAAAATTTTAGGTTGAACAACTCTAGAAAAGTTGTTTAAACAGTCAATTTGCAATTCTATGCAAATGAACAATTTTTAAACAAAACTTCTATTTATTAATGCTTGTACATAGATAAACTAATGAAGGTCATAGATAATATATTTTTTTGATTGATTATTTTCTTCCTCTAATGTGAAGAACACTATACCAACAAATTGCGCAATAAGAATATCTTTTGATAAAAAAAACACAAGTATAGCTACATATAGACTTTCTTATACATGGATATTCTCGATCATTCTTTAATAAGAATTCACAAAGACAATCTCATTATATTCTATAGGAACAATCTACTTTTATACTTCAAGCATATCGAGTCCATCAATGACTTCAAATATAAATGTCATTATCAAATGACAACAATGATAACCACATATTAAGTATATCGTGCACTATTAATTATATCCACCAAAAAAAAATATTTCTTCATAATCAATGCCGGACTCTTACAAAGAATTTTTTGCTACAAGTTGTAGTAAATACTTACTTTTAATAGGTCGCAATTTATTCGCAAATATCTATGTACAATTCAAGTGTATACTTCCTACTAGGAAATTTTGTATACTTCATGTGTACTTGTGAATCGTACGAACATTTTATATTTCTTATACAAACTTTATCATTTCGACCTTGCAGACTTCAATTAAAAATATCTTCATTCTAAATCAATATATTATGCATATTAATATCATTTGATGTCTTATACTTGTATGATTCTAGCAGTTTCTAATCATGTTGAGATCCCATCATTGTCATAGTTTTAAGTACCTAAATTTCTTCTAAAAATAATACACTAGTCATGTTTGAGAAGAAATTATGCTAAATTTACACCTTCTCAACTTAATATATATAACTATTTTAAGTATTTGCTCCAGTGAAGACTTATCTACCATGCTCAAAGTAGCCATAATATTTTGTTTCATTTTTTCATACCAGTCATATATTTTTGTTATCATTGTTATACTCATCCGCCACCGCAGACAGTGTTTTTCAGCAACAAGAGTCATGTGTAGCACACATGACCTTTTTTTAGGGGTAGAATAGTTCATTTAGGATTGTTTCCCTACAATAGTATGATGACTCTCAACTAAGCTTGTTAAAAATTAAAAATTTTCTCACCAACCCTCCAAATAAGTTGTAGGTTTGTTATAGGTGAAAAAGTTAGAATTTTAATGCCAGTTGCTCTTCCTGCCGCTACAGAGATATTGGCTATGGAGAGCTCATTTTTTTTACAACTTTATATGTATCTCATTGTCGTAAGCTATTGAAGAGCAACTAAAAATGGCATCGTCTAGCTCAATAAGCTCCACTTCTTCAGGGAAATCCTCCAAACTTTGTTATTGCAAGAAACTTGCCAATATTCGTTCATCATGGTCTGACACAAATCCAGAGAGAAGATTTCATGGACGCGCAACATTTCGAGTAGGAAATTATAGTTCTGGGTTTTGTTTAATTTGGCTCATGTACTTGTCAAAATTTTATAAGAAGGCACTAAAATTTTAGTTTGGCAATTGAACACAGGAAGGCAAAGGGTGCAGATTTTTTGAATGGCTTGACCTCCTCTCCCCCCAAGTGCCCTTGAGCAGTTAGGATCAGTCCCAGGTTATTACGGAGGCAAGACAAGATGGATTTAGAGTTGAGAAACTTGAAGGAAAAGCTGAAAATGTATTACACTATAATAGGGATTTGCCTAATTGTTATTCTTTGGACTGTGACAACTTTGTTGTTTAGAAGTTTCAATAATGGAAAGTAATATTGCGAAACCAAAATATGGAATGTAATGGTTTAAAGTTAGATAGTGTTTTTGGATTAGGCTATTTGGAAGTTGCAATTTGAAGATTGGGTTGGAATGTAATGGTTTAAGTTTTAGATTATGTGGATTAGGTAGTTTAGAAGTTGCAATTTAAGACTTTTCCATGAAATGAAGTACGATAGACATTATAATGACTACTTTTGTTTCCCACAAAATGTTTAGAAGTAGCAAACTATATCCAATATAAATTATAGTACTGACGATAAGGACTAAAAAAGATAGCAATAATCACACATATACAAAAAGGCCTCAAAATGATATGTCATAATCACAGTACTAACAGAAAGGCCTCAAAATGATAGCCATAATCACAATAAGCTCTCATTCCCTTTCTACTTGTCCAGAAAGGTAAGCTTGCTGACTGTTCCTTCAACTTTTCCACATATTTCTGAATTCTAGGATATATTAAGCCCTCTTTCTTTCTCATCCACTCCTTCTTGACCTCTTGCCTATTTATAAGATAAGTTCTTAAAGGCTTTAGCATTTTGAGAATTGGTTTAGACCTAGCTTGTAATATTGTAGAATTGAAACTTTCACACATGTTATTTAAAAGCATATCATACCTTGTGTAAAACTTGAAGAATGCCCTTGACCAATATGAGAGAGGTGAGCTAGTGAGCAACCAGTCATGTGCCTTGACATCCAAAGTTTTCATTGTAGCCATGTTATCTTCAAATTCGTTGGGATGTTTAGCCCTAGCACAAGCCCAAAGATGCTCCTTTAATACATGCTTTACAAACCATTTCTTGAAGTTGTTGCGCAAATGTCTAACACAAAATCTGTGCTTTGTTGTTGGACATACTTTTGCAATTGCTGGAATTAGGCCCTACAAACAATCAAAATTTTTTGCGATGAACTAGTGAACCTAATGCACTTGGTAATGAAAGATTCTAGAAAAATGCAATCTAAATTCTAACCTATTATCTATCTGACATGAAAGTCCACTTCTCCTATTCATGTATACCAAGATCTAACATTAATAACTCCAAAAATCATTTCTTGGTCTCTTTAGTTTCCATCTCAACAATTGCAAACACAATCGGATATATTGAATTATTTGGATCAATCCTAACAGCCGTCAATAAGACACATGGATATGGTCTTCTCAAGTGAAACCCATCTATAAAAATAACCTTCCTACACCTTTTTATAAAACCTTCTCTCAGTGCTTCAAGACACAAGTAGAATCTTTAGAATCGCTCTTTTAGTTTACTGTTTGTTTCAGTTGACATAATCATAGTGGTTCTGTTGTCAGAATTCCTTAACTCCTAAACATAGTCCAGAGTTTGGTATATTGATCCTTATAGCTTCCTTCATTTATTTCCTAGCCTTTGCTTTTACTTTGTACACAATATCTGTTGTGATGTTGAAATTTAAATCCTTATGAACATTTTTCATGAAATCTTGCACTGCAACATCCTTACTTGCCCTAAAACCCTCAATGTAACCTTTTGCCAAGAATGTTGGGCCTAACAATTTAACATCACTTGATCTGCTACACTTATGCTCATCCTGAATTATTTTAATCTGAAATCTGTACTTTCAAGAATTTTTTATGCAAAAATATGCCAATTGCATTCCTTTCCAAAACAAACAGCTTGAATCCTACAAGAAACACTTCGCACAATCCTTACTAACTTACCCATCTTGACCTTGTGTGATTTTACTACATCCTTAAATTCTTTTTTGCTGCTAAATATCATCCCAGAAATAAATTTGGATTTTTCATATCAATTTTAAGCATGAACCTCACATGTCTCAACTTTGAATGTTACAATTCACAATCATCTGACTCAAAGGAACTTTGACTCCCCAACTCAAGAGAATTGTATTCATCTAAATCATCAAAAATTACTACACCCTAATCCATGAACAAATTCACATCTTCATATTGTCTTTCTGTAGGAAGCCCTTCTTTTCTAGTGCTTGTTGGATTTTGGTTGTCCTACTCTTGTTGATCCATATCATCAATTCCCCTTACAGTTTTATTTAGCTGCAACCCTCTTTCATCCTTGTTTTTGCTCCAACACATCTCTGTTTATTCAAATCAGACCAAATGCTTTCTTCACTCTCACTTTTCTCAAATTCAAAATCAATGAATGAACTACACACTGAGGAGAAGGAACTATCTTCTAGCTCAAAATCTTCATTCTCTGAAGATATATCAGCCTGAGATACTTGCTGCTGGCTGTTTACTCTTTCCTTTATCTATGCCCCTCTTTATCATTTCCAATGCTTCATTTTATCTATGCCTATAGAGATATTGGCTTTCTCCCTTACCTTTTTGTCTACCCCAACATGCTTGTTATAACTCCCACTACCAACCGCATTCTTGCTTTTATCAATTCCAGACCCACTCCCATTTATTTTTTCCCAGACACATTTCCAACTCTTGGTCCCGTATGAGTTGGTGGTGGTGCATCCAATAAAGATAACCTAAATTGTTTGTCTTCCTCATGCACCAAAAAAAGCTTCAACTAAGTTGTTGGTAGTAGCAACTTCTGCCATTAACCCAACAGTTGCTTCGGTAATTAAAAAAACCAAATGTCTTTCTTCACCACTACCATCAATATTATACCAATAACCAATATTGGTAATTCTAACATCTCTGCGATTCTATCCAAAACATATAGCAATAATCTATCCATATTACATTAGTCAAAATAATCCACTTCATTACCTATATAAGGTTTATTGGGTTTGCCCAATATTTTACCCCCATGGTAGACTTTCACTGTAAAATCACCGAACCTTTATCTGAATAAAAAACATAGCAACATTGAGCATTAAACACATATTGTTTTAGGACCACTAAAACATATTGACCAACCCATACTATAGATAATTGTGCATACACGCACTAATTTTTCCTAGAATAGGGACCATATACACAAACAATTTGGGACCAAAAAGTACAAAAAACATGTAGAACTACATGAAGAGGCCTAGTTAACTTGTGAAAACTTAGAGAAACCAAAGTCCACTAACCTAAGGCAAGTAATAATAGAAAAAAGCAAGTAAACACCAAAATCTATGTTGCTCCTACACGTACCCAGCCAAAGATTGACGAACACTCACTGTATGTCATCCCCGTAATGGTCCCAACATCTCTTCGAAGAAACATCTTATCCACTACCACTATCACTTCTCCTCCTAGATTCTCCCACCACATTCTTCTTATCACCACTTTGCACTTCAAATCAAAATACTAACTTATTAGCGCTTGAATGCCTTTGACAATTAACCTATGTTTTGATAATAACAAAACATTCAAATGTTCTAATGATAGGTTTTTTTGGTTAAAAAAGCTAAGTGATCTTATTGCCTTAAAACTATAGTGTTAAGGACAACTCAAATGAGTTCAAGTCATTGAAGAATAAAAAGTATGTCCAAGAAGTTGAAGGCTTTGAAGACACTTTAGTGTAGCTTTGCTTTTGTTAATAGGTATATCTTGTGAATACTACACTTTTTACATTTGGAATCTAACAGGAGGACTAGATTGTTCTTCTTTTGGTTTTTCAAATTGTCCTTGATTAGTAGACTCAGTTGATCTAACATTAGTGTCAACAGGAACTGCTTTAGCTATAGTTGGCATTTGACCCTCAGCTATTGAAACCTTGGTTGCATTTGTCGAGTTTTGCAATGGAGATGATGTTGTTGAAGCGCTAACACTTCCCCTTCATCTTTGTGGTGTTACGAGCTCCACTGAACTCAAACTACAATGATCAATGTAAGGCTGACAATGGATTTTGGTAAAGAGTTACAAAGGCACGATGAAGAGAAGCAGATGAATAGAGAGAGAATTATCTTTTGTTTGTGCTATTGTTCAAGCTTTAATTGCTCAACGCAGTGAACTGCCTTTTGCGATTCCCAAACTGATTGTCATAACTTCCTGATGAAGTGTCAAACTCCTACCTATTTTTGTGATTTTTTAATTTTTTTCTAAAAAGAGATAAATGCAGAAAATTGAAATACATATTTACAGCAAAATACATGAAACTCCTTTTACAACGTGCATAATCCCATCCTCAAATCTTGAATCTTCAAGAGGTTTTGTGAAGATATCTGCCAACTGCTTTTGTGTTACAATATACTCGATGATAACAAACTTTTGTTCAACAAGTTCCCTGATGAAATGATGATTTATGTCAATGTACTTTGTTCGATTGTGTTGAACTAGATTATTTGAGATATCTATTGCATATGTATTATCACAATACATCATTAGATCTTTTTGTGTCAATCCATATTAATTTAGCATTTGCTTCATCCATAATAGTTGAGTATAACAGTTGTCTGCTGCGATATATTCTGCTTATGCTGTTGACAGAGAAATAAAATTTTACTTTTTACTGTACCATGACACAAGATTATTTCCAAGATAAAAATATCCTCCAGAGATACTTTCTGTCATCACAATTACCAGCCCAATCAATATCATTATAGCCAATAAGATGAGTGTTTAAATCCTTACTGAGGTAGATACCATACTTCTTTGTCTGATTGACATACTTTAGAATGCATTTGACAGCCTTCAAATGTGACTCTTTTGGTGTTAATTGATACCTTGCACATACTTCAAAACAATAATATATGTCTGGTCTACTTGCTGTTAAGTACAACATGCCTCCAATAATTCTCCTGTACATGTGTTGATCAACAGATTGACTTTTGTCATCCTTCATCAGCTTTTGAATGACACCAATGAGAATTTTGACAAGTTTAAAGTTTTTCATGTTGAACTTTTTAACCAAGTTAAGTGCATGCTTCGTTTATGAGATAAAGATAACATCTTTTAATTGATTGATGTACAAACCAAGAAAGAAGATAAGTTTACCTACCATACTTATCTCAAATTCTGTTTGCATGAGTTCAACAAACTCCTTTGGAAGCTGTGTTGAGGTTGAGCCAAACACAATATCATCAACATAAATTTGTGCCACCATAACATGTGTGTTCAGTAGTTTGATAAACATAGTCTTATCAGCTCCCCCTCTTTTGTAGCCTCTTATCAACATAAAGTTTGTCAATCTCTAGTACTATGCCCTTGGTACTTGTTTAAATATATAAAGTGTTTTCTTCAACTTGTACATATGATTGTGATGAACTTGATCAAAAAAATCTTTAGGTTGCTCAACATATACCTCTTCTATAGAAATCCATTCAAGAACGCATTCTTAACGTCCATCTGTTGAAGTGTGAATCTCTTTTCACATGCAATAGTCAACAATAATCTGATAGTTCCAACCGGACAATAGGGGTAAATGTTTAGTCGAAGTCCACTCCTTCAATTTGTGTGTATCTTTGTGCAACATGGGTTGCTTTATTGCGTGTTATGTTTCCATGTTCATTAGTTTTGTTGTGAAACACCCACTTTGTTCCAATCAAATTAATTCCCTCCGGATGTGGAACAAGTTCCCACATATCATTGCGCTAGAACTATTGAAGTTCCTCCTGCATAGCAAATATCCAAAATTCGTCTGTCAAGGTCTCTTTGACATTCTTTGGCTCCAGTGTTGAAGTATAATAGACAAACATCACCATCCTCTTATATTTGATCTTTGCCTTTCCTCTTGTTTTTCTCATTTCGTCCAAGCCTCCAATGATCAAATATGTGGGATGATTCTTTTTAATTCTTGATGATGGCTTTCTATGTTGACTTGTCTCTTCTATTATTTCTGAATCTGCTGCAATGTCTGTCAGCTCCTCAAGTTTTATGTTGATCTCTATATTGATAGACTCCAGATGTTTAACAGGAGAAGATTCCTTCTTATCTACTATGAAAGCCTCATCATACTTTATTGTGGTAGCATCCTCAACAACAATATCCATTCAAACTCCACTTTTCTTGTTGAAAACACGATAGGCTATAATGTTGTTAGATTAGCCAAGAAATACTCATTCATCACTTCTTGCATCAAACTTGCCCAAAGGTTCCTTGTCATTCAGAATGTAACATCTACTACCAAATATATGGAAATAAGTCAAGTTTGGCTTACGTTCTGTCCAAATCTCATAGGTTGCAATGTTGACAACCTCTGCCCACCATCTTTGAGATATCTCTTTAAAGTTTAACATAGCCTGAGCCATTTCTTGAATGGTTCTATTCTTTCTCTTAGCTACACCATTTTTTTTAGGTGTCTTTGGTGTTGATAATTCCTATTGAATACCATAACCAACACAAAATTCGTTAACTATTTATTATCAAACTCCTTACCATGATCACTTCTTAGTTTGCATAATGTTGAACTCTTCTGAGTGTGTAACTTTAAGCACAACTTTTCAAACGCATCAAAGGCTTTCAATTTTTGTCTCAAAAATTCAACCCAAGTGTATTTGGAGAAGTCTTCAACACACACCAATACAATCGTATACTTCCAATACTTCCAGTTTGAGTGAGACCAAAAAGATCCATATGTATGAGCTCCAATACTTTAGAAGTATTGATCTCTATTGTTTATTTGTGAGAAGACCTTTTCTACTTTCCAATCTAACATGAACCACATATTCTCCTTGTGATTTTGGGAAGCTTTGGTATGCCTTGTACTGCTTCTATTGAACTTAGCTTTTTCAACAGTTTGAGATTTATGTGTCCTAACTTTTGATGCTAAAGATCAACTTTTATCATCTTGAGCAGCCATACACTGTTGATCATTTGATTTTCACAATTTGTAGCAATTGTCTAATTTTCTAGTTTTTGTGAGAACTAGCATATTGGAATCATCCACAACAAAACACTTGTCTTTGTTGAAGTTAATATGTAGATTATCATCACATAACTGGCTTATACTTATCAAATTAGCTTTCATCCTTTCAACATATAGAACATCTTTAAGTACATGCATACCTTTTATATTTAGTGTTCCAATACCAGCTACTTTATTCTTGATCCATCATCAAAGGTAACATTACCTCATTCACAAGCTTCGTAGTTTAACAAGATGCTTTTTGACCTATCATATGTCTAGAACAATCACTCTCAAGGTACCATATGTCATTCATGCTTGTTGTGAATGATACATGTGCAACATATCTTTTGAGATCTATCTTTTTGACCTAAATTCGCCTTTGTTGAATTTTCTGCCTACGCTTGTTGAACTCTGCTTTTACAAGTTTACGATCTTGTTGTAGATCTTTAATAAGCCTCAAATAAATGTTCCAAGTAGGTCCTGCAAGAGAGTAATAGTCACAAATAATAGGGAGATTTTTAGATTTTCTGATGAACCTCTTTTTGTCTACAAGTGTCATCTTTCTTTCTGCTATATCTTGCTTGTTGAAGCAATGTTCCTGTTGTTGTAGTCCAATCCTATTAAATCTCCTAATGGCTTGCCAATGGACAATATTTCAGCAAGCTTCATCTTTCCTAAAATCAGCCTTTTGATATAGTGTTCTGCTTCCTCAAATTTGTCATTGCTAAGTTGCAGTGATTTGGCATGATATTGTACCTGCTATTGAAGTTGATCACTCGCGTTCTTGTTGCAATGAACTATTCTATTGTTGCAATTTCTAATTTTTCTCCTTTAGCCTTCTATTGATCTCAACAATTTCATGCCATTTTGTATACATCATCTCATATTCACTTCTTAATTTCTCATAGGCAACTTCATCATCATTAGTTATTGAATCCTTGTGATCGGTTTCACTTCTATCAGACTGCAATTCTACACTTGAATGGAATGCAACAAAGTTGCCCATATGATTTTCTTTTTCTTCATCTTCGCTACTACTGCTAGTAGATTCCTTGTTATCATCACTCCATGTTGTGTTGTATGATTTGATCTTCTTTAAGTTATTTGCACACTCATTTTGAGTATGAGCAACTCCTCCGCATTCCCAATATCTAATGTTGTTGTTACTGTTGCCTTTCCTGTCGAAGTCCTTTGCATCACCAGTCTTCTTAGGTCATTTCTTCTTCTGGTTCCCTTGTTGAACTTTCTACTCTCTTTCTTCAACATCTTGCCAAATTTCTTTGTCAATAAGGAAATATTGTCAATGTCAAAATTGAGATAGGCTGCTTCCGAGCTTCCTTTAGTCTTTAGTGCAACACTTTTGTTTTTATGTTGAGTGCTGAGATTCATTTCAAAGGTCTGCAAGGATCCTATTAATTCATCCAAGTTCAACTCTGACCGATTTTGAATTTCTTCAATGGTAGCAACTTTGGCAGCAAATCTTGGCGGTAAGGATCTCAAAGGTTTTCTCACCAGTTTTTCTTCAAAATATTTCTCGCCAAATTGAAATGCTTGATTTGCAATATCTCTCAATTTGAAGATGTGAATAGACTCATCATCTGTCGTTCTCAATTCCTCAAATTGAGAGGTCAACATCTGTAATTTTGACATCCGATCATAGCTTGCTACTTCATAAATAGTCTGCAACACTTCCCATACTTCTTTTGCAAATTGCCAAGTTTAGATTAACTTGAATTGCTATGCATCAACAGCTGTGAAGATAGCATTGAGTGCTCTAGCATTTGTTGGATGCATAATTCGTTCAACATCCATCCATTCCTTCAAGATTCATGTGATTGGTGGAGTCCATCCTTTTTGAATAGCAATCAATGCATTCTCATCTACTGTATGAATGAAAATTCTCATTCATGCTTTCCAGTAAGCATAATTTGCTCCATCCAGCAATGGCAACCTTGTTATAGATCTTGCTTCTTTTTCCATAATTGCATAAACCACCTTCCCACGATCTCACCTGCTAAATGAATAGCCAAACAGTAACAATTAGAGACCTGCGTGAATACCACTTAACCTTTTAACGTTTGTCAAACTCTGTATGTTGAAGTTAATTTTACACAGTTTAACACAACACACACAAACAGAAAAATAAAGTTTGACACAGCGAAATTGGTAACTCAGTTTAGTTCAACAGCTTACGTCTATGGGATCATGCCAGAAAAGCAATCCACTAAATTTTATATTTTAAAACTACAGGAACACGCTCTCAATCTCCTCTAGTAATTCCCCTAATGGACTTGGAAAAACCCTTTTTGCCCAAAACTACCTCAACAGCAAAAAATCCAACAATCACAACACCTGCCTCCATGATTGTTGAAATATCATCCGACCACATCTTGCTTTTGTTGAACTCTCCTCATCAAGATGTGATGAACACCTTTCGATAGGATGCGACAAGATCCCACTTGCACTTACTATTTTCAACTAACCTCGATCAGTCACAACACCCTTCTACTTCGTGAGGTAGTTTGGATAGAATCTTGTTAAGTGTATTCCAGCGTCTGTTGAACTTTAGTTTCCAACACTTGAATAGAAAACAGTTCACTCTAATACATGTATAATAAGAAGATAAAGTATGCTACTGAACTCTCTCAAGATATAGGTTCTATAACATGAGTTTGAAGAACAACTCTCTCAAGAGTATTGCTTAAGATTCATAGAGTTCTCTCAATTGGAATTGGTGACATTACTTCACAAGAATGCCAAGAGATCCTTTAGAGAGTTGATCCATGAGAGCAGTTGTTTTGCTTTGTCTTGAAGCTCTCTTTATAATTGCTAGAGTCTTGAGCTTTTCTTCTATAACATGAGTTTGAAGAACAACTCTCTCAAGATTATTGCTTAAGATTCATAGAGTTCTCTCAATTGGAATTGGCGACATTACTTCACAAGAATGCCAAGAGATACTTTAGAGAGTTGATCCATGAGAGTAGTTGTTTTGCTTTGTCTTGAAGCTCTCTTTATAATTGCTAGAGTCTTGAGCTTCTTCTTTCCCAGATTGATATCCCAAGAATATAACAAGAAATCCCTACAAAGTAGGATACCAATCTCCTTGATATTTGGTGTAGATAAATTTTCATGAGATTCACAACACAAAACTCAATAATCTTTGAGAAATACCAAATATCTTCTACTTGCCATAATGAAGTTTTGATCAAATAATGACAACTTCTTAAATAGACTTCTTGATGTAATAAAGGTCTTCTTGGCAAATAATATCTCATTAAATCTTAGTGGGAAGAAACTTTCCATAACTGCTTGGTCGATGTCATTACTATTGATTTATTAATCGAATGAACACGAACTTATTCGTCAACAAATTTGACCATTCACAAACACATGTATAAATTTTATTATTCATATATTTCATAATATTATTCAAATTTTATATTTATATAATATTTTAATATAAAATATAGTATATATTTTGTACAATATTTATAATGTTATATTAAAATTTATCTTCTTACTTTATTATTTACTATTTATTTTTTAATTTTTATTATTTTATTCAAATAACTCAAACTTGAATACAATATAAGTGATCCAAATAACTCACAAAAATTAAACGAGTCAAACATAAATACACTTTAAATTTACAAACAAAATAAGAACGATTTCGAATAAAATTTCAAGTTCAAAACATTAATCAAACAAATGTGAATAGTATTTGTGTATCATATATATACAGAAATAAAAAATTAGATATTCGACTCTTTCTTATTCTAATGAAGTACTACTTCCAACTCATGAACATGCTAATTTATTACCTGGTAGAAGTTACTAAATTATTAACCATTCAAATTGTTATTTCTTCAAACTTTTATAAAGATTATTTTTGTTTTTTTAAGGGAGATTTTTGTTTGAAAAATCTTTATGTGTTATTTATATTTCTATTTCCACTGTAAAATCTCACAAACCACAAAAGAGAAATTGTTTTCCTGCAAATTATTTTTTTCCATAGTATTTTTTCTAGCTAACGAAACAACATACAAATTTTTAGTTTCTTAAGAATTTTATTTTTCTTTTTCTCATTTTCGTTTTCCTCACTAAAATTCTTGAATCAAACTGACCCTAAAGCTACATGTATTAGCAATTGATGGAAAGGATTCGAAGGGTGACGCAATTCAGAGTCTTATTCTCTTTTTCTTTTCGTATTGATGAAAAAGAGGCGAGACCAGAAGCAAGTTCTTAAAATATCTGACTTTTTCTCTTCCTGAAAATAAGGCAATGGCCAATTAATGAAGTTTTTTTCTCATTGGACAAACAAAAGTCCCATAGTTGGATAGTTACTGCAAGCACCAATGGTGTATTTGTCGTAAAAAATTAAATTTTTTAAAAAGAACCTTAATCTATGTACACAGAATTACACATACCAATATCTCTATCTCGATGGGATATGAGTCCCTATTGGAGTCATTACAAGAGATTCCCAAGGAACATTCTACAGGTTCCTCTCAGGTATATTTAAAACTGGAAAATCTTCCGGTCATTTGATATTGGGAAATTGGTTATAATTATTTCAGAAATGAGCCCTATTTTTTCCATGAAAATTATTTTTATTTTTCTCTTTTTAACTAAAATTATTTTGTCTTTTTATATATATGAATATTTTTAAGTAACTATATTTGTCAAATTATAAATATCATGACAGAATTTAGCCAAAAGAGTCATATTACAAGTACATAGTACAAATTGTTAGAAATTATAATATAGACATGAACTAAAATATGTCCTGCATTGGAAAAATTAATTAAATGCGTACCTTTAGCCAATATTGTTCAAGTAATTGCATAAAGATAATACCTTGATTTGAACCGTCTCGATTCCCCTGCCTCTGTGTTGTTTTGTATGGGAGTCTTCTAACCTATGCCTATCAATGTTACAAAAAAACCCTTGAACTGATGGTGTTACACAGGCTTTATATAGGCTAGGCTAGGGACCCTCATATGATGGATACCAATTAGAGTTTCCTTCCATCAAGGAAACATCCGGAATATATTCCAAAATCATAACCAATCATATCTTTATTAATATTTACCTAATTAACTTAAATAGGAGAAAACATGGTAACTACTTATAATGTGTGGGTCACATTAAGGTCTTTTTATCAAGACCAAATTCTTACATTCTTCCACTTGGCCCACATGTTATAATTAGGTAATTGCCTTTATGAGTGATTGCAAAAACTCAAAGTATGGCCAAAAAACTTTATAATCACTCTATTGCATTATGGTTATGTAACGATTACTTAATCAGAAAATGTAATACAAGAATCATAGCGGTTATGTTCTTCTATTGAACACTCCCTTCCATGTATTACAATGTAAAACATATTCTAATCAAGCCCCTAAACTTTATGAATGAACTTAATATAAGTCATTCAGGGTCCAACCTTATGGATCCAATATGAATCACAACTTGATACATGAACTTTATGTGCACAATCATGTGAGTAAAATTACTCAAATGTCTAGACAATTAATGTCAATATGGCAATACCTTTATGTGCTAATTGAGTAACCAGAGTTGAATAATAAATTAGACGGCAACTTAAAATTTCAACTCTATAACTTTATACTCAATAGCCACTTGTTGCAAACTGACAAAGAAACTGTATCGAGTAGCTTATTCAACTATCAAAACAAAATGTTCAAAATGAACAATATAGTTGAATAACATAAATTTGGCTAATAGCAAAATCGGCGAACAATATGCCAAATTATATGCCTGTGATACTATCATAGCATCCTTAGATTTCCCATTCTTTCAATGTATTGTAACAAACAGATAATTATCTTAAATGTGACAAGCTTAAGTAATGAGCAATATTTTATATAACTTAATAAGAATATCATAATTTCGGTCACAAGAACATTGATAAAATGTTCTTTACAATCCTTCATTAATCTCTATACAAATAATACAAGAGATTATAATTAAGACCCCTTTATATTGATATTCGAAATAAGACCCCTTTATATTGATATTCAAAATATAAAATTACTCAAAAATCACTAACATCCTTTTGCCAAATTTTGCAAAATAAATATCAACATATGAGAGTAATAAACTTTATTCACTCCCACTGACCTTGAGGTATATAAATAAACAATGATGCACTTCAAAACAAAACGAAGAAACAACATCATAACTTTAGATATTCCATTGGAAGAAAATAATTTCATACATTTAGAGAGTTTCATTATCTTGCAAAATGAATTATCAAAATATATGAAAACCTTTATACATGCACATGTATACCTCTCCATTATATATAATGCATATCAAATCATATTTTCATATCCATTATAAGTAACTCTATATCAAAATGAGTTACAATGTCATGAATACTCCAATAGAATCGTTCATTAAAACTTAAAGTAAGTTTTCATGATAATGGATGCCATTTAAATGAAATTTTGAGAAATAAGTCTAACTTTACTAATCAACATTACTAGATAAAACATAATAACCTATATTAGTATGCACTAATAGAGGTTAACTCTAGTAATTTGAACAAGATTTAGACTTAACTCTAATCTCAGATAGAACACTGCTTTATGGCATCAAACCAAAATATGGAGTCTAAATTATTCATGACTTATGAAAATATAATTGAATCATTTTTATTCTAGCAAAAAGGTTAGAATATCAAAGGTATACTATCAGTAGAAGTGATTAAAACTCTAAATTCATAAAGAACCTATAACTCCAATTGTTTTTGAAATCTTTCATCAATGGAAGATAAAAAGAGTGCTCTTTATGTAATTCTTCAAAGAAATCCTCATTTTGAGTTTGAAAAACTAGGTGGATAATATAAAAGGACAATAAATTTAAAATTTGGAGTTAAAAATAATATCAAATAAACAACCACTTATTATCCTTATCCAATTTCATAGGTTAAGGGTTCTAAATTTCTTACCTCGGTTGGAAACTTTCATATGTGTATTCATTACAGATGTGGTTTCCAAATATTCTTGTAAAGAAAACTCAAAAGAAACCTCATCTTATACACAAAAGTGGTTCTAAAACTCTTCCAAAGGTACATGTAACTTAAATTACAACTACGTTTGTTCTCACAATATTAATTATAGTTCCATTTTCTAATCTCACAACATACTTTATAGTGAAAATAAATAGAATATCACCGAATATTCCTTTGTATCTTTTATTTCTTCCTTTCTCCTTATTATCAAACCTTCTGAAGTATCAAGTACTTCAATTTTATCAAACAAGGATAAGAAAATACTTTATTGTGAATAATTTTCAATAAATGAGATAAGATATCTCTCACTATTCACGCAATAAATAAAAGCATTAAAAACACTTATGATCTCATGGAATTCATAACTCATTTGAAATTTTCAATAATCTTGATGGGTTTGCCTTACCTTATGCAATCCCAATAATTACTAAAAAGATCGAAGAAATCTTGAACTTTAAGGATTTCTTTCGTCATTTAGTAATCTTTATGGAGATGTTTTACAACCTCCTATATACATATGTAAAAAAACAGATGAGCTTTAAATGATAACATAATACTTTATGCCAATTACATTATTATGCAGGATTAAAACTAATGTATGAGTGAGTTTGACTTAAATATTTGAAAAATATTTTGAAAATTCCAAATTGAAATCAAATTTAAGCAATTTAAATTTGAAATAAAATTTCAAAAATATAGTAGGTCATGGAATATATTTTTCAAAAATTAATATTTTAACATTGATTCTAAATTCCCACTCATCCAAATACATCCTAAATGGATGCTTGTAATAAAACTAAATTTTATTTTATTAAAATCCTGCACAAAATTGGCAAATGAATTACAAAATGATTTTTTTTTATATTATCAAATTCCATAAAATGGACTACAAAATGAGACCGTTTCCTTATGAGTCATTCAACAAATGAAGGTAAGTTTCTTTATAGCATTCCAAAATTATTCGTATGAAATACCATTAAACCACATTGGTATTTTCTTAATTGGAATACTTTACACATTTATAAATATTTTCTTTTTTCATAAGACACGAATAATACTTTATGTGTTTTATATTGCCTCTTTTCTCTTAACACGCATGATAAAAGATTTTATAATTGACTGAAATACCTAAGAGGGGGGTGAATTAGGTATTTAGATAATTTTCGCAAACTCAAACCTATTAAGTTTAGACCAAGAACAAGTTATGTGAGCTAATTATAGATATTTGATAGCAAGACAATAATGAAAGCAATAGCAAAGAACTCAAACAATTTATAGTGGTTCGATCCTCAAGATCTACGTCCACTACCTTAAGCTCACACTTAAGGATTTCAACAAATCTACTAATTGCTCAGGTTTACAAATTACAAGAGAGGTTCACCACACTTTGGTTTTACACTCACAACCTCTTCTAGTAATTTCTTACAATACAAGGCTCACCAACCTATGGTTTTATATCTCAAACAACCTTGAATCACAACTTCAAGGATCACCCTTATCTAAAGGGTTTTATGTTATCAAGATAACCTTGCTAGAGCCAGTAGATCAACACAATTGAATAAGTAAAGGAGAGTGTGTAGAAGTTACCACTTGATGGTAGATATTACACAAATTTGCACCTTCACACTTTGATGTCTTTGGATGGATCAATTGAATGCACAAGATGTAAGAGAGCTTGAGAAATGTTTGTAATAGACTTTTGTAAGCTTAGAATATTCAAATTGTAAGTTCATGTAAAAGATTGCACGTTTATAGCTTTTATAGAATTTGAAAATCAGTTGAAACAGCTATAAAACGGCTAGTTAACGGCTACTTTCAGAAATTCGGACGACCGAATTCTGCGTCCGAATTTTTCGGACGACCGAATTCTTCCTGCTGCGTCCGAATCTTCTTCCGAATTTCTCTGGAAGAACAGTAACCATGCTGAAGACCAAAATTCGGACGACCGAATTTTTCTTCATGCGTCCGAATCTTCTTCCGAATTTCTCCGGGAAGAACGATGAGCAAACTTTTGCTACCCATTCGGGACGATCGAATTTTATGGAATTGTGTTCAAACTTTGTAAAATCATTTGAAATCAATCTTCCAAGTATTTGAAATACATTTGATATATATAGATAACTTATTTAGACAAACATAAGTTTGAAAACCAAAATCAAACTCATTTGATCATATAAAGTTAACTTAAAAACTTTTAGGACACAAAACCACATTTACTAAGAATTCATTCAAAAAACTTTTAAACTTAAGAAACCAATTTTATGCTCTCTTATGCATTCAATTGACTCCAAGACATACAAGTGTAGAGTTTACATAGATATTACCTATCATCATACCTACTCTACACTTCAAGTCTTCAATGCCTTGAGTTCATCTTTGAATAAACCTCAAAAGACTCATAGCTTACTCGAGGTTGTTCTTGCTCCTGTGTCTTGAAGGCAATGAGACTTCAAACTTCTTTCTTCATAAATCCTATCACACAATATAAACATATTAGTTCTCATCAATATTTGTCATTAATCAAAACTACATGATTTGCCCTTAGGGCTAACAATCTCCCCTTTTTGATGATGACAAACTTTGATGCAAAATGTGATGGATTTAAACAATGTAGTACAAAGAAGCATTAATGTCAATAATGGATAATAACCAATTTAGCACATTGACATGCAAAAGGCTCAATATGAGCCTATGACCCAACCAACCTCCATTTGCCTCCTTCCTTCCAACAATTAGGATAGAAGATATAGCATTTAAGTATTTAGAAAACTTCTAAGAAAGGTTTTAAGGTTGTTAAAAGCTTATCAATGCTCCCCCTTAGATTGTACTCATTTTTTCAACACATTTGGACTAGAGATATCATGCATCCGAATTTTGTGCATAGTAAGTCCAAACTTTAAAATAGGATAAATGAAAGCTCCAAATTTTGTGAATAAGCTTTCCTAAGGTTGTTCAAACATATTAGAAGAGATTAAAACATATTTGAATCAATTTGAACAACAAATGAGCACTTTTTTGGTAACACAATATGGATGCATCCGAATTTTTATATCATGCATCCGAATTTTGAATCACATGCGTCCCGAATTTTTGAACCACATGCATCCGAATTTTTTAAACTCATGTCCAAACTCGCAATGTATTCAATATAATTGAAGGTTTGAAATGATATAAAGGTTTCATACTGTTGTTCAAACATAATGGAGTAGAGTAAGACAGATTTGAACCAATGTGGATAAACAGGGAAAAAAATTTTTGACCATAAATATGAATGCATCCAATCTTAAAACCTTGCATCCGAATTTCATTAAGGATCGAGTTCATATTGCATCATATTTTTTCTCCCCCTTTTTGTCATCATAAAAAAAAATTTTAAAGGGATCAATGAAAATGAGATGTTCAAGTTAGCATATAAAAGAAGCTCTCATCACTATGATTTCATCATTGAGCTTCGAATAGAAAATATTTAACAGAGTTCGAATAGAAAATGCAACAAAATGCTTAGAAAACTGAACAAAAATACAGGTAAAGAGATTAGAAGAGAAGGCTTAGTCTTGTGATGATGAGGTTGATGGAGAGGCTCGGCTCACTCCTTTCTTGACTGCCAAGTGCTTGACTCTTCCTTGACTGAAAGAGATTGTTGTTGGAGATACAATTGCAGCTTGATCTACTTGGCTCCCGACCATCGGTGGATCTTCAAGAGCATGTTCTTGTTCTTCTTCTTCTGCTATAGTCTCTTCATTTCCACCCTTATTATCATCTTCATCACTCCTATCTTGATTATCTTCTTTTTCTGCTTCTCTTTTTCTTTCCTCCTCCTTTCCATCTTGAGGTTTAGAGGTTCCTTCACCACTTTGAGTATTTCTCATAAGGATATCTTCAATGTGTTTTACTCTGTTTTCCAATCCATCTAGTTTTCCAAGAACCATTGGAGCAAATGACTCAAAGAATTTATACATTTTCTCCATTTCCTTGACATGATTGTTCAAGGCTTCTTGGAATGTTTTGGCTATAATGGTGTCCCCTCTAGATACTCCTTTATCTGCTAGACTTAACTCCAGCTTCTTCTTCAAATAATCTCCTTTTTGTTGGGGGTTGCTCCCTCACTTGAGGTGTCATGTTTTCTTTTTGTTTTCATTTCCCTAGCAAGGGTTTCCTCTTCATCCTCTTCTTCTTCTTCCTCTTCACTTTCTATAGCTTTCTCTCTTTCTATCCTTTTTGGAGGAGTTTCTCTTTTTGTCCTCCATACATTATCCTCATCATGAACTAATTGCATTCTCTTAAGAGTTTCATTTGTATAAATTTCACCACTCTTAAAAGTTTGCCCTCTTCCGTGAAGTTTGATCTTAAAATGCTTGAATATTCTGGTTAATAACCTTCCAAATGGGAATGCCTTGGTAACTCGTTTTTTCTGGCTGCAATCATATGTTTCAATGCTATATACCCAAAATTCATCCTTCTATTTTCATGCAGGGGGCTAACATGATTACCATATGCATATTTCCAACCGATGACTTATGTCCAAAATTAGGAACAATCATTGTGGTCACCATGTGATGTAAAAACTCTACCTCTAGCATCCAAATTCTTAATTTCCCTTTCCTTTATGGCCCTAAACTCTCTTCCATTTGTAAATGCATCTTCAAATCTAACATGTGTGAATAGTTCACGATCATAGCAATGCATGGATGCTTTGAATAATATCTAGCTCCCTCATCTCCTACTCCACATATTCTATTTATCAATCCTTCATTGAATTCAATGTCCATTTGTGATACTCGGATGAATACCATTGTATCACATTATCCCCTATCATCTCAATTCTATCCTCTTTCGATTTGCATAGAATTCATATATCAAAGTGGGATAAAATTCTTCATCAATGAAGAGCAAACTACTCCAACCAATATCATTGAAATGAGATATGACAATATCCATATTTGACAGCTTATCAATATCAACCTTGTATCCAGGAATGATTTTTCTATTATTCTTATTCCATTCTTCAAATTCATGAGTAGATTTGATAGAGATAAACCTGTCAACTCCTTGTGCTTGAGGAATGCGAATCTTTCTTGGTCGATTGAGGATTGGATCTCTATCTCCTTCCTTAGCCTTTCCTTTTCCTTTCTCAACATTGGGGATCTTTGTTCTCACCATGATGTTTTCTCTTGAGAAGGATTTGTTTTCTGTATGAAATTAGGGCTTAGACGTGTAAAAATGAAGGAAAATCGGGATGAGAGTGTGGGATTTTGAAGAGATTTTGATTTGGATGTGAATGGGTGTGAGATGTTTTAAAAAAGATGTGAAATTCGGAAGTAGTAATGTTGAAGAGATTGTTTCAGCTTTATTTAAAAAGTCTCGTCCGTAAAATTCGGTCGACCGATTTTTCAGGTCTGCGTCCGAATTTTCGAGCGAAAGTTTCTGGTTCTTCAGTTCAGAAAATTCGGTCGACCGAATCTTCTGCAGTGCATCCGAATTTTGAATCAAAAATTTCCTGCATTCATTATGACTTCAACAAACACATTAGTCATTGAATCTTGAAATTCCTAAGAGTCTTCTTAGGTGATTAAACCTTTCCTCAGCCAAAGGCTTTGTAAATATGTCGACAATTTGATCATTTGTATTTATATATTCTAAGCATATATCTTTCTTAATCACATGGTCACGAATAAAATGATGTTTTATCTCTATATGCTTAGTCCTAGAATGTTGAATAGGATTTATGCTCAAGTTAATGGCACTAGTATTATCACATAATATGGGAACACAATTGAATTTAAGACCATAATCAAGTAAAGTATGCTGCATCCATAACAATTGTGCACAACAACTACTCGCAGACTATGTATTCAACTCTCGCAGTGGATAAAGACACACAAGCTTGCTTTTTACTAAACCAAGATACAAGACAACTACCAAGAAATTGACAATGCCCACTTGTGCTTTTACGTTCAACTTTACATCCGGCGATAATCCGCATCGAATATCCAATAAGTTCAAAAGATGAATTTTTTCGAAAACCAAAGGCCATAATCATGAGTATCAATCAAGTAACGAAAAATTCGTTTAACGTAAATTAGATGAGATTCTTTAGGACAAGATTGGAATCTAGCACACAAGCATACAGACAAACATAATATCTCGGTCTACTAGCAAAGGTGAGATAGAGTAAACTTCCTATCATACCTCTATATAATTTTTTCATCAATACTTTTACCTTTTTTCATCTTTGTCAAGTTTAGTTGATGAACTCATAGGAGTACTTATTCCTTTTTGCTTGATTCATTCCAAATCTTTTCAATAGCTCCTTAGTATATTTTTCTTGATTGATGAAGACTCCATCCTTGGTTTGCTTAATTTGTAGTCCAAGGAAGAAACTTAGTTCTCCCATCATGCTCATCTCAAATTCATTTTGCATAGTTTTAGCAAACTCTTCACAAAGATAAATATTAGTAGAACCAAAAATAATATCATCAACATAGATTTGTACAAGCAAAATATCATTTTTTAGAAGATGTTTTAATAAAAAGAGTTGTGTCTACTTTTCCTTTAGTAAAACCTTTTGTGAGAAGAAAACCACTTAATCTTTCATACCAAGATCTTGGAGCTTGTTTCAGTCCATATAGAGCTTTGGTTAGCTTATACACATAATTTGGAAATTTTTCATGGATAAAACCAGGAGGTTGTTCTACATAAACCTCTTCTTCAATAAAACCATTTAGGAAAGCACTTTTAACATCCATTTGAAAAAGTTTAAAACCTTTAAAGCAAGCAAATGCTAAAAAGTATTCTTATAGATTCTAATCAGCTCATTTGGAGCAAAGGTCTCATCATAGTCAATGCCTTCTTCTTGGTTGAAACCTTGAGCTACAAGTCTAGCTTTATTTCTAACTACTTCTCCTAGTTCATTTAACTTATTTCTAAAAACCCATTTTGTACCAATAACGAGAATGATCATGAGGTCTAGGAACAAGAGACCAAACTTTATTTCTTTCAAATTGATTTAGCTCTTCTTCCATAGCAATAATCCAGAAATTATCACACAATGCATCATCAATATTTTTTTGGTTCAATATGAGATAAAAGAGCGAAGTTATCAATAAAGTACCGCCTTGTTTTTACCCCCCTTGAGAGACATCAGCAATGATTTGCTCCTTAGGATGACCTTTTGCATATGTGATATCTTTTGGAAGTTCTTGATCATTTCTTGATTGACCATCTTGTTCTTGCTTCATTATTTCTTCTTCTTTGGCATGATCTTCCATTGTGGGTGCTTGGTGTTGAGTATGATTTTCAACCATTGATGTACCTGTGTCATCTTCATTTCCTCTTTGAAGATAAATGTTAGATTCATCAAAGGTTACATGAATAGTTTCTTCAACACACAATGTTCTTTTTATTATAGACTCTATATGCCTTTTTATTTGATGAATAACCAAGAAAAATTCCTTCATCTGATTTTCTATCAAACTTCCCAAGATAGTTGCTAGTGTTTAAAATGAAGCATTTACAACCAAAAACTTTGAAATAGACAATTGATGGAGTTTTGTCAAATAAGAGTTCAAAAGGTGTTTTTTCTTATAAAAGGTCTTAGTAAAACTCGTTTCATGATATAACAAGTCTGTATTAATGACTTTCAACTCAAAAATACTTTGGTAATGAGTTTTCACAAAGCATTGATCTAGCCATTTCTTGTAAGGTTCTGTTTTTCCTTTCAACAACACCATTTTGTTGAGGTGTTTTGGCAGCTAAAAAATTGTGAGTAATACCATATTCATCACAAAATTTTGTAAAGTCTTGATTACAAAATTCTCTTCCGTTATCACTTCTAATAGAAATCAGTTTGCAATCAAGAGAGGTTTGAACCTTTTTGAAGAGTTTTGAAAATTCATGAAATGTTTCATCTTTTTGTGCTAAGAAGATTACCCATGTAAATCTTGAAAAATCATCAACAATCACATAAGCATAGCTTTTACCACCAAGACTAGTAGTCCTCATAGGTCCAAATAAATCCATATGAATTAGTTCAAGAGGTTTTGTGGTAGAAACCATTTTCTTTGGTTTAAAAGATGTTTTTGATTGTTTTCCATATTGACAAGCATCACGGAGGTGAGTTTTATCAAAATGCAATTTAGGTAATCCTCTCACCAACTCTTGTGTAGAAAGTTTGTTTAATAAATCCATGCTTACATGTCCTAATCTTCTATGCCATAAAAATCCATCATTGTCATGAATGGCAAGACATTTAATATCATTTGTAATAAGCTCATCAAGATACAACACATATACATTACCAACTCTTTTAGCAACAAAAATAGTTTTGTTACTTGCATTGTCAAGAATAGTACAAGTATCACATTTAAACTCTACTTTGCATCCATTATCACATAGTTGACTAATACTTAGTAAATTATACTTTAAATCTTCAATAAGTAATACTTTCTTGATAAGAGGAAAAGAACCTTTACCAATGTTACCTATTCCAAGTATTTTCCCTTTCTTCTTATCTCCAAATGTGACAAAACCTTCACTTGTAGTTTGAAGTTCACCGACAAGTGATGCATTTCCCGATCATGTGTCTTGAGCATCCAATGTCAAGGAACCATTTAGTGGCACTTGATCTTGAGGCAAATTGTACCTCATCATCAATGGCCATGAAGCATATGTTGGCCTTTCCTTCACTTTCATCCTCACTTTCCTGTTGATCCCATATTCCAGCTAGTCCTTTTCCTTTCTTGGCAGATTTCTTTCTGTTTTTGCTTTCTCTTTCCCTTTCCAACACTCTGGGGACGATCAAGCAATAAGATGCTCAAGTACTCTTGCATTCAAAGCATTGAGGTTTATATGATGAAGATTGTCCACTCTTCTTGACTCGGCTTTCTTCCTTTCTTGAGAAATTCCTTTTTGTAGAATCTCTTGAACTTCTTCACTGCCATTGCAATTTCTTCTTCTCCATTGTTTCCTCCTTCTTCTTCACTTGAAGATTGTTCTTGTTCACTCAAGTTGTTTGAGGCATTAAGCACTACTCCTTTTTCTTCCCTTTTCTTCATCCTCCTTGTCATTTAGCCGTTTCATCTTCATTTCATGAGTCGAGAGAGATCCAATGAGCTCTTCAAGTGGAAGAGTCTTCAAATCCTTGGATTCCTCAATGGCAAGTGTTTTAGGCTGCCAGGGATTTTGGTAGAGCATCTAAAAATCTTTCTGTTTTGCTCTCCCATAGTGTAGATTTTACCATAAGCTTTTAAGCCATTGAAAATGTTAGTAAATCTTGTAAACATATCACTAATATTTTCACCTTGTTTCATGGTAAACAGTTCATAATCTCTAACTAGCATGGCAAGTTTAGATTCTTTAACTTGATTAGTACCTTCATGTGTGATTTGAAGTAATCTCCACATTTCATGAGCAGAGTCACATCCACTAACTCTATTGTATTCAGTTACATCTAAAGCACAACTTAATATATTCATGGCTTGATAATTTAAAGTCATTTTCTTAGAATCATGCTCATCAAATTCATCTCATGGACTTGGGTACTGAGGTTATTCCATCAAGCACTCATTTTCATTGGGACATAAGGACCTTTCTCAATTATGTTCCACAAATCAAAATTAATAGAACAAATATAAATTTTAACTCTAGATTTCCAGAACGTGTAATTTGTTCCATTAAACAAAGGTGGTCTATTTGTGGAAGATCCTTCTAGGTAAGGTAGGTTTGACATATTAGCCATAGGATCTTTGTCTTCTAGGTTGTTAAACCACACACAGAAGTTCTAGCTCTGATACCAATTGAAATACCTAAGAGGGGGGGGGGTGAATTAGGTATTTAGATAATTTTCGCAAACTCAAACCTATTAAGTTTAGACCAAGAACAAGTTATGTGAGCTAATTATAGATATTTGATAGCAAGACAATAATGAAAGCAATAGCAAAGAACTCAAACAATTTATAGTGGTTCGATCCTCAAGATCTACGTCCACTACCTTAAGCTCACACTTAAGGATTTCAACAAATCTACTAATTGCTCAGGTTTACAAATTACAAGAGAGGTTCACCACACTTTGGTTTTACACTCACAACCTCTTCTAGTAATTTCTTACAATACAAGGCTCACCAACCTATGGTTTTATATCTCAAACAACCTTGAATCACAACTTCAAGGATCACCCTTATCTAAAGGGTTTTATGTTATCAAGATAACCTTGCTAGAGCCAGTAGATCAACACAATTGAATAAGTAAAGGAGAGTGTGTAGAAGTTACCACTTGATGGTAGATATTACACAAATTTGCACCTTCACACTTTGATGTCTTTGGATGGATCAATTGAATGCACAAGATGTAAGAGAGCTTGAGAAATGTTTGTAATAGACTTTTTGTAAGCTTAGAATATTCAAATTGTAAGTTCATGTAAAAGATTGCACGTTTATAGCTTTTATAGAATTTGAAAATCAGTTGAAACAGCTATAAAACGGCTAGTTAACGGCTACTTTCAGGAAATTCGGACGACCGAATTCTGCGTCCCGAATTTTTTCGGACGACCAATTCTTCCCTGCTAGCGTCCGAATCTTCTTCCGAATTTCTCTCGGAAGAACAGTAACCATGCTGAAGACCAAAATTGGACGACCGAATTTTTTTCTTCATGCGTCCGAATCTTCTTCCGAATTTCTCTCGGAAGAACAGTAGCAAACTTTTGCTACCCAATTCGGACGACCGAATTTTATGGAATTGTGTTCAAACTTTGTAAAATCATTTGAAATCAATCTTCCAAGTATTTGAAATACATTTGATATATATAGATAACTTATTTAGACAAACATAAGTTTGAAAACCAAAATCAAACTCATTTGATCATATAAAGTTAACTTAAAAACTTTTAGGACACAAAACCACATTTACTAAGAATTCATTCAAAAAACTTTTAAACTTAAGAAACCAATTTTATGCTCTCTTATGCATTCAATTGACTCCAAGACATACAAGTGTAGAGTTTACATAGATATTACCTATCATCATACCTACTCTACACTTCAAGTCTTCAATGCCTTGAGTTCATCTTTGAATAAACCTCAAAAGACTCATAGCTTACTGAGGTTGTTCTTGCTCTGTGTCTTGAAGGCAATGAGACTTCAAACTTCTTTCTTCATAAATCCTATCACACAATATAAACATATTAGTTCTCATCAATATTTGTCATTAATCAAAACTACATGATTTGCCCTTAGGGCTAACATTGACCATTCATCTTTATGTGTGTACAAGCATGTATGCATTTATGAGCATACAAGGAAAGAGACCAAAAAAGAAATATCAATATATGACTTAAAACATAAAATCAAATGGAACATATAATCTAACATTGTCCTTTACTTTTGCACACTCATACTATATTGTGCATGGCCAAAATTTTTATTGCATAGGATGTCACAAAATAACATTGAAATTATAAAATATGAATTTTTCCAAGTCATAATCAAGGAAAAAACATAATAACCAAGGATAAAGACATATTAACGCTATGAATCTCAAACCATCAGCTAATGAATCAACTAATGTCAATTCAAAAGTAAATTCTCGCATTTGATGGTCAAAACCACCAACCATAACAGAATTTACTAAAATACTTTATAATAAAACAAATCAACTAAAATGGTAAGACAAATCATCCATACCTGCGGGCATAGGATAATTTTCTAAATGTCTAGTTTATAGTCTTATTTCAATTAATCTCATCAAGATAATAACCTCCCTGTGGGGCCGAGTTATTATTTCAATGAATTAATTTTCATTATTCTAAATGTCATCATTCAACCTCTTAACTTTATGATGTTGAATTTTTCTTTATGTATCAAATGCTTAAAATGTTGTGGCTATTCTTAAGCACATGATATAAAATAAAATAAACTTGCACGATGACATTCAAGAATATTCTTAAATTTGTCAACTTATCTTAATGTTGACAAAACCAAAATAGTGTACATACATACAATAAATGAAGTGCATAATAAATATTTATTTTGATAATTATTAATCACGAAACTTAATGTAATTAATAATTCTTATTACTTTAAAATACTTGGGATGCTGTTGCTACTCCCAAATATATAACGTAATTGTATTTCTGATAAACACCTCCAAAATATCAACTATCATTATGTTGATAAGATTTTTGTATGTACACATAATGTAATAAATATGCCTCTAAAATTATTTGTTACCTTATAGATGTCATTATTTAGTCACCAAAACTTTATGTGACTAAAATTCTTATATGTCAAGTATTTAAGATGCTTTGGCTACTCTTAAACAATTGACACAAATATAAATATTTTTTTATGACATCACAAATAATTATTTGAAAAATCAACTTAACTGTATTTTGATTTACACAAAAATACATAGGGACATGAGATTTAATCATCATACCATATTTAATTCCATGACATTTTGTTTAAATATAGTCCAAAAATATAATGAAAAATGTCATTAAATTAAAATAAAATAAATCAACGTCCCAAGTTCAAAGAGACTTTATAGAGGCACTATTTAAAAAATATCTTGATACCCTAAAAGTTTAAGGCTTTAATGGAAGGAATAAAATATCCTTACCCTAAATTTATAATAAAATTTCTGGCATAAACTCGTAACCAATAATGAAGTATCAAAGATGTTCAGAAACCATGACTAGTTCATCAACTTGCAAATTCTCTAATTTGTTGTCTAAATTCTAATTGACAACAAAAACCTTACTTTATTTAAAAGCAAAGAATAAGACAAAAATCTTCATAAAAGACTTCATAGAAACCGAACACAAACTAGTGAAATCTTTTGCAAAAATCATTGCCTTCATTGAAAATTTCAACGAAACCAAATAAAAATCGGTAAAAGAATCACATAAGATAAAAGCTCAAAACTTTCGAATAAGAAAATTCAAGTCTTAAAAACAAAAGAATCATCTGAGACTAAAGCTCGAATCTTTTTTTTTTATTTACATTCACCAATGCAAATTGTTTTGAGGAGGCAAGAGATTGAATATTGCAGAGACATATGAGGAATTTTACAAATGAGCTCAAGGCTCAAGGCGTGCACATGCTGTTCAAATTCCGCCACTCCTCATTACCAAACAATAAGGCTAATGAAGGCTCTGATACCACATGAAAGAAATTATAATATAGACATGAACCAAAATATGTCTCGCAGCGGAAAAATTAATTAAATGCGTACCTTTAGCCAATATTGTTCAAGTAATTGCATAAAGATAATACCTTGATTTGAACCGTCTCGATTCCCCTGCCTCTGTGTTGTTTTGTATGGGAGTCTTCTAACCTATGCCTATCAATGTTACAAAAAAATCCTTGAACTGATGGTGTTACACATGCTTTATATAGGCTAGGCTAGGGACCCTCATATGATGGATACCAATTAGAGTTTCCTTCCATCAAGGAAACATCCGGAATATATTCCAAAATCATAACCAATCATATCTTTATTAATATTTACCTAATTAACTTAAATAGGAGAAAACATGGTAACTACTTATAATGTGTGGGCCACATTAAGGTCTTTTTATCAAGACCAAATTCTTACACAAATTTCAAGAATATTTTTATCCATTTATAATTTAGAAAGAAGAAAAACAGAGACGAATAACTTAAAAGTTGAGAAAATACTACTTTATTATTGAAATTTTACTTACGCTTGAGATATTCAAACCGATTAGTTTTTTACCCGTACAATTTTAGTAGCATTAAATAATGAAGAAAAGTCATAAATAGACAAATTTGTCATTAAAAATAATAACTCATGTCTACAACATGACTTTCCTTGCCAAAATCCAATACGATATTAAAAGTTTGACCGATATAGTTACTTAAGAAAATGTCATGCGCATAAAAAGATAAAACAAATTTTTTTTATTAAGATGAAAAGAGTAAAAATAATTTAAGGGTAAATATAACTAATTTTTTTGATTATTCTCAAACTATTTTCTATTCACAAATTATCTATAACGTTCATTTTTAATTTTTTATATCCCTCAAATATTTTCTTGTCTCCTAAAGTACCTTGATAAGGCAATTTTTGGTGAAATATGCACAAACTAATGAGTAAAACCGCCACTTTCTTTTTTTCACTTAAAACTATTGTGTCAGAATATTTTGAGAAACATGAAAATAATCGAGGGATATAAAAACAAAAAACAAAAAAAAAAGAACTTTGTTGATATTTTGCGTAATGAGAAAATAATTAATTAAGATTAAAATAGTTTACCAATAAACTTGCGCAACCTATTTTCACTCCCACGCTCTTTATCTTCTTGAGTCTCATTTTCTTTTCCTCCCTTATTTTATTTTATTTTTGCGACAGACTTTTTGTTTTTAAGGGAACGAGTTAATTTCACGAGTCAGTTGATACATTGTTTTCTCTTCTTTCCGCTGTTGGAGGTTCCAAGTCGGCTTCCATTCATTCGATGCCATTTGTCGGAAATATTTGGAGAACAAATCTATACTCAAATCTAAAAATGATTCCACTTTTTTTCACTGTAAATCTTAGGATCTTTTCTCTAATAAAAATCAAACGTATGTCTCACAAAAATTTTAAAAAATAACCATTTTTTTCAAATTATACTGCAATTCAAGTATACCCCAAGAAGACTCAAATGTCCAAGCTTTGTTTCCTACAGACTCAGCTTTGAAGCCCGAGACCATAGAAATGCAGTGCCCGTTAGAGAAACTCACAAAACCCCCCACCTCAAGCCACGAGGGCAGACCCAAAGCCAGAAGGGCAGCTCCAGATCGCTTTGCATAAGAGCTTGATACTCGACTAGTTCAACACACAGTCTTTTTTTTCTTTTTTTTTTTGTATTTCCATTTCGTTTGTCATAAGAAAATTATTAAGCAATGAAAACTTTCAGCTCATTTTTCAGTCAAAGGCATATAGCTGTCTTATGTCAATGCAATCGTACTAATTGTACTTTTTTCAATATATGTTGATAAAATCTCGATCGTTAAATTTTAAATAATTATTCTGTTATTATAAAATAAAATAATTATTCATAACGAATGAGTTTTTAATAGTTAGAATAAAATTTAACGGTTAAAAATTCATAATATAATAATTATTCAACTATTGAATAAATAATTATTCATAATGTATGAATTTTCAATCGTTGAATTAAAATTTGATGAATGAAATTTTATTTAACATATACTAAAAAAAGTATAATCAACAAATATGAATGACTAAAAAGATTACATCCCCTTATGATGTACTTTTTGCTGCTTGAGGTTTGCCTTCAAAGGAAAAGGAAAACATATGTACATAGGACATGATACAGTTTAGCACAAGGGAAAAATCTAATAATACTCTTTTCAAATAAAAATTCATAAATGACAAAATAATACAAACTCTTAAGAATTAGATATTCTGAATGACCTAAAAGGAGTGTATTAGATCTTTGGTTAATTTTTGAAAATTTTTTCCTTTTTACAAACTTAGTTTGGAAATGATAACAATTCAAGTTCACAATGTGAATTTTAAATCAACACAATAAAGGAACAAACAAGGGAAGAAGAAAAATGAACACACAAGCAATTTATAATGATTTGATCTCCTCAATATCTACATCCACTACCTTGATTCCATACTCAAGGATTTCAAATAACTCAACTATTGAAATAGTTAAACAAGATACAAGAAAGGCTCACCAGTTAAACAAGATACAAGAGAGGCTCACCCAATAATGGTTTTATTCCACTATTTCTTTTCAACACAATAATCAAGATTCACCCTCTCAAAATGATTTTATATCCTCGAAAAAACCTTGAATAAAGCGAGTAGATGAAATAAGAGAATAAGATATTACTAACAACTTGGTAAATAATGACAAAGCTAGCACCACTTCAATTTTTTATCTATGAAATCTTAAATTGTCACTTGAAGCACAAGACAAAAGACAGTGTTTTGGTATTCAACTGATTTGGAAGTATAAAGGTTCTTAAAGTGCTCAAAATTATCAAAAATTTGAAGTTAATGACTTTTATAGGGTTTGAACTCCAATTTCAACGTTTAAATAACGACTAGTAACGGCTAGTAATAGTAAAGTTCGATTGACCAAAGTTGGACTACTACGTCCGAATGATCGATCAAACTTCTCTATTTATCAAATACTTGGTAAATCAAGAATTATCAAAGCCTTTTAATATTTAAAAATCAAGTTTTGTGCTCCCTTATGTATTCTATAGATTCCAAGAACAAGAAGTGTGGGGTTTACAAGAAGATACTTATTAAGCAAAGACAAACATATACTAGTATCTTCAAAGCCTTCAATTTTCTAGGACAAGCTCTATATTTTTCAACCGCTTGAGCTCATTTGAGATTTCCTTTGTATTATAGCTCTAAGGCAATGGGAAAACTTGGCTTCTTATCTAAAAATCCTATCACACAGTTAATATATGAATTAGTCCTCATCAATGTTTGTCATTAATCAACACTACTAGATTTATCCTGAGGGCTTACAATCTCTCCCTTTTTGATGATGACAAACTTTGATGCAAAATGTGATGGATTTAAATAATGTAGCACAAAGAAGCATAAATGTTATATATGAATGATAAACAATTTGGCACAATGACATTTGAATGGCTCATGATGAGCCTATGGCCCAACCAACCTCCATATGCCTCCTTCCTTCCATCAAGATAGAAAATATAGCTTTTAAGCATTAAGAATACTTCTAAGAGAGAGGTTAGAAAAGATTTTCAAAGATCCCCTTAGATTGTGCTTCTTTTTCAACAAGCTTGGACTTGAAGTGTTATAAGTCCGAATTGCAAAATATTCAAGATAATGATTGTGATTCTTGAAAACAAGTCTTCCTAAGATTGTTCAACCATTTTAGGAAAGATCAAGACGGTTTTTGAGTGATTTGATTAACAGCAAAATAGCTTCTTGATAGGAAAGTTTGTGGGTTCAATCTTTTGGCCTGCATCCGAACTTTCAATCCAAACTTTTGGTAAAAGTTTTAAGAAAATGATTTTCGCCACACAAATCATTCATCGAAATGCCATAAATCATCCAAGAAATATATCAACCATAGAATCAACATGTCAACCATAATTATCAACATGTCAACACATCAATGCTCAAATTCATATAAATCACAATCATCAACTCCATATCAACCATAATCATCAATTCATAACAGTAATTCTTCAATACTCAGCTTTCAACATTCATCAATACAAAAACAAGATATATCAGTCACATTCGTCAATGCATAGCAGCAATACACATTTTGTAATCACTCACTTGCTTCTCTCCCTTTTGTCATCAACAAATTTGGGACGGTCAAAGTGAAATATCATTGACCAAAGAAGCTCTCAACACTAATGTTTCATCATTGAGCTTCACAAAAACATTACACAAGCTAGAAATACATGAAAATCTAAAATGTGCAGTTACATAAACCATGCTCGGATCAAAATAGCCGTGAAATACATAAGTTAAATAAGAGAGAGGATGAAGTGATGCTAAGTCTTGTGATGGTGATGGAGAAGATCTTCTAGTACCCTTGTTCTTTGCCACATGCTTCACTCGTCCTTGGTCAAAGATCATGATGGATGGTGTGGTGATTTCAGCTTTCACGATCAAGCCACTCCCTTCACCAACATCCTTTTGCTACTCCTCTTCCTTTTACGAGCCTTTAACCTCTTCTTCATTTTTCTCACTTCCTCGAGCTACTAATTCAAGGTCATCCTCATGGTCATCATCATCATCATCATCATCATCTTCTTCTTCTTCTTCATCTATCTCTTCCTTCTTATCTTCATCATCATCCTTTTCTTCTCTTCCTTGAGGTCTAGAGGTTCCTTCACCACTTTGATCATTTCTCATCAATAATTTCTCTATGTTCCTCACTCTAGTCTCCAATCCATCAAGTTTTCCAAGAACCCTTGGAGTAAAGGTTTCAAAGAATTGTAAATTTTCTCCATCTCCTTGATGTGGTTGTTTAAAACTTCTTGGAATACCTTGGCAACGGTTGTATCTCCTCTAGTAATCTCTTCACCATTAGGGTCTTCTCCAATATTGGGATGTGATTGAGGAGTAGGCATTTCTTCAAACAATCTTCTCTTGGAGGGAGGTTGCTCCCCCTTCCTTGATAAGTCATGCTTCTTCTTAGTTTTCATCCCCCTTGCTAGAGTTTCTTCTTCATCTTCTTTTGTTTCTTTCTCATTTTCCTCTTCAACATTCTCACTTTCCTCAACCTTTTCATTCCTTAGAGGAGTTTCTCTTTTTGTTTTCCATACACCATCTACATCAAGAATTAGCTGCATCCTTTTGAGAGTCTCATTAGTGTATATCTCTCCACTCTTGATGGCTAGTCCTCTTCCAAAAAATTGAACTTGGAAATGCTTGAGAATCTTAGTAAGCAACCTTCCATAAGGGAAGGCCTTATTTCACGTCCTTCTTGCTCCCATTGTGTGCCTCAAAGCCATATATCCAAAATTCAATCTTCTATGTTCAAGAAGAGCAAGCATTATCACGACATGCATATTTTCAATGGATGATTTGTGACCAAAATTAAGGATTATCATTGTGGTTATCATATGATGCAATACTTGTCCCCTACCATCAAAAGCCTTGATTTCCCTTTCCTTTATTGATCTAATCTAAACCTTCTACCATTGGTGAATGCTTCTTCAGATGTTTGTAAACAATTCACGAATGTAGCAATGTTACCCCCAAAGAGTAATATCTAGCCCCATTATCATCTACTCCACAAATCCTATTGATTAAGGCATCGTTGAATTCAAAATCAACTTGGGACACTCTTAAGGAAAACCATTGCACAATATCATCCCCCACTTGTTCAACTCTTTCTTCTTTGAGATTAGCATAAAATTCATACACAAAGGAGGGATAGTAATCTTCATCAACAATAAGCAAATTACTCCAACTCATTTCACCAAAGAGAGAAAGAACATTACCCATTATGAAGAGTTTATCCAAATCAATTTTGTGTCCAAGAATGATCATCTATTTCTCTTGTTCCAATCTTCAAACTCTGTGGTAGCCTTGGTTGAAATAAAGCGATCCACTTCTAAAGAGGTTTGAGGATCACGAACCCTTCTTAGTTCGTTGATTATTAGCTCACCATCAACCACTTTTGCTTTGCCTTTTCCTTTTCCAACATTGGCTCCCTTTGATCTCACCATGATGATTTTTGTTGAAAAGGAGTGAGTTTCAATGTTAATCTAGCACTTAGACCACAAAAATGTGAGGAATTTCAAGTAAAAGTGATGAAATATGGAAGAAATTTCAGTTTGGATGAGAGTAGGTCATGTGGGTTTTGAGAGAAAAGAGAGTTTGGATGATAAAAATGAGAGAAATGGCTGTTCGAATGCTTTTAAAACTGCTATAACCGTATAGTTTGGATGACCGATCTTTATGGTCTATGTCCGAACTTCATTAACTCTTCTTACTTCAGCAAATTTGGACAACTAAATTTTTTGTCATGCTTTGGAACTTGAGTTCGAACTTTTCTATTTGAGATTCTCTGAAGAGCATTTTTGGATGCCCAAATTATAGTGCATGCATCCAAACTTCACCTGTTCTTCTTATACTTGAATACATACATTAGTAATTGAATTTTGATATTCCTCAACTTCTTCTAAGATAGCAAAAACTTTCCTCAACCAGTGGCTTGGTAATTCAGCGAGGACCTTATCATAACATATGTAATTCGGCAAGGACCTTATCATAGCAAGCTGTATAGTATCGATGCTCAAAGTTCTTCGAAATATATCTCCTGCATAACATATGTTTAGAATCGGGAAAGGGGTCGATCAAGACCTATATTAGCCCAGGCTCACAATCAGTCACGATAACATGTAGGGGTAATTTATGTCCAAGATATTCTGAACATACTCCAATAGCCACCGGTAACTATCCGTCTCCTTATTGCTCCTCCAAGCTCCAACAATTAGAAAGTTTTGTCCGGTTGGAGCAACACCGATAATTTCAAAGTACAACATGTTGTACCTGTTCCAAATGAACTATGATACATAGGAATACGTTTTAATTTATACATATATTTTTTATTAAGGCACGTTTCATATAATTAAAATAAGATAGTTCTATGCTAATGTTATAACGTATCTATTAGTCTTGTATGTCGTATCTATTATCAATACAAATGGATACGCATGAGCAAGTGCATATATATCTGTGTGAGCAAACACATAGTCATTAAGAATTTCGGTCATTGAGTGAACTCTGTGCCAATGAATATATCCATGGTCGATGAACAACTTGAAAAGTTATTGAACCACTACCCGACTTTCCATACTCGCCACCCTTAACTTGTGTCTAGCGTTTGTACAATGTCTTTGCCCTATGTAAACAAGCAACATATTTTAAGTATATTGTTGACAAATATTAATATAAGTATGTAAATGTACTAGTAAGAAGCATGATTAACGTATTATTGAAACACAAACCTTATGGCACTTCTCGGGTTCTCCCGCTTCATATGATCTAATATATGTTTCAGTTGAATGTGATATTTACTTATTTGCTCCGTAATTTTATCTCTCATTCGGTCATCCTCACAGCTAATGCATGACCGTAATAGGTCTTTCCTAGATCGTGATTGTGGTTGCTACATATCACCACAAGACTCTACGCTCTTTCTAATGGTCGTTTCCTATTAATTTTAGCGACAGTGACACTTTATCGTACCCTTAGGTTTTCACTCTATATTCTTCTTCGCTTCTAATGTCCCCACCTCGGTTGTTGGCTAAACTTTGGGAGCAAAAATAAATTTTCAGTGCGCTCTGCCCTTTTCAAACCTAAGATCGACAAATCCCATTATAGTTTCTGTTGCCTTTTTTTGAACGAGCAATTATCAAAAGGGTCCTCACTTATAATGTCGTTCCCTTCGCCCAATGTACCAACTCATCTTTACTTGAAAATATATCATGTATCCCCAAAAAAGGACTCAAATCATCAATTTTGTCAAGATATATAAATTCTTTAAAGGAAACTTCCAATGGTGACGGGCCTTGACAATCTCTATATAACACTCTATGAAATTTTGCGACATTTTTCGTGTTCATGCAATTCATAATTGTGTTTGGTTGAATATGTTTTACTTATACTTGCAATATTATAAAAAATAAATAGATTACTAATGCAAATGATTAAGACAATTACTAGAACTTCAACTTCGCAATCGCATCACAAACAAATATCGTAATTATATAAGTAGTTTAATTTAACAAGAAATATTTAAAACATTGTCAGGACTTGCACTAGTTTTTGGCACAACTTACGACCAAGTTGCGCTAGAAACTCGCACAAGTTATACAATTTCAACAAAATTTGATAACTTTGCGTATTGATTAAAGATTTTAGCAAGTTTTAACTCAAATTTAAGAGAATTTTTCGTAGAAGCCTTTCTCATTTTATTCATTTGACTAATTTGATGCATTATTTGTGGAATTGATAATTTAGTGTGCTATAAAGTAGGGAGAGTGATTTTAAAAATAAATAATTTTTTTATTATATATAATTTTAAAAAATTATACATAATAATATATAAAGTAAGGCCTTGAGCTTGAACTAGTATACTGAAAAAACTCTCATGATGTTTTCTTTTTATGTGTAAAAAGTTAAATCTAAAATAAATTAAATTTATCTTAAAATATTAAAATAAATATACATACTAATTAAATTAAAAATAAAAATAGGCATCTCTGAGGTTAAAGGTGGAACACAGACATCCCAGTATCGATAACGTATCAACTAAAAGAATTGTATCTTTGTCAAACGATCTTTTTCTTCTCTATAAAAGTCGGATGATCTTTTTTACCCATCATTTCGCTCTCTTTATGTGTGATTCGCGCCGGGTGGCGACGTGCAAATGGCGAAGAAAGCTTGCTTGGTGCCAGTGCAGTGCGCAACGTCGAAAAGTGAGAGTTACACCATCTGCCGACTGTCATGTGAAGAAGCAGCTCTACTGTGTTTGATTGAGGATTCTCCGGTGGACCCGCATGAAAGAGCGTCGAGTCACAAAAGAGCAATCGCGAACAACCTTTTGGAACAGCTTTTCCAACTCAAAGCCACGTGGTTGCAAAAACTTTTTTATCTTCTGAAACGTCTGTTTTATAAAAGGGGACCGCGGGAGACATACCTGCATACGGGACGGTCCGGTTACGGTGCTGGCTCCAATTTTTTCCGCACATGCGGATGAGTTTTACACCGTTAGATTGGATAATATTTGTTGTCTTTTAATCCAACAGGTTAGGAAGCACCGAGGGGCATTTTGGATCGAACAAAGAGTTTGTTTGAAATTTGAAAAGCCACTATTACTCGACACTCGCTGCTTTCTCCTCTTCGCACGAAAAGTAAGTACGCATCGGTTAACGCTAACATCGTTCCCATCGAGCCGACAGGTGTTTGAGTGAATAATTATTCACTTAAAAACTGACTGTTCACTGAGCCGACAGTTTTTCAGAGTGAATAATTATTCACTTAAAAACCGATCGATTCATCGAGCCGATGCTTTTTCGAGTGAATAATTATTCACTTAAAAACCGATCGCTTCATCGAAGCGACAGCTTTTCGAGTGAATAATTATTCACTCAAAACCGACTGCTCGCTTCCCTGTGGATTGGAAGAGTTCAATGCGTAAAATACTCGTTCAGTTTGGGCACTAGGATAAGACTTACCAATCATTCACTTCACTTTTACACAGCGAATAGTTATTCTATCACCGTTCAATTTCTCTCCAATTCTCGTAAAGCTTCTTCTCCTCTTCTCCGTCCTTCAACGATTATCAGACATGGGTCCTCAAAGATTTCAAGTTAAGTGTCGTCTACACCCGATTGTGGACGTTAACCGTGCACCCTGCAGATGGATTCTCGGGGGCAAGAAGAAGATGGACGTGATTAATTCGACTGGTTTTGGAGGCTCGGTCGAATTAAACTTGATGGCTATAAAAGCAGAGATGGTAGAACACCTCTGCCGAAGTTTTGACCCCCACAAGAGAGGTTTTCCCTCTTGAGAATGCTCGAGACTCTCAAAATAACGAGAGAGCGACGTTCGGGCCGTGTATGGGTTTCGAGCCTCCGGCCAAGAAATTGATTCGACCAACTTGGCAATCAAGTCCAAAAGTGGTTAGGGGGCTTTGCCAAGGCTATCGGTCCGTCACCGTCGCCCAAGAATCACGTCTTTATTGAGGAGATCCCAGGAAGCAATTTCCCGACCAAACTTGCAGTGGGAGGTTTTTGCCAAGTCGTACATTCTCTTGGCACTAGGGACCATTTTGGTCCCAAAATCATCTTCAAAGCTTGACCTGGGTGTATATTGCCCCATTCTAGAAGACTTAGGATTTGCGAAGGTGTTTAACTGGCCACGACATATACTCCAGTTTCTGCACAGCAGTTTGGGCAAGTTTGTGTCAAAAATGTCCAGTAGTTGGCCAGACGGCAATATGCATCTCCTCCTGGTAAAAAGGATAATATGGGTTATGAGTGAATAATATGCATCTCTTTCTTAGGAGTGAATAATTATTCGCTTAAGAGAGAATGACTAAGTGAATAGTCATTCACTCTTGAGCGAATAATTATTCACTTCAGAGTACCAGTCATTCACTCTTGAGCGAATAATTATTCACTTCAGAGTACCAATCATTCACTCTTGAGCGAATAATTATTCACGTCAGAGTGACCAATCATCCACTCTTAAGCGAATAATTATTCTCTTCAGAGTGACCAATCATCCACTCTTAAGCGAATAATTATTCTCTTCAGAGTGACCAATCATCCACTCTTAAGCGAATAATTATTCAATTAATATGACTACTCTTGATTATTCACATTATTCACTTAATATGACTACTCTTGATTGCAGCTGTGCTACTTACAAAAAGTGTCTGGCACGCCGAAGGATGTCCAATGCACTTGCGGTGCAGTGGATCGCTGAGAAGGTCCCGAGTGCATGGGATGGCTGCGAGGGCGGAGACTTGGGACAGGGGTGCAAAGAAATGTGCGAAAGTCCGGAGTTACAGAGCTAGGAGGGCGCGCTCCCTGAGGAGCTTGATCGGATTGATGATGAGCCGAGAGAGCTATCCGACGCGGAAAGAACGTCCCGGATAATCAGCTCGCTGAGCTACCAGTGCCCGAGAATGTAGATGGGAGTCGAGGCCGCCAATACGTAATTCGGGAGCGAGGGGCTCATTGAGTTGGCAATGGTTGTCCATGGTCATGAGGCAGCGCAGTGATCTGTCGAACCCGTTGTCCCGGATCGGGAAGAGCTCGGCGACGTACATGCTAGAGCAGAGCCGGTCACTCCCTCTCCCGACCCTAGTGTACACAAGAAGCCAAGAACCCGTGAAAGCAGGGCGGCAAAAAAACCACCAACCCCACGATAGTAAAGTTTGGTAATTAGGATTCGTGTTGAGCGAATAATTATTCATTCGGAGCGGAAATTATTCGATAAATCGTATCGTTACTTTTAGCGAATAGTCATTCACTGAATGACTATTCTTGTGGAGAATAATTGCTTAAGTTTTCACTTTGTACATTGATCAAAGAGGAATTCGCATAGTGAATAATTATTCGCTTAATAGTGGATATTCTTAGTTGTGCGCCATGAGATATTCATTCTTTGTCTCTCTGTCTTCTATCAGATGTTGCTGGGATCGAGACTGCTTTCGCACTACGAATGAACCCGCCGAACCGGGTGAGGCCGTCCCAGCAGAGCCGTCGCCCAAGCGCGGCGACTAATAAAACCCGGCCATTTCTCGCGATCTCCTTTTGTTGTAGGTCCCAGCGAATCCATTTGCCCCTTACTGCAGAAGAGACCCAACTCGTTGATTATGCCTGGCTCCAGACGGCTCCAAATGGAAAGGAGTAAGGATATTTTCTTTAGGCGAATAATTATTCACTCTTACTTTGTAAATTCGTGGTCAATTATTCGAGCATTCGAGCGAATAATTATTCTCTCATGTTGATTATTCGTTGCTTTGTGAAGGGCCGATATTTTGTTGAGGGACGGGATCCAGCAACTCAACAGAGTAGAGGTTCGTGGTCTGCCGGCCCCGGGCAAAATTTTTCTATCGCACGACTATTGACGCATATGCACACTATCTAAACCGCCAGCAGAGCTTACAGGGTGGTGTGATGCGTCGATTTTGCTTCACAACCACAATAGGGATATGCCATTGTACTTAATGGTTTGTATTTGGTGAGAAGCTTTCGCTTTGTTAAAAAATTTTTCTTTTTTCTTTCGGAAATGGGCTGAAGGTCGTCGAACTCCGGCGAGGGAGCCTTCGCTCGAAGAAATGGAGGCCGAGGTCGAGGGCATTTTATCCGACCTTAATTACTTGCCCGTGGTTTTGACTCATCTCGCCTCGTGACTACGTGAGTACGCTTTAAATTCGGGAGCGAATAGTTATTCACTCTGTGTTAAATAGTAGCCATTCACCGCAGAGCGAATAGTTATTCAATTATTTGACTATTTATTACGCCTTCTTGTATGAATAATTAGATATTCACTCTGTTGCTCTCATTTGGTCATGGTTGGTGTAGTACTTCTTCCCCTATAATCGGAGGGGACCACTTTTACTTGTACGCGATAGATGTGGGGACAAGCCGTTTCCTCCGCCTCGAACAGACATACCACGCCAGTCAAATTTCCGTGAGACGCACTCAACAGCTTTGGTAACCGGGTGCTCACATATTTCACCACGTGGTACGGTATATGGGGAAGACGGGAAGTTGATTGGCAGAAGTTCATTTGGGATGTCCCTGCAGTGCCAGTTCAACCCGACATACACAGTTGCGGGGTTTTTTTGTGCTGGACAATGGAATCATGGGCTGGTCACTTACCGCAGCAGTGTTATGCTACTCGGCCGAGACCGAGAAAATATCAACGCCGGCGAAGACAGATTGTGGGCGCGCTGCCGGGTCGGGAGGAGAATGAATTACTCGAGGATATCCTGAAGGCAAATTGATACATGGAGGCGGTTGTGAATAGTTATTGCTTTGGGTTATTAGTTAGTCGAGGGACGATTCAATGTACAAAAACATTTACTATACATAAACTTTGACTCGTAAATGGCTAAGTTTTTATTTTATCAACTCGTGATGAATAAATATTCACCAAACAGAATATCGCTTTACATGGCTAGGGTAACATCGACGTAGTTATTCGATCTCGCATAATCCATTTCGCATTCTTTTGAACAAGGCCTTTCTTCTGCCGCAATCGCTTCTTGGATACTCCCCGAGCCTTTTCCGCGATCTATTTGGGTTATTTCGGGTTTGATTGCCTTGCCAAGCACACGGCCGTCCCTCGCATCTCAGGGTTGATGTCGTGGATCTAACATGTCAACAAAGAATAAAATTATTATTCACTTCATGGATAACTGAAAATTAAAAAAATCAAAGAGCGAATAATTATTCGCTCTACAATCAGGCATCGAAGTGGAATCCACTGAGCGAATAATTATTCGCTATACGATCGATATCGTAGGGAATCAAAGAGCGAATAATTATTCCCTCTACAGTCGGTGATTTGAAGGGAATCAGAGAGAATAATTATTCGCTCTTACAGTCGGTATTGTAGGGAATCCGAGAGAGAATAATTATTCGCTCTTACAGATCGATCATCGTAGGGAATCCAAGAGCGAATAATTATTCTCTCTCTGACGTCTGTACTCGAAGGGAATCCGAGAGCGAATAATTATTCCCTCTTACAGTCGATACTGTAGGGAATCCAAGAGCGAATAATTATTCGCTCTTACAAAGTCGATCATTTGTAGGGAATCCAAGAGCGAATAATTATTCTCTCTTACGATGCGATCTGAAGGGAATCCGAGAGAGAATAATTATTCGCTCTTACAAACTGCATCTGTAGGAATCCGAGAGAGAATAATTATTCACTCTTACAATCGGGTACTCGAAGGGAATCCAAGAGCGAATAATTATTCTCTCTTACAGATCGCATCGAAGGGAATCCGAGAGAGAATAATTATTCTCTCTTACGATCGGGATCTGTAGGGAATCTGAGAGAGAATAATTATTCACTCTTACAGATCGAGTATCAGTAGTGAATCCAAGAGCGAATAATTATTCTCTCTTACAATCGATCGAAGGGAATCCGAGAGCGAATAATTATTCACTCGACCAATCGTGCAAGAAAAAATTCTAATAGAGTAATCGACCTTGTCTTTGAGAGACGTCCGTCTTTTTCGGAAGGTGATGCGCAAGACCGAGATAAGAGGAGTAATTTAGATCGCTTTGCATAAATCATCCATTGCCCGATCAACGACGATTGTATGCGTTGTCCTCCATGCGACGTGCGGTTGCCAACAAAACCATCTTAGATGTCGATGAATCGGTAACGCTCACCGCATTTCGAGAGGGGTTCTTTTCGCCAAGGTCGGACTGGAAGGTCTAGCCGATTCTTTGCGTTTCTTGTCCATCTTTTAATTATGTAATGGTCTGGAATCGATCTGAACTTTTGGTTGCCCAAAGAGCCAAGAACGTCCATAACCTTTAATACATGGCGGCAGAGTAGACCCAAGGTTTCATACAGACGACAGCTACACTTGAGAATGGCATGGTTAGAATCCGAGTCATTAACGAGAACAATCCTCACATCAACTTTATTTCCATCAGTAAGTGTCTTATAAACATTGTACGCCGACATACAATCCTCATTCTTCTCGGTACATGGCTCCATCAAATACTCGAAAGTCCGCTGGTATTGTTCATGGAACATTGCAAAAAGGTTAGGAGTATAAACCTCAGCTGCACTCCGCGCCAGGGGGCTGTAGGAGAATTGGTTATTCGGTAACTTGTCTCGAGCTTGAAAATCATTTATCTTCTCGGTATGCCTCCTGTGTTCAACCATCCGGTTGAAATGGGTGAAAATCGAACGAGGTTGTGATGCGCTGCAGAAGTGTCCCGATTAAACTGTTGCACGACTCGCTCAACTGCGTTGACAGCATGCCCGCTGTGAAATGCTGTCTAACCCAAACAGCCGACCACTGTACTCGAAAACTGTGAATCCTCTCTAGCCATCTATGGGGTCCGTTCGGAAAGCATTCAGCGATCATCTTTGCCCAAACAAAGTCAAAATCGGGTTCGTCTTTCTCATGCAGTACATTAAATAAAAAAAATAATATGCAAAGTCTGATGTGTATAGTTGGGCCAAATTCTTTTGCGCATTCCCGCTTTATATGCCAGGTGCAAAGAGCATGGAACGTGGTAGGGAGTGCAATTTTGATGGCGGCAAACCATAGCGAGATCCTAATCAGTAAATATAGTAGCAGTGCTTTGCTCGACATGCATCTAAGGAATGACTTGAACAACCACTCAAACGATTCTATTGTCTCATCATATAATAGGGCCGCCCGAAGATGCAACTCGGGTGGTGATGGTTGAAACCAACAAAGAGAGTCGGGTAGAGTCAAGGATAAATTATTCGAGTGAATAATTATTCGCTTCATATGGCATAACGGGAAAAAAATTTTAGAGTGAATAATTATTCGCTCTTTGTGGATCATGAACCATGAAGCGAATAAATATTCACTCCGAAAGTTTCATGGTCGTGCAATATGGAGAGAATAATTATTCGCCTCATGGATTCTCCTCGAGTGAATAGTCATTCACTTCATAGTGCATGAGCATGAAACTTTCGTAGTGAATAATTATTCACTTTCACGAGTGCATGATATTCGCTTTAGAGCTGAATAGTTATTCACTTCATATTGCATGACTATGAAACTTTTTAAAAGCGAATAATTATTCACTTCATCTTGCATGAGCGAGAGAACTTTTAGAGTGAATAATTATTCGCTTCATGTGCATGATCATTATCTAAGAGTGAATAATTATGCGCATCAACCCAAACACCATTTTTTTCCATATAAATAACCGGATATGTAAGAGCGGGTATGTTACCAACTGGGTCTATAATTTTTATTTGTTCTCGTATGTTGTATCAAATGTGATGGAATCCCCCGAAGAGTTGTAGTCCATCTTCATTCTTCCGTCAGCCCCAAAATATATTTGCAATCATCTCTCGCCGTCGACCTCAATGTCGTAGTAAAAAGAGGGATTGCGATATGCTTCTCCGCGAAAAATGTTCCCCTGCAACGCCGTGGCTTCCCCAAGCCTCATAGCCTTCTGTCTTCACCTTGTAAGATGGTTCTTGAGGTCCGAGGAAAGAAAACCCGAGCTTTGCTTGCCGCCGGCTGCCATTGACATCACTTCGTATGAAGACCTCAATCGGATTCCAAAGATCTTCATTCAATTCGGCCTACAACTCCTCGAACCGCACTCACTCGCGATTCGACCTTAGCATATAGGAAAACTCTTTTGGGGTGTAGATCGTGGTTATGGTCTCAGTAAACCAACCCTGTAATAACGTATACACCTCGAGTCCCGATCCAGTCCCCATTTTGATGTTTGCCGGACATCCAGCTTTCTCTCGCTTCTTTGCTCAGCAGGAGCAAAGGTGTAGCTTCAACGTGGCTAATCGGGTGTTTTCTCATTCTTGGGGGTCTAGTTTGTCTGCCCTTCCTAAATCCTTTCTTTGTTACACACATACTTCATGTACTCGAACTATCGATGTCTTGATTTTATATTTCCTCTCGTAGTTTATTCGTGTGGCAAACCCTCACGCGGTGAGCATATTCGATGTAAAATTCACGAGCCTCCCTCACTGCTTCGAACTCCCGCTTTCTTGAGTTCTTCAACGTTATCTGAAAACATGCACCAAATAATTATTCATTTGCATGTGAACGAGTATACATAATGTAAGAGTGAATAATTATTCAGACGTATTTGCTTTACCAATGGGGAGAGGGGAGAGCCAGCTTGATGTTCAACGACTCGATTCCACTAGGATATCATTCCCGATGACGTTGTGATTCGGATCGAGCATCATTCGCTTTCCTTTTTTTGGCCATGCAAAGGAAAAATAAGAAAACATAACCAACTTATTTAATGCATCCAAGGAAACAAAGAAAATACATCGTATCGAATCCATCCGAAATGCAGGGATTTCTTGGCCAAGATAAGCGTTCTTGGCTTTAAGAGAGAAAAAATAACACCTGGGAGAAAGATGAAAATGGAAGAATGGCAGCCCTGTAATGGAAGATTATTTAATGCATCCAAGAAGTCGAATCCATTCCAAATGCAGGATTTCTTGAAGACATGAGCGTTCTTGGTTTTAAGAGAGAGAAATAACACCTGGAGAAAGATGAAAATGGAAGAATGGCAAAGCCCTAGAATGGAAGAGATGGGATATTTAGCCGAGAGTTGGTAGAAACAGTGATATGACATTTGTCCTTCTTGATCTGATAGTTTTAGGCGGGACTTGAAAAATAATTTTGGCTCCAAAATACCCCTGGTCTCTCACAGCCATCGGATCAAAAATTTCTGATCTAATGGCTGTGGAGGGCAGCCCGCACATGCTGAAAAAAGGTATGGTCAGCATATTAACTTCTCCGCGTACCGTACGGGACTACAATAAACAGTTAAGATCGTTTTTTAATTGAATTTTTATTTAAATTAAGTTAAATTAAAAATTATAAAAATAAATTATTTATAAAAAAATAAATAATGTTTAAAATTAAAAAATAAAAAAAATTAGATAAAAAGTTAATCTAAGTTAGTCTTAAATTTTTAATTTCTGGGTTGGTTAGTGCATGATATAGTATTAGAGATGCATTTTATATTTAAAAAGTAGATAGAATAGTGTACAGGGTATATTATAGTATATATGATAGTTAGTTCACTTTATAATATATTATATATTTTTAAATAATAATTATATTAAATAATATATAAAATACATGAATATATTATTAATATACAATACACACTATACTATATAGATTAATTAAAGCGTAATTATTAGTACTTTAGATCCTTATAAATGGACACGTGATATAAGATATTTTTATTTTTTGATAATTAATTAAAGATATTTCAGTCTACAACTTGTGATTTTTTTCCCTTGAGAAGGGAATCCATAATTATTATGCAAAGATGTGCAATAACTTGTAAATCACACAAGAAAATAAGCAATTAGGAATGTCCTGGGCTCATGTCAAATAAATGGCTTGAACATTAGTAGTCAGATGGTGGGTAGGAAATTTCACTCCTACATACCACCACTAGGTCAATTCTATTGGACAAGTATATTAATAAACCAAAACAAAATTTAATTGTAACCCCCCAACATCAAATGTTTAACAATACTTAGGTTCTTGGGTCTATAATATTTTTACACCAAGTCAAGCCCAGGCTGACCCCTCTGTCAGTGTTGTCCGCCAAATTGGGCTAGGCCTGGCGAGTAGACACTTTGTCTACTACTCTACTGCTACTATAAATTTTTTCCCATTTATTTGGTTTTTATTGCATTCTGATTATTATGTGAGGGTAACAAAGTTGTACACAGTTGAGGTAACTTTTATTGTGATTTTTCTTGCACTGAAATATTTTATTCTCTTCAAGAGCTACCTGCAATCTCCAAGGGACTACTTTAGCTGGGTCAAAAGGACTTTTCTTCTATTAGATTGTATTAAATTCGAAATTCTCCTTCTGTTATCTTTTTATACTCTTTGAATTCTTGCTTGTATTAATAATAATAATAATAATTATTATTATTATAGATGTTACCTAAGCATTGAAGTCTATGTCGCATTCGTATTTGTATAAGTTTTTATTTTTTTGATTTTTTTATTTTTTCTGTCAATGATATTATTTTGTTTACTATATACATTAGTGTTTATTTGTTTATTTTAAATACCATATTCATATTAGGAAAGTACAACTTAGAAATGTATTTTTTAATTTTGTTAATGATGAATACTTTATAACAACCAGGGCCAAAAGTCTTATGGGACTAAGAAGTCCCGATTGTAATGGTAAGTACATGTAATTAGAAATTCATAGGATTCTATACTGCTAAAATTTCAGTAACCAGTTTCTATTATATGCAATACACATTATAAGAGAAATTTGATCAACCCAAGCATGGAAGATTAAATCATCTATAGGGTAAAATAGGCGAATTGGAATTCCAAATAAAACAGCAATCCATATTGGGGATTTGAACGCGTAATTCAAAGCTAGTGGGAGAAATTGGTTGCTTTTGGGAATTCAGAGGAAGGTAGGGTAATATTCATTCATTGACATTAGTACTTGTTATTCAGTGCTAGTGTATTTCTAATTTAAAATTTATGCCAATCAAAATGTAGAAATTTATTCATCCATTTATTTCAGCAAATTAGCTAGAGAAAAACTGAGATTAGGAAGAACAAGAGGCTGGGCCATAGAAGAGGACAAAAGTCTTTTGCTGAAGTCCATGATGAACTGATAAGAACTACTTGCACCAAAGTATTTACTTGTACAGAGCTATGTTTGTTTCCTTATTTCTTTCTTGAATCATGTTTGGTTTTCCTATTTCTAGACAAAAAGAATTTCCTATGTTTGTACCATGCCTTGGATGTGAACGAATACAGTCAAGTGAGTAGATGTGACATCACTCATGACATGTGGAGGCTTCTTCAACTGACACATAAAGGAACAAACCAGGTGGAGATGTCAGAGCTTGCTATGCTTGTGAGAGATTATGAATTAGTAACATATTTACAAAATTCACTAACATCACAAATGGCCTAAAATCCTGTGAAAAGAAGTATTCTCTTGGAGAGAAAAATAAAAAGATATTGGATGCTCTACCAAAGTCTTGGCAACCAAAGACTCTTGCTATTGAAGAATCAAAAGACCTAAAGACTCTTCCTCTTGAAGAGCTTAGAGGATCACTCCTTACCCATGAAATGAACATCAAAAGATTAAATGATCTAGAAGATGAAAAAAAGGGAAGAAAAGGAGTTGTTCTCAAAGCAAGTGACAATCCTAGTGAGCAAGAAGAATTATCAAGTGAAGAAGAAGAAGATGGTGAAGAAGATGAGATGGCAGCGGTGGCCAAAAAGTTCAAGAAATTATGCAAGAAGAGATTTCTCAAGAAGGGTAAAAGACCTTTCAAGAAAGGTGAATTGTAAGCCCTAAGGGCAAATCATGTAATTTTGATTCATGACAAATATTGATGAGAACTAATATGTTTATATTGTGTGATATAATTTGTGAAGAAAGAAGTTTGAAGTCTCATTGCCTTCAAGAGGAAGAGCAAAGAACAACCTCATTAAGCTATGAGTCTTTTGAGGTGTATTCAAAGATAAACTCAAGGCATTGAAGACTTGAAGTGTAGAGTAGGTAACATCTACACACTCTTCTTTACTTATTCAATTGTGTTGATCTACTATCTCTAGCAAGGTTATCTAGATAACATAAAACTCTTTAGATAAGGGTGATCCTTGAAGTTGTGATTCAAGGTTGTTTGAGATATAAAACCACAGATTGGTGAGCCTTGTTTGTAAAAAATTATTGGTGAGCCTTGTTTGTAAAAAATTACTAGAAGAGGTTGTATGTGTAAAACCAAAGTGTGGTGAGCCTCTCTTGTAATCTGTGAACTTGAGCACATAGTAGAGATATTGAAATCCTTAAGTGTATACTTAAGGTAGTGGAGGTAGATCTTGAGGATCGAACCACTATAAATTGTTTGTGTTCATTTGTTTACATTTCTTATACTGCTTTGCCATAATCTGTTTCTCTCTTATTCATATCATATGTAATTGGTCTATACATATAAAAGATTTGAATTTGTTAAAATTAGCCAAATACCTAATTCATCACCTCTTAGGTATTTCAATTGGTATCAGAGCTAGAACTTCTTTGTGCGGTTTTATAACCTAGAAGACAAAGATCCTATGGCTAATATGTCAAATCTACCTTACCTAGAAGGATCTTCTACAAACAGACCTCCATTGTTTGATGGAACAAATTATACATTTTGGAAGTCTAGAGTTAAAATATATATTTGTTCTATCAATTTTGATTTATGGAACATAATTGAGAAAGGTCCCTATGTCCCAATGAAAATGAGAGCAGATGGAGTAACTCCTGAACCCAAATCCACTGATGAATTTGATGAGCATGATTCAAGGAAAATGACTCTAAATTATCAAGCCATGAATATATTGAGCTGTGCTTTAGATGTTACTGAATATAATAGAGTTAGTGGGTGTGATTCTGCACATGATATGTGGAGATTACTTCAAATTACACATGAAGGTACTAATCAAGTTAAAGAATCTAAACTTGCTATGCTTGTTAGAGATTATGAATTGTTTACTATGAAACAAGGCAAAAATATTAGTGATATGTTTACAAGGTTTACTAATATTTCCAATGGCTTGAAAGCTTATAGTAAAGGTTATACTATGGGAGAGCAAAACAGAAAGATTTTGGATGCTCTACCAAAATCTTGGCAGCCAAAGACGATAGCTATTGAGGAGTCCAAAGATCTAAAAACTCTTCCTCTTGAAGAACTTATTGGATCGCTACTTACTCATGAAATGAAGATGAAGAGGTTGAATGATAAGGAAGATGAGGAAAAGGTAAGAAAAGGAGTAGTGCTTAATGCCTCAAACAACTTGAGTGAACAAGAACAATCTTCAAGTGAAGAAGAAGGAGGAAACAGTGAAGAAGAAGAAATTGCAATGGCAGTGAAGAAGTTCAAGAGATTCTACAAAAAGGAATTTCTCAAGAAAGGAAGAAAGCCAGTCAAGAAGAGTGGACAATCTTCATCATATAAACCTCAATGCTTTGAATGCAAGAGTACTGAGCATCTTATTGCTGACTGTCCCAGAGTGTTGGAAAGGGAAAGAGAAAGCAAAAACAGAAAGAAATCTGCCAAGAAAGGAAAAGGACTAGCTGGAACGTGGGATCAACAGGAAAGTGAGGATGAAAGTGAAGGAAAGGCCAACATATGCTTCATGACCATTGATGATGAGGTACAATCTTCTCCCTCTATTTCAAATTTGTGTGATGATGATATTGATTCTAGTGATTTAATTCTAGAATTGTATGAAGAACTGAAAAAGGATTCAAGAAGAAATAAAGAAATAAAATCTAAAATTAGTGATCTTTCAAATGAAAATTCAAAATTATGTCTTGAAAATGATAGACTTCTTGAGACCATAAATTCTCTTACCATTGAAAAGGAAGTTTTGAACACTACCATACAACATGTATCTTTTGAAAACAAAAAGCTGTGTTCAAAAATTATTTCTCTTGAATCAATGCTAAAAGATCATGAGGTTTTAAAAAGGAAAGTAAATGATCTTACTTTATGCATTGAGAAATTTACAAATGGAAGAAACAATTTAAATAAATTACTTGGGTATCAAAGATCCTCATTTGTAAAGCATGGTCTAGGTTTTACACATGATTGCCTTCATTCAAAACCAAAAGAGACATTTGTTAAAGAATCTTCTCACTATAGGTCTCATACTTGCTGTACATATTGTGGTAAGCATGGACACAAAGTGTCTAAGTGCTTTATAAAAAGAAATATAGAAAATGGAATAAAGACTATATGGAAAGTTAAAGGAACTGTCACTAACTCTCTTGGACCCAAGAAGATATGGGTACCAAAAATCACTCTTTCCAATTTGGTATAGGTACAATTTGCGTCAAGATCAAGTGCCACAAAATGGTTTCTTGATAGTGGCTGTTCAAGGCACATAACTGGAAATGCATCACTTGTTAGTGAGCTTCAAGCTACAAGTGAAGGCTTTGTCACTTTTGGAGATAAGAAGAAAGGGAAAATACTTGGAATAGGTAACATTGGTAAAGGTTCATTCCCTCTTATCAAACAAGTTTTACTTATTGATGGTTTAAAATATAATTTACTTAGCATTAGTCAATTATGTGATAATGGTTGCAAAGTATAGTTTAAATGTGATACTTGTACTATTCTTGATAATGCAAGCAATAAAACTATCTTTGTAGCTAAAAGAGTAAGTAATGTATATGTGTTATATCTTGATGAGCTTATCACTAATGACATTAAATGTCTTGCAATACATGACAATGATGGATTTTTATGGCATAGAAGATTAGGACATGTGAGCATGGATTTATTGAACAAACTTTCTACTCAAGAACTAGTTAGAGGATTACCAAAAATGCATTTTGACAAAACTCGGATTTGTGATGCTTGTCAATATGGAAAACAATCAAAAACATCTTTCAAACCAAAGAAAATGGTTTCTACCTCAAAGCCTCTTGAACTAGTTCACATGGACTTATTTGGACCTATGAGGACTACTAGTCTTGGTGGTAAAAGATATGCTTATGTGATTGTTGATGATTTTTCCAGATTTACATGGGTAATATTTTTATCACAAAAAGATGAAATATTTTATGAATTTTCAAAACTTTTTAAGAAGGTTCAAATTTCTCTTAATTGCAATCTAATATCTATTAGAAGTGATAATGGAAGAGAGTTTTGCAATCAAGATTTTACAAAATTCTGTGATGAGTATGGTATCACTCATAATTTTTCAGCAGCCAAAACACCTCAACAAAATGGAGTTGTTGAGAGGAAAAACAGAACATTACAAGAAATGGCTAGATCAATGCTTTGTGAAAACTCTTTACCTAAATACTTTTGGGCTGAAGCTGTAAATACAGCATGCTATGTAATGAATAGAGTTTTACTAAGACCTTTTGAAAGACCTAAGAGGGGGGGGGGGTGAATTAGGTCTTTGGCTAATTATCGAAATCTTTTCCCCTTTTTGCAAATCCTTTGTCTTAATAAAATCTCTTCTTTAAATTCACAAACTTAAAGTTATATGTGATTTGATGATTAATACAAGATTATCAAACTATAAGACCATAACCAATCAATCAACAACTAAGCATAAATAATAATCACAAGTATGTAAACAAGTAAAGCAATCAGAAAATGAACACACGATTTATAGTGGTTCGATCTCTCCAAGATCTACATCCACTACCTTGAGTCCACACTCAAGGATTTCAACCAATCCACTATATGCTCAAATTCAACAATTACATAAGAGGCTCACCACACAATGGTTTTACACTCACAACCTCTTTTAGTAATTATACAAACAAGGTTCACCCTTCCACAAGGGTTTTATATCTAAAGACAACCTAAAGACCAATATAATCAAAGGCTCACCCACAAACGGGTTTTACACCACAACCTTGATTAATCTAGTCTATGGCTCACCCTAACACAAAAGGGTTTTATGTCACAAGATAACCTTGCAATGAGCTAGTAGAAAACACAATTGAGAGAAGAAAAGAGAGTGCGTAAGATGTTACCACTTTGTTGGTAGATGATTACACAATGTTTCACCTTCACACTTTGTTGCCTTTGAAATCTTGAATTTCAATCTTTGAGCACAAGGCAATTTGAGAGCTTTTCAAGTAATTTTGATGTAAAACAAGTTAGAGCTTGTAGGATTTCTTAAGTTCAAAGTTCTACTAAAAAATCTGAAGTTTATGGCTTTTATAGAATTTGAAAATCTGTTAAAACGGTCATAAAACGGCTAGTAACGGCTAGTTTCAGAAAATTCGGATGACCGAATTCTGCGTCCGAATTTTTCGGACGACCGAATTTTTTTTGCTGCGTCCGAATCTTCTTTCGAATTTCTCTGGAAGAACAGTGACCATGCTGAAGGCCAAAATTCGGACGACCGAATTTTTTGGCTGCGTCCGAATCTTCTTCCGAATTTCTCTGGAAGAATAGTAGCAAACTTTTGCTACAAAATTCGGACGACCGAATTTTTGGAGTGCGTCCGAATCTTGCATCCGAATTTTTCAAACTTTGTCAAAACATGTTCAAATCAATTCAAACAAGTTGGAAAACATTCTAGCCTTAAAGATAAGTCATTAAAGATCTTTTATGTGCAAAAACCATTTATGAAAACTTGATAATTTAGGTAAGTTCAAAACCATTGAAACCATTTAAATCAAGTTTTGTGCTCTCAATTGTAACTCATAGATTCCAAGGCTTAAGAGTGTAGGGTTTACAAAGTTTACCTATTAAGCACATGCAACCTACACTTCATGTCTTCAAAGCCTTCTAACATCTTGAACAAATTCTTCAATCTTCAATCACTTTGACGACATATTGGAGTTGTTCTTGCATTTTAACTTCAAGGCAACGAGACTTCAAACTTCTTAATCCACAAATCCTATCACACAACATACAAGCATATTAGTCCTCATCAATGTTTGTCATTAATCAAAACTAATCATAACTACATGATTTGCCCTTAGGGCTAACAATCTCCTCCTTTTTGATGATGACAAACTTTGATGCAAAATGTGATGGATTTAAACAATGTAGTACAAAGAAGTATTAATGTCAATGATAGAAAATAACCAATTTAGCACATTGACATACAAAAGGCTCAATATGAGCCTATGACCCAACCAACCTCCATTTGCCTCCTTCCTTCCAACAACTAGGATAGAAGATATAGCATTTAAGTATTTAGAAAACTTCTAAGAGAGGTATTAAAGGTCAGAAAAGATTAATATTGCTCCCCCTTAGATTGTGCTCATTTTTCAACAAGTTTGGACTTGAGATACTATGCATCCGAATTTTGACATATCAAGTCCGAACTATAAAATAAGTGAAATGAAAGCTTCAATTTTTGAAAATAAGCTTTCCTAAGATTGTTCAAACATAGTAGAAGAGATTGAAACATGTTTGAATCAATTTGAACAACAAAAGAGCACATTTTGGCAACAAAATATGGATGCATCCGAATTTCAGAACATGCATCCGAATTTTTAAACATTGCATCCGAATTTTTTGATCTTAAGTCCAAACTGCAATAAATTCAATATAATGAATGTTTGAAGTGAAATAAAGTGTTCCTAAGGTTGTTCAAACATAATGGAAGAGATTAAAACATATTTGGATCAATTTGAACAACAAAAGAGCATGTTTTGGCAACAAAATATGCATGCATCCGAATTTCTGAAACATGCATCCGAATTTTGAGCTTTCAATTCCAAACTATAAAATATGTGAGATAACAACTTCTATTTTTGAAAATAAGCTTTTCTAAGATTGTTCAAATATGATAGGAAGGATTAAGATAGTTTTCAAACAATTTGAACAATAAAAAAAAAAAATTTTGACAAGAAGATCTTGATGCGTCCGAATTTTTGGTCTGCATCCGAATTTCAAGTCCAAATTTTTGGAAACAAGTTGAAAAGGTGATTTTGCATTTTCAAATGAACTATAGAAGTACTCAAATATGTATAACTACAATAGTACTTAGTTTAGCTTTGCAAAACCACAAAACTCATGTATTTAATTGTTTTCATGATGTAATGTAAAGTCATAGGTCAAGTCAAGAACCATGATAAAAACTTCACAATCCCAACTTAACCATTTTCAAAATCTCAGAAAACAATCATTTTAAATTTCAAATGCAACCAATTAGTTTCACAGTACACATTCATAGCACATTCACATTACACATCACAATTACATCAAGCAATTGCAGTACAACAAACACATAGCATATTTTGTTCTTTCTCCCCCTTGACATATGCATGGATTTTCAGAAAATTCACACATTTTCTATTCATGCATGAGGAATTCCACTGCTATTTCATATTTTCACACATTTTGTCATCATATTTCTTCTCCCCCTTTTGTCATCACTCAAAGATGGGGTTAATGAAAATGAGACAACTTGTATCACATATAAGCAGTATATTGATCAACTCTCATAAACAGTATAGTTCTAGTCAAATAATTATCATGCTAACAGCAATAATCATTATGTAGCATCTCAACAATAATAAATTGACTTCTTCTCTCCCTTTTTATCAGCAATTTAAACTTGAAAGTGAGAGTACTTGGACAACAAAAGTGAAACAAAAGAAGCTCTTATCACAGAGATTTCACATATTGAGCTTCAAATCATTATAATGACTAGAAAGGCACAAGTAAATTTCAATATTAAAGCATAACATGTGCATCAAGGAATAAACTAAAATAAGCATCAAAATAGAGTTTAGGGATAGAAAGGCTTAGTCTTGGATGCTCTTCATGGTCTTCACTTCCAAATCTGTTTGTTATGATGGCCATGGTTCCCTTGATCTCTTGGCTAAAGGAAATTGGTGATGGATTTGTGATTTGACTTTGTTGAACTTCCTTCACCTCCTTCTTCTTGCTTGTTCGTTGCTCTTCATTCTCATGTTCTTCTCCTTCTTGGGGTGCTTCACTGCCTTTTTCCTTCATCTTGTCTTCTTCTTTGGCAACAAATTGATAGCCATCTCAATTTTCACCGTCATTACTATCATCCTTGTTGCTGCCATCTTCACCCATATTATCTTCTTGATCTTCTTCATTTGGCTTTATAGGAACTTTCACCATTTAAACCACTTGAGAAATCTTTCTCAAGTCTTCTTCCATATTCTTGACTCTAGCTTCTAAACCATCAAATTTGCCAAGAATTATCAGAGCAAAAGACGTGAAGAATTTGTCCATCTTCTTCATTTCCTCTATATGGCTATTCAATGTCTCTTGAAATACATTGTAAACTCGTTGTATCACCTATAGTGAGATTATCATCTTCAACTTCTTTTCCTTCAATAGAGAGCACTTCTTCAAACAGTCTTCTTTTGTGAAAGGTTGCTCCCCTCTCACTTGGTGACTCATGCCTCATTTTTAACTTTCCTTTTTTCCAGACAAGGAATTTCTCTTCATTCTCTTCTTCTTCTTCATTTTCTTCTTCCCTCAACCTCCTCACTTTCTTCAACATCACTAGCATCTCTTCTATCACCCCCTTTAGAGGAGTTTCTCTTCTAGTCCTTCATACATTATCATCATCAAGTGTCCAAGGAATTCCCTTTAGTGAGTTGTTGGTGTAGACTTCTTCACTCTTTATTGGTAGACCACTAGAAGACAATTACACTTGAAGATACTTTAAAATTCCCTGTTAATAACCTTTCATTCAACAATGCCTTATGCTCGGTTCTTCTAGCTGCCATTATATTCTTTTAGCACTATATATCCAAAATTCAATTTTCTTTTCTTAAGCATGACTAGCATAATTACAACATACATATTATCACCAGAATATTTGTGCCCAAAGTATGCTATAATCAAGGTAGTAAGCATGTGATGCAAAATTCTTTCACTAGCATCAAAAAGCATTTATCTCGCTCTCCTCTTTCTAGTCTTGAGGCTTCTACCATTTATATAAGCATTCTCAATTCTTTTCATGTGAGTATAACTCACTTATAAAACAATGTTCCCCTGAAAGAATAATGCCTAAACCCAACATCCTCAACATCACAAAAATTTTATTGAGCAATGCATTTTAAATCTCAAGAATCAACTTGTGATATTTTTTTGAATAATACCACTGAATAGCTTTATTACCAACTTGCTCAACTCTTTCTTCCTTAATATTTGCTTAGACTTCATAAACTAAGGAAGGTAATAGCATTTATCAAACTGAGAGTATATTACCCATATCGGATAGTTTGATGACATCCACCTTGTGGCTTGGATTTGTCTTATGGATCCTTTTTGTCCAATCATCAAATTCAGTAGTAGCCTCCATTGTGACAAATCTATCCAGCCATGACATGTTTTGATGAACATGAACCTTCTTTGGTTCATTTGATCACTGGTCCTCCTTCTCACATCTTTTGCTTTCCATTTCCTTTTCTCATGCTAGGCTTCTTTGTCCTCACCTAGAGCTATAACACTTGAATACACTCATTAGTTATCGAATTTTGAAATCCCTAAGCTTCTTCTAAGATTGGTCAAACCTTTCTTCGGCCAATGGCTTAGTAATGATATCATTAATTTGTTCATTTATGCAAGCATGCGTTAAACAAGTATTACCCTTAGTAGAATGATCTCTAATGAAATGAAGTTTGATCTCTATATGATTTGACCTAGTTTGTTGAATAGTATGATGGTCAAATTTATTGCATTAGTGTTATCACACATCATAGTCACACATTTTAAATATAGACTATAATCACTTAGAGTATTAATAAGGTAATAAAGAATGTGTTTAATAGTAATCAAATGAAATTCTATAGGACAAGATGAAATCTAGCACACAAGCACATGACAAACATAATATTGTTTCTACTTGCTATCAAATAGAGTTGACTACTCCTATGAAACCATTTTATTCTTGTCAAGCATGGTTGATAAACTTATGGAAGTGCTTATACCTTAACTTGATTCATGAAAGTGCCATCCTTGGTTTGCTTGATTTGTGGGCGAAGAAAGAAATTAAGTTTTCCTATCATGCTCATTTCAAATTTACTTTTCATTAACTTGGAAAACACATCACAAAGTGAAGTATTAGAAGCACCAAAAGTTGTATCATATATTTGGACAAGTTATAGATCATTGTTGCATGAGGAATTTATAAAGAGGGTAGTTTCGGTTTTCTTTTTGAAAATCCTTTTGAAAGATGGAAACTACTCAATCTTTCACATTAAATTTTAGGAGCTGGTTTTAAACCATTCAAAACTTAGGAAAGTTTGAAAATATGGTTAGGAAACTTTTCATGAGCAAAACCGGGTGATTGTTCCATATAAACCACTTCCTCAATAGAACCATTTAGAAAAGCACTTTTGACATTCATTTGAAATAATTTAAAGCAAGTACAAGTCAAAAGCATTCTTATGGACTCAAGTCTAGCATTCGGAACAAAGGTTTCATATCATAATCAATTTCCTCTTCTTGATTGAATCCTTAGGCAACAAGTCTAACCTTGTTTCTAACAACTTCTCCGGATTCAATAAGTTTATTTCTAAAAACCATTTAGTTCCAATAATAGAATGATCATGAGATTTAGGAATATCCAAAATATTGTATCTTTCAAATTTATTTAATTCCTCTTGCATAGCAATAATCCAAAAATCATCACACAAGGCATCATCAATACTTTTAGGCTCATATGAAATAAAAGAATAAAGTTATTGATAAAATACCGCCTTATTTTTACTCTTTGGGAGATATCACCAATGATTTGCTCCTTAGGGTGGCCTTTGTGGATATCATAAGTTCTTTGAAAGCTCTTGGTCACCACTAGGTTGGTCATCTTGATTTTGTTCTATCATTTCTTCCTCATTGGTATGATTCTCCAAAGTTGGTGCTTGAAGATGAGTTTGATATTCATTCATAGATGTACCTACATCATCTTCATCTTCTCTTTCCAAGTAAATGTAAGATTCATCAAAGCTAACATGAATGGTTTCCTCATTATGTAAGGTTCTTTTTGTTATAAAATTCTATAAGCCTTTTTGTTAGAAGAATAGATAAGAGATATACCAATATCAAGATTTCTATCAAATTTTAAGTAAGTTAACACAAGAATTTAAGATAAGACATTTATAACCAAACATTTTAAAATATGCAATTTGAGGCATTCTATAAAAGAGAATTCAAAAAATGTTTTTCTTCAAAATGATCTTAAAAGAATTCTATTTATCATAACATGTGATGTTTATGACTTTGGACTAAAAATATTTTTGAGGAAGAATTTTCACAAAGCATGGATCTAGCCAATTTTTACAAAGTTTAAATTTTCTTTTCAAATAACACCATTTTGTTGTGGGGGTTTTTGCAGTTGAAAAAATTATATGGAATTCAATTTTCAAAGCAAATTTTGTAAAGACTTAGTTGTAAAATTCTCCCATTGTCACTTCTAATGGAAATCAATTTGCACTCAAGGGAGGTTTGAACCTTTTTGAATAGTTTTACAATCATATGAAACACTTTATCTTCTTTTGAGCAAAGAATAATGCTAAAGTGAATATTTAGAGATCCTCAACCACTACTAAGGCATACTTCAAGTCATTAATACTAGAGTACCTCATAAGTCCAAATCAATCCATATGAACATGTTCAAGATGATTGAGGTCTAAATGCATTTTCATGTGTTTGAAAGATTCTTTTGTTTGTTTTCCATATTGACAAGTATCTCAAAGATAATTTTCTCAAAACATATTTTTAGTAATCCTCCAACTAAATCTTAAGAGGAAAGTTTGCTTAACAAATCTATGCTCACGTGACCTAATCTTTTATGCCAAGAAAATCCATCATTATCATAAGCCACAAGACATTCAAGCTTATCAAGATAAAACACATATTGCAACATTTTGCGAGTAATTAATCAAGATCACAAAATGTCATATTTTCACATAAGTTCGGGTGACCGAACTTGTGGTCTACATGCAAACTTCAAGTCTGACCATTTTGTGAAGTTTCATAAAGATGTTTTTGGCCAAGCAAATGCATAGATATTCAATCATAGTTATTTTAATCATTTTATCATGACCAAGTTTACTATGCCATAAATAACAGTCATTATCATGAGTGGAAAATCATCTAACTTTATAAGCAACAAGTTCATCAAGGCAAGGCATTAATACAATTTGCAACAAAAATAGTTCTACTATTGACACCATCAAGTATAGTGCAAGTATTACATTCACATTCAACTTTTCACACTATCACATAATTGACTAATGTTAAGCGAATTATATTTCAAATTATCACTACGCAACATTTGTTTAAAAAGAAGAGAGGAACCTTTAATAACATTGGTTACTTCATCGGTTGCTTTGACCTTGATTATGCATGAGGTGTTTTCTGTTATTCTTTAAGCCAACATCATCAATATGCCATTTAGTGGTGCTTGAGTTTGAATTGGAGAGTACCTGCAATAAAGAAGAGGAAGTTTCCTTTGGTACCCATACTTTCTTGGGTCCGTGAGGGTTAGTAATATTTCCCTTAACTCTCCAAATGGTTTTTACACCATTCTCTACTTTTCTTTTAACATAACATTTGGTGACTTTATGTCCATGTTTTCCACAATAAGTACAACAAGTATGATGCATGGAAGTAGAAGTAGCTCTAACAAAGAATTTGTTATATTTAGGCACATTGTTTACATAATTGTAACCAAGACCATTTTTGACAAGGAGAGATCTTTTAGCTCCAAGAATTTTATCAAGATTGTCCCTTCCTTTTGTAAATTTTTCTATACATGATGTAAGTTCATCAACCTTCTTTTTCAAAGTCTCATGATCAACAAGCATTCTTTCAAGAGACAAAATCTTTTCACAAAGAATCTTATTTTCAAGGGACATATTTTGTAAAGAGACATTTAAAACTTCTTTTTCTATATTCAAGCATTCAATAGAATCAAGAAGCTTTTTATTTTCACAAAACAATTTTGAATTCTCATTCAACAAATCATTAATTTTGGTTTTCATTTCCTTATTCCTTTTTGAAGCCTTCTTTAATTCTCCATACATCTCAACAAGTAATTCACTAGGATCATCAATATCATCAACATCATCATCACAATAAGTAGAGGTAGAAGGGGTGGATTGTACCTCATCATTTATTGACATAAGACACATATTGGCTCTTTCCTCATGTGTTGCTTGAAGAAGTCTCCACATGTCGTGAGCGGTGTCACATTCACTCACTCTATTGTATTCATTCACGTCCAATGCACAACTCAAGATATTCATTGCTTGGTAGTTTAAGGTTATCTTTCTTGAGTCGTTCTCATCAATTTCCTCCATAGACTTTTGTTCACTTGTAATTCCGTCAGCTTTTATTCTCATAGGAACATAGGGACCTTTCTCAATGATACTCCACAAATCAAAGTTAATAGAACAAATAAAAATTCTAATTCTAGATTTCCAAAATGTAAAATTAGAACCATCAAACAAAGGAGGTCTATTGGTAGAGGAACCTTCCATATAAGGCAAATTTGATAAACTAGCCATAGAATCTTTACTTCTAGGTTGTTAGACCTTAAAAAGAAGACCTTGCTCTGATACCAATTGAAAGACCTAAGAGGGGGGTGAATTAGGTCTTTGGCTAATTATCAAAATCTTTTCCCCTTTTTGCAAATCCTTTGTCTTAATAAAAGCTCTTCTTTAAATTCACAAACTTCAAGTTATATGTGATTTGATGATTAATACAAGATTATCAAACTATAAGACCAAAACCAATCAATCAACAACTAAGCATAAATAATAATCACAAGTATGTAAACAAGTAAAGCAATCAGAAAATGAACACACGATTTATAGTGGTTCGATCTCTCCAAGATCTACATCCACTACCTTGAGTCCACACTCAAGGATTTCAACCAATCCACTATATGCTCAAATTCATCAATTACATAAGAGGCTCACCACACAATGGTTTTACACTCACAACCTCTTTTAGTAATTATACAAATAAGGTTCACCCTTTCACAAGGGTTTTATATCTAAAGACAACCTAAAGACCAATATAATCAAAGGCTCACCCACAAACGGGTTTTACACCACAACCTTGATTAATCTAGTCTGTGGCTCACCCTAACACAAAAGGGTTTTATGTCACAAGATAACCTTGCAATGAGATAGTAGAAAACACAATTGAGAGAAGAAAAGAGAGTGCGTAAGATGTTACCACTTTGTTGGTAGATGATTACACAATGTTTCACCTTCACACTTTGTTGCCTTTGGAATCTTGAATTTCAATCTTTGAGCACAAGGCAATTTGAGAGCTTTTCAAGTAATTTTGATGTAAAACAAGTTAGAGCTTGTAGGATTTCTTAAGTTCAAAGTTCTACTAAAAAATCTGAAGTTTATGGCTTTTATAGAATTTGAAAATCTGTTAAAACGGTCATAAAACGGCTAGTAACGGCTAGTTTCAGAAAATTCAGATGACCGAATTCTGCGTCCGAATTTTTCGGACGACCGAATTTTTTCTGTTGCGTCCGAATCTTCTTCCGAATTTCTCTGGAAGAATAGTAGCAAACTTTTGCTACAAAATTCGGACGACCGAATTTTTGGAGTGCGTCCGAATCTTGCATCCGAATTTTTCAAACTTTGTCAAAACATGTTCAAATCAATTCAAACAAGTTGGAAAACATTTTAGCCTTAAAGATAAGTCATTAAAGATCTTTTATGTGCAAAAACCATTTATGAAAACTTGATAATTTAGGTAAGTTCAAAGCCATTGAAACCATTTAAATCAAGTTTTGTGCTCTCAATTGTAACTCATAGATTCCAAGGCTTAAGAGTGTAGGGTTTACAAAGTTTACCTATTAAGCACATGCAACCTACACTTCATGTCTTCAAAGCCTTCTAACATCTTGAACAAACTCTTCAATCTTCAATCACTTTGACATATTGGAGTTGTTCTTGCATTTTAACTTCAAGGCAACGAGACTTCAAACTTCTTAATCCACAAATCCTATCACACAACATACAAGCATATTAGTCCTCATCAATGTTTGTCATTAATCAAAACTAATCATAACTACATGATTTGCCCTTAGGGCTAACACCTTTTATAAGAAAAATACCTTTTGAACTTCTATTTGATAAAACTCCATCAATTGTCTATTTTAAAATATTTGGTTGTAAATGCTTTATTTTAAATACCAGTGACAATCTTGGTAAGTTTGACAGGAAATCTGATGAAGGTATATTTCTAGGCTATTCATCTAATAAAAAGGCTTATAGAGTCTATAATAAAAGGACATTATGTGTTGAAGAAACTATTCATGTAACTTTTGATGAATCTAATATTTATCTTCAAAGAAGAAATGAAGATGATACAGGTTCTTCAATAGTTGAAAATCCAACTCAACACCAAGTACCTACATTGGAAGATCATGCTAAAGAAGAAGAAATAATGGAGCAAGAACATGATGGTCAATCAAGCAATAATCAAGAGCTTCCAAAGGATCTCACATATGCAAGAAGTCATCCTAAGGAGCAAATCATTGGTAATGTCTCTCAAGGAGTTAAAACAAGACGGTACTTTATTGATAATTTTGCACTTCTATCTCATATTGAACCTAAAAATATTGATGATGCATTGTGTGATAATTTTTGGATTATTGCTATGGAAGAAGAGTTAAATCAGTTTGAGAGAAATAAAGTTTGGACTCTTGTTCCTAGACCTCATGGTCATTCTGTTATTGGTACAAAATGGATATTTAGAAATAAGTTAAATGAACTAGGAGAAATAGTTAGAAATAAAGATAGACTTGTTGCTCAAGGCTTCAATCAAGAAGAAGGTATTGATTATGATGAAACTTTTGCTCCAAAGTGGCTGATTAGAGTCTATCAGAATACTCTTGGCATTTGTTTGTTTTAAAGACTTTAAACTATTTCAAATGGATGTCAAAAGTACTTTTCTAAATGGTTTTATTGAAGAAGAAGTTTATGTAGAACAACCTCCTGGATTTATTCATGAAAAATTTCCCAATCATGTTTTCAAATTAACTAAAGCTCTATATGGACTGAAACAAGCTCCAAGATCTTGGTATGAAAGATTAAGTGGTTTTCTTCTCTCAAAAGGTTTTACTAAAGGAAAAGTAGACACAACTCTTTTTATTAAAACATCTTCTAAAAATGATATTTTGCTTGTACAAATCTATGTTGATGATATCATTTTTGGTTCTACTAATACTTCTCTTTGTGAAGAGTTTGCTAAAACTATGCAAAATGAATTTGAGATGAGCATGATGGGAGAACTAGGTTTCTTCCTTGGACTACAAATTAAGCAAACCAAGGATGGAGTCTTCATCAATCAAGCAAAATATACTAAGGAGCTATTGAAAAGGTTTGGAATCAAGCAAAAGGAATAAGTACTCCAATGAGTTCATCAACTAAATTTGACAAAGATGAGAAAGGTAAAAGTATTGATGAGAAATTATATAGAGGTATGATAGGAAGTTTACTCTATCTTATAGCTAGTAGACCAGATATTATGTTTGCTGTATGCTTATGTGCTAGATTCCAATCATGTCCTAAAGAATCTCATCTAATTTCTGTTAAACGAATTTTTCGTTACTTGATTGATACTCATGATTATGGCCTTTGGTTTTCGAAAACTTCATCTTTTGAACTTATTGGATATTCTGATGCGGATTATGCTGGTTGTAAAGTTGAACGTAAAAGCACAAGTGGGCATTGTCAATTTCTTGGTAGTTGTCTTGTATCTTGGTTTAGTAAAAAGCAAGCTTGTGTGTCTTTATCCACTGCAGAAGCTGAATACATAGCTGCAGGAAGTTGTTGTGCACAATTGTTATGGATGCAGCATACTTTACTTGATTATGGTCTTAAATTCAATTGTGTGCGCATATTATGTGATAATACTAGTGCCATTAACTTGAGCATAAATCCCATTCAACATTCTAGGACTAAGCATATAGAGATAAACCATCATTTCATTCGTGACCATGTGATTAAGAAAGATATATGCTTAGAATATATAAATACAAATGATCAAATTGCTGACATATTTACAAAGCCTTTGGCTGAGGAAAGGTTCAATCACCTAAGAAGACTCTTAGGAATTTCAAGATTCAATGACTAATGTGTGTATTGAAGTCATGATGAATGCAGGAAATTTTTTATTCAAAATTCGGATGCACTGCAGAAGATTCGGTCGATTGAATTTTCTGAGTGTCTAGAAACAGAGACTTTTGATCAAGAATTCGGACGCATGTCAGAAAATTCGGTCGGTCGAATTTTCTGAACTGAAGAGACAGAAACTTTCGCTCGAAAATTCGGACGCAGACCTGAAAAATCGGTCGACCGAATTTTACGGACGAGACTCTTTAAATGAAGTTGACACAATCTCTTCAACACTACTACTTCCGAATTTCACATCCTTTTTAAAACCTCTCATACCCATTCACATCCGAATCAAAATCCCTTCAAAATCCCACTCTCTCATCCCGATTTTCCTTCATTTTTAAACTTCTAAGCCCTAATTTCATACAGAAAACAAATCCTTCTCAAGAGAAAGCATCATGGTGAGAACAAAGAAGCCCAATGTTGAGAAAGGAAAAGGAAAGGCTAAGGAAGGAGATGGAGACTCAATCCTCAATCAACCAAGAAGGATTCGCATTCCTCAAACACAATCTGGAGTTGACAGGTTTATCTCTATCAAATCTACTCATGAATTTGATGAATGGAATAAGAATAGTAGAAAAATCATTCCTGGATATAAGGTGGATATTGATAAACTGTCAAATATGGATATTGTCCTATCTCATTTCAATGATATTGGTTGGAGTAGTTTGCTCTTCATTGATGAAGAATTTTATCCTACTTTGATATATGAATTCTATGCAAATTTGAAAGAGTATATAATTGAGATGATTGGGGATAATGTGATACAATGGTATTCATCTAGAGTATCACAAATGGACATTGAATTCAATGAAGGATTGATAAATAGAATTTGTGGAGTAGGTGACGAGGGAGCTAGATATTATTCAGCATCCATGCATTGCTATGATCGTGAACTCTTCACACATGTTAGATTTGAAGATGCATTTACAAATGGAAGAGAATTTAGGGCCATAAAGGAAAGGGAAATTAAGAATTTGGATGCTAGAGGTAGAGTTTTACATCACATGGTGACCACAATGATTGTTCCTAATTTTGGACACAAGTCATCAGTTGGAAACATGCATATGGTAATCATGTTAGCCCTGCATGAGAATAGAAGAATGAATTTTGGGTATATAGCCTTGAAACATATGATTGCAGCCAGAAAAACAGTAACCAAGGCATTCCCATTTGGAAGGTTATTAACCAGAATCTTCAAGCATTTTAAGATCAAACTTCCTGGAAGAGGGCAAGCCTATAAGAGTGGTGAAATTTATACAAATAAAACTCTTAAGAGAATGCAATTAGTTCATGATGAGGATAATGTATGGAGGACAAAAAGAGAAACTCCTCCGAAAAGAATAGAAAGAGAGAAAATTATAGAAAGTGAAGAGGAAGAAGAAGAAGAGGATGAAGAGGAAACCCTTGCTAGGGAAATGAAAACAAAAAGAAAGCATGACACCTCAAGTGAGGAGGAGCAACCTCCAACAAAAAGGAGATTATTTGAAGAAGAAATTGGAATTAGGTCTAGTAGTAAAGGAGTATCTAGAGGGGACACCATTATAGCCAAAACATTCCAAGAAGCCTTGAACAATCATGTCAAGGAAATGGAGAAAATGTATAAGTTCTTTGAGTCATTTGCTCCAATGGTTCTTGGAAAATTGGATGGACTGGAAAACAGAGTAAAACACATTGAAGATATCCTTATGAGAAACACTCAAAGTGGTGAAGGAACCTCTAAGCCTCAAGATGGAAAGGAGGAGGAAAGAAATAGAGAAGCAGAGAAAGAAGATAATGAGGATAGCAGTAATGAAGAGGATGATCAGGATGGAAATGATAAGACCACAGCAGAAGAAAAAGAACAAGAACAGGCTCATGAAGATCTACCAGTGGCAGGAAGCCAAGTAGCCCAAGCTGAAATTGTATCTCCAGCAACAATCTCTTTCAGTCAAGGAAGAGTCAAGCACTTGGCAGTCAAGAAAGGAGTGAGCCGAGCCTCCCCATCAACTTCATCATCACAAGACTAAGCCTTCTCTTCTAATCTCTTTACTGTATATTGTTTAGTTTTCTAAGCATTTTGCTGCATTTTCTATTCTGAACTTGTTAAATATTATTTTTGTAATAGTGAAGCTCAATGATGAAATCCCAGTGATGAGAGCTTCTTTTATATGCTAAATTGAACATCTCATTTTCATTGATCCCTTTTATTTGATGATGACAAAAGGGGGAGAAAATATGATGCATGCAATATGATGCAATGCATGTGAAAACTTAATCTTATGTGACTTAATCTTATGTGAACTTAATCTTTAATACTACTGAATGTTGCATCCATATGAATTCTTTTTATGCATTACAATTTGGATGCAAGGTTTTAAGAATTGGATGTATTCAAAATGTATTCTTTTGTTGTTCAAATTGATTCAAATCTGTATTAGTCTATTCCACTACGTTTGAACAATCTTATGAAACCTTTATATCATTTCACAATTTCAATTATAATGAATCTATTGCAGTTTGAACATGAGATTAAAAATTCGGACGCATGTGATTCAAAATTCGGACGCATGGGATTCAAAATTCGGATGCATCCATATTGTGTTACCAAAATGTGCTCATTTGTTGTTCAAATTGATTCAAATATGTTTTAATCTCTTCTAATATGTTTGAACAACCTTAGGAAAGCTTATTTACAAAATTTGGAGCTTTCATTTATCCTATTTTAAAGTTTGGACTTGATATGTCAAAAATTCGGATGCATAATAATCCTAGTCCAAATTGGTTGAAAATGAGCACAATCTAAGGGGGAGGAGCATTGTTAAAACTTTTACAACCTTAAAACCTCTCTTAGAATTTTTTCTAAATGTTTAAATGCTATATCTTCTATCCTAATTGTTGGAAGGAAGGAGGCAAAAGGAGGTTGGTTGGGTCATAGGCTCATAATGAGCCTTTTGTATGTCAATATGCTAAATTGGTTGATTTCTATCATTGACATCAATACTTCTCTGTGCTAATCTGTTTAAATCCATCACATATTGCATCAAAGTTTGTCATCATCAAAAAGGGGGAGATTGTAAGCCCTAAGGGCAAATCATGTAATTTTGATTCATGACAAATATTGATGAGAACTAATATGTTTATATTGTGTGATAGGATTTGTGAAGAAAGAAGTTTGAAGTCTCATTGCCTTCAAGAGGAAGAGCAAAGAATAACATCATTAAGCTATGAGTCTTTTGAGGTGTATTCAAAGATAAACTCAAGGCATTGAAGGTTTGAAGTGTAGAGTAGGTATGATGATAGGTAATATCTATGTGAACTCTACACTTGTATGTCTTGGAGTCTATTGAATGCATAAGAGAGCATAAAATTGGTTTCTTAAGTTTAAAAAGACTTTGAATGAATCTTTAGCAAATGTGGTTTTGTGTTCTAAAAGTTTTTAAGTAAACTTTAAATGATCAAATGAGTTTGATTGTGGTTTTCAAACTTATATTTGTCTAAATAAGTTATCTATATATATCAAATGTATTTCAAATACTTGGAAGATTGATTTCAAATGATTTTACAAAGTTTGAACACAATTCCATGAAATTCGGTCGTCCGAATTTGGTAGCAAATATTTGCTACTGTTCTTCCAGAGAAATTCAGAAGAAGATTCGAACGCATGAAGAAAAATTCGGTCGTCCGAATTTTGGTCTTCAGCATGGTCACTGTTCTTCCAGAGAAATTCGGACGAAGATTCGGACGAAGCAGGAAGAATTCGGTCGTCCGAAAAATTCGGACGCAGAATTCGGTCGTCCGAATTTCCTGAAAGTAGCCGTTAACTAGCCGTTTTATAGTTTTTTCAACTGATTTTCAAATTCTATAAAAGCTATAAACGTGCAATCTTTTGTAACAACTGAATTTTTTAATATTCTAAGCTTTCCAAAGTCTATTCCAAACATTTCTCAAGCTCTCTTATGTCTTGTACATTCAATTGATCAATCCAAAGACATCAAAGTGTGAAGGTGCAACTTTGTGTAAATTCTACCAACAAGTGGTAACATCTACACACTCTTCTTTACTTATTCAATTGTGTTGATCTACTAGCTCTAGCAAGGTTATCTAGATAACATAAAACTCTTTAGATAAAGGTGATCCTTGAAGTTGTGATTCAAGGTTGTTTGAGATATAAAACCACAGATTGGTGAGCCTTGTTTGTAAAAAATTACTAGAAGAGGTTGTATGTGTAAAACCAAAGTGTGGTGAGCCTCTCTTGTAATCTGTGAACTTGAGCACATAGTAGAGATATTGAAATCCTTAAGTGTATACTTAATGTAGTGGAGGTAGATCTTGAGGATCGAACCACTATAAATTGTTTGTGTTCATTTGTTTACATTTCTTATACTGCTTTGCCATAATCTGTTTCTCTCTTATTCATATCATCTGTAATTGGTCTATACATATAAAAGATTTGAATTTGTTAAAATTAGCCAAATACCTAATTCACCCCCCTCTTAGGTATTTCATGAATGATCATCATTTTTATTCAAACCTCAATGATATAATGTAAGAGCACCGATCATCTTGTTGTCGATTGTCCAAAAGCCTTGGAAAAGGAAAGAGAAGCTAAGTTAAAGAAGAAGAAATCACTCAAGAAATGAAAAGGACTTGTTGGCACTTGGGATCAACATGCCAGTGAAGAAAGTGAAGATGAAAATGAAGAAAGAGCCAATGTGTCCTTCATGGCAATGAATGATGAGGTACAACATATTCCTTCTACCTCTACTTCTTATGATGATGATGTTGATGATCCTAGTGAGCTACTTGTTGATATGTATAGTGAATTGAAGATGGTTTCAAAAAGAAACAAATAAATGAGATTTAAAATTGATGGGTTATTGAATGAAAATTCAAAAATTATTTTGTGAAAACAAAAAACTCATGATCTTACCTTATGTGTTGAAAAATTTTGTGAAAAAATGGTCGTGATTACAATCATGTAAACAATGTTTCTAAATATAAAATTTCTTTGTTAGAGCTACTTCTGCTTCCAGCGTCATACATGTTATACTTATTGTGGAAGATATGGGCACAAGGTTATTGGATGTTATGTGAAAAGAAAGGTGGAAAATGTTGCGAAAAATATTTGGAGAATTAAAGAAACAATCACTAAGCCCCTCAGACCCAAGAAAATGTGGGTACCAAAAGTCACTTCTCTCATTTGGTGTAGGTACATTTTCCTCCCAAATCAAGTGCCACTAAGTGATTTCTTGATAGGGGATGTTTAAGACATATGACGGAAAATGCCTCATTCATTAGTGAGCTTCAAGTTACAAATGAAAGATTTGTTACATTTGGTAATGAGAAGAAAGAAAAAATTCTTTGTGTAGGTAATATTGGTAAAGGTCCTACACCTTTCATTAAACAAGTATTGCTTATTGATGATTTGAAATACAACTCGCTTAGCATTAGCCAATTGTGTGACAATGGTTGTAAAGTTGAATTTAAATGTGATACATGTACTATTCTTGATGGTAGAAGTGGTAAAACTATTTTTGTTGCATATAGAGTTGGAAAAGTATATGTGCTTTACCTTGATGAACTTGTTGCCGATGATGTTAAATATCTTGCCGTTTGTGATAATGATGGTTATTTATGGCATAGAAGATTAAGTCATGTGAGTACGGATTTGTTGAACAAACATTCCTCTCAAGAATTAGTTAGAGGTTTACCAAAAATACGTTTTCAGGAAAATTGTCTTTGCGATACTTGTTAATATGAAAAACAAACAAAAGCCTCTTTTGAACCCAAGAAAATGGTTTCTACCTCAAAATCTCTTGAACTTGTTGATATGGATTTATTTGGACCAATAAGGACCACTAGTTTTGATGGTAAGAGATATGCTTATGTCATTGTTGATGATTTTTCAAGATTCACATGGGTACTCTTTTTGGCTCAAAAGGATGAAGCCTTCCATGAATTTGTGAGACTTTAAAAAAAGGTTCAAACCTCTCTTAATTACAAATTGATTTTCATTAGAAGTGACAATGGAAGAGAGTTTTACAATATAGACTTTACAAAACTTTGTGACGAAAATGGTATTTCACATAACTTTTCAATTACCAAAACACTACAACAAAATGGTTTTGTTGAAAGGAAAAATAGAACTTTGCATGAAATCGCGAGGTCTATGCTTTGTGAAAACTCTTTGCCAAAATATTTTTGCACAGGAGCCATAAACAAGGCTTGTTATGCGGCGAATAGAGTTTTTTAAGGCTTTTTCTAAGAAAAACACATTTTAAACTTCTCTTTAGTAGAACTCCTCCGATTGCATACTTTAAAGTGTTTGGTTGTAAATGCTTTTGAAAGACCTAAGGAGGGGAGGAGGGGTGAATTAGGTCTTTGGCTAATTTTTGAAAGCTTTTTCCTTTTTAAGAAATTGATTTGGAAGATGTTTGAAATAAAAATTTCAACAAGTTGTGCTAGTAGACACAATAAGATTCCAAATTGAAAGAGAGATGAGAAGAGAAAACACAAGCAATTTATAGTGGTTTGATCACATAAGATCTACATCCACTACCTTGAGCCATAACTCAAGGATTTCATCCAAATTTAACTATAACATAAGTTGATTAAAAATACACTAGAGGCTCACCCAACACGGGTTTTACTCCACAACATCTTTTCACTTACCATAATCAAGGCTCACCCTATGAAAAGGGTTTTATATCCTCAAGATAACCTTGAAAACAACAAGTAGATAAAGTAAGATATAAGAAAGTTACCAACAACTTGGTAGATGATGAAAAATTTAGCACACATTCACTTTTTTGTGTAAGGAATCTTGATTTTCAACTTTATAACACAAGACAAAAGAGAGGTTTTTGATAAAGAATGATTGGGAAGAGTAATGATTCTTAAAGGCTCAAGAACTATCAAAAAATCTGAAGTTTATGTCCTTTATAGGGTTTAAAAATCTGTTGCAACGACCAAATAATGGCTAGTAACAGTAAAATTCAATCGACTGAACTTGGACCTTTGCGTCCGAATGATTGTCTAATTTTTTTTATTTTGAAGCTGCCAGGATAAATTCGGTTCAGAAGTCTGAATTGGAGTCCAAACTTTTCAAACTTAGTCAAAATGATTAGAAATCAAGCACAACAAGTTTGAAATCATTTTGGAATATAAATTGGATCTTTTTAAAAGTTTTTAGTCCAAAGGCCATTGTCAAGAATTTGGTAAAAAATTGTAAGATAAATGATTTGAGATTGGAAACCAAGTTTTAAGCTCTCTTGAAAATGCTTTAGATACCAAAGACAAAGAAGTGCAAGGTTTACAAAAATATACCTATAAAGTATTTATAAATCTACACTAAGGTCTTCAAAACCTTCAATCCTTAGGACAAGCTCTTCATGTTAAAATGCTTTGACCACAATTTAAGGTATTCTTAGCACTTGATCTTTAAGGCAATGAAACTTCTTAGCTTTCGCAATCCAATAATTCTATCACACAATAGATATTAAAGTGAAGAAACCAATCATGTGAGCTTTGATGAATCTAATATCTATTTTTGAAGAAGAGATAAAGATGATTTAGGTACCTCCATGAATGATGATCAAACTCATCTTCAAGCACCAACTATGGAAGATTATGCCAATGATGAAGAAACGATTGAACAAGAATAAGAAAGCCAACCTAGTGGTGACCAAGAGCTCCCAAAGGATCTAAATATGCAAGAGGCTACCCTAAGAAGCAAATCATTGTTGATATTCCCCAAGGAGTTAAAACAAGGCGGTATTTCATTGATAACTCTGCTCTTTTATCCCATATTGTGCCTAAAAACATTGATGATGCCTTGTGGGATGATTTTTGATTTATTTCTATGCAAGAGAAACTAATTAAACCAATTTGAAAGAAACAAAATTTGAAAACTTGTTCGAAGACTTCGTGATCACATCGCTATTAGCACAAAATGAGTTTTTAGAAATAAATTAAATGAATCCAAAGAACTTGTGATAAATAAAGCTAGACTAATTCCCAAGGATTCAATCAAGAAGAGAGCATTGATTATAACAAAACTTTTACTTCGGTAGCTAGACTTGAATCAGTAAGAATGATTTTGGAATTTGCTTGTTTCAAAGATTTTAAACAATTTTAAATAGATGTCAATAGTGCATTTTTAAATGGTTTTATTGATGAAGAAGTTTATGTGGAACAACCTCCCAACTTCACTCATGAAAAGTCTGTTAATCATGTTTTCAAGTTATCTAAAGCTTTATATGGATTGAAACGGGCTCCTAGAGCTTGGTATGAAAGATTAAGTGGTTTTCTGCTTTCAAAAGGATTTTCAAGAGAAAAGGCTGACACAATGCATTTCATAAAAACCTCTTGCAATAATGACATAATGCATTTCATAAAAACCTATTGCAGTAATGATCTCTTACTTATGCAAATCTATGTGGATGATATCATATTTGGTGTTACTAATATATCTCTTTGTGATGAGTTTGCCAAGATGATGCATAGTGAATCCAAAATGAGCATGATGAGAGAACTCAATTTCTTTCTTGGCCTTCAAATCAAGCAAACCAAGGATGGCACCTTCATAAATCAAGCAAAATATACCAAAGAGCTATTAAAGAGATTTGGAATGAATACAACTAAAGGTATTAGTACACTTATGGTCCATCAGCAAATCTTGACAAAGATGAAAAAGGTAAAAATATTGATGAAAAGGTGTATAGAGGTATGATTGGAAGCTTACTTTACTTATTGCTAGTAAACCTGATATTATGTTTGTCTTGTGTTTATGTGCTAGATTTCAATCTTGTCCAAAAGAATCCAGCTTAATTGTCGTTAAATGTATTCTTCATTATCTTATTGGTACATACGACCATGGGCTTTGGTTTACTAAATCTTCTAGTTTTGAACTTATTGTTGGTATAGATGTAGACTATGCCAGATGTAAAATCAAGCGTAACAGTACTAGTGGTTATTGTCAATTATTTGGTAGTTGTCTTGTTGCATGGTATAACAAGAAACAAACATGTGTGTCATTATCTATAATCGAGGTTGAATATATCGCTGCCAGCAGTTTTTCTGTTCAAGTGCTATGGATGAAGCACACTTTACTTGACTTTGGTTTAGATTTCAAATGTGTGTCTATCTTGTGTGGTAACACTAGTGCTATTGACTTAACGATCAATCCCATTCAACATTCTCTAAAATAGGTAACGTGCTATCTCTATTTGGTGTTGTAGGATAAGAGTAATTTTTTAATTATGAATGATGGTTATTATCCTTCCCTAGTCTATGAATTTTACGCAAACCTCAAGGAAGTAGGAGTTAGACATATTGGGAAAGATATCGTGCAGTGGTTCTCATATAGAGTCTCACAAATTATGTAAGCCCTAAGGGCAAATCTTGTACTTTTGATTAATGACAAATATTGATATAGGCTAAATTGAGTAATTGTTATGTGATAGGATTTTTGGGTTGAAGAAGCAAAGTGATCTCATTGTCTTGGAGGTAATGTGAAATGGACATCTCAAATGTACTCAAGTGGTTGAAGAATGAAGAGTATGTCCAAGAGGATGAAGGATTTGAAGACATTCTAGTGCATGTTTCCTTTTGCTTGATAGGTATATCTTGTAAACCCTACACTCTTTGCATTCGGAATCTATGCATTGCATGTTGAAGCACAAACTATTTTGACATTGCCTAAACTTTGTTGTTGAGCTTAAAAGGCTTTCATAATTCTTTGAAAAACAAAGTGTTTGATAATGACTTAGAGTTCAAAAGCTTTTTAATGACTCATCTTTTAGTCTAAAATGATTTCAAACTTATTTGGTTAAATTTTAAATAATTTTACAATGTTTGGAAAAGTTCAGACTTCAATTTGGACGTCTGAATTAGAGTCCGAATGCACTTGTTTCTAGCCGCTAAATTTCAGAGACATTCGAACACCAATTCCGACATAGAGGTCCAAATTCAGATGATCGAATTTACTTGTGCAGCATTGTGAACAATAAAATTAGGACGACCAGTTTGGATGCAATGATTTCGAATTCGAGTTTAAACTTGACTGTTATTAGCCGTTACTAACCATTTTTTGAAGGTTGTATTTAAATTTTTGAGTTATATAAAAGACTAGAACCTCTGATTTTGAGCAAGATTGATGAACTTACATGAACATCAAGCATAAAAAAAAGCTCTCATTGTTCATGTGCATCACGTGATTATCCAAGAATTCCACAAGTAAAAGTGAAGTGATGCTAGAATTGTTGAATATCTACCATATTATTCGATAATTTCTATCCTTATATCATCCTTTACTTTGTGTATTCAAGGTTGTCTTGAGACATAAAACCCTTTCGGTGATGGTGACCCTTGATTTGATTGTTCAAGATTATCTTTTGACATAAAACCTTTTTTTGTGAGGGTGAGCCTTGTTTGTGGATTGGAAAGGAGGTTATTGGTTAGGGCGAGCCTCTTATGTAATTGCTTGGCTTGAGCATATAGTGGATTGGTTGAAATCCTTGAGTGTGGACTCAATGTAGTGAATATAGATCTTGAAGAGATCAAACCACTATAAATCATTGTGTTTCTTTCTTTATACTCATTACTTGCTTTTATTTGTGCTATCTTCATTTGTTATTTGTGGTTGTCAATATTGATTGTGGACTTATTGATTACTCTTCTTTTCTCAACCACTCTTTCCAAACACATAAAATCTTGAGGTTGTGAATTTGAAAAAGGAGATTCTATTAAAGAAAAAGTTTTCAATAATTAGTCAAAAACCTAATTCACCCTCCTCTTAGATTTTTCAATTGGTATCAGAACAAGAGCTTTTTTTGTGGTTTAACAACCTAGAAGCTATGGCCCTATGGCTAATACTTCAAACTTTCCTTATTTGGAAGGATTTTCCATAAACTGACCTCTAGTTTTTGAAAGAAAAAATTATACTTTTTGGGAATCTCATATTAAGATTTACATTTGTTCTATTAACTTTGATTTATGAAATATTATTGAGAAAGTGCCATATATACCTATGAAGTTGACGGTAGATGGGATTACAAGAGAACTAAAGATGATTGAAGAATTTGATGAAAGTGAGTCAAAGAAGATGACATTGAATTATCAAGCGATGAATATTCTTAGTTGTGCTTTGGACGTCAATAAATACAATAGAGTGAGTGGATGTAACTTCTCTTATGAAATGTGGAAGCTACTTCAAGCAATCATGAAGAAGAAAGAAAAAATGTGTTCCTCATGACTATGGAAAGTGAAGTATAACCCACTTCTTGTACTTCTATTTCTTGTAATGATGATGTTGATGATCCTAGCGATATTCTTGTTGATATGTATGGAGAATTTAAAAAGATTTCAAAAAGAAACAAAGAAATGAGATAAAAAATTGATGAGTTGTTGAAAGACAATTCTCTATTGTCTTGTGAAAACAAAAAGTTTCTTGATTTTATCAAGTGTTTGAGCATTAAAAAGGAAGTTTTAAATGTTTCCATACAAACCATGTCCCTTGAAATTCTTTGTGAAAATATTCTCTTGAAAAAATGCTTGTTGATCATGAAACTTTGGAAAAGAAGGTTGATGACCTTATTTCATGTGTTGAAAAATTTACAAAAGGAATGGACAATGTTGATAAACTTCTTGGCGCTTAAAGATCCCCTATTGTCAAAAATGGTTTTGGTTACAACGATGTTAAAAATGTACCAAAATATAAAAACTTCTTTGTTAGAGCTACTCATACTTGTTGTACTTATTTTGAAAGACATGGCCATAAGACCACTAGATGTTATGTGAAAAGAAAATAAGAAAATGGTGTTAAAATAATTTGGAGAGTGATGAGATTGCATTTTAACAATTATTTAAAATTAATTTCTCACTTATTTAAGGGCTAATTGATAGAATTGTATGACTTTGACTAATTTTAGTGAATTAAATATTTATGTACTTAGTATGAATTAATTGAAATGATTTTATTTATAAAAGACAATTTAATTCACTAATTTTACTAATTATTGATGTAAGGGGAAAATAATAATTTGAAGATAAGAAGAATCGGCAAGATGAAGAAAAGAAAAAAGAAAGAAAGAATTAAACCGTGCACCTAGAAGAACAATTTGAATAGGACAAGGATTGAAATCTCAAGTGCACAAGGGAATTAGAATACGGATCTAATTTGGAAAAAGACAAAAATTGGTGCACTGCACCTATATATATGTTGAAGATCTCTGCGGCAAAAGGGAGAAAAAAGCAGGGACCAAAAAAGGGTGAATAAACGATGAGACCAAGGAAGAAAACAAAAGTTGACCAAGAGGAAAGAAAACAGAGAAGCCTCAAGCTTCATCCATCAGGCTCTTCTATTCTTTTTTTATTAATTAAATTTATGACTTTGAATATTTGAATTATGAATAGTTATATCTTTTGTGACTAACACCTTCGATGAAGGTCAAAACTCTTGTAGATTAATTAATTTAAATTAAATATTATTTTTTTTATCTCTATTTTGGTTAATTGTTATTATTGCTCTTAATGCTCGCAATTTTCTGGTCAATTTTTGCATGCTTTTAAATTTATTCTAGTGGCTGAGAAGTACTAGATTAAATTGGATCATAATAATAACAACACATAATAAAAATGACAAGAGATAGATTCGATTTCTTTGTGTAGTTCTAATAAGTAGGAAACAAAAGTTAAGAAATTTCAAAGAGGTGTTTGTGGCTGTAATAATTAAAATCACGTAGAGATACTATTGGTTTGTTAATAAAAGTTATGACATTTTCACCAAGAGATTGGGTCTAGCTTAGAATTGAAAATTCTACCATTAACCAAGTCGAGAATTAATTTAAAGAAATTAATTATTTTTTGTAAGAAGAGTAAGATGGATTTGGAGTGTCTTAGTCTATTCATCACCATTGACTTTTACTTAATATAATTATTTATTGTTTTGCTTGATATTTTTAGTTTTTAAGTTGTGTTATAAGTAAAACAATTCTATAGTTATGTAGCAATCCTCATGGTAAGAGTTGTACTCATTACTTTATTACTTGTTTGACATTTGTGCATTTGCAAATTTCACCTCAAACTTATCTAGTGTAGACTTTAATTACTAAACCTACGTTTAAATTTTTTTATAAAAAATAAAAAATATTTTTTATTATGAAATTAATATTATGGATGTCCATTATCCGATATCAAAGAGATAATCCGATATCAGACTGATAGAGATACTCCAACCATCTAGAACATAGATGATAGAGTTCTATCACATCTTTAATTAGTAATAGGATGTCTTCTAATTACTCTCTACTTCTTCCTATTGATATGTATCCCTAAACCCTATAAATAGGGCTTTAAACTGAGGTGTTGTATTTATTCATTCATTTACTCTCAGAGAATCAATTAAAGCTCCTGTGTTCTCTCTCTCTCTCTCTATAGTTTTTCTCTAATCTCTTCTTTATTGTTTCCTTATTCAGTTCTCTATATTAGTATTACGATTTCGCTGTGTCGAATACTACTGCCACCATCAAATTTATAACACGTTATCAACACGAGTCTCTGCCACAGGAGTTTAGAGTTTAATCAAGGAAAAAAAGAGGTATTTTTTCTACCTTTGAATTCTCATGGGAAACCTTACAAAACTCGATTTTTTCGCTCTTGATATTTTTGGAAAGAACTATTTGTCATGAACACTAGATGCTCAAATTCATCAAGATGCAAAGGGGCTAGGAGACCATTGTAGAAAATAATGTATCATCATCTCAAAATCGTGCAAAATCCATGATCTTTCGTCGCAACCATCTCCATGAGAATCTGAAGGTTGAATATCTTAACTTGAGAGATCCAATTGTTTTGTGAAAGGATCTAAAAGAAAGATTTGACCACCATAAGATGGTCATTCTACCCAAAGTATAGTATGATTGGATGCACTTATGACTACAAGACTTTAAATCTGTAAGTGAATATAACTTCGCAATATTCATAATTACTTCTCAATTGAAATTATGTGGAGAAAATATCATTGACGTTGATATGTTAGAGAAAACATTCTCTAATTTTCATGCCTCGAATATTGTTCTACAACAACAATATCGAGAAAAAGGCTTTAAGAAATATGTTGAATTAATTTCTTGGCTTCTTGTGGCTAAGCAAAACAATGAGTTGTTAATGAAAAATCATGAAGCTTGGCGAACAAGTTCTACTCCACTTCTTGAAGTGAATGAATTAGAACCCATGGATATGGCCCTAGAAGAGGTCGTGGTCATGGTTAAAATCATGGACAAGGATGTGCTCATGGTAGGAATCATCCATATAATCAGACGATCAGAATAGAGCACCAGGCCCAAAAAGTAACAAAAACCACCAGAAGTGGGCCAAAAATATTGATAAAAGAAAAAAGAATGAAGTGGATCCAGAAGATCACGAAGATAAATGCTATTGATATGGTATGCAAGGCCATTGGTCCCTTACCTGTCATACGACAAAACACCTTGTTGAGCTTTATCAATCATCAATTAAAAAGAAGGGTAAAAGTCCTAAAGCAAACTTTACTTCCCAAAATTTCATTCTCAATGATGGTGATGACAATAATCTTGATAATGCCATTATTGATGTAACTCACTTGGATGTGGCTGACTTCTTTGAGCATCTAGAAGGAAGAGTTGATCATTTAATTGGGAAAGGAAGTGTCCAAAAGAAATGAGAGTTCTATTCAATGTTCTTTTTAGTTTTTAGTTTAGTTCATGTTTAGTTATATTTCTGTTGTAATAATAATTAGTGATTTACTTCAAATTTTCTTTGTAATAAGAACTTTATTTAAGTATTTAAATTTTATATTTTGGTGTGTTCAGATAGCTCTTATTCCTTATTATGACTCGAAAAATACCAATGAGGATATTTGTTTAATTGATAGTAGTATTACGCGCACTATACTTAAAAGCGAAAGATATTTCTCTTGTTTGAATATGGGAGAAACAAATGTTTGCACTATAAAGAGTAGTGCAAAACTTGTTGAAGGCTCCAGAAGAACTAGTATTTTATTGCTTGGAGACATAATAATTGCCATCAATAAGGCGTTATTTTCTTTGAAATCTAGAAGAAATTTATTGAGTTTTAAAGATATTCGCCGAAATGGATATCATGTTAAAACAACAGAGGAAAATAAATTTTAATATATTTACATTACTCAAACTGTCTTCAGAAAGAAATCTATCTTAGAGAGATTTTCATCTCTTTCTTCCAGCCTATATTGCACAAAGATTAATAGTGTTGAAAAGCATCATTTAGTAAACCAGAAGTTTACTGATCCTGCTACATTTAGCATTTGGCATGACTGTTCGGGTCACCCAAGATCAATTATAATGCAAAAAATAATTGAGAATACGTATGCACACGAACTAAAAGATCGAAGGATGTTGAATAAATTTTCATGTGTTGCTTGTTCTCAAGGAAAATTGTTTATTAGACCATCCAAAGCAAAAGTGGGAGTTGAATCTCCCGCATTTCTAGAACGAATTCATGGTGATATATGTGGGCCTATTCACCCACCATGTGGGCAATTTAGATATTTTTTGGTGTTAATTGATGCATCGATTCGACGGTCACATGTTTGTGTATTATCTACTTATAACTTGGAATTTGGGAGATTACTTACCAGAATAATTTGCCTGAGAGTGCAATTCCCAAATCACCTTATTAAAAGGATCTGTCTAGATAATGCATCTGAATATTGTTCTCAAGCCTTTGATGCTTACTGCATGTCAATTGGCATTATTGTTGAACATTCTTAGCACATGTTCACACTCAAAATGGTTTAGCATAGTCATTTATTAAGAGACTATAATTAATTACTAGATCACTTTTAATGAGAACAAATTTTCCTATATTAGCTTGGGGACATGCAATTTTGCATACTGTATCACTTATGCGTATTAGGCCATCAAGTTATAATGAATTTTCTCCCTTACAATTAGTTTTTGGCTTGGAACCAACTATCTCTTATTTGAGAATTTGTTGATGTGCAGTGTAGCTCCTATAACACCCAATTAGCGAACTAAAATGGGTCTCCAAAGAAGATTGGGGATATATGTTAGATATGACTCTCCCTCTATAATAAGGTATCTTGAACCTATGACGGGAGATGTATTTACGGCAAGATTTGCCGATTGTAATTTCGATGAGTCTAGGTTTCCCAAGTTACGGGGAGACAATAAGCGAAAAGGAAAAGTGCTTGTTTGGACAACATCTTTGAATTATCTAGATTCGCGTACAAGCGTGAGTGAACTTAAAGTTCAAAAGATAATTCATTTACATAAGATAGAAAATCAATTGCTAGATTCCTTTGCTGACTCTACAAGAGTAACAAAATTGTATCAACCAGTTATAGATGCTCCTATTTGGGTTGAAGTCCCAAAAGAGCAAAATTCAACAGCTATAACTGTTAAATCAAAAGCATGCCAGAAGCGTGGTCGACCTCTTGGTTCAAAAGATAGAAATCCTCATAAGAAAAGAGGATCAAATGATCAATGTGATCATACTGAATAATCTGAGAAAAAGGACCAAGAGATAACTAATGAAAAGATTCAAGATTCTAAAAATAATAAAGTGATTTCCATCACTTATATAACTTTCTGTAGAAGTTGAAATCGAAAGGAAATGACTATAGATAACTCGTTTGCTTACAATGTAGCACTTGAAGTTTTGAAATATAATGAAGATCTTGAACCAACATCAGTTGAAGAATGTCGACATAGAGATGATTGGTCAAAATAAAAATATGCGATTCAACCAGAATTGAACTTACTTTGGAAACGTGAAGTTTTTGACCTGTAGTCCGAACACCTAAAAGTGTAAAACCCATTGGCTATAAATGGGCATTTGTGAGAAAGCGAAATGAAATCATGAGATATAAGGCACGACTTGTTGCACAACGCAAAGACTAGGTATCAATTATGATGAGACATATTCATTTGTGGTGGATGCAATTACATTCCGATAACTTGTGAGTCTGGCAGTAAATGAAAAGGTTAACATGCGTCCATTGGATGTAGTGACTGCTTATCTATATGGGAATCTTAACAATGACATCCAAATGAAAATCTCAGAAGGATTTAGCTTTCCTGTAGAATGTAAATCTGGTTTTTGTGAAGATTATTTCATCAAGTTACAAAAGTCATTGTATAGCTTAAAGCAATTTGGACACATATGGTATAACCGTCTTAGTGAAAGCTTACTAAAGGCAGGATACAAAAATGATCCAATATGTTCATGTGTCTTCATTAAGAAGTATATTTCGTGATTTGTGATACTTGCTATATATGTTGATGGCATCAATCTTATTGGAACTCCAGAAGAGCTCCAAGATGCGGTGAATTATTTGAAACAAGAGTTTGAGATAAAAGATTTTGGAAAAACTAAGTTTTGCCTTGGTTTACAAATTGACTATCTAAAACAAGGATTTTTATTCATCGATCAGCCTATACAACGATAAGTCCTGAAAAGATGTTACATGGACAAGGCACATCCATTGAGTACTCCACTGGTTTTTAGATCACTTGATGTGAATAAAAATCCTTTTCGACCTCGGGAGGATGGTGAAGAACTACTTGGTCCTAAAGTACCTTATCTTAGTGCGATTGATGCACTGATTTATCTTGTTAATAATACAAGACCTAATATATCATTTTTTGTAAATTTATTAGCAAGATTTAGTTCTTCTCCCACAAGACGACATTAGAATGGTGTTAAGCATGTCCTTAGATATCTCCAAGGTACCATAGATCTCTTATTAATTTATTCAAATAAAACCAACCTGAAGTTGATTGGTTATACAGATACTGGATATTTATCCAATTCACATAAAGCACGTTCTCAAACTAGTTATGTCTTTACCCATAGTGGTACTGCTATTTGATGGTGCTCTGTGAAACAATCCATGGTAGCTACTTCATCTAACCGTTCTGAAATTATAGCCCTTCATGAGGCTAATCGGGATTGTGTATGGTTGAGATCTATGATTTATTATATTTAAGAGAATTGTGGATTATCTTTTGGAAATAGAATTTCAATTCCTCTATATGAGGATAATGGAGCTTGTATAACTCAACTAAAAAGAGGATATATTAAAGGAGATATGACATAGCATATTTCACCAAAATTTTTCTTTACTCATGAACTCTTGAAGAGTAGTGATATTGAAATGTAACAAATTAGATCATTTGACAATCTGGTAGATTTATTCACTAAAGTGTTACCGACCACAACATTTGAGAAATTGGTAAACAAAATTGGAATGCATCGGTTAAGAAATCTTCAAGGATTATCTTATCAAGGGGAGTAAATATGGCATAAAGAGTAGTGTATTTTTTTTCCTTCACGAGAGTTTTTCCCACTAATTTTTTTGTTTAGTATAGTTTTAACGAGGTATATTCTTATATAATGGACATCCAAGGGGGACTGTAACGAAATTAATATTATGAATATCCATTATCTGATATCAAAGAGATAATCTGATATCAAAGTAATAGAGATGCTCCAACCATCCAGAAGATAGATGATAGAGTTTCATCACATCTTTAATTAGTGATAGGATTTGTCTTCTGATTACTTTCTACTTCTTCTTATCGATATGTACCCCCGAACCCCGTAAATAGGCATTTAGACTGAGGTATTGTATTCATTCATTCATTAATTTACTTTCAGAGAAACAATAAAAGTTCTCGTGTTCTCTCTCTCTATTTTTTTCTCTAATCTGTTCTTTATAGTTTCCTTATTCAGTTCTCTATATTAGTATTACAATTTCGTTGTGCCGACTACTATTGACTGCCAACAAATGCATAACATTTTTTTATATTTTAATTTCTTTTTGATTTTGTTTCTTATCATTTTTGGTGCATGAATACTCATAGTTCCTTCAATAATGAAAATTTGATCTACAATCCTGATGTTAAAAAGTTTGCTAGTCATAACAGGAGTGAATTTTATAAGAGAAAATATGAGGAGATTGCCACACTAGTCGAGTCTTCAAATTCAGAGGATAGTTTAGAATTCGACTATAGCTGTAAAGTAATGGAGAATAAGCCAAGGAGTATGACTTTGAAGGACTATACAAAGCTAAAGATGGAGGGTCCTTTTCCTGCCATCAACTATCAAGATTGAGCTTGCATTCATTCAAATGGCTCTCAACACTCCATTTTTTGGATTGATGCATGAAGATTTGCAAGGATGCATATCAAATTTTTTGATGATCTGCGACACTTTTCAAATTGGTGGAGTACCTGAATATGCAAAAAGGCTTAGGCTTTTCTCTTTTTCTTTAAGGGATTAAGCTAGATCATGGCTAACTCTCTTCCTACAAATTTTATTTCTAATCGGGACCAATTTCAAGAAGCATTTTTAAATAATATTTTCCCCCATTTAAAACTATTCATATGAGAGCTAGTATTTACAATTTTGTACAAGGTTCTACTAAACCTTTACATGATGCATGGGAGAGTTTCAAAGAGTATCTTAGGCTATGCCCTCATCATGGAATGGTGATAGGAATGCAGGCACAAATATTTTATAATGGATGCAGAGAACATGTTAGATCGTCATTAAATGCAGCTAGTGGTGGAGCATTCATGTCTAAAGAAGAGCAAGCTACATGGAACTTGTTAGAAGAGATGACCTTGAATAGCTCTCAATGGTTTAACCCAAGAACTCTTCCCTCAAAGAAGATTGCTGGAGTGGCAAACATGGATCCTACTGTAGGAATCATTGCACAACTTGATGTGATAAATAAGAAGCTAAATTCTTTGAACGTTGCAGCCATCAATCATCACTGTGAAATCTGCAGAGGAAATCATTCCACAAATCAATGTGGCCAAGGTAATATGGTGAAATTTTCCTTGGTTACTAATGAAGTTAATTTTATCGGTCAGGAAAATAGAAAAAATGATCCATATGCCCTCACATATAACCTTGGATGGAGAAATCATCCAAATTTTTGATGGAGGCAGAGTAATCAAATTCAAGCACCCATTAATTAGTAGGCGAAGAAAACTAACCTTGAGGATGTCCTTAGAAAGTTCATCGAGCTTACCACCAACAATTTTATAAATATCGAGAACAAGAATCAACAAATGAAAAATTATCCCAAGGTAATGGAAGTAGATAATTAGAATATTAAGGCTTCTATAAAGAATCTTGAGGTACCAATGGGGCAATTGGCTTCAACAATGTTTAATAGACTTCAAGGAGTTCTTCAAATTGATGATGAAAAGAATCCAAGAGACTTAAAGGCTGTCACTTTGAGAAGTGGAAGAAACCTAGAAGAGGAGGAAGAAGTGAGGAAGCAAAAGAGGAAGGGGAGGTAAAGAGCAAGCAAGAAGAAGTCCCAAATACTTCACCAAAGCTCAAGCAAGGTAAAGGTAAGAAGGGTAAGGAAGAATTAAATAATGATAATGTTGATTTTAGTTCTCTTTCCTTCCCCCAAGCTGTTAAGCATCATTACCTTGATTCTCAATTCAAAAAGTTTCTTGAAATATTCAAGAAACTTCAAATTAAATTACCTTTTGTAGATGCTAGCACATGCAAAATATTTGAAGGATATTTTAGCTAGCAAGAAGAAGCTATATGGGGGCTAGTATTAATCTTATGCCTTACTCTGTAGAAATTAGGTTTAAAAAAAATTAAGAACACTGCTATTTCTCAACAGATGGCTGATAGATCTATTAAATATCCTAGAGAAACAGTAGAAGATGTGTTTTTTAAGGTTGATAAACTTTACTTTCTCGTAGACTTGTTATTTTGGATATGGATGATGATTCATAAATGCTTTTGATTTTAGAGAGACCATTTTTGAATACTGGAAAGACTTTGATTGATATGCAAAAAGGTGAACTAATTTTAAGGGTTGTGCCTGAAATTGTTTAATTTAATGTATTTGATTCCATAAAACAGTTTCTTGATAAAGATTCTCTATGTTTTGCTGATGTAATGGATGTTGTAGTCCAAGATAATCTTACTTATAATATTTATGATGATTCTTTGGAGATTTGCTTAATAGAAGCCACTACTGAAAACCAAGAGAAGGAAGAGGTGGTTGGACAAGTTTTTCAATTGGAGGCCAATGATGTTTTTGTGCCTAGAGGACGTTTCAAATTTGAAGAGTTAAGTTGAAAAGAGATAACTTGAAGCCAAGCATTGAAGAGCCTCCATTAGATTTAGAATTGAAAAAATTACCCTCTAGTTTAAAATATACTTTTCTTGAACCTGATGATAAATTACCTCTAATTGTTTCTTCATCTCTAACATGTATTCAAGAAGAAAATTTGATAAGAGTCTTGAAAGCACATAAAGGAGCATTCGGCTGGCAATTGTTTGATTTAAAAGGGATAAGTCCAATCCAAGTAGTTCCTAAAAAAGGTGGATTTACTGTTGTTCAAAATGATAATCACGAATTGGTTCCCATTAGATTGATTACAGATTGGCGGGTTTGTATTGATTATCATTAATTGAACAGCTTCACCAGTAAAGATCATTTCCCCTCCCCTTTATTTATCAGATTCTTGAAAGATTGAGTGATCGTGCCTTTTAATGCTTTCTTGATGGTTACTCTGGGTATTTTCAAATTTCTAACTAACATTAAGATCAAGAAAAAACTACTTTTACTTGTCCTTATCGTGGTTTATGTAATTCTCCAGGGACGTTTCAAAGATGTATGACTGCAATATTTCATGACCTAGTTGATTGCATGGAAATATTTATGGATGACTTTTTTGTTTATGGATATTCCTTTGATGATTGCTTATCTAACCTCAATAAAGTGTTGTAGAAATGTGAATAAACTAACCTAGTTTTGAATTGGGAGAAATGCCACTTTATGGTGCAAGAAGGTAATGTACTAGGTCATAAAGTTTCTCATCATACAACAAATGTGGATGTTGTTTCTAAATTGCCAGCACCATCAAACCTCAAGACTTTGAGATGGTTTTTAGGACAAGCTGGGTTTTATAGGCGTTTCATTAAAGATTTCTCTAAAATTGCTAAACCTCTCACTACTCTTTTATCGAAGGACGTGCCATTTAATTTCTATGATAATTGTTTAAAGGATTTTAATATCTTGAAATAGTGGTTAATTTCAGCACCAATTCTAATAGCTCCAATTGGTCATTACCTTTCGACCTCATGTACGATGCAACCTTCAAATTCCTCATCGAGAAGGAGTCCAAGACAAGATTGATGACATGGATTCTTTTACTTCAAGAATTCAATATTACTCTCAAGGATAAAAAAGGTTATGAGAATGTAGTTATAGATCATTGTCGAGGCTTCAACTGAAGAATGATGATGGAGATATTTCTCGTTAGGAAGATGAGATTAATGAAGAATTCAAAGCTGAAAATTTGATGAGAATTTCTAAAACTTGTTGTTTGATTTCTAGTTGCCCTTCTCTTAAATCTAAAAATTCTATTTTTGATGCTTTTGATGCAGATTTGTCCTAAAGCATGGCAACTTCATCTCAAAAATTTTCATGGTATGCTCCTATCACCAATTATTTGGCAAGAAGGAAAATTAAAGTCGAGATGGTATGGTCCTTTTGACGTGGCAAAAGTGTTCCCAAGCAGTGCAATTTCTATTACACATAAAGAAAAGAGAACATTTCTGTTAGCTCTAAGGGCAAATCATGTAGTTATGATTAGTTTTGATTAATGACAAACATTGATAAGGACTAATTCTTATGTCATTTGTGTGATAGGTTTGTTGGATTAAGAAGTAAGGAGTTCTTATTGCCTTGGAGCTAAAAGTTCTAAGGACAACTCAAGTGTGATCAAGAATATAGAGCATGTCCTACGGATTGAAGGCTTTAAAGACTCTAGTGTAGGTTTACACTTGCTAAATATGTATATTCTTGTAAACCCTACACTTGTGTGTCTTGGAATATATTAATACATAAGAGAGAACAAAACTTGTTTTTGAATCTTAAATGGTTTTGAGTAAACTTTAAATGATCAAGTGCTTGGTAACAGTCTTTGAGTTCAAAAGATTTTAAATAACTTATCTTTTAGTATAATGTGATTTCAAACTTATAGAGGATGATTTTCAAATATTTTGACAAAGTTTAAACAGTTCGGACGCAAGTTCGGACGTCCAAACTATGACATGGTTACTGTTTTTCTAGATAAATTTGGATGCAAGTTCGGATGCAAGGGGCAAATTTCGGTCGTCCGAACTTTTCCAGACGACATGTCACAGTAATATTCAGACGACAGTTCGGACGTAGAGGATCAAGTTCGGTCGTTCGAACTCCTTAGAAATTAGCCGTTACTAGCCGTTTTATGACTGTTAAAACTGATTTTCGAAATCTATAAAAGTTAAAAGCCATAAACTCAAGAATTTTTGTAAGTTTTGAATCTCTGACAAATCTTAACATTCTAAAATCATTAGCAAACATCAAAACTCTCTTTTGTCTTGTGCTTTCAATTGATCATTCAAGATTCCAAAGACAACAAAGTGAAGAGGTGCAACATTGTGTAATCATCTACGAAGAAGTGGTAATATCTCATCCATTATCTATTTATTCTTGTTTTCTACTTGTTCATTACAACGTTTTCTTGTAAACATAAAATCCTTTAGGTAAGGGTGATCCTTGAGATATTGATTCAAGGTTGTTTGTAGATATAAAATCCTTTGGTAGGGTAAACCTTGTTTGTAAATAATTGTAAAAGAGGTTGTTGGTGTAAAACCGTTTGTGGTGAGCCTCTTGTGTAATTGATTGAACTTGAGCATATAGTAGATTGGTTAAAATCCTTGAGTGTGGACTCAAGGTAATGGATGTAGATTTAGAAGAGATCGAACCACTATAAATTGATTGTGTTCTTTGCTCGTCAATTATTTACTGCTTTGTTATTAAGTTCATTATAAATTGTGTAACATCCCGTCCTATAACAATTTTTATGTGTTTTGTGTGTAATAGAATATATAATTTATGGTAACATTAAATTCAGTAGTTTATTTTTTTATTATATTTTAAATCTTTTCAAAAAAAAGGGAAAAGAAAGAAAAAAAAGAAAAAAATATGAAATCATCAATTCAAGTGACACTTGGCCACTTGAATTGATGATTCATCAATTCTCCACCGATTCATGTCCTATAAATGATTTGATTCTTTTATTTTTTCCTCCTTTATTTCTTTCTCTTCTTTCTATCCCGACTGCTTTCTCTTCTTTCTTTTCTTTTCCATTTCTCTTGCTTTGTTTTTCTTCACATATTACTCCTTTCTTTCTTCTCTTCGGCCTTTCTCCATTTCCATCCTTTAATTTGTTTTCTTTTTCTTCTCCTTGGTTTGAGTTCTTCTCATTGAATTAAGGTAAGATTTCATGTAATTTTTGTTTGTAATTTCTTTAATTTATTTTATGGTTTCCTTAAGGATTATGGTAGAAATTAATTTTTTAGAAAAAAATTGTATTCTTATTTTATTTCAAGTTTTGTTTAGTTTGCTTTAATTTAAATTTTGGCTTAATACTAATGTTATTTGATTTATGATTTCTTTTATTTGTTTGTGAGTTTTGAAATTTTGAAGAAATTATTTTGTTTATGTTTGCTATAAAGTTTGGTTCAGTAAAAATTATTTATTTGATTTAAAGCTTTTGTTTTACTTTGATTTGAGTTAAGTTTCTTTGTTTTAGTTGCAACTTTTATATTTGACAATTTGAAATATTAAAAGTGACTAAATTTTGATATTTGAGATTTAAATTAAAGCGGTATTTTTATTATCCTAAAATGATATTTTTATTCTATATATTTTTCTCTTACAAATTTCCTATGTAGTGTTTGAGAATATTTATTCTTTGTGAAATTTCATATATATATATATATATATATATATAAATATATATTACATTACATATAAAAATATTTGAGAATATAATAATAATATTATTGTATTATTTTATTATAATATAATGATATTGATATGTATGACTCTTCATGAGATTACATGATTATAGAATATTTAATAATTAAGTGTTTTTATAATTGTAAATGTAGGCTTAGATTTATGCCTAAAATATCCTAGAGTGACTCGTTCGATAACTTAGAATTTACCATCTTCAGGGTTTTCGATCAAGGGTTTAGCTATTTGAATTTGTAAAAAATTCACGTGTTTCGTAAAATAGCAAGTAACTCTAACACTTACTACCAGGTGAGTTTATAAATTCTAAATTCACTATGTTTTTAGTGTTGTCAAAATTTACTATTCATAAGTGAAAATATATTACTTTATTTTGAGAATTTCTAATTGGAGAGGTTCTCCACGAGAATTGCTTTAAATTATTTATTTTAAATTGAAGAGGTTCTCCACCATATATTCTTACTGGTGTTTTAGAAATATTTTGGAGCGGTGCTCCAAATAAGTATTTATTTAATTTGGATATTAAAATATTTGAACATGATCTACAAATGCAAGTGACCTTCGAGAAATATTTTATTGTGTATTTTTAGAAAGTCATGTGCATTTTCATGGAATATTTGGAGAACTTGCATTTACATGTTTGAACTGGCGGGCAGTTGTTATTTTGAAGTTATGTTGAAATTTGAGTTGATTATGAATTTGGAATTATTTGGATGGCTACTTGAGTGGCCTTTATGTTTGAAAATGTGCATAAAAACTCCGTCCTGACCAGATATGATTTGGATATGATCTGAAACTGAAGCGTCAGTGGATTGCACTGTACGTGGCTAGTCCCCCGTACTAGGGCCTCTTCCGCTGGCGTGGAACGTGCAAACTGAGTCTTGTGGATCCACTTGACGAGGACGTAGTATGTCAGGGAGGGCGTGGCCCAACTGGTACTACGGGTTTTTGTCTGCGGTCACTTAACAGAAAGTCAAGAGGGGCTCAATGTTAAGGTTGATCACCAGGATTAGACTGGTAGGTGCCCCAGATCCTTAGCCTGGGGTTTGGGGAGGCATAAGGTAGTCTGTAAATCGAACGTTCGTCCTGATGTATGGCTGGTATTGACTACGGGATGCCGGTATTGAAGTCCTGATGACCCCGTTATTGGCTCTGGTATTTCTACCGTTGAGCAAGAATCTGAATCTTTGTCATGTTTGAGAAATTTTGGTTTGAGAAGCTATGTTGAGGTGTCTTGATTCGCTCAGACTTTCCAGCTAAGCCCAAACCTGATCATGAGATTTTGTGCCTTATTTTGGAACAAGAAAACTTAATTAAATATAAAACACTTTTAAAATACTATGCACATACGTCTACCCTCATATTCTAGAAACTTCATATTTTGGAAACACACCAGCACACACGTGAACTCACTGAGCTTTCTAGCTCACACGTGTTTTTGTTTAATGGTTATTTTCAGATGTCATAAATCATGGATCAGAACAGCGATTCTTTGATTTGCTTCGGAGTTAGCTTGTTGAAGGGCTCACATATGTATTCAACCAGTTTGTGCCCTTTTCAGTTACCTTTCGCTAGAGAGCGAGAGATGTCTGTTTTACAGCCATTTGTAAATGAAGGTTGAACATAGATAATATACGATATAGGATCTACTTATATATTTATACACTTTCGATGATTGTTTCTATAATTGTATCATATTGTATTATATGTATACTTTTCTCCTTCATTTTTCTCCGAACGAGATTCGTTGTTGCACACATTAGTGCCGAAAGGCACGCTGGTACCTTACTCACCCGCAGTGGAACCTAGCGGAGGAGTTGGGGGTATCAGAAATTGCTTGTGTTCATTGCTCCTAAAATATTTATTACTTTGTAATTAAGTTCATTATTCTCTCATTGAAACAAGAAAACATAATCTATTCAAACTAAGTTCATAAAAAGGAAATAGTTTTTGAAAATTAGCCAAAGAACTAATTCACCCCCCTCTTAGGTCTTTCAATTTCCTATTAATGGTCAAAGGTTGAAGCTTTATTTTGGAGATGGAGTACTATTAGCCCTAAGGGCAAATCATGATGTTATGATTAAGTTTTGATTAACGACAAACATTGATGAGGACTAATCTTCATGTCAATTGTGTGATAGGATTGTTGGATTAAGAAGTATGAAGTCTTATTGCCTTGAAGCTACAATGCAAGAACAACTCCAATATGTCAAAGTGATTGAATATTGAAGAGTTGTGTTCAAAGATGATTAAAGGTATTGAAGACTTGAAGAGTAGGTTACATGTGCTTAATAGATATATCTTTTTGTAAACCCTACACTTGTGTGTTTTGGAATCTGTTGAATGCATAAGAGAGCACAAAACTTGTTTTGAATCTTAAATGACTTTGAATGAACTTTTGAATAACAAGTATGCTTTTTGAGTCTTAAATGATTTTAAGTAAACTTTGTATGATCAAAGTGTTTTGGTAACGGTTTTTGAGTTTAAAAGTGTTTAAATGACTTACCTATTTATACAAAATGTTTTCAAACTTATTAAGGTTGATTTTAAAATGTTTTGACAAAGTTTGATCAGTTCGGACGCAAGTTTAATGTCCAAACTTTGAAAATGGCTACTGTGTTCCAGAGAAATTTAGACGCACGTTCAGACGCAAAAGGAAAAGTTCGGACGTTCGAACTTTTTCAGACAACTTGTCACAGTGATGTTCCGACGAAAGTTCGGACGCAGAGGAGCAAGTTCGGACGTCCGAACTCCTCAAAAACTAGTCATTACTAGCCGTTTTATGACTGTTAAAACTGATTTTTGAAATCTATAAAAGCCATAAACTCAAGAATTTTTGTAGGTTTTGAATCTCTAAGAAATCTTAACATTCTAAAATCGTTAGGAAACATCAAAGCTCTCTTTTGTCTTGTGCTTTCTATTGATCATTCAAGATTCCAAAGACAACAAAGTGAAGAGTTGCAACATTGTGTAATTATCCACCAAGAAAGTGGTAATATCTTATCCATTATCCATTTAATTTTGTTTTCTACTAGCTCATTATAAGGTTTTCTTGTAAACATAAGATCCGTTAGGTAAGGGTGATCCTTGAGACATTGATTGCTTTGTCATTAATTGCTTTTGTTCATTGATCTTAGATTGTTTATTGCTTTGTCATTAATTTAATTATTCTCTCATTGAAACAAGTATTCATAATCTGCTCTAGCTAAATTTATAAAAGGAAATAGTTTTCGAAAATTAGCCAAAGACCTAATTCACCCCCCTCTTAGGTCTTTCAAGTGCCTCTACATCGAGAAGATTTGCTTTTCAAGACCTTCCCCAAGTCTAATTGAGCCAAAAAGGAAGTCAAGCTCCAGACTTATAACCGAGAACTACTATTTAAGTTGCCTTGCTTTTTCTTGATTTTTTTCAAGTTTTTCAAACAAAAAAAAAACAAACAAATAAATTGTTTTTACTTATGTAATTTCTTTAATTTATATGTAGGAATTGCTTGAGCCTAAGTGGAGCTACCATGCACCTTTGAAGATTGGACCTTCTTGGATGTTTCATTGATTCGGCTAAGTCTATTAATCCTCTTTGTGTTTTCTTGTATTTAAACGTTGAGGACAATGTTTATTCTTAAGTGCGGGGTAGGAATTTGGCTACTTCTCATTGAAATTTTTGAAGAATTTTCAAAATTTTATGGTGTAAAAGCTTTAGTTTAAGAATTTTTTTGAAAATCATTTGAATGGTAAGTAATTGAATCTTATTCCTTAGGAGTTCTTGTCATTGTTTATATGTGCCAATTGGAAAATAATGAAAGCGATTTAACCTGGCATATTGCCTTTGTTTATTGTTCTTAATTGTAGAATTTAAATTATTTTTATTGGCCATGATCTTGTGAATTGATGAGATGTTTAGGCTTTGTTATATATTTGATGACCTTTTTTTTTTCTCACAACAACACATTAGAACTTGTTTTATTACATGGTCGAGGCGAAATAGAAGGTTTCTTTGGTTTGCTTTAGAAACGATGGTCATAAGCCTTCTTTGGACTGTTTGAGCCTTTCAAGCCTATCTGCAGAGTTTTCCCTAGCACCCTTTTGTGCCTTAATGAGTAACTTTCTTTGTTCAAAACCCTTAACCTTTTAGGGAGCTTGATTTGTACCTTCAACTATTTTGTGCTCCTTGGAATTGGGATGTTAAGGTTTTGTGAGAAAGAAAAATTGTGAGGGTTTTGAAAAGGGAAATCATGACTTGCTTTGTATTATTTTTTTTAGAAGAGGAAAAAAAGAAAAGAAAAAATTTTGAAGAAAAAAAAATAGAAGAAGAGAAAGAAATAAAGAGTGTTTATTGCAGGTAATGGTTGTAAAATATCCAAAGTTGATGTATACATACGAAAGGAATCAATTTCTCGAGAATTTGAGAGCTGATGGAGTGATGAAGTGACTTTAGAACCAAAGCCTATAGAAGAATCTGATGAGAATGATTCAAAGAAAATGAGATTGAATTATCAAGCCATGAACATTTTAAGTTGCGCACTAGATGTAACTGAATATAATCGAGTTAGTGGATGTGACACTGCTCATGATATGTGGAGATTACTTCAAGTAACACATGAAGGTACAAACCAGGTAAAAGAGTCAAAGCTTGCCATGCTAGTAAGGGATTATGAGCTATTCACCACGAAGCAAGATGAGAATGTTAGTGATATGTTTACAAGATTTACTAACATTTTCAATGGTTTAAAAGCTTATGGGAAGAGCTATACAATTGGAGAGCAAAACAGAAAGATATTGGATGCTTTACCAAAATCTTGGCAATCGAAAACACTTACTATTGAGGAATCAAAGGATTTAAAAACTCTCCCACTTGAAGAGCTTATTGGATCATTGCTTACGCATGAGATGAAGGTGAAAAGACTGAATGATATTGAAGATGAAGAGAAGGGAAGAAAAGGTGTTGTACTCAAAACTTCAAATCAGTTTAGTGAACAAGAAAAATAATCAAGTGAAGAAGATGGAAACAGTGGAGAAGAAGAGATAGCTATGGCAGTGAGAAAATTCAAGAGATTCTATAAAAAGGAATTTCTCAAGAAAGGGAGAAAGCCAACCAAGAAGAGTGGACAGTCTTCACCCTTTAAACCTCAATACTTTGAATGTAAAAGCACAGAACATCTTGTTGCTGATTGTCCTAAAGTTCTGGAAAGGGAAAGAGACAACAAACTCAAAAAGAAATCTACCAAGAAGGGAAAAGGACTGGCCGGTACTTGGGACCAACAAGAAAGTGAAGATGACAGTGAAGAAAAAGCCAACATATGCTTTATGGCAATCGATGATTAGGTACAATCTACTCCTTCTATTTCTACTTACTATGATGATGATGTTGATCCTAGTGATTTACTTGTTGAAATGTATGAAGAATTAAAATGGCTTCAAAAAGGAATAAGGAAATGAAGACTAAAATTAATGAGTTATTAAATGAGAATTCAAAGTTATGTTTTGAAAATGGAAAACTTCTTGAGATTATTAATTGCCTAAATATTGAAAAAGAAGTTTTAAATGTAACTATATAAAACATATCTCTTGAAAATAAAGATCTTTGCACAAAAGTCATTTCTCTTGAAAAAGAAAGTTAATGATCTTACATTATGCATTGAAAAATTTACAAATGGAAGAGAAAATTTAAATAAATTACTTGGTTATCAAAGATCTTCATATGCAAAAAATGGTCTTGGTTACACTCATGAAAGTTATGCTCTAAAATATAAAAACTTCTTAGACAAAGAAACTTTTATTTCAATGCCTCATACTTGTTATACATATTGCAGTAGGCATGGACACAAAGTGTCAAAATGTTATGTGAAAAGAAAAATAGAAAATGGTGTTAAAACTATTTGGAGAGTCAAAGGAACTTTTACTAACCCCCTTGGACCCAAGAAAATGTGGGTACCAAAAGTCACTCTCTCAAATTTGGTGTAGGTTCGTTTTGCTTCAAGATCAAGTACCACTAAGTGGTTTCTTAACAGTGGCTATTCAATACACATGACATGCAATGCCTCACTTGTTAGTGAGCTTCAATCAACAAGTGAAGGTTTTGTCACATTTGGTGATAAGAAGAAGGGAAGAATACTTGGAATTGGTAACATTGGTAAAGGTTCTTTCCAATTATATGATAATCAATGTAATGTAGAATTTAAATGTGACACTTGTACTATTTTTGATAGTGCAAGTAGCAAAATTATCTTTGTTGCTAATAGAGTTGGAAATGTATATGTATTATATCTTGATGAACTTATTACAAATGATATGAAGTGTCGTGCCATTCACGATAATGATGAATATTTATGGCATAGATGATTGGGTCATGTGAGCATGAATTTATTGAAGAAACTTTCCACACAAGAGTTAGTTAGAGGATTATCTAAAATGCATTTTGATAAAACTCGTCTTTGTGATACTTGTCAATATGGAAAACAATCAAAAACATCTTTTAAACCAAAGAAAATGGTTTCTACCTTAAAACCTCTTGAACTTGTTCATATGGACTTGTTTGGACCAATGAGAACTACTAGTCTTGGTGGTAAAAGATATGCTTATGTGATTGTTGATGATTTTCTTAGCTCAAAAGGATAAAACGTTTCATGAATTTGTAAAACTTTTCAAAAAGGTTCAAACCTCCCTTGAGTATAAACTAATCTCTATTAGAAGTGACAATGGAAGAGAATTTTGTAATCAAGACTTTACAAAATTTTGTGATGAATATGGTATAACTCATAAATTTTCAGCTGCTAAAACACCCAACAAAATGGTGTGTTGAAAGGAAAAATAGAATTTGCAAAATGAATTCGAAATGAGCATGATGGGAGAACTAAATTTCTTTCTTGGGCTGAAAATCAAGCAAACTAAGGATGGAGTCTTCATAAATCAAGCAAAGTATACCAAGGAGCTATTAAAAAGATTTGGAATGGATCAAGCAAAAGGGATAGGTACTCCAATGAGTTCATCAACTAAACTTGATAAAGATGAAAAAGGTAAAAATGTTGATGAAAAGTCATATAGAGTTATGATTGGAAGTTTACTCTATCTCACAGCAAGTAGACCAGATATAATATTTGTTGTGTGCTTATGTGCTAGATTTCAATATTGTCCTAAAGAGTCTCACCTAATTTCTGTCAAACGTATTTTTCGTTATTTGATTGATACACATGACTATGGCCTTTGGTTTTCCAATCTTTTGATCTTATTGGATATTCAGATGCTGATTTTGCTGGATGTAAAGTTGAACGCAAAAGTACTAGTGGTCATTGTAAATTTCTTGGTAGTTGTCTTGTGTCTTGTTACAGTAAAAAAACAAGCATTTGTGTAATTGTCTACTGTTGAAGCTGAATATATTCCAAATGGTAGTTGTTTTGCTCAAATACTATGGATGCAGTATACTCTACTTGATTATGGTCTTAAATTCAATTGTGTGTCTATACTATGTGATAATACTAGTGCTATCAATTTAAGCATAAACCCCATTCAACATTCTAAAACTAAGCATATAGAGAATAAGCATCATTTTATTCGTAATCATGTGGCTAAAAGAGATATATGCTTGGACTATGTGAATACAAATGATCAAATTGCTAATATATTTACCAAGTCTTTGACTGAGGAAAGGTTTAGCTATCTAAGAAGACTTTTAGGAATTTCAAAATTCAATAATAATGTGTGTACTTAAGTGTGACAAAAACATGGAAAACTTGAATGCACAATTTGGATGCAATGAGTGAAAATAGAACGTCCAAACTTTCTCCAGAAAATTCTGGACAGAAAGATTCGGACTCATATTCGGACGCATGATAGAAAGTTCGGACGTCCAAACTTTCTAAAACTGAAGAAAAAGAGAAGTTCAGATACAAGTATGGACGCAGACAAAAAAATTCGATCGTTCGAACTTTGTGGTTACAGTGATTTTAAAGAAACCGAACAGCCGTTACACACATTATTTATCATCCGAACTCTCTCTCTTTTCAAATTCCACTCTACCCATCTAAGTCCAAACCCAAATCTATCTGCTATTTCAGAACTTTCACATCAAACCAATTGGATTTTTGAGTTCCTAACCCTAAACACTTCTCAAATTTCACTAAATTTCAAATAGAAAAACATCATGGTGAGAACTAAGAGAGCAAATGTTGAGAAAGGAAAAGGGAAAGCAAAGGAAAGAGATAGAGGACGGATTCTTAATGAACCTAGAAGAATCAGAGTTCATCAATCATCATCTGGAGTAGACAGATTTGTCTCCATCAAAGCTGCATCAGAATTTGAAGAATGGAGCATGAAATCTAGAAAGATCATTCCTGGAAACAAAGTGGACATTGACAAACTGAACAACATGGGTAACGTTCTGTCTTTATTTGGCAATATTGGTTGGAGCAATTTGTTGGTTATTGATGAAGAATTTTATCCTTCTCTGAGTTTTATGAAAATCTTAAAGAAGAAAGAGTTGAACAAGAGGGGGACAATGTAATTTAATGGTATTCTACTAGAGTGTCTGAAGTAGACTTTGAATTTAATGATGCCTTAGTGAATAGAATTTGTAGAGTAAGTGATATTGGAGTAAGGTATTTTTCTTTAGGACAACACTATTATATTCATGAGTTATTTACCAATGAAAGATTTGAAGATGCTTTCACAAACGGCAGACAATTTAGGTCCATTAGAGAAAGGGAAATCAAAGCTTTTGATGCTAGGGGAGGAGTTATGCATCACATGATAACAACCATGATTACCCCTAATTTTGGACATAAATCATCTGTTGGAAATATACATATGGTAATTATGCTTGCTTTGCATGAGCATAGAAGATTAAATTTTGGGCATATGGCATTGAGGCATATTATTAGTGCTAGAAAAATAGACAACAAAGCTTTACCAAGAATTTTCATGCATTTCCAAGTTAAAACTTCCTGTTAGGGGACAAGCTTTCAAGAGAGGACAAATCTATACTAAAGGCTCTCTTAGTAGAATGCAATTAACTCTTGATGAAGATGATGTATGGAGAACTAAAAGAGAAACTTCACCAAAAAGAGTAGAGATTGAAGATAGTGAGGAAACTAAAGAAGAAGAAGATGAAGCAGAAACATGGGCAAGGGAAATGAAGACAAAAAGGAGGCATGATTCATCAAGTGAGAAGGAGCAACATCCCTCCAAGAGAAGACTCTTTGGAGAAGTGCTTACTCCTCTGCTACATCCCAGTGTTGGAGAAGGTCCTAGTGTTGAAGGAATTTCTAGAGGAGACACAATTCAAGAATCCTTCAATAGCCACATCAAGGAGATGGAGAAAATGAATAAGTTCTTTGAGACTTTTGCTACTATGGTTCTTGGAAAATTAGATGGTTTAGAAAATAGATTCAAGCACATTGAGGAAATATTGATAAGAAATACTCAAAGTGGTGAAGGACCTTCTAGAACTCAAGAAGAAATTGATGATGATAAGGATGACGGAGAAAACAAGAAAAAGGAAGAAGAAAGAGATAATGTCAGTAATGATGAAGATGATGATGATGATGGTGACCAAGGGGATGACAGTGAGCAAGCTGTGGAGTCACAAAGAGGAGATCAAGGAAAGCAGCAAGCTAGAATTAGCCCAGAAGGAAGTTTAATTGCAAGAGCAGAAGTGACAACACCATCCAATCCAACATTCAACCAATGAAGAATCAATCATGCAGCAATCAAGAAGAGATCAAGAAAGAACTCTCCATCAACCTCATAAGATTGAGCATCTCTTAAATCTTATCTCTACTTACTGCTTTTATATACTTTTGATATGCTTAGTATGACTTATGAACAATTACTAGCTTGGTTGATGTAATCTCTCTATTTTTCTCTTTAAATTTTTGAACTTTATTACTGTTTAATGTGGCTTATGTAATAGTTGTGTGAAGCTCAATGATGAAACCTCAGTGTTGAGAGCTTCTTTTAATGATACTTTGATCACCCCAAGCTTAATTGCTACTATAAAAAAAAAGGGGAGAAGAAGTTAATTTACAAGATTAGTCTAAATTGTCAATCTTATTTTCATTACCCCATCTTTGAGTGATGACAAAAGGGGGAGAAAGAATCATGCTGAAATGTGTGCTATGGGCTGTAATGTGTGCTATGTACTGCAATGTGTGATTTATGTATGTGCTGATATGTGTGCTATGTATGTGCTGATGTGCAATAGTGAGTAATGTGAAAATTTTGTTGTATTTCTGCATTTGGAATTTAAATTGAAAGGGTTATAATATTTGAGGTTACAAGTCATTTGAAAATGCAAAATCATCCTTTAAAAATTCGGACTTGAAATTTGGATGCAGACCAAAAGTTCGGACGCAGACCAAAAGTTCTGATGCATCCAAACTTTCTTGCCAAAAATATTTTTCTGTTGTTCAAATTATTTGAAAACTATTTTAATCCTTCTTATTATATTTTAACAACCTTAGGAAGACTTATTTTCAAATATTACAGCTTTCATCTCACATATTTTATAGTTTGGACTTGAAATTTCAAAATTCGAATGTATGAGTCAAAAAATTGGATGCATGTTTCAGAAATTTGGATGCATCCATATTTTGTTGCCAAAAAGTGCTATTTTATTGTTCAAATTGATTCAAATATGTTTTAATCTCTTCTACTATGTTTGAACAACCTTAGGAAAACTTATTTTAAAAAATTTCACCTTTCATTTCACTTATTTTACAGTTCAGACTTGATATGTCAAAATTTGGATTCACAACATCTCAAGTCCAAACTTTTTGAAACATAAGCACAATCTAAGAGGAGCATTGTTAAAAATTTACAACCTTTAAAACCTCTCTTAGAATCTTTTCTAAATGATTAAATGCTAGATATTCTATCCTCATTGGTTATTGGAATGAAGGAGGTAAATGGAGGTTGGTTGGGCCATAGGCTCATATTGAGCCTTTTGAATGTCAATATGCTAAATTGGTTATTATCTATCATTGACATCAATACTTCTTTATTCTACATTTTTAAATCCATCACATTTTGTATCAAAGTTTTTCATCATCAAAAAGGGGGAGATTGTTAGCCCTAAGGGCAAATCATGAGGTTATGATTAAGTTTTGATTAATGACAAACATTGATGAGGACTAATCTTCATGTCAATTGTGTGATAGGATTGTTGGATTAAGAAGTATGAAGTCTCATTGCCTTGAAGCTACAATGCAAGAACAACTCCCATATGTCAAGGTGATTGAAGATTGAAGAGTTGTGTTCAAAGATGATTAAAGGCATTGAAAACTTGAAGAGTATGTTACATGTGCTTAATAGGTATATCTTTTGTAAACCCTACACTTGTGTGTCTTGAAATCTGTTGAATGCATAAGAGAGCACAAACCTTGTTTTGAATCTTAAATGATTTTGAATGAACTTTTGAATAACAAGTATGCTTTTTGAGTCTTAAATGATCTTGAGTAAACTTTGTATGATCAAAGTGTTTTGGTAACAGTTTTTGAGTTTGAAAGTGTTTAAATGACTTACCTATTTATACAAAATATTTTCAAACTTATTAAGGTTGATTTTTAAATATTTTGACAAAGTTTGATCAGTTCAGACGCAAGTTCGGATGTCCAAATTTTGAAAATGGCTGCTGTGCTTCTAGAGAAATTCAGACGCACGTTCAAATGCAGAAGGACAAGTTCGGACGTTCAAACGTTTCTAGAGAACTTGTCACAGTGATGTTCGGACGAAAGTTCAGACGCGGAGGAACAAGTTCGGACGTCGAACTCCTCAGAAACTAGTCATTACTAGCCATTTTATGACTGTTAAAACTAATTTTTGAAATCTATAAAAGCCATAAACTCAAGAATTTTTGTAGGTTTTGAATCTCTAAGATATCTTAACATTCTAAAGTCATTAGCAAACATCAAAGCTCTCTTTTTTCTTGTGCTTTCAATTGATCATTCAAGATTCCAAAGACAACAAAGTAAAGATGTGCAACATTGTGGAATTATCTACCAAGAAAGTGGTAACATCTTATCCATTCTCCATTTAATTTTATTTCCTACTAGCTCATTACAAGGTTTTCTTGTAAATATAAAATCCGTTAGGTAAGGGTGATCCTTGAGACATTGATTCAAGGTTTTTTGTAGATATAAAATCCTTTGGTAGGGTGAACCTTGTTTGTAGAATCCCAAAAGAGGTTGTGAGTGTAAAACCATTGTGTGGTAAGTTTCTTATGTAGATTGATTGAAATACTTGAATGTAGACTCGAGGTACTGGACGTAGATCTTGAAGAGATCGAACTACTATAAATTGGTTGTGTTCATCAATCTTAGATTGTTTATTGCTTTGTCATTAATTTAACTATTCTCTCATTGAAACAAGTATTCATAATTTGCTCTAGCAAAATTTATAAAAAGAAATAGTTTCTGAAAATTAGCCAAAGACCTAATCCACCCCCTCCTCCCTCTTAGGTCTTTCAAGTACCTCTACATCGAGAAGATTTGCTTTTCAAGACCTTCCCCAAGTCTAATTGCGTAAAAAAGGAAGTCAAGCTCGAGACTATAAACGAGAGCTACTATTTAAGTTGCCTTGCTTCTTTTTGATTTTTTTCAAGTTTTTCAAAAAAAAAAAAACAAACAAATAGTTTTTACTTATGTAATTTCTTTAATTTATATGTAGGAATTGCTTGAGCCTAAGTGGAGCTACCATGCACCTTTGAAGATTGGACCTTCTTGGATGTTTCATTGATTCGGCTAAGTCTGTTAATCCTCTTTGTGTTTTCTTGTATTTAAATGTTGAGGACAATGTTCATTCTTAAGTGCGGGGTAGGAATTTGGCTACTTCTCTTTGAAATTTTTGAAGAATTTTCAAAATTTTATGGTGTAAAAGCTTTAGTTTAAGAAATTTTCTGAAAATCATTTGAATGGTAAGTAATTGAATCTTATTCCTTAGGAGTTCTTGTCATTGTTTATATGTGTCAATTGGAAAGTAATGAAATCGATTTAACCTTGCATATTGCCTTTGTTTATTCTTCTTAATTGTGGAATTTAAATTATTTTTATTGGCCATGATCTTGTGAATTGATGAGATATTTAGGCTTTATTATATATTTGATGATACTTTTTTCTTATCACAACAACACATTAGAACTTGTTTTATTACATGCTCGAGGCGAAATAGAAGGTTTCTCTGGTTTACTTTAGAAACGATGGTCATAAGCCTTCTTTGGACTATTTGAGCCTTTCAAGCCTACCTCTAGAGTTTTTCCTAGTACCCTTTTGTACCTTAATGAGTAATTTCTTTGTTCAAAATAATTGATATTTTAGCCCTTAAACTTTTAGGGAGCTTGATTTGTACCTTCAATTTTTTGTGCTCCTTGGGATTTGGATATTAAGGTTTTGTGAGAAAGAGAAATTGAGAGGGTATTGAAAAGGGAAATCATGACTTGCTTTGTATTATTTTTTTGAGAAGAGGAAAAAAAGAAAAGAAAAAATTTTAAAGAGAAAAAAGAAAAAAATAGAAGAAGAGAAATAAAAAAAAAGTGTTTATTGCAGGTAATGGTTGTAAAATATCCAAAGTTGATGTATACATAAGAAAGGAATGAATTTCTCGAGAATGGTTTTGGTTATTGAGATTCTTTACAAGAAAGGAGCAACAAAGGAGTTAGAGTATATGGTTATGAATTTGAGTTAACTTTTCTTTGCAAGCTCTCTTCTCTTGATTTGTCTCCTTATATCTTTCATTTGTTAGCCAATTCCCTAACCTAACATTACAAGCGCTAAGTCCTACTTGATTTAACTGAAGCCAGAGTACCTCAATGAGTGGAGAGTGTGTAAGATTACAAGCTTATGGTTGTGTGAATCTTTAATGGACAAGTATATAGTTGTGATTATAAATGTGTTTATTGAGTGTATAATATTGCCTAGACATTGAATCAAGAGCTTGGCTGTGGTACGTTTCAAAAATACTTCTTTCAATTTCCACAGTTAGGTTGCATTAACATTGTTATTATTCTTGGTTATTTATCTATCGATCCTACTATTTGATGCATATGGATGATCATTTTGATTTCTGTGGGAGGAGGAGGTTGATTTCAAGATGGAGGATTCCATTTTTAATGTTCTTGAATCTTTCTATATTTGCTTGAGGATGATTAAATTATTAAGTGGGATAGTTGATGAGATTATATTTTAACAATTATTTAGAACTAATTTCTCACTTATTTAAAAGCTAATTGATAGAATTTTATGACTTTGACTGATTTTGGTGAATTAAATATTTATGTACTTAGTACGAATTAATTGAGATGGTTTTATTTATAAAATACAATCAATTTTTTTGTTGTGCATGCGAACTTGTGCCCGAACTTCCTGAATAGTCTCAACTTCAGCGAATTCAGATGACCGAAGTTTTGGTCATGTGTCCAAATTTTTCTATGCGGAATTTTTGGAATCCAATTTGGACTACCGAATTTTAGAGCATTCGTCTGAATTCCACGTTCAAATTTTACCTATTTTTCTACTCTTGAATACAAACATTAGAAGGGGAATTTTGATATTTCGGAGCTTCTTCTTTGATAGCAAAACCTTTCCACGGGCCAATGACTTAGTAAAGATGTCAACAATTTGTTTATTAGTGCAAACATAATCCAAGCACACATAAGTTTTAGTAACATGATCATGAATAAAATGATATTTAATTTCTACATGCTTAGTTCTTGAATGTTGGATGGGATTGATTGTTAAGTTTATAGCATTAGTGTTATCACACAAAATAGGTACGCATTTGAAATCTTTCTATATTTGCTTCCGGATGATTAAATTCTTAAGTGGGATAGTTGATGAGATTATATTTTAACAATTATTTAGAACTAATTTCTCACTTATTTAAAAGCTAATTGATAGAATTTTATGACTTTGACTGGTTTTGGTGAATTAAATATTTATGTACTTAGTACGAATTAATTGAGATAGTTTTATTTATAAAATACAATCAATTTTTTGTTGTGCATGCGAACTTGTGCCCGAACTTCCTGAATAGTCTCAACTTCAGCGAATTCAGATGACCGAAGTTTTGGTCATGTGTCCAAATTTTTCTATGCGGAATTTTTGGAATCCAATTTGGACTACCGAATTTTAGAGCATTCGTCTGAATTCCACGTTCAAATTTTACCTATTTTTCTACTCTTGAATACAAACATTAGAAGGGGAATTTTGATATTTCGGAGCTTCTTCTTTGATAGCAAAACCTTTCCACGGGCCAATGACTTAGTAAAGATGTCAACAATTTGTTTATTAGTGCAAACATAATCCAAGCACACATAAGTTTTAGTAACATGATCATGAATAAAATGATATTTAATTTCTACATGCTTAGTTCTTGAATGTTGGATGGGATTGATTGTTAAGTTTATAGTGTAAGCCCTAAGGGCAAATCATGTAATTTTGATTCATGACAAATATTGATGAGAACTAATATGTTTATATTGTGTGATAGGATTTATGAAGAAAGAAGTTTGAAGTCTCATTGCCTTCAAGACATGAGAGCAAGAACAACCTCGAGTAAGCTATGAGTCTTTTGAGGTTTATTCAAAGATGAACTCAAGGCATTGAAGACTTGAAGTGTAGAGTAGGTATGATGATAGGTAATATCTATGTAAACTCTACACTTGTATGTCTTGGAGTCAATTGAATGCATAAGAGAGCATAAAATTGGTTTCTTAAGTTTAAAAGTTTTTTGAATGAATTCTTAGTAAATGTGGTTTTGTGTCCTAAAAGTTTTTAAGTTAACTTTATATGATCAAATGAGTTTGATTTTGGTTTTCAAACTTATGTTTGTCTAAATAAGTTATCTATATATATCAAATGTATTTCAAATACTTGGAAGATTGATTTCAAATGATTTTACAAAGTTTGAACACAATTCCATAAAATTCGGTCGTCCAATTGGGTAGCAAAAGTTTGCTACTCGTTCTTCCAGAGAAATTCGAAGAAGATTCGGACGCATGAAGAAAAAATTTCGGTCGTCCGAATTTTTGGTCTTCAAAGCATAGTTACTCGTTCTTCCAGAGAAATTGGAAGAAGATTCGGACGCAGCAGGAAGAATTCGGTCGTCCGGAAAAATTGGACGCAGAAATTCGGTCGTCCGAATTTCTCGAAAGTAGCAGTTAACTAGCCGCTTTTATAGTTGTTTCAACCGATTTTCAAATTCTATAAAAGCTATAAACGTGCAATCTTTTACATAAACTTACAATTTGAATATTCTAAGCTTACAAAAGTCTATTACAAACATTTCTCAAGCTCTCTTACATCTTGTGCATTCAATTGATCCATCCAAAGACATCAAAGTGTGAAGGTGCAAATTTGTGTAATATCTACCATCAAGTGGTAACTTCTACACACTCTCCTTTACTTATTCAATTGTGTTGATCTACTGGCTCTAGCAAGGTTATCTTGATAACATAAAACCCTTTAGATAAGGGTGATCCTTGAAGTTGTGATTCAAGGTTGTTTGAGATATAAAACCATAGGTTGGTGAGCCTTGTATTGTAAGAAATTACTAGAAGAGGTTGTGAGTGTAAAACCAAAGTGTGGTGAACCTCTCTTGTAATTTGTAAACCTCGAGCAATTAGTAGATTTGTTGAAATCCTTAAGTGTGAGCTTAAGGTAGTGGACGTAGATCTTGAGGATCGAACCACTATAAATTGTTTGAGTTCTTTGCTATTGCTTTCATTATTGTCTTGCTATCAAATATCTATAATTAGCTCACATAACTTGTTCTTGGTCTAAACTTAATAGGTTTGAGTTTGCGAAAATTATCTAAATACCTAATTCACCCCCCTCTTAGGTATTTCAATTGGGTATCGAGCTGAACTTCGTGTGTGGTTTAACAACCTAGAAGACAAAGATCCTATGGCTAATATGTCAAACCTACCTTACCTAGAAGGATCTTCCACAAATAAACCACCTTTGTTTAATGGAACAAATTACACGTTCTGGAAATCTAGAGTTAAAATTTATATTTGTTCTATTAATTTTGATTTGTGGAACATAATTGAGAAAGGTCCTTATGTCCCAATGAAAATGCGTACTGATGGAATAACCCTCAGTACCCAAGTCCACGAGATGAATTTGATGAGCATGATTCTAAGAAAATGACTTTAAATTATCAAGCCATGAATATATTAAGTTGTGCTTTAGATGTAATCTGAATACAATAGAGTTAGTGGATGTGACTCTGCTCATGAAATGTGGAGATTACTTCAAATCACACATGAAGGTACTAATCAAGTTAAAGAATCTAAACTTGGCATGCTAGTTAGAGATTATGAACTGTTTACCATGAAACAAGGTGAAAATATTAGTGATATGTTTACAAGATTTACTAACATTTTCAATGGCTTAAAAGCTTATGGTAAAATCTACACTATGGGAGAGCAAAACAGAAAGATTTTAGATGCTCTACCAAAATCTCGGCAGCCTAAAAACACTTGCCATTGAGGAATCCAAGGATTTGAAGACTCTTCCACTTGAAGAGCTCATTAGATCTCTACTGACTCATGAAATGAAGATGAAACGGCTAAATGACAAGGAGGATGAAGAAAAGGGAAGAAAAGGAGTAGTGCTTAATGCCTCAAACAACTTGAGTGAACAAGAACAATCTTCAAGTGAAGAAGAAGGAGGAAACAGTGGAGAAGAAGAAATTGCAATGGCAGTGAAGAAATTCAAGAGATTCTACAAAAAGGAATTTCTCAAGAAAGGAAGAAAGCCAGTCAAGAAGAGTGGACAATCTTCATCATATAAACCTCAATGCTTTGAATGCAAGAGTACTGAGCATCTTATTGCTGACTGTCCCAGAGTGTTGGAAAGGGAAAGAGAAAGCAAAAACAGAAAGAAATCTGCCAAGAAAGGAAAAGGACTAGCTGGAACATGGGATCAACAGGAAAGTGAGGATGAAAGTGAAGGAAAGGCCAACATATGCTTCATGGCCATTGATGATGAGGTACAATCTTCACCCTCTATCTCAAATATATATGATGATATTGATTCCAGTGATCTTATAGTTGAATTATATGAAGAATTAAAAAAGGCTTCAAAAAGAAATAAGGATATGAAACTCAAAATAAATGATTTATCTAATGAGAATTCAAAATTATGTGTTGAAAATGGAAAACTTCTTGAAACCATTAGTTGCATTGCTATTGAAAAAGAAGTTTTGAATACAACTATACAAAATATATCTTTTGAAAACAAAAAGCTTTGCACTAGAATTATTTCTCTTGAGTTAATGATAAAAGATCATGAGCTTCTAAAAAGGAAAGTTAATGATCTAACTTTATGCATTGAGAGATTTACAAATGGAAGGGAAAATTTGAATAAATTACTTGGCTATCAAAGACCTTCATTTGTAAAACATGGTCTTGGTTTTATTCATGATTATTCTGCTCCAAAACAGAGAAAATCTTTTGTTAAAGAATCTTATCATTCTAGATCACATATTTGCTGCACTTATTGTGGTAAACATGGACACAAGGTTTCTAAATGTTTTGTCAAAAGAAAAGTAGAAAGTGGTGTTAAAACCATTTGGAAGGTCAAAGAAACTTTTACTAACCCCCTTGGACCCAAGAAAATATGGGTACCAAAAATCACCCTTTCAAATTTGGTATAGGTACAATTTGCCTCAAGATCAAGTGCCACTAAATGGTTCCTTGACAGTGGATGCTCAAGACACATGACTGGAAATGCATCACTTGTCAGTGAACTTCAAACTACAAGTGAAGGTTTTGTCACATTTGGAGATAAGAAGAAAGGGAAAATACTTGGAATAGGTAACATTGGTAAAGGTTCTTTTCCTCTTATCAAGAAAGTATTACTTATTGAAGATTTAAAGTATAATTTACTAAGTATTAGTCAACTATGTGATAATGGATGCAAAGTAGAGTTTAAATGTGATACTTGTACTATTCTTGACAATGCAAGTAACAAAACTATTTTTGTTGCTAAAAGAGTTGGTAATGTATATGTGTTGTATCTTGATGAGCTTATTACAAATGATATTAAATGTCTTGCCATTCATGACAATGATGGATTTTTATGGCATAGAAGATTAGGACATGTAAGCATGGATTTATTAAACAAACTTTCTACACAAGAGTTGGTGAGAGGATTACTTAAATTGCATTTTGATAAAACTCACCTCTGTGATGCTTGTCAATATGGAAAACAATCAAAAACATCTTTTAAACCAAAGAAAATGGTTTCTACCACAAAACCTCTTGAACTAATTCATATGGATTTATTTGGACCTATGAGGACTACTAGTCTTGGTGGTAAAAGCTATGCTTATGTGATTGTTGATGATTTTTCAAGATTTACATGGGTAATCTTCTTAGCACAAAAAGATGAAACATTTCATGAATTTTCAAAACTCTTCAAAAAGGTTCAAACCTCTCTTGATTGCAAACTGATTTCTATTAGAACTGATAACGGAAGAGAATTTTGTAATCAAGACTTTACAAAATTTTGTGATGAATATGGTATTACTCACAATTTTTCAGCTGCCAAAACACCTCAACAAAATGGTGTTGTTGAAAGGAAAAACAGAACCTTACAAGAAATGGCTAGATCAATGCTTTGTGAAAACTCATTACCAAAGTATTTTTGGGGCTGAAAGTCATTAGTACATGACTTGTTATATCATGAACAGAGTTTTACTAAGACCTTTTATAAGAAAAAACACCTTTTGAACTCTTATTTGACAAAACTCCATCAATTGTCTATTTCAAAGTTTTTGGTTGTAAATGCTTCATTTTAAACACTAGCAACTATCTTGGGAAGTTTGATAGAAAATCAGATGAAGGAATTTTTTCTTGGTTATTCATCAAATAAAAAAGGCATATAGAGTCTATAATAAAAAGAACATTGTGTGTTGAAGAAACTATTCATGTAACCTTTGATGAATCTAACATTTATCTTCAAAGAGGAAATGAAGATGACACAGTACATCAATGGTTGAAAATCATACTCAACACCAAGCACCCTACAATGGAAGATCATGCCAAAGAAGAAGAAATAATGGAGCAAGAACAAGATGGTCAATCAAGAAATGATCAAGAACTTCCAAAAGATATCACATATGCAAAAGGTCATCCTAAGGAGCAAATCATTGGTGATGTCTCTCAAGGGGGTAAAAACAAGGCGGTACTTTATTGATAACTTCGCTCTATTATCTCATATTGAACCAAAAAATATTGATGATGCATTGTGTGATAATTTCTGGATTATTGCTATGGAAGAAGAGCTAAATCAATTTGAAAGAAATAAAGTTTGGTCTCTTGTTCCTAGACCTCATGATCATTCTGTTATTGGTACAAAATGGGTTTTTTAGAAATAAGTTAAATGAACTAGGAGAAGTAGTTAGAAATAAAGCTAGACTTGTAGCTCAAGGTTTCAACCAAGAAGAAGGCATTGACTATGATGAGACCTTTGCTCCAGTGAGCTGATTAGAATCTATAAGAATACTTTTAGCATTTGCTTGCTTTAAAGGTTTTAAACTTTTTCAAATGGATGTTAAAAGTGCTTTCCTAAATAGTTTTATTGAAGAAGAGGTTTATGTAGAACAACCTCCCTGGTTTTATCCATGAAAAATTTCCAAATTATGTGTATAAGCTAACCAAAGCTCTATATGGACTGAAACAAGCTCCAAGATCTTGGTATGAAAGATTAAGTGGTTTTCTTCTCACAAAAGGTTTTACTAAAGGAAAAGTAGACACAACTCTTTTTATTAAAACATCTTCTAAAAATGATATTTTGCTTGTACAAATCTATGTTGATGATATTATTTTTGGTTCTACTAATATTTATCTTTGTGAAGAGTTTGCTAAAACTATGCAAAATGAATTTGAGATGAGCATGATGGGAGAACTAAGTTTCTTCCTTGGACTACAAATTAAGCAAACCAAGGATGGAGTCTTCATCAATCAAGAAAAAATATACTAAGGAGCTATTGAAAAGATTTGGAATGAATCAAGCAAAAGGAATAAGTACTCCTATGAGTTCATCAACTAAACTTGACAAAGATGAAAAAGGTAAAAGTATTGATGAAAAAATTATATAGAGGTATGATAGGAAGTTTACTCTATCTCACTGCTAGTAGACCAGATATTATGTTTGCTGTATGCTTGTGTGCTAGATTCCAATCTTGTCCTAAAGAATCTCATCTAATTTCTGTTAAACGAATTTTTCGTTACTTGATTGATACTCATGATTATGGCCTTTGGTTTTCGAAAAAATTCATCTTTTGAACTTATTGGATATTCGATGCGGATTATGCTCGATGTAAAGTTGAACGTAAAAAGCACAAGTGGGCATTGTCAATTTCTTGGTAGTTGTCTTGTATCTTGGTTTAGTAAAAAGCAAGCTTGTGTGTCTTTATCCACTGCAGAAAGTCGAATACATAGCTGCAGGGTAGTTGTTGTGCACAATTGTTATGGATGCAGATACTTTACTTGATTATGGTCTTAAATTCAATTGTGTTCCCATATTATGTGATAATACTAGTGCCATTAACTTGAGCATAAATCCTATTCAACATTCTAGGACTAAGCATATAGAGATAAAACATCATTTTATTCGTGACCATGTGATTAAGAAAGATATATGCTTAGAATATATAAATACAAATGATCAAATTGGTGACATATTTACAAAGCCTTTGGCTGAGGAAAGGTTTAATCACCTAAGAAGACTCTTAGGAATTTCAAGATTCAATGACTAATGTGTTTGTTGAAGTCATAATGAATGCAGGAAATTTTTGATTCAAAATTCGGATGCACTGCAGAAGATCTGGTCGACCGAATTTTTCCGAGTGTCAAGAAACAGAGACTTTTGATCAAGAATTGGGACGTGAGTCAAAAAATTGATCGACCGAATTTTCCGAATCGAAAGAAACAGAAACTTTCACTCGAAAATTGGACGCAGACCGAAAAAAATCGGGTCGACCGAATTTTACTGGACGAGACTTTTTAAATAAAGCTGAAACAATCTCTTCAACATTACTACTTCCGAATTTCACATCTTTTTTAAAAACATCTCACACCCATTTACATCCAAATCAAAATCTCTTCAAAATCCCACACTCTCATCCCGATTTTCCTTCATTTTTACACGTCTAAGCCCTAATTTCATACGTAAAAACAAATCCTTCTCAAGAGAAAACATCATGGTGAGAACAAAGATCCCCAATGTTGAGAAAGGAAAAGGAAAGGCTAAGGAAGGAGATAGAGATCCAATCCTCAATCGACCAAGAAAGATTCGCATTCCTCAAGCACAAGGAGTTGACAGGTTTATCTCTATCAAATCTACTCATGAATTTGAAGAATGGAATAAGAATAATAGAAAAATCATTTTGGATACAAGGTTGATATTGATAAGCTGTCAAATATGGATATTGTCATATCTCATTTCAATGATATTGGTTGGAGTAGTTTGCTCTTCATTGATGAAGAATTTTATCCCACTTTGATATATGAATTCTATGCAAATCTGAAAGAGGATAGAATTGAGATGATAGGGGATAATGTGATACAATGGTATTCATCCGTAGTATCACAAATGGACATTGAATTCAATGAAGGATTGATAAATAGAATATGTGGAGTAGGAGATGAGGGAGCTAGATATTATTCAAAGCATCCATGCATTGCTATGATCGTGAACTATTCACACATGTTAGATTTGAAGATGCATTTACAAATGGAAGAGAGTTTAGGGCCATAAAGGAAAGGGAAATTAAGAATTTGGATGCTAGAGGTAGAGTTTTACATCACATGGTGACCACAATGATTGTTCCTAATTTTGGACATAAGTCATCGATTGGAAATATGCATATGGTAATCATGTTAGCCCCTGCATGAAAATAGAAGGATGAATTTTGGGTATATAGCATTGAAACATATGATCTGCAGCCCGAAAAACAATTACTAAGGCATTCCCATTTGGAAGGTTATTAACTGGAATATTCAAGCATTTTAAGATCAAACTTCCTGGAAGAGGGCAAACTTTTAAGAGTGGTGAAATTTATACAAATGAAACTCTTAAGAGAATGCAATTAGTTCATGATGAGGATAATGTATGGAGGACAAAAGAGAAACTCCTCCAAAAAGGATAGAAAGAGAGAAAGCTATAGAAAGTGAAGAGGAAGAAGAAGAAGAGGATGAAGAGGAAACCCTTGCTAGGGAAATGAAAACAAAAAGAAAACATGACACCTCAAGTGAGGGGGAGCAACCCCCAACAAAAAGGAGATTATTTGAAGAAGAAGTCGGAGTTAAGTCTAGCAAGAAAAGGAGTATCTAGAGGGGACACCATTATAGCCAAAACATTCCAAGAAGCCTTGAACAATCATGTCAAGGAAATGGAGAAAATGTATAAATTCTTTGAGTCATTTGCTCCAATGGTTCTTGGAAAACTAGATGGATTGGAAAACAGAGTAAAACACATTGAAGATATCCTTATGAGAAATACTCAAAGTGGTGAAGGAACCTCTAAACCTCAAGATGGAAAGGAGGAGGAAAGAAAAAGAGAAGCGAAAAAAGAAGATAATCAAGATAGCAGATGATGAAGATGATAATAAGGGTGGAAATGAAGAGACTATAGCAGAAGAAGAAGAACAAGAACATGCTCTTGAAGATCCACCGTGGCTGGGAGCCAAGTAGCTCAAGCTGCAATTGTATCTCCAACAACAATCTCTTTCGATCAAGGAAGAGTCAAGCACTTGGCGATCAAGAAAGGAGTGAGCCGAGCCTCTCCATCAACCTCATCATCACAAGACTAAGCCTTCTCTTCTAATCTCTTTACTGTATTTTGTTCGAGTTTTTCTAAGCATTTTGTTGCATTTTCTATTCTGAACTCTGTTAAATATTTTCTATTCGAAGCTCAATGATGAAATCATAGTGATGAGAGCTTCTTTTATATGCTAACTTGAACATCTCATTTTCATTGATCCCTTTAAATTTTTTTTTATGATGACAAAAGGGGGAGAAAAAATATGATGCAATATGAACTCAGTCCTTAATGAAATTCGGATGCAAGGTTTTAAGATTGGATGCATTCATATTTATGGTCAAAATTTTTTTTCCCTGTTTATCCACATTGGTTCAAATCTGTCTTACTCTACTCCATTATGTTTGAACAACAGTATGAAACCTTTATATCATTTCAAACCTTCAATTATATTGAATCATTGCAGTTTGGACATGAGTTTAAAAAATTCGGATGCATGTGGTTCAAAATTCGGGACGCATGTGATTTAAAATTCGGATGCATGATATAAAATTCGGATGCATCCATATTGTGTTACCAAAAAGTGCTCATTTGTTGTTCAAATTGATTCAAATATGTTTTAATCTCTTCTAATATGTTTGAACAACCTTAGGAAAGCTTATTCACAAAATTTGGAGCTTTCATTTATCCTATTTTAAAGTTTGGACTTACTATGCACAAAAATTCGGATGCATGATATCTCTAGTCCAAATGTGTTGAAAAAATGAGTACAATCTAGAGGGGAGCATTGATAAGCTTTTTAACAACCTTAAAACCTCTCTTAGAAGTTTTCTAAATACTTAAATGCTATATCTTCTATCCTAATTGTTGGAAGGAAGGAGGCAAATGGAGGATGGTTGGGTCATAGGCTCATAATGAGCCTTTTGCATGTCAATATGCTAAATTGGTTAATTTCTGTCATTGACATCCATACTTCTCTGTGCTAATCTGTTTAAATCCATCACATATTGCATCAAAGTTTGTCATCATCAAAAAGGGGGAGATTGTAAGCCCTAAGGGCAAATCATGTAATTTTGATTCATGACAAATATTGATGAGAACTAATATGTTTATATTGTGTGATAGGATTTATGAAGAAAGAAGTTTGAAGTCTCATTGCCTTCAAGACACAGAGCAAGAACAACCTCAGTAAGCTATGAGTCTTTTGAGGTTTATTCAAAGATGAACTCAAGGCATTGAAGACTTGAAGTGTAGAGTAGGTATGATGATAGGTAATATCTATGTAAACTCTACACTTGTATGTCTTGGAGTCAATTGAATGCATAAGAGAGCATAAAATTGGTTTCTTAAGTTTAAAAGTTTTTTGAATGAATTCTTAGTAAATGTGGTTTTGTGTCCTAAAAGTTTTTAAGTTAACTTTATATGATCAAATGAGTTTGATTTTGGTTTTCAAACTTATGTTTGTCTAAATAAGTTATCTATATATATCAAATGTATTTCAAATACTTGGAAGATTGATTTCAAATGATTTTACAAAGTTTGAACACAATTCCATAAAATTCGGTCGTCCGAATTGGGTAGCAAAAGTTTGCTCATTGTTCTTCCGGAGAAATTCGGAAGAAGATTCGGACGCATGAAGAAAAAATTCGGTCGTCCCGAATTTTGGTCTTCAAAGCATGGTTACTGTTCTTCCAGAGAAATTGGGAAGAAGATTCGGACGCAGCGAGAAGAATTCGGTCGTCCGAAAAAATTCGGACTGCAGATTCGGTCGTCCGAATTTCCCCGAAAAGTAGTCAGTTAACTAGCCGCTTTTATAGTCGTTTCAACTGATTTTCAAATTCTATAAAAGCTATAAACGTGCAATCTTTTACATAAACTTACAATTTGAATATTCTAAGCTTACAAAAAGTCTATTACAAACATTTCTCAAGCTCTCTTACATCTTGTGCATTCAATTGATCCATCCAAAGACATCAAAGTGTGAAGGTGCAAATTTGTGTAATATCTACCATCAAGTGGTAACTTCTACACACTCTCCTTTACTTATTCAATTGTGTTGATCTACTGGCTCTAGCAAGGTTATCTTGATAACATAATACCCTTTAGATAAGGGTGATCCTTGAAGTTGTGATTCAAGGTTGTTTGAGATATAAAACCATAGGTTGGTGAGCCTTGTATTGTAAGAAATTACTAGAAGAGGTTGTGAGTGTAAAACCAAAGTGTGGTGAACCTCTCTTGTAATTTGTAAACCTGAGCAATTAGTAGATTTGTTGAAATCCTTAAGTGTGAGCTTAAGGTAGTGGACGTAGATCTTGAGGATCGAACCACTATAAATTGTTTGAGTTCTTTGCTATTGCTTTCATTATTGTCTTGCTATCAAATATCTATAATTAGCTCACATAACTTGTTCTTGGTCTAAACTTAATAGGTTTGAGTTTGCGAAAATTATCTAAATACCTAATTCACCCCCTCCCCCTCTTAGGTATTTCATATAGCATTAGTGTTATCACACAAAATAGGTACGCATTTGAAATCTTTCTATATTTGCTTGCGGATGATTAAATTTTTAAGTGGGATAGTAGATAAGATTATATTTTAACAATTATTTAGAACTAATTTCTCACTTATTTAAAAGCTAATTGATAGAATTTTATGATTTTGACTGGTTTTGGTGAATTAAATATTTATGTACTTAGTACGAATTAATTGAGATGATTTTATTTATAAAATACAACCAAATTTTTTGTTGTGCATGCGAACTTGTGCCCGAACTTCCTGAATAGTCTCAACTTCAGCGAATTCGGATGACCGAAGTTTTGGTCATGTGTCCAAATTTTTCTATGCGGAACTTTTGGAATCCAATTTGGACTACCGAATTTTAGAGCATTCGTCTGAATACCACGTTCAAATTTTACCTATTTTTTCTACTCTTGAATACAAACATTAGAAGGGGAATTTTGATATTTCGGAGCTTCTTCTTTGATAGCAAAACCTTTCCACAGGCCAATGACTTAGTAAAGATGCCAACAATTTGTTTATTAGTGCAAACATAATCCAAGCACACATAAGTTTTAGTAACATGATCATGAATAAAATGATATTTAGTTTCTACATGCTTAGTTCTTGAATGTTGGATGGGATTGATTGTTAAGTTTATAGCATTAGTGTTATCACACAAAATAGGTACGCATTTGAAATCTTTCTATATTTGCTTGCGGATGATTAAATTTTTAAGTGGGATAGTAGATAAGATTATATTTTAACAATTATTTAGAACTAATTTCTCACTTATTTAAAAGCTAATTGATAGAATTTTATGATTTTGACTGGTTTTGGTGAATTAAATATTTATGTACTTAGTACGAATTAATTTACATGATTTTATTTATAAAATACAACCAAATTTTTTGTTGTGCATGCGAACTTGTGCCCGAACTTCCCTGAATAGTCTCAACTTCAGTAATTCGGATGACCGAAGTTTTGGTCATGTGTCCAAATTTTTCTATGCGGAACTTTTGGAATCCAATTTGGACTACCGAATTTTAGAGCATTCGTCTGAATACCACGTTCAAATTTTACCTATTTTTTCTACTCTTGAATACAAACATTAGAAGGGGAATTTTGATATTTCGGAGCTTCTTCTTTGATAGCAAAACCTTTCCACGGGCCAATGACTTAGTAAAGATGCCAACAATTTGTTTATTAGTGCAAACATAATCCAAGCACACATAAGTTTTAGTAACATGATCATGAATAAAATGATATTTAATTTCTACATGCTTAGTTCTTGAATGTTGGATGGGATTGATTGTTAAGTTTATAGCATTAGTGTTATCACACAAAATAGGTACGCATTTGAAATCTTTCTATATTTGCTTGCGGATGATTAAATTCTTAAGTGGGATAGTTGATGAGATTATATTTTAACAATTATTTAGAACTAATTTCTCACTTATTTAAAAGCTAATTGATAGAATTTTATGATTTTGACTGGTTTTGGTGAATTAAATATTTATGTACTTAGTACGAATTAATTTAGATGATTTTATTTATAAAATACAACCAAATTTTTTGTTGTGCATGCGAACTTGTGCCCGAACTTCCTGAATAGTCTCAACTTCAGCGAATTCGGAGGACCGAAGTTTTGGCCATGTGTCCAAATTTTTCTATGCGGAACTTTTGGAATCCAATTTGGACTACCGAATTTTAGAGCATTCGTCTGAATACCACGTTCAAATTTTACCTATTTTTTCTACTCTTGAATACAAACATTAGAAGGGGAATTTTGATATTTCGGAGCTTCTTCTTTGATAGCAAAACCTTTCCACGGGCCAATGACTTAGTAAAGATGTCAACAATTTGTTTATTAGTGCAAACATAATCCAAGCACACATAAGTTTTAGTAACATGATCATGAATAAAATGATATTTAATTTCTACATGCTTAGTTCTTGAATGTTGGATGGGATTGATTGTTAAGTTTATAGCATTAGTGTTATCACACAAAATAGGTACGCATTTGAAATCTTTCTATTTTTGCTTGCGGATGATTAAATTCTTAAGTGGGATAGTTGATGAGATTATATTTTAACAATTATTTAGAACTAATTTCTCACTTATTTAAAAGCTAATTGATAGAATTTTATGATTTTGACTGGTTTTGGTGAATTAAATATTTATGTACTTAGTACGAATTAATTTACATGATTTTATTTATAAAATACAAACAAATTTTTTGTTGTGCATGCGAACTTGTGCACGAACTTCCTGAATAGTCTCAACTTCAGCGAATTCGGATGACTGAAGTTTTGGTCATATGTCCAAATTTTTCTATGCGGAATTTTTGGAATCCAATTTGGACTACCGAATTTTAGAGCATTCGTCTGAATACCACGTTCAAATTTTACCTATTTTTTCTACTCTTGAATACAAACATTAGAAGGGGAATTTTGATATTTCGGAGCTTCTTCTTTGATAGCAAAACCTTTCCACGGGCCAATGACTTAGTAAAGATGTCAACAATTTGTTTATTAGTGCAAACATAATCCAAGCACACATAAGTTTTAGTAACATGATCATGAATAAAATGATATTTAATTTCTACATGCTTAGTTCTTGAATGTTGGATGGGATTGATTGTTAAGTTTATAGCATTAGTGTTATCACACAAAATAGGTACGCATTTGAAATCTTTCTATATTTGCTTGCGGATGATTAAATTTTTAAGTGGGATAGTAGATAAGATTATATTTTAACAATTATTTAGAACTAATTTCTCACTTATTTAAAAGCTAATTGATAGAATTTTATGATTTTGACTGGTTTTGGTGAATTAAATATTTATGTACTTAGTACGAATTAATTTAGATGATTTTATTTATAAAATACAACCAAATTTTTTGTTGTGCATGCGAACTTGTGCCCGAACTTCCTGAATAGTCTCAACTTCAGCGAATTCGGATGACCGAAGTTTTGGTCATGTGTCCAAATTTTTCTATGCGGAATTTTTGGAATCCAATTTGGACTACCGAATTTTAGAGCATTCGTCTGAATACCACGTTCAAATTTTACCTATTTTTTCTACTCTTGAATACAAACATTAGAAGGGGAATTTTGATATTTCGGAGCTTCTTCTTTGATAGCAAAACCTTTCCACGGGCCAATGACTTAGTAAAGATGTCAACAATTTGTTTATTAGTGCAAACATAATCCAAGCACACATAAGTTTTAGTAACATGATCATGAATAAAATGATATTTAATTTTTACATGCTTAGTTCTTGAATGTTGGATGGGATTGATTGTTAAGTTTATAGCATTAGTGTTATCACACAAAATAGTTACGCATTTGAAATATAAACCAAAGTCAAGTAAAGTGTGCTTCATCCATAACACTTGAGCACAACAAATGCGGGTGATGATATATTCGGCGTCGCGGTAGATATTGACACAAAAGCTTATTTCTTGCTATACCAAGAGACAAGATAACTACCAAGGAATTGACAACGACCACTAGTACTCTTATGCTGGATTTTTCTCCGGCATAGTCAGTATCCGTATAAGCAATAAGTTCAATATAGGAAGATTTAGTAAACCAAAGTCTATAGTTATGCATATAAAAAAGATAATGAAAAATATGTTTGGCGGCAATCAAATGAAATTCTTTTGGACTTTATTGAAATCTAGCACATAAGTACGCGACAAACATAATACCAGTTTTACTAACTTTTAGATAAAGTAAACTACCAATCATACCTCTATATACATTTTCATCAATATTTTTACCTTTTTTATCTTTATCAAGCTTGGTTGATGAACCTATAGGCGTACTAATTCTTTTAGCCTTATTCATTTCAAATCTCTTTAATTTCTCTTTGGTGTATTTTGCTTTATTGATGAATGTGCCATCCTTGGTTTGCTCTATTTGAAGGCCAAGAAAGAAGTTGAGTTCTCACATCATGCTAATTTCGAATTCACTTTGCATCATCTTAGCAAACTCATCACAAAGAGATATATTAGTACCACAAAAAATAATATCATCCACATAGATTTGTACAATCAAAAGATCATTGTAACATGCGCTGTTATAAAAAAGAGTTCTAAAAATTTTTCGCTTAAAATCCTTTTGAAAGTAAAAATCCACTTAGTCTTTTATACCAAGCTCTAGGAGCTTGTTTCAAACCATATAAAGCTTGAGCAAGTTTGAAAACATAATTTGGAAATTTTTCATGAGTAAAATTGGGAGGTTATTCCACATATACTTTTTCATCAATAAACCATTTAGAAAGGCACTTTTGACATCCATTTGAAATATTTTAAAACCTTTAAAACAAGAAAATGCCAAAAGCATTCTTTTGGATTCAAGTCTAGTTACCGGAGAAAATGTTTCATTATAATCAATACCCTCTTCTTGATTGAATCCTTGGGCAACAAGGATAGCTTTATTTCTTACAACTTCATTGGATTCATTTAATTTGTTTCTAAAGACCCATTTTGTACCAATAACGGATGATCATGGGGTCTTGGATAAGATTCCAGACCTTGTTTCTTTAACATTGGTATAGTTCCTCTTGCATAGCAATAATCCATAAATCATCACACAACGCATCATTAATATTTTCAGGCTCAATATAAGATAAAAGAGCAAAGTTATCAATGAAGTACTGTCTTGTTTTAACTCCTTGGGAGATATCACCAATAATTTGCTCTTAGGGTGGCCTCTTGCATATCTTAAATCCTTTGGGAGCTCATGGTCACCACTAGGTTGGCTTTCTTATTCTTGTTTAATCATTTCTTCTTCATTGGTATGATCTTCCAAAGTTGGTGCTTGAAGATGAGTTTGATCATCATTTATTGAGATAACTACATTATCTTTATCTCTTCTTTCAAGATAGATGTTAGATTCATCAAAGCTTACATGAATGGTTTCTTCAACACATAAAGTTCTTTTATTATAGACTCGATAGCCCTTTTTTTGTTTGAGGAATAACCAAGGAAAATGTTTCATCCAATATTCTATCAAATTTACCTAAGTTGTCATGAGTATTCAAGATAAAGTATTTACAACCAAACACTTTAAAGTATGCAATTGACGGAGTTCTACCAAAGAAAAGTTCAAAATGTGTTTTTCTTACAAATGGTCTTAAAAGAACTCTATTAATCACATAGCATGCGGTGTTTACGGCTTCAGCCCAAAAATATTTGGGTAAAGAATTTTCGCAAGGCATAGACCTAGCAATTTCTTGCAAGGTTTGATTTTTCCTTTCAACTTTTGGCAGCCGAAAAGTTGTGTGAAATACTTCATCACAAAGTTTGTAAAGTCTTGATTGTAAGATTCTCTCCCATTGTCACTTCTAATAGAAATCAATATGTAATCAAGGAAGTTTTGATCCCTTTTTAAAAGTTTTACAAATTCATGAAAGGCTTTATCTTTTTGAGTAAGAAGAGTATTCAAGTGAATCTTGAGAAACCATCAATTATTACATAAGCAGAACTCTTTCCACCAAGGTCCTCATGGGTCCAAATAAATTCAAATGAATAAGCTCAAGAGATTTTGAGGTAGAAACCATTTCTTGGGTTTGAAAGATTCTTTTGTTTGTTTTTCATACTTCAAGCATCACAAAGATGATTTTTCTCAAAATGTATTTTTGGCAAACGTCAAACAAGTTCTTGAGAAGAAAGTTTGTTTAACAAATCCGGGCTAACATGATCAATAATCATCATTATCATAAAAGGCTAGGCATTTAATATCACTAGCAACAAGCTAATCAAGATATAACACGTATACATTTCCAACTCTATTTGCAACAAAAATAGTTTTACCACTCACCTTATCAAGAATGGTACATGTATCACATTTAAATTCAACTTTGCATCCATTGTCACACAATTTACTAATAGTAAGAAAGTTATATTTCAAGTCATCGGTAAGTAATACTTGTTTGATTAGAAGGGAAGAACCTTTACCAATATTACCTACAACAAGGAATCTTCATTTCTTCTTGTGAGCAAATGTAACAAAGCCTTCATTTGTAGCTTGAAGCTCACTTACAAGAGAGGCATTTCCATTCATATATCATGAATCGCTATCAAGAAACCACTTAGTGGAACTTGATCTTAGACGGAAGTGTGCCTACACTAAAGGAGACAAAGTAACCCTTGGTACCCATGGTGGTTAGTAATGATTCCCCTTTACTCTCCGAATAGTTTTAACACCATTTTCCACTTTTTTTTTCCACATAACATCTAGTGGCTTTATGTCCAAGCCTTCCATAATAAGGTACGGAAGTAGAAGTAGTTCCAACAAAGAAGTTTTATATTTAGGTACATTGTTTACGTAGTTGTAACCAAGACCATTTTTGACAAGAGGAGATCTCTCTGAGCTCCAAGAAGTTTATCATGATTGTCTCTTCCTTTTGTAAATTTTTCAACACATGAAGGCCATCAACCTTCTTTTTCAAAGTTTCATGATAAACAAGTATTTTTGTAAGCCTTAAGGGTAAATCTTATAGTTTTGATTATGACAAACATCGATATGAGCTACCTTGATTAATTGTTATGTAATAGGATTCTTAGATTATGGAAGCTAAGATGTCTCATTGCCTTGAAGATAAGGCGCTAAGGACAACTCAAATGTGCTAAAAGAACTAAAGTACATAGAGCATGTCCTAAGGATTGAAGGCTTTGAAGACTTAATATAGGTTTACACTTACTTAATAGGTATCTTCTTGTAAATCCTACACTTGTTGTCTTTGGAATCTAAAGAATTTACAAGAGAGCACAAAACTTGTTTTCAATCTTAAAAGGTTTTCATTATATATGTTTTACCAAGTTTTTCACAATGGCTTGTGGTTTAAAAATTTCTTAAAAGGAGCTACCTTATAGTCCAAAATGATTTCAAACTTGTAGTCATTAATTTTCAAACATTTTGACAAAGTTTGAATAGTTCAGACGTCTGAACTAAAAACCTTGGTTGCTGAATTTCCAGAGAAATCCAGACGACCATTTGGATGCTTATGTCCAAATATGTATCCTAGTAGCTTGGTAAACAGAGAAGTTCGGACGATCATTTGGACACATGAGTCCATGTTCGGTCGACCGTACTTTACCGTTACTAGCTATTACTAGCTGTTATTTGGACGTTGAAACTGAATTTCAAACCCTATAAAGCCATAAATTTCATATTTTTGAGTAGTTTTTGAGCCTTTAAGGATCTTTACTCTTCCCAATCATTTGTATATCAAAAATCTCTCTTTTGTCTTGTGCTTAAAAGTTGCTTTTCAAGATTTCATAGACAAAAAGGTGAAGTGGTGCTAGATTTATCATCATCTACCAAGTTGTTGGTAATATCCTTCTCTCTTACTTCATCTAATTGCTTTCTTCAAGGTTTTTTTAAGGATATAAAAAACTTTGAGAGGATGAACCTTGATTTAGCCTAAGACCTAAGAGGGGGGGATGAATTAGGTCTTAGGCTAATTATCGAAATCTTTTCCTTATTTGAAATCCTTTGCCTTAATAAAAGCTCTTCTTTAATTCCACAAGCTTCAAGTTTATATGTGATGTGATGGTTAAGATAATATCATCAAACTACAACCAATCAATCAACAACAATCAATAAGTAATAATAACATGAGCATGTAAATAAATAAAGCTATAAGAAAATGAACACACGAATTATAGTGGTTCGATCTCTCCAAGATCTACATCCACTACCTTGAGTCTACACTCAAGGATTTCAACCAATCCACTATAAGCTCAAGTTCAACAATTACATAAGAGGCTAACCACACTATGGTTTTACACTCACAACCTCTTCTAGTAATTATACAAACAAGGTTCACCCTTCCACAAGGGTTTTATATCTAAAGACAACCTCAAGACTAATCTAATCCAAGGCTTACCCTCACCCGGGTTTTACACTACAACCTTGATTAATCTAGTCTATGTCTCACCCTAACACAAAAGGGTTTTATGTCACAAGATAACCTTGCAAATGAGCTAGTAGAAAATAACACAATTTAATAAGGAGATAAGAATGTGTAGAAGTTACCACTTGATGGTAGATATTACACAAATTTGCACCTTCACACTTTGATGTCTTTGGATTGATCAATTGAATGCACAAGACATAAGAGAGCTTAAGAAATGTTTGCTAAATGCTTTTGAATGATTGGAGTTTTCAAGATTTTAAGAGTTACAAAAATTTGCATGTTTATAGCTTTTATAGAATTTGAAAATCTGTTAAAACGTTCATAAAACGGCTAGTAACGGCTAGTTTCAGAAAATTCGGACGACCGAATTTCTTGGCTGCGTCCGAATCTTCTTCCGAATTTCTCTGGAAGAACAGTGACCATGCTGAAGGCCAAAAATTCGGACGACCGAATTTTTTGGCTGCGTCCGAATCTTCTTCCGAATTTCTCTGGAAGAATAGTAGCAAACTTTTGCTACAAAATTCGGACGACCGAATTTTTTGAAAGCATTTTCAAACTTTGTAAAATCATTTGAGATATAACTTCAATGAGTTTGAAAAGCATTTGATATATATAGAAAACTTATTTAACTATATTTAAGCTTGAAAAACATGAACATATGAAGTTTACAAACATATCTTATAAAAAGATTCATTCAAAGACTTTTAAGATCATAAGATTATTTTTATACTCTCTTATGCATTCAATGATAACCAAGACATGCAAGTGTAGAGTTTACATAGAAATTTACCTAAAAGTTAAATGCACTCTACACTTCAAGTCTTCAATGCCTTTTGATCATCTTTAGAACAACATTCTTCAAACTTCAAATACTTGCTTAAATGAAGTTGTTCTTGAACTTTTGCTTCAAAGCAATGAGACTTCATACTTCTCAATTTACAGAACCTATCACACAATAATCAAACATTTTAGTCCTCATCAATATTTGTCATTAATCAAAACTACATAATTTTCCCTTAGGGCTAACAATCTCCCCTTTTTGATGATGACAAACTTTGATGCAAAATGTGATAGATTAAAACAATGTAGTACATAGAAGTATTAATGTCAATGATAGAAAATAACCAATTTAACACATTGACATACAAATGGCTCAATATGAGCCTATGACCCAACCAACCTCCATTAACCTCCTTCCTTCCAACAACTAGGATAGAAGATATAGCATTTAATCATTACGACAACTTCTAAGAGAGGTATTAAAGGTCAGAAAAGATTAATATTGCTCCCCCTTAGATTGTGCTCATTTTTCAACAAGTTTGGACTTGAGATGCTATGCATCCGAATTTTGACATATCAAGTCCGAATTATAAAATAAGTGAAATGAAAGCTTCAATTTTTGAAAATAAGCTTTCCTAAGGTTGTTCAAACATAGTGGAAGAGATTAAAACAAGTTTGAATCAATTTGAACAACAATAGAGCACATTTTGGCAACAAAAGATGCATGCATCCGAATTTCAGAACATGCAATAAATTCAATATAATGAATGTTTAAAGTGAAATAAAGTGTTCCTAAGGTTGTTCAAACATAATGGAAGAGATTAAAACATATTTGAATCAATTTGAACAACAAAAGAGTACATTTTGGCAACAAAATATGGATGCATCCGAATTTTAAGATTTCAAATCCAAAATGTAAAATATGTGAGATAACAACTTTAATTTTTGAAAATAAGCTTTTCTAAGATTGTTCAAATATGATAGAAAGGATTAAAACAGTTTTCAAACAATTTGAACAACAGAAAAGCATTTTTGGCAAGAAGATCTTGATGCGTCCGAATTTTTGGTCTGCATCCGAATTTCAAGTCCAAATTTTTGGAAACAAGTTGAAAAGGTGATTTTGCATTTTCAAATGAAATATAGAAGTACTCAAATATGTATAGCTACAATAGCACTTAGTTTAGCTTTGCAAAACCACAAAACTCATGTATTTAATTGTTTTCATGATGTAATGTAAAGTCATAGGTCAAGTCAAGAACCATGATAAAAACTTCACAATCCCAACTTAACCATTTTCAAAATCTCAGAAAACAATCATTTTAAATTTCAAATGCAACCAATTAGTTTCACAGTACACATTCATAGCACATTCACATTACACATCACAATTACATCAAGCAATTGCAGTACAACAAACACATAGCATATTTTGTTCTTTCTCCCCCTTGACATATGCATGGATTTTCAGAAAATTCACACATTTTCTATTCATGCATGAGGAATTCCACTGCTATTTTATATTTTCACACATTTTGTCATCACATTTCTTCTCCCCCTTTTGTCATCACTCAAAGATGGGGTTAATGAAAATAAGACAACATGTATCACATATAAGCAGTATATTGATCAACTCTCATTTGGCAATTTAGCAATGTATTGACCAACTCTTACAAATAGTATAGTTCTAGTCAAATAATTATCATCCTAACAGCAATAATCATTATGTAGCATCTCACGACTTCTTCTCTCCCTTTTTATCAGCAATTTAAACTTGGGGTGAGAGTACTTGGACAACAAAAGTGAAACAAAAGAAGCTCTTATCACAGAGATTTCACATATTGAGCTTCAAATCATTATAATGACTAGAAAGGCACTAGTAAATTTCAATATTAAAGCATAACATGTGCATCAAGGAATAAACTAAAATAAGCATCAAAATAGAGTTTAGGGATAGAAAGGCTTAGTCTTGGATGCGTTTCATGGTCTTCACTTCCAAATTTGTTTGTTATGATGGCCATGTCTCCCTTGAGCTCTATATGATGGGGTCCTTCATTTGTTGACTCCTTACTCGTGTAGTTCTGCTTTGGAAAGCTACCAATTTGAGAGGGTCTTTGGATCTTCTTTCTTTGAACCACAGTTTCCTCCCTTGGCTGAAGGATATTGGTGATGGGTTTGTGCTTTGACTTTGTTAAACTTCCTTCACCTCCTTCTTCTTGCTTGTTCTCTTGGGCTTTATAGGGACTTGCACCATTTAAAACCACTTGAGAAATCTTTCTCAAGTCTTCTTCCATATTCTTGACTCTAGCTTCTAAACCATCAAATTTGCCAAGAATTATCAGAGCAAAAAGACTTGAAGAATTTGTCCATCTTCTTCATTTCCTCTATATGGTTGTCCAATATTTCTTGAAACACCTTGGCAACTATGGTATCACCTCTAGTGAGATTTTCATCTTCAACATTTTTTCCTTCAATAGAGAGTACCTCTTTAAGTAGACTTCTTTTTGTGGGGTTGCTCCCCCTCACTAGATGACTCATGCCTCATTTTAGGTTTCCTTTCTCTAGCAAGGATTTCCTTTTTATCCTCTTCTTCTTCTTCATTTTCTTCTTCCTTCTTTTCTTCATCTTCGCTAGCATCTCTTCTATCACCCTTAGAGGATTTTCTCTTCTAGCCATTCATACATTATCATCATCAAGTATCCAAGGAATTTTGTTTAGTGAGTTGTTGGTGTAGATTTCTTCACTCTTTATTGGTAAACCACTAGAAAGCAATTTTCACTTGGAAATACTTGAAAATTCCTGTCAATGACTTTCCATACGACAATGGCTTATGCTCGGTTCTTCTAGCTGCCATTATATTCTTTAGCACTATATATATATATATATATATATATATATATATATATATATATATATATATATATATATATATCCAAAATTCAATTTTCTTTTCTTATGCATGGCTAGCATAATTACAACATACATATTATCAACAGAATATTTGTGTTTAAAGTATGCTATAATCAAGGTAGTAAGCATGTGATGCAAAATTCTTTCACTAGCATCAAAATTTTTTTTATATATTTTTTTTATCTCTCTCTCTCTCTCCTTTCTAGTCTTGAGGCTTCTATCATTTGTACAGGCATTTTCAATCCTTACAAGTGAGTATAACTTACTTATAAAACAATGTTCCCCGGGAGAATAATGCCTAAACCCAACATCATCAATATCACAAATTCTAGTGAGCAATGCATTATCAATCTCAAAAATCAACTTGTGATATTTTTGAAGAATACCACTGAATAGCTTTATTACCAACTTGCTCAGCTCTTTCTTCCTTAATATTTGCTTAGACTTCATAAACTAAGGAAGGTAATAGCATTTATCAAACTGAGAGTATATTACCCATTTCGGATAGTTTGATGACATCCACCTTGTGGTTTGGATTTGTCTTATGGTTCCTTTTTGTCCAATCATCAAATTCAGTAGTAGCCTTCACTGTGACAAATCTCTCCAGCCATGACATGCTTTGCAGAACATGAACCTTCCTTGGTTCATTGATCACTGATCTTCCTTCTCTTTCTTTGGCTTTTCCCTTTCCTTTTCCCATGCTAGGCTTCTTTGTCCTCACCTGGAGCTACAACACTTGAATACACTCATTAGTTATTGAATATTGAAATTCCTAAGCTTCTTCTATGATTGGTCAAACCTTTCTTCGGCCAATGGCTTAGTAACGATATCATTAATTTGTTCGTTAATGCAAACATGCTTTAAACAAGTATTACCCTTAGTAGAGTGATCTCTAATGAAATGAAGTTTGATCTCTATATGCTTTGTCCTTGTTTGTTGAATAGTATGATGGTCAAATTTATTGCATTAGTGTTATCACATAACAAATCCACACATTTGAAATATAGACCATAATCACTTAGAGTATCAATAAGGTAATAGAGAATGTGTTTACAACAATCAAATGAGACTCTTAGGACAAGATGAAATCTAGCACACAAGCACATGAAAAATATAATATTGGCTCTACTTGCTGTCAAATATAGTTGACTACTCCTATGACACCTTTTTATTCTTGTCAAGCATAGTTGATAAACTTATGGAAGTTCCTATACCTTAACTTGATTCATGAAAGTGACATCCTTGGTTTGCTTGATTTGTAGGCCAAGAAAGAAAATTGAGTTTTCCTATCATGCTCATTTCAAATTTACTTTGCATCAACTTGGTAAACACGTCACAAAGTGTAGTATTAAAAGCATAAAAAATTGTATCATATATTTGGACAACTTATACATCATTGTTACAAGAGGTTTTTATGAAAATAGTAGTGTCAACCTTTCCTCTTGAAAATCATTTTGAAAGAAGAAAAACACTCGATTTTTCATACAAAGCTCTAGGAGCTTGTTTTAAATCATACAAAGCTTTGGATAATTTGAAAACATGGTTAGGAAACTTTTCATGATCAAAACCGGGTGATTGTTCCACATAAATCTCTTCCTTAATAGAACCATTTAGAAAAGCTCTTTTGACATTCATTTGAAATAATTTAAAACCTTTAAAGAAAGTAAAAGTCAAAAGCATTCTTATGGACTTAAGTCTAGCATTCGGAACAAAGGTTTCATCATAAACAATTCACTCTTCTTGATTGAATCCTTGGGTGACAAATCTAGATTTATTTCTTACACCTTCCTCGGATTCATTGAGTTTGTTTCTAAAAACCATTTAGTTCCACTAATGGAATGATCATGAGATTTAGGAATATCCAAATATTGTATCTTTCAAATTTATTTAATTCCTCTTGCATATCAATAATCCAAAAATCATCACACAATGCATCATCAATACATTTAGGCTCATATGAGATAAAAGATCAAAGTTATTGATAAAGTACCGCCTTATTTTTACTCCTTGGGAGATATCACCAATGATTTGCTCCTTAGGGTGTCCTCTTGAATATCTTAGGTTCTTTGAGATCTCTTGGTCACCACTAGGTTGGTCATCTTGATTTTGTTCAATAATTTCTTCCTCATTGGTGTGATTCTCCAAAGTTGGTGCTTGAAGATGGGTTTGATAGTCATTCATTGATGTACCTACATCATCTTCATCTCTTCTTTCCAAGCAAATGTAAGATTCATCAAAACAAACATGAATGGTTTCCTCATCATGTAAGGTTCTTTTTATTGTAAACTCTATATGCCTTTTCGTAAGATATATCAATATCTATTTTTCTACCAAATTTAAGTAGGTTGTCACAATAATTTAAGATAAGACATTTATAATCAAACATTTTAAAATATGCAACTTGAGGCATTCTATAAAAAAGAAATCATAAGATGTTTTTCTTCAAAATGATCTTAAAAGAATTCTATTTATCATAGTATGTGGTGTTTAAGGCTTTGGCCCAAAAATATTTTTGAAGAAGAATTTTCACAAAGTATAGACCTAGCCAATTTCTGCAAAGTTTAAAATTTTCTTTCAATAACACCATTTTATTGTGAAGTTTTTGCAGTTGAAACAATTATATGAAATTCAATTTTCAAAGCAAATTTTGTAAAAATTTTGTTGTAAAATTCTCCCATTGACACTTGTAATAGAGATCAATTGCACTCAAGGGAGGTTTGATCTTTTTGAGTAGTTTTTCAAACTTATTTAACACTTCATCTTTTTGAGCAAAGAAGAATGCTAAAGTGAATATTGAGAAATCATCTACTACTAGTAAGGCATACTTCAAGTCATCAATACTAGAGTTCCTCATAAGTCCAAAACAATCCATTTGAAGAAGCTCAAGATGTTTTGAAGTCTAAAATCATTTTCATGGGTTTGAAAGATTCTTTTGTTTTTTTTCCATATAGACAAGTATCTCAAAGACAATTTTCTCAAAACACATTTTTAGCAATCCTCTAACTAAATCTTGATAGAAAAGTTTGTTCAACAAATCCATGTTCACATGACCAAATCTTTTATGCCAAGAAAATCATTATCATAAGCAACAAGACATTCAAGCTTATCAAGATAAAACACATATTCAAAAATTTGTAAGTGGTTGATCAAAATCACAAAATATCAGTTTGTCATATAAGTTCGGGCGACCGAACTTATGGTCTACATCCAAACTTCATGTCCAAATATTTTGTAAAGTTTCATAAATATGTTTTTGGCCAAGGAAATTCATAGATATTCAATCATAGCTATATTAATCATTTTATCATGACATATAATCAATTTCAAGAACATATCTACCATGAATTCAATCTCATATCATCAATGTTACCTAATCAACTTCATAAAAGCAATTGACAAGTTATGGTTGGCAAATTTTCAAAGCTAAACAAAATAGATTCTCAACTGAAACTTTGCATGTTAGAATTTTAACCTCTTATTCATTGTCACACAATTGACTAATGCTAATCAAGTTATAGTTCAAATCAGCAATAAGCCACATTTGTTTAAAAAGAAGAAAGAAACCTTTACCAACATTGGTTACTCCAAGAATTCTTCCTTTCTTCTTGTCTCAAAAACAAATCCTTCATTGTTTGTCTTGACTTTGATTATGAATGTGATGTTTTCTGTTATTCTTTAAGCTAACATCATCAATATACCCCTTTAGTAGTGCTTGAGTTTGAATTGAAGCGTACCTGCAATAAGGAGAAGAAGTATCCTTTGGTACCCATACTTTCTTGGGTCCATGGGGGTTAGTAATAATTCCTTTAACTCTCCAAATAGTTTTAACACCATTTTCTATTTTTCTTTTTAACGAAGCACCTAATGGCTTTGTGTCCATGTTTTCCACAATATGTACAACAAGTATGAGGCATTGAACTAGAAGTAGCTTTAACAAAAGAAATTTTTTATATTTAGGTCCATTATTTACATGATCATAACCAAGACCATTTCTAATAAAAGAGGATCTTTGAGAGCCAAGTATTTTTGTCAAGCTTGTCTCTTCCATTTGTAAATTTGTCAATACATAATGTAAGATCATCAACTTTCCTTTTCAAAATTTCATGGTCACTAAGCATTCTTTCAAGAGAAGAAACTTTTGTACAAAGTGCTTTATTTTCAAAAGATATATTTTGTAAAGAAACATTTAAAACTTCTTTTTCAATATTTAAACAATCAATAGATTCAAGAAGCTTTTTATTTTCACAATATAATTTTGAGTTTTTCATTCAATAACTCATTAATTTTGAATTTCATTTCCTTATTTCTTTTTGAAACCCTTTTTTAATTCTTCATACATTTCAACAAGTAGTTCATTAGGATCATCTACAACATCAACATCATCATCACAACAAGTAGAGGTAGAAGGAGTGGATTGTACCTCATCATTCATTGCCATGAAGCACACATTTGCTCTTTCTTCTTCATGAGTGATTTGAAGTAGCTTCCACATTTCATGAGCGGAATCACATTCCATCACTCAATTGTATTCATTGACGACCAACGCACAACAAAGAATGTTCATTGCTTGGTAGTTTAATGTCATCTTTCTTGAATCACTCTCATCATACTCCTCCATAGGCTTTGGTTCCCTTGTAACTCCATCGGCTTTCAATCTCAATGGCACATATGGACCTTTCTCAATAATATTCCACAATTCATAGTTAATAGAACAAATGTACATCTCAATCCTAGACTTCCAAAAAATATAATTAGAACCATCAAACAATGGAGGTCTATTAGTGGAGGAACCTTCCATATAAGGCAAATTTGATAAACTAGCCATATGATCTTTACTTCTAGGTTGTTAGACCTTAAAAAGAAGACCTTGCTCTGATACCAATTGTAAGACCTAAGAGGGGGGGGTGAATTAGGTCTTAGGCTAATTATCGAAATCTTTTCCTTATTTGAAATCCTTTGCCTTAATAAAAGCTCTTCTTTAATTCCACAAGCTTCAAGTTTATATGTGATGTGATGGTTAAGATAATATCATCAAACTACAACCAATCAATCAACAACAATCAATAAGTAATAATAACATGAGCATGTAAATAAATAAAGCTATAAGAAAATGAACACACGATTTATAGTGGTTCGATCTCTCCAAGATCTACATCCACTACCTTGAGTCTACACTCAAGGATTTCAACCAATCCACTATAAGCTCAAGTTCAACAATTACATAAGAGGCTAACCACACTATGGTTTTACACTCACAACCTCTTCTAGTAATTATACAAATAAGGTTCAGCCTTTCACAAAGGTTTTATATCTAAATACAACCTCAAGACTAATCTAATCCAAGGCTTACCCTCACACGGGTTTTACACTACAACCTTGATTAATCTAGTCTATGGCTCACCCTAACACAAAAGGGTTTTATGTCACAAGATAACCTTGCAAATGAGCTAGTAGAAAATAACACAATTTAATAAGGAGATAAGAATGTGTAGAAGTTACCACTTGATGGTAGATATTACACAAATTTGCACCTTCACACTTTGATGTCTTTGGATTGATCAATTGAATGCACAAGACATAAGAGAGCTTAAGAAATGTTTGCTAAATGCTTTTGAATGATTGGAGTTTTCAAGATTTTAAAAGTTACAAAAATTTGCATGTTTATAGCTTTTATAGAATTTGAAAATATGTTAAAACGTTCATAAAACGGCTAGTAACGGCTAGTTTCAGAAAATTCGGACGACCGAATTTCTTGGATGCGTCCGAATCTTCTTCCGAATTTCTCTGGAAGAACAGTGACCATGCTGAAGGCCAAAAATTCGGAAGACCGAATTTTTTGGCTGCGTCCGAATCTTCTTCCGAATTTCTCTGGAAGAATAGTAGCAAACTTTTGCTACAAAATTCGGACGACCGAATTTTTTGAAAGCATTTTCAAACTTTGTAAAATCATTTGAGATATAACTTCAATGAGTTTGAAAAGCATTTGATATATATAGAAAACTTATTTAACTATATTTAAGCTTGAAAAACATGAACATATGAAGTTTACAAACATATCTTATAAAAAGATTCATTCAAAGACTTTTAAGATCATAAGATTATTTTTATACTCTCTTATGCATTCAATGATAACCAAGACATGCAAGTGTAGAGTTTACATAGAAATTTACCTAAAAGTTAAATGCACTCTACACTTCAAGTCTTCAATGCCTTTTGATCATCTTTAGAACAACATTCTTCAAACTTCAAATACTTGCTTAAATGAAGTTGTTCTTGAACTTTTGCTTCAAAGCAATGAGACTTCATACTTCTCAATTTACAGAACCTATCACACAATAATCAAACATTTTAGTCCTCATCAATATTTGTCATTAATCAAAACTACATAATTTGCCCTTAGGGCTAACAGGTAATATCTATGTAAACTCTACACTTATATGTCTTGGAGTCTATTGAATGCATAAGAGAGCATAAAATTGGTTTCTTAATCTTAAAAGGTTTTTGAATGAATTCTTAGTAAATGTGGTTTTGTGTCCTAAAAGTTTTTAAGTAAACTTTATATGATCAAAGGAATTTGATTTTGGTTTTTAAACTGATATTTGTCTAAATAAGTTATCTTTATATACCAAATGTATTTCAAATACTTGGAAGATTGATTTCAAATGATTTTACAAAGTTTGAACATAATTTCAAGAAATTCGATCATCCGAATTTGGTAGCAAAAGTTTGCTACTGTTCTTCCAGAGAAATTCATAAGAAGATTCGGACGCATGAAGAAAAATTCGGTCGTCCGAATTTTGGTCTTCAGCATGGTCACTGTTCTTCCAGAGAAATTCGGACGAACCAGGAAGAATTCGGTCGTCCGAAAAATTGGGACGCAGAGTTCGGTCGTCCGGATTTCCTGAAAATAGCCGTTTTATAGCTGTTTCAACTGATTTTCAAATTCTATAAAAGTTATAAACGTGCAATCTTTTGGATGTTCTGAATCCTTGAATATTCTAAGCTTTCTAAAGTCTATTACAAACATTTCTCAAGCTCTCTTATGTCTTGTGCATTCAATTGATTGATTCAAAGACATCAAAGTGTGAAGGTGCAACTTTGTGTAAATTCTACCAACAAGTGGTAACATCTACACGCTCATCTTTACTTATTAAATTGTGTTGATCTACTAGCTCTAGCAAGGTTATCTTGATAACATAAAACCCTTTAGATAAGGGTGATCCTTGAAGTTTTGATTCAAGGTTGTTTGAGATATAAAACCATATGTTGGTGAGCCTTGTTTGTAAAAATTACTAGAAGTGGTTGTAAGTGTAAAACCATAGTGTGGTGAGCCTCTCTTGTAATCTATGAACTTGAGCACATAGTAGAGTTATTGAAATCCTTAAATTTATGCTTAAGGTAGTGGAGGTAGATCTTGAGGATCAAACCAGTATAAATTGTTTGTGTTCATTTGTTTACATTTCTTATATTGGTTTGCCATAAATTGTTTCTCTCTTATTCATATCATCTGTAATTGGTCTATACATATAAAAGATTTGAATTTGCAAAAATTAGCCAAATACCTAATTCACCCCCCCCCCCTTAGGTATTTCAATTGGTATCAGAGCTAGAACTTCTTTGTGTGGTTTTACAACCTAGAAGACAAAGATCCTATGGCTAATATTTCAAACCTACCTTACCTAGAAGGATCTTCTACAAACAGATCTCCATTGTTTGATGGAACAAATTACACTTTTTGAAAGTCTAGAGTTAAAATATATATTTGTTCTATCAATTTTGATCTATGGAACATAATTGAGAAAGGTCCCTATGTCCCAATGAAAATGAGAGCAGATGGAGTAACCTCAGAACCCAAATCCACTGATGAATTTGATGAGCATGATTCAAGGAAAATGACATTAAATTATCAGGTCATGAATATTACTGAATATAATAGAGTTAGTGGGTGTGATTCTGCTCATGATATGTGAAGATTACTTCAAATTACACATGAAGGTACTAATCAAGTTAAAGAATCTAAACTTGCTATGCTTGTTAGAGATTATGAACTGTTTACTATGAAACAAGTTGAAAATATTAGTGATATGTTTACAAGGTTTACTAATATTTTCAATGGCTTGAAAGCTTATGGTAAAAGCTATACTATGGGAGAGCAAAACAGAAAGATTTTGGATGCTCTACCAAAATCTTGGCAGCCAAAGATGCTTGCTATTGAGGAGTCCAAAGATCTAAAAACTCTTCCTCTTGAAGAGCTTATTGGATCACTGCTTACTCATGAAATGAAGATGAAACGATTGAATGATAAGGAAGATGAGGAAAAGGGAAGAAAAGGAGTAGTTCTTAATGCCTCAAACAACTTGAGTGAACAAGAACAATCTTCAAGTGAAGAAGAAGGAGGAAAAAGTAGAGAAGAAGAGATTGCAATGGCAGTGAAGAAGTTCAAGAGATTCTACAAAAAGGAATTTCTCAAGAAAGGAAGAAAGCCAGTCAAGAAGAGTGGACAATCCTCATCATATAAACCTCAATTCTTTGAATGCAAGAGTACAGAGCATCTTATTGCTGACTGTCCCAAAGTGTTAGGGAGGGAAAGAGAAAGCAAAAACAGAAAGAAATCTGCCAAGAAAGGAAAAGGACTAGCTGGAACATGGGATCAACAAGAAGTGAGGATGAAAGTGAAGGGAAGGCCAACATATGCTTTATGGCCATTGATGATGAGGTACAATCTTCACCCTCTATTTCAAATTTGTGTGATGATGATATTGATTCTAGTGATTTAATTGTAGAATTGTATGAAGAACTGAAAAAGGCTTCAAGAAGAAATAAAGATATAAAATCCAAAATTAATGATCTTTCAAATGAAAATTCAAAAGTATGTATTGAAAATGATAGACATCTTGAGACCATTAATTCTCTTACCATTGAAAAGGATGTTTTGAATACTACCATACAACATGTATCTTTTGAAAACAAAAAGCTTTGTTCAAGAATTACTTCTCTTGAATCAATGCTAAAAGATCATAAGCTTTTAAAAAGGAAAGTAAATGATCTTACTTTATGCATTGAGAGATTTACAAAAGGAAGAGAAAATTTAAATAAATTACTTGGTTATCAAAGATCCTCATTTGTAAAGCATGGTCTCGGTTTTACACATAATTGTTTTGATCCAAAACCAAAAGGGTTATTTGTTAATGAATCTTCTCATTATAGGTCTCATACTTGTTGTACATATTGTGGTAAACATGGACACAAAGTTTCTAAGTGCTTTATAAAAAGAAAGATAGAAAATGGAGTGAAGACCATTTGGAGAGTTAAAGGAGCTATTACTAACCCTCTTGGACCCAAGAAGATATGGGTACCAAAAATCACTATTTCTAATTTGGTATAGGTACAATTTGCCTCAAGATCAAGTGCCACTAAATGGTTTCTTGATAGTGGCTGCTTAAGGCACATGACTGGGAATGCATCACTTGTTAGTGAGCTTCAAGCTACAAGTGAAGGTTTTGTCACTTTTGGAGATAAGAAGAAAGGGAAAATACTTGGAATAGGTAACATTGGTAAAGGTTCCTTCCCTCTTATCAAGCAAGTTCTACTTATTGATGGTTTAAAGTATAATTTACTTAGCATTAGTCAATTATGTGATAATGGTTGTAAAGTAGAGTTTAAATGTGATACTTGTACTATTCTTGATAGTGCAAGTAATAAAACTATTTTCGTAGCTAAAAGAGTTAGTAATGTTATGTGCTATACCTTGATGAGCTTATCACTAATGATATTAAATGTCTTGCCATTCATGACAATGATGGATTTTTATGGAATAGAAGATTAGGACATGTAAGCATGGATTTGTTGAACAAACTTTCTACTCAAGAACTAGTTAGAGGATTACCAAAAATGCATTTTGATAAAACCCGTATTTGTGATGCTTGTCAATATGGAAAACAATCAAAAACATCTTTCAAACCAAAGAAAATGGTTTCTACCTCAAAGCCTCTTGAACTAGTTCACATGGACTTATTTGGACCTATGAGGACTACTAGTCTTGGTGGTAAAAGATATGCTTATGTGATTGTTGATGATTTTTCTAGATTTACATGGGTAATCTTTTTATCACAAAAAGATGAAACATTTTATGACTTTTCAAAACTTTTCAAGAAGGTTCAAATTTCTCTCAACTGCAACTTAATCTCTATTAGAAGTGATAATGAAAGAGAGTTTTGCAACCAAGATTTTACAAAATTCTGTGATGAGTATGGTATCACTCATAATTTTTCAGCTGCCAAAACACCTCAACAAAATGGTGTTGTTGATAGGAAAAACAGAACATTACAAAAAATGGCTAGATCAATGCTTTGTGAAAATTCTTTACCTAAATACTTTTGGGCTGAAGCTGTAAATACAGCATGCTATGTAATGAATAGAGTTTTACTAAGACCTTTTATAAGAAAAATACCTTTTGAACTTCTATTTGATAAAACTCCATCAATTGTCTATTTTAAAGTGTTTGGTTGTAAGTGCTTTATTTTAAACACTAGTGACAATCTTGGTAAGTTTGATAAAAAATCTGATGAAGGCATATTTCTAGGCTATTCATCAAATAAAAAGGCATATAGAGTCTATAATAAAAGGACATTATGTGTTGAAGAAACTATTCATGTAACTTTTGATGAATCTAATATTTATCTCCAAAGAAGAAATGAAGATGATGCAGGTTCCTCAATGGTTGAAAATCAAACTCAACACCAAGTACCTACATTGGAAGACCATGCTAAAGAAGAAGAAATAATGGAGCAAGAACATGATGGTCAATCAAGCAATAATCAAGAACTTACAAAGGATCTCACATATGCAAGAAGTCATCCTAAGGAGCAAATCATTGGTGATGTCTCTCAAGGAGTCAAAACAAGACGGTACTTTATTGATAATTTTTCCCTTTTATCTCATATTGAACCTAAAAATATTGATGATGCATTCTGTGATAATTTCTGGATTATTGCTATGGAAGAAGAGTTAAATCAGTTTGAAAGAAATAAAGTTTGGACTCTTGTTCCTAGACCTCATGATCATTCTGTTATTGGTACAAAATGGATATTTATAAATAAGTTAAATGAACTAGGAGAAGTTGTTAGAAATAAAGCTAGACTTGTTGCTCAAGGCTTCAATCAAGAAGAAAGTATTGATTATTATGAAACTTTTGCTCCAGTGGCCAGATTAGAGTCTATTAAAATACTCTTGGCATTTGCTTGTTTTAAAGACTTTAAACTATTTCAAATGGATGTCAAAGGTGCTTTTCTAAATGGTTTTATTGAAGAAGAGGTTTATGTAGAACAACCTCCTGGCTTTATTCATGAAAAATTTCCAAATCATGTTTTCAAATTAACTAAAGCTCTATATAGACTGAAACAAGCTCCAAGATCTTGGTATGAAAGATTAAGTGGTTTTCTTCTTTCAAAAGGTTTTGTAAAAGGAATAGTAGATACAACTCTTTTTATAAAAACGATTTCTAAAAATGATATTCTACTTGTGCAAATCTATGTTGATGATATCATTTTTGGTGCTACTAATACTTCCCTTTGTGAAGAGTTTGCTAAAACTATGCAAAATGAATTTGAGATGAGCATGATGGGAGAACTAAGTTTCTTCCTTGGGCTGCAAATTAGGCGAACCAAGGATGGAGTTTTCATCAATCAAGCAAAGTATACTAAGGAGCTATTGAAAAGGTTTGGAATGGATCAAGCAAAAGGAATAAGTACTCCAATGAGTTCATCAACTAAACTTGATAAAGATGAGAAAGGTAAGAGTATTGATGAAAAATTATATAGAGGTATGATCGGAAGCTTACTATATCTCACAGCTAGTAGACCAGATATTATGTTTGTTGTATGCTTATGTGCTAGATTCCAATCATGTCCTAAAGAATCTCATCTAATTTTTGTCAAACGAATTTTTCGTTATTTGATTGATACTCATGACTATGGCCTTTGGTTTTCAAAAACTTTTATCTTTTGAACTTATTGGATATTCTGATGCGGATTATACTGGTTGTAAAGTTGAACGTAAAAGCACAAGTGGTCATTGTCAATTTCTTGGTAGTTGTCTTGTATCTTGGTTTAGTAAAAAGCAAGCTTGTGTGTCTTTATCCACTGCAGAAGCTGAATACATAGCTGCAGAAAGTTGTTGTGCACAATTGTTATGGATGCAGCATACCTTACTTGATTATGGTCTTAAATTCAATTGTGTGCCCATATTATGTGATAATACTAGTGCCATTAACTTGAGCATAAATCCCATTCAACATTCTAGGACTAAGCATATAGAGATAAAACATCATTTCATTCGTGATCATGTGATTAAGAAAGATATATGCTTAGAATATATAAATACAAATGATCAAATTGCTGACATATTTACAAAGCCTTTGGCTGAGGAAAGGTTCAATCACCTAAGAAGACTCTTAGGAATTTCAAGATTCAATGACTAATGTGTGTATTGAAGTTTTGGTGAATGCAGGAAATTTTTTATTCAAAATTCGGATGCACTGCAGAAAATTCGGTAGACCGAATTTTCTGAGTGACAAGAAACAGAGACTTTTGATCAAGAATTCGGACGCAGGTCAGAAAATTCGGTCGACGAATTTTCTGAACTGAAGAAACAGAAACTTTTGTCGAATTTTACGGACGTGACCCTTTAAATGAAGATTAAACAATCTTCTCAACATTTCAACTTCCGAATTTCACATCCTTTTTAAAACTTTTCATACCCATTCACATCCGAATCAAAATCCCTTCAAAATCACACATTCTCATCCCGATTTTCCTTCATTCTTAAACTTCTAAGCCCTAATTTCATACAGAAAACCAATCCTTCTCAAGAGAAAACATTATGGTGAGAACAAAGAAGCCAAATGTTGAGAAAGGAAAAGGGAAAGTTAAGGAAGGAGATGGAGAATCAATCCTCAATCAGCCAAGAAGAATTCGTATTCCTCAAACACAATTTGGGGTTGACAGGTTTATCTCTATTAAATCTACTCATGAATTTGATTAATGGAATAAGAGTAGTAGAAAAATCATTCCTGGATATAAGGTGGATATTGATAAACTGTCAAACATGGATATTGTCCTATCTCATTTCAATGATATTGGTTGGAGTAGTTTGCTATTCATTGATGAAGAATATTATCCTACTTTGATATATGAATTCTATGCAAACTTGAAAGAGGAGAGAATTGAGATGATAGGGGATAATGTGATACAATGGTATTCATCTAGAGTATCACAAATAGACATTGAATTCAATGAAGGTTTGATAAATAGAATTTGTGGAGTAGGTGATGATGGAGCTAGATATTATTCACCATCCATGTATTGCTGTGATCATGAACTCTTCACACATGTTAGATTTGAGGAAGTATTTATCAATGGAAGAGAGTTTAGAGCCATAAAGGAAAGGGAAATTAAGAATTTGGATGCTAGAAGTAGAGTTTTGCATCACATGGTGACTACAATGATTGTTCCTAATTTTGGACACAAGTCATCAGTTGGAAATATGCATATGGTAATCATGTTAGCCCTGCATGAGCATAGAAGAATGAACTTTGGGTATATAGCCTTGAAACACATGATTGCAGCCAGAAAAACAGTAACCAAGGCATTTCCATTGGAAGGTTATTAATTAGAATCTTTAAGCATTTTAAGATCAAACTTCCTGGAATAGGGCAAGCCTTTAAGAGTGGTGAAATTTACACAAATGGAACTCTTAAGAGAATGCAATTAGTTCATGATGAGGATAATGTATGGAGGACAAAAAGAGAAACCCCTCCGAAAAGAATAGAAAGAGAGAGATTCATAGAAAGTGAAGAGGAAGAAGAAGAAGAGGATGAAGAGGAAACCCTTGCTAGGGAAATGAAAACAAAAAGAAAGCATGACACCTCAAGTGAGGGGGAGCAACCTCCAACAAAAAGGAGATTATTTGAAGAAGAAACTGAAATTGGGTCAAGTGGTAAAGGAGTAACTAGAGGTGACACCATTATAGCCAAAGCATTCCAAGAAGCCTTGAACAATCATGTCAAGGAAATGGAGAAAATGTATAAGTTCTTTGAGCCATTTGCTCCAATGGTTCTTGGAAAATTAGATGGACTGGAGAATAGAGTAAAACACATTGAAGAAATCCTTATGAGAAACACTCAAAGTAGTGAAGGACCCTCTAAGCCTCAAGATGGAAATGAGGAAGAAAGAGATAGAGAAGCAGAGGAAGGAGACAATGAGGATAGCAGTAATGAAGAGGATGATCAGGGTGGAAATGATGAGACTATAGCAGAAGAAGAAGAGCAAGAACATGCCCATGAAGATCCACCTGTGGCAGGAAGTCAAGTAGCTCAAGCTGCAATTGTATCTCCAGCAACAATCTCTTTCAGTCAAGGAAGAGTTAAGCACTTGGTAATCAAGAAAGGAGTGAACCGAGCCTCCCCATCAACCTTACCATCACACGACTAAGCCTTCTTTTCTAATCTTTTTACTGTATTTTGTTCAGTTTTCTTATTAAGCATGATTGCTGCATTTTCCTTTCTGAACTTGTTAAGTATTTTGCTGCATTGTATGTAATAGTGAAGCTCAATGATGAAATCCCAGTGATGAGAGCTTCTTTTATATGCTAACTTGAACATCTCATTTTCATTGATTCCTTTATTTTTTTTAATGATGACAAAAGGGGGAGAAACACTATATGATGCAATATATGTGAAAACTTAGTCTTATGTGAACTTAGTCTTTAATGATGCTGGTGTATAATGCTGATGTATGTTGCATCTGCTGCAATATGAATTTTGTTTAAAGAATTGGATGTATTCATATTTATGGTCAAAATGTATTTTTTTGTTGTTCAAATCGATTCAAATCAGTCTCAATCTCTTCCATTATGTTTGAACAGCATTATGAAACCTTTATGTCACTTTAAATTTCAATTATATTGAATCTATTACAGTTTGGACATAAGCTTAAAAATTAGGATGCATGTGGTTCAAAATTCGGATGCATGCTATAAAATTCGGATGCATTCAAATTTCACTGTCAAAATGTGCTCCTTTGTTGTTCAAATTAATTCAAATATGTTTTAATCTCTTATAATATGTTTGAACAACTTTAGGAAAGCTTATTTACAAAATTTGTAGCTTTCATTTTACTTATGTTAAAGTTTGGACTTGCTATGCAAAAAATTCAGATGCATGATACCTCTAGTCCAAATGTGTTGAAAAATGAGCACAATCTAAGGGGGAGCATTGTTAAACTTTTACAACCTTAAAACCTCTCTTAGAACTTTTTCTAAATGCTTAAATGCTATATCTTCTATCCTAGTTGTTGGAAGGAAGGAGGTAAATGGAGGTTGGTTGTGTCATAGGCTCATATTGAGCCTTTTGTATGTCAATGTGCTAAATTGGCTATTTTCTATCATTGACATCAATACTTCTTTGTACTACATTTTTTAAATCCATCACATCTTGCATCAAAGTTTGTCATCATCAAAAAGTGGGAGATTGTTAGCCCTAAGGGCAAATCATGTAATTTTGATTAATGACAAAGATTGATGAGAACTAATATGTTTATATTGTGTGATAGGATTTGTGAAGAAAGAAGTTTGAAGTCTCATTGCCTTCAAGCCAAAGAGCAAGAACAACCTCAATAAGCTATGAGTCTTTTGAGGTTTATTCAAAGATGAACGCAAGGCATTGAAGACTTGAAGTGTAGAGTATGTATGATGATAGGTAATATCTATGTAAACTCTACACTTATATGTCTTGGAGTCTATTGAATGCATAAGAGAGCATAAAATTGGTTTCTTAATCTTAAAAGGTTTTTGAATGAATTCTTAGTAAATATGGTTTTGTGTCCTAAATGTTTTTAAGTAAACTTTATATGATCAAAGGAATTTGATTTTGGTTTTCAAACTGATATTTGTATAAATAAGTTATCTTTATATACCAAATGTATTTCAAATACTTGGAAGATTGATTTCAAATGATTTTACAAAGTTTGAACATAATTTCAAGAAATTCGGTCGTCCGAATTTGGTAGCAAAAGTTTGCTACTGTTCTTCCAGAGAAATTTGGAAGAAGATTTGGACGCATGAAGAAAAATTCGGTCGTCCGAATTTTGGTCTTCAGCATGGTCACTGTTCTTCCAGAGAAATTCGGACTAAGATTCGGACGAAGTAGGAAGAATTCGGTCGTCCGAATTGCCTGAAAATAGCCGTTAACTAGCCGTTTTATAGTTGTTTCAACTGATTTTCAAATTCTATAAAAGTTATAAACTTGCAATCTTTTGGATGTTCTATATCCTTGAATATTCTAAGCTTTCTAAAGTCTATTACAAACATTTCTCAAGCTCTCTTATGTCTTGTGCATTCAATTGATTGATTCAAAGACATCAAAGTGTGAAGGTGCAACTTTGTGTAAATTCTACCAACAAGTGGTAACATCTACACGCTCATCTTTACTTATTAAATTGTGTTGATCTACTAGCTCTAGCAAGGTTATCTTGATAACATAAAACCCTTTAGATAAGGGTGATCCTTGAAGTTGTGATTCAAGGTTGTTTGAGATATAAAACCATAGGTTGGTGAGCCTTGTTTGTAAAAATTACTAGAAGAGGTTGTAAGTATAAAATCATAGTGTAGTGAGCCTCTCTTGTAATCTATGAACTTGAGCACATAGTAGAGTTATTGAAATCCTTAAGTGTATGCTTAAGGTAGTGGAGGTAGATCTTGAGGATCGAACCACTATAAATTGTTTGTGTTCATTTGTTTACATTTCTTATATTGGTTTGCCATAAATTGTTTCTCTCTTATTCATATCATCTGTAATTGGTCTATACATATAAAAGATTTGAACTTCTTCTTTGAATCATTTTCATCAAATTCTTCAATCATCTTTGGTTATCTTATAATCCCATTGGTCTTCAACTTCTCATGTATATGTGGCGTTTTCTCAATAATATTTCACAAACCAAAGTCAATAGAACAAATGTAAATCTTAATATGATATTTTAAAAATGTATAATTTGTTCCATCAAAAAATGGATATTAGTTTACAGAAGATCCTTCCAAATAAGGGAGGTTTGAAATATTAGTCATAGAACCTTAATTTCTAGGTTGCTAAACCATATAAAGAAGTCCTTGTTCTGATACCAATTAAAAAACTTAAGGGGAGGGATGAATTATTAGGTTTTTGGATAATTTTCAAAAATTGTTTCTTTAAACAAATATTACCCTTAGTAGAATGATTTCTAATGAGATGATTTTTAATCTCTATATGCTTTGTCCTAGTTTGTTGAATGGTATTAATTGTCAAATTCATTGCATTAGTGTCATCACATAATATAGCCACATATTTGAAATCTAGACCATAATCATATAGAGTATCAAAAAGGTAATGGAGAATGTGTTTAACAACAATCAAATGAGACTCTTTAGGACAAGATGAAATCTATCACACAAGCACATGCCAAACATAATATTGGGTCTACTTGCTGTCAAATAGAGTTGACTACTCCTATAAAACTTTTTTATTCTTGTCAATCACAGTTGATGAACTTATACCTTAGCTTGATTCATGAAGGTGCCATCCTTGATTTGCTTGATTTGTAGGCCAAGAAAGAAATTGAGTTTTCCTATCATGCTCATTTGGAATTTACTTTGCATCAACTTGGCAAACACATCACAAAGTGAAGTATTAGACGCATCAAAAATTGTATCATATATTTGGACAAGTAATAGATCATTGATACAAGAGGTTGTAATGAAAACATTTATGTCAAATTTTCTTTAAAAAAACTTCTGAAAGAAGAAAACTACTGAATCTTTCATACCAAGCTCAAGTAGCTTGTTTCATAAGGCTTTTGAGGATTTGAAAACATAGGACTTTTAATATCATTTGAAATATTTTGAAACCTTTAAAACATGCAAATGCCAAAAGCATTCTAATTGATTTAAATCTAGTAACTGGAGCAAAAGTCTCATTATAATCAACGCCCTTTTCTTGATTGAATCGTTGGGCAATAAGTTTAACCTTGTTTCTAAAAAATTTTCCAAATTCATTGAGTTTACTTCTAAAAAACCATTTAGCTCTAATGATGGGATGATCATGAGATTTAGGAATAATCCAAAAATCATTACACAATGCATCACCAATGATTTGCTCCTTAGGGTGATCCCTTGGATATCTTAAGTTCTTTGGGAGCTCTTGGTCACCGCTAGGTTGGTTATCTCTATTTTGTTCAATCATTTCTACCTCATTGGTATGGTCCTCCAAAGTTAGTGCTTGAAGATGGGTTTGATAGTCATTCATAGATGTACCTATATCATCTTCATCTCTTCTTTCCAAGTAAATGTAAGATTCATCAAAACAAACATGAATGGTTTCCTCATCATATAAGGTTCTTTTTGTTATAAACTCTATAGGTCTTTTTGTTAGGAGAATAGCTAAGAGATATACCTATATCCAGTGTTCTATCAAATTTAAGTTAGTTATCACAAGTATTCAAGATAAGGTATTTCAATCCAAACACTTTAAAATATGCAATTTGAGGAGTTCTATATAAGAGAACTTCAAAAGGTGTTTTTCTTCAAAATGATCTATCTAAAAAGAATTCTATTCATCATAGCATGTGGTGTTTACGGCTTCGGTCCAAAAATATTTTTGAAGAAGAATTTTCACAAAACATAGATCTAGCCAATTTTTCCAAAGTTTAAAACTTTTCTTTCAATAACACCATTTTGTTGTGGGGGAGTTTTTGCAGCTAAAACAATTATATGAATTTCAATTTTCTTCACAAAATTTGTAAAGACTTGTTTCCAAGATTCTCTTCCATTGTCATTTCTAATGAAAATCAATTTGCACTCAAGGGAGGTTTGAACTTTACAAAAAAAACTTTACAAATTTATGAAATGCTTCATCCTTTTGTGATAAAAGAGTACCCAGGTGAATCTTGAAAATCATTAACAATAACATATGCATATCTCTTAGCGCCAAGACTAATGGCCCAAATAGATCCATATAAACAAGTCCAAGAGTTTTGAAGTTGAAACCATTTTCTTGGGTTTGAAAAATGCTTTTGTTTGTTTCCATATTGACAAGTATCTCAAAGACAATTTTTCTCAAAATGCATTTTTGGTAAACCTCTAACAAGTTCTTGAGAAGAAAATTTGTTTAGTAAATCCATGCAAACATGACCCAATCTTCCATGCTAAAGAAAATCATCATTATCATGAATGGCAAGACATTTAACCTTATTGGCAACAAGTTCATCAAGATATAGCACATATACAATCCCAACTCTATTTGTAACAAAATAGTTTTCTCACTTACACTATCAAGAGTGGTACATGTATCACATTGAAGTTCAACTTTTCATTCATTGTCACATAATTGACTAATGCTAAGAATGTTATATTTCAAATAAGCCAAACTTGTTTAACAAGAGGAGAGGAACCTTTACTAACATTGCTTATTCCAAGAATTCTTCCTTTCTTCTTGTCTCCAAAGGTAAAAAGATCCTCCATTTGTAGCTTGGGACTAGCTTATGAGTGAGGCATTTCCCCTCATATATCTTGAGCAATCACTATCAAGAAACCACTTAGTGGCACTTGATCTTGGAGGGAAGTGGACCTACAATAAACAAGAGGAAGTAACCTGTGGTACCCATATTTTCTTGGGTCCATAGGGGTTAGTAATGATTCCCTTTACTCTCCAAATGGTTTTAACACCATTTTCCAATTTCTTTTCACATAAAATCTAGTGGCCAGCCTATGTCTTCCACAATAAGTACAACAAGTATGAGACATTGAAGTAGAAGTAGCTCTAACAAAGAAGTTGTTATGGTTAGGCACATTGTTTACATAATTGTAACCAAGACCATATTTGACAAGAGGGGGTCTTTGAGCTCCATGAATTTTATCAAGATTGTCCCTTCTTTTTGTAAATTTTTCTATAAATGAAGTAAGGTCATCAACCTTCTTTTTCAAAGTCTCATGATCAATAAGCATTTTCTCAAGAGACAAAATCTTTTCACAAAGAATCTTATTTTCAAGGGACATGTTTTGTAAAGAGACATTTAAAACTTATTTTTCAATATTCAAGCATTCAATAGAATCAAGAAGCCTTTTATTTTCACAAAACAATTTTGAATTGTCATTTAACAATTCATTAACTTTCAATTTCATGTCCTTTTTTCTTTTCGAAAGCCTTTTTAATTGTCCATACATGTCAACAAGTAGATCCCTAGGATCATTAACATCATCAACCTCATCATTTAAAGCCATGAAGCATACATTGGCTCTCTCTTCCTCATGGGTGACTTGAAGTAGATTCCACATTTCATGAGCAATATCACACTCACTTACTTGGTTGTATTCATTCATGTTGAATGCACAACTCAAGATGTTAATTGCTTGGTAGTTTAAAGTTATCTTTCTTGAGTAGTTGCTCTCATCAAATTCCTCCACAGGCTTTAGTTCCCTTGTAATTCCATCAACTTTTATTCTCATAGGCACATAGGACCTTTCTCAATGATACTCCACAAATCAAAGTTAATAAAACAAATAAAAATTCTAATTTTAGATTTTCAAAATGTAAAATTAGAACCATCAAACAAAGGACGTCTATTTGTAGAGGAACTTTCCATATAAGGCAAATTTGATAAACCAGCCATATAATCTTTACTTCTAGGTTGTTAGACCTTAAAAAAAAGAACTTGCTCTGATACCAAATGAAAGACCTAAGGGGGGTGAATTAAGGTTTTGGCTAATTATCAAAATCTTTTCCTGTTTTGCAAATCCTTTGCCTTAATAAATCCTCTTCTTTAAATTCACAAACTCCAAGTTTATATGTGATTTAAAAGGAATGGTTGAGACAAGATGATCAAACAATAAAACTACGACCAATCAATCAACAATTGAAAACAAATTATAATAACAAAAGTATGTAAACAAGTAAAGATATAAAGCTCAAGTCAAGCAATTAATTGCATAAGAGGCTCACCCTTTAATGGATTTTACCACAACAACCTTTTTTCAATCCAATAAACAAGGTTCACCCTTATCACAAAGGCTTTTATGTCACTTGACAACCCAAACCAATCTAATTAAAGACTCGCCCTCACAAAGGGGTTTTATGTCACACGACAACCTTGATCAATCTAGTCAATGGCTCACCCTTCACAAGGGTTTATGTCTCTTGACAACCTTGTATCAACAAAGTACATAGATGAAGTATAGATTTAGATGTTGCCAACAAAAACTTGGTGGATGATTACAATGCTAGCACCACTTCACTTCGTGCCTTTGGAATCTTGAATTTCAACTCTTAAGCACAAGGCAATTTGAGAGCTTTTCAAATAATTTTGATGTAAAACAAGTTAGAGCTTCTTGGGCTTCAAAATATTGAAAACTACACAAAAGTTTGTGGTTTCTCTAGGGTTTAAAAATCAGCTCAAATGTTCAAAAAACGGCCAGTAACAACTACTAATAGTAAAATTCGGATGACTAAATTTGACCCTTCACGTATGAACTTGCATCTAACTTTTTCTTGAAGTTACTGTTCACTATTATTGTTAAAATTCGAACAATCAAATTTTTCCCTCTGCATCCAAATTGTGCTTCCAAATTTCCCTAGAAAAACAGCTGTTACTGTTACCAGTAAGAGTAGTAATGTTCACAGTAATAGTAGTTATTGTTTACAATGTAGGAAAAATTCGGACGATTGAATTTTTATCCTACATTCGAATTTTTAACTTTATCATAACATATTCAAATCAATTCAAACAAGTTGGAAAACATTCTACCCTCAAAGATAAGTCATTAAAGACCTTTTAAATGCAAAAATCATTGGTGAAAACTTGGTAATTCAAGTGAATTCAAAATCATTGAATGTTTAAAACCAAGTAACTAGAAATCAAGCACAATAATTTTAAAAACATTCTAGCATCAAGGATAAGTCAAGAATGATCTCTTAAGTGCAAAAACCGTTGATGAAAACTTGAAAATTTAAGTTCAAAACCATTGAAACTTTTCAAATCAAATTTTGTGCTTTCAAATGCAACTCAAAGATTTCAAGACTTAAGAGTGTAGGGTTTACAAAGTTTACCTATTAAGCACATGTAACATACATTTCATGTCTTCAAAGCCTTCAATCATCTTGAACAAACTCTTCAATCTTCAATCACTTTGACATATTTGAGTTGTTCTTGCACTGTAGCTTCAAGGCAATGAGACTTGTATACTTCTCAATTCAAAAATCCTATCACACAATAATCAAACACATTAGTCCATATCAAAGTAATCAACATTATTCTCTTAGAACTTTGCAATGATCAATGTTTGTCATTAATCAAAACAACATGATTTGCCCTTAGGGCTAACACCAGCAAAACTCCATATGCCTCATTCCTTACAAATTAATAGAAGACATAGCATTTGAGCATCGAGAATACTTCTAAGAGAGGTTTTAAAGATAGAAAAGGGTATAAAGCTCCCCCTTAGATTGTGCTCATATTTTAACAAGTTTAGACTTGAAGGTTTGAAGTCCAAATTTGAGTTTTCAAGTCTGAATTTAAAAATATGTAAGGAATGACTATATTTTTGACAAATGAGCTTTCTCAGAACTGTCCAAGCATGGTAAAAATTTTTGAAGGAAATTTTGCACAATTTGGACAACAATGAACACATTTTGGTGAGAAATTTTTATTGAGTCTGAATTGGACTGTATACATCCGAATTCAAGTCCAAATTTAAGTCCATGTTTGAAAAACTCACCATTCAAGATCAACTAAGCCTCACAAGTGTAAAAATATGCATGATACAATTTTGTCTACATTTGCGCTCACATGAAGAACGAGTCATATACAAGTCATTTCATATCTCCAACTTTAATTTCATTGAACAAATTTAACCAATAAACTCAATATTAACCTCATTTTGCATTCAAACTCACTTCCTCTTTTGTCATCAAGGAAATAAGGTGGGCATAGTAAGATAAGACAAAAGAGAAGCTCTCAACACGATTGATATCATCACTGAGCTTCAACTAAAAGAATTTCAACTGAAATACATGGTGGCTAGTTTGCAAGTAATGAAATGAAACATGCACTACAAGAAAATAGCAATTTTGAAATAAAAATTTGAAACCGCAAAAATTCTAATTTGAAACGGTTTCAATAGGTTTCAAATATCTTTTATTTTTTGATAAATTTTATGATCACTTTTTAGTTAGAAACTGATGTGAATCGATTTCACAGCGGTATCTAATCGATTTCAATAAAATCAATTACTAAATTATATGTTTTTATTGAATAAGAAATCGATTTCAAATCATTTTTTAAACTAATTTTTTTTTTTGATAAATTTTATGATATATTTTTAATTAGAAACCGATTAAAATCAGTTTTAACTTTTGATTTTAAAGCCGTTTCTAATGGGGTTCAAACAAAAGTCGGTTTCTAAATTAATTTTTCTATTTTTCTTATTGAATAAGAAATCGGTTTCTAAACTAAATATTTTTTTATTTTTTTATTGACTAAGAAATCTGTTTCTAAACCAAATAATTTTTATTTTGTGATAAATTTCGATTTCAAAATTCAATTTCTAAGCGGTTTCTAATCGATTTCAAAGAGAATGGATTGAGAATAACCGAGAGAGATGATAGAAAGGCCTACAACTTATGGAAATCAGTTTCTAAATCTTATACCCTAGATTGGTTTAAAATCGGTTGCAAAACTCTATTGCAGTTTTAAATCGGTTTCTAATATGATTGTTGGTCTCAAATCAGTTTCTAATTAGTTTTTAAAACCCAATATTTAATATTAAGATTTGTAGATTATAATTAAGGTTATGATTTGACATCCTACACTTTTGATGAATTTAAACGAGTTGTATAATATATTTATTATGTCCTATTTACAATTATCTATAGTTGAGTAAACAGTTGTATAATATATTTATTATGTCCTATTTATGTTTAAGATATATGTTAATCTATATATACTTATTTTTAATTATTATACAAATATAATCAAATATCATACAAGTGATTTATACTTAATACTCGTATAAGTATACAAGTATGTGAATCAGTAATTATATATCATTCTAATTTTTTTGTCTATATAAACACAATTACAAATTGTTATTAATTTTTAAACATACTTAATAAGTTATAACATGAGTTTATAACCTATTAAACAATTATAATACATATTATTAATTTAAAAATATAATATATACATATATAGCATAAATAAAATGATTGCATAAGAATATCGCAACTGGAAGGTTAGCTTGGTGGAGGAGCACATGCTACCCATACCAGCAACTAGGGTTTGAGTCATACAAGGGGTGATTTTCGTCCAAATTATTAGCACGTGCACACACGCACCCGCTTTGGCTCGCGGCCACATGTCAGGCCCATGCGAACTCATGCCTGATCTAGCCAGCTCGTGTTGGCTAGCCAGGTCGGGCTGGGTCAACCCAGTAATTTTTTTATTTATCTTATATTTTTAAAAATTAATTTCTAAATTCGGTTTCAAATCAGTTTCTAAATTTGGTTTCAATTCAATTTCAAATTGGTTCTAATGCGATTTCAAAGCCGATTGTTGTATTTGATTGAAAAGGTTGATTCTTGGGTCAATTTTGAAACCGACTATATTAAGTTTCAAATCAATTTCTAAATTCGGTTTCAAATTGGTTCCAACATGATTTTAAAAACTGGTATACTGGTTCTTGTATTTTGTTAGCCCTAAGGGCAAATTATGTAGTTTTGATTAATGACAAATATTGATGAGGACTAAAATGTTTGGTTATTGTATGATAGGTTCTGTAATTTGAGAAGTATGAAGTCTCATTGCTTTGAAGCAAAGGTTCAAGAACAACTTCCTTTAAGCAAGTATTTGAAGTTTGAAGAATGTTGTTCTAAAGATGATCAAAAGGCATTGAAGACTTGAAGTGTAGAGTGCAATTAATGTTTAGGTAAATTTCTATGTAAACTCTACACTTGCATGTCTTGGTCGTCATTGAATGCATAAGAGAGCATAAAAATAATCTTATGATCTTAAAAAGCTTTGAATGAATCTTTTTTATAAGATATGTTTGTAAACCTCATATGTTCATGTTTTTCAAGCTTAAATATAGTTAAAAACTTTTTCTATATATATCAAATGTTTTTCAAACTCATTGAAGTTATATCTCAAATGATTTTACAAAGTTTGAAAATACTTTCAAAAAATTCGGTCGTCCGAATTTTGTAGCAAAAGTTTGCTACTATTCTTCCAAAGAAATTCGGAAGAAGATTCGACGCAACTAAAAAAATTCGGTCGTCCGAATTTTTGGCCTTCAAAGATGGTCACTGTTCTTCCGAGAAATTCGGAAGAAGATTCGGACGCAGACCATAAAAATTCGGTCGTCCAATTTTTGGCCTTCAAAGATGGTCAACTGCTCTTCCGTAAAAATTCGGAAGAAGATTTGGACGCAACAAAAAATTCGGTCGTCCGAATTTTTGTTCTCAGCATGGTTACTATTCATCCAGAGAAATTCGGACGAAGATTCGGACGCAGCCAAGAAATTCGGTCGTCCGAATTTTCTGAAACTAGCCGTTACTAGCCGTTTTATGAACGTTTTAACAGATTTTCAAATTCTATAAAAGCCATAAACATGCAAATTTTTGTATCTCTTGAAATCTTAAAAACTCCAAGCATTCAAAAGCATTTAGCAAACATTTCTTAAGCTCTCTTATGTCTTGTGCATTCAATTGATCCATCCAAAGACATCAAAGTGTGAAGGTGCAAATTTGTGTAATATCTACCATCAAGTGGTAACTTCCACACATTCTTCTTTACTTATTCAATTGTGTTGATCTACTAGCTCTAGCAAGGTTATCTTGATAACATAAAACCCTTTAGATAAGGGTGATCCTTGAAGTTGTGATTCAAGGTTGTTTGAGATATAAAACCATAGGTTGGTGAGCCTTGTATTGTAAGAAATTACTAGAAGAGGTTGTGAGTGTAAAACCAAAGTGTGGTGAACCTCTCTTGTAATTTGTAAACCTGAGCAATTAGTAGATTTGTTGAAATCCTTAAGTGTGAGCTTAAGGTAGTGGATGTAGATCTTGAGGATCGAACCACTATAAATTGTTTGAGTTCTTTGCTATTGCTTTCATTATTTTCTTGCTATCAATTATCTATAATTAGCTTACATAACTTGTTTTTGGTCTAAACGCATAAAAGGTTTAAGTTTGCGAAAATTAGCTAAATACCTAATTCACCCCCTCCCCCCTCTTAGGTATTTCAATTAGTATCAGAGCCAGAACTTCTGTGTGTGGCTTAACAACCTAGAAGACAAAGATCCTGTTAGCCCTAAGGGCAAATCATGTAGTTATGATTAGTTTTGATTAATGACAAATATTGATGAGGACTAATATGCTTGTATGTTGTGATAGGATTTTTGGATTGAGAAGGAAGCAAGTCTCATTGCCTTGGAGCTAGCAATGCATGAACAACTCAAATATGTCAAAGTGATTAAAGATTGAAGAGTTTGTTCAAGATTAATGAAGGCTTTGAAGACATGAAGTGTAGGTGACATGTGGTTAATAGGTAAATATTGTAAACCCTACACTCTTAAGTCTTGGAATCTATGAGTTGCAATTGAGAGCACAAAACTTGATTTAAATGGTTTCAATGGTTTTGAAATTACCTAAATTATCAAGTTTTCATAAATGATTTTTGCACATAAAAGATCTTTAATGACTTATCTTTAAGGCTAGAATGTTTTCCAACTTGTTTGAATGGATTTGAACATGTTTTGACAAAGTTTGAAAAATTCGGATGCAAGATTCGGACGTGAGTCCAAAAAATTCGATCGTCCGAATTTTTGTAGCAAAAGTTTGCTACTATTCTTCCGGAGAAACTCGGAAGAAGATTCGGACGCAGCCAAAAAAATTCGGTCGTCCGAATTTTGGCCTTCAAAGCATGGTCACTCGTTCTTCCGGGAGAAATTCGAAAGAAGATTCGGACGCAGCGAGAAAAAATTCGGTCGTCCGAAAAAATTTCGGACGCGAAATTCGGTCATCCGAATTTTCTGAAACTAGCCGTTACTAGCCGTTGTATAGCCGTTTGAACTGATTTTTGAATTCTATAAAAGCCATAAACTCCAGATTTTTTAGTAGAACTTTGAACAAAAGAAATCCTTGAAGCTCTAACTTGTTTTACATCAAAATTATATCAAAAGCTCTCAAATTGCCTTGTGCTCAAAGATTGAAATTCAAGATTCCAAAGGCAAGAAGTGAAGTGGTGCTAGCAATTGTATTCATCCACCAAGAAGTGTTGGTAACATTCAAATTCTCTCTTTATAATTGTTGTGATTGATACAAGGTTGTCAAGAGACATAAAACCCTTGTGGAGGGTGAGCCATAGACTAGATTAATCAAGGTTGTTTGTGTAAAACCCATTGGTGAAGGTGAGCCTTGGATTAGATTGGTCTAGGTTATCTAGTGACATAAAACTCTTAGTGATAAGAGTGAACCTTGTTTATTATATTGAAAAGAGGTTGTTGTGGTAAAACCCATTGAAGGGTGAGCCTCTTGTGTAATTGCTTGGATTAAGCTCATAGTGAATTGGTTGAAATCCTTGAGTGTGGACTCAAGGTAGTGGATGTAGATCTTAGAGAGATCGAACCACTATAAATCGTGTGTTCAATTCTTTATCGCTTTTCTTGTTTACATACTTGTGTTATTATTATTTGTTCATAGTTGGTGATTGATTGGTTGTGAGATTATAATTTTATAATCTTGTCTTAACCATCAAATCACATATAAACTTGAAGTTTGTGATTTTAAAGAAGAGCTTTTATTAAGGCAAAGGATTTGCAAAAAGAGAAAAGATTTTCGATAATTAGCCAAAGACCTAATTCACCCCCCCTCTTAGGTCTTTCAATTGGTATCAGAGCAGGGTCTTCTTTTTAAGGTTTAACAACCTAGAAGTAAAGATCATATGGCTAGTTTATCAAATTTGCCTTATATGGAAGGTTTCTCCACAAATAGACCACCTTTGTTTGATGGAACAAATTACACATTTTGGAAATCTAGAGTTAAGATATATATTTGTTCTATTAACTTTGATTTGTGGAATATTGTTGAGAAAGGTCCTTACATACCAATGAAAGTGAGAATTGATGGAGTTACTAAAGAGCCAAAGTCTATGGACGAATTTGATGAGGGTGACTCAAAGAAGATGACAATGAATTACCAAGCCATGAATATCTTGAGTTGTGCACTGGATATGATTGTGTACGATCAAGTGAGTGAATGCGACACCGCTCATGATATGTGGAAACTACTTCAAGCTACTTATGAAGAAGAAAGAGTAGATGTATGCTTTATGGCAATAAATGATGAGGTACAATCCACTCCTTCTACCTCTACTTATAGTGATGATGATATTGATAATATTGATGATCCTAGTGAATTACTTGTTGAGATGTATGGAGAATTAAAAAAAGGCTTCAAAAAGGAATAAGGAAATGAAAATCAAAATTAATGATTTATTGAATGAGAATTCAAAATTATTTTGTGAAAATAAAAAAGCTTCTTGATTCTATTGAATGCTTGAATATTGAAAAAGAAGTTTTGAATGTTTCTTTACATAACATATCTCTTGAAAATAAATCTCTTTGTACAAAAGTTTCTTCTCTTGAAAAAAATGCTTAGTGATCATGAAATTTTGAAAAAGAAAGTTGATGATCTTACATTATGTGTTGAAGAATTTACAAATGGAAGAGACAATCTTGACAAACTACTTGGATCTCAAAGATCTTCTCTTGTCAAAAATAGTCTTGGTTACAATTATGTCAATAATGTGCCTAAACATAACAACTTCTTTGTTAGAGCTACTTCTACTTCCATGTCTCATACTTGTTGTACTTATTGTGGAAAACATGGACATAAAGTCACCAAATGTTATGTTAAAAGAAAAGTAGATAATGGTGTAAAAACCATTTGGAGAGTTAAGAGAATTATTACTAACCCTCACGGACCCAAGAAAGTATGGGTACCAAAGGATACTTCCTCTCCTTTATTGCAGGTACACTTTAATTCAAACTCAAGCACCACTAAGCGGTACATTGATGATGTTGGCTTAAAGAATAACAGAAAACATCTCATTCATAATCAAGGTCAAAGCAACAGATGAAGAATTTGTTTTTGAGACAAGAAGAAAGGAAGAACTCTTGGAGTAACCAATGTTGGTAAAGGTTCCTCTCTTCTTTTTAAACAAATGTGGCTTATTGCTGATTTGAACTTTAACTTGCTTAGTATTAGCCAATTGTGTGACAATGGATAAGAAGTTAAATGCCAACATATGAAGTTTTAGTTGAGCATTCTTTGTTGTTAAGATTTAAAGATTTGCCAACCATGACTTACCAATTGCTTCTATGAAATTGATTAGATAACATTGATAATGTGGAATTAAATTCATTGTTGATATGTTCTTGAAGTTGACTATATGTCATGATAAGATGAATAAAATAGCCATGATTGACTATCTATGCATTTGGTTTACCAAAATCATCTTCTTAAAACTCTACAAAAAGGGTTTGGATGTAGACCATAAATTCGGTCGTCCGAATTTATATGACAATATGACATTTTGTGATTTTGATCAATTACTTGCAAAATATTTCATTATGTGTTTTATCTTGATAAGCTTGAATGTCTTGTAGCTTATGATAATGATGGATTTTCTTGGCATAGAAGATTAGGTCACTTAAGCATGGATTTGTTGAGCAAACTTTCCTCTCAAGATTTAGTTGGAGGATTGCTAAAAATATGTTTTGAGAAATTTATCTTTGAGATACTTGTCAATATGGAAAACAAACAAAAGAATCTTTCAAACACATGAAAGTGCATTTAGATCTCAAAACATCTTGAGCATGTTCATACGGATTGTTTTGGACTTATGAGGAACTCTAGTATTGATGACTTGAATTATGCCTTACTAGTAGTTGATGATTTCTCAATATTCACTTTAGCATTCTTCTTTGCTCAAAAAGATGAAGTGTTAAATAAGTTTGAAAAACTACTCAAAAAGATCAAACCTCCCTTGAGTGCAATTGATCTCTATTACAAGTGTCAATGGGAGAATTTTACAACAAAGTTTTTACAAAATTTGCTTTGAAAATTAAATTTCATATAATTGTTTCAACTGCAAAAACTTCACAATAAAATGGTGTTATTGAAAGAAAATTTTAAACTTTGCAGAAATTGGCTAGGTCTATGCTTTGTGAAAATTCTTCTTCAAAAATATTTTTGGGCCAAAGCCTTAAACACCACATGCTATGATAAATAGAATTCTTTTAAGATCATTTTGAAGAAAAACATCTTCTGATTTCTTTTTTATAGAATGCCTCAAGTTGCATATTTTAAAATATTTGGTTATAAATGTCTTATCTTAAATTATTGTGACAACTTACTTAAATTTGGTAGAAAAATGGATATTGATATATCTTAGCTATTCTTCTTACGAAAAGGCATATAGAATTTACAATAAAAAGAACCTTACATGATGAAGAAACCATTCATGTTTGTTTTGATGAATCTTACATTTGCTTGGAAAGAAGAGATGAAGATGATGTAGGTACATCAATGAATGACTATCAAATCCATCTTCAAGCACCAACTTTGGAGAATCATACCAATGAGGAAGAGATGATTAAGCAAGAACAAGATAACCAACCTAGTGGTGACCAAAAGCTCTCAAAGAACTTAAGATATCCAAGAGGGCACCCTAAGGAGCAAATCATTGGTGATATCTCCCAAGGAGTAAAAAATAAGGCGGTATTTTATCAATAACTTTATTCTTTTATTTCATATGAGCCTAAAAGTATTGATGATGCCTTGTGTGATGATTTTTGGATTATTGCTATGCAAGAGGAATTAAATAAATTTGAAAGATACAATATTTTGGATATTCCTAAATCTCATGATCATTCCATTATTGGAACTAAATGGTTTTTTAGAAATAAACTTATTGAATCCGGAGAAGTTGCTAGAAACAAGGCTAGACTTATTGCCTAAGGATTCAATCAAGAAGAATGAATTGATTATGATGAAACCTTCGTTCCGAATGAAGACGTGAGTCCATAAGAATGCTTTTGACTTGTACTTGCTTTAAGTTATTTCAAATGAATGTCAAAAGTGATTTTCTAAATGGTTTTATTGAGGAAGTGATTTATGTGGAATAATCACCCAGTTTTGCTCATGAAAAGTTTCCTACCATATTTTCATACTATCCAAAGTCTTTTATGGTTTAAAACCAGCTCCTAGAATTTAGTGTGAAAGATTGAGTAGTTTCCTTCTTTCAAAAGGATTTTCAAGAGGAAAACTGAAATTACTCTTTTTATAAAATCCTCATGCAACAATGATCTATAACTTGTCCAAATATATGATACAATTTTTTGTGCTTCTAATACTTCACTTTGTGATGTGTTTTCCAAGTTAATGAAAAGTAAATTTGAAATGAGCATGATAGGAAAACTTAATTTCTTTCTTGGCCCACAAATCAAGCAAACCAAGGATGGAACTTTCATGAATCAAGTTAAGGTATAAGCACTTCCATAAGTTTATCAACCATGCTTGACAAGAATAAAAAGGTTTCATAGGAATAGTCAACTCTATTTGATAGCAAGTAGAAACAATATTATATTTGTCATGTGCTTGTGTGCTAGATTTCATCTTATCCTATAGAATCTCATTTGATTGTGGTTAAACATATTCTCTATTACCTTATTAATACTCTAAGTGATTATGGTCTATATTTCAAATGTGTGGCTATATTATGTGATAACACTAATGCAATAGATTTGACCATCATACTATTCAACAAACTAGGACAAAGCATATAGAGATCAAATTTCATCTCATTAGATATAATTCTACTAAGGATAATACTTATTTAAAGCATGTTTGCATTCATTGATATCGTTACTAAGTCATTGGCCGAAGAAAGGTTTGACCAATCTTATAAGAAGCTTAGGGATTTCAAAATTCAATAACTAACGAGTATATTCAAGTGTGTAGCTCCAGGTGAGGACAAAGAAGCCTAGCATGAGAAAAGGAAAGGGAAAAGCCAAAGATATAGAAGGAGGACTAGTAACCAACGAACCAAGGAAGGTTTATGTTTCTCAAATCATGTCATGGATGGATAGATTTGTCATAGTGGAGGCTGCTACTGAATTTGATGATTGGACAAAAAGGATCCATAAGACAAATCCAAGCCACAAGGAGGATGTCATCAAACTATCTGAAATGGGTAATATACTCTCTTTTTTAAATAAGATGAGCTGGACTAGTTTGCTTGTGTTTGATGCTATTACCTTACTTAGTTTATGGAGTTTAAGCAAATAGTATGGAAGAAAGAGGTGAGCGAGTTGGTGATAAATCTATTCAGTGGTATTCTTTAAGAATATCACAAGTTGATTTTGGATATTGATAATGCATTGCTCAATAGAATTCGTGGTGTTGAGAATGTTGGGTTTAGGCATTATTCTTCCGGGGGACATTGTTTTATAAGTGAGTTATACTCATATGAAAGAATTGAGAATGCTAATATAAATGAAGAAGCCTCAAGACTAGAAAGGAGAGAGAGATAAAAGCTTTTTGATGGTTAAAAATATATATATATTTTTTGGAATCACATGCTTATTGCCTTGATTATAGCATACTTTGGGCACAAATCTTCTGTTGATTATATGTATGCTGTAATTATGCTAGCCATGCATAAAAAAATATATATATGAATTTTTAGATATATATAGTGCTAAAGAATATAATGGAGCAAGAAGAACAGAAAAATTATTCTCGAAAACAAAATAAACTTGAATAAACTATCCAATATGGGTAATGTTCTATCTCTATTTTATGATATTGATTGGAGCAATTTAATAGTAGTTGATGAAGAATTTTATACTGCCATTATATATGATTTTCATGCAAATATTAAAGAAGAAAGAATTGAACATGAGGGGAATAATGTAGTTCAATTGTATTCCTCTAGAGTATATCAAGTGGATTTTGAGTTCAATAATGCCTTAGTAAACATAATTTGTGAGGTAGATGATAATGAGACAAGGTATTACTCATTGGGACAGCATTGCTTTATTCATGGATTGTTCACAAATGAAAGATTTGAAGAAGCTTTCACAAATGGTAGACAATTTAGGTCAATTAGGGAAAAGAAAATCAAAGCCTTTGATGCTAGAGGAAGGGTTATGCATCACATGACTACTACTATGCATTTGGTGATTATGCTTGCCTTGCATGAGCATAGAAGACTAAAATTTGGATTCATGGCGTTGAAGCATATGATTAGTGCAAGAAAACCAGCCAACGAAGCCTTACCGTATGGGATACTATTAACAAGAAAGGAAAACCAAAATGAGGCATGAGTTATCTAGTAAGGGGGAGCAACCTTCCACAAAAGAAGACTATTTGACGAGGTACCCTCTATTGAAGAAAAAAATTTTGAAGGTAATAATCTCACTAGAAGTGATACCATAGTTGCCAAGGTGTTTCAAGAGACATTGAGCAACTATGTAAAGAAAATGAAGGAGATGGACAAATTCTTTGAGTCCTTTGCTCTAACAATTCTTGGCAAATTTGATGATTTAGAAACTAGAGTAAAAAAATATGGAAGGAGATGGCAACAATAAGGATGATAGTAATGACAGTGAAAATTGAGATGGCTATCAATTTGTTGCTAAAGAAGAAGACTAAGATGAAGGAAAAGGCAGTGAAGCACTCCAAGCAAAAGAAGAGCATGAGAATGAAGAACAAAGAACTAAAGCCCAAGAGAACAAGCAAGAAGAAGGAGGTGAAGGGAGTCAACAAAAGAAGGGCCCCATCATATATAGATCAAGGAAACATTTCCATCACAACAAACAAATTTGGAAGTGAAGACCATGCAGCATATCCAAGACTAAGCCTTTCTATCCCTAAACTCTATTTTGTTGCTTATTTTAGTTTATGCCTTGATGCACATGTTATGCTTTGACATTGAAATTTACTTGTGTCTTTCTAGTCATTATAATGTTTTGAAGCTCAATATATGAAAGCTTTATGATAAGAGCTTCTTTTGTTTCACTTTTGTTGTCCAAGTACTCTTACCCCACCTTTGATTGATGACAAAAGGGGGAGAAGAAAATGTGATGACAAAATGTGTGAAAATGTGAAATAGCAGTGGAATTCCTCATGCATGAAGAGAAAATGTGTGAATTTTCTGAAAGTCCATGCATATATCAAGGGGGAGAAAGAATGACTACAAATTGTGCTATGTGCTTGCTGTAAATGTGTTGTGTGTTGTGTATATGTTGATGTGCAATATGTAATGAATAATGTGAAAATATTTGGCTGCATTTCTGCATTTGAATTTAAATTGAAAGTGTTATAATATGTGAGGTTTTAGTTGTTTTCTTAGATTTTGGAATATGGTTAAGTTGAGATTGAAATCTTGAACTTGGTTCTTAACTTGACCTATGATTTTGAATTACTTCAAGAAAACAATTGAATGCATGAATTTTGTGATTTTGCAAAGCTAAACTGAATGCTATAGTGGACATACATATTTGAGTACTTCTATAGTTCATTTGGAAATGCAAAATCACCTTTTCAACTTGTTTCCAAAAATTTGGACTTGAAATTCGGATGCAGACCAAAAATTCGGACGCATCATGATCTTCTTGTCAAAAATGTCTTTTCTGTTGTTCAAATTGTTTGAAAACTGTTTTAATCCTTCCTATCATATTTGAACAATCTTAGAAAAGCTTATTTTCAAAAATTAAAGTTGTTATCTCACATATTTTACATTTGGATTTGAAATCTTAAAATTCGGATGCATGATTCACAATTCGGATGCATGTTTCAAAAATTCGGATGCATCCATATTTTGTTGCCAAAATGTGCTCTTTTGTTGTTCAAATTGATCCAAATATGTTTTAATCTCTTCCATTATGTTTGAACAACCTTAGGAACACTTTATTTCACTTCAAACATTCATTATATTGCATTTATTGCAGTTTGGACTCAAGATCAAAAAAATTCGGATGCAAGGTTTAAAAAATTCGGATGCATGTTCAGAAATTCGGATGCATCCATATTTTGTTACCAAAATGTGCTCTTTTATTTTTCAAATTGATTCAAACATGTTTCAATCTCTTTTACTATGTTTGAACAATCTTAGGAAAGCTTATTTTCAAAAATTGAAGCTTTCATTTCACTTATTTTATAGTTCGGACTTGATATGTCAAAATTCAGATGCATAGTATCTCATGTCCAAACTTGTTGAAAAATGAGCACAATCTAAGGGGGAGCATTGTTAAACTTTTACAACCTTTAAAACCTCTCTTAGAAGTTTTCTAAATACTTAAATGCTATATCTTCTATATGTTGTTGGAAGGAAGGAGGCAAATGGAGGTTGGTTGGGTCATAGGCTCATATTGAGCCTTTTGTATGTCAATGTGCTAAATTGGTTATTTTCTATCATTGACATCAATACTTCTTTGTACTACATTGTTTAAATCTATCACATTTTGCATCAAAGTTTGTCATCATCAAAAAGGGGGAGATTGTTAGCCCTAAGGGCAAATCATGTAGTTATGATTAGCTTTGATTAATGACAAATATTGATGAGGACTAATATGCTTGTATGTTGTGATAGGATTTTTGGATTGAGAAGGAAGCAAGTCTCATTGCCTTGGAGCTAGCAATGCATGAACAACTCAAATATGTCAAAGTGATTAAAGATTGAAGAGTTTGTTCAAGATTAATGAAGGCTTTGAAGACATGAAGTGTAGGTGACATGTGGTTAATAGGTAAATATTGTAAACCCTACACTCTTAAGTCTTGGAATCTATGAGTTGCAATTGAGAGCACAAAACTTGATTTAAATGGTTTCAATGGTTTTGAAATTACCTAAATTATCAAGTTTTCATAAATGGTTTTTGCACATAAAAGATCTTTAATGACTTATCTTTAAGGCTAGAATGTTTTCCAACTTGTTTGAATTGATTTGAACATGTTTTGACAAAGTTTGAAAAATTCGGATGCAAGATTCGGACGCAGTCCAAAAATTCGGTCGTCCGAATTTTGTAGCAAAAGTTTGCTACTATTCTTCCAGAGAAATTCGGAAGAAGATTCGGACGCAGCCAAAAAATTCGGTCGTCCGAATTTTGGCCTTCAGCATGGTCACTGTTCTTCCAGAGAAATTCGGAAGAAGATTCGGACGCAGCAAAAAAATTCGGTCGTCCGAAAAATTCGGACGCAGAATTCGGTCATCCGAATTTTCTGAAACTAGCCGTTACTAGCCGTTGTATAGCCGTTTGAACTGATTTTTGAATTCTATAAAAGCCATAAACTCCAGATTTTTTAGTAGAACTTTGAACAAAAGAAATCCTTGAAGCTCTAACTTGTTTTACATCAAAATTATATCAAAAGCTCTCAAATTGCCTTGTGCTCAAAGATTGAAATTCAAGATTCCAAAGGCAAGAAGTGAAGTGGTGCTAGCAATTGTATTCATCCACCAAGAAGTGTTGGTAACATTCAAATTCTCTCTTTATAATTGTTGTGATTGATACAAGGTTGTCAAGAGACATAAAACCCTTGTGGAGGGTGAGCCATAGACTAGATTAATCAAGGTTGTTTGTGTAAAACCCATTGGTGAGGGTGATCCTTGGATTAGATTGGTCTAGGTTGTCTAGTGACATAAAACTCTTAGTGATAAGAGTGAACCTTGTTTATTATATTGAAAAGAGGTTGTTGTGGTAAAACCCATTGAAGGGTGTGCCTCTTGTGTAATTGCTTGGATTAAGCTCATAGTGAATTGGTTGAAATCCTTGAGTGTGGACTCAAGGTAGTGGATGTAGATCTTAGAGAGATCGAACCACTATAAATCGTGTGTTCAATTCTTTATCGCTTTTCTTGTTTACATACTTGTGTTATTATTATTTGTTCATAGTTGGTGATTGATTGGTTGTGAGATTATAATTTTATAATCTTGTCTTAACCATCAAATCACATATAAACTTGAAGTTTGTGATTTTAAAGAAGAGCTTTTATTAAGGCAAAGGATTTGCAAAAAGAGAAAAGATTTTCGATAATTAGCCAAAGACCTAATTCACCCCCCCTCTTAGGTCTTTCAGATCCTATGGCTAATATGTCAAACCTACCTTACCTAGAAGGATCTTCCACAAATAGACCACCTTTGTTTAATGGAACAAATTACACTTTCTGGAAATCTAGAGTTAAAATTTATATTTGTTCTATTAATTTTGATTTGTGGAACATAATTGAGAAAGGTCCTTATGTCCCAATGAAAATGAGTTCTGATGGAATAACCTCAGTACCCAAATCCACTGATGAATTTGATGAGCATGATTCTAAGAAAATGACTTTAAATTATCAAGCCATGAATATATTAAGTTGTGCTTTAGATGTAACTGAATACAATAGAGTTAGTGGATGTGATTCTGCTCATGAAATGTGGAGATTACTTCAAATCACACATGAAGGTACTAATCAAGTTAAAGAATCTAAACTTGCCATGCTAGTTAGAGATTATGAACTGTTTACCATGAAACAAGGTGAAAATATTAGTGATATGTTTACAAGATTTACTAACATTTTCAATGGCTTAAAAGCTTATGGTAAAAGCTATACTATGGGAGAGCAAAACAGAAAGATTTTAGATGCTCTACCAAAATCCTGGCAGCCTAAAACACTTGCCATTGAGGAATCCAAGGATTTGAAGACTCTTCCACTTGAAGAGCTCATTGGATCTCTACTGACTCATGAAATGAAGATGAAACGGCTAAATGACAAGGAGGATGAAGAAAAGGGAAGAAAAGGAGTAGTGCTTAATGCCTCAAACAACTTGAGTGAACAAGAACAATCTTCAAGTGAAGAAGAAGGAGGAAACAGTGGAGAAGAAGAAATTGCAATGGCAGTGAGGAAATTCAAGAGATTCTACAAAAAGGAATTTCTCAAGAAAGGAAGAAAGCCAGTCAAGAAGAGTGGACAATCTTCATCATATAAACCTCAATGCTTTGAATGCAAGAGTACTGAGCATAGTTGGTGATTGAAAGAAAGGCCAACATATGCTTCATGGCCATTGATGATGAGGTACAATCTTCACCCTCTATCTCAAATATATATGATGATGATATTGATTCCAGTGATCTTATTGTTGAGTTATATGAAGAATTAAAAAAGGCTTCAAAAAGAAATAAGGAAATGAAACTCAAAATAAATAATTTATCTAATGAAAATTCAAAATTATGTGTTGAAAATGGAAAACTTCTTGAAACCATTAGTTGCATTGCTATTGAAAAAGAAGTTTTGAATACAACTATAAAAAACATATCTTTTGAAAACAAAAAGCTTTGCACTAGAATTATTTCTCTTGAGTCAATGATAAAAGATCATGAACTTCTAAAAAGGAGAGTTAATGTTCTAACTTTATGCATTGAGAGATTTACAAATGGAAGGGAAAATTTGAATAAATTACTTGGTTATCAAAGACCTTCATTTGTAAAACATGGTCTTGGTTTTACTCATGATTATTCTGCTCCAAAACAGAGAAAATCTTTTGTTAAAGAATCTTATCATTCTAGATCACATATTTGCTGCACTTATTGTGGTAAACATGGACACAAGGTTTCTAGATGTTTTGTCAAAAGAAAAGTAGAAAGTGGTGTTAAAACCATTTGGAAGGTCAAAGAAACTTTTACTAACCCCCTTGGACCCAAGAAAATATGGGTACCAAAAATCACCCTTTCAAATTTGATATAGGTACAATTTGCCTCAAGATCAAGTGCCACAAAATGGTTCCTTGACAAAGTGGATGCTCAAGGCACATGACGGGAAATGCATCACTTGTTAGTGAACTTCAAACTACAAGTGAAGGTTTTGTCACATTTGGAGATAAGAAGAAAGGAAAAATACTTGGAATAGGTAACATTGATAAAGGTTCTTTCCCTCTTATCAAGAAAGTATTACTTATTGAAGATTTAAAATATAATTTACTGAGTATTAGTCAATTATGTGATAATGGATGCAAAGTAGAGTTTAAATGTGATACTTGTACTATTCTTGATAATGCAAGTAACAAAACTATCTTTGTTGCTAAAAGAGTTGGTAATGTATATGTGTTGTATCTTGATGAGCTTATTACAAATGATATTAAATGTCTTGCCATTCATGACAATGATGGATTTTTATGGCATAGAAGATTAGGACATGTAAGCATGGATTTATTAAACAAACTTTCTACACAAGAGCTAGTAAGAGGATTACCTAAATTGCATTTTGATAAAACTCGCCTCTCGTGATGCTTGTCAATATGGAAAACAATCAAAGACATCATTTAAACCAAAGAAAATGGTTTCTACCTCAAAACCTCTTGAACTAGTTCACATGGATTTATTTGGACCTATGAGGACTACTAGTCTTGGTGGTAAAAGCTATGCTTATGTGATTGTTGATGATTTTTCAAGATTTACATGGGTAATCTTCTTAGCACAAAAAGATGAAACATTTCATGAATTTTCAAAACTCTTCAAAAAGGTTCAAACCTCTCTTGATTGCAAACTGATGTCTATTAGAAGTGATAATGGAAGAGAATTTTGTAACCAAGACTTTACAAAATTTTTGTGATGAATATGGTATTACTCAAAATTTTTCAGCTGCTAAAACACCTCAACAAAATGGTGTTGTTGAAAGGAAAAACAGAACCTTACAAGAAATGGCTAGATCAATGCTTTGTGAAAACTCTTTACCAAAGTACTTTTTAGATGAAAGTCGTTAATACAGACTTGTTATATCATGAACGAGTTTTACTAAGACCTTTTATAAGAAAAAACACCTTTTGAACTCTTATTTGACAAAACTCCATCAATTGTCTATTTCAAAGTTTTTGGTTGTAAATGCTTCATTTTAAACACTAGCAACTATCTTGGTAAGTTTGATAGAAAAATCGGATGAAGGAATTTTTCTTGGTTATTCATCAAATAAAAAGGCATATAGAGTCTATAATAAAAAGAACATTGTGTGTTGAAGAAACTATTCATGTAACCTTTGATGAATCTAACATTTATCTTCAAAGAGGAAATGAAGATGACATAGGCACATCAATGGTTGAAAATCATACTCAACACCAAGCACCCACAATGGAAGATCATGCCAAAGAAGAAGAAATAATGGAGCAAGAACAAGATGGTCAATCAAGCAATAATCAAGAACTTCCAAAGGATATCACATATGCAAAAGGTCATCCTAAGGAGCAAATCATTGGTGATGTCTCCCAAGGGGTAAAAACAAGGCGGTACTTTATTGATAACTTCGCTCTTTTATCTCATATTGAACCAAAAAATATTGATGATGCATTGTGTGATAATTTCTGGATTATTGCTATGGAAGAAGAGCTAAATCAATTTGAAAGAAATAAAGTTTGGTCTCTTGTTCCTAGACCTCATGATCATTCTGTTATTGGTACAAAGTGGGTTTTTAGAAATAAGTTAAATGAACTAGGAGTAGTAGTTAGAAATAAAACTAGACTTGTTGCTCAAGGTTTCAACCAAGAAGAAGGCATTGACTATGATGAGACCTTTGCTCCATTAGCCAGATTAGAATCTATAAGAATACTTTTGGCATTTGCTTGCTTTAAAGGATTTAAACTTTTTCAAATGGATGTTAAAAGTGCTTTCCTAAATGGTTTTATTGAAGAAGAGGTGTATGTAGAACAACCTCCTGGTTTTATTCATGAAAAATTTCCAAATTATGTGTATAAACTAACCAAAGCTCTATATGGACTGAAACAAGCTCCAAGATCTTGGTATGAAAGATTAAGTGGTTTTCTTCTCTCAAAAGGTTTTACTAAAGGAAAAGTAGACACAACTCTTTTTATTAAAACATCTTCTAAAAATGATATTTTGCTTGTACAAATCTATGTTGATGATATTATTTTTGGTTCTACTAATATTTCTCTTTGTGAAGAGTTTGCTAAAACTATGCAAAATGAATTTGAGATGAGCATGATGGGAGAACTAAGTTTCTTTCTTGGACTACAAATTAAGCAAACCAAGGATGGAGTCTTCATCAATCAAGAAAAATATACTAAGGAGCTATTGAAAAGATTTGGAATGAATCAAGCAAAAGGAATAAGTACTCTATGAGTTCATCAACTAAACTTGACAAAGATGAGAAAGGTAAAAGTATTGATGAGAAATTGTATAGAGGTATGATTGGAAGTTTACTCTATCTCACTTTGCTAGTAGACCGGATATTATGTTTGTCTGTTTGCTTGTGTGCTAGATTCCAATCATGTCCTAAAGAATCTCATCTAATTTACATCAAACGAATATTTCGTTATTTGATTGATACACATGACTATAGTCTTTGGTTTTCTAAAACTTCATCTTTTGAACTTATTGGATATTCGATGCTCGACTATCTTTGGATGCAAAGTTGAGCGTAAAAGTACAAGTGGTCATTGTCAATTTCTTGGTAGTTGTCTAGTGTCTTGGTTTAAAGCAGGGCTTGTGTATCTTTATCCACAGTGAAGGCTGAATACATAGTCTGCAGGAAGTTGTTGTGCACAATTATTATGGATGCAACATACTTTGCTTGATTATGGCCTTAAATTTAAGTGTGTGCCTATACTATGTGATAATACTAGTGCTATCAATTTGAGCATTAATCCCATTCAACATTCTAGGACCAAGCATATAGAGATAAAACATCATTTCATTCGTGATCATGTGATTAAGAAAGATATATGCTTAGAACATGTAAACACAAATGATCAAATTGCTGACATATTTACAAAGCCTTTGGCTGAGGAAAGGTTTAATCACCTAAGAAGACTCTTAGGAATTTCAAAATTCAATGACTAATGTGTGTATTAATGTTGTGATGAAAACAGAGATTTATTGATCAAAAATTCGGACGCAGGACAGAAAATTCGATCGACCGAATTTTCTGAATCAAAGAGACAGAAACTTTCGACCGAAAATTCGGACGCAGACCTAAAATTCGATCGTCCGAATTTTGCGGATGCATCTATTTAAATGAAAATCGAACGATTTCTTCCAAACATTACAACTTCCGAATTTTAAATCCTTTCAAAACCTCTCATACCCATTCGCGTCCGAATCAAAATCTCTTCAAATCCACACACTCTCATCCCGATTTGCGTCCATTTTTAAACTTCTAAGCCCTAATTTCATACAGAAAACAAACCCTTCTCAAGAGAAAACATCATGGTGAGAACAAAGAAACCCAATGTTGAAAAAGGAAAAGGGAAGGCTAAGGAAGGAAATGGAGACCCAATCCTCAATCAACCAAGAAGGATTCGCATTCTTCAAACACAATCTGGGGTTGACAGGTTTATCTCTATCAAATCTACTCATGAATTTGAAGAATGGAATAAGAATAGTAGAAAGATTATTCCTGGATATAAGGTAGATGTTGATAAACTATCTAGTATGGATATGGTTTTGTCCTATTTCAATGATGTTGGATGGAGTAGTTTGTTGTTTATTAATGAAGATTTTTATCCTACTTTGGTATATGAATTCTATGCAAACCTAAAGGAAGAAAGAATTGAGATTGTTGGGGATGATAGGATACAATGGTATTCAACTAGAGTATCCCAAGTTGATATTGAATTAAGTGAAGATCCGATTAACGAAATTTGTGGGGGTAAGTGACAGTGGGGGTTAAATATTATGCACCCTCAATGCATTGCTATGATCGTCAACTCTTTACATATGACAGATTTGAACAAGCATTTACAAATGGAAGAGAGTTTAGATCTATAAAAGAGAGGGAAATCAAGAATTTGGATGCTAGAGGTAGGGTATTGCATCACATGGTAACTACTATGATTGTTCCTAACTTTGGACATAAATCATCGATAGGGAATATGCATATGGTACTAATGTTGGACCCTGCATGAACAGAGGAAATTCAACTTTGGATATATAGCCTTAAGACACATGATTCATCGCTAGAAAAACAGTAACCAAGGCATTCCCCTTTGGAAGATCGATAACCAAGATCTTTAAGCATTTTAAGATTAAACTTCCGGGAAGAGGACAAGCTTTTAAAAAGTGGAGAAATATACACCGATGAATCTCTTAAGAGAATGCAGCTTATCCTTGATGATGATGGATTATGGAAGACAAAAAGAGGATCCTCTCCAAAAAGATTAGGAAGAAAGGAAAGGGACAGAAAGTGTAGAGGAGGAAAAGGAGGAGGATGAAGATGAGGGAAGATGAGAAGAGACCCTTGCAAGAGAAATGAAGACAAAAAGAAAGCATGACACTTCAAGTGAGGGGAGCAACCACCAACAAAAAGAAGAGTAGTTGAAGAAGAAACTAAAGATGAGTCAAGTGGTGAAGGAATAACTAGAGGTGACACCATAATAGCCAAAGCATTCCAAGAAGCCTTGAACAATCAAGTCAAGGAAATGGAGAAGATGTATAAGTTCTTTGAATCATTTGCTCCAATGGTTCTAGGAAAATTAGATGGACTATAGAGTAGAGTGAAACACATTGAGGAAATCCTAATGAGAAATACTCAAAGTGGTGAAGGACCCTCTAGGCCTCAAGATAGAAATGAGGAAGATGATGAAGAGAAAGATAAGAAGGACAAAGATAATGACAGTGATGATGGGGATGACCAAGGAGGAGATGATGAGACAGTGGCAGAACAAGAAGAAGAAGAAGAACATGTACATGAAGAACCACAAAAGGCAGGAAGCCAAGTAGCTCAAGCTGAAATTGTCTCACCATCACACATTTCATTCAGCCAAGGAAGAGTGAAGAACTTGGCCATCAAGAAAGGGATTAGCAGAGCCTCTTCATCAACATCACAAGACTAAGCATCTCTTTCATTCTATTTACTGCTTTAAGTTATTTGAATTTTTAATTATGCATCTAATGTTATAATCTTCTTCAGTATTTTTTCTTGCATCTTCTGTAATAGTGAAGCTCAATGATGAAATCTCAGTGATGAGAGCTTCCTTTATGTGTTAAATTGTTAATCTCATTTTCATTGACTCCATCTTTGACTGATGACAAAAGGGGGAGAAGAAATGAGGATGACAAAATGTGTAAAAAAAAAAAATTGTTCTATGGGATGAGATAATGAATTTTTATGTCTCAATCCTATAGATGTTTTCTGTATTTTCTGTAAATGAATAACTTGCTCTTAAACTTTTACTTTATGAAAACATTTGAATGCATGAGCTATACCTTGTTGCCAAAAAGTATTCTATTGTTGTTCAAATTGATCTAAATCTATTTTAATCTCTTCTATTATGTTTGAACAACCTTAGGCATTCATTATATTGAATTTATTACAGTTTGGACTGAAGATTTAAAAATTCGGATGCAAGATCAAAAAATTCAGATGCATGTTCTGAAATTAGGATGCATGCATATTTTGTTGCCAAAATGTGCTCTATTGTTGTTCAAATTGATTCAAACTGGTTTTAATATCTTCCTCTATGTTTGAACAACCTTAGGAAAGCTTATTCTCAAGATTTTAAGCTTTCATTTAACCTATTTTAAAATTCGGACTTGATATGTCAAAATTCGGATGCATAGTATCTCAAGTCCAAACTTGTTGAAAAATGAGCACATTCTAAGGGGGAGCATTGTCAAACTTTTACAACCTTTAAAACCTCTCTTAGAAGTTTTCTTAATGTTTAAATGCTATATCTTCTATCCTAGTAGTTGGAAGGAAGGAGGAAAATAGAGGTTGGTTGGGTCATAGGCTCATATTGAGCCATTTGAATGTCAATGTGCTAAATTTGGTTATCTTCTATCATTGACATCAATACTTCTATGTACTACATTGTTTTAATCTATCACATTTTGCATCAAAGTTTGTCATCATCAAAAAGGGGGAGATTGTTAGCCCTAAGGGCAAATTATGTAGTTTTGATTAATGACAAATATTGATGAGGACTAAAATGTTTGGTTATTGTGTGATAGGTTCTGTAATTTGAGAAGTATGAAGTCTCATTGCTTTGAAGCAAAGGTTCAAGAACAACTTCCTTTAAGCAAGTATTTGAAGTTTGAAGAATGTTGTTCTAAAGATGATCAAAAGGCATTGAAGACTTGAAGTGTAGAGTGCAATTAATGTTTAGGTAAATTTCTATGTAAACTCTACACTTGCATGTCTTGGTCGTCATTGAATGCATAAGAGAGCATAAAAATAATCTTATGATCTTAAAAAGCTTTGAATGAATCTTTTTTATAAGATATGTTTGTAAACCTCATATGTTCATGTTTTTCAAGCTTAAATATAGTTAAAAAAGTTTTCTATATATATCAAATATTTTTCAAACTCATTGAAGTTATATCTCAAATGATTTTACAAAGTTTGAAAATACTTTCAAAAAATTCGGTCGTCCGAATTTTGTAGCAAAAGTTTGCTACTATTCTTCCAGATAAATTCGGAAGAAGATTCGGACGCAGCCAAAAAATTCGGTCGTCCGAATTTTTGATCTTCAGCATGGTCACTGTTCTTCCAGAAAAATTCGGAAGAAGATTCGGACGCAACAAAAAATTCGGTCGTCTGAATTTTTGTTCTCAGTATGGTTACTATTCATCCAGAGAAATTCGGACGAAGATTCGGACGCAGCCAAGAAATTCGGTCGTCCGAATTTTCTGAAACTAGCCGTTACTAGCCGTTTTATGAACGTTTTAACAGATTTTCAAATTCTATAAAAGCTATAAACATGCAAATTTTTGTATCTCTTGAAATCTTAAAAACTCCAAGCATTCAAAAGCATTTAGCAAACATTTCTTAAGCTCTCTTATGTCTTGTGCATTCAATTGATCCATCCAAAGATATCAAAGTGTGAAGGTGCAAATTTGTGTAATATCTACCATCAAGTGGTAACTTCTACACATTCTTCTTTACTTATTCAATTGTGTTGATCTACTAGCTCTAGCAAGGTTATCTTGATAACATAAAACCCTTTAGATAAGGGTGATCCTTGAAGTTGCGATTCAAGGTTGTTTGAGATATAAAACCATAGGTTGGTGAGCCTTGTATTTTAAGAAATTACTAGAAGAGGTTGTGAGTGTAAAACCAAAGTGTGGTGAACCTCTCTTGTAATTTGTAAACCTGAGCAATTAGTAGATTTGTTGAAATCCTTAAGTGTGAGCTTAAGGTAGTGGATGTAGATCTTGAGGATCGAACCACTATAAATTGTTTGAGTTCTTTGCTATTGCTTTCATTATTGTCTTGCTATCAATTATCTATAATTAGCTTACATAACTTACATAAAAGGTTTAAGTTTGCGAAAATTAGCTAAATACCTAATTCACCCCCCCCCCCCTCTTAGGTATTTCATATTTAATTTAAAAAGTTGGTTCTTGGGTCAATTTTGAAACCGACTATATATGGTTTCAAATCAGTTTCTAATCATTTTAAATTGAAACTGATTGTTTTCGGTTGGTTTCAATATCGGGCCGTGACCACCATTTTTGAATTCGATTTGTCGGTTTCAAAATTACTTTTTTTTTGTAGCGATTAGTTCTTAAGCTCATAAATAAACAATAGAGTAGAGCATGATAAATGAGATAGAGGGTGAGAAATGCTTATTCTTGCATTTTCTTCATAGTCTTCACTCCATATTGGCTGGTAGTGATGGCCATGTTCACCTTGAGCTCAATATGGAGTGGACCCTCGCTAGCACATTCCTTGTTGATGTAGTTGGGCTTTGAGTTGTAGCCAATCGTGATGGACTTCATTTTCCCTTCTTTGTTACTACTTGCTTTACTCTTCCTCTTCCGAATAGAGTGGTGGTTGGAGCTGCAATCTCAACTTTATCAATCAAGCTCCTTTCTCCACCAGCTTCCTCTTTAGTGCCTTTTTCTCCTCCACTCACTTACTTTTGTTCACCTCCCTCATCTTCCTCTTCTTGTATGCCTTCGTCACCTTCTCCTTCTTCATCTTTTCCACTACCTCTAGCCACTAATTGAAAATCATTCCCATCATCATCATCACTATCACTATCTCGTTCTTTGCTATCATTGCCATCATCATTCTTTTCTTCTTCATCCTCAACTTTCTCTTTCACTTCACCTTTATCTTTCTCTTCACTTTCATGTGCTTTAGAAGTTCCTTTATTATGAGAGTTTTTCTTCAATAGATCTTCAATATTCTTCACTTTCTCTTCTAATCCATCAAGCTTTCCGAGTACCATGTGAGCAAAAGCTTCAAAGAATTTGTGCATCTGTTCCATCTCCTTGGCATGGTTGTAGAGGAACTCTTGGAAAACTTTGGCAACAACGGTGTTTCCATGAGTGATCTCCTCACTAAAAAAATATTTCGCCTCATTTGGAGTGGGATTGAGGAGTTTGCCCTTCATCAAATAGTCTTCTCTTGGAGGAACGTTGCTCCTCTCACTAGGTAACTCATTTCTTCTCTTTGTTTTTCTTTACCTTGCTTGTATTTCTTCCTCATCCTCTTCTTCTTCTTCTTCTTCAACTTCAACTTCTTCACTTTCTTCTTGCCTTTCTTTCTTTGATGAAGTCTCCTTCTTGGTTCTCCAAACTCCATCTTCACCTAAGATAAGTTGCATTTTCTTGAGGGATTCATCAGTGTAGATGCTTCTGCTTTTGATGCTCAAGTCTCTTCCGAGAAGTTGAACTTTAAAATCCTAGAAGAGCTTCATGAGTAGCCTCCCATATGAAAATGCCCTATTCTTCATTTTCTTTGAACTATCATATGTTTCAAGGCAATATATTCAAAACTAATTTTTCTAAGATCATGAAGTGCAAGCATCACAACCACATGAATGTTACCTACAGGGACTTGTGGCCAAAGTTGGGAATTATTAATGTAGTGAGCATAGGTGTAAGACACATCCTATAGCATCAAGGGCCTTAATTTCTTTATCTTTCACCATTCTAAATCTAACTTCATTTGTGAAAGCAGTTTCAAATCTTTCATATGTGAAAAATTCATGATTATAACAATGTTGTCACGATAAATAGTATCAAATCTCTTCATCATCTACCCCACAAATGCCGTTCAATAAACCATCATTAAACTCTAACTCTATTTGAGATACTCTAGAGGAGTGCCATTGTACAATTTCATCACCAATACTCTATACCCTTTCCCCTTAAGATTAACATAAAACTCATATACTAGAGAAGGATAGTAATTATTATCTACAACCAATGAACCCCTCCATCTGAGAGCACTAAAAAGTAATAGTACATTATCCATGCCAATAAATTTCTCCAAATCAACTTTGTGCCCGGGGATGATTTTTCTACTCCTCTTGCTCCAATCTTTAAACTCAACCCCAAATTTTGTTGAGATGAATCTGTCAAGCCCAATGGATGCTTGAGGTACTCGAATCCTCCTTGGTTAGGTGATAAATAGCCTGCTATCCACTTGCTTACCTTTTCCCTTTCCCTTACCAATGCTAGCCCTCTTTGATCTTACCATGTTTTGTTTTTGTGAAGTGAAGTGGTTTCGAGACGAAATCTAGGCTGTAGAACACAAAATTATGGAAGATTTCGAGAAATTTTGATGAAAAGAGAGAGAAATTTGAGCTTGCATGTATGAGGTTTGATGGTTCCTAAGCGAGGAGAGGAATCAGTTGAGAGAAACTATCATTCAGACTTCTTAAAATAAGCTAAAACCACCTGATTCAAAGGAGTAAATTTTTAGCCATACATCCGAACCTGCATTTGAGCCTACGTTTGAACTTCTAAAATCTATCTCAGCTTTAGCAAATTCAAAGATCAAAATTTGGGTCATGCGTCTAAACTTGCATTAGAATTTTTTTTATCGGGATTTGAGATGTTCAACTTGGACGACCGAATATCAAGGCATCCGTCTGAACTTCACGTATGAATTTTACCTATTTTTTCTATATCTGAGTACACACATTAGAAATGGAATTTTGATATTCCTAAGCTTCTTTTTAGATATTAGAATCTTTCCTCGGCCAATGGATTACTAAAAATGCCAACAATTTGCTCATTTATGAAAAAATAATTTTAGCACATATCACTTTTAGTAATTTGATCACGAATAAAAAGATGTTCAATCTCTATAAAATAATGTTCATCCAAAGCACTTGAGCATAATAACTACCGGTAGTGATATATTTGGCCTTGGCAGTAAATAATAAAACACAAGCTTGTTTCTTAATATACCAAGAGAGAAGACAATTGCCAAGAAATTGGCAATAACTAATAAAGAATTTTTTGCTCGACTTCGCATCCGACATAGTCAGAACAAGTGCAAAGCAAGAAGCTTTTGTAAACCATAATCCATAGTCATGTGCATCAATAAGGTAACAAAAAATACATTTAATGAAAATCAAATGAGATTCTTTTAGACATGATTAACTTAAGAAAAGAAGGAAACGGTTAGGTACCTTAGGAATGAGAATAATGCTCGTAGAGGTAAAGCTTTTAGGCAAAGGCAACCTGCCCAAAAATCTTTAACGGCTTTCACCGTATCATTACCAACAATACTGAAAGAAATATCTCCACAACCCATTTAAACCCATCTGATCCAAGGCGAAAACAGCACTCTTTAACTTCCTCAAATGTAGTGCACAGTATCATTACTGATAATCCACCTGTTCAAAGCTAGTAGATAGGAAAAATAAAATAATAAAAGGTTCCAATTAAGAACTTAAAATCACAAAGTTTGTTCAGTAGAGATTATACTTTTCTTAATAGATAGGTTTTAAATCTAATTTCACATATATTGAAAAATTAAAATAGTTTTCACGGAACTTTTTCCCAGTTTCCTCACTTTTCCCCATGAATTTATGGTAGGATCGTCAGTAAGAAGCAATCTTTGTACAGAATCAGCTAATTCCTTGTCTCAAAGGAATTTATGCTAAAATGCATATGAATTCAAGCATTTTAATTGCTTATTGAATATATATACTCTGCCAGACGATAAGTTTTTTGTGACAACCTTTCCTTTGTAATGTAACCTTGTCGTAGCATCCTGATCTTGACACCGAAGGCCAACTTGATGAAGATCGCCTTCTCTCCAGAAAATGCTAATAGTGACACCACCTCGTGCCTTCAAGCCTTTAACAGAACCATTTGCCCATTTATCTCTGGGTAGAGCGGGAAGCAAGTACAAGTCGTTCATTTTGCTCTGGACAAGCATTTCGGACATGGCTGCAGTGAAACTGATGACAAAAACTTGCTAAGTAAATATTGCAAAGTAATGATGTTATAACCACTCCAAAGATAGGTCAAATGCAAAAATGTACGTACAAGACGCGGATGGCAGCATCAAAAGGTGTTACCCAACTGATAACAACACCGGATGCTATAAAACAAACTCATAATTTATTTATATTACTTTTTATCAATAATAGGAAATAATTTAAAATAAACGAGTTGTCCACTAGACTCTTAAAGACTTTGGTTCTTCCTAAAACTTGTGGTTTGCTACTTTATGTTCTATATCAAGATCAAACCATGGGTTGTACCCAAGTAGTACTTTTACATTTGAATTGAAATGAGAATACTGCTAGTGAAAATATAAACATTGAAAGAAACCAAAAAGAAGAATGTGTTTCAAAAATAAAGAATCCTAAATTGAAACGATTGATGCGCCTGTCTTGAAATTTAATGTCGGTTTATAAGAACAGCATAAACCTATCCATAGAACTCTCATTAAGAAAAAAATCAAGCCCCCTCCCACATAAAAACCAAATTTTGCAGCAGAGTACAATGGTTCTTTCCTCGCCACATGGATAGAAATAGATAAATGGGAATTAATTCCAACTCCCGCATGATGAGAGGAGTTAAAGAAAAATTAAGAGCAACAGTGACCTTCTCGTTCTATCAAGAGGGTGCTATTGAGAACATACATGAGAACGTAGGTACGAACATTGGCACCTAACAAGGAATCAGCAAACAGGCATAAAACTGTTTCTTTTTCCACCTAAGAAGGTTTATCAGCAAACAGGCATGTTTAAGAACAACACTAGGCATGTCAGATATAGAATTGCAGTAACCAAAGAAAGTTGCAAGAATAAAAGCCCTTCCCAGTACCGCTTCATATCCAGGATTTAGATTACCTTAAAGAATGCTACTAAAGAAAAGGTAAAAGATGCATTTTTTCCAGCATGTTAATCAGAAGTATAGTTGAATGTACGGAATACATGGGTGCCTACCCAAAGTTTGCATCAATCTGGAAGGGAGGGTACGCAGCAAAGAGGTTACTATAAAGTCCTCCTTCATAGCTAGTTTCTTTTCCAGGATCAACCAAATAAAATAGACGTTTCAGCATTCCATATGCGTGCTCACTATCATGAAGGTGTGCCCAAAGGGCAGCTTTCCAAGTAGTCGACCATGGTGGACCCTCGTCTCCTGTGCCAAACAAGAGCAAAATAGCTCAAATAAAGTTCATCATTTCAAACAAATTTATAGAAGAACATGCCAAAGTTATTAAAAGCTGCAGAAGATTATAGTTATTTTGGTACGCTGAGTTCCTTACCATGTAAAACATTTTGGCTTCGTCTCAGCTTTGATTTTGTTCAGTACACAATTGTCAGTTCTTGTAACAGAGGAAGAAAGCAACTAACCACTCTTTATCATTTTTATTAGTCTCTTAAGACTTCACCGTTTCCAAATCAACCTTTTTACCCTTGACTTGAAAGAGCTCTCCGGACAACCTTAAACTGCTCGTTACCCTAATGGTTAATTGACAATGACATCCATTTTATTCCTTCTTTAAGATTTCTGCTCTTCAAACTACCTTACTTATTAATAAACAGAACACAATTTTCACGGGGAAGGAGGGTCTTATTAAAAATCAAAATATATATATCTTGGCCATAAACATAGGTATATGCAATCTGATGAGTTACAATAGCTAGAAAAATCAACAAAAAAAGGTAGTTAACTCTTGTATATCAAATGATCAATTAACCGAATTCCAAACAAACCTCTTTTGTACAAGGCATTTTCAACAGCTTTACAAAGCTCAGGTGTCTTCTCAAGGGTAATTGTATGTCCTGGGAAGAGGCCAAATAGGTGCGAAACATGACGATGTTGAGGCTCTGGATCCTGAAAGTCTTGTGCCTGGCAGGACAATAGCCAAATTAAATCCCTATTCGCCAATCCTACAAACTTACGATAGGGTTTAACAGCTATGTTCTACAATACTTTTGCCAGAGGTTCCGAAACATAAACAGAAGCAAACTAAACCAAGATTTACAAACCCATTCCATGATGGTTCCATCCCTAGCAATTTTGGTCGGATAAAGATGCTCTTGAGCTTTCCGAACTCTTCCAATTATGCCATCATCACTTTTACCCAACACCTAATTTAGAAGTATTTGGAGTTAATATCAATTGGAGGTATAAAGTATTACAAGAATGTTGATCAGATTAAACGCAAAAACTCGACCTCAGCAGCAGAAATAATGGCAGTGAAAATTTCCCTAGTAATTGCCATGTCCATAGTCGATGAATAGCTTACACCGGCTTCCTCTCCATCAGGTGCAATAAACTTGTGCTCGGGAGAGGTCGACGGGTTGGTTTCCAGAAAACCCTGTTGGCCTGGAATCAACCAATCCAAAAGAAAAGAAGAGCAACTTTCGAGCAAGGGATATGCCTTATTTCTGAGAAAGTCCTGCATAATCTCAAGGACCAATGGAATTTGTGAGAATTCAAAAAGGATATTCATGTTCTCAATAATTTCTAGCTCACTGGCGTGAAGATTTCTCCAATAACCTTTGTACTTGATACAAAATTACAAAACTAAGTGCAGTAGATAACTCAGACGGAAATCTGACCCATAAGCTAAATGTACACCAACAAGAATCAAGTAGGGAGCAATGTCATATGTTCATTGTTCAGTTAGTAATAACTCATAAAAATGAAAGTTTAACTATGAGAATTTAAAGCTTAGCATTGATAAAAGGAAAAACAACTATTTGTGATACAGTCTGCTATTTGTGCACTTGTGAAATTTCAAATGCTACGATATCTAAGCATCAAGGAAACTGAAAGTTATAGTCTAAATGCCGGTTTAAGAAGTCACATATTTTCTGCTCCAATGATACATTTCATTAATGCAAAAGAAAAGGTATTTTTTAAGACAAAACCTGAGCAAAAACATTTCATCACCATGTTAGATCATTGAATTTTCATTCTAAGTCAAACAAGGCTGTAGTCATACTTCAAATACTAAGAAAAGGAAGACATGTCTTCAACTTTTACCGAATTCTAAGAAACAAGTGTATCTTTGTTCGATAAGTTTGAGTGAACAACAGAGTAAGCGGTACAAAACAATTACAATTCAGAAGTCTGAAATGTGTAAAATATGTCTTCAAATAAGTACATCAGCTGGATTCTCAATTCAATCATTACTAAGAGAGCAGCAAACATAAATCAAATGCTCATACACCTAACTACTGAGAGTCTTTAGATTAAGAAGACTATTTAAAAGGTATATTATTGTAAATGAAACAGATAGTAAAACTTTACTTGAAGAAAAAGGAATAGAATTACAGATTCTTACTTTGTCCATTGTGTATGCATAATGCTCCCATAAATGAGTACAAAGCCATGCTCCACCCATAGGCCACAAAGCCCAGACAGCCTCACCTGCATCTGGAGATGTTTTTGCCCATAAATCTGAGACTTGATGTGCAACCCAACCACCTGCTTCATAGTTCACCTGCAGAATTACACAACTAAATACATGTGTTGCACATAAACTTCAAATCTCACTGACTGAAGTCCTGCAAGTAATTCATGCATGTTGCAAAATAAAAGGGAATCTGACCTTTGCAGTTTTACTCCCATTCATAGACAGGGATGCTATATATTCAAACAGAGGCTCCTGACATTCTCGAAGATTGCATGGAAGGGAGGGCCAGTAGTTCATTTGGAGATTGATATTCAAGTGCTGAGCACCACTGAAGATGAAATCAACTTAAGTTCAGAAAAGTTTTTAATGAATATAGACACAAGAAGGGATCTGGTAGAAACATAAAGCATGTGCAAACTAATCAACAAGGAAAAATAGAACTTAAAGCAGAACATACTCCCATGGTGGCTGAATGTCGTTATTCCATATCCCTTGCAGGTTCGCCACCTGAGTCCCAGGCCGTGAACAAGAAATGAGCAGATATCGGCCATACTGGAATAGAAGCTCAATTAAAGATGGATCTTCATCACTTTTAAAAGATTTCACCCTATCAGCAGTTGAAACAGTCTTTTCTTGAATTTCATCTCCTATAATAATGTTCTTGGAGCTTTTCCACAGCTGCAGCGAAACACGATGAAAAAGATTTTGATAGTCATCTAAATGGCGCGCATAAAGCTCAGCATATGAGTATTTCTTTACTGAACTTAATGTTCTCAAAGCCTCTGAACATGGATCCTTTTTTGAATCTGAAGGCTTCTTGAAAGGGCCATCAAACGAGGACGACGATACAAGATACATAATTGCCCAATCACAACCATCAGCCCGAAGTTTCTTGCCATCTAAAACATGCAATGCACCTGAAAAACCTCCAATCTGCAGATCAAGAACAGCTGAAAATTGAATTCTCTTGGGATTCTCATTTTCATTTGATTTGGGTGGAATTCTTTTCCCAGGACAACTTCCCTCCATAATAATCTGATTTTTGCCCATTACATTTGTATGGTGATGTAATTTGCTGTCCAGGGACACAGTGAAAGTTAGACAACCCGGTTGATTTCCAGATATCCTGAGTGCAATCACTTGATCTGGATTAGAGGCAAAATATTCTCTTGTAAATTCAACTTCATTCACTGAATATTTTACTTTCACAGTTGCAGTGTCCAGGTCCAACACTCTTTGATATGTCTCTTCATTATAAGTAGAATGAGAATCATCAAAGTCTATTTTGATGTCTCCCAGGAGCTGGTAGACCTTCATGTGCAAGAGAAAAGCAACATCAAGGAAACAGGACAGATATTCATGATAAAAATTCATTGAGACAATCCAAGGGAAATCTCAGCCCAAAGAAAACTTTTCAATGAATTATGCTTCTTAAATGTAGAGATTTCCATGAAACTTAGCTTAGGCTTTTGGTTTTTCTTTGGGCAGAGAAAAGGAACATCAAGGAAACAGGACAGATATTCATGAGAAAAATTCATTGAGACAATCCAAGGGAAGTCTTAATAGCTCATGGAAATCTCTACTTTTAAGAAGCATAATTCAACGAAAAGCTATCTTTACCTCTGATCTCTACCAGAACCACCAATTTTGAGTTTGTGGTCTCAAGTACACTATTTCTTTAGCAAATGAGTACTAGTTGGGCTATCTTTTAATATATGTATGAGCAAACAATGAAATTCATAATTGTTCAGATTCCAGGGTAGCAAGGCAAGGTTGAAAGCAAACTTTTTCATTTTACTCCATAAATACAGAATGCGTCGAACAGATAATTTGAAGCATAAAGCCAAATTTAAGAATAAAAAACGAAAAAAGAAATCTAGTGGCATGCCTCTGGTGGTTTTCCTGTTAATTTGACAGCTTCTTTAGTTGCTTCTGCATATTTTCCATCATCAACAAGCTTCCTGACCTCGGAAAGGGCTTCTGGAGCCTCTGGTTCACTGTATTGCCCAGGAATCCCAGTCCGAAGTGTGTCCTCTGCACCCAAGATGTTCCCGAAAGAAAAGTTTACTATAGTATCAACAAAAGGCTAGGACTTTTAGGTGATCATCTGAACACATCTAACCAATTGTAACCAAGGGAGCATAAGAAAGAATGCAAATCTTAGCACCACAATCTGAGAGTTCACTGAAAGTGAATACAAGTAAAAACATTTGCAAATGAGACTCCACTTGCAACAGTTCCAACAAATGCAGTATCCACTTCAACATTGCCATTTGTTGTATAAGAAGGTAAACACATTTAAAAAAATATTTAAAAATTCAAGACTTGAAACCCTTATAACTCTTATTACTTAAATCGCAAGTAACATCGCGAATCGTTTTCTTCACTTTATAAGAAAACTAATGTATTTGGGCATTTGCATTAAGATTTTGTTTAAAATTTTTTATTTTTGAATTTTATAAAAAAATAAATTATTTATAAGAAGAGGATGAGAATCAATGCGAAAATCTTGTATTAGAGTTTGAAATAGAAAGTATTTTCACGAGCCTAAAGCTAATTATGTCAAATGGGTTGACACGTCGCAGATTCCCTTTAAACAAGACGGAGCTGGTTGACTTTCTTTTTACGAATTAAGAACTTTTCAACTCATATCCGCCCTATTAGGCCCATAGGCCTAGGCCTTCTTTTCTCTATTTTTTTTCTCTATGTCGTAGATAAGCATATAAATTCATGATTAGGATAAAAATAATTTTTGATCAATTTCTAATATTTTTAAAATAAAAACTAATAATTATATATATATATATATATATTATTTATAATTTAGATAAATTTATATAAAAATATTTAAAATTAAATTAAATTAATCAATCTAAATGATTAAAATATGTAATTGAGATACAGTTAATACAAAAATTATCATATATTTTTTTATAAAAATATTTTTAATATACAAAAAAAAAGGCGGCTCTTGGATTAGCCGACGAGTTATATAGGGTATTTAAACGGATCTGGACAAACTGTAGCCTAAGTTTTGATAGTGCTACGTGAAGCTGAGGTTGTCTCATTTCACAGGCCTGAAACTTTATACTTACAAAAGAAAATAGAGTAAAAGATTTGCAGAATAAAAGTTGCTTACCATTAAGATTGAGAATTTCGTTTGCAACACCACCCCAGACCATGGCGCCAAGACGACCATTACCAATAGGAAGAGCATCAGTCCAATACTTTGCGGGGTCATTGAACCAAACCTCAAGAACCCTCGAACTCTCCTCTGAATTTACAGGACTCCATACGTCTCTGTCTGTAGGTTGTTTCACAAGAACCCATTCGCAATCTTTCATTGATTGAATAGTATTAGAAGTTCTAAGAGCCAAAACCATAGACTGCACACTTGTCGCTAAAAGAAATAAGAAAACAAAACAACTCAAAGCAACAAATTTATGTCAGTTCTAGAATACTGTACAGTGAAACATTGCAAGTTAACCATAGCTAGATATTAATGTAGATGATGATATATATATATATATATATATATATATATATATATATATATATATATATATATATATATGTATATATATATATATGTGTATATATATATATATATATATTTATGTTCAAGACACAAGGAAAAATGTGGCGGTTGTGGTTGGTTATTATGGATACGGGGTGATCACTCTGTAATATCTCTTTTAATATTTTTTATATGGAATTTATCTTTTAAATTTTAAAATGTATATTCTATTATTTAGGACTTATAAAATTTTAAATTTTATAATATAAATATTATGATGAGAGTGTTATAAAGAATTTGGACAGGGGAAGTGATGAGATGCCTATCTGTTTGGCCTAATTTTAATATGCTTGGTCTAAGATGGATTATTTTTTAAAAATTATACCAAAAATAACTTAAATATCTATGGCAAATGCGTTCTTATTTACAATTAATGCATTTGTGCAATGTGTTCTTATCCAGAAAACTCATTCGATGATAAGATAAAACATGTTCAATGAATTATGCATTCATGATGAGTAAGAATATATCCATTTCTGCATGAGTTTAAAAGAACCAAAGTGAATGCATACACATTTACCATAAATGTGTTTGTGTAACGTTCTCTTCTTATCCACAAGGCTAATGTTCCGTGATAAGAGAAGAAGCATTCGATGAATACATTCACCTTATTCAGAAAAAAAAAAAAAAACACTTTTACATGAACTTAGAAAATGGTTCAAAGCACATTAGACTTAAAACCAACGGATAATCGTTGACTTGAGAGCACACGTTGGAAAATAAGGTGTAGTAGGGAAAACAGTAGATAGAGATGGGTCTTCAAGGTGCATGGTGAAATTGGGAAAGAGAGTTTTGCCTATAAAACCTAAAGCCTACAGTCATTGAAGGAATTAGAGGTTGTTATAAGAAGTTGTTTGGTTTGTAAGAGTTTGAGTTTGAATGTTATGAAATATAAGTTTGGTATTTCCAGTTCTCTATTATTCTTATGATCTCTTAGCTCTTTAAGTTTAAAGTATATCGAGGTAGCGATTTATCGCCTTACTACCAAATTAATAGCCCTGTGTATATGGGGTGCCTCAGTACAACCTCTGATTCTTTCAATGACTGAAGGCTTTAGTTTTACAGGCAAAACCAAACTTACACACAAAGTAAAGTAAAGATGCTATCTTACAATAATCCAACAAGAAAGTAAGATTCCAAAGTAAAAGCACTAAAGCTAAAGTAACTTGACATAATAAATCTAAAGCAAGATTTTTAGTGGAGTGACTTTATTCACGCAGGATAAATTTTGCTTTATGGACTGGAGTGGTCTTCTGCTTTGCTGTCATATTCTGAAGTGTAATGAGGCATCCAAGGTTTGTCAAAAGTGAGATCCTCGTCTTCTAAAGATGAGGGGTCAGGAAAGTGGGGGATGCGCTGTCGGGGTGTGCTTCTGTGTAGATCAGAATTTCAACAAAGTAGGGATGTGTGGACCAATTGGGGTACAACGGAATCTCAAGTGGATAGATATGAGGCATCTATCAGGGATGTGACACCATTTTTGATTGCCATCTGGGTCAGGATATCAATTCTGACATCTGGGTGACTTCTTTGGGCCTTTGGGTTTGCAATGTTAAATCTGTACCAGCCCAATATCTCTTCATTAGAAAAATGATATAATCTTGGAGACTGTTCTTTTGGGCCGGCCTGGATATGCAAATTGAGTATGTGCCTTTGCAGACTAAGAACAACATACGTATTGGATCTAGCACATAAGAACTGGAACCAACCAGTAGGTCTAAGAAACCAACTTAACATTCTGAGTGTTCTGGACTGGTCTGGTGTGATGTTGTGACCTTGATCACAACTCCAAAGATAGGAAAAAAAACTTGAGACATTGAACACAAATACAATTTTGTGGGCTTCAAGTAGATACCAAAAATAACAATAAACAATCTTAGGAAGATGCTAAAGTTCACATATGTGGAATATGGTGTTGTATGGGTGTTAAGGGTGGTTGTGAATACCACAGAAGACAGATGTACCATGGTGTTGAAGAAGGCGTTTATGGAATAACTTGTAGTTCAGTGAACTGCGAAGAGATAAGGTGTAATCAAGGATAGTTTCAATGACTTCAGGAGGTAGAGGAGAGAGATTAAAGGATGCAAGGCATGGGATAAGTGTATGTGATGGTGTCGGTTTAGGAGGAGGGTTTCGATTCAAGTAATCTGCCAAAATGTTTGCTTTTCCAGGAATATGCTTGACTGTGAAAGTGTACTGAGAAAACCATTGTTGTCATCGCAAGAACAGCGCATCTGGGATTGTCTTTTGCTTGAACTGTATCATTCTAGGAAATGAAGATATGTCCATTTCAATCCGAAAGTGATGACTTACCAGGAAGAACTCAAATTTTTCAATTCCTCGTTTAACAGCAAAAATTTCTTTGAAAGTGGAGTGGTAGTGTTTTTTTGACTCTTTAAACTGGCCACTCTGATAACCCCAAATACGGCATTGGCCATTCAATTCTTCTAGCAAAATTGCTCCCCATAATTGATTACCAGTCTCATTTTCCCTTGAATTTGTTCTGCTCTCTTGTTGACATAGAAAGCTTCAGAGGCCCATGAAGAAGATGTGGGCTCTATCAAATTTTTTACAAGTAATTGATGTAACTCATCTGTAGCTAATCTATAATAATCTAGTGACATGCCACTGTGACTAGCTTTCTGAGGAATGCACTCAAAGTTTGGTTTGAATGGTAATCTAATATAAAATTTAGTATTCTGCCAGAGAGGATTAGAACATTTAGCCAAGAATTCTGAATGAGACTGAGCACAAGAAATCCTAACAATATCTGAACGAATAGACTCAAAGGGATCATATTTGCTTGAAGTAAGCTGAAAGAAATTCTGAGAGAGTGCCCATGGAACATAATGACCTTTGTACAGAATACCAGAAGGAGTATAAGACAATTGTGGTATCTGACACAAAATATCGAAACCTATGATCAAGTCTTTCTGGGAAAATACAGATCCTAGGATTTGATGTTGTATTGTAAGATTAGGCAGGATTTGAATATGTATGTGTTTGCTAATCTTATCAATAATGAAATCATCTCTGTTAGCTGCTCTAAATGTCTTGATGCATGGAGTCCAATAATGTGATGGAAGAATCTTAGGATTCATGACAGTGCATGCTACTCCTATATCTAGTAATGTGACTACTGGTATGCCAATGGATGCATGATCAGGAATGATAGTAGCACATATAAGAAGATATGGTCTATGTGTCTAAGAGAGAATGATAGTAGCACATATAAGAAGATATGGTCTATGATCAGGAATCAGAATTTTCACATGAGGACTCATCATCAGTGTAGGCAATGGCTAAGAGAGAATCTTGAGTTGGTTTATCAAGAAGATCAAAGAGAGACTCGATATTAGAGTGTTCACCTGGGTCTAGATAAGGTGAGATTTGATTCATGAACTGTTTCCTTTTGGATCTTTTAGGACAATTCTTTGCAAAGTGACCTTTCTGATGACAGATATAACAACAATCAGACTTGGATTTTCCCTTATGATTCTTTTTTCTGCAGAAATCTTCATTTCTTTCTGAATGTGCAGAATTTCTTAGGCCTGGATGTGTCTGATTGGTCCTTCTGAAAGTGGGACTTTTTCTTTGAAGAACAACCACGTTTCTTGTCATCTTTGCATTTAATGGACAAATATTTTTCTGAACAGACAGGGCCTAGCAATTTGGTGCTGGTCTGATACTTCTGCCAAAATCGAGTTTGCACACAAAACTTTTCCAATGCTTGCTGCATCATTTGCCAAAGTTTTCCAATAGTAAGCTGCTGCCAATCTCCATTCTGTGAACAGATCTGTCTCATTGTTTCATCTGCTAACTCCTTAGAAACAGAGTTAACAAAAGCTTGCTTCAGGCTGATATCATCAATTTGGTTAACGATATAAAATCTCCTGCACATGCGATCAAAATGCTTTTCCAAATCTTTATGCTGGACAGAACAACATTTCATCTTGAGGAACTCAATTCTGGCATTTGTAACATCATGAGTTATTTCTCTCAAAAAATGCCTTCTAAGAATAGTAATAATATCTTCAGCACTTTTCAATTGAAGAAACTGTAACTGTCGATATTCTCCTAGTGAATTCCAGAAATCTCTGAGACTTCTTTCAAGGTGTGCAACAAATCTTTTAACTACCTCATCCATGGGGTACTGCTGCATATCAGTGACTAGCCAAGCATATAAGGATTGAAATCCCTATCTCTATTTTGATGGGGGAATATCATCCAAAGTAAACTTGCAATGATGCTCAGTTTTGACAGTAGTTTGTACTGCTTGAAGGGGTTTTGGAGGTTCATCATCTATAGGTGTTTTCACAGGTTCAACCACTGGTTCAGGTCCCATCATGTAAATTTGATCTACAGGGTCTAGTGGGTTTAATGATTCTATGGAAGAGGTTTCTGAAATATCATCTAAAGAGGGATTTGGTTCAGAAGAAATTAGAAGGATGGGAAGGATTGGTGAAGATGGGGTAACCTGTTTGAGGAAAGAAGAAATAGGATTTGGGGGATCTGTGAAGGTCATGATTGATTGTGGCTATGTAGAAGATGCTCCTGTTGTAGGGTCTGATGGTTCTGTAACAGGTAGGGAAAAGGCATCTGTAAGGGTTTTGTGAAAGGCTTAGGGACCTGAGGTTCTGACAATGGTTTTGGACTGCGTTTTTTATGGTATGGTGAGTCTTTCCGAAGAGCTAAAGATGGAGAATAAGTCAAACTGGAGTGGTTGAGTAGTGAGAGAGGGTGGTGTATGAGGGATTTGAGGAAAGTAAGAAGGAGTAGTAAACAGGCTAGTTTGTGACTATTGGCTGAGAGATTGGTATTGGGTTTCAAGGGATCGAAGCTGGTGTTGCAAGGATTCTTTTTCAGAGAGTAGGCGACTCATTTTTTAGGACCATTCTGTGGTGTATTGGACTAGAAAAGAAAGTTTCTGAGTCAAGGCTTCAACTTTAGAACGTACCTCATAAATGGTTTGGGCCAAGAACGAGACCTGGGAGGACTGATGTTGTACTTGAACCTTCAGAGACTCTTGATTAGATAGAATCTGTTTGAGGGCCAAATTTTGGGCTATTGCATTATTTGCTTGCCAATTAAGCACTGCTTCTGCAGCTGAAACTTGCTTAGGTTGTCCCTTTTCATCAAGTGCATTAGGAGGCTTGACCTTCCAAGCATGTTTTGTCTTGTCCTTCTGGAAAGTATGTAATGGAGGAAAGTATGTAATGTAATAGAGGATGTAGAAGGAGGATCTATTGGTTGCATCATGCAACTCAGATCTGGAGTAGATGGAGACCCATAGGTAACATAATACTCAAAATTCTTGCCAATTGGTTCTCCAAGGAGTCCAACAGTGGGATCTTGGTTCTCATGCCTTTGTTGAAGAATTTGCTGGGAAGAATGTTTAGAGGGAGGCAGGTCTTCATCAATGCTGTCGGCAAGGCAATCTGGACAGAAGCATACATCATACCGGATGTGTCAACTGTAATCCTTTTCTTGAAAAACTAGGCGACCATCAGAAGCAAACTTTATAATTGGAATGTTTAGAGAAGTCCATTGGTCACCATCCATAACAGAAAATTCTGTAGGGAAGACAGTAGAAACTTCATTTCTTCCTGAGAAATGTATTTCAATAGTACCATCCTTTTTAGTATGAAAAGTGGGTTCGGTGTTTTGGATGGGTTTTGAAGTGGTGGTTTGGTGTCTTTCATAACTGGTGATCCAAGACGAAGGTAATAAAGTTTGTAGCTGATCTTTGGTCATTTGTCTGGGGACAAAGGTACAGTGAGGAGTGTTGAGTGAATCAACTTAGAGGAAAATGGATTCGCAATTTTGAAGTTGGGGTGGCAAAGGTAAATCTAGGGCATGGTTTTGAATTTTGTAGGCCATTTGGTGGTGAAGGGTAACAAGGTAAGTATTTTCTAATTCAGGGCCTGAGATCTGGATCTGGACTCGAAAAACAGTAGATAGAGATGGGTCTTCAAGGTGCATGGTGAAATTGGGAAAGAGAGTAATAAAAATGGTACCGGAATTGAGTGTTGTCTGAACTGTTCCAATTACTACATGCTCATACTTCCAAAATCGGGAATCCAACAAAGCAATTCGTGAAACCATGGGTAAACCCTTCTTAGCATATAATGTTAAGGCCAACCGGACTGCCCCAAAATGGATATGTGAATATCCTTCCTTGATCCATTTGGCAGGAAACTCAGGAGGGATTGCAAGTGTAACATATTGCTCTTCAGAGGAAGCAATGAGTATATGGGTGGAAAATTGAGAGGCTTGAACAAAGTCTTTAGAATGAGAATGGAACTGAGATTTTCCAAATACTTGCTTGAGACGAATGCCAACATTGTTTTTGGATTTTTTATAAATATTGTAGGGATTAAATATGGGATATGAAGATAAAGGATATTTTTCATTTTCAGAAATGTAATCAAGCTCATATACATTAGACAAACGAGAAGACTGGGATGTACTAGATGAACTAGATTTAGGTGATGCAACAATACTAGAAGAAGAAGACATGATATATGATGTATGTATCCTGGGGAATGAAGGGGAATTACCGTTCTCTAATATGGCCAGATGTAACAAAATGAAGAACTCCAAGAGTATATGTTAAGAAGAAGAACCTGTCACAAGTCTGTGCTAAAAGCGACACCTTCTCTGTATGGCCTGAAAAGTACCTTTTCCTGTGTTCAATTCTGTAATCCTAGCAGATACTTGGAATGGTCTATGGATTCAAAGTTCTAGTGAAGTGTTCAAGTACTCAATTTGTATATGGTTTTCTGATGGTGTTATACGGGAACACAAATCATACTGGTCCAAGAAATTGAGTAGGGTTACTAATCATCACAGAGCAAAGAAACTCACTATGGATGGCCGAAAATAGAGAACCCAGCAATCCTCAACCTTCTCCAGGACACACAACTAACTTAAGTACGCATGATATGAAAGCAGATACCACACATCTAACAAGTTATTGTTAGATATGTTAGTTATTGTTAGTTGTTTGTTGTTTGTTATATTGTTAGTTGGTATCAGAGCCTTGTTAGATGTGTGGTATCTACTTTCATATCATGCATACTTAAGTTAGTTGTGTGTCCTGGAGAAGGTTGAGGATTGCTAGGTTCTCTATTTTTGGCCATCCATAGTGAGTTTCTTTGCTCTGTGATGATTTGTAACCCTACTCAATTTCTTGGACCAGTATGATTTGTGTTCCCGTATAACACCATCAGAAAACCATATACAAATTGAGTACTTGAACACTTCACTAGAACTTTGAATCCATAGACCATTCCAAGTATCTGCTAGGATTACAGAATTGAACACAGGAAAAGGTACTTTTCAGGCCATACAGAGAAGGTGTCGCTTTTAGCACAGACTTGTGACAGGTTCTTCTTCTTAACATATACTCTTGGAGTTCTTCATTTTGTTACATCTGGCCATATTAGAGAACGGTAATTCCCTTTCATTCCCCAGGATACATACATCAGATATCATGTCTTCTTCTTCTAGTATTGTTGCATCACCTAAATCTAGTTCATCTAGTACATCTCAGTCTTCTCGTTTGTCTAATGTATATGAGCTTGATTACATTTCTGAAAATGAAAAATATCATTTATTTTCATAGCCCATAGTTAATCCGTACAGTATTTATCAAAAATCCAAAAACAATGTTGGCATTCGTCTCAAGCAAGTATTTGGAAAATCTCAGTTCCATTCTTATTCTAAAGACTTTGTTCAATCCTCTCAATTTTCCACCCATAAACTCATTGCTTCCTCTGAAGAGCAATATGTTACACTTGCAATCCCTCCTGAGTTTCCTACCAAATGGATCAAGGAAGGATATTCACATATCCATTTTGGGGCAATCCGGTTGGCCTTGACATTACATGCTAAGAAGGGTTTACCCATGGTTTCACTAATTGCTTTGTTGGATTCCCGATTTCGGAAGTATGAGCATGCAGTAATTGGAACAGTTCAGACCACACTCAATTCCGGTACCATCTTTATTACTCTCTTTCCCAATTTCACCATGCATCTTGAAGACCTATCTCTATCTACTGTTTTCCGAGTCTAGATCCAAATCTCAGGTCCTGAATTAGAAAATACTTACCTTGCTACCCTTCACCACCAAATGGCCTACAGAATTCAAAACCATGCACTATATTTACCTTTGCCATACCAACTTCAAAATGGCGAATCCATTTTCCTCTCAGTTGACTCACCCAACACTCCTCACTGTACCTTTGCCCCCAAACAAATGACCAAAGATTAGCTACAAACTTTACTACCTTCTTCTTGGATCACCAGTTATGAAAGACACCAAACCACCACTTCAAAACCCATCCAAAACACCGAACCCACTTTTCGTACCAAAAAGGATGGTACTGTTGAAATACGTTTCTCAGGAAGAAATGAAGTTTCTACTGTCTTCCCTACAAAATTTTCTATTATGGATGGTGACCAATGGACTTCTCTAAACATTCCAATTATAAAGTTTGCTTCTGATGGTCACCCAGTTTTTCAAGAAAAGGATCACAGTGGATATATCTGGTATGATGTATGCTTCTGTCCAGATTGCCTTGCCGACAACATTGATAAAGACCTTCCTCCCTCTAAACATTCTTCCCAAAAAATTCTTCAACAAAGGCACAAGAATCAAGATCCCACTGTCAGACTCCTTGAAGAACCAATTGGCAAGAATTTTGAGTATTATGTTACCTATGGGTCTCCATCTACTCCATCTACTCCAGATCTGAGTTGCATGATGCAGCCAATAGATCCACCTTTTACATCCTCTGTGGATCCCCAATTTCCTCCATTACATACTTTCCAGAAGGACCAGACAAAACAAGCTTGGAAGGTCAAGCCTCCTAATGCATTTGATGAAAAGGGACAGCTTAAGCAAGTTTCAGCTGCAGAAGCAGTGCTTAATTGGCAAGCAGATAATGCAATAGCCCAAAATTCGGCCCTCAAACAGATTCTATCTAATCAAGAGTCTCTGAAGGTTCAAGCACAACATCAATCCTCCCAGGTCTAGTTCTTGGTCCAAACAATTTCTGAAGTACGTTCTAAAGTTGAAGCCTTGCATCAGGAACTTTCTTTTCTAGTCCAATACACCACATAATGGTCCCCAAAAATGAGTCGCCTACTCTCTGAAAAAGAATCCTTGCAACTCCAGCTTCGATCCCTTGAAACCCAATATCAATCTCTCAGCCAACAGTCACAAACTAGCCTGTTTACTACTCCTTGTTACTTTTCTCAAATCCCTCCTACACCACCCTCTCTCACTACTCAAACACTTTGGCCTACATCCAGTTTGACTTATTCTCCATCTTTAGCTCTTTGGAAAGACTCACCACACCATTAAAAATGCAGTCCAAAACCATTGTCAGAACCTCAGGTCCCTAAGCCTTTCACAAAACCCTTACAGACGCCTATTTCCCTACTTGTTACAAAACCATCAGACCCTACAACAGGAGCATCTTCTACACAGCCACAATCAATCATGACCTTCACAGATCCTCCAAATCCTATTTCTTCTTTCCTCAAAAAAGTTACCCCATCTCCACCAATCCTTCCCATCCTTCCAATTTCTTCTGAACCAAAGCCCTCTTTAGACGATTCTTCAGAAACCTCTTCCATAGAATCCCTAAACCCACTAGACCCTGTAGATCAAATTTACATGATGGGATCCGAATCAGTGGTTGAACCTGTGTAAACATCCATGGATGATGAACCTCGAGAACCCCTTCAAGCAGTACAAACTACTGTCAAAACTGAGCATCATTGCAAATTTACTTTGGATGATATTCCCCCATCAAAATGGAGACAGAGATTTCAATCCTTATATGCTTGGCTAGTCACTGATATGCAGCAGTACCCCATGGATGAGGTAGTTAAAAGATTTGTTGCACGCCTTGAAGAAAGTCTCAGAGATTTCTGGAATTCACTAGGAGAATATCGACAGTTACAGTTTCTTCAATTGAACAGTGCTGAAGATATTATTACTATTCATAGAAGGCCATTTTTGGGAGAAATAACTCATGATGTTACAAATGCCAGAATTGAGTTCCTCAAGATGAAATGTTATTCTGTCCAGCATAAGGATTTGGAAAAGCATTTTGATCGCATGTGCAAGAGATTTTATATCATTAACCAAACTGATGATATTAGTCTGAAGCAAGCTTTTGTTAACTATGTTTCTAAGGAGTTAGCAGATGAAACAATAAGACAGATCCGTTCACAGAATGGATATTAGCAGCAGCTTACTATTGGACAACTTTGGCAAATGATGCAGCAAGAATTGGAAAAGCTTTGTGTGCAAACTCGATTTTGGCGGAAGCATCAGACCAGCACCAAATTGCTAGGCCCTGCCTGTTCAGAAAAATATTTATCCATTAAATAAAAAGATGACAAGAAATGTGATTGTTCTTCAAAGAAAAAGTTCCACTTCAGAAGCACCAATCAGACACATCTAGGCCTAAGAAATTCCACACGTTAAGAAAGAAATGGAGATTTCTGCAGAAAAAGAATCATAAGGGAAAATCCATATCTGATCGTTGTTATATCTGTCATCAAAAAGGTCACTTTGCAAAGAATTGTCCTAAAAGATCCAAAAGGCAACAGTTCATGAACCAACTAGACCCAGGTGACACTCTGATATCGAGTCTCTCTTTGATCTTTTTGATGAACCAACTCAAGATTCTCTCTTAGCCATTGCCTACACTGATGATGAGTCCTCAGGTGAAAATTCTCATTCAGAGTTTCCTGATACTATTTTTATGTTTGAATCTTTCATGAGCATGACACATAGACCATATCTTCTTATATGTGCTACTATCATTCCTGATCATGCATCCATTGGCATACCAGTAGTCGCATTACTAGATACAGGAGTAGCATGCACTGTCATGAATCCTAAGATTGTTCCATCACATTTTTGGACTACATGCATCAAGATATTTAGAGTAGCTAACGGAGATGATTTCATTATTGATAAGATTAGCAAACCCATACATATTCAAATCCTGCCTAATCTTACAATACAGCATCAAATCCTAGGATCTGTATTTCCCCAGAAAGACTTGATCATAGGTTTCGATATTTTGTGTCAGATGCCACAATTGTCTTATACTCCTTCTGGTATTATGTACAAAGGACATTATGTTCCATGGGCACTCTCTCAGAATTTCTTTCAGCTTAATTCAAGCAAATCTGATCCCTTTGAGTCTATTCGTTCAGATATTGTTATGATTCTTGTGCTCAGTCTCATTCAGAATTCTTGGCTAAATGTTCTAATCCTCTCAGCCAGACTCAAGAAGTTTCCTCCACCATGGTCGGCTTAACATACAGCTGCAGTTCAACAATTGAAAACCCTGGCTTCCAAGGTCTCTCCTTTGTAAATCCCAGTGGATGGACTTTGCATCTTATAGACTGATGCATCAGATGAATTTTGGGGAGCAATTTTGCTAGAAGATTTGAATGGCCAACGCCGCATTTGTGGTTATCAGAGTGGACAGTTTAAAGAGTTAGAAAAATACTACCACTCCACTTTCAAAGAAATTTTAGTTGTTAAACGAGGAATTGAAAATTTTGAGTTCTTCCTGGTAAGTCATCACTTCCAGATTGAAATGGACATGTCTTCATTTCCCAAAATGATACAGTTCAAGCAAAAGACAATTCCAGATGCACAGCTCTTACGATGGCAACAATGGTTTTCTCAGTACACTTTCACAGTCAAGCATATTCCTGGAAAAGCAAACATTTTGGCAGATTACTTGAGCCGAAACCCTCCTCCTAAACTGACACCATCACATAGACTTATCCCATGCCTTGCACCCTTTAATCTCTCTCCTCTACCTCCTGAAGTCATTGAAACTATCCTTGATTACACCTTACCGCTTCGCAGTTCACTGAACTACAAGTTATTCCATAAACTCCTTCTTCAACACCATGGTACATCTGTCTTTCGTGGTATTCACAACCACCCTGAACACCCATACCATACCATATTCCACCTATGTGAACTTTGGCATCTTCCTAAGATTGCTTACTGTTATTTTTGGTATCTACTTGAAGCCCAATAAATTGCATTTGTGTTCAATGTCTCAAGTTTGTTTTCCTATCTTTGGAGTTGCGATCAAGGTCACAACATCACACCAGACCAGTCCAGAACACTAAGAATGTTAAGTTGGTTTCTTAGACCTACTGGTTGGTTCCAGTTCTTATGTGTTAGATCCAGTACGTATGTTGTTCTTCATCTGCAAAGGCCCATACTCAATTTGCATATCCAGGCCAGCCCAGAAGAACAATCTCCAAGATTATATCATTTCTCTAATGAAGAGATATTGGGTTGGTACAGATTTAACATTGCAAACCTGAAGGCCCAAAGAAGTCACTCATATGTCAAAATTGATATCCTGACCCAGATGGCAATCAAAAATGGTGTCACATCCCTGATAGATGATCACTTACCTCAGATCTATCCACTTGAGATTCCGTTGTACCCCAATTGGTCCACACATCCCTACTTTGTTGAAATTCTGATCTACACAGAAGCACACCCCGACAATATTGACTATGATAGTCGTGGACAGCGCATCCTCCACTTTCCTGACCCCTCATCTTTAGAAGACGAGGATCTCACTTTTGACGAACCTTGGATGCCTCATTACACTTCAGAATATGACAGCGAAGCAGAAGACCACTCCAGTCCATAAAGCAAAACTTATCTCGCGTGAATAAAGTCACTCCACTAAAAATCTTACTTTAGCTTTATTCTGTCAAGTTTCTTTAGCTTTAATGCTTTTACTTTGGAATCTTACTTTCTTGTTGGATTATTGTAAGATAGCATCTTTACTTTACTTCGTATGTAAGTTTGGTTTTGCCTATAAAACCTAAAGCCTTCAGTCATTGAAGGAATTAGAGGTTGTTATAAGAAGTTGTTTGGTTTGCAAGAGTTTGAGTTTGAATGTTATGAAATATAAGTTTGGTACTTCCAGTTCTTTATTCTTCTTATGATCTCTTAGCTCTTTAAGTTTAAAGTATATCGAGGTACTGATTTATCACCTTACTACCGAATTAATAGCCCTGTGTATATGAGGTGCCTCAGTACTTAAACTTATTAAGTTATTGTTAGTTGTTTGTTGTTTGTTATATTGTTAGTTGTTAGTTACTGTTAGTTGTTTGTTGTTTGTTATATTGTTAGGATCTGGACTCAAAAAACAGTAGATAGAGATGGGTCTTCAAGGTGCATGGTGAAATTGGGAAAGAGAGTAATAAAGATGGGCACAATATCATATTCACCACAACAAATAATATTTTTCGAGTACTAATTAAGATAGGTACACACCAACCCACCAAGAGCAATAATGATATTAGTACCAATAATAGATAAAAACACAAAATATATAACAAAAATGGTTTTGGAACCTACTAAATCAAGAATGATACAAGTATCACATTTAAACTCAACTTTGGATCCATTGTCACATAATTGGATGATACTAAGCAAATTGCATTTCAAATCATCTATGAGCAAAACTTGGTTAATGAGAGGGGAAGATACTTTATCAATATTTCCTACTCCAAGAAATTTTCCTTTCTTCTTGTCACCAAAGGTAACAAATCAATCATTTTCTTTTCACTATTAAGGAATCACTTAGTGGCACTTGATCTTGGGGGAAGATGCACCTAAATCAAATAAAAGAAAATGATTTTTGGTACCCACATTTTCTTCTGTCCAAGGGAGTTAGTAATAGTTTCCTTGACTCTCCAAATGGTTTTAACACCACTTTCTACCTTTCTTTCTACATAGCATCTAGTGGCCTTGTGCCCATATTTGTCACGATAAAAGTACAACAAGTATGAGGTATGGAAGTAAACGTAGCTTTAATAAAGTAATTTTTATATTTTGAAACATTGTTTACATGATTGTTGCCAAGACCATTTTTCACAGATAAATATCTTTCAGATCCAAGTAGTTTGTCAAAATTGTCTCTACCATTTGTAAACTTTTCTACACATAAGGTGAGCTCATCAAATTTTTTTTCAAAGAATCACAGTCAGCAATCATTTTCTCAAGAGAGGAAATTTTTGCACAAAGAGATTTGTTCTCAAGAGACATGTTTTGCAAGGAAACATTTAAAACTTCTTTTTCAATGTTCAAGCAATCAATGGATTCAATGAGTTTTTTGTTTTCACAAAATAATTTTGAGTTTTCATTCAATAATTCATCAATTTTGAACCTCATCTCCTTATTTCTTTTTTAAACCTTTTTTAGTTCACTATACATATCAGCAAGTAATTTACTAGGATTATCAACATCATCACAATATGTAGAGGTTGAAGGAGTAGATTGTACCTCATCATTCGTAGCCATAAAACATACATGTGTTCTTTCTTCATTGTCATCTCAATTCTCTTCATTAGCATGTTGATCCCAAGTGCTAACTAATCCCTTTCCTTTCTTGAGAGATTTTTTCTTCTTGAGTTTGGCTTCTCTCTCCTTTCTCAAGGCTTTAGGGCAATCGGCTACAAGATTTTTAGTACTCTTGCATTCATAGCATTGAGCCTTGAATAATGATTTTGGTTGTCCACCTTTCTTCAAAGGCCTTTTTCCCTTTTTGAGAAATCCTTTTTTATAGAATTTCTTAAACTTTTTCACTACCATTTCCATCTCATCATCATCTCCATCTTCATCTTCATCATTAGATGATTCCTCTTGCTCACTAGGATTATCGAAGGCTTTAAGTACTACTCTTTTTCTCCCTTTCTCTCATCTTCAAGATCATTTAGTCTCTTGATCTTTATCTCATGTGTAAGTAATGATCCAACGAGCTCTTCAAGAGGAAGAGCCTTCAAGTCTTTTTATTCTACAATTGCAAGAGTCTTTGGTTGCCAAGACTTTGGTAAACATCCACATCTTCCTATTTTGTTCTCCAAGTGAATAAATTTTCCCATACGACTTTAGACCGTTGGAGATATTGGTGAACCTAGTGAACATGTCACTAATGTTCTCTCCTTACTTCATAATGGATAGCTCATAATCTATTACTAGCATTGCAAACTTTAACTCATTCACTTGATTAATTCCATCATGCGTCACTTGAAGAAGTCCCCACATACCATGAGCGGTGTCGCATCCACTTACTCGGTTTTATTCGTTCACATCCAATGCACAATTCAAGATATTCATTGCTTGGTAGTTCTAGGTCATTTTTTTTAATCACTTTATCATGTTCATCCAATGGATTTGGTTCCCTAGTGATTTCATTAGCTCTCATCGTCATTGGTAGGTAAGGACATTTCTCAATGATATTCCACAAATCAAAGTTAATAGAACAAATATTTATCTTAATTCTAGATTTCTAAAAAATATACTTTGTTCCATCAAACAAATGAGGTCTCTTTGTAGAAGACCCTTCAAACAAATGAGACCTAAGAGGGGGGTGAATTAGGTCTTTGGCTAATTATCAAAATCTTTTCCCGTTTTACAAATCGTTTGTCGTAATAAAAGCTCTTCTTTAAATTCACAAACTTCAAGTTTATATGTGATTTGATAGTTGAGACAAGATGATCAAACAATAAGACCACAACCAATCAATCAACAACTAATAACAAATAATAATAACGCAAGTATGTAAACGAGTAAAGCTATAAGGAAATAAACACACGATTTATAGTGATTTGATCTTTTCAATATCTACATCCACTACAATGAGTCCATGCTCAATGATTTTAACCAATTCACTAAATGCTCAATCCAAACAATTACACAAGAGGCTCACCCTTCAATGGGTTTTACCACAACAACCTCTATTCAATCTAATAAACAAGGTTCACCCTTATCACAAAGAGTTTTATATCACTAGACAACCTAGACCAAACTAATCCAAGGCTCACCCTCACCAATGGGTTTTACTCAACAACCTTGATTAAGCTAGTCAATGGCTCACCCTCCACAAGGGTTTTAAGTCTCTTGACAACCTTGTATTAATCACAGCAATAATGTAAAGATAGAGTTTGGATGTTACTAACACTTCTTGGTGAATAAATACAATAGTTAGCACCACTTCACTTCTTGCCTTTGGAATCTTGAATTTCAACCTTTGAGCACAAGGCAATTTGATAGCTTTTCAAATAATTATGTAAAACAAGTTAGAGATTCAAGGATTTCTTAAGTTTAAAAGTTCTGCTAAAAATCTAGAGTTTTTAACTTTTATAGATTTCAAAAATCAGCTTTAACAATCATAAAACGACTAGTAACGGCTAGTTTCTGAAAAGTTTGAACGTCCGAACTTGCTCCTCTGAGTCCGAACTTGCGTCCGAATTTCTCTAGAAAAATAGTGTACTGTTCATTGAACAGTGGTTACTGTTTACAATACAAGAAAAGTTCGGACGTCAGAACATTGCCTTCTGCATCCGAACTTTTTAAATTTTGTCAAAACATATTCAAATCAATTCAAACAAGTTGGAAAACCTTCTAGCTTATAAGATAAGTCTTTAAAGACCTTTTAAGTATAAAAACCATTGATGAAAACTTGATAATTAGGGTATGTTCAAAACCATTGAAATCATTTAAATCAAGTTTTGTGCTCTCAATTGCAACTCATAGATTCCAAGACTTAAGAGTGTAGGGTTTACAAAGTTTACCTATTAAGCACATGTAATCTACACTTCATATCATCAAAGCCTTCAATCATCTTGAACAAACTCTTCAATCTTCAATCACTTTGACATATTTGAGTTGTTCTTGCATTGTGGTTTCAAGGCAATGAGACTTCATACTTCTTAATCCAACAATCCTATCACACAAATGACATAAAGATTAGTTCTTATCAATGTTTGTCATTAATCAAAACTAATCATAGCTTCATGATTTGCCCTTAGGGCTAACAATATCTATATTTCCTATTTGGGTAATTAAATTATCTATTTGAGGTGTGAAGGTTTCTTCTTTAGTACTACTCATTTCCTCTATATCCTTCAGGAATTGTCATTTTTGTCAAATGTCTAATTAACAGATTACTTTCTATTTTTGGTTTTTCTGATGTATGAATTACTAAATCTTTTCCTTTAGATTTATCTTTTTCTTGTATCAGTGTTCCTATGAATGTTCCTAACTTATCTATTTCTGTAATAATTTGATTTCCGAAATGAATTACAGTTTTTTGTATTTCTATTAAGTCTTTATCTGTCTTTAATTGGACTTGAGCCTCCTCAAGGATTTTATACTTTCCGTTATCCATTTAAATGATGATGCTTATAATGTTGTCTTAATTCTTCATGTAAATATTGTTGTTTTTTTTTTCTATCACTCCATGTGATAAAAACATCCTCATAATTTCTTGAATTATTCTAATGGTTGATTTATGCACTCCTGCAATTAGTACATGATTTAATCTGTTTTGATAATAAAATTTTTCTGTTCTAATTTGTTTACCTGTGTTTTTATCTGATTAATATCTTCTAATAATCTCATACATATTTCACATTCCATATTAATCAGATGGATAACTCCAGTCAGTGTCATCAATTATATGATCTGAATTATTTATTAATTCATTATTATTATAAAATGTAACTGGTTTCGTTTCATTTAAATAATTATTCCATTCTTGATTATAATTATTTTCAAATTCTCCAAACCTTCATCAGATCTATTATCAAATACTTCATTTTGATTTATTATTATATCTATTGAGTTCATACTTTCTACAATACTTATTTCAAAATTTTCAATTTCTATTATGGCTCTGATACCAAATCCGTTGGTCCCAAAATTTCTGTCCAAAATTAATAAGGTTTTTACTTCATTGTTTTGACTAATTACTAAAAAAGAGTTGTAAGAAGTTAAGCTTAGTTGGATCATATCAAAAAGAAGCTGTAATATTTATTATTGTTTACAGAGTTTACATACAACGAAATAATACTAAGATAATAACTAAAATCTTTCAGAGCTTTAATAATTAAACTCTTGGACATATCTTGGGATCATCTAGATAGAATCTAACACGGCATGTAAATTATCAAATATTTTTTGCTTTTCATCTGGATCATTAGTAGAATCATATAACAAAGTTAACAGATATTTTTTTTATATAATGCGGCTAAGTAAGTTTTATACATATGTAACATGTAAAACATTTTTATGGTCTGACAGAGATATATTGAATTTCCTCAAACAATTCTTTATTTTCCTAAGAATATAATAATCAAAAATAATAACTGCAGACAAAAATAAAAATGCTCGATAGTGGAGTTATCAAGTCAAGTCCAAAGGCACAGGTGAGAATCTGCCAGTATCGAAAGCATACAAAAGGCATGTGTCCAACCTGTCCCCCACTCAAACAAAAAGACAAAAATAAGGATAGACTTTTTAGCAAAATGGAGGATGACTCAGACTAAATGACAAGCTGACATGAAGAGCATTCAAATGATTCATAGAAGCACTTAGAGAAAATGGACTTGCATTCTGCTAAAGTCCATATTTTTATATTTTAGTAATTATTCAAAACAATGAAGTAAAAACCTTATTACTGGACATGTCACAAAAATGTCTAGAGCTCTTTACAAGCTAGCAGACACGTACATTAAATCGAAGTATTTTGACACACCACATGTGAATGTTATCAGCAATGATCGATTTTTTCCATGGTTCATTGTAATTCCCTACTTGTGTGAGCTAAGATATTCGTTAGAATCTTCCTATGTAGTATATCCATAGGGACAATTTTTAATGCCAATTTTTAATGGCAATGAACATGCACCCACACAAAAAAGCACACTTAAGGAACCTTTTTTGTGGGTTGTTTAGAATTTACACTTTTCTCTTCCAATATAATGTTACTACAAAATAGTGTATGGCAATAGTTCTTTTGCGACTATTTGGCTGTCATGTAGGACTATGTTGGGGCAATCGATGGCACACACGTGGCAGCTTACATTCAAGGGTCCTCGTTGGAGACATTTAGGAACCAAAAGTCCACTATATTATAGAATGTTATTGCAACATGTGACCATGACATCAGATTAACATATATTTGAGGGGAGTGCCCATGGTACACATGTGCTATTTGATGCATTAATATGGGAGGATTCTAATTTCCTAAACCTCCGAAAGGTATTGGTTTCATCGTATGATATTTCTTCTACCATTTATTCCCCTCTTCTTCTTGCCACCATTTTATACATTGTTAGTAGGTCTTTTTTCGTATCTCAAGACTTTGTCGTTTCAGGAAAATACTATTTAGTAGATGCTGGTTTCGCAAACTAAAGGCGAACCATAGCACAACAGTGACTTTGCTAGAGTTAGGCAATATAGAAGTCCTTGAGAATTGTTCAATCTGCCATTTTTCTATTCATAATGTTATTGAGCGAACCTTCAATATACTGAAGAAGAGGTACCCCATATTAGACGAAAAGATGCCACCGCATAGTTATTCACGGCAGATAACAATCTTGGTTGCCTATTGTGTCATCCATAATTTTATTCATGAGAATGATTTAGGTGACATGTACTTTGAAGAGTTTGAGTCTGAGAACGAGAATAGTAGAATGTAGCCTGCTACAAACGGAGAAGAGTACTATATAAATCGCGGATTCATGACCGAGGAGCTTAAGAATTGGTCTAACTTCCGTGATGCCATGGCAGCCTACGTATGGAACCATTACTGAACATAAATAAGGAAAACTACTGTAATTTTATTTCATTCTTTCAATGATTAGTTTATATATATATATAGTATCCATTATGGCTCATGCTTTTATCGAAATGAAAAATGATAAGCCTCAAAACACGACAGATTAGCTCATATTAGAATAATGAATGAAGGAGGACTTTTTTTTTTTTTTGGTATTGAAAGAAAAAAAGGAGCACTAGTCTAGTATGGAAAACCAAATTTTTTTACCAAATCAACAGCTTCATTTTTGCGGTCGACATGTCTGGTACAGTTGGCAATTTGGTTCCTGCCCTGCACGTCTTTTTTGCAGGATGTGCAAGACCAAATATGGTCTGTTGAATCAGATTTCAAATCTGATCTAACGGACCATATTTATTGACCCCTATATGTATTTTTAAAGTTCAAAAATTGATAAATATTTATAGCCTCCAACGATTGATATCCAATCCTGCACGTCCTGCAAAAAGGACATGCAGGACGGGAATCGAACTGCATTTGAACAGATATGTTTGGTAAAGTTGAAGTAACGTGTAAGTTTTGCTTGGTGTATATTGTCGCATGCAATTAATCACACTATTTCAAGAGAATCTTTTTTTCTTGGCTTTCCTCTTCTTGTCAAAGAACTCGTACGAAATGGGCAATCAATTCAACTGAGCTACCGAATGCATCTCCCAACAAAAACAGGTTACCATCCCAATCGGGTTTCTCAAGCACAATCAGGTATTTCAAGAAGGGATGCAATCCACTTGTAGTCTAAGATTATAGTTGTAACCATCTAACCGTTGACCACAATTCACGTAATTGTTAACTACAATTAGTAAATACTAGCTAGGCAATTACAACCATAACTATGAGAATTGTATTTTATAATTTAAGAGATGTTCATATTCATTTCGGAGTTTATGAATTTTATCTTAAAGTTGGAGAAAATCTTATTGTAACGATTTTGTGTTCTTAAATTTTGGTTTAGAAATGCGATCATGTTATGTTTCAAATAAAGGATCTCTCACTTGGGTTTAGGGCATAACAAAAACAATGAACAAGACAATGGGAAATACAGAAGACGATAGGGAAGAGAATGTTGCCATGCTTGTTAAGGCTTGGTTCAGTGAAGTATGATGATGCTTAGGTTTTGGTCAAAGGAAATGTGTGATTTTCTTCTTAAAAGTATTCGGAGGTATTTTTTAAAAAAAAATTAACATATAATAAATTAAAAACAAAAGTAAGATTCCATTAATTATTTGCCTTTTTTTCAAATTGGGCCTCCAATTTTCAAAAGGGTTAATAGTAAACTTATCCTTCAAAATATAGTTTTGTTGCAATTATGTCTCTTTTAGAAAATAAGCGATTATACCCTTCTTCTATTTCTTTTTTTTAAAATTCCATCCTATCCTTCTATCCAAATCCTAGTGGCGTCATCCAAATTGAGGTTTTAGGACTTAAATACAAGGAAAGAAACTTTTCGGGAATTTGTATATATATATATATATATATATATATATATATATATATATCTTTTTTTATCGCTAAGTAGAGTTTTGAATTAAAGTAACATCATTTTCATCTTTCAATAATAAGGAGAAAATTTTCTTACTTTCTAAAAATTTACTATGTTTTTTTTTATAAAATGCATTAAAATTCTATGAAAATCGAACATATACTCTCTTGATTGATCCTCATTACAATAAATTATACAAGAAGTAAACTTCGCAAATTTGGGCTTTTCTTTTGATTTATTCTGCACTTGAACAACGGACAAATTAAATTCCAATATAATTTATGAGAGACAAATTTAATATTGAAAACTCATACCTAAAAATAAATAAATTATTTATTTTATTTTTTAAATAAACACACCAATTTCGTATCATTGAAAGATCGGTACAAATTTATTTTAATTCAAAATTTCACTTTATGAGGGAAAAAGAAATTAAATAATATTCTTTAATTGCATTAACATCTTTATCAAATATGACACTCTCACACTATGTTCGTCTAGGGTAGGAGGAGGGAGTAAAACGAAAAAGGAAGTAAATGAGATATTTCTATTATTTGGTTAGACGACAATATGTAATGGAAGGAAATGTGGAGGGAGGCTTCCCCACCAAAAGTAAAAGGGTTAGGACGTATTTGGTGAGTTGGACCAAATACTCCTTCAAATTTTTATCAAATACCAGCCCTACCCTCGATCAAGCCATTTCTTTGCGAACAAAATTGAACGGCATTCAGTGAAGGTTGGCCTTCAATTTTTTGATTCTGATTTCTATAAATATAAGGACTCTTGTTTGTGCCAAGAATTTTTTTGAATAAAGTTTCTACCATCACATAATTAGAAATACAGTGCAATGACTATATTAATGGAAGAATGTATGTATGTAATACTATGAATAGAAAAATTGAATAATATAAATATAAAATTAAAAAGAATATAATAAATATGTGTAATGGATAAAATGGTAAAATTATCATAATATAGTTTCTTTCTCTTCCACTTTTCACTATAACTAAACAAGAAAAAGTATTTATAATTTACCTCTCATACACTCATACTACACAAAATAGAAGTACATCATGCATTTACTTCCCTTAGGTGGCACCCCCCCCTGATATGACTCATTTTATGTAGAGAATATTAGTGAAACTTTCATGTTTTATGTGATGAGAGTTTAGCAGCAGTTTTCCTGAAATCTAAAGAGAATAAGAAGACAAATTGATTTAAGGCATGGGCACATGTAAATCAAGATTTTGTTGGAGTTTCGAAGATTTGAAAACCATAATTGCATTTTGGATTTTATCTAGGATATTGAAGATTATTTTAAACTTTTATTTAGATAATATTTTATTTTTCTTTTAAGTCTTTTTACTTCCCTATAAATAAGTGATTGTTAGACTTCAATTTGTTATTTTGAACACATTGAAGTTCATTCTTCTCTAATTAAGTATTTATTTCTTCTTTATTTTCTTTTGTGCTATTTGCAATTCCTTCTCCCCTATAGAACTTGTGAATTTACACTTGCCTTTTAGTTTCCTTTCACATGCTTGATTGTGAATAAGAACTAGTTTAAAAATATGGTAAAATTGATTTTGATCGTCTTTTACTATAAAATTAATTTGTTAAAAAGAAAGACATTATTTTTCATAGTGATACCCCTGATTAATGATAATTGGCTTACAATTACAAATTAATGGATAAACAAAATTATTTAGAGCTTTTTCAAATAATTCACTTTAGAATGTTTCAATTTATTCAACTTTAAAAAATTGACGAATCTATTTGCCTGAATTAGATTAGCAAAGAACGTTACTTTTCTCAAAGATGAACCAATGAAATTTCAATTTTTAGAATTAAGATACTTAAGCACCAAATTCACGCTTTAAAAGAATTATCTTTTCAACCTTTGTTTTATTTTGGTTGATTTAGGAATTATTGGGAAGGGTATTTACCACTGTCACTGTGCCTTAAATCTTAGAATTAGAAATTTAATTTTGATGATCTCAACACTGTCACTCGTCCCCACTATGAACTAAACAAAACCGTAGTATTTAGATGAAAGGGTATGATTGAAAATTTAAAAACTTATAAGAGTATAATAACTTATTTTTTAAAAGAATACAATTGCGAAAAAGCATATTTTGAAGTGCAATTTTGCTATTAACCCTTTCCAAAATCACCAACCCTCAATTTTTCTATCTTCCCAAAGTCTTTTGGGGAAATGTAGATTTTTCTCAACGATCTTCCCCATTTTTTGGGGGGTAAAAGTAGGGAACTTCTGCAAGATGTTGATGTCTACTAAATCACATCTGGTAAGAGAATTGTTTGAGGAATGTGGAGAATTCTGCCTAGGGCAACTAGACATTCATCATTCAAATTTCAAGCAAAAGCTATATCTCATTTCAGAACATCATAGTACAACTAATGTACTAGACCAAAAGAGCATAAAAGACAGAACAAAGGTGCTCACAAAAGCTCACACTGGACATACTATTGTATGACAAAATATATGCTTACTGAGATAGTAAGCTGCAGCGAAGTATCTCACTACTCAGGCAAGAATGAACTTCGAGCAATTTTTGCTTTCTACCTAGCTTTTATTTAGAACAAGCGCAAGGTTGCGAAGCTCCTCAAATGCGTGCATCGTTTCTGCATCAAAGCCTCCAGCAAACTGCAGCAAGGAGCACTGAAATTGGATACAAATGTCGAATATAACAAGACAGATCAAGAGCAAATGTTTTTGTTTCAGTATTTTGTTTACTTTTTGCTTGTTCTGCTGTCATTCTTTATGCAAGCAGAGATTGACAGCAAAGTCCTCAAAATTAAGAAAACAATTCAGAGATATGAGCATATTATGCACATTTTCACAATTAGCATTTTTTTTTTTTTTTGGGAGGGGTGAACACATTTTTGCAATCAGTTGGTTGAGTAAAACCTGTCAATTTCTTGGAACTTCTATTATTCAAGGAGAGAATACTTCAAAGAAAGATGAATTCCTATGTTCTTATTTTGCAGGCTCAAGTAGTTAAAGAAGTCTCTGTATATGCTTTAAGCACAAAATATGCAGTACAAACAGACCTGATGGATTCGGAAAGCAAATCTCACTCCTTGGAGCAGCATATAGTCCAAGGAAGAGTCCTTATCTGATGTTCCCTTGGATTGTAGTTCCATAGATGCCCTCTTCATATATATTTTAGCTAGTTTCACCGAGCCAAACTTTATCTGCAATTCCATGGTGAACTGGGTTACTGAACTAATTAATTGGATCATCAAAATTGAAGATTGACAGAAAATTGTAGTCCTAGAATGCTCTGATATAATTGTTCATTTCTTTTCAGAAATATGAATGTGCCAACCAAAAGACTACTGGACTGATAAGGTTAATATACGACAAATTAGACCAACAGCTGAAATTTGACTACGCATAATCAAGGTAAGACCTAGAAGATAATAGATATATCTCTTTTTCTTTCCAGTTTAATCAATACTCTGTGTACTGAGAGAACATGTCAAAATATAGTGGAAGATTTTGAGACTGGTTGAGCAAATAAAATTTTTGAAGCATCAAAATCTCCTATTCATCATCTAAATACCTGTATGAGAACGTGAAAAACTGTACCAAGTATGTCTTCTCTGGCTACAAATTTTCAGATGAAATCCAATTGTATTTGCAGGTTGGAATTCAACATTCAAGTTTCTCGCTACTGTTAAACAAAAGAGTCATCTTAATGTTGTGCAAGCAGACTGCACTTTTTGCCCACCTAAGCTTAACCAACTACTTTTACAAATTTGAAGTATGTTATACATGATAAAGATAGTCATGTTAGTTTAGTCTCTAAGAAGTAATTCAGGTGCATGATCTCTAATAAGTCAAAAGCAAACTTGACATAAAATCTTTCACTAGACCATTTAGGGTGCGGGAAAAAGTAAAATTCAGTAGCGTTACTTTGCTTATTATCCCACTGTCATACATCCACTCAGTAGGAATCTGGAATTCCTTACAGCGACGGATCAGTAAGTCCCTCATAGCTAGAAGATTATAAACAGTACGTTCCATCCTGCATGAAAAAGAATATTTAATAAAATAAATCCATGAAAAAATTCTTACGAGTAACTAAAGTCTTATTAATAATACTTTTCAGATAAGGCAGTCATTTTCTTCAATGCTGCATCACATGACAATTGAGGATCATCCTTGTAGTTTGCAACTTCATGCTCTAACTTTTTTAAGTCTCTGTAACCAAATGCTGCCTCTCTTAATGTGTCAGCCTTTTTCTCCGGCCACTCAAAGTGCTTAAGAACAGCTCTTTCGTCCACCTTGGAAACAAGCAAGAAATAAGACAATCGATAGATGGTAAGAAAAATTCTGCTTTCATTTTTCTGATCTGAAGGCTAAACAGTAAAAAACAAAAATGGTGACTGCATGTGATAAGTTTCTCTTTACATGGAGTAGACACTAAGCAGAACTGTATTTCAACGAGATTAATTAAGCAAGTCACATAGAAAGCTACTAAAACAACTTCAAATTTAAATATCACCATTATCAGATTCTCTTCTGCCAAGATTTCTCTCAATCTATAGAACCACTTCAAAGTATTCAAGCTATTCGAGGACAAATGCTTTGAATAACACTTAAAAAGTTATCTAACTTGAAAGTGCTACAGATCTACTTACAAGAAAGCAAAGCTCATCATCTAGCCATTTCACAAATGCTACTACGTCTTCAATATCCTGATAGACAGCATTGTTGACTTCTTGTATGAGGGAATTGACAAACTCTCCTTGAGTCTCAACATCTGCCTTTATCTGGATAAAGAACGATCAAAAAAGTTTTAATGTTCAAGAAGAAATGCAAGCAATTCTATGATAACATCTGGATATCATGTTATTATATTATCAGATTAAGAGGAACATTTAGTGCCACAAAAAAGTAATCTTTGTGAAATTACTTCAATCTGCAATTTAGCAGACACATAGAGAAGTGCTTTTATCCTTTCTGTTAATATATAATATTATTTGAGGCTATGGGGAAAAACAAAACATGAAAGAAAGAACGTACTGCAAGCAAGTATGATGATCGATTTTCAATTTCACCAATCATGCTACTGTGCACATTAGTTACATCCGAATCACATACTCCAGCATTTGAAGAATCTTTCCTGGAATCTCTCTTCATGAGAGAATGATAAAATTCAACTACTTGTGGAGCTCGCTGCACAGTTCCTATTAAATTTCTAGCCATGAACTTTGCAGGGGGTGGAGGGGGTGGAGGAGGTGGCAGTGGTGCAAATTTAGAACTCTGTTCTTTCTGAACACTTGAAGCAGTGTAAGATGCCCTTGGAGGAGGATTTGGCACACGTAATGCCCTTTTCTCAACATCAAAAGATACTCTGAGTTTGCTAGCTTCTTGGAAGTTGCTTACAAACTGACGGTTATTAGTTTCCCTTAGGTCAGATTTTTGAGAAGCTAATGGCAGAACTTCTTTTCCCTCTTCCTTGGGCCAAAAAAAACCATCAGATTGCCTTCTTTTGTTAAGAAGGATATCTTCCGAGCAGCATTTTGATCCACTAATGGAGTGCCTCCTGACAGAATCTTGCGAATTCTTCCAACTATCATTTCCAAAATTCTCTAAACAATCTAACCGCTGCATGTCTTCATCTGTTATTGGCCATTTCTTCAGCTTCTTGATGAGACTTAGTCTTGTCATGCAGCTACATCCTGAATCATTATTACTTTCACAAGATGAAATACATATAGATTCCCTAGGTCTGTCGACGACACATGGGCTAGAGATCCTATCTGAACTCATGTTTGACATGTTGCATAATTCATTCCGTAGACATGAATTAACCCATCTCAGGTAGACAAGCTCTTCAACTTCATTTAATCTGCTCATTTGAAGACCTTCAACTTGTTTGCACAAATCTGCATTAGTATGTCTTAGCAAGGAGGCCTCCTCTTTAGTTTTCTCAAGAAGATCACTCTAAACACAAAAAAAAAATGATATCAATTTTAAACTCAAGGATGTCTAGAGTAGAAAACAGCAGTTTACAAATATGGATGAAGTTTCAATTGTTAGTGAATAAATTTCATCCAGATAAATTTGGATTAACTATTTTATCTCTTAGTGACTTTCGGTACGCAATCAAGAAACACACAGCCAGCTTTAGTTCCTAAAGCAATAGCAGAAGTATGAGGTTTGAAAATTTATGCTGGGCGTTCTACAGATATTTATGGGAAAGAGTCCTTGAGACTGAAAACTGAACATAACTACACGGATAACATACACTCTAGAAAACAGAGAAGCGACCAAATAAGAGAAGTAAATCAGAAACCAGCTCAAGAACAGCTCAAGCAGCTAAGTAATAGTTACATAGATCATATATACACACTAGGAATAAAAAGCAACAAAATAATATTGGTAGCCAACTCAGGATCAAGCAGGCAGCAAACTAGAGACAATGGTAACTGTGAAACCTTTGCAAGAGTCGCTAACTGGGATTCCATGGAAGAAAGCTTGCAAGCAAGATTCCTTTTCTGAAGCTGGAGCTCCTTATTCAAACGCCTCAATTCAACTACCTCCATTTCCACGCCATTGAAATTCTCATGTTCGTCTTCCCTTTTCAGCAAATCCTCTTGCCTATTCAAAATCCGATTTGAAGAGGACAGCTGTTGAGAGAGGCTGGTTTTTTCAGATTCTAACAATTCAACTTTCTTCTCGAGTTTATCAATTTCATTGCTCCTCAATTCAAGTTCTCTTTCCAGCTCAATTACTTTAGAATTTCCGTTACATCCCGACAACTCAGCTTGCAATTTAAACTCCCTCTCCTTTGATTCTTGTAATAAGCTCCTTAAATGATCGAGTTCAATAAACAAATCGCGTGAGCCGCCTTGATGAAATGTGTGGGGATGAACTTGAGTCGCACTCACCGAACACGAAAGGTCACCAATGAGAGACCTCTTCACTCTTGAATGCGAAAGCCCAAATGGGTTCTTCTGGTTCGCAACATTTGAACTTGTAAGCGGTAATTTATTCCCTTGTGATGAGTTCTGCAACTTGGTCTTCTTCTCGCCGGAGAAGCCCTTAACAATTTGAGAACCCCACGAAGATTTGAGCTTTAAATGATTATCATTACTCCCTTTCGGGTTGCCAGAGCTACCACCCTTTGGTCGAACCAGATTTTGATCAGTAAACTTCGATGCTTTTGCTCTACAATCAACCGAAATCTCTTCTCTCATTCTTCACTCCCGGAACACAAGAAACGAGTCTGGTAAAGTTACTAGTACTACTTTTACTCAAAAGCTTCACAACCCAGTCAAAAAGCAGACACTTTACCTAGTTGGAAGCCAAGATTGATCACCATTGAAGCTCAAGAGTGAAGCTTTTTCACTCCTATATAGCAGAAATTGATAGAACTGTAGTGATCACGCTGCATATTCTCAAGAGTTTCTGTTCTCGGGAGCAGAGAAAGCAGTGTACAGTGTTTAAGCTTCCTTTAAGGCCCTTTCAAATTTTGAATTTTGAATTTAGAACTCTGAGGAATGAGATCCGCTCCTAACCGTTGATATCTAGGACAGCTTACATGGACGGCGGAAAACTCCCAGTCGAGTAAAATGGCGGGTGTTTGGCAATTATGCCCTTTTTGGCGAAAATAAAATATTATAATTATATACTGTTTTAATACTATTCGCAGTGTATTACATTTTAATTCTTAAAATACACATACTCTCCCTACCTCACTTTCTTTCTCTAAAACTGAATGAAAAGATTGGATTAATTTTTTTTAGTTAAATTATGTTAAAATTTATAAAAATAAATTATTTATAAAAAAAATAAGATTCAAAGTAAAAAATTATTTATCTTAAAACCAATCCAAGTTTGTCCAAACTTAGAATATATTTAGCCTTTGAAATTTTAGGATTTAAGGTTTGGCCTTAAAACTAATCCAATTCCTACATGTCTTAGCATGCAATAAATCATTACATGATACTAGACAACTTTAATTTCCAAATAAAAATTTCAAAATTTTCGAAATTTAAATTTCTTTCACGTCCTAAGCCACCTCTGTAGAGCTTAAGGCATGCATAAAACTTGACTACAAATTCGTAAAAAAAAAATTGAAAATATGGACAGACTTTCGCTAGATCTTGCGGAAGTTTGAAGTGCAATTCAGGCAATGTTCTATCTTTTTTTTTTTTTTCTTCTTCTTCTTCTTTTCAAGCTTTTAATTATTATTTCAATTAATAAGAACAATTTATTTATATTATGAAATATTAGGAACATCTATTATTTCAAGAAATAATGTCTTTAAGTTATAAAATATGACTAACTAGGATGGGTTACAACCAAAGTTGTAACATCCATTATTTATTAATCCAACCAAAGTTGTAACATCCATCATTTATTGATTGATATTCCTATTACCTCCATTATTTTAGAAAAGGTAAGTTATGTAAGTTGTAAAAAAAACCTACTAATGACTTATTATAGGAATAGTCACTTTTAATTTTATAAATAAGACAATATGGAGTAGCTTATTAGAGGATGTATGGTAAAAACTTTTTAATAAAATGCTAGTTTCTTTCTATATTTCTTGAGTTCTCTCTTTCTCTTTATTTTGTTATAGTTCAAAGTCTTGTTCATTTTTATTTTATAAATAGTTTCGTGTTCATTGCAACTAGAATTTGACAATACATTATCAATACCAATCTCTACCAAAGGCTGTTTGAAGTTGTATTATAAGTCATAGAAGTTTTAATCAAGAATCTCATTCCCTTCATTCCAAGTGTCTATTTCTGTTTGAGGATTTTAAGACTTGAGGTATGTTTTTCCTATCATAAATCTTATTTTCTTAGTTATTTTTTATGAAATATGAGTTTATAATTCTTGATAGCGTGGAAAGAAATGATCTATTATAGATATATGATGTTAAAATTCATTTTGGATGTGATCGATCTTGAAGATACCACTAGTAATAAAATATCAAAGCTAATTGATCACTGGTGATATTTTGGAAGAAATATAAAAGCCATCAGAATAAGGTTGTTATATAAATATCAGTTATGATTAGTTATACTAGTGATTATAAAATTTTATTTCTATCAATATATATAAATTTGTTACATTTAACATTCCTCTTCAATCAAAATTTAATGGAGGAAAAATTCGAGTGAAATGATAAAAAATTATTATTCTTTTTCGTGTCTCAAAATATCTTCTTGCAATATCAATATTGAAAAAAATATTTTGAAAAATATTTTGATGTGATTTATATCTTTTGTCCATTGTAAAAAATAATGAGTTGTCAATTAAAATGATCAATGGCTCCACTTCATTCCTTGAAGAGAATGAAACTATGACTTATAATCGTTGTAGAAGTGTGAGCATGGTCGTAGTCAAAATCATAGATGCGATCATGATAAAAAATATTATTTTATTCTCACAATAATTGTTGCTTGGAATTGTAGAAGAAGTTGAGTCACGATCACAAGCCCAACTGAGAGATCTATGATATTTCTTAAAGTGAATATGATTAGAATTTATTATTCATTTGTGAAAGAGATTTTGGTTGTGGCAGGCATATTCTTTACAATTATATAATTAGTGACAACGATTCATCAAATTCTTAAAGCACAATTTCTCACTCGAAGTAAGAAAATAATGAGAAAGGAAAAATGAGAAAGTCATGATTACTTTATAAAAATATCGATACATTTTTTAAAGTATATTTATCAAGCACCTGTTATACACTGTTATGTATCAATTGAGAACAAATAATAGAAGTGCTATTTTATTTTTAAAATTATGTTATTGATAGTAATTATGATATATGATGATGTAATCGAATTTTTTGTTTATCAAAGGGAACTTTTATTGATAGAATTTGTTAAAAGAATGAATTATTATTTTCGTATTTCTTATCATTTTGCAGACTTTTAGTTTGCATATTATGTTATTAAATTTTGGTACTCTCTCATCATGGATTAATTCATGAATGACAAACTTGATATTTGTTATACATACAGTGGTATAGTCAGACATGTTTAAAATATATATTCAGAGTATAAACCGTAATGGTATTCCAGAAAGACCATCTAATTATTAACTCTATAAGAGTTAAATTAATTCAACATATCTTCATTTGAAAGGTGAAATTCTAGTATGTAATGCATTTTAATGTCTCGTTGAAAACTATTGAGTTTTAGATATATTCTTCATAATAAAAATTATATTGAGATTGCTAATAAATGAAGTCTTGAGATCAATACATTATTACTTTTGTTATATGAGATAATTTTGTAAAACCATTTCTCTTTCTTATCTTATATTGCACCATTAGTTGACATGAGCAATTAGACCATCCCGAATCATTAAAATACTTAGAATAATTAGGAATTTGCAAAAGTATTATAGAACCAGAAGTTTCATAATATGACAAATTCCTATGTGCTACTTGTTTTGTACGTAAATTAATTATTTTAATGTTATTGGTATTAATTGGGGTTGAATGTGATAATTTTGGGATGAATATAATGAAATTGTTAGTTGATGCATCAACAAAATAGTCACATGTATAATTTTTTATTTTTGCTACATGTAGTTTGCAATTTATCAATATTGAGCTCGTACTTTGCATTCTCCCAATAATACAATTTATCCTAATAATATTGGTTATATTTATATAAATGTTGAAAATCCTGAAAAATATGTTAATGATTGTGATTTATTATGTATGTAGTAGCACTTATTTCATATTTTGCCAAAGTATTATAAATACTCCTCTTTGTAATTGGTTTGTAGTCAGAAACCAAATGATCTCTATCTAATTTTCTCATTTAAGATTTAGAAGTGCGCTATATATATTGTTTCACTATAATACAATGAGAAAAGTCCTTAAAGAGATTATTAAATATGTTGGGAGTGAATCTCAAGGGAGAGATTCATAACTGTTAATTTTGACTATGTTGTCCCAACATAAAGAGCAAAAAACATTAGACCAAATAAAGATATTGGTTTATGTCTCATCTTGATCCTTAGATAAAACACATTGAACCAGAAGTGCAAAGGATAATTTATATAGTCATGCATATGAACTAACCAATATCTAGCAAAATTGCTCCTATTATATTTTATGTCCTTGAAGGACAATCTGCCATTGACGATAAATTTCACAACTAAAACATGTTAGATAAGTCGATTCTAAGGATACAAACTCATTGCACATGAAAGGAGTAAAGACTAAGATGATCATATATGTTAAGTTGAGAATATGTAAATTACAATATAATTTCTTCCTAAACATGACTGGTGTATTATTTTCAAAAAAAATTATGTACTTGAAAATTTTAACAATGATGAGATCTCAACATGTTTGGAAACTCCTGAAACCACACAAGTATAAAAAATCAATGATATTAATGCGCATAATATATTAATTTAGAATGAGATTTTTTTGAATCAAAATCTTCAGACTCAAAATGATCAAATTCGCATGAGAAATATGAAATGACTGGATGATTCACAAGTAAACTTGAAGTACACAAGAATTCCCTATAGGAATTATAAATTTGAAGTGTAATAGCCAATGGATATTTGCTAATAAATTGCAAATTATAAAAGGTAAGTATTTGCTATGACTTGTAGCATAAGATTTTTTTTGTAAAAGCTTAGCATTGATTATAAAGAAATACGTTTTAGTGGTGGATATAATTAATATGTATTTATCGTTATTGTCATTTGATAATGGTATTTATATTTGAAGTCGGACTCAATATGCTTGGAGTATACAAGTAGATTGTTTCTGTAGAATATAATAAGATTGTCTTAATGAATTTTTATTAAAGAATGATTGAGCATGTCCATGTATAAGAAAGTCTATACGTAACTATATTTGGTGCACAATTTATTGATTGGAATAGTGTTCTCTACATTATAGGGAGAATATCATCACTTGTTATTATTTATTGATTGAAAAAAGAATATTATTTATGACCTTCATTAGCTTGATCTATGCACAAGCATTAATGAACTAGAAATTCAAAGGATTGTTCATTTGCATAGAATTGCAAATCAATTATTATATATGAATTCCTATTTGGATAGATGTCCTTGCAAAACAACTATATGAATTCTATAACTATATGATTTTGAAGCATGCTTGAAGAGTAGCTGATCTCTTGATTTCGAAAATCAAATTTTTGAAAGAGAAAAATATTTGATTATCAAGATATTCTTCCTAAAGAATTTAGAAAAGCAAGTATTGTAATTAAAATTTTGTAAAATTAATCCACCCCTCTCTTAGATCGCTCAATACCGTACTAGTTTTTATGTTGCTTCCTAGTGCTCCTTTCCTTGCATGAATTGAGCAAGAATATGAACCAAATACTCTAACTTTTGCCTAATTGCTGTCAAATAAATAAGTCTCCCAGCCAACTGTCTGTACCATTCAGGGCAGCAAAGAAATCTCCTTAGTGTTACATCAAGTTAGTGATTTATTTCGATTAGTGTCGAAGCTGGTTTCGCACCAGGTAACTTGGTTCTTCCAAGAATATCTAGGCATATTTTCTTTGACATAAATATATTCCAGTAGTACTTCTTGCCACTTTTATGCCCAAAAAATACTTTAGATATCCAAGATCCTTCATGTGGAAGCATTGATTCAAGTGATTTTTAAATTTAGTAATAGAGTCAAGCTGTTACCAATGTTGATCAAGTCATACTCATAAATTAAAGCACATAGAAAAGCATTCCTAGTTAAGTAAACATATAAAGAATTGTCAATGGGAGACTGACAACAATTCTCTATGTTTCAATGAAAATTTATCGCATGAAACAGAATGAGATAATTGGTAGGAACTCATACCTAAGACTTCTAATTTGGCGAGATGAGTAGAAAAGGTAAGGGGTTTTGTACTTCTTAATGTATTACATATATGAAAGACCAAAGCAGGTTGAATTGGGTGTTTGGCTAATCTTTTCCTTATAGAAATCTCTTTTAAAAAATCACAACTTCCAAGTATTTAACATGATTGAAAGAGAGTGGTTGAATGGAAGATAACAAATCAATATGACAACAATAAATCAATTGAAAGCAATCAATGAATGAAGAAAGAGGGACATCAAGTGCAAGCAATCAACAATCAATAAATGAATAAAGAGGGACACAATGAGTTATAGTTGTATGGCTAAGTTTATGCAACTTTTTTGTGTTTGTCAAACTCCATGTTTGAAGTTGATTTTGCACAGTTTAACACAACAAACACAAACAGAAAAGTAAAGTTTGACACAACGAAATTGGTAACGCAATTCAGCTTAATAGCCTATGTCTGCAGGGCCATATCCAGAAAAGTAATCCACTAAACTTTATATTTCAAAAGTACATGAACACGCTCTCAATCTCTTCTAGCGATTCCCCTAGTGGACTTGGCAAAACACCATTTGCCAAAACTAGCTCATCAACCTCTAATCCAACAACCACAGTATTGCCTTCACGATTGGAAATACACCAATCACAACTCCTGCTTCCACTATAGTTAAACTGTCATCCAGCTATAGATCCCACTTGCACTTACTAGTCTCAACTGACCTTGATCAGTCACAACACCACCCTTCTACTCTATGAGGTGGTTTGAACAGAATCTTGTCAAGTGCACTGCAACGTTTGTTGGTCTTCAGTTTCCAGCACTTGAACATAAACAACACACTTTAATACATGAGCATCATAATAAGAAGATAAAATATGTTGCTGAACTTTCTCAAAGTATAGCTTCTGTAACATGAGTTCAAAGATCAACCCTCTCTTTGGATAAAGCTTGAGAGCCAAGATTATAATCCAAGGAATCCGTGTGAGCTTAAGAGTTGTTCCGTGAGAGTTAATTTGCTGTACCTTGAAACTCATATATATAATATGTTGGAGAGTCTTGAGCTTCCTTCTTCTCCAAGATTGATATCTCTAGAATATAGCAAGAAATCCCCAAGATAGTAGGATATCAGTCTTCTTGATATTTGGTGTAGATAGATTTTCATGGGATTCTCCAAATCCTAGAAGCTTTGGGAGATACCAAATATCTTCTTCTTGCCATAATGGAGTTTTACTCAAATACTGAAAACTTCTAAAGTAGATTTCTTTATGCCATAAAGATCTTCTTGTCAAATAATATTTCATCAAATCCTAGTGCCAATAAACTTTCCATACACGCTTGCTCCATATTGTAACAATCTCCCCCTTTGGCATTGTTTGTTGCAAAACCTTCATAACTACTTGATGAATTATATGTATGTCATGAGAATTTAGTGGAAGCATTTTGACATCACACATTCAACAACTTTAGAGCATTACACTGAACCAAAGCATAATATTGCATGTATTTCAGCAATAGTTCAACAGAATTAATAAACCAAGAATCCCAGTAAAGCAACATAATACAGAGATATAGCATATTACAGTCATCCCAAAAGTAGCCAAAATAATAAAAATGTTAGGCAAAGCAATAAAATTATTCAGCAATTAAAAATTGTAAGTAAATCTCTATCAGTAAGTTTAATAGAAATCCAAAAGCCAATAGCGACAACCAACTCCCCCTTGTTGCAGACTTCCCCAATCTTTTCTATCTCATCCATTTCTTGTAGACTCCTTCTTGCATATTATCTGCCTCTTTTTGCAAGAAGCAAGGCCAAAGCACCATCACTCCCTCAAAAGCTAATCTATAGTTTCTTGGAGATGAAATTGTAAGGTAGAGACTGTCAACAACTACTGTTGAAGTTCAGAGAATCTAGTTGTCAATGTTTGACATTGGTTGATACAATCTGTCACTTGCTCTTGAAGAGCTTGAGTATCATCATGGGTAGGTGATAAAATGACTTTGACACAGGAAAAGCTCACAGTAACTTTTGTTGACCTTTTTCTGGCACTTGTTGTACTTGGAGAATCTGGCATGGAGATCCCAGACTTGGGCATTGTCAGGGGTAGCTTGAAAGTCTTAATGTCATTGACAACAATATCCTTACTGAAGGCTTGAATACCTCGACGTGAAGAAAGATAGTCAGTAAGGAGACAAGGAAAAGGAAGACTTGTTATACTTATAGTACTTATCCGGGCAAGTTTAACAATAGAATTAAACATGACAGAACCAATGTTAAACTGCCTTTCTATGCCAATCAAGTATAACATCACTAGCTAGTAGTTCAGAAGCGAATGAGACTACAACATCTCTAACATAGACAGCATGATAAAAGGAACTTCCTAGATCATCCATTCCTTTTTCAAGATTGGCATAGAACTCATGCACCTTGTTGAGGTTATAGGATTCAGCAAAAGTGGCAGAGTCATATATTTTAACTATTTTCAACAGATCTATCAATCCAAGCTGCTCAAATTTACTTCATCAATCAACCTTTCAACCTTCAGAATTCGTTTGGTAACCTTCAATGTTACTTTTTTGGGGTTGATTGATGGCTTGCACATACTCCAACATAGTATGATATGTTTGTTCTACTTGCTGTTAAGTATAACAAGCCTCTAATGATACTCATATACATGTGTTAATCAACATATTGACCTTTGTCATCCTTTGTTAATTTTTGATTAACACCAATGGGAGTTCTAATAGGTTTGGAGACTTCCATGTTGAAATTTGAACCAAGTTAAATGCATACTTTGTTTGTGAGATAAAAATGCCATCCTTTGATTGCTTAACCTGCAAACCAAGAAAGAAAGTAAGTTCACCTACCATACTCATCCCAAATTCAGTATGCATGAGTTCAACAAACTCCTTTGTGAGCTGTGTTGAGATCAAGCCAAATACAATAACATCAACATAGACTTGTGCCACCATAACATGTGTGTTTAGTCGTTTGATGAACATGATCTTATCAGCTCCCCCTCTGTTGTAGCCTCTTGTCAACATAAAGTTTGTCAATCTCTCGTACCAACCTCTTGGTGCTTGTTTAAGATCATAAAGTGTTTTCTTCAACTTGTACCATGATTTGGATGATTTGGATCAACAAATCCCTTTAGTTATTCAACATACACCTTTTCTTGTAGGAATCCATTTAAGAACGCAGTTTTGACATCCATGAATTGAAGTGTGATGCACAAGCAACAACTAATAATAATTTGATAGATTCTATCTATGCTACAGGGGTAAATGTTTCATCCAAGTCCAACTTGTGTGTATCCTTGTGCAACAAGTCTTGCTTTTGTTACCTTTTATGTTTCCATATTCATTAGTTTTGTTACAAAACACCCACTTTGTGCTAATCACATTGGCTCCATCTGGACGTGGAACATGTTCCCGAATATTATTGTGCTCAATTGTTGAAGTTCTTCCTACATAATAGCTATCTACAATTCATCTGTCAAGGCCTCTTTGACATTCTTTGGTTCCATTGTTAAAGTGTATCATGCAAATATCACCATCTCCTTATAATTGATATTTGTCTTCCCTCTAATTTTTCTTGATTCATCCAAGCCTCTAATGACGAAATCTGTTGGATGATTCTTTTTAATACTTGAGGATGACTTTCTATGTTGAACTACTTCTTCTGTTATTTCTGAATCTATTGTAGTATCAATTGACTCCTCTGCTTCGTGTTTATCTCTATATTAAAAGACTCCTGAGGTTTGACAGGATTTGACTCCTCCTCATTTAGTGTGGCTGTCTTATCATTCTTTGATGCAGTAGCATACTCAAATGCCACATTGATTGTTTCCATGACGACTCTACTTTTCTTGTTGAATACACGATAGGCTCTATTATTGTTGGAGTAACCAAGGACTACTTCTTCATCATTTCTTGCATCAAACTTGCCCAAAGGTTCCCTGTCATTAAAAATGTAACACTTACTGCCAAAGATATGGACATAGGTCAAGTTTGGCTTACGTCCTATCCAAATTTCATATGCAGTCTTAGTAGTGTAAGGCTTCAAAAATATCCTGTTGATGACATATGTTGTAGTGTTAACACCTTGTGCCCTTTATCTTTGAGATATCTCTTTGGAGTTCAACATAACTCGGGTAATTTCTTGAATGGTTCTGTTCTTCCTCTCAGCTACACCATTCTTTTGAGGTGTCTTTGGTGAAGAAAATTTCCGTTGAATACCATAACCAACACAAAATTCATTAAACTTTTGGTAGTCAAACTTCTTACCATGATCAAGCTTGCCAATGGATAGTATTTCATCAAGTTCTATTTCCTCAAGTTTGTCATTGCTGAGTTGGAGTGATTTGACATGATATTGTACATACTGTTAAAGTTTCTCACGTTCCTATTGCAGTACAATATTCTGCTATTGATCTCGACAATTGCCAATCATTTTGTATACATCAACTCATATTCACTTCTTAATTTTTCATAGGCAACTTCATCCTAATCAGTTTCGCTTTTGTCAGACTGCAATTTTGCACTTGAATGGAATGCAACAAAATTGCTCATGTGATTTGCCTCGTCTCTATCTTTGTTGCTACTACTATTAGATTCTTTGTCATCATTACTCCATGTCGTGTTGTATGATTTTTTTCTTCTTCAAGTTATTTGCACACTCATTTTGAGTATGACTAATTCATCTGCATTCCCAGCATCTCGTACTGTTGTTACTGTCATCTTTTCTGTCAAAGTCCTTTGCATCACCACTGTTCTTGCTCAACTCCTCTTTTGGTACCCTTGTTGAACTTCTGCTCATTAAACTTTCTACTTTCTTTCCTCAATATCTTGCCAAACTTCTTTGTCAACAAGGTAATGTTGTTAATGTTAAAAATTCATATGGGCTGCTTCCGAGCTTCTTTCAGCTTTTAGAGCAACACTTTTGTTTTATATTGAGTGTTGAGATCCATTTCAAATGTCTACAAGGATCCCATTAATTAATTCAGCTTCAACTCTGACAAGTTTCTAACTTCTTCAATGGCAGCAACTTTGGCAGCAAATCTTGGCGGCAAGGATCTCAAGGTTTTGCACACAAGTTTTTCTTCAGAATATTTTTTGCCATGTTGAAATGCTTGATTTGCAATATCTCTCAATTTGCTGCTAAATATGGGAATAGTCTCGTCTTCTGTCATTCTCAATTCCTCAAATTGAGAGGTCAACATCTGTAACTTTGATATCCTGAATTGGCTTGTTCCTTAAAAAATAGTTTGCAGCATCTCCCATGACTTTTTTCTTGATTGACAAGTTGAGATTAATTTGAATTGCTCTGCATCAATAACTGTGAAGATGGCTTTGAGGTCCCTAGCATTTGTTGCATTCATCCTTCATTCAATATATGTACATTCCTACATATGTTCTTCAACAGCAACCTCTTCATAATTCATGATAGTTGGTGAAGTCCATTTTTGAACCGCAATCCATGCATTCTCATCCACAGTATGAATGAAGATTCTCATTCGTTCTTTCCAATATGCATAATTTGCTCCATTCTACAGTGGCGGACTTGTTATAGATCCTACTTCTTTTGTCATAATTGCACAAACTACCTTTCCACGATCTCACCTACTAATTAAATACTCAAATAGCAACAATTGCTGACCCATTCTAATACCACTTGTATGATTAAATTTATGCAACTTTTTTGTGTTTTTCAAACTTCATGTGTTGAAGTTGATTATGTACAATTTAACACAACACACACAAATAAAAAAATAAAGTTTGACACAATGAAATCGATAACGTAATTCGGTTCAACAACCTACGTGATGTGAGCAAGCCTACGGATTGCTATGATGGCTTAGACGTGTCAAATAAAGAACTAATCATACCGGTCGGGCCAATAACTAGAGCTAGGGCTAAGACGCTTCAAGAGGCCTTGTTTGCCTATGTGGATCAACATTTGAAGACCAAACTTGTTGGAGGAGATTTAGTAGGACCACAGCCCAACTTGATCCATTTGTCTCAAATACTTGGGCCGGACTTGAAGGCTATGTAATGGGCTTAAGTCCAAGAGGCAATTATGTTTTAAAGACTTGGGCTGTCAACCTTGTTGGAATTGTTTTATTTTGGGCTCATATGTATCTTATTTTTATGTTGGGCTTATATGTATCATTAAGCCCAACCCTTTCTTTCAAACCCTAGCTATAAGTAGTCTTCTTGGAGGAAAATTAGGGCAGATTTTTGAGTGTCATTTTGAGGGGCTGCCGCCACCACCTTGAGAGGGTTGAATCCTCTTACTCTTGTTACTCCAAGAACTTCACTTTCACTTATCAATTGAGTTTTTCGATTGTGGCGTGTAAGTGTTCTTCTTATTGGTTAAATTCTTATTATCGGGATTGCTTAGAACAAGTTTCTAAGAGGTGTCGTAGGAATTTAATTATCTTTTGTGTATAAGAATTATAAGTTGTGTGAAAGTAGAGTCATTGTTGTTCAAAGCTGAAAGTTTCATCAACTCCATTGCTTCTTCCGCGGATTGCACGTCACTACGTACAGAAACACACTCTCAATCTCCTCTAGTAATTCTTTTAGTGGACTTGGCAAAACACCCTTTGCCAAAGCCACCTCAATAGCTAGAAATCCAACAACTACAGCGTTGCCTTCATGATTAGAAACATACCAATCACAACTCCTGCCTCCACAATTGTTGAACTATCATCCAGCAACAACTCACTTTTGTTGAACTCTTCTCAACAGATGTGTTGAAATCTTTTCAACAGGATGTGGCAAGATCTTACTTGCACTTACTGTTCTTAATTGACCATGATTAGTCACAGCACCCTTCTACTTCGTGAGGTGGTTTGAACAGAATCTTATCAAGCGCACTACGGAGTATGTTGATCTTCAGTTTTCAGCACTTTAACAGAAATAACATACTTTATTACATGAGCATCATAATAAGAAGATTGATATCCTACTATCTTGGGATTTCTTGCTACATTCTTGGGATATCATTCTTGAAGAAGAAGGAAGCTCAGGACTCTCCAACATATTATATATATGAGCTTCAAGGCAAAGAAAATTAACTCTCACGTAACAACTCTTAAGCTCGCATGAATTTCTTGGAAAATAATAAATCATCAAATCCTAGTGCCAAGAAATTTTCCGTACATGGTTGCTCCATATCGTAACAATGTCGGTTCAATCTTTTCAAGATCTACATCAACTACTTTGAGTCCACACTCAAGGATTTCAACCAATCCATTAAATTAACAATACACACAAGTACACAACCCCTTTTGCAATTCAAAAAATAAGGTTCACCCTTAACAAAGGGTTTTATGTCCTTAAGACAACCTTTAATAGACAATTAGGAGATGAGCGATAGAAAGATGTTATCCAAAAAATTGGCAGATGATAAACAATTCTAGCACTACTTCACTTTTGCTTTGGAATCTTAGATTGATCACATGTAGTACAAGACAAATGAAAGCTTTTTAAAAGATCTCAAGATAATGGGTTGTAATAAAAGAATGCAAAAAATTATTAAAAATCTGAAGTTTAAGCCTTTTGTATCATTCAAAATTCAATTTCAATCGACTGAATCTGGCTCACTACGTTTGAGTTGGTCGTCCAAATTTTTTGTTCACTAGGCAACTTAAGACAATTCAGTCGATCAAATTTGAAGCTCTGTATCCGAATTAGTCGTTCAAATTTCTTTAGAAACTATATACCATTAAGAATATTTGGATGTTTGAATTAAAGTATGAAATTTTCCAAACTTTCTAAAATCATTTGAAATCAATTTCAATCACAAAATAAGTTATTGAAAAGCTTTTGAGTTACAAGTTGTTATAACACTTGGTTTTATCAAAGAAGCATGAAAAACTTTTAAGCTCATAACCAAAGTTTAAGTTTGATAAAAATAGTTTGTGATACTACATACAATGTATAGATTCCAAATGTAAAAAGTGTAATGTTCACAAGGTATGCCTATAAAATAAGCATAACCCTATACTATAGTATCTTTAAGGGCTTCAAAAGGTTGTACAAACTCTTCATCCTTTCTCATTCTAAACATACTTTTTTTTCATGTGCATATTTATAAAAATAAGCTTACCTCTTCTTCAATAAGGATTATCCTCCGATATTATTTTCCAGGTGAATTCATTGCATTTTATACCTATATTTTCTCTTGGAATCTTATCTTTGATGTCCATCTCTTCGTGTCAACATTGATACACCTTATGGGAGTGATTGTTCTGCTCATCTGTAGATAGAAGAAAATAGCATGAATGAGTTGTACATTCTCTAGGAAGAAACGAAGCTGCTACTTTAGATGTTGTTGTAGCAATAGCCATAATACCTTATGATTTGATTATGCTAAGAGACTTTTACATAGGAGTGTTTTTCATAGTGATACTTCTTTCACTTCTTTCTTCTTTAGTAAGTCTATCTTCTTTGCAAGTATTGATTGTATATGGAACTAGACCAAAATTATTGATTGATTTAACCATAAATTGTAAACAATGATCAACTTCTAAAACAACTCTATGTAGAATTTTATTCCTATTGAATCTGTTGGTGTTTTGTGAATGCAGTAAGTCTCTATAATGGGTCCTTCAAATTGGTCTCATAATTCTTCTGGATTTATGGGTGCAGAATAAACAAGAATGATAGCAAACAATCATCTTAATGTAGATATAATTCAATTTGTACTTATTCAAGATATAATTCAATGTCACTATCCAAGTAACAGAATCCTAAATTATAAGTAATGTCTCTAAAAAATGAATGTCATTTACTGTTAATCGTCAGTAGATCTATAAATGATTTCGTCACTCAAACATGTGACACCAGGAATCGTAGATAGTTTTGACACCATGAATCTATAAATGTCATTATGTAGATTGAAAATTGTTTTGGATGGTGATCTTTCATCTACTATTTTTCATACATGGATTATAAGGATTCATATTTCCCTGGGGTCTATCAATCATATGTTTGATGACTAAGGAATGCAAATACTCATTTTAATTTGCTTTTGAAATTTTAGTAGCGATTAATGAATCATAGTCAAGACAATTAAGTGGTTTTGATATTGGTTTCATAATCAGGAAGAAATGAGCATGTGGTAGACCTCTTTTCTGAAATTCAATCACATAAATGGAAACTACAACCTCTCCAAGAACTTGTTTTTTCATTAACTATTTTTTTAGCTTTTCAAGTTTTGCTTTAGGTACTCTGCACAACAAATCTAGTCAGTTTTGAGCTGATTCATTTGGTAGCAAATTTTCTTGTATCTCAATCCGCATAGAATTATGGTAAGGAAAATATATGGTTTTCCATACTGTTACACTAAAGGCATTGCATCAATGTATTTTTTCCATATATCATGTGGACCTCCTACAAAAGAAGCTGGCAAAATGATTTCTTTTTCCAACATTTGAACCTTTAGTGTGACCAATAAGAATTGAATCAACTAATCCTTGTAGCAACTTTGTTCTAATTTCCTTCTATCCTTTCTTTTTTGTGAAAATCCAACCTTTTTAAAGAAAATATAACCTTTTTGTTTTAATTTTTATGTACATATCCATAGTGTATTGCAATAGCAATCTTCTTGTATGAAGCAACATAGATTCATCACTTGAATCTAATTGGCATTGTGTAATAATAATACCCACAACAAGACACTCTAATTACTTTCTTTTTACCTGCTTGACATCCTAAATTCATAATAAATATGTTATTGAATATAGTTTAAATTTTATAATTTGAGTACCAAGATACTAATATCAAATAAATATAGTAGCTCACTTTGTTCTTATGTTTTATTTAAGAAAATCTAATAAATCTCTGAATTTTGAAAAAATAGAATGATTTTGGAAAATGCACCTGTTATTTAACTGAGCCAGTTTTCTTGGGAATCATTCAATATTGTAATGCCAACCAGTTTCTCCGTGTGGAAACAACATGGATATTGCAAGGGATCATAGCATCCTAAGTATGATGTATTTGATTAATTGAGTTAGAATGTTTATACACTTGTTTGTGACATCTTTTGTCAATATTTTCAAATTATGATTCTATGACAATTGCAGTTACCTGTCGTGCACTTTGCATGTTGCAGATTCGTTGTTCTAGCCCTGGATTTTTGTACAATATAATTCGACAATCATCAAGGCAGGAAATCTCTCATAAACTTTTCAAGAAGACAATATAAGAATTCATGCGTATTATTTGCATCCAATTTGAATGTTCACACCTTAAGCTACAAGAATGCCAAAATTCTTTTTATTCAACTCATCATTTGTATCATAGAAGCAGAGTCAGATTCCAATAGGTTTTTCATTCCCAGAAATTAAGTCTTCTAGAAGGTGATTGCCGTTGGATTTTGAAGGTATAAACACATTTAGTGTTTCTAATGAGTTCAAAATCATACTTCTCGATGAATATCATGAATGCAAAACTATTGTTGTAAGAGCGTGTATTTTCTGAACTAATTAGCTTATCATCATCAAATAGCAATAAACATGTTTGATCATATGGCATTGGATGCAGTATGATAGATATTTCACCTTATAAACAACAAAATTTTAGTTGTTCATGATAAAACAAACCTATTTTCTCCACAAAATTCACAATTAGGCACTCCTTGTAGATTTAAAAGTTCTCGTTTGCATATTTATTGACCAAAAATTTCACAACCTATTATATGTAATAGGTATTAATAATCTCATTGATGATTTTTATGTCAAGTCATAGATTTTCAATAAATAACTTAACACATAGTTGGTAAAGACTATAGTTGAAATATCAGTTAGTACTGCATTTTGATGTTTGCGCTATCTTTCTGACAATACAGATGAATTCATATGTTTATTTATTAGAATAAGCTCTCCAAGATTATTTGAGGTAACTCTCTATGCTCTATCTGATTTTTGGCGTTTCTAGTGACTCTCCGATTATATCTTTGGGAATCGTACCGATAGTTCCCGCCCAGCGAGACAGAAAAGTAGAAATGTGTCCCTAACGTCACTGACGAGGACAGTATAAAGCAGCCCCCCCCCCCCAGTGACGGTATGTGTCCTGGGTACCCCCTTACCATGGCCGGGGCCCGTCATAGGGCTTCCACCTACTTTGGCAGGCACCCTATTTTTTTTCCTTTTGCCTGTCTTTTGTTTTTTTTCTTACATTTTGTTGCTCAATTTTTTTTTATTTTTAATTTTTTTAAAAATGGCACTTATTAGTAGTAGTGCATCATCTTCAATTAAAGTGTAATAAATATGTTTTGCATTAAATATACTGTATTAATTTTAATTTCTAATGTTAACGGATTTATGTTAATATTGCCTTAGTGTAATTCCAATTAAAGTGTTAATTTTATGTTAATGTTAGTCATGTTTGTTCTATAATTATTGCCTTGTTATTCATGCATTTTTGGTTATTAATCTTTGCCTTTATAGTCATGTTTGTTCTATAATTATTGCCTTGTTATTCATGCATTTTTGGTTATTAATCTTTGCCTTTATAGTCATGTTTGTTCTATAATTATTGCCTTGTTATTCATGCATTTTTTGTTATTAATCTTTGCCTTTAAAATAGAGTTTTGTAATATGTATTTAATTCATAATATTAGTGTGAAATAAATTTAATTAGTGTGAAATATTAATTTTTTAGATTTTTTCATTTATTATGTTAATATTCAATTAATTATATGTTTAGTAATAATTTAGTTATTTATTCTTATGTTATTAACAACTACATTGTTCTGTCTTATTGTTATTATTGTATTAGACTAATACATTGTTGTTACATGTGCAGGAGGATCTAGAAGAGTTTCATGATGTCTTAGTAGATTACAATCATATCTTTGTCACGGATGAATTATCTAAGTAATATCTTATGCGTTCTTTTTTTTTATTTTTGCTGTGAAAGAACGCATTATCATAATGCGTTCTTTGTTTTTGAATTTTTCCGAGAAAGAACGCATTATCGTAATATTCTTATGCGTTCTTATTTTTTAAAATTTTTGCTGCTAAATAACGCATTATAATAATACGTTCTTTTTTTTTGAATTTTTCTAAAAAAGTACATTATCGTAATGCGTTCTTATTTTTTTAACTTTTACTGAGAAAGAATACATTTCTTATTTTTTAATTTTCCTGATAAGAAAGTATTATCGTAATGCATTCTCTACTTACTTTTTTATTTTTATAATTTTATATTATCATAATGTATTTTTATTTTTATATTTGTAATTATTTGTGTATTTTGGCTTTAGTGATTGGTTTATACGAAATGTTGTTGAGTTTTGGATATTCTTTCAAAACTTTTTTAATGGTTCTTATTAGAGATTTTTTTACACTTAAAGATTAATTTACAATTTAATTATTAAAAAATTATTTAAATTTTATATGTAATTAATATCGATAATGTGATTCAATCCATAATAAGTGATATTTTATTCCTATTAAGTGTAGCCATGACAATATTAATAGAAGTGTGGCTGTAATGTCGTTTATTAATATCAGAAGATGTTATATAGTTGCATTTAAATTGAGTTTTATTTTAAATTTAAAATTTTTAAATCTAATTTCTTCTTATAAAGAATTGATTTTTTAAAAAATAAAAAAATTCAAATTCCATCATATTCATCTCACTTAATATAAAAAGAAAACAAGGCGTATAGTCTATTGTAAAAAACATTTCCTTATTTTTTTCCTATTCATAGAAATTTTTTATTGATATGAAATATTTTCTTTTTCATAAAAAACTACCACGTGCATTTCTCTTTTTGCAAACTAAAAAAATGAATGTAAAGGATTATTTACTCCTACTTCCTATTGAGTTTGTTTTGAGTTTTATAAAAATAAATTATTTATAAAATAGTAAGTAAAATTTTAAATGAAAAATTTATATTGATTTTTACAAACAAAATCAAATCTAAATATAAAGAGTGATTTTCGACTACAAATAGGAATTACATAACAACAAACTCTTATCACTGTGAACAAATGAGTAGGTTATCTTTCCTTACAATTTCTTGGGAAACATGATAAATTCTATATTAAATTAAATTCATAATTTTTTAATAAAAATAATCGTCTATAGTTTACTTTCTTAAATTATTTTCTGGTAATATATTCAAGTTATTACTATTTCCCTCTCTTAACACATAAACACACATATATACAAATTTTTGAATTTTTTATTTCACGACTTTATTTTTATGCAAAACTTTTTCTACTTTATTTTGACTTAATTTATTATCATTGATTCATACAGATTATATGAATGTAAATTATAACTCATTTTATTTCTTTGTGAATGAAAATTATTTAAATTTAAAAATATACTTATTTTTCTTTTATAATTACTTAATTTTATTTTAATTTAGAACATATAATATATATACAAAATTGTATTAAAATTATTATATTTAAAAAATTACTAATTTAATTACTGATTGGTTCTGTGCGGAGACCTCAACTAGTTTAGTTCTAAAGACGAGAGAAGACGAGAGGAGCTAGTGTTATGGACAAAGACCAGGAAAATTAAGTTAGGCCAAATTTTAATAATTTCCCGAACCAACATGAATGGTGAATGTTCAAATCTATGCACTTGGTTAACTTGTGAGTGAGGGGGGAAGAAAAGAGTGTACAAATAGGATTTCACAGATGAGACAAAAAGCAAGTCTAGTAAGCCAATTGGATCGAAAAAATGTGGTTAACTTTTAGATTAAAAGGCACTTAATTGGGTCCGAGTGCATGGACATTGACTAGTATGAATAGCAAACGCAATCACAGATTGGATGAATACCTAGAAGGGCATGCGTTAGAGTCGAGGATGTTCAACGTTGAGTTACGCATCACAGAGCAGTTGACGAAATGCTCGGGCGGATCAGGACTTCAATGTTGTGAAGGCGAAAAACCAAGGCTAATAAGAGAAAATAAGCGAATTCTTAAGTTATTAGAGAAGAGACGAAAAGATTATAAGATAATTTATTTCAAATGTTGTTTGGGAGCTTTGGATGAACAAAAAAAGAAGACTTCGTTTTTCATTTGGAAGTTTCGCGAAAAGTGAGAAGAAAGGTTATAAGAAGACATTATTTTACAAAAATATACTTTTGGGCTCACGTCCTAAATTGGTGATTAAAATTTTCAAGCCCAATTGTTTATTGGTAATTTGGGCGATTTCAATTTTTTACTTAAAGGATGTTCACCATCTGTCTCTTTGAAATTTTCAAAAAGAAAATGGGAGGTTTTCATCCTCCCAATTCCCATTTCTTCTTTCTTCTCTTAATTTCTCCCTCCAAAAAATGGTAAATAGAGGAAGGGATTTATAAATCCTTCTCTCCTAATTCGTCTTTTCTCTCCAAATCCTTCCATCCAAACTAAGCTTAAGGTAGTACGAAACGAATCTTAAAAAATAAAAACAAAGAACTAACAGCTGAACTTGGTTTGCAAAAGAAAAATAAAATAGATCCCAGACCAATTCAACCAAATGTCAAGGTAAAAAAGTTTAAAATAAAGTCTAGAAAAAAGAATAACAAAGATACATAACAACTTTATTAGAAATAAGAGAATTAAAATTAAAAAGAAAAATAAATTTAAAAATAATTAACAGCTTTAGAAATTTGTTTGGTCTTTTAAAGTTTATTAGTGAAGTAAAAAAAAAATTGGGGGAGGTGAAATATACTTTTGGAAGGCAAAATCCAAAAATAAGCCTAAAAAAACAATGATAATAAAAAATATTGGGAGGCAGCTGCCACCCTCACCTCCCTACATCTGCTATTGACAAGACATCAAGTTCAGGTGAAGTAGATAGGCACTGCTAAACGCAATATTTTTTTAAATTATATGTAGTGTGAAAATTTTTTATTATTTTATTATAATTTCGAAGAGTTTTTAGTTTTCTTTGAAGTATTTGGGCAGAAAAATTCAAATCTACGAACAATGACAAAGAATCTTCAAGTAAAAAAGTTAGCCGTATATTTGTTCAATTCCGTCAACTGAGTGGCAGAATTCAATAACGAATTCTACCAGCAGTTGGCGTAATTATCCAGCGAATTCAGGAGGCAGCCTAACTCATTCGATGTCTGAATCAAGATCAGCGAGGGATTAGCGACGGAAATAATAATTTTTTGGAGAGAGAAATTAAGAGAAGCTGGCACCGAGCGGAACTGGACCAGGTGACCTATCTCTCTAGGCCGAAGCTCCTTGATCATCGAGGGATTATCGACGGAATAGGGTTTCAAATTTCTAAATTTAAAACTTTAAAAATTTACTATTGCCATCGCTCGTCGGAATAGCGTTTTGAAATTTGCCAAATTACAAAATATAAAAAAAAAATTCATTGCTAATCAACGAGGGATTAGCAATGGAAAAGGGTTTCGAATTTCTAAAATTAAAAATTTATTATTTTCGTCGCTAATCCCTCGCTGCTAATCAACGAGGGATTAACGACTGCAAAAGATTTCAAATATAACTGAATTAAAAAATTAAAAAGTTACTATTGCCGTCGCTAATCCCTTACTGAACAGCAAGGGATTAGCGACGGCATAGGGTTTCAAATTTTTCAAATTAAAAATTTTAAAAATTATAATATATGTCGCTAATCCCTCGCTAATCAGCGAGGGATTAGCAATGGAAAAGGGTTTCAAATTTTTCAAATTAAAAATTTTAAAAATTTATTATTTCCGTCGCTAATCCCTCGTTAATCAGCGAGTGATTAGCGACGGAAAAGGTTTTCAAACATAACCGAATTAAAAAATTAAAAAATTACCATTTCCGTCGCTAATTTCTCGCTAATCATATTGGGATTAGCGACGGAATAGCATCCGTGGCTAATCCCTCGCTAAGTAGCAAGGGATTAGCAGCGAAATTGGCTTCCAAATTGCAAAATTAGAAATCTTAAAATTTGCTTATTTGTCGTCGCTAATTAGCGAGAGATTAGCGATGCATAGTATTTTTTAATTATAAAATTTATTTTTAAAACTGAAATTATCTATCCCTCGCAAATGTGTCGCAAAATAGCGATGGATTTGCGACGAACGAAGTTTTTGGTCAAAGCTTTGTATTCCGTTGTTAAGCCGTCGCAAAGTTAGCAACGGAATGTGGCCGTCACTAATCTCGTATTTTCTGATAGTGATGGTCACTGTTTTTCCAGAGAATTTCGGACGCATAAGGAAAAGTTCGAACGTTCGAACTTTTCAGACAACTTGGCACAGTAAAGTTCGGACGTAAGTTCGGACGCATGGCAGAAAGTTCAAACGTCCGAACTTCTCTGAAACTAGCCATTACTAGCCGTTTTATAATTGTTGAATTTGATTTTTCAAATCTATAAAAGTTATAAACTTCAAATTGTTTTGAAATTTTGAATTCTTGTGAACTCTAAGCATTCCAAAGCCTTTAGCAAACATTTTAAACTCTCTTTTGTCTTGTGCTTTCAGTTGAACATTCAAGATTCCAAAGACAACAAAGTGTGAATGTGCAACATTGTATAAACATCTACCAACAAGTGGTAACATCTACACATTATTCTTTCTCTATTAAACTGAGTTTTCTATATTAGCTCATTGCAAGGTTATCTTGTGACATAAAATCCTTTTGATAAGGGTGAGTCATAGACTAGATTAATCAAGGTTGTGGTGTAAAACCTATGTGTGGGTGAGCCTTGGATTAGATTAGTCTTTAGGTTGTCTTTAGATATAAAATCCTTGTGGAAGGGTGAACCTTGTTTGTATAATTACTAAAAGAGATTGTGATTGTAAAACCATTGTGTGGTGAGCCTCTTGTGTAATTTGTAGACTTGAGCTTATAGTAGATTATTTGAAATCCTTAAGTGTAGGCTTAATATAGTGGACGTAGATCTTGAAAAGATCGAACCACTATAAATTGTTTGTATTCTTTGTTCTTATATTGCTCTACTGCTTTGCTATTAATTGCCTTACTCTTCTATTGAACCAAGCACATACAATCTATTTTTTGCTTAAACTTATAAAAGGACCTAATTCACTCCCCTCTTTCCTTCCCCCTTCGTAGGTATTTCAAACTTAATACTACAATCCTTCATTGATCCTAAATCTTTATTCGGACCTCTACATTGTCTGGAATTTGCCATTTATAATTCATTTATCAATTTAAGTGATTACCACAACAACAACAACTACTACTACTAATAATAATAATAGCATGAAAACATATAAAATGATATATAAATAGTAGTAACGAAATTAATAATTAAGTATTCATCTCCAGTAGGTTGTGCAACTTGCAGCCCCACCCGAATTTAAAAATCTGGGCGGGGGCCGCTCCTTAGAACCCCTAGCGGGAAAGTTGGGAAGCGCCATCCAGCGCCCCGACCTCATTTTCCATGTTTTTTTGCAAAAAATATAGTAGAGTAAATGCTTAAGAATGTAATACTAATCTTTTTTTGCTACAATTTGATGTCGATTTGATCGGATTTAAAGGAAATTCTTTGAAAGCTATAGAGTTTTAGTTCGAAGAGACAGATAGGAGAAACATTAAAATGAAATATTACTACATTATAATTAATAATTTAAAGTATTGTAATCACGTTTAAAATCGTTACTATCATATAGATAGGTGATGAATACAAATCAAATAACACCACAAACTACACATGTGGACTCTAGAAACTACTACAAAATAATATAAAAATCATCTAAAACCTAACCAAACTAAGGACTTCACTAAGAGGCTCAATACTAAGGGTATAAACTTATAAATAATTTAATTTTATAATTTTTAATATAATTCAACTTAAACAAAAAATTAATTCAAATACATCCAAAATCTTCGGACTCCAACCAAACAAACTCGACCAAAACCGAAATTATCAGAAACAGAACGCATCATGGACATGCTCTCAATTTTTTAGGCAGGAAAGAGACAAAAACGGTGGGAACGTCTTTTAGCTTTATATTATATATACTAACCGTAAGAGGAAATTAACCACTTCTACTTGGATTTCAGTTCAACATTTCATATGCTGCAAAACTAGCAGTACAATTAGTACTGTCAAACATGATAGTCCGGCCCAGTTTATTTTAACCCATCGTGGGGTTGGCTTAAAACAGAATGGGCTGAGCTTGGTCTATTTTTTCACAGGCTAAAACATCCTATAGCCAGCCTCAAACCAATAATTTTTTCTTTTTTATTTTTGCTTAATAATTATTTTTTCTCTATTTTCTCTCTCTATTATATGAGTATATAAATATATTATTAGGATACAAATAATTTTTAGTCAATTACTAATATTTATAAAATATAATTAAAAATATAATTAAATTATTTAACTTTAATTGTATATATAATTAAAATAAATTTAATACTAAAATTACCATACATTTTTTCTATAATATTTATAGTATACAAGAAAAAAAAGAGCGGGTCAGTTTGCATTAATTTGCGAGTTAACAAAAGCAGCCAAATAAAGTTATATTTAAACAAATTTAGATAAATTATATTTAGATTCATTTATTAAAACAGATAAACGGGCAACCCGCAACTCCAAGCTATTTTGATAAGGATAAGCAAAACTTTCAGCCATTATCTAAGCCAAGCCTCCATTTGGCAGTCCTATTGAAGGTAGCTTGGGCCTCCCCTAGGACGTGGCGCCGTAATTGGATTTCAGCTGCGGCAAAACTAGTAGCCACTAGCCATTAGATAAGTCTGTATTTAGCAGTGCAATTGCGGCGCAGCCTAGGAGGGGACCCCAAGTTAGGCGCGCCACGCCTCCCCCAATTTTTTTTTTTATGGTTTTCTTTTAGTTTCTTTTTTTAATTTTTAAAAATAATAAAAATATGTATTAATAAATATTATTTTATTAATTTTTTATTTTTAAATTTTTGAAATTTCATTATTAGTTTTCATCTCTATATATTTGTCACATTTCTTACAACTGATCTACACTCAATCTTTTCGACTTTTATTTTTACTTTTTTTAAGATAAAATTGTAAAAAATATATTTAACAGACTAATCAATATTTATCACATATTCCTATAATATATCTCTAATAGGAAATCGATAATTTTTATTTACAAACTCTTTAAATTTTTTCACAATTTTTCATCTTCAAAACCACTGTCATTCTAAAATATAAAATCAATAAACAATTAATAATGATTAATAATAAAATTTTTTAAGAGAATAATAATACTGTTATTAAATAACTATTTTAATTAATAAAATTCTTAACATAATAATAAAATAATTAAATTTTATTTTAAAAATAAATAACTATTAAATAGATTAAAAATAATATAAATAAATCAAACAAACAAATAAATAAAATGAATCAATGAAATAAATTAAATAAAACAAATAAGTAAATATATAAATAATAAAAATTTAAATTTAATTAAATGAGTTAGGACAAATATATTTGTAAATAAAAAGTACAAAAATATTAAATTTTTAAATTTATATTTTAAATTTTTAAAATCATTAATCAGATGTTAAATTTAATTTAACGATTGATATTCAATCTTCCACGTGCCACAAAATTACATTGCAGGACTTGATCCGGACTAAACATTGGCCACCTCGCTTTTGGGTGGTGTGCCTCCACCTTGAGGCACGCTAGATTTTGACGCTCTACCTTGTTCACTTATTTTTAAAAATTAAATTAAATTCAAGTGATTTACTTTAATATTGATATAATTTGAATAAAATAATAAATTTTAATTATTTTTCATTAAACTTACTATGCATTAATTATTAGAAGAGAAATGAAATAAGTATCATATAATAAATTTAGAAATCTTATTAAGTGTTTTGAAAAAAATCAAAATTATTTAAAAATATTTTTATATTAATAAAATTATTATACGTTTAATATTTATATATTCTAAAACATATAGAGCACTATAAGTGAAATATTGAAAAAGGTGTATTTTGTCAAAATCAAAACCGTAATTAATAGCACAAGTACAAAGTAACATGACGAATTCTGAAAAAAAAATAAAAAATAACATTATGAATATTTTACTCTTTACTTTATTACAACTCCTTGATTTACAACAATAAAAAATAAAAGTATATTCACGAGGATCTATTATTTGTAGTCGGGCGTGTACTACATTTATGCTTAAGAAAAGATCACTCCATAGAAAAGCATCGAGCATTTTGCAGAAAAAATCAAAAGAGAAAACAAAAGAAAGTTGGAAAGTGAGGCTCTTTCTGACTTTGTTTGTCTGAACGTTGAACATGGCAATTTAAAAATACAGAAATAGATCCAATCCAGAGGATTATAAACAACGCAAACAGATCAGGTGAAGTGGCACGCAGAGTCACGTGCCCCACTATGTAAGACCAACGTGATTGCCAGCACACACGAATCTCCAAGTGATCTTTCTCCGATATTTTCAATGTAAGTAAACTATTATTATTATGACACCTTTGTCGCACTCTTCCATTATTATCAAATCTAATTGAAGCCAGAAAGAAAAAAAGAAAAGGAATCTGTCACATGAAATATTCATTTAAATTTTTGGCGATAGGATGTCGTTCTTAAATTAAATTTAAAATTTTAAATATTTTATAAAATTTAAGATAAAAATTTTAAAACTAAACTCTATCAAAAAATCTTAATTTGAATTGAGTATTATTTTCTTTTTTATGCAAAAGAATGTTTGAGCAATTGAGTATTTTTTTTAGATACATTGGAGTGGGGACGTAAATGAATCTCATGACCTCTTGCATGATAATTGGTACCACTAATTAATTGAGTTACTAATTTGTCACAATAATTAAGATCTAAATATATCTAGAATTGACCTTTTTTTTTCTTAATGATATATCAAAAGAGAAAAATGTGAATCGAATTTTGTTTTGATAAAAAGTATTTTTATCAATTAAGGGCCTATTCAACTATAAATTTTAAAAATTTTATATTTGGTTTTTTGCTAGAAGAATATTGACAAGAGAGTTTTTTTGTTTGGCTTTCATAATTTCAGAAATACTACATTAGTAATAAAATTTTTAAAAAATTCATTGTCAACAAACAATATTTTTGCAATAAAAATTTAAGGCTTGATAATTTTGTAATTACATAATTGTTTTCCAAACAATTAATGAAATAGTAATAAATTTATTTTTTGAAAGTAAAAAAATATTCTTATTTACATTTTTTTATTTTGGAATTTTTGTTGTATTTTATTGAAATTCAAAATATACATAAAAAGGTACAATGATTTTCTAAGTAATCAATATTTTCAAATTTCATACTTAAATAACTTTGATTTTACTTTAAAATTATAATTATAATTAAGTACGTCTTAAACAATTAAGCAATTAATAAAGTTTTTTTTATAAATACACTTAAAAACTTTAGCACTCGATACTATCTATTATCAAGCGCACTTGAATAATTAATTTAAGCATTTAACTAAATTTTCAAACAAATCCTAAGTTATTAATTACCCCAATTGGATTACCACAATAAGTTATTAATTAAATTATATATATATATATATATATATATATATATATATATATATATATATATATATATATATATATATATATATTTCCTTTCCTTGGGATCTAATCCCATCTCCAAATTCGCACTAGGGACTCTAACCTTAAGCTATCAATGCACAATAGGAAAGATGGTCCAAAATTGTTAAAAATTATGAAGGATTTAAAAAAAAAAAAACTACCAACGCATCTCAATTAAAGATTCTACTTGGGTTAGTTCTTTTTTCCAAAAAAAATCTTTTTTTTTTAAAATCAACTATGAACTTTTTGTTTTTTAAAAAAATGATCATTTTTAAACTTTGCAAAAACCAAGTAGAAATAACTTCAAAAGCAATAGTATACAACAAAATCGATCACTAATTATATACTTAATGCTTGATTCTCGCAAAGATTATAACTCAAAAGTGATCAATAATACATTTTTTTTTCTTTTGATAGATTAAGAGATAAGAAATATGAATTAAACTCAGAATTTCTCCCGAGTTATCTCCTATGGGATGGGGATGCTTGGATTGGCTTTTCTTTAAATTTATTTTTGTAAGGTCCATATATACTTATAGTAAACGAGAAATATGAGATTCAAAATTGTTTTTTAAAAAAATTAAAAATCTTCTGAGAAAGGAATCAATCAACTGCAAAAATCCTTGTGTTCCGGGGGGTGGGGGGGAAAAAAAGTTCTCGTGGACCTTGAAGGAATAACTTTCCCATAATACCCCTACCTTTGCGGCTCCGTTGTAAGTTTGGCCTTTTTAAGTCTCAGAAGCATTTGCTCAGCCTCAGTGCCTAGCTCCGCTCTACTCGACTCTTCAGGTACTCTCTCGTCTGCTTCTCAAGAATTCTCTTTCCTTCTCTTTTCTCTTCTCGTTCTTGTTGACTAAATAATTCAAATTTCCTAACCCCTTTCCTGTTTAGGCGTGAGATTCCAAAAGAATGGATTTTTGGGGCCTCAGTTTGCAAGAAATTTCTGTTTTTTCTTTTTTTGCAATGCGCAGCGATATGAATGCTTGATTTTATGGGAATTTTGTTTAATTTGCATGCAGGGGTTATGTTTAGCAAAATGTACCCTTTTGTTGTTGAAATAATTCTGAGTTTACAGATCTGAAACGCGCAGTGAATTTTCTGGACTGTTAAATTTACTGTGTTGCAAGATCTGTTGACAAATTTCTGTTTTTTTTACCCCATAAAAAAAATTTGTGTTGCAAGTAAAAAATCCAGAAAAGGAAAAGCAGTCCTAAAGTTCCATCTCTTTTTGTTCACTGAGTTTAGAATGTTGAGATGCTAAAGTTGTTTTTCTTGATGTTAAATTTGAATTGCCGAATTATTTTAGTTGCTCATTTGTTCATTTTTTACTAGCTTTTTAGAATTAAGTTCCTAATGCATTTCAATTTTGAAAGTCAACCACATAAATCCCTGGATCTCTGTTTATCACAATAAGAAAATTTTTCCTCCATCACTTTTGTAGCTGTAGAATATGGCAAATGAACTCGCAGAACGAAAGATAGGTAGGAATAGGGAACCAACTTTTTTTGGATATAGCTTTAATTGGATTGAGTTTCACACGGAACCCAATGCAAATTTCTCATCTCACATCTCACTTTTTCTCTCACAAAAATTTCTCTCTCCGGAAATCCAAGACAGAAAATCTAAAAATTAAACTCTATCCAATCACACCCTGATGGACCGTCATGCATGTTGTGCTTCTCTTGTTGCATAGGTGGGAAATATAAATTTTTCAGGTTACTTATATAAGTAATTTGTGTAGTGGTCTGATTTATAGAGCTATAAATTTTTTAAGTCGATGCGTTTTCTGCTTTCCTCGATTATGCGTACACTACTATAAATTTGCAGAGTTCTCACTCGAACAATCATGGTCCAAAATATCTGGTATTTAACTTGAAGATCTTCCTTTTGCCTGGTTTCATTTGTTTTGGTCTGCATTTGTGTGTTTCATCTGTCTTCAAGGTGGGGTTATCTGGAGCTGTTTTGTGCTTGGACTTTCATCTCTTTTACTCGATATTTTCTCCATTTTCATGTATGAATATGTTTAGATTTGGAGGAGATATTGAAAGTTTCAAAAGCTCATTGTCAGGCTGCGTTTGTGTTTGTGATGTTTTTACTATTTTAAACTCCTTCAGTGCTACAAGTTTTCTGCTTTTTATGGTTGCAGCAACTACTGTATAAAGCTGTCATGCTAATTCTTGTTAAGATCTTCTAAATTATCTGAAGTAGAAATCTGTATTTTCATTTTTGGCTTTCTGCTGCCATTTTGTTTTGATGGCTCTGTGATTCTTTTCAGTGGAAAAAGAGATCTCCATTTTTCAGAATGCCAGATCTTGAGGCCCCTTTACGGCCCAAGAGGAAGAAGGGGTTTGTGGACTATTTTGTCAAGTTTCGATGGATTATTGTTATTTTTGTTGTATTGCCCATCTCTTTCATGATGTACTTCCGTATATATCTTGGGGATGTGAGATCTGAGTGGAAATCCTTCAAGCAGCGCCAAAAAGAGCATGATGAAAATGTTAAGAAAGTTGTGAAGCGCCTCAAGGAGAGGAATCCCTCAAAGGATGGTCTTGTTTGCACAGCCAGGAAACCGTGGATAGCTGTTGGGATGCGAAATGTTGACTACAAGCGTGCACGGCATTTTGAGGTTGATCTTTCTGCTTTCAGAAACATACTTGATATTGACAAGGAGAGAATGGTTGCTAGAGTTGAGCCTTTGGTTAACATGGGTCAGATAACCCGGGTTAGTGTCCCAATGAATCTATCTCTTGCAGTTGTAGCTGAGCTTGATGATCTGACTGTTGGTGGATTAATTAATGGTTATGGTATTGAAGGGAGTTCTCATATTTATGGTTTGTTCTCTGATACAGTTGTGGCGTATGAAATCGTATTAGCAGATGGGCGGGTGGTTAGAGCCACTAGGGACAACGAATATTCTGACCTCTTCTATGCCATCCCATGGTCTCAGGGAACGCTTGGGCTTCTAGTGGCAGCTGAGATCAAGCTTATTCCTATTAAGGAGTATATGAGGTTGACATATAAACCTGTGATTGGCAATCTGCAAGAGCTTGCACAGGGATACATTGATTCATTTTGTCCCAGGGATAGGGATCAAGACAATCTTGGAAAGGTTCCAGACTTCGTAGAGACAATGGTTTACTCTCCTACCGAAGCTGTTTGCATGACTGGACGATATGCTTCAAAAGAAGAGGCTAAACAGAAGGGCAATAAGATTAATGAGGTTGGTTGGTGGTTCAAACCATGGTTTTACCAGCATGCTCAAACTGCTCTCAAGAGAGGTGAATTTGTGGAGTACATCCCTACAAGGGAGTATTACCATAGGCATACCAGGTGCTTGTATTGGGAAGGAAAGCTAATTCTTCCATTTGCAGATCAATGGTGGTTTAGGTTTCTTCTAGGATGGATGATGCCACCAAAGGTTTCTCTACTTAAGGCCACGCAGGGTGAGGCTATTAGGAACTATTATCATGAAATGCATGTCATTCAGGATTTGCTTGTACCTCTTTACAAAGTTGGAGATGCTCTTGAGTGGGTCCACCGTGAAATGGAGGTAAAATAACATTGTTTCAGTATTAAACTGTATGAATTTGTTTGTCTTTTTTTTTCTTTTTTTATTATTTGTATGAGGGGGTTTCCAAATTGATATTTTGTCCAGATCTTTTCACGGAACAAGCAAGTTATTGTTGAGCTTGCATTGACAAATATATTCTTGTTTAGGTGTATCCACTTTGGCTCTGCCCGCACAGACTGTACAAACTGCCAACGAAAACTATGGTATATCCTGAGCCTGGATTTGAACTACATCAGAGGCAGGGTGACACAAACTATGCTCAGATGTACACTGATGTTGGTGTCTACTATGCTCCTGGACCAGTTCTGAGGGGTGAGGTCTTTGATGGGGCTGAGGCAGTTCACAGGTTGGAGAGCTGGTTGATCGAAAACCATGGATTCCAGCCACAGTATGCTGTTTCAGAGCTGACAGAGAAGAATTTCTGGAGAATGTTTGATGATGAGCTTTATGAGCACTGCAGGAGAAAGTACAAGGCTATTGGTACCTTCATGAGCGTGTACTATAAGTCAAAGAAGGGTAGAAAGACAGAGAAGGAGGTCCAAGAAGCTGAACAAGCTATTCTTGAGACTCCATATGCTGAAGTTGATCAACCTGCAGATTGATTTTTGCTAGTTATGGTAGGATTTCTATTTCTCATATTGGTCACAGTGGCGCTTGATTGTGTTGCCTTTTGATTTAGCTTTTTCATCAGATGTCCTAGATTTTGGATGTTAAGGATTTGGTGTTTAGTCAGAGTGAATTTTCAATCTCTCTCTCTCTCTCTCTCTCTCTCTCTCTGATGCTTTCATCTAATGTCATATCATAACTCCATAATCTGCATCTACATCTACCTTTTGGTTTTATTCTGCTAATAGTGCTTACATTTCACCGATGGGGATGGAGATGGTCCAAATAGAAATTAGGCCAGGTTTACAGGGAAGTAGTAAAAGGATATTCAACTTGCTGATGTGATGGGCCGGGGAAAGTTTACTAGTGGAACATATAAGATTGGCTCTTTGGAAGGCTATAATCTCTGGGTGTCATGTACTTAAACCTGTTTTTGCCAATTTAGTGACTAAAATTATAGTGCCTAAATAAAAATAATTTAAGAACTTCAAATGCTAAAAAATAGTTTTAGGGTATGTACCAAAAACGAAAGGATTAACTTGGCTAATTTCCTGTGTACTTGATTTACTTAGTGTATTAGAAGGAAATTCCCCGTTTTTGAATGGGCAATTACCATTATTTTAGGGCACTGCAGAAATGGATTTAAGTGTTTTTTTTAAAATTTTTTTTCTAGCTGGGGCTAAATCAAAGTACTGTAATAGCGGTATGCAAAAACCGTCCATGTTACCCAGGCACTTTGATTTTTCCATTTGTTTTCCATTCACCGTCCATGTTACCCAGGCACTTTGATTTTTCCATTTGTTTTCCATTCTTCTTCGTCTGCCAACATCTTTCGCTTCCCCGCAATAATATGCTTTGGGTTCCTGAGCTCATAGAGAGAAGAAAAGGGATTTAGAAGGAAGAGAGATTCATTTCTTCTAGAGAGAAGAATCAGTGTCCCGTCTTTTTTCTTGAAAATTTTCTCCCAAAATATGAACAGAAAGAGATGGAATTGACCAAAGTCAAAGGGGTCAAAGAGTGAGAGATGAATTAACCTAAGACTCCTTAAATAATGGTGGAATCCAAACAAGAGTTTTCCATTTTCTTTTCCCTTTTTAAATACAAAATTGTAAGTAATTATCGTGTTTTCTCGCTTCTCTTCCAATTGGTAAACAAGAGACTAAAATTCATTTCTCCTTTCATAAATTCTCAAACAACATCATATACTTTTTCTCTTTTGTTCTTTTCGTAAATTCCAAACTAGTTTGATGGGAGGATTTTTGGAGAGAGGAAGAGGGGATCACTTCTCTCATTTGGAAGATTCTAATGAGAAGAAAAGAAGATAAAATGAGGGATTATATATGCATATTGAGTGTACCTAAAAAAATAAAAATATTTGCATTGAGTGGGATTCAAAAGAGAAAGAGTGAAAAGCAAGTGGATTTTTGTATTTGGATTGTGTTTCAAGGGTTTTAGAAGGAAGAGAGATTCATTTCTTCTAGAGAGAAGAATCATTATCCCGTCTTTTTTTCTTGAAATATATATATATATATATATATATATATATATATATATATATATATTATAATACATATTTACCGAAGCTCAAACATATCAAATTCTCAAATGGTAGAGTTTATAAAGGTAAGACATTGTTACCTATTCAAAAAGCTGGAAAAGTAAAAAATATGCGCATGGTAACAAACTAAATATGTTCTTTTTTTATTTTTAAAAAAGGGGTTAAAAAATTAAAATAAAGATTAAAGGGGTTTTGAAAAACTTCAAAATTACTAAAAACAAGATAGTATTATTATGAAACGATTATCATATGTAGATATCCATTATCAGAATAAGAGATAATCAAATATCAGAGATATAGATGATGAAGTTTTATGTATTTGATTATTGATATTATTTATTTTATGATTTATCTTAATCTTTTCTCGTTGATATATATATACCTAAGTCTTATAAATAGGTTTGCAAACTAAATTGTTGTATTCATCTAGAAAATCAATAAATTTCTAATGTTCTCTCTATTTTCTCACTACAATTTCTCTCCATTCTCTCTTGTTATAGTTTTCTTTAATTAGTCCTTAATATTATTATTTTAATTTTGTTGCGTTGACGATATTGCACGCCAACAAAATTATAGCATGTTATGGGTACAAGACTCTTCCATTATGCCATTAGAGTTCTAGTGTTCCATTAAGCCAAAATAGAGATACTTCTTACTTATTTCTAAATTTTTATGGTGAATTTTATAAAACTCAAATTTTAAGATTCCTAATATTTCTAAAAAGAATATTTTTTGTGAATGCGTTTAAATTCATCTAGATGCAGTGAGATTGGTAGACATAATTATAGAAAATAATATATCATCATTGTAAAATTATGTTAAAATTTGTTATGAATTTGTTGATGCGCAGTCGTCGTCGGCACAACAAAATCGTAATACTAATGTAGAGAGTTTAATAAAGAAATTATAATGTAGAGAATATGGAAAAACTATAGAGAGAAAATATAGAGAAAGAACAAGAGATCTTTATTAATTATCTGAGATTAAATCAATCAATGAATGAGTGTATATAACACCTCAGTCTAGAGCCCTATTTATAGGGTCATAATACAAGAGTTTATGAAAACTCAAATTCTAATGGGGAAAGGAAATCAAATCTGATTAGGATTTATATTTTGAAAGTTCAGTTCTCTTCAGGAAACTGATTAATATGAACATCCACATATGTTATTTCATAACAAAATCATAATTTTTCTTTACATTCATCTTCACTAGAATTTAAAAACGAAATATTTTACCATGAGAAATGTATTTATTGTATAGAATGATTTGAAATTTTTACTTTTATATATTTTAATTTTCTCCAACTTAAATTTTTTCTAAATTAAAATATAATTTAAAGATAAATTAAGTTTAATTTGATTTTAAAAAAAATTCTCTCAATAATAAAATTAAAAATTTTTCAAATCGAAACGAGGAACACCCTAGCTACATTCCAATTTCCCCATTCCATTCGCATTTTCCCATTACGCAGAAAAAGAGTGTAGTATTTCCCATATATTAAAAGAAGAAAGAAAAATATTACTAACTTCATGGCAGAGCGTAGCTTTCTTTCAAACTTTTCATTTGACAGATGTCAATCGCCTAATGGTTAGAAGAAAGTTTACGTTAGAAACTGGACCGTTGAGCTCGCCGTTGAGGAACCATCTCTTAAGAACTTTTATGCACATCCTGTCATCCTGATTGTTGAGTGGTGTCTCAAATTTTGGAAACCAACTCTTTCTTTTATGCCTAATATTTTTCTATCTTTTACTCCCTAAAATACTCAATATGTTTCCTCATTTTATGCCTAATATTCTTCCATCTTTTACTCCCTAAAATACTCCACATATTTTCTCATTTTATGCCTTATATTCCTCCATCTTTTACTCCATAAAATGCTCAACATGTTTCCTCATTTTTTGCCACAAATTAGGGAAAGTAAAATGGACTTTATCATTGTGTTTTGCAAGACCTCTTTGTGTGGCTATAAAAGGAGGTCTTCTAATCGAGTTCAACACACCAATTCTCTCCAAATTCTCTCCCCAAAGGCTGAAATTTTTCCTCCACATATATTCACTATATCATCAAATTATAGGGTTGAGTTTATGAGATTTATTTCTCTCTTATAAGTCTTCGTTGATAATTGTTGTTGAAGACTTTTTCTCTTGTACTTACCCAATTATTATAGTGGATATTTTTGGCTCGCCGTAGGCAGTGGATTTTCTCCCGTATTGGGTTTCCCACTTAAAAATCCTGTGTCTCCTTTATTTTTTTCTTGCTCTCCTTATTTTCTTTCTCAATATCTATTCTTTTGTGCTTCCGCTACGCATTGATATCATAACACTGATTCTTCCATAGAGGCACGCCGCAAAGCTACATTCTATTTATTCTTCCACCATTCTTCTTCTTTCACTGTCTCTCTCTCTCGACTACAAATTCTGCAATTTAACCTTGTAATCATGGGTATGGTGGTGGTTATCTCTCTTCCATTCATCATCTTCTCCATTCTACTAGGTTTTGGCTGTTACTTTCTGGGAAGAGCTAAAGGACGGCAAGATTTACGCACCAATTCGCAGGTTTTTGGGGTGCCGGCGCCGCCTCCGGCTAGTGATGCCGCCGCAAATACTTACCGTACTCCATCTCCGCCTCCCCAGAATAAGTTAGATAATTTGAACAATGTCTGACGAAAGCCACAGGTTTTAGTTACAGACAGCAAATTCTCAACTAAACGCTTGGATTTTTGTGTTTTCTTGTGGATATTGTTGTTTGGTTGAAGAATACTGTTTAAAATTTTTTCTTTTTCCGGTGATGGCTTTGTTGTTTTGAATCGTTTTGCATCCAAAATGGAACATGTACTGTGTGTATAGTAGCAGTTCGGCCGTGGTGTAATAAATTAATTTTGCTACAGATGATATTCAATTTTTTTCTTTTCTTAATAATATTTGGTGTATTTTGTGTCAGAAAAGAAAAAGTGAATTTTAAAGTTGAAGTGCATATATTGTAGCCAATGGTCGGACAAAATAAAATTTTACAGTGTGATGATAAAATACTTTGAAGCATTTTACTTTTCATTTTCGCTTAAAATTTTTTATAATTTCATATGTATTTCCTCGTCAGTTGGTTAAGATTAATCAGATTGCTGATTAACTGCTATATCATATTTCGACCCGAAGAGTTTTTTTTTTTAAAAAAAACTGCTAAATCATATTCGACCTGAAGAAAAAAAAATAAAGGAAAACGCTGCTAAATTGTTTTTCAAAAGCAGAAGTAGCAGCAAATTTTAAACAGGCGACATTTCCTTGACACCCTTCTATTTTTTTTCCCCTGGAAGAACGAAAGCGGTTTCATAGAAAATCTTGAAAACATGGGAGTTCATGTAGAGGAATACAGCAAGATATTTCAGGCTTTTAGCCCTCTACAAAATTGGATTAACAGAAGAGGAACAAGAAATGCTAAATGCTCTAGGAACAAAAAATGAGCAATCTACTGCAGTGATCAATTCAAATGCCAAAAGATATGCTATATGTTCTTTCTCTAGCAAGAATGGGAGAGTCCCTGGTGAAAATGAACACCATCTAACTTCAGGCTTGGGCAGACCGGATTCATTTACTGGGCTGCTTGTGACAAATTTGTATTGTGATTTCTTCTTTTGGTTAAAATGCCCTTTAATCTGATGGATTTTCGCTTCCACTCTTGCTGAGAAACCAATATGAGTCTTCCTTTGAGAGTTTTGTTGCTCCCTCAACCAAATTCTATTCTCTGTTATATCCTTCCTGCAGTACTTGATTTCTTGAATTAATTGATCATCCATCCGATAGAATGATCGCTGCATTACACTGCGTATGAAATATGGAAGAAGAGAAACAAGGACTACCAGCAAGGTAACTATCCAATACATAGGAGCTGGTCCAATGCCTTCTATCAGGAGATGAAAACCTCCACCAGAATACTCAGGAGGAAGAGCACCATATAAGACTAAGAAGATATACCAGCACAAGATGCTTCCCCAAATGAGAAGATGGCTAATCCAAGTGAAGTTAGAGATTATGAGCGCTATATGACAATTTACTGTCCAGATAAGACATGTATACATGATTGTGCCCACATGAGTGATGTCCGCGACATTTCCATCTTCTTTGAATGCAGCCGGGGAGAGCACGTAGATAGTTACAATGAAGATAGACAGTGAACTCAAGATTCCATTTGATATCCAACCAAGAATTTGCTTCCAACTGAAACATGCATTTCTTTGTCCTTGTTGATAAAGAGCTGGAAACTAGTCCAGTGACATTAATAAAACAAGTCAGAATCTTGTGATAAATCAATAAATATACTCCGACCAATAATAATAATAATAATAATAATAAATCAGTAAATATACAAGCAGAATTGTTACTGGATGATCTCTATTCATGAATTCTCTTTAAAATCTTTAGTTCTAGTGGTTGCTATTTTAATAGAATAAAGGAATAATGAACTAAACCCTTAAAGCCTACACCTTACTGGTTCCAATAAGGCCTTATATTGACTACAATACGTCTCTATCCGTTGATAAGTGCATTTTGAGGTGCAAAAGTTCACACTATATCAAGATATCTGATAAAAATGTCTGCTTCCTCTAATTTTTTGCATTGTAGGGTATGGAAAGTTGGCGTAAGGTTAAGGTTACACTCCTCATAAGATTTTGTAACAATTCTTTAATTTGAATGAAATTGTAGCACTTGTGTCTTCTTACCTGCAAACAGACATCTGACGAAACATCCTGCTCCAGAACACCCAGTGATATAACAGCCAAAGAGGTCAAGAGAACATTGAACAAAACCATGTACCAATCATCATATTGATCGTCACCAGAAAACTTGCTATAGATTTCATTGTAGAATAATGTCAAGCCAAATGCAATGTTCTTGTACACAAAATAAAGAATCTGCAGCAGCATCGAAATCGAAGGTTATATGAATCTCTAAATGAAAAAGGGAACTAGTTCTCTTCGTGATATCTGGAAAAAAAAAAAAGAAACAGATTCAGAAAGGGGGAATATTTTACCATCTTCGATATTCTTTTGAAACACCAATGCCCGTGAACTATTAGCAACCTTTCCAAGAAACAGAACTGAGGCAATGAGAAGTCACTTGCCATTACAGCCTGCATGAGTCACCCATCAAGTTTCAGAGAATTCATTTTAGCAGAAATTTTTCCTCCACTTTTCTAATTTTCTTCTAAAAAAGTTATTTTTATTATCAATATTACTTTTTTTACTTCTTTTTGAGTTTATGCCTTGATCAGTAGTCAAACTTCTAGACGATGGTTGCAGTTCCAATAATGCTTCTATATGAATATTATATATCCCAAATATTTGGGAAAAAATGGCCAATACATTGGTACAGAGATGAAATATTACTGTAGGTTTACCGCGAGGGGATCGAGAATATTTTCCTTCCACTAGGATTATTGCTGGTGCTTTACTCTAACATTTCCAGCTTATTACTTAAAGATCAGAAACAAATGCAGAAAGAATCAGAAAAAGAAGAGCTGAACAAGTTACGATATCTACCTGCATTCCTTCCATGCCGCTGATTCCAACTCCAATATCAGCTTCTTGGATCATGCCAACATCATTTGCTCCATCTCCAATTGCTAAGGTTGTCTTGCCTGTGTGTTCTTTTACAAGCCGTGTGATCTGGAAGTGCCACATAAAATGCAGATGTTTTCTCTTAAATTAATGTGTTTTAAGAATACTAGCACCATGGTATACATGCAACTGAAAGTATTAGGCTTTCAATAGATTGTATGTGTATAGATAGTTTTCTTGTTTGTTTGAAAGGTTTCGGTGAACTAACATCCTTTTTGGTAACGATATTTAAAAAAGAAGAAATAACTGATTAATCTCTCAGTGAGATTGTTCTAAATTTTTTCTTTGAAATAATATATATACATGGCTATATTTTTATCTATTATTAATATTCCCAAACTCAATACACAACCTTTTTCTTGAATCGATGAAAACAAAAATAGATTTGCCCATTAATGAAGCAAATCAAGAAAGGATTATTAGAAAAGATCAAAGCCTCGGGGAGTAAAATTAGTTCCTCTAAGAGAGAAAACTAAAACGACTCGTGTTTAAACTATGTCAGTGACTTAGTCGAGAAAATTAAGATTTACTAGCATTAGTTTGTCAATATAGAGAAATCACATCAAACATGCAATTTGATCTATCACAATGAAGAAGCAGTAGGAGAAAACACAAAGGAAAAAGATGGCAGGCAGAAATGACTCCTATTTTACCAACGCTTTCTGCTTGGGAGAAACGCGGCAGCATACGACGGAATCACAGCGAACTGCTAACTGCAGCAACTCTTGTTTTGTCTCGCTTCTTAATGCAATCTCAAGAGCCTTCCCATCCACTATAAGAGCATAAGGGATGTCATTGCTGTTTTCTTTAGCAATTTCTTGATAACAACGTCTTATTTGGCCTAAAATATCTTCTTCAGTAGCCTGAAAAACTAGACAAGAAAAAAAAACTTGATTCCGATTCATTTTTCGATCCTTTTTCCCGTTCTTTCCCCATCCTCTGACTGAGTTTATTACTGCATTAAAAGAAAATGGTTCTCACCTTCAACTGATTGTTAAGTTCAGCTTCTTTGCTCAAACTCAAATGGAACTGTTTCATGTCATGTCGCAGTAAACTACAAGCAAATCTGTCAAATCACAGCAAAAGGAAATCTTGATTTCAGGCACATCTTGAAGATGAATATTTACTCCTTTCTCCCCTGCAACTCATTTCTTATCACTTAATACTCTTACCCCACATTTACTGCCGTTTCTTTCTTATCACCTGTTAGCAGCCAGATCTTTAAGCCAGCTTGCGCAAGTTTGTCGATGCACTCAGGAACCTAGAATCAATAAGAACAATGTGTTGTGTCTCACAATATCCCTTCACTAGCTATACAGAAAAGTTTAAGTTTTGCAATGTAGTTGGCAAATTGCCTTATCTTGAACTTTTCTTTTGAGCTGGTATCATCAGAATGAAGTGAGGATCAACGGAAGGTGCAAGTGAAGCAGAGAGGGATAGAGGGAGGTTTGAGAGGCTGAAAACATACGGACAAACACAACGAAGAGCTGACCCCTTTTTGTAGCTTGTCTTCAACACCCACTGCACCTAGCAAGAACAAATCTTTTTCAATCAGTTCAGAGGCCTTCTCAAGTAGCTCTTCTCTTTCTGGACCTATTGTAGCCTTCGCTTTTGTGAACATTATGTTCCAACTTTCAAATTCTGATGCTTCAATCTTTCTGTAAGCAAATACCATTGTCCGTAGACCATCTTCTGCATAATTTGAGGGTTGCATCATTGTTGCTTGCTGATATGTCCTGCCATTATCTCCCAGTCTGTCCAAGACAACACTGGAGACAGGGAAAACCAATATACAGGTTAATAGGTAACATGAACCACATTCTAAAGCCTTTATTTTGTGCTATCCAAAAAATGCTGGACTTTTGTATGCTGTACTGTGAAGTTTGTGATATACTCCCCCTGTCCAAAATTGAATGTTTACCTTTTTATTCAAAATGTATAAGAAAGTGGAGATTCAATTTTTGACGGAGGGAGGATTAATTAAAACTTGTGTGACAAATTAAAAGATGATGATCCTCCTTGTGAAAATAAGCACATTATCTAAGCTCAAGTATCTAACTTTGAAGCAGGACTTACTTGTCAGCTCCTTTACATAAGAGAAAGATATCTCCGTCTTCATTGCTTATGATAACTGACATCCTTTTTCGAGAACTATTGAACTCTAAAAGATTTAAAAGCTGGTATTCCCTGAACATTGTATTGGGAAGGGAATATTGTCTCAAGTTCAGAAGCTAAAGATGAAGCTAGCAGAAAAATATCAGAAAAAAGAACAGCATTTTAAGTTTCACCTCTTCACCTCCAAGCCGGTAGTTGGATCAAGTTCTTTAAGAACCATTACGGATTGAGTTCTTTGGCAGAATTGGAATCCAAATTCTTGAGCAGCAATCAGAAAGGCAACTTCTTCTGGGGACTCAGCCTCGTATTTCAGTCTGTTGCTGTTGCCTTCTTCTATAGGAATGCCTGTGTGGCATAAAGACATAACTCTGAAGAACATCATCAGGTCATATACATTGGATCTGTGGATCCACATCTTGTCCAGTAGACGGTCATCTCTAAAGTTGAAACCCTTAATACTGGATTCTTTCCCAGATACAGAAACTCTTTCATTTCCAAGATCTTGATTCTCCATATCTTGATCATGACCTAGAACAGCCTTCTCTGTACTAGCATCTGCTACAGAAAAATCAAACATCTCAAGGCTTCTTTCTGTAGAATCATTTCCATCTATGCTGAAACGATACCTCTCAACTTCGATATTCATCCTTCGGGAAGCTGCAAGATCGACTTCATTTATTTCACCGCCGTATGATATCCCTTCTATCGAACACTTCTTAAATTCCATCTGATTGCAAGTTAAGGTTCCTGTTTTGTCTGACAAAATCATTTCCACCTGCCCAAGTTCTTCGTTTAAGTTGGATGTTCGGGCTTCAACCGCCTTGCCTGCTAATTCATCATACATTCTAAGATCCTTATTGATAAGCATGGCTTGTAGAACTTTGACAACTTCAATTGAGACATAAAGGGATATTGGAATTAAGTAGCCATATAAAATGAGGGCTCTTACAAATTGCAAACAAAATGACCATGCTGGATTTGCTGGATTGAAATTAGCATCAAAATCTTCCCGTAGACGTAGGTACCACCACTTCTCTGATTCAGAATCTAGAAACAATGCGGAGCCGATTGAGGAACTCAATGATATCAAAATTAGCATGAAGAAAAGAACATAAATCACATAATCCAGCCTTCTTTCTATCCGGCTCCGTTTGGATGGTGATCTAGTAGAATTTCTGACTGCTTTTGTGTCGGCTCCACTAAAAATCACAACCCCATATGCGAGTTCTGTATTTCGAAGCTTTGAGTCACGAAGCAGAATTTGGGTTGGGGACAAAGGATGTTTTTCCCCTTCAAATTCTAGATTTCCAACAAAAGTATAAAGGTTTGGATTCGGATCCTCACAATGTACCGTGCCTTCAAATTTGCTGAATTCTGCATCCTCATCCAGACAAAGTGTCACTTCCAAACTTCTTTTAATTTTCAGATTGGTTTCTCCATCAAGGTTCATGGTCTCAACATAGCAAACACCATCAGCACAGCTAGAAGACAGCAGTAGGAGATCACTTGGAAAGTAATCATTTTTGTTTACTTTGACAATATCCCCTACACCAAGTTCTTTCCAGGCTTTATCCACAAATATACCATTTCCCACGTGAACCTTCACCTTTCGGGAGTTTACTTTCATATCCTGCAAGATTTGAACAAGCATATTCCATTCAGCTATGCAGTTGACTTGTCAGAAAGTAGTGATATTCAAAACTTAGGTACTAAAAGCAATACAGGTCAAATAAACTTGAACAGATCCAACCTCCAAGAACCTGCGCCAATCTTCCATTGCCTCTTTGAGCATGCTGATTCCCACGACGAAAACTAGAGGTGCAATGAGACTTGCTGGATTGAAAGGAGCCAATGAAGTGAGAGACAATGCAGCCGCTAACAGAAAATACAGATTGGCCACTCTGCGAAACTGCTCAAAAAGAGCCTTAGGAAGAAAGGTAAAACAATTATACTTAGTGCTTGAAACATAGTTGTCTGGATACTTGTAAGGCTTGATTTTGTGTAGCTGAGGTTCATTGCAGTGAACTACTCGAGAAAATCCAGGCTGACCAAGAATCTTCTGAGTAGGTTCAGTCTCAGCATTCTTGGGTTGAAAGCATGAAAACGTATAAATTTTGCTCCATTTTATCTTCTGCTCCCTTTTCTCTGATTGCTTCACCATTTTTGGCTCTGCTAAAGTCTTCAGTACTCTACTGGAAGAAGAATTTTGATTCAGAATGAATAAGAAAAACCCCACCAAATCATCGTTTCTTGTAGGCTTCTCTTGAGATGAAACATGACTTTGTCAAAGAAAACAATCTTGTTCGGCAACTTCAATAGAATAGAAGCGCTCAAACTGTCTTTTGTAGACTGTCTTCTTCCTTTTTTTTTTTTTTTTTTCGGCTGAATTTGTAGACTGTCTTCTAATACATTCTATGTAACTTTTTAAGAGTCGTCTCTTGCCATTTGTAGTTTCAGAGAAGAAGCACGAAAGGGTCTGACAAAAAAAAGATTTTCTTGTAATCAAGCAGGCCTTGAAGAAACCGGAGTGGTTATTCTCAAAAAACCGGTCTATTAAACCTTTCCAAGTCCATTGATAAATCCGAAGAGAGAAACGTAGTCGCTTTTTTCTTTTTTCTTTGTTAAAAGTTGACTATTATATTGTTCATTTTTATTATTGTCAAATTTATAAATTTGAAGATGTTTGTCTAGTTAAGTTTAAAATATATTTTTATTCAAGAAATTATTTTAAATAATAATTAAAGAAGAGAGAAAGATTTAATTTATATTTAAATTAATAAAAAAGTAAACAGTCTTTAAACTGAAATTCTACAATTCAAAATTGAATTGTTTTATTAATTTGTATAAAATTAAAAAGAACACTTTGACCATAGATTGATTATTATAGTATTTTTATTAATTAAAGATATTGGAAATGAACCCATGAGTTAGTGGTAGGACAATTTTATGAGTGAAAATTAATGGTAGGACAATTGTATTAATGAAAATTAATTTTATCATATTGAGGGAGTTAATAATGAAAGTTTAGACACTATACATAATTATTTTTAAAAAGTAAATATTTAATTTTGAATATTTTAAAAAGAAAATATAGATATTTAATTCTGATTGAGGGAGAAAATGATTTAATTAATCAAAAGACTAAATATATTTTAAAAACTAAAACCTAATTACGGTAATATTCAATAAAGCTAAGGGTAACGTTAGAAGTAAAAAATTATAAACATTAAACAAATAAAAAACTCAAAATTTTTTTAAAATATAAAACTTTTTATCTTAATTGTATAGAATAAAAATTAAAAAAAATATTTTTATTATATTTTAAACTAATTTTATTAAGATAATAAAAATAAAAAATTATATTTATTAAAAAATAAGATTTTTAAAATTTATAAAGAATAAAATATTTTTTAAAAAATTAAATAATTTTATATTTTAAAAAGAAATGCATAACAGATCTTTTGTATGCAAAAGAGTACCACACTATCAATATATTATGATAGAATGCCCACGATCTGAGGCCTCCCCATATGAGCAAAGTGCTAGTGTCAAGTTACGGTGCCTCTGGATTCGAGAACTATCAGTTGCTTTAATTGCAAACGAAGATTGCCAGAAGCGCAAAGTCAACAGTTCATGGCACACATTCTTTTGTTTTGTACCTTTTTCCTCTTTTATGCAAATATTACTTTCTCTATTTCAAAATTATTTTTTATTTTAATTTATTTCAAATTATATGATATATTCTTATATTAAGAATTTATTTATTTATTTCAAATTAATTTTTTCTTGTGCTTGTCTCCAACCACCCACTTTAAGTACTTTTATTTTCAAATCATTTAAACACACTAAGTCTAATAATAAATTTAAATTCTCAATAAAGCGAGTGTTGAATTTTTGAAATGAAAGAAATTAGTAGAATTTATCACTATTAATTAAGGAGAGAGAGAAAATAGTATTTTAAATATTTTTTAAATTTTTATCAAATTTATCAAAATATTAATAATCGTGTAAATAGAAAATATGATATATATTTTGAAACAAGGAGTACTTCCATTTCAAAATAGAAGGATGAGATTGAATTTTTTTAGTTGAGTTGTATTGAAAATTATAAAAGTAAATTACTTTAAGAGTAAAAGTAGGGGGTTCAAAGTAAAAAAATAGTTAAAAAATAAAGTTTTTTTTATTAAAAAGACCAATCAAAGCATGCCCTAAATCGTTTTAGATAGAAAAAGTTATTTTATATATAAGTCACTTTAGATCTTTTGAGAGATATGAATTATATTAGTATAAAAATCCGTGCTACATACGGGACTTGTTTCGATATATATTTAGAAAAATTTAATAGAAAAAATCAAAGAAGAAAAAGAGGAAACCAGTAGAGGAATAGGCAACCATAAGTTTAACTTTTTTATTTTTTCTGTTACATGCAATATATGAAAAGAGGAAATAATACCGGCATCCTTTTACGTCCTTTTACAATAATAATTTCTTGAAATAAAAAAATGATCTTTATATAGTTTCAAAAAAATGTTGATAAAATGACATAAATGGAAGTGTCAATAAAAAATACTAAACAACGGTCTTGAGAGAAAGAAAAGAAAATAAAAAGTGAAAGACCAGAGAGGGGAGATGAATTAGATTTTCGGTTAATTTTCAAATTTTTTTCTTTTTGAGAATATAAATTGGAAGAGTTTTGAGATCAAATTCACAATAAGATATTCAAGCTAACACAATGAGTTCTCAATAAAAAGAGAGAGGAGAAAAGGCCACACAAGTAATTTAAAGTGGTTCGATCACATAAGATTTACATCCACTATCATGAGCCCTTACTCAAAGATTTCAAACAATGTTGACTACAATAGTTATATTAGACACATTAGAGGCTCACTCAATAAGGATTTTACTCCACAACATCTTTTCACTTACAACAATCAAGGTTCACCTTCTCAAAAAGGTTTTATATCTTTAAGAAAATCTTGAAGAAAGCAAATAGATAAATTAAGAGAGGAAGATATTACTAATAACTTGGTAGATGATGACAAATCTAGTACCACTTTACATTTTGTCTATAGAATTTTATAAAAAAAAAGCCTTTTGATATATGATGATTGGGAAAAGTAAAGATTCTTAAAGGCTAAAAAATTTGACGATTATAGCTTTTATATAGTTTGAAAAATTAGTTTCAATTTAAATAACGCCTAGTAATAGTAAAGTCGGTTGACCAAATATGGACTCATGTGTCCTAATGATTGTTCTAACTTCTCTGTTTACAGGCTGACAGGATAAATTTGGTTGACCAAATTTGGACATGGGCATTTGAATGGTTGTCCGAATTTCTCTGAAAATTCAGCAGATAAGTTTTTCAGTTTAGACGTCCGAATTTGAGTCAGAATTATTCAAACTTTGTCAAAAGTTTTAGAAATCAAGTACAATCGATAAATCTTTTTAAGAGCTTTGAAACCACAAGTCGTTGTCAAGAAATCAAGTTTGGACTATAGGATAAAACATGTATAATGAAAACCTTTTAAGATTGAAAATCAAGTTTTGTGCTCTTTTGTATATTTTTTTCAAGATTTCAAAGACATTCAGTGTAGGGTTTACCACTTATTAATCAATTGTACTTTCTAAAACATAGAAATGAACACTCTAAAGCTTTTAGAGTCATATAAACGATCAAATTAGAATAATAAATACCAAGGACTAAATAGATAAATATTTTTAAACCATCCACTCAAAAAAAAAAAAAGATTTGTGATCAAAACGAAGTTGTTAGAATATATGAATTTTCAAAACTTGCCAATGAAAACAAAAAATAGTTTTCTATAAAAAGAACTAAAAGTATGTATTAGTGTACATAATCTAATTAAAATAAAAAAAGAAAAGGCATAAAAGATGCAAAAAGATAAAACATGAATAATACAAATTAAAAGATTTAATAAAAGAAGTGGGGCTTTTGAATATTTAAATTTAAAAATTTATATTCTAACCAATAATAACTTTTCTATCTAGTAAAAAAAATAAGAATGAAGACTCAAAAGCTTTTAGGGAAAAGAGAAAGAGTAAAAGTGTTTTAGTAGTATATATATATATATATATATATATATATATATATATATATATATATATATATATATATATATTCTATCTCCCTACTCTCTCCTCATTTATTTCTCTTTCTCTATTACTTTCTCTCCTCATTTATTAAAAGTGTAAAATAAATTTTGTTTCAAAAGTTTATTTTAATATTTTAAAACCGGATTGGATTGAGAACCGAGCACTGGCCTTGTCCGGTTGATATTGTAGAACACGCTAAGAATCGGTTCCAAAACTGGTGAACAAATTCAGAACTGGCGAACCAGCAAAACCATTGCAAGTTCCAATGGTTCGACCAGCATGTAAACCTTTTTAAAAAAATTAAAATTTTAACATAAAAAAAAAACATCATCATGATTTTTTTGGGAAAAAAATAAGAAGAGAGAGAAAGAAGATATGTTGGACCAATAACATGATTGTTTATAATTTGTAAACTCTCTTTATTTGTTAAGAATTTATATTTGAATGAGATATAATTATTTTTACTTATGGGGTATGATTTCAACTTTAAAATTTTAATATTTAGTTAAAATTACGAGGTGAATTTGTCTTTAATTGAAAAAATTATTATTATGGTAAGATACTAAATTCAATTAATATTTTTAGTTGTTTAATAATTATAAATTTATATATTTATAGAAGAGAATACAATTCAACTTCGACTGAATCAATAATTATTTAACTAATCACTTCATTGGTGTAATAACTGATTCAAACATTGATTGTTTTGTTTTCACAATCCTTAATTCTTGTGCCAAAGGTTAAAACGAGTTATACTTCGGAGGGAATATTAGGAAAGCAATCTACTTTAGCCCATTGAATTTGGAAGCCAACTTTGGTTGTGAATTGTGATATTAGGCAAAGGTGATGTACCTCAAACTGCTCCGCAGGTTAAGCACCATCATCATATACAACGCATAGAGTACATTAATGGCTTCTGCCCTCCTAAATCTGTAAAACTAGGATTTATTCCTTGCTATCTCAAGCAATATTATACAGCCAATGAAATATCGATTTGGCAAAAGGAATGACAGTTGAAGGAGAGGTGGTGTCTGGGGAGAAGTATGACAAAATAAATTAACAAAATTTACATTTCATGATGACTGCAAGTTGTTTCCCGGCCCTTCCAGAACTCGGCAACACCTTCAAGGGAGCGTCATGTAAACATATCCTTGATGCTACAAGCATTTGAAGGAATTAGGACCAAACTTTTTTACGCAGTCTAGAGATCGTTAGGTCAGCCCCGCCAAAGCCATCCATTACAGCATTTGCTGAAGGGAATTCAGCCCTGGAAGTTGAGCTTTAAAATCCATAGAGGCAGAGCAAACAAGAAAATTTTAGGTGATAGTTAGTAATAGCAGATGAAAAATATATTTGTGTGTATGTGTACTAATACGCTCTATCTAGAATTGAACATCCATATGTTTTTTTTTTTTTAGATGTCTAGGATTAAGCGAACATCCATATTTCTTTTTTTAGATGTCTAGGATTAAGCATCAGCTTTCTTAAAATAGTTATATATTATATCTAAACTTTTTCTACTAACCTTCTTAATTTAAGGAAATTAAAATCCTCTAGCACAATGAAGCCACCACTAATATCTTTGATTTCCTTGAACCTTTTATTTAAAGATAACTTTCACTAATATATGAATCATACCATTAATCTCTTCAATTAATAAATATACTATAGTAATTTATTAATAGTCAAACTACTCTCTTTAGTTTTTATACAAAGTCAAAATACAATATTCATATACAAAATCAAAATAGAATATTCAGTTTCGGACAGAGGAAATATTTGAAAGCCCCGTCCATTACGTGACTTTTAGAGTACAACCAAAAACCACAAGATTTTACATACCTCACATTTCAAGATAATTCCAGGCCACCACATATCATTAAATTATCCTCATCAATAATCGATATACTACCTAATCTTTAGCTTTACCATATCTAATAAGTTTTAAAAAAACATTTAATAGAGCGGAAAAAATTCTAAACAGCATAATATTCTGAGAAGAGTCCTGCTTCTGAAACCATTTATAATATTTGTCACTTAGGGTATGTTTCTTCCCCAGGAAATGATAGATACTTTAAAAACCTTAGAATTTTGAATTTTGAATATTCTTTTTGGATAACATGCACACAAAATGCCATTCCAGCTTCCATCTATAACATGACCTTGAAATTTTACGAAAATACTTGAAATTTTCAAATCTTACGTTTCAAAATAATTGCGGGCCTTCACACTTTTCTCTGCCATAACTATAATCAATCAGGAGTTTTAATTCAAAATTACCCGCGTCTACAGGTGATGTTTCTCAAACTTGTAGGGAACTTGATCTTTAGAGACTAAAATGGACTTCATCCAGGGATAACACGAAGTCCTGGGAACCTTGCAAAGAAACAGATCCTTACTGAACTTACTATCTAAGACAACTATTTTGATATTTTTATAAGGTTTATTTACTCACATGTTGCTCATTACTCATTAGTCTAAAGATCATCCAAGAGGTTGAGAGATTTTGTTAACTATAATTTCCGAAAGCGAAAGAGAGAACTACTGAAAGGAATCAATGGAAAACATCAGGGAATGAATTCAGTTATACATGTCGAAATTATTATAGTACTTAGACGTACAAAAGCTTTCTCTATTTATTCTATCTTAATATTGTACTTGAAGAAAAGAAAAGGACATATACAAAAGATCCTATATTGCTTTTCTGATGTGCTTAACTACTATTACTATAGTTATGCAGTTACTTTACTTATTCCTTTGCTAATTTGTGAATTCAACAGCATTTTTTCTTTTTCTTTTTTTTTTTTTGGGGGTGGGGTGGGTGGGGGATGTTCTGTTAACTAATCATTCCTTTCATTTCAAAACGTTCAATGGAATTTTAGATTTTCCTTTTGTCCCATAATGGTGAAGCTAGGAGGGGAAGTAGGCTCAGCACCACAAGCTGAGCCGAAGAGATACCAAGGCACATTTTGAACATATACGTTGAGATGGAGCAGTAGTTCCATGGTATCAGGCAATTATTAAAAGACAAGAAACATATTTCTTTTGGCCAGGCAGCTATTTGAGGTCAACATTGCCGTACCTACTACGCAGAACAATGCAAGGCATGCTTATTCTTTCAGCTCCAGCAACTCCAGATAGGCTTCCTGCAATAAGCACACAATTATGCAGCGGAACTTCTGCGTATTCAGCCCCAGCACGTAGTGCAGCCACAACATCTTGCAAACTGTACGACCATTATATGCCATATTAGTCCTTATAGACTGGTGAATAAAACAATGAAGCACATGTGCACAAGCAGACCACACACCACAGTGCAGAGGTCAGAAAACGATCACTTCTAGAAGCTAGAGTTTAGATGTCACTGGAGATCAGGAAAATATAATTTGAGGATGTTCTGGCTAATCAGTAGCTACACAAATATGTAGACGGATGTAAAAAATTTAGACAAAATTTGGGGTACATATTAACAATAGAAGACGCACATCAGAATTGTGTACTAGGTGATCTCAATCTGTATCAATGCACTCAATTGAGTGGGGATCTACCAGCCTGGATATTCTAGAAATAAATGCATGGACTAAAATTTGCAACAGCAAAGCCTCTCTTGAATTTTCAACTTTCAACATTTCATACTTGGATCCTTTTTGGTGCAGAACGTGAAAGGTACTGGAATTAGAGAGTCCTAGCACAGGCATTGATTCTATAATCTAGCTCCAGTCTTGGAAACTGTAGCTTGTGAGTCGATAGCTATGAATATTTGGTTAAGTTTTATGTGTCTTTTTAGAGGTCAAGGGTGTTTCACTTACTTCATGTTTCCGGTAACATACTATCCTTAAGTTAGGGAGTCCTCGCATTTTAGTCCCCTATGTTAAAAAATGACCTGTTAGGCAATAGTAGACCAAGCAAACTGCCATTAGATGAAAATGAAAATGACTTCTTTGTCCTAAGGGGTTTATTGCATTTTACTGCTCTTAAGTTAGGGGCTCCTTGCACCTCAGTCCCTCATGTTAAAAAATTATCTTCAGGGGTCCTTTGACCATTAGTCAATAGTAAGCCAAGCATATTGCCGTAAAATGACAATGAAAATGACTTCTCTATCAATAATTTATTATATGCAATTACAAGATTTCCCATATTCCTATTTTTCAAAAACCAAAATCTACGAGGAAAAAAAAAAATAGAAAATCATCATCTTCCCCTAACCCTTCTTCCCAATGCCAACCCCTTCAACCCCGTTGCCCAAAACACTCCCGTTCCCCATTGCCCCACCGTCTCACTGATCCCCTCTGGCCTCTACAATTCACAACCCCCATGCCCAATTGGCTCACGACCTCCCCTAAACCCCCTCTTTGATTGAACAAACCATCAGCTACCGCCCTTGACCAGCCCCCCAACTGCAAAATGTAGCAACTTCTCCTCTCCCTTCACAGCTACTAATCATGTCACCTCCGCTGTGGCCTCCGCCAGTGTTTTTTCTCTTATTTTTGCCTTCTGTGGCAATGGGGATTGGGTCAGGGATGGGGACTACAAAGGTGAGTGATGTTGGGGAATTGTAGTGGTAGAGGCGAAGGGAGGTAGGAGGCGGTGGTTGTGCGATGAGGGATGGGGATGTTTGGAATTACCGAGGGCCTCAGGGGTTGGGAGGAGGTGGTACGGAGAGGGAGATGGGAGGCTTGGTGAAGAGGGTTGGAGTTGTTTTTTAATATGAAGGACTGAAAGTGTAAAGAACTCCTAACCTAGGGGTAGTAAAATATAATAAATACTTCTTTGAAAAAAAATAGGAAGATGGATAAACTTGTACTTGAACATAATAAATTAGGGACAAAGAATTTTTTTTCATAGCCATCTAACGGCAGTTTACTTGGTCTACCACTAACTAATGGTCAAAGGACCTCTGAGGTTCTTTTTTGAACATGAGGGACTAAAGTGCAAGTACCCCTAACCTAGGTGTAGTAAAATGCAATAAACCTTATTCTAAATTGTGTTGGTCTAGTTGATGTGAGAGTCTTTCTTACTAAAGTTTTAGGGAATTATGTAGTACTAAAAGTCTAGTTCTAGTTCGAACAGGATTTGGTTTCAGAGTCTATAAATACTCTTCTCCTAACAAGATGGGCTGTTTTGAGTTTCATAAGAAAAATTTTCAGCATTTGCTCAATCATTGAGATTGTGTCAGACATCAAGCCTAAGTTGCAAGGACTTAAGGTTCAAGGTTCAACTCCTGTGGTTTATCCTACTTGTTGTCACACTAAGAGTTCTCTCTTATTCTCTTTATATTGCTGTCTCAAAAATTTCCCTTAATCTAACCCTGCTTCTGCATTAAAATCCTATTAGTTTTTTCCTTTTCCTTTTCTTGGTTGCTCTGCTGGACAGATTTGCAATTTACCAGTAGTTTCACCCTAGTTTTCCTGCATAAAAGTTAGCAGAATCTAGTTTAGTTTTGTTTGGAAAGGTCTGGGGAGCTGGACCTGCATCATGTTATAGATGAACTAATCATGTAATAAAATGATTGACAACGGCTGAAGGAATTTCTCAGATTCAAACTAATAAATGTCAGTATTGACCCAACTCATGCCTCAACTACATGGCTACTATAGTTCCTATCAGTTCCATGCACTCCCCTATTTTTGACTTCCCTTTAAAGCAACGAAGCAATATGGTAACTTGAGAATAAGAAGAGCAATAAAGGTTTTTCCGATTAAAGACCATATAGCTTCTTCATAGTGAAAAAGAAAATTAAAAGGACCATACTGCTTCGAGGATTTTCTCAAAAGGTCAAACATGGGTGTATCTTTAACAGTAGGAAAGAATTATGTTTAACATAAATGTAAATGCATTACCATTTTGAAGAATTTTAAGACAACAGGATTAGTATATGATTATCAACTTCTCCGATGGCTGTTTACCCCGTGAAATCCACATTTAGATAATTCTCAAGAAAAATGACTCTAAAATTGCTCCCCCGTGTTTCATTTAACTCATTCTTCTCATCTTAGGAGACATTCCATACATCTTTGGAATGTTTTCTTCTGCTTTTCTTCAAAACATGAGAAATTGAGAAACTCTATATCATAGTCAAGTTATGAAAGTAAAGCTTCTACATGACTAGTTGAATTCATCACTCCCACAATTATAAATATAAACCAAATGCATACAAGTGTCAAAATGTCCAATTCTGGATTGTAAAAATGGCTAACCTTTCACTTGAACTAGTAGCTATATCAACGCTCAACTTCAGCATAGAAGCAACTTCTTCTGCGACCTTTTGTTTCTCCGCAGAAGCTGGAGTAAAGCAATCTCCATTGATTTCATAGCTGATATTTTGATAAACATACTTAAGATGTTAACCAGCATAAAGTAATTCTTACCTGCTTTTGTCATTTCCTTGGCTAATTGCTCATCTAAGCTAGAAGATACTCCTTTGCCAAACACCAATTGAGCATACAAACTGTTTTCTACCTCCGCATTTCCAATGATTATTATCTTTGAAATCATATCGTTTCCAAGTTTTTCAACGATGGATCTGAGAATCAGTAAACCACTGGATCTTATCATGATATAATGCTATTTATAAAGCACTCAAACACTGATACAATATAATTAGTAAATTAATAGTTCATCTAACTGCAAACATCAACTAGGTGCACAGGGAAAGTTTCTTTCTTCTAGAGAAAGTTCACAATAGGTTATCAACAGACACTAGTGAAAGGCCTTGCAGTGACGCACTTATCCTCCCGCTGCTCACATTGGAAACTCTTTGCCTGAGTCAGATTGCCAGTCAGGGACTTAATTCACTATTAGAAATGATATTTTTGGGTCATGCTTATGTAAGAGGGGTTCAGCCACTACTAGAAACAATTTTTGTGCTCAAATTTTCAAGATGATGTTGAAGAGTTGAAGCAAGATATACAATTGAATCACCTTACAGAATGCAAGATGCAAATAAGATATGGCCTGTATAAAATCTAAAACAATTCATCAAGTTTACCTCCTTGCCTTTTGTAACTAAAATTAGCTTCAACCAAAGTTAGGTCAACAATTTCATTTGGTTGGCAGGTAAAGAGACAGAAATAACAATCATCAATAGTGGCTTCAGAAATTAGAAATTATTCAATAGGAAATGAGAACCTAAAATCTTGGAAGCTGACAAACGAGGTGCATATTGTTGGAGTAAACCCCCCCCCCCCCCCCCAATAGCTGCTCCTAATCCAACTTATTTTTCACCTGAAATTCCTTACTACCATCCTGACGCATGATTTCTCTTTCTAGCTTCCTTGCTTTTCCTTTCTCCCTCTTTGACAACCATCAACTCTCTTCCTATTTTCTCTGTGAATTCTCCGTTTGTTTCTCTTCTGATACATAGCTATTCATGGAAAAATCAGCTTCCCAAGTATAAGGCGACTAGATAATTGAGCCAGTTGGTAATGGTAAGGAATGAAGTGGTGCAGGAATGCAGTTCTGATAGGTGCAATCTCTTTATTCTTGCCCTCTTTTATCTTGGAGAGAGAGGTTTAATTCCACTAGCCGAATTTCTATTTATTTGCTTTATAGAAATGAGAATGGAGTACAACAATTTGTTAATTCCACTAGCTGACTTTATATTCATTCAGTTTGTTGATTACCTTTCTTGAATTGAACTCATAACAATTTTTGGGAATTAAATTTCAGAAAACAAGTACCAGGGAATCGATTAAACCAATTATTTTGTGGAGTGTACAAAACCAATTCAGATACCGACCCAAAAAGTGAATAAATTGTACCCCTCCTCTACGTTACTATGAGTTACTCGAGTAATTCAACTCATCAATCCATGGTGATTAATTCGCAAAAAAGCTTTCTTTTCAATAGATGCTCCTATGGCCAGCTTGATTTGCTTAATTTAGTTGTAAATTTATAGTGAAAGTTGGTTCCTTGAGTTACCAGCTTTTAAGGCTTTGAAACATAAAGTGCCACCATGCTTATTGTTTTGTCAATGCAAGTAACCACAAACCTTGCTACATTTTCTCCAATTTTACTGTAGGATGTCAATATGACCACAGGTATATCATCTTTATAGGCATCATCGATAAAGCTGCAAATTAAAAGTGAAAACCATGTCACTGGGAATGTATACTGTGGAAGAGTGATCAACTAATATGGACAAATGCATAATGCACACGATACAAACCAAATTTAGAACTAATTCCTCACACTTGATCCAGAACTATTAGAAGTTCTGGGCGAAAAAGAGAACAAAGAGAACAGCTAGGCTGTAGTTACTGTTAGCAATATAAAAATTTCTTCACCAAGATAAACAGAATAGTTATGAACCACCAATATTTTACACAGAAAATTTTTAGACGATGAAAAATCCAACTTTATCCTTACTTCATTAGACTGGTAACAAAAGAAACATTACTTTTGCAGAAATTTAGTATGTTATGCATGATTAATGGAAAAAAATCAAAGAACTAGAAGATGCCATTTTCAAGGAAGACCCCAAGAATAACATAGGTTAACCAGACTGGTTAAGCACATAGATCAAGAAAAATGAAATATGTGTGCACTTAGGCATGTGACTGCATGGGCATCATGTCCAATTCTTGAAACAACAGTACACAAACAACATAATTATTTTAGTTTCTAAATGTCAAAATAATTGGCAGTTAAGATGTTATGAATAAACGTTGTGATTGCAAGATGACACCAGAAATCAAAATTTCTAGAAACTTTTACAAGTCCCAAACCCATCTACAGACTTCAGAGATGAATCCCCACCTTCACTCAAGTATAAAAGATTTAATACAGGCATTGAAGATTTCAGAATAATCCAGGCAGCATCAGATCATATTTTTGGCAGCAAAAGAGACATAGCGTTAAAGCCTTCTATATGACTATCTAAAATTTGTTGCCGTTCAAATTTAACAGGAAAATTAGAGCTGCAGTGGTTTCCAGACATCCATAAAGTTGCCAGCCCAGATATTATGAATAATCTATCTGACTTAAAGATGGCACCATAGCCATTTAGGCAATAGCCCAGCAGTTGAGTGTCTGACTTGTACTCAAGAGATGAAGGGTTGAACCCTGGCAACCTCAAACCAAAAGAAAAAAAGGTGACATCATAAATCAATTTTCTAGAAGCTTTTACTATTCTCTTACCCATTTTATAGAACTCGGTAGACAAATCCCCACCTTTACTCAAGTAACAACATTTAATATAGGCATTGAAGATTACAGAATAATCTGGGTAGCATTACAATATATTTTCTGCAGCAAAAAAGTAACCTTAAAACCATTCTCTATGACCAACATAATGCTGTTCGTAGTTCAGTTTAGTTCAATTTTTATATTGTTCAATATTTGATAAAGGAAGGAAATTTATTTAAAAGAATTGGGCCAGGATTGCATTTATTTAGCCCCAGACCAAAAGTCCCAACCCAGACCTAGCAATTTCCATATGTGAAAAGTCACTCTTACATATTCATAGCTTTAGTTGTGATAGAATATTCTCATTTACTATTGCGTTGATAATTATTTGTAGTGACATGTTTACATTAAAAGAATCCAAATGATGCACTTTATATATTTTATATATGCATAGAAGCTTTATAAATCAGATTATCCACAATGACATACATAGGTGGCCTGTGTCTCAACTATTACTTTCGGAAAAGTTCTAAAGATTAGTTTATTCTTCCACTAATTTATTTAAGTACAAACTTCTTTTTTTATTACTAGATAATATTGTAATTTCTTCTTTGTAAACTACATATGTACATACACAAAGAAAGGATTCACATATTTTTGTTTTACTGAAATGTAAATACATAGGTCCACATTTAAGCATACATATATATGTACAGACATATTGTCTGGTCCATTTCTCGATAGCTATGATCAGGTTTTTATGGATTTGGGTTTCTGTTGTGTTTGGTCTTTCTAAAGCTTTTAGGTTTTGGTTGATTTACTCAGACCCAGCATGATCTGGTGCAGTAGCAAACTCACTAGCAATTTGTTCACATTGAGGGAGAAATATTACAACAAACACAAATGTAGTTAGCGGCCCTTTGCACCATTAAACAGAGGACCTACACCACCAAATAGGAGCCTGAATAAACTTGGAACAAGTTTAATTTTTAAGCATGTACATGTTTCTGTATTGGTGAGTCTACAAAGATGCATGAGAGATTTTCAGTATTATTAACAATCATTAGAAATTTTCATTAGAACTTCAATACTCATATATATTGAAAAGAGAATGATAACTATAAAATCAGCATAATCTAGAGCCTTACATCAATGGCTAAAAGAAAATGGAAGAAAAACAATCACTTAATATCTGGAGAAAAGCATCTAAAATTCCAGTATTCTAATCAGCCTTCAAGTATGACACAGAAAATCAGCCTTAGGGAAAATACATTATCACTGTTAGATGAAAAGATTGCATAGAGCAGGATAAGTCACTCACTCCTTCACACCAGGACTTAATGGTAAAGTTTTTGACATGACAAGATCATCCAGTGCACTTTTCTGCAAAAATTCGGTTAAAATCTTTTAGTATTTAACTGAAAAGGGGAAAAAGAACCCTGCGTCTAATTCTCTCATATAAGAAGCACTGGGGTAAAGGAGTAAATATCAAAAGTGAAGAAAGTTGAAATAAAGTAGACTTCACGAAAAAAAAAGAAAGAATTATCTTCAGAAGAGCAAACCAAGTGGATGAGAATATGATATCAAATTTGACAAAGGATACTACAATCCAAGAATCATCAACTACATTCAAGATGTACATACACATACTATGTTATTTATAAATAACTACCTAGAAATATTTGTGATTGTTGAGTGTACTCCAATTAACTAAACCCTATATTATCTCCCCAAAAAATATCAATAAAAGAACCAAATGAAAGAGGAAACCAGAAACTCCCTCTTTTCTAACACAACAGAGGAAGAGGAAGAAGAAAAAATTTACTCCTTTGAATGTTTTTTCCTTCTCTTTCTTTCTTTACCTATTTGTAAAATTTAGTGAATCACCTTAGAAAAACCCTTTTAAACATTAGGCTAGAGGACAAAAAATTTGACATGTTTTCAGTACCTTCTCTCGGAGAACACTTTTCACAAACGCTCCCTTCTCGCTAGTGGGAACTGAAGTAGGCCAACCAATCTGAATAAGAAATTAGTAAACAATCTATGAATATGACACAAAACTAATAAAGAATAGCCATGAACGTAGAAGATCTAATGATGAAAAATGTTAAAAGAGGGATCGGTTAGATTTTGAAAAAATTCAAAATTCAAGAATCTTACCCTGTTAAAATATATCACCAGCATCCTTTCCTCGTCACCAGCACTCCTCCTAAAAAAAGATCTTATTATGGTCAGAGAGATAAGGTGGGAAAAAATCTGATTTGTTCATGCCAACTCATTGTGCCCATGAAATTTCAAGAGAAATTAAGAAGTATGACTAGATAATTCTGCCAAGACATGTAGAGTGCATATCCAACTTAAATTGTAAAGATAAAAGATGACTTGATAATGCTGCCGAGAACAAAGGAAACTTTTATGAGATACGGATAGCAAACAATATAATTCAAATCTGATTCACTAGTCAAATAAAGTTCAAAGTCAAGGTCAAAGAAAGGTCTCAAGCTGGTCTACCACTCTACATGTATCAATTCATTTTTATTTTCTGATCAAAGTATCATTTTGGGATATTAAAGCTTGGCTTTGAAAGATACATGCCTCAACAATAAACTTGACTACGTGATGTATATAGCAGGATCTCTAGAGTTTGACCAAAGGCTTCTTTCCATCATTCTTTGTTATTCCACGTTCTAGAGATTCCAAATAAATTGTCAACCACCAATTCAGTATCTAAAACTTTATCTCAACTTTGCTCTCAACATCAACCAAAAAGAAGAAAGTGTCTTGCTAAAAGTGTCATACAGAACTAACTAAGCATCAATCTCCCCAGCTTAACCTGACTTTTGCTTGTTGCTCATGTGTAAGATGTGGGACCAAGTAAGCAATTACTGTAATGTGCCCAACCTTTCAGGAAAGCCAGATATGCAAATAAGATACTTTTATTCCTTAATCACACAGCCAACTTTCATTTAAATCATACCTCACGAGGTCTGCATAAACTGGTTCAGTCCAATTTGCACAGTCCAATCCAAGCTTTCGAAATGCTGATAACATCAAATTGAAAAATCATAAAATTTCCAGAAACATTGTCAAACATGCATACTTTAGAGTCAAAACGTTTTTAGCAGCCCAGATGCACTGGCAGGAGATTCATACCTATGTTGAAAGCTTGGCGATTGCCTAAGCGGTACACATCCATGAGAACTCTGGATCACAAGTATTAGAGCAATAAGAAAGCTTACATTTACAGGACAGCCTCAAGAAAAGGAATAAAACGTTTGCTGTGTCCATATATATCACTGTAAAGTACTAGAAGGGCAAAAAGAGAAAAAGAAAATCCTTAGAATAGAATCACTACTTGAATCTTTTTCAAGTACTTATATCCATATCCCACATCATACAAAAAGTTTTCTGCAACTACTGAATCCTCCTCCGGAAGAGTGTGTGTCTGTATATATATACATATATATACAAAGCAAGATAGCCTAAAAGTAGAATAAATTAGAAAAAGAAAAAAACTAAAAGGAAAGTTTCCTCATTCCTATCAAAATCTATCAAATCCAGACTCAGATGCTTTGGAGTGGCTATTACTTTAGACACATTGTTGCCAAACTTTAGTTAGATGTAGAATTCAATTGTGAATTGTAATGTTCCACACAACTTTCAACAAAGGGAAACAGAAGCAAAGCTGAAAGCGTAATTAGGGATAATATATGCAAACATTCACAGGATTAAGCATCAACTAAAAATTTAGAACTAGATTACAATAACATCAGAAGTACAACATGATGAAAAAAGGGACAAGATACTTCGGAATGGAAGTTCAAGAAATTGTGATAGATTAGCATAAAATAACATCCACCCCACCATCCCTCTTCGGCTGGTGCATGTATGTCATTTATGACAGGCATTAATAATCAATTTCAAAAAAACTTGTGCTTGCAAATATGAGCAAATTTACCCATCAACTTCAAGAAGAACGGCAAGTTGTTGATGTGGGCTGTCTCCGGTACTACTAGATGATGAGCTGAAAACTGTGGACACATTGAACTGCAAGTTCTTGCTGCGAAAACTCACGTTTTTTATGAAAGTAAGAGGAAACAGAGGAAAAGAATGAAGATGGTTTCTGGGATTTTTACAGTATAAGTGAGAACTGCCAATTCTTCTTTTCTGATTGGAGTGAGGTGCGTAGAGAATTGGACAGGAAGCAGTTTCCATTTGGCCTTTCGATTTTTCTGGTATTTGCTGAGCAAATAGCAGATACTTGAATGTTCGGAAGAGCTACCGAGTTTCCAAAATTACATGGGCTTCCCTGATTTTTCACCAAACTGCCATGTATCTATCGGCATTTTTTTTTTCTTTTTTTTTTGAAAGGAAAACAACTATTCCATTACCTAGAATATATATATATATATATATATATATATATATATATATATATATATATATATATATATATATATATATATATATATTAAAGTTGAGGTAAAATCATTAGGTGGTAACATGTGCATAATTTTAAACTTAATTGAATTCTTATTATGTCAAGTTGTATTGTGTGTATTTATGAATGTATTGATTAACGTGCCTATATAAACTCATATAAAGAATTCATTATTTTAATTTTAGTGAAATTCAATTTATGTTAAAATATATGAATCTATTAATTACCTTAATATTGATGATATAATTAATTGTACAACTAATGAATATATAAATAATATTAAATAATAGACTTTTGAATACAATTAATCATATCTTAAATCTATTTATTATATATATATATATATATATATGTATCTAACTATAAGATAGATATATGAATATATTATAAATTAATACATAAATTTATAATTATTATTTTAAATACATAAGTTTAATAAAGTAATTGATTATCATATCTATTAGTAATTATATATATATATATATATATTCTATTACAAAATTTTTAGAAAAGAGCTAATAGCGTAGCATAAAAGAAAGTTTAAGTAAGATTAAAATATTGAGAGTAAAAAAAAAGTAGTTTAAAAGACCTTGAAAAAAATAAATTTGAAAATGATCTTAATTTAATCATTAGAATTTGAAAAGGTTTTTTAAAAAAATTTAAATACATTTGGATAAATTCAAGAAACAATAATTATATGAAATTTTAATTTATGTTAAAGTACATGAATCTACTAATTACCTTAATTATATATATATATATATATATATATATATATATATATATATATATATATATATATATATATATATATGTCTCTATCTATAAGATAGATACATGAATCTACTATAAAATTAATATATAAAGTTATAATTATTATTTTAAATACATATAAGCACAACATGATACCATCATCAAAGATATAGAAAGGAATTTATAGTGAGTTATGATTAGAAGAATTATAAACTATTTTTATCAGCGATGATTAAACTAATTTGTTAAGGATATTCACATAAAATTGTATAATAATATGATTTTTTAAAATAAAAAAAATTAGAATATATTTATCTTATAATAAAAAATAATAAACATAAATTTTTAATTTTAGTATTAATAAATTACTCACGCTGTGTGTGGACATTCGTACTAGCTCTATTTTAAAAACGGAGAGTACATTAGACGGAACATGATTGTTCCATGTCTTCTAGAGCAAAGAGTTGTTCCAATTTGTGCCAAAATATGCGCAAGCCATTCCTACAAACAAAAGTGATTGGATGTCAAATGGAGTTGGCCTAGTGGTCGATGGGTGGAATTGTCAATCCTCCATAAAGAATCAAATATTTTCTATGACATGAATTCTTTGCACAAAATTTATCTAGTGCAACTTACCTTTTTGTGTGGTTAGCATGCTATTAAAAAAATGAGTTTTACCTGATGTACATCTTTGGTTAGCAGTTGCGGATTTCTTTATCAAAAAAAAAAAAAAGTGATGAATACTATTCAAAACTCTTAAGCTCATGCCTAATTAAACAAACTAAGAGGTGAGAGTGTCATAACCCCATACCCGAAGTTGAAACACCACCATGTCAATATTAGGTCTCTAACGACTAATACATAAATTTGTGAAAAATAAAATAATAAATCTTCAAAAGCTAAACATTGTAAGTAATTTCTCAAAAAAAAATATTACAAATGTTGCTTGTGCTTATACATCAATACATCAATATTAATTGTCATAAATAAAGATGCTACAAAAGATTAAAAAAAATAATGGAAGTCTTCACCACCAATAGGAAACTTCTTCCTAATTTCCTGAGTGGTCTTTCTTATTACTGGGCCCATAGGTGAGGAGAAAGAATAAACTTCCAACTCAATAAGCCATAACACTTCTTTTAAGAATCAACCATCTTGAAAATACTTTACTTATAGCATACAAATTTTGGTTGAAACTGTTATGAAATAATATATGTATGTTTATATTAATCAGTTTCCTAAAGAGAACTGAACTCCCAAAATATGACTCATAATAGGATTTGATTTCCTTTCCCCATTTGATTTTAGATTTGCATAAACTCTTGTATTATGAGCCTATATATAGGGCTATATGATGACATTAATAATATACAGATTAGTCTTGTTTCTTGAGTTCTACTTTCTCTCTCTATTTTCTATCTTCTCTTTTCTTTAGTTTGATATTATTCTCCAAACATATTGGATAACGTTTTGCTTTAATTTTGCGTTACCAACACTTAAATTCAAACACGTTATCAACACGAGTCTCTGCCACCGAAGTTGAGAGTTTAATCAAGAGAAAAAGAGGTATTTTTCTATCTTTGAATTCTCATGGCAAACTTTTCAAAACTCGTTTTTTTTACTCTTGATATTTATAGATAGAATTATATGTCATAGACATTAGATGCTTAAATTTAGTGAGATATAATGGGTTTGGCAAACACCATCTCAAAATCGTATAAAAGCCATAATTTTTTTCCGTCATTATTTCAATGAGAATCTAAAGGCGAAACATCTTACCATGAGAAATCCACTTATTTTGTGGAAGGATCTAAAAGAAAGATTTGACTACCAGAAGATGGTCATTCTATCAAAAACACATTTTACTTTAAATTTGTGAGTGAATGCTTTAGAACCAATGGTTATGACCCTGGAAGAGATCATAGTCATGGTCGAAACCATCGACATAGACGCGGATATGATAAGAATAATTTATATAACCATGTCTACTAGAATATATGCATCTGGATATTGTGAGTCCTGAAGACACCACTTAAAAAATACAAAGCATCAAAGCCACTTGATTACTAGCAAATTGTGAATGAAACATACAATTACCAGAAGATGGTTATTACATAAATGCTAGTAATAATTTGTTATAAGTGTGCCTAAAAGATTTTATATCTATCAGTATAAAAGATTTTTTTTTCTCATATCTCTAACATGCTCCTATAGTAGCAATATCGAGAAGAATTTTTTCAGAAGAATTTTGAATTTATATCTTCTGAGACTAAATGAGTCATGGATAAAATATTTTGATATTTAACCAAATATTTATATGACATTCCCTGAAGTGAATGATATTAAAAATTATAATATATTTATGTATGATATTTTGGTCACGACTAATAGAAATACACTTTGTTCATATACTATAAGAATGACTCATTAAATCCCTAGTAAATAGATATTTAGTAGAAGTGAGAAAATAATGAGAAGGAAAAAGGGAAGTAATAATTATAACATGTTATTGCTGCAATATGAAAGTTTGACATGTACCTGTAGTACGTCAAACATGTTATAAATATCTATTAATTATTGATAATTCTTTACTTTCCTAAATTATGCTATTGATAGTAATGATGCTTGTGTCGATAATATTGATATGGCATATGTGAATGTAGCAAATTCTTTTGAATATTCAGAAATATCTTCTATCATTTTGAATGTCAACCAAAATTTTGAATTATCAAATTGCTACTTTTCAATTTTTATAATTTTGTGATTATTATTATTAAAAAGTTTTTAATACTATAAATTTATATTATAGTATTTATATATTATTTTAGTTTATTTTGGATCAAGAATAGTGAAGATATAATTTCTTCAAACAATATTTGTGTTTATTTGGATAATATTTAAAATATATGTACAAAAGTATAAATAATAGTACAAGGTTCCTAAAGAACTAATTGATCAAATAACTCTAGAAGAGTTAATTGATTTAAAACTCCGGAAGAGCTACATGATCTTCACCCAATGGTCAATTCTGTAATGCATTATTTTCTATATAGTCTCGTAAAACTTTTTAAGCATTGATTATATTATCAATATATCAAGACATTGGATGAATGAAATTTTAAGACATGCATTACCATTATGACAAGAAATATATGTCAATTATAGATACCACTATTTATCTCTCGTGATTTATATTGTATAGAATTATGAAATTTAGATGCAATATTGAGTAAACTTGAAGTTTTCTGATAAATAATTTATTGGTTGGCATGACCGGTTGGACCATCCTGAATTATTAAAATACGAAGAATGATTTTGAATTTATTAAGGAATTAGAAGTTTCCTAATATCAAATTCATATGTGCTGATTGTTTTATTTAAAAGTTGCTAGTATTACTTGGGGTTGAATGTGTTATTTTGGGATGAATATGAAAAAATTATTAGTTTATGCATCAATAAATAATTGTATGTATATTGTTGTTTTTGCAACCTGTAGTTTGCACAATTTATTAATAATGAGCTCATGTTTTAACATTCTCCCAAAGACATAATTTTTCCTAATAATACTGGTGGTTATATTGAGATAAATATTGAACATCCTATAGAATGTTCATGACTGTGATATATTAACACTTATTTCGTATTTTGTCAACACATTGAAATTCTCCTCATAGTAGTTGATTTGTGGTCAGAAACCAAATATTTCTCATCCTAAATTTAGAAATGCAATATATATGTTGCTCCACCACAAACGTAATGAGATGGGTTCTCAAAGAGATTATTAAATATGTTGGGAGTAAATCTCAATACAGAGATTCGTATTTGGTTAATTTTGAATTTGTTGTCCAAACATAAAAAGGAGAAATTATGATGCTAGATAAAGATATTAGTATGTGTCTCATCTTGATCTTCTATTTTGGTAAACCACTAGAAAGAAATTTTCACTTGGAAATACTTGAAAATTCCTGTCAATGACTTTCCATACGACAATGGCTTATGCTCGGTTCTTCTAGCTGCCATTATATTCTTTAGCACTATATATATATATATATATATATATATATATATATATATATATATATATATATATATATATCCAAAATTCAATTTTCTTTCTTATGCATGGCTATCATAATTACAACATACATATTATCAACAGAATATTTGTGTTTAAAGTATGCTATAATCAAGGTAGTAAGCATGTGATGCAAAATTCTTTTACTAGCATCAAAAAAAAATTTTTTATATATATATTTTTATCTCTCTCTCTCTCTCTCCTTTCTAGTCTTGAGACTTCTACCATTTGTACAGGCATTTTCAATCCTTACAAGTGAGTATAACTTACTTATAAAACAATGTTCCCCAAAAGAATAATGCCTAAACCCAACATCATCAACATCACAAATTCTAGTGAGCAATGCATTATCAATCTCAAAAATCAACTTGTGATATTCTTGAAGAATACCACTGAATAGCTTTATTACCAACTTGCTCAACTCTTTCTTCCTTAATATTTGCATAAACTTCATAAACTAAGGAAGGTAATAGCATTCATCAAACACAAGCAAACTAGTCCAGCTCACATCATTTAAAAAATGAAAGTAATATTACCCATTTCGAATAGTTTGATGACATCCACCTTGTGGCTTGGATTTATCTTATGATTCCTTTGTGCCCAATCATCAAGTTCAGTAGTAGCCTCCACTGTGACAAATCTATCCAGCCATGACATGCTTTGCAAAACATGAACCTTCCTTGGTTCATTAATCACTGATCCTCCTTCTTTTTCTTTGGCTTTTCTCTTTCCTTTTTCCATGCTAGGCATCTTTGTCCTCACCTGAAGCTACAACACTTGAATACACTTATTAGTTTTTGAATTTTGAATTCTCTAAGCTACTTCCAAGATTGGTCAAACCTTTCTTCGGCTAATGGCATAGTAAGAATATCATTAATTTGTTCATTAGTGCAATCATGCTTTAAACAAATATTACCCTTAGTAGAATGATCTCTAATGAGATGAAGTATGATCTCAATATGCTTTGTCCTAGTTTGTTGAATAGTATGATGATCAAATTTGTTGCATTAGTATTATCACATAACATAGCCACATATTTGAAACATAGATCATAATCACTTAGAGTATCAATAAGGTAATAGTGAATGTGTTTAATAGCAATCAAATGAAGCTCTTTATGACAAGATGAAATTTAGTACACAAACACATTGCAAACATAATATTAGTTCTACTTGCAGTCAAATAGAGTTGACTACTCCTATGAAACCATTTTATTCTTGTCATGCATAGTTGATAAACTTATGAAATTGCTTATACCTTAACATGATTCATGAAAGTGTCATTCTTGGTTTGCTTGATTTGTAGGCCAAGAAAGAAATTGAGTTTTCCTATCATGCTCATTTCTAATTTACTTTGCATCAACTTGGAAAACACATCACAAAGTGAAGTATTAGAAGCACCAAAAATTGTATCATATATTTGGACAAGTTATAGATCATTGTTGCATGAGGATTTTTATAAAAAAGGTAGTTTCAGTTTTCCTCTTGAAAATCCTTTTGAAAGAAGGAAACTACTCAACCTTTCACACTAAATTGTAAAATCTGGTTTTACACCATTCAAAACTTAGGATAGTTTGAAAATATGATTAGGAAACTTTTCATGAGTAAAACCAGGGTGATTGGTCCACATAAACCACTTCCTTAATAAAACCATTTAGAAAAGCACTTTTTGACATTCATTTGAAATAACTTAAAGCAAGTACAAGTCAAAAGCATTCTTATGGACTCAAGTCTAGCATTCGAAACAATGGTTTCATATCATAATCAATTTCCTCTTCTTGATTGAATCCTTAGGCAACAAGTCTAACCTTGTTTCTAACAACTTCTCCGGATTCAATAAGTTTATTTCTAAAAACCATTTTAGTTCCAATAATAGAATGATCTTGAGATTTAGGAATATCCAAAATATTGTATCTTTCAAATTTATTTAATTCCTCTTGCATAGCAATAATCCAAAAATCATCACACAAGGCATCATCAATACTTTTAGGCTCATATGAAATAAAAGAATAAAGTTATTGATAAAATACCGCCTTATTTTTACTCCTTGAGAAATATCACCAATGATTTGCTCCTTAGGGTGGCCTCTTGGATATCTTATGTTCTTTGAGAGCTTTTGGTCACCACTAGGTTGGTTATCTTGTTCTTGCTTAATCATCTCTTCCTCATTGGTATGATTCTCCAAAGTTGGTGCTTGAAGATGAGTTTGATAGTCATTCATTGATGTACCTACATCATCTTCATCTCTTCTTTCCAAGCAAATGTAAGATTCATCAAAACAAATATGAATGGTTTCCTCATCATGTAAGGTTCTTTTTATTGTAAATTCTATATGCCTTTTCTTAAGAAGAATAGCTAAGATATATCAATATCCATTTTTCTACCAAATTTAATTAAGTTGTCACAATAATTTAAGATAAGACATTTATAACCAAACATTTTAAAATATGCAACTTGAGGCATTCTATAAAAAAGAAATCAGAAGATGTTTTTCTTCAAAATGATCTTAAAAGAATTCTATTTATCATAGCATGTGGTGTTTAAGGCTTTGGCCCAAAAATATTTTTGAAGAAGAATTTTCACAAAGCATAGACCTAGCCAATTTCTGCAAAGTTTAAAATTTTCTTGCAATAACACTATTTTTTTGTGAAGTTTTTGCAGTTGAAACAATTATATGAAATTCAATTTTCAAAGCAAATTTTGTAAAAACTTTGTTGTAAAATTCTCCCATTGACACTTGTAATAGAGATCAATTGCACTCAAGCGAGGTTTGATCTTTTTGAGTAGTTTTTTTTCAAACTTATTTAACACTTCATCTTTTTGAGCAAAGAAGAATGCTAAAGTGAATATTGAGAAATCATCAACTACTAGTAATGCATACTTCAAGTCATCAATACTAGAGTTCCTCATAAGTCCAAAACAATCCATTTGAAGAAGCTCAAGATGTTTTGAAGTCTAAAATCATTTTCATGGGTTTGAAAGATTCTTTTGTTTGTTTTCCATATGGACAAGTATCTCAAAGACAATTTTCTCAAAACACATTTTTAGCAATCCTCTAACTAAATCTTGATAGAAAAGTTTGTTCAACAAATCCATGTTCACATGACCAAATCTTTTTTGCCAAGAAAATCATTATCATAAGCAACAAGACATTCAAGCTTATCAAGATAAAACACATATTCAAAAATTTGTAAGTGATTGATCAAAATCACAAAATATCATTTTGTCATATAAGTTCGGGCGACCGAACTTATGGTCTACATCCAAACTTCATGTCCAAATATTTTGTAAAGTTTCATAAATATGTTTTTGGCCAAGCAAATGCATAGATATTCAATCATAGCTATATTAATCATTTTATCATGACATATAATCAATTTCAAGAACATATCTACCATGAATTCAATCTCATATCATCAATGTTACCTAATCAACTTCATAAAAGCAATTGACAAGTTATGGTTGGCAAATTTTCAAAGCTAAACAAAATGGATTCTCAACTGAAACTTTGCATGTTAGAATTTTAACTTCTTATTCATTGTCACACAATTGACTAATGCTAATCAAGTTATAGTTCAAATCAGCAATAAGCCATATTTGTTTAAAAATAAGAGAGGAACCTTTACCAACATTGGTTACTCCAAGAATTCTTCCTTTCTTCTTGTCTCAAAAACAAATTCTTCATCAGTTGCTTTGACCTTGATTATGAATGAGATGTTTTCTGTTATTCTTTAAGCCAACATCATCAAAGTACCGCTTAGTGGTGCTTGAGTTTGAATTAAAGTGTACCTGCAATAAAGGAGAGGAAGTATCCTTTGGTACCCATATTTTCTTGGGTCCGTGAGGGTTAGTAATAATTCTCTTAACTCTCCAAATGGTTTTTACACCATTCTCTACTTTTCTTTTAACATAACATTTGGTGACTTTATGTCCATGTTTTCCACAATAAGTACAACAAATATGATGCATGGAAGTAGAAGTAGCTCTAACAAAGAATTTGTTATATTTAGGCACATTGTTTACATAATTATAGCCAAGACCATTTTTAAAAAGAGGAGATCTTTGAGCTCCAAGAAGTTTGTCAAGATTGTCTCTTCCATTTGTAAATTCTTCAACACATAATGTAAGATCATCAACTTTCTTTTTCAAGATTTCATAATCACTAAGCATTTTTTCAAGAGAAGAAACTTTTGTACAAAGAGATTTATTTTCAAGAGATATGTTATGTAAAGAAACATTCAAAACTTCTTTTTCAATATTCAAGCATTCAATAGAATCAAGAAGCTTTTTATTTTCACAAAATAATTTTGAATTTTCATTCAATAAATCATTAATTTTAGTTTTCATTTCCTTATTCCTTTTTTGAAACCCTTTTTTAATTCTTCATACAATTCAACAAGTAGTTCACTAGGATCATCTACAATATCAACAACATCATCACAACAAGTAGAGGTAGAAGGAGTGGATTGTACCTCATCATTTATTGCCATGAAGCACACATTTGCTCTTTCTTCTTCATGAGTGATTTGAAGTAGTTTCCACATTTCATGAGCGGAATCACATTCCATCACTCTATTGTATTCATTGACGACCAACGCACAACAAAGAATGTTCATTGCTTGGTAGTTTAATGTCATCTTTCTTGAATCGCTCTCATCATAGTCCTCCATAGCTTTGGTTCCCTTGTAACTCCATCGGCTTTTAATCTCAATGGCACATAGGGACCTTTCTCAATAATATTCCATAATTCATAGTTAATAGAACAAATGTATATCTCAATCCTAGACTTCCAAAAAATATAATTAGAACCATCAAACAATGGAGGTCTAGTAGTGGAGGAACCTTCCGTATAAGGCAAATTTGATAAACTAGCCATATGATCTTTACTTCTAGGTTGTTAGACCTTAACAAGAAGACCTTGCTCTGATACCAATTGAAAGACCTAAGAGGGGGGGTGAATTAGGTCTTTGGCTAATTATCGAAATCTTTTCCCCTTTTTGCAAATCCTTTGTCTTAATAAAAGCTCTTCTTTAAATTCACAAACTTCAAGTTATATGTGATTTGATGATTAATACAAGATTATCAAACTATAAGACCATAACCAATCAATCAACAACTAAGCATAAATAATAATCACAAGTATGTAAACAAGTAAAGCAATAAGAAAATGAACACACGATTTATAGTGGTTCGATCTCTCCAAGATCTACATCCACTACCTTGAGTCCACACTCAAGGATTTCAACCAATCCACTATATGCTCAAATTCAACAATTACATAAGAGGCTCACCACACAATGGTTTTACACTCACAACCTCTTTTAGTAATTATACAAACAAGGTTCACCCTTCCACAAGGGTTTTATATCTAAAGACAACCTAAAGACCAATATAATCAAAGGCTCACCCACAAACGGGTTTTACACCACAACCTTGATTAATCTAGTCTATGGCTCACCCTAACACAAAAGGGTTTTATGTCACAAGATAACCTTGCAATGAGCTAGTAGAAAAACAGAATTAAAATGAAGAATGGAGTTTGGATATTACCAACACTTCTTGGTAGATAATTACAATTGCTAGCACCACTTCACCTTTGCCTTTGGAATCTTGAATGTACACCTTTGAGCACAAGGCAATTTGAGAGCTTTTCAATTTGATTTGATGTAAAATAAGTTAGAGCATGTAGGATTTGTTAAGTTCAAAGTTCTACTAAAAAATCTGGAGTTTATGGCTTTTATAGAATTCAAAAATCAGTTCAAACGTTCATAAAACGGCTAGTAACGGCTAGTTTCGAAAAATTCGGATGACCGAGTTCTGCGTCCGAATTTTTTCGGACGACCGAATTTTTCTCGTTGCGTCCAATCTTCTTCCGAATTTCTCTGGAAGAACAGTGACCATGCTTGAAGGCCAAAATTCGGACGACCGAATTTTTTTGATCACGTCCCGAATCTTCTTCGAATTTCTCCGGAAGAATAGTAGCAAACTTTTGCTACAAAATTCGGACGACCGAATTTTTGGACTGCGTCCGAATCTTGCATCCGAATTTTTTAAACTTTGTCAAAACATGTTCTAATCAATTCAAACAAGTTGGAAAACATTCTAGCCTTAAAGATAAGTCATTAAAGATCTTTTATGTGCAAAAACCATTTATGAAAACTTGATAATTTAGGTAAGTTCAAAACCATTGAAACTATTTAAATCAAGTTTTGTGCTCTCAATTGCAACTCATAGATTCCAAGGCTTAAGAGTGTAGGGTTTACAAAGTTTACCTATTAAGCACATGCAACCTACACTTCATGTCTTCAAAGCCTTCTAACATCTTGAACAAACTCTTCAATCTTCAATCACTTTGATATATTGGAGTTGTTCTTGCATTTTAGCTTCAAGGCAATGAGACTTCAAACTTCTTAATCCACAAATCCTATCACACAACATACAAGCATATTAGTCCTCATCAATGTTTGTCATTAATCAAAACTAATCATAACTACATGATTTGCCCTTAGGGCTAACAATCTCCCCCTTTTTGATGATGACAAACTTTGATGCAAAATGTGATAGATTAAAACAATGTAGTACATAGAAGTATAGATGTCAATGATAGAAAATAACCAATTTAGCACATTGACATACAAATGGCTCAATAAGAGCCTATGACCCAACCAACCTCCATTTGCCTCCTTCCTTCCAACAACTAGGATAGAAGATATAGCATTTAAGCATTAAGACAACTTCTAAGAGAGGTATTAAAGGTCAAAAAAGATTAACAATGCTCCCCCTTAGATTGTGCTCATTTTTCAACAAGTTTGGACTTGAGATGCTATGCATCCGAATTTTGACATATCAAGTCCGAATTGTAAAATAAGTGAAATGAAAGCTTCAATTTTTGAAAATAAGCTTTCCTAAGGTTGTTCAAACATAGTGGAAGAGATTAAAACAAGTTTGAATCAATTTGAACAACAATAGAGCACATTTTGGCAACAAAATATGGATGCATCCGAATTTTAAAACATGCATCCGAATTTTGACATTCCAAGTCCAAATTGTAATAAATTCAATATAATGAAAGTTCAATGTGAAATAAATCTTTCCTAAGATTGTTCAAACATAATGGAAGAGAATAAAACATATTTGAATCAATTTGAACAACAAAGAAGCACTTTTTGGCAACAAATATGCATGCATCCGAATTTCTGAAACATGCATCCGAATTTTTGAACCTTGCATCCGAATTTTGAGTCCAAATTTTTGCAACAAGTTTGAAAAGGTGATTTTACCTTTTAAAATGAAATGTTGAAGTATTCAAACTTGTATGTCCACAAAGGCACTCAGTTTAGCTTTGTAAAACCACAAAATTCATGCATTCAATTGTTTTCATGAAGTAATTAAAAATCATAGGTCAAGTCAAGAACCAAGCTCAAGATTTCAATCTCAACTTAACCATATTACAAAATCATAGAAAATAACCAAAACCTCACATATCATAAAATATTCAATTTAAATTTTAAATGCAGAAATGCAGCCAAATATTTTCACATTACTCATTATTTATTGCACGTCAACATATACATAGCACACATTAGCACACATTGCAGCATAATTCACATTATAACAAGCAATTGCAGTACAACGAACACATAGCATATTTTGTTCTTTCTCCCCCTTGACATATTCATGGATTTTCAGAAAATTCACACATTTTCTATTCATGCATGAGGAATTCCACTGCTATTTCACATTTTCACACATTTTGTCATCCCATTTCTTCTCCCCCTTTTGTCATCACTCAAAGATGGGGTTAATGAAAATGAGACAACATGTATCACATATAAGCAGTATATTGATCAACTCTCATTTGGCAATTTAGCAATGTATTGACCAACTCTTATAAACAGTATAGTTCTAGTCAAATAATTATCATCCTAACAGCAATAATCATTATGTAGCATCTTAAAAATAATAAATCGACTTCTTCTCTCCCTTTTTATCAGCAATTAAACTTGGGGTGAGAGTATTTAGACAACAAAAGTGAATCATAAAAAAAAAAAGCTCTTATCACAAAGATTTCACATATTGGGCTTCAAATCATTATAATGACTAGAAAGGCACAAGTAAATTTCAATATTAAAGCATAACATGTGCATCAAGGAATAAACTAAAATAAGCATCAAAATAGAGTTTAGGGATAGAAAGGATTAGTCTTGGATGCGTTTCATGGTTTTCACTTCCAAATTTGTTTGTTATGATGACCATGTCTCCCTTGAGCTCTATATGATGGGGTCCTTCATTTGTTGACTCCTTGCTCGTGTAGTTCTGCTTTGGAAAGCTACCAATTTGAGAGGGTCTTTGGATCTTCTTTCTTTGAACCATATTTTCCTCTCTTGGCTGAAGGATATTGGTGATGGATTTGTGCTTTGACTTTGTTAAACTTCCTTCACCTCCTTCTTCTTACTTGTTCTCTTGGGCTTTATAGGAACTTGCACCATTTAAAACCACTTGAGAAATCTTTCTCAAGTCTTCTTCCATATTCTTGACTCTAGCTTCTAAACCATCAAATTTGCCATGAATTATCAGAGCAAAAAGACTTGAAGAATTTGTCCATCTTCTTCATTTCCTCTATATGGTTGTCCAATATTTCTTGAAACACCTTGGCAACTATGGTATCACCTCTAGTGAGATTTTCATCTTCAACTTTTTTTTTCTTCAATAGAGAGTACCTCTTTAAGTAGACTTCTTTTTGTGGGGTTGCTCCCCCTCACTAGATGACTCATACCTCATTTTAGGTTTCCTTTCTCCAGCAAGGATTTCCTTTTTATCCTCTTCTTCTTCATCATTTTCTTCTTCCTTCTTTTCTTCATCATCGCTAGCATCTCTTCTATCACCCTTAGAGGATTTTCTCTTCTAGCCATTCATACATTATCATCATCAAGTATCCAAGGAATTTTGTTTAGTGAGTTGTTGGTGTAGACTTCTTCACTCTTTATTGGTAAACCACTAGAAAGAAATTTTCACTTGGAAATACTTGAAAATTCCTGTCAATGACTTTCCATACGACAATGGCTTATGCTCGGTTCTTCTAGCTGCCATTATATTCTTTAGCACTATATATATATATATATATATATATATATATATATATATATATATATATATATATATATATCCAAAATTCAATTTTCTTTCTTATGCATGGCTATCATAATTACAACATACATATTATCAACAGAATATTTGTGTTTAAAGTATGCTATAATCAAGGTAGTAAGCATGTGATGCAAAATTCTTTTACTAGCATCAAAAAAAAATTTTTATATATATATTTTTTATCTCTCTCTCTCTCTCTCCTTTCTAGTCTTGAGACTTCTACCATTTGTACAGGCATTTTCAATCCTTACAAGTGAGTATAACTTACTTATAAAACAATGTTCCCCAAAAGAATAATGCCTAAACCCAACATCATCAACATCACAAATTCTAGTGAGCAATGCATTATCAATCTCAAAAATCAACTTGTGATATTCTTGAAGAATACCACTGAATAGCTTTATTACCAACTTGCTCAACTCTTTCTTCCTTAATATTTGCATAAACTTCATAAACTAAGGAAGGTAATAGCATTCATCAAACACAAGCAAACTAGTCCAGCTCACATCATTTAAAAAATGAAAGTAATATTACCCATTTCGAATAGTTTGATGACATCCACCTTGTGGCTTGGATTTATCTTATGATTCCTTTGTGCCCAATCATCAAGTTCAGTAGTAGCCTCCACCGTGACAAATCTATCCAGCCATGACATGCTTTGCAAAAACATGAACCTTCCTTGGTTCATTAATCACCGATCCTCCTTCTTTTTTCTTTGGCTTTTCTCTTTCCTTTTTCCATGCTAGGCATCTTTGTCCTCACTGAAGCTACAACACTTGAATACACTTATTAGTTTTTGAATTTTGAATTCTCTAAGCTACTTCCAAGATTGGTCAAACCTTTCTTCGGCTAATGGCATAGTAAGAATATCATTAATTTGTTCATTAGTGCAATCATGCTTTAAACAAATATTACCCTTAGTAGAATGATCTCTAATGAGATGAAGTATGATCTCAATATGCTTTGTCCTAGTTTGTTGAATAGTATGATGATCAAATTTGTTGCATTAGTATTATCACATAACATAGCCACATATTTGAAACATAGATCATAATCACTTAGAGTATCAATAAGGTAATAGTGAATGTGTTTAATAGCAATCAAATGAAGCTCTTTATGACAAGATGAAATTTAGTACACAAACACATTGCAAACATAATATTAGTTCTACTTGCAGTCAAATAGAGTTGACTACTCCTATGAAACCATTTTATTCTTGTCATGCATAGTTGATAAACTTATGAAATTGCTTATACCTTAACATGATTCATGAAAGTGTCATTCTTGGTTTGCTTGATTTGTAGGCCAAGAAAGAAATTGAGTTTTCCTATCATGCTCATTTCTAATTTACTTTGCATCAACTTGGAAAACACATCACAAAGTGAAGTATTAGAAGCACCAAAAATTGTATCATATATTTGGACAAGTTATAGATCATTGTTGCATGAGGATTTTATAAAAAAGGTAGTTTCAGTTTTCCTCTTGAAAATCCTTTTGAAAGAAGGAAACTACTCAACCTTTCACACTAAATTGTAAAATCTGGTTTTACACCATTCAAAACTTAGGATAGTTTGAAAATATGATTAGGAAACTTTTCATGAGTAAAACCAGGTGATTGGTCCACATAAACCACTTCCTTAATAAAACCATTTAGAAAAGCACTTTTTGACATTCATTTGAAATAACTTAAAGCAAGTACAAGTCAAAAGCATTCTTATGGACTCAAGTCTAGCATTCGAAACAATGGTTTCATATCATAATCAATTTCCTCTTCTTGATTGAATCCTTAGGCAACAAGTCTAACCTTGTTTCTAACAACTTCTCCGGATTCAATAAGTTTATTTCTAAAAACCATTTTAGTTCCAATAATAGAATGATCTTGAGATTTAGGAATATCCAAAATATTGTATCTTTCAAATTTATTTAATTCCTCTTGCATAGCAATAATCCAAAAATCATCACACAAGGCATCATCAATACTTTTAGGCTCATATGAAATAAAAGAATAAAGTTATTGATAAAATACCGCCTTATTTTTACTCCTTGAGAAATATCACCAATGATTTGCTCCTTAGGGTGGCCTCTTGGATATCTTATGTTCTTTGAGAGCTTTTGGTCACCACTAGGTTGGTTATCTTGTTCTTGCTTAATCATCTCTTCCTCATTGGTATGATTCTCCAAAGTTGGTGCTTGAAGATGAGTTTGATAGTCATTCATTGATGTACCTACATCATCTTCATCTCTTCTTTCCAAGCAAATGTAAGATTCATCAAAACAAATATGAATGGTTTCCTCATCATGTAAGGTTCTTTTTATTGTAAATTCTATATGCCTTTTCTTAAGAAGAATAGCTAAGATATATCAATATCCATTTTTCTACCAAATTTAATTAAGTTGTCACAATAATTTAAGATAAGACATTTATAACCAAACATTTTAAAATATGCAACTTGAGGCATTCTATAAAAAAGAAATCAGAAGATGTTTTTCTTCAAAATGATCTTAAAAGAATTCTATTTATCATAGCATGTGGTGTTTAAGGCTTTGGCCCAAAAATATTTTTGAAGAAGAATTTTCACAAAGCATAGACCTAGCCAATTTCTGCAAAGTTTAAAATTTTCTTGCAATAACACTATTTTTTGTGAAGTTTTTGCAGTTGAAACAATTATATGAAATTCAATTTTCAAAGCAAATTTTGTAAAAACTTTGTTGTAAAATTCTCCCATTGACACTTGTAATAGAGATCAATTGCACTCAAGCGAGGTTTGATCTTTTTGAGTAGTTTTTTTTCAAACTTATTTAACACTTCATCTTTTTGAGCAAAGAAGAATGCTAAAGTGAATATTGAGAAATCATCAACTACTAGTAATGCATACTTCAAGTCATCAATACTAGAGTTCCTCATAAGTCCAAAACAATCCATTTGAAGAAGCTCAAGATGTTTTGAAGTCTAAAATCATTTTCATGGGTTTGAAAGATTCTTTTGTTTGTTTTCCATATGGACAAGTATCTCAAAGACAATTTTCTCAAAACACATTTTTAGCAATCCTCTAACTAAATCTTGATAGAAAAGTTTGTTCAACAAATCCATGTTCACATGACCAAATCTTTTTTGCCAAGAAAATCATTATCATAAGCAACAAGACATTCAAGCTTATCAAGATAAAACACATATTCAAAAATTTGTAAGTGATTGATCAAAATCACAAAATATCATTTTGTCATATAAGTTCGGGCGACCGAACTTATGGTCTACATCCAAACTTCATGTCCAAATATTTTGTAAAGTTTCATAAATATGTTTTTGGCCAAGCAAATGCATAGATATTCAATCATAGCTATATTAATCATTTTATCATGACATATAATCAATTTCAAGAACATATCTACCATGAATTCAATCTCATATCATCAATGTTACCTAATCAACTTCATAAAAGCAATTGACAAGTTATGGTTGGCAAATTTTCAAAGCTAAACAAAATGGATTCTCAACTGAAACTTTGCATGTTAGAATTTTAACTTCTTATTCATTGTCACACAATTGACTAATGCTAATCAAGTTATAGTTCAAATCAGCAATAAGCCATATTTGTTTAAAAATAAGAGAGGAACCTTTACCAACATTGGTTACTCCAAGAATTCTTCCTTTCTTCTTGTCTCAAAAACAAATTCTTCATCGGTTGCTTTGACCTTGATTATGAATGAGATGTTTTCTGTTATTCTTTAAGCCAACATCATCAAAGTACCGCTTAGTGGTGCTTGAGTTTGAATTAAAGTGTACCTGCAATAAAGGAGAGGAAGTATCCTTTGGTACCCATATTTTCTTGGGTCCGTGAGGGTTAGTAATAATTCTCTTAACTCTCCAAATGGTTTTTACACCATTCTCTACTTTTCTTTTAACATAACATTTGGTGACTTTATGTCCATGTTTTCCACAATAAGTACAACAAATATGATGCATGGAAGTAGAAGTAGCTCTAACAAAGAATTTGTTATATTTAGGCACATTGTTTACATAATTATAGCCAAGACCATTTTTAAAAAGAGGAGATCTTTGAGCTCCAAGAAGTTTGTCAAGATTGTCTCTTCCATTTGTAAATTCTTCAACACATAATGTAAGATCATCAACTTTCTTTTTCAAGATTTCATAATCACTAAGCATTTTTTCAAGAGAAGAAACTTTTGTACAAAGAGATTTATTTTCAAGAGATATGTTATGTAAAGAAACATTCAAAACTTCTTTTTCAATATTCAAGCATTCAATAGAATCAAGAAGCTTTTTATTTTCACAAAATAATTTTGAATTTTCATTCAATAAATCATTAATTTTAGTTTTCATTTCCTTATTCCTTTTTGAAACCCTTTTTAATTCTTCATACAATTCAACAAGTAGTTCACTAGGATCATCTACAATATCAACAACATCATCACAACAAGTAGAGGTAGAAGGAGTGGATTGTACCTCATCATTTATTGCCATGAAGCACACATTTGCTCTTTCTTCTTCATGAGTGATTTGAAGTAGTTTCCACATTTCATGAGCGGAATCACATTCCATCACTCTATTGTATTCATTGACGACCAACGCACAACAAAGAATGTTCATTGCTTGGTAGTTTAATGTCATCTTTCTTGAATCGCTCTCATCATAGTCCTCCATAGGCTTTGGTTCCCTTGTAACTCCATCGGCTTTTAATCTCAATGGCACATAGGGACCTTTCTCAATAATATTCCATAATTCATAGTTAATAGAACAAATGTATATCTCAATCCTAGACTTCCAAAAAATATAATTAGAACCATCAAACAATGGAGGTCTAGTAGTGGAGGAACCTTCCGTATAAGGCAAATTTGATAAACTAGCCATATGATCTTTACTTCTAGGTTGTTAGACCTTAACAAGAAGACCTTGCTCTGATACCAATTGAAAGACCTAAGAGGGGGGTGAATTAGGTCTTTGGCTAATTATCGAAATCTTTTCCCCTTTTTTGCAAATCCTTTGTCTTAATAAAAGCTCTTCTTTAAATTCACAAACTTCAAGTTATATGTGATTTGATGATTAATACAAGATTATCAAACTATAAGACCATAACCAATCAATCAACAACTAAGCATAAATAATAATCACAAGTATGTAAACAAGTAAAGCAATAAGAAAATGAACACACGATTTATAGTGGTTCGATCTCTCCAAGATCTACATCCACTACCTTGAGTCCACACTCAAGGATTTCAACCAATCCACTATATGCTCAAATTCAACAATTACATAAGAGGCTCACCACACAATGGTTTTACACTCACAACCTCTTTTAGTAATTATACAAACAAGGTTCACCCTTCCACAAGGGTTTTATATCTAAAGACAACCTAAAGACCAATATAATCAAAGGCTCACCCACAAACGGGTTTTACACCACAACCTTGATTAATCTAGTCTATGGCTCACCCTAACACAAAAGGGTTTTATGTCACAAGATAACCTTTGCAATGAGCTAGTAGAAAAACAGAATTAAAATGAAGAATGGAGTTTGGATATTACCAACACTTCTTGGTAGATAATTACAATTGCTAGCACCACTTCACCTTTGCCTTTGGAATCTTGAATGTACACCTTTGAGCACAAGGCAATTTGAGAGCTTTTCAATTTGATTTGATGTAAAATAAGTTAGAGCATGTAGGATTTGTTAAGTTCAAAGTTCTACTAAAAAATCTGGAGTTTATGGCTTTTATAGAATTCAAAAATCAGTTCAAACGTTCATAAAACGGCTAGTAACTGCTAGTTTTCGAAAAATTCGGATGACCGACTTTACTGCGTCCAAATTTTTCGGACGACCGAATTTTTTCTGCTGCGTCCGAATCTTCTTCCGAATTTCTCCCGGAAGAACAGTGACCATGCTTGAAGGCCAAAATTCGGACGATCGAATTTTTTGGTTGCAGTCCCGAATCTTCTTCCGAATTTCTCTGGAAGAATAGTAGCAAACTTTTGCTACAAAATTCGGACGACCGAATTTTTGGACTGCATCCGAATTTTTTAAACTTTGTCAAAACATGTTCTAATCAATTCAAACAAGTTGGAAAACATTCTAGCCTTAAAGATAAGTCATTAAAGATCTTTTATGTGCAAAAACCATTTATGAAAACTTGATAATTTAGGTAAGTTCAAAACCATTGAAACTATTTAAATCAAGTTTTGTGCTCTCAATTGCAACTCATAGATTCCAAGGCTTAAGAGTGTAGGGTTTACAAAGTTTACCTATTAAGCACATGCAACCTACACTTCATGTCTTCAAAGCCTTCTAACATCTTGAACAAACTCTTCAATCTTCAATCACTTTGATATATTGAAGTTGTTCTTGCATTTTAGCTTCAAGGCAATGAGACTTCAAACTTCTTAATCCACAAATCCTATCACACAACATACAAGCATATTAGTCCTCATCAATGTTTGTCATTAATCAAAACTAATCATAACTACATGATTTGCCCTTAGGGCTAACAGTTCCCTTGTAACTCCATCGGCTTTCAATCTCAATGGAACATAGGGACCTTTCTCAATAATATTTCACAATTCATAGTTAATAGAACAAATGTACATCTCAATCCTAGACTTCCAAAAAATATAATTAGAACCATCAAACAATGGAGGTCTATTAGTGGAGGAACCTTCCATATAAGGCAAATTTGATAAACTAGCCATATGATCTTTACTTCTAGGTTGTTAGACCTTAAAAAGAATACCTTGCTCTGATACCAATTGAAAGACCTAAGAGGGGGGGTGAATTAGGTCTTAGGCTAATTATCAAAATCTTTTCCTGTTTTGCAAATCCTTTGCCTTAATAAAAGCTCTTCTTCAAATTTACAAACTATAATTTTATATGTGATTTAATGGTTGAGACAAGATGATCAAACAATAAATTCACAACCAATCAATCAACAACTAAGCATAAATAATAATCACAAGTATGTAAACAAGTAAAGCAATAAGAAAATGAACACACGATTTATAGTGGTTCGATCTCTCCAAGATCTACATCCACTACCTTGAGTCCACACTCAAGGATTTCAATCAATCCACTATATGCTCAAATTCAACAATTACATAAGAGGCTAACCACACTACGGTTTTACACTCACAACCTCTTCTAGTAATTATACAAACAAGGTTCACCTTCCACAAGGATTTTATATCTAAAGACAACCTCAAGACTAATCTAATCCAAGGCTCACCCTCACACGGGTTTTACACTACAACCTTAATTAATCTAGTCTATGACTCACCCTTCCACAAAAGAGTTTTATGTCACAAGATAACCTTGCAATTAGCTAGTAGAAAACACAATTGAGATAAGAAAAGAGAGTGTGTAAGATGTTACCACTTTGTTGGTAGATGATTACACAATGTTTCACCTTCACACTTTGTTGCCTTTGGAATCTTGAATTTCAATCTTTGAGCACAAGGCAATTTGAGAGCTTTTCAATTTAATTTGATGTAAAACAAGTTAGAGCATATAAGATTTGTTAAGTTCAAAGTCCTTATAAAAAATCTGAAGTTTATGGCTTTTATAGAATTTAAAAATCAGTTTAAACAGCCATAAAACGGATAGTAACGGCTAGTTCCAGAAAACACTGTTCATGTGAATAGTTACACTGTTCATGTAAATAGTTATACTGTTCATGCACCGGTCACAAAAATTCGGACGACCGAATTTTTCAGCTTCGTCCGAATCTTCTTCCGAATTTCTCTGGAAGAATAGTATGTACTGTTCATGTGAACCGTGTACTGTTCACATTGCAGATAAATTTCGGATGACCGAATTTGCATCCGAATTTTTTAAACTTTGTCAAAACATGTTTAAATCAATTCAAACAAGTTGGAAAATATTCTAGCCTTAAAGATAAGTCATTAAAGATCTTTTATGTGCAAAAACCATTTATGAAAACTTGATAATTTAGGTAAGTTCAAAACCATTGAAACCATTTAAATCAAGTTTTGTGCTCTCAATTGCAACTCATAGATTCCAAGGCTTAAGAGTGTAGGGTTTACAAAGTTTACCTATTAAGCACATGCAACCTACACTTCATGTCTTCAAAGCCTTCTAACATCTTGAACAAACTCTTCAATCTTCAATCACTTTGACATATTGGAGTTGTTCTTGCATTTTAACTTCAAGGCAATGAGACTTCATACTTCTTAGTTCATAAAACCTATCACACAACATACAAGCATATTAGTCCTCATCAATATTTGTCATTAATCAAAACTACATGATTTGCCCTTAGGGCTAACAGACTTCTTCATCAATAAAACCATTTAAAAATGAACTCTTGATATCGATTTGAAATAGTTTTAAAACATTTAAAACAAGAGAATGCTAAAAGCATTCTTATAGATTCAAATCTAGCTACCGGAGTAAAAGTGTGATCATAATCAATGCCCTCTTCTTGATTGAATCCTTGAGTAACAAGTCCAATTTATTGAGATAGATAGACGTCCAATCCTGCAGCAGCTAGTTGCTCGGCCTTAGATGCCTTACCCAAGGCCTCAGAGCTAGCGGTATTGCCTCACACTAGAGACATTCCAATCACATTTACGAGCCGGGGAACATAATCAATAAAATCGCTATCGACGTTCCCCCCATGGAATATATCTAGTTGGTACCTCCGCTCTGAGTCCGTATCCGAGGACTCAGAGCTCCGGGCGTAGCCTTCCTCTAGATGCATTCCTTCTCACAACTTATTTGCATTCATTTAATTTGTTTCAAAAGCCCATTTTGTACTAATAACGAGGTGATCCTGGGGTCTTGGGACAAGGTTCCAAACTTTGTTTCTTTTAAATTGGTTTAGTTCCTCTTGCGTTGCAACAATCCAAAAATCATCACATAAGGCATTGAAAGACCTAAGAGGGGGGGAGTGTGAATTAGGTCTTTGGCTAATTTTCGAAAACTATTTCCTATTTATGAACTGAGTTTGGACAGATTATATTCACTTGTTTCAATGAAAGAATAGTGAACTCAATGACAAAGCAATAAACAATTTAAGAACAATAAACACAAGCAATTTATAGTGGTTCGATCTCTTCAAGATCTACATCCACTACCTTGAGTTTACACTCAAGGATTTCAACCAATCTACTATATCTCAAATTCAATCAATTACACAAGAGGCTCACCACAAACTGTTTTACACCAACAACCTCTTTTGTAATTCTACAAACAAGGTTCACCCTACCAAAGGATTTTATATCTACAAACAACCTTGAATTGATATCTCAAGGATTACCCTTACCTAAAAGATTTTTTGTTGCAAGATAACCTTGTATTGAGCAAGTAAAAAACAAGATTAAATAGAGAATGGATGAGACATTACCACTGCTTGGAAGATGATTACACAATTTAGCACCACTTCATTTTGTTGTCTTTGGAATCTTGATTAATCATATGAAAGCACAAGACAAAAGAGAGCTTTGATGTTTTAAAATAATTTTGGAATGTTAGGATTTCTCACGTGTTCAAAAGCTACAAAAAATATGAAGTTTATAACTTTAACAGATTTTGAAAATTGATTTTAACAGTCATAAAACAGCTAGTAACAGCTAGTTTCTAAGGAGTTCAGACGACCAAACTTGATCCTCTACATCCGAACTATCATCCGAACATTACTGTGACATGCTGTCTGGGAAAGTTCAGAAGATCGAACTTTGCCTCTGAACTTGCGTCCGGATTTCTTTGGAAAAACAGTCATCATGTTCACAGTTTGAACGTCCGAACTTGCGTCCCAACTATTCAAACTTTGTCAAAACATTTGAAAATCAACCTCAATAAGTTTGAAATCATTTTGTACTAAAAGATATTTGAAATCTTTTGAACTCAAAGATTGTTACCAAAGTACTTGATCATTCAAAGTTTACTCAAAACCATTTAAGATTCAAAAACAACACTTGATAATACAAAGTTTATTCAAAGCCATTTAAGATTCAAAAACAAGTTTTGTGCTCTCTTATGCATTCAATAGATTCCAAGAACAAGAAGTATAGGGTTCACAAGAGTATAACTATTTAGCAATATTTTACCTTTCTCATCTTTATCAAGTTTAGTTGATGAGTTCATTGGAGTGCTTATCCCTTTTGCTTGATCCACTCCAAATCTTTTCAATAGCTCTTTGGTGTACTTTGCTTGATTTATGAAGACTCCATCCGTAGTTTGCTTAATTTGTAGGCCAAGAAAGAAATTGAGTTCTCCCATCATGCTCATTTGAAATTCATTTTGCATTAATCTGGAAAACTCATAATAAAGAGATGTATTAGTAGCACCAAATATGATGTCATCTACATAAATTTGCACAAGTAAGATATCATTATTGCTAGAGGTTTTTATAAACAGTGTTGTGTTAACTTTTCCTTTTGAAAATCCTTTTGAAAGAAGAAAGCCACTTAGTCTTTCATACCAAGCTCTAGGAGCTTGTTTCAATCCATATAAAGCCTTAGTTACCTCGAAAATATGGTTAGGAAACTTTTTATTAATAAAACCAGGTGGTTGTTCTACATAAACCTCTTCCTCAATACAACTATTTAGAAATGCACTTTTGACATCCATTTGATATAGTTTAAAACCTTTAAAATAGGAAAAAACTAAAAGTATTCTTATGGATTCAAGTCTAGCTACAAGAGCAAAAGTTTCATCATAATTAATGCATTCTTCTTGATTGAATCCTTGAGCAACAAGTCTAGTCTTATTTCTAACAACTTCTCCTAGTTCATTTAATTTGCTTCTAAAAACCCATTTTGTACCAATAATGGAATGATCATGAGGTCTTGGGACAAGAATCCAAAATTTATTTCTTTCAAATTGATTTAGCTCCTCTTGCATAGCAATAATCCAAAAATCATCACACAAAGCATCATCAATATTTTTAGGCTCAATATGAGATAAAATAGCAAAGTTATCAATAAAGTACTACGTTGTTTTAACTCCTTGGGAGACATCACCAATAATTTGCTCCTTAGGGTGGCCTCTTGTATATCTTAGATCTTTTGGAAGCTCTTGGTCACTACTAGGTTGGCCATCTTGTTCTTGCTCTATTATTTCTTCTTCTTTGGCATGTTCTTCCAAAGTTGGTGCTTGATGATGAGTTTGATTATCAATCATTGAGGTACCTACATCATCTCATTTCTTCTTTCAAGATAAATGTTAGATTCATCAAAGGTCACATGAATGGTTTTCTCAACACATAATGTTCTTTTATTATAAACTCTATAGGCCTTTTTATTTGATGAATAACCAAGAAAATAACTTCATCCGATTTTCTATCAAATTTTCTCAGGTTGTCATGAGTATTTAAGATAAGGCACTTACAACCAAATACCTTAAAATAAACAATTGAAGGAGTTTTATCAAATAGAAGTTTGAAATGTGTTTTTCGTAGAAAAGGTCTTAAAAGAACTCTATTCAATACATAGCAAGCAGTATTTACAGCTTCAGCTCAAAATATTTTGGTAAAGAGTTTTCACAAAGCATTGATCTAGCCATCTCTTGTAAAGTTCTATTTTTCCTTTCAACAACACCATTTTGTTGGGGTGTTTTGACAACTAAAAAATTATGAGTAATACCATATTCATCACAAAATTTTGTAAAGTCTTGATTACAAAATTTTCTTCCATTATCACTTCTAATGGAGATCAATTTGCACTCAAGGGAGATTTGGACTTTTTTTGAAAAGTTTTACAAATTCATGAAAAACTTCATCCTTTTTGTTAGAAAGATCACCCATGTAAATCTTAAAAAATCATCAACAATCACATATGCATACCTCTTACCACCAAGACTAGTGGTCCTCATTGGTCCAAACAAGTTCATATGAACAAGTTCAAGAGGTTTTGATGTAGAAACCATTTTCTTTGGTTTAAAAGATGTTTTTGATTGTTTTCCATATTGACAAGCATCACAAAAGCGAATTTTATCAAAATGCGTTTTAGATAGTCCTCTAACCAATTCTTGTGTAGAAAGTTTGTTAAACAAGTCCATGCTCACATGACCTAATCTCCTATGCCATAGATATCTATCATTATCATGAATGGCAAGACATTTAATATCATTTGCAACAAGTTCATCAAGATATAGTACATATATATTTCCAACTCTATTTGCAACAAAAAATAGTTTTGCTAATTACACTATCAAGGATAATACAAGTGTCACATTTAAATTCAACTTTACAACCATTATCACATAATTGGCTAATACTAAGTAGATTATACTTCAAACCATCAATAAGTAATACTTGCTTAATGAGAGGGAAAGAACCTCTACCAATATTACTAATTCCAAGTATTCTTCCCTTCTTTTTTTCACCAAATGTGACAAAACCTTCACTTGTTGCTTGAAGCTCACTAACAAGTGAGACATTTCCCGTCATGCGTCTTGAGCAGCCACTGTCAAGAAACCACATAGTGGTGCTTGATCTTGGAACAAAACGAACCTACACTAAATTTGAGAAAGTGACTTTTGGTACTCATGTTTTCTTGAGTCCAAGGGATTTAGTGATGATTCCTTTAACTCTCCAAATAGTTTTAACACCATTTTCTATTTTTCTTTTCACATAATATTTTGAAACTTTGTGTCCATGTCTACCACAATACATGCAACATATATGAGGCATTGAAATAGAAGTGGCTTTAGCTAAGAAAGTTTTATATTTTGGAACATTGTTTTCATGAATGTAGCCAAGACCATTTTTCATACTAGAAGGTCTTTGAGATCCAAGTAGTTTGTTTAGATTTTCTTTTCCATTTATAAATTTTTCAATGCATAATGTAAGGTCATCAACTTTATTTCTCAATATTTCATGATCACTAAGCATTGTTTCTAGAGAAATGATTTTTGTGCAAAGATCTTTATTTTCAAGAGATATGTTTTGTAAAGCTACATTTAAAATTTCCTTTTCAATGTTTAAACAATTAATAGATTCAAGAAGTTTTTCATTTTCAAAACATAACTTTGAATTCTCATTCAATAACTCATTAATTTTGGTTTTCATTTTCTTATTCCTTTTTGAGGCCTTTTTCAATTCTCCATACATCTCAACAAGTAAATCACTAGGATCAATATCATCATCACAACAAGTGAAAATTGAAGGAGTAGATTGTACCTCATCATCTATTGCCATGAAACATATGTTGGCTTTTCCTTCATTGTCATCTTTACTTTCTTGTTGGTCCAAAGTGCCAGCAAGTCCCTTTCCTTTCTTGATAGATTTCTTTTTGAGTTTGATGTCTCTTTCCTTTTCCAAAGCTTTAGGACAATCGGCAACAAGATGTTCGGTGCTTTTGCATTCAAAGCATTGGGTGAATGATGATGACTGCCCACTTTTCTTGAGTGGCATTCTTCCTTTCTTGAAAAATTCTTTTTTATTGAATCTCTTGAATTTTCTTACTGCCATAGCCATCTCCTCATCTTCACTATTTCCATCTTCATCACTTGATGATTTCTCTTGTTCAATAAGGTGATTGGAGGTTTTAAGTACAACTCCCTTTCTTCCCTTCTCTTCATCTTCAATATCATTCAATCTCTTGACCTTCATCTCATGTGTAAGTAGTGATCCGATGAGTTCTTCAAGTGGAAGGGTTTTCAAGTCTTTTGATTCCTCAATTGCAAGAGTCTTCGGTTGCCAAGACTTTGGTAGAGCATCCAATATATTTTTCTTTAGTTCTCCAATTGTGTAGTTCTTCCCATAGGCTTTTAGACCATTAGAAATGTTAGTAAATCTTGTGAACATATCACTGATATTCTCACCTTGCTTCATGGTAAATAGCTCATAATCTCTTACTAGTATAGCAAGCTTTAACTCCTTTACTTGGTTAGTTCATTCATGTGTTACTTGAAGTAGTCTCCACATATCATGAGCGGTGTCGCATCCACTAGCTTGATTGTATTCATTCACATCTAGTGCACAGCTCAAAATGTTCATCCACTAGCTTGATTGTATTCATTCACATCTAGGACCTTTCTCAACAATATTCCACAAATCAAAGTTAATAGAACAAATATATATCTTAACTCTAGTTTTAGAATGTGTAATTTGTTCCATCAAACAAAGGTGGTCTATTTGTGGAAAATCCTTCCAAATAATATATGTTTGAAACATTAGCCATAAGATCTTAACTTATAGGTTGTAAAACCACACAAAGAAGCCCTTGCTCTAATACCAATTGAAAGATTAAGAGGGGGGTGAATTAGGTCTTTGACTAATTTTCGAAAACTAGTTCCTTTTTATAAACTGAGTTTGGACCGATTATATTTACTTGTTTCAATGAAAGAATAATGAACTCAATGACAAAGAAATAAACAATTTAAGAGCAATGAACACAAGAAATTTATAGTTCTTCAAGATCTACATCCACTACTTTGAGTTTACACTCAAGGATTTCAACCAATCTACTATATCTCAAATTCAATCAATTACACAAGAGGCTCACCACAAACTGCTTTACACCAACAACCTCTTTTGCAATTCTACAAACAAGGTTCACCCTACCAAATGATTTTATATCTACAAACAACCTTGAATCAATATCTCAAGGATCACCCTTACCTAAAGGATTTTATGTTACAAGATAACCTTGTATTGAACAAGTAAAAAACAAGATTAAATAGAGAATGAATGAGACATTACCACTGCTTGGTAAATGATTACACAATTTAGTACCACTTCACTTTGTTGTCTTTGGAATCTTGAATAATCACATGTAAGTACAAGACAAAAGAGAGCTTTGATGTTTTTAAATGATTTTGGAATGTTAGGATTTCTCAAGTGTTCAAAAATTGCAAAAATCTGAAGTTTATAGCTTTTATAGATTTTGAAATTTGGTTTTAACAGTCATAAAAAGTTCGAACTGTCGTCTGAACATTACTGTGACATGCTGTCTGGGAAAGTTCAGACGATCAAACTTTGCCTCTAAACTTGTGTCCGGATTTCTTTGGAAAAACAATAGTCATGTTCACAGTTTGGACGTCTGAACTTGCGTCTCAACTATTCAAACTTTGTCAAAACATTTGAAAATCAACCTCAATAAGTTTGAAATCATTTTGTACTAAAAGATATTTGAAATCTTTTAAACTCAAAGATCGTTACCAAAGCACTTGATCATTCAAAGTTTACTCAAAACCATTTAAGATTCAAAAACAACACTTGATAATACAAAGTTTAGTTAAAGCCATTTAAGATTCAAAAACAAGTTTGTGCTCTCTTATGTATTCAATATTCCAAGAACAAGAAGTGTAGGATTACAAGAGTATACTATTTAGCAAGTGTAAACCTACACTAAAGTCTTCAAAGCCTTCAATTCATAGGACACTTGAGTTGTCCTTAGTACTTTTAGCTCCAAGGCAATAAGAATTCTTTGCTTCTCAATCCAAAAATCCTATCACACAAATAGCAAATGAATTAGTCCTCATCAATTTTTGTCATTAATCAAAACTAATCAAAAACTACATGATTTACTTTTAGGGCTAACAGGCATCATCAATGTTTTTAGGCTCAATATGAGATAAAAGAGCAAAGTTTTCAATGAAGTACCACCTTACTTTAACTTCTTGGGAGACATCACAAATGATTTGTTCCTTAGGGCGACCTCTTGCATATCTTAGATCTTTGGCAAGCTTCTGGTCACTACTAGGTTGGCTTTCTTGTCCTGGTTCAATCATTTCTTCCTCATTGGCATTATCTTCCAAAGTTGGTGCTTAAAGATGAGTTTGATCATCATTCATTGAGGTACATACATCATCTTTATCTCTTCTTTCAAACCAAATGTTAGATTCATCAAAGCTCACGTGAATGGTTTCTTCAATACATAAGGTTCTCTTATTATAAACTCTATAGGCCTTTTAGTTAGATGAATAACCAAGGAAAATGCCCTCATCTAATTTTCTATCAAATTTACCTAAGTTATCACAGATATTCAAGATTAAGCATTTACAACCAAATACTTTAAAGTATGCAATTGAAGGGGTTCTACCAAAAAGAAGTTCAAAAGGTATTTTCCTTAGAAAGTGTCTCAAAAGAACTCGATTTATCATATAGCAAGTAGTGTTTATAGCTTCAGCCCAAAAATATTTTAGCATAGTATTTTCACAAAACATAGACCTAGTCATTTCTTACAAAGTTCGATTTTTCCTTTCAACAATACCATTTTGTTGTGGTGTTTTTGGAAGCCAAAAAATTATGAGAAATCTCATTGGTCCAAATAAATCCATGTGAATAAGCTCAAGAGGTTTTGAGGTAGACAACATTTTCTTGAGTTTGAAAGAGGTTTTTGTTTGTTTTCCATATTGACAAACATCACAAAGACGATTTTTCTCAAAACGCATTTTTGGTAAACCTCTAACTAATTCATGAGAAGATAGTTTGTTCAACAAATCTGTTAGCCCTAAGGGCAAATCATGTAGTTATGATTAGTTTTGATTAATGACAAACATTGATGAGGACTAATATGCTTGTATGTTGTGTGATAGGATTTGTGGATTAAGAAGTTTGAAGTCTCATTGCCTTGAAGCTAAAATGTAAGAACAACTCCAATATGTCAAAGTGATTGAAGATTGAAGAGTTTGTTCAAGAAGTTAGAAGGCTTTGAAGACATGAAGTGTAGGTTATATGTGCTTAATAGGTAAACTTTGTAAACCCTACACTCTTAAGCCTTGGAATCTATGAGTTGCAATTGAGAGCACAAAACTTGATTTAAATGGTTTCAATGGTTTTGAACTTACCTAAATTATCAAGTTTTCATAAATGGTTTTTGCACATAAAAGATCTTTAATGACTTATCTTTAAGGCTAGAATGTTTTCCAACTTGTTTGAATTGATTTGAACATGTTTTGACAAAGTTTGAAAAAATTCGGATGCAAGATTCGGACGCAGTCCAAAAATTCGGTCGTCCGAATTTTGTAGCAAAAGTTTGCTACTATTCTTCCAGAGAAATTCGGAAGAAGATTCGGACGCAGCCAAAAAATTCGGTCGTCCGAATTTTGGCCTTCAGCATGGTCACTGTTCTTCCGGAGAAATTCGGAAGAAGATTCGGACGCAGCAAAAAAAATTCGGTCGTCCGAAAAATTGGACGCAGAATTCGGTCATCCGAATTTTTTGAAACTAGCCGTTACTAGCCGTTGTATAGCCGTTTGAACTGATTTTTGAATTCTATAAAAGCCATAAACTTCAGATTTTTTAGTAGAACTTTGAACTTAAGAAATCCTACAAGCTCTAACTTGTTTTACATCAAAATTACTTGAAAAGCTCTCAAATTGCCTTGTGCTCAAAGATTGAAATTCAAGATTCCAAAGGCAACAAAGTGTGAAGGTGAAACATTGTGTAATCATCTACCAACAAAGTGGTAACATCTTACGCACTCTCTTTTCTTCTCTCAATTGTGTTTTCTACTAGCTCATTGCAAGGTTATCTTGTGACATAAAACCCTTTTGTGTTAGGGTGAGCCATAGACTAGATTAATCAAGGTTGTGGTGTAAAACCCGTTTGTGGGTGAGCCTTTGATTATATTGGTCTTTAGGTTGTCTTTAGATATAAAACCCTTGTGGAAGGGTGAACCTTGTTTGTATAATTACTAAAAGAGGTTGTGAGTGTAAAACCATTGTGTGGTGAGCCTCTTATGTAATTGTTGAATTTGAGCATATAGTGGATTGATTGAAATCTTTGAGTGTGGACTCAAGGTAGTGGATGTAGATCTTGGAGAGATCGAACCACTATAAATCGTGTGTTCATTTGTTTATAGCTTTACTTGTTTACATACTTATGTTATTATTATTTGTTCTTAGTTGTTGATTGATTGGTTGTGAATTTATTGTTTGATCATCTTGTCTCAACCATTAAATCACATATAAACTTAGAGTTTGTAAATTTGAAGAAGAGCTTTTATTAAGGCAAAGGATTTGCAAAACAGGAAAAGATTTTGATAATTAGCCTAAGACCTAATTCACCCCCCCCCCCTCTTAGGCCTTTCAAAATCCATACTCACATGATCTAATTTTCTATGCCATAACTAACGATTGTTATCATAAACGGCAAAACATTTAACATCATTGGCAACAAGTTCATTAAGATAAAGCACATATACATTGCTAACTCTATTTGCAACAAAAATGGTTTTACCACTTACACTGTCAAGCATGGTACATGTATCACATTTAAATTCAACTTTTCAACCATCATCACACAATTGAGAAATATCAAATGTGTGCTTCATGGAAATGAATGATGAGGTACAATCCACTCCTTCTACCTCTACTTGTTGTGATGATGATGTTGATGTTGTAGATGATCCTAATGAACTACTTGTTGAAATGTATGAAGAATTAAAAAGGGTTTCAAAAAGAAATAAGGAAATAAAATTCAAAATTAATGAGTTATTAAATGAAAACTCAAAATTATATTGTGAAAATAAAAAGCTTCTTGAATCTATTGATTGTTTAAATATTGAAAAAGAAGTTTTAAATGTTTCTTTACAAAATATATCTTTTGAAAATAAATCACTTTGTACAAAAGTTTCTTCTCTTGAAAGAATGCTTAGTGACCATGAAATTTTGAAAAGGAAAGTTGATGATCTTACATTATGTATTGACAAATTTACAAATGGAAGAGACAAGCTTGACAAAATACTTGGCTCTCAAAGATCCTCTTTTATTAGAAATGGTATTGGTTATGATCATGTAAATAATAGACCTAAATGTAAAAATTTCTTTGTTAAAGCTACTTCTAGTTCAATGCCTCATACTTGTTGTACATATTGTGGAAAATATGGACACAAAGCCATTAGGTGCTTCGTTAAAAGAAAAATAGAAAATGGTGTTAAAACTATTTGGAGAGTTAAAGGAATTATTACTAACCCCCATGGACCCAAGAAAGTATGGGTACCAAAGGATACTTCTTCTCCTTATTGCAGGTACGCTTCAATTCAAACTCAAGCACTACTAAAGGGGTATATTGATGATGTTAGCTCAAAGAATAACATAAAACATCACATTCATAATCAAAGTCAAGACAAACAATGAAGGATTTGTTTTTGAGACAAGAAGAAAGGAAGAATTCTTGGAGTAACCAATGTTGGTAAAGGTTTCTTTCTTCTTTTTTAAAACAAATGTGGCTTATTGCTGATTTGAACTTTAACTTGCTTAGTATTAGCCAATTGTGTGACAATGGATAAGAAGTTAAATACCAACATGTGAAGTTTTAGTTGAGCATTCTTTGTTATTAAGATTTAAAGATTTGCCAACCATGACTTACCAATTGCTTCTATGAAATTGATTAAATAACATTGATAATGTGGAATTAAATTCATTGTTGATATGTTCTTGAAGTTGACTATATGTCATGATAAGATGATTAACTATCTATGCATTTGGTTTGCTAAAATCATCTTCTTAAAACTCTACAAAAAGGTTTGGATGTAGACAATAAGTTCATTCGTCCGAACTTATATGACAATATGACATTTTGTGATTTTGATCAATTACTTGCAAAATGTTTCATTATGTGTTTTATCTTGATAAGCTTGAATGTCTTGTAGCTTATGATAATGATGGATTTTCTTGGCATAGAAGATTAGGTCACGTGAGCATAGATTTGTTGAACAAACTTTACTCTCAAGATCCAGTTGGAGGATTGCTAAAAATATGTGTTGAGAAATTTATTCTTGAGAAACTTGTCAATAGGGAAAACAAACAAAAGAATCTTTCAAACCCATGAAAATGCTTTTAGACCTCAAAACATCTTGAGCTTGTTCATATAAATTGATTTGGACTTATGAGGAACTCTAGTATTGAGGACTTGAAGTATGCATTAATAGTAGTTGATGATTTCTCAATATTCACTTTAGCATTATTCTTTGCTCACAAAGATGAAGTGTTTCATAAGATTTTAAAACTATTCAAAAAGGTTCAAATCTCCCTTAAGTGCAAATTGATTTCCATTAGAAGTGACAATGGGAGAATTTTACAACCAAGTCATTACAAAATTTGCTTTGAAAATTGAATTTCATATAATTGTTTCAATTGCAAAAACCCCCACAACAAAATGGTGGTATTGAAAAGAAAATTTGAACTTTGTAAAAATTGGCTAGGTCCATGCTTTGTGAAAATTCTTCCTCAAAAATATTTTTAGTCCAAAGTCGTAAACATCACATGTTATGATAAATAGAATTCTTTTAAGATCATTTTGAAGAAAAACATCTTTTGAATTCTCTTTTATATAATGCCTCAAATTGCATATTTTAAAGTGTTTGGTTATAAATGTTTTACTTTGGATATTTGTGATAACTTACTTAAATTTAATAGAAAGCCGGGTATAAGCATATCTCTGAACTATTCTTCTAACAAAAGGCCTATAGAGTTTATAATGAAAAGAACCTTATATGATGAGGAAATCATTCATGTTTATTTTTTATGAATCTTACATTCACTTGGGAAAGAAAAGATGAAGATGATGTAGGTACATCTATGAATGAATATCAAACTCATCTTCAAGCACCAACTTTGGAGAATCATACCAATGAGGAAGAAATGAGAGAACAAAATCAAGATGACCAACCTAGTGGTGACCAAGAGCTTTCAAAGAACTTATGATACCCACAACGGCCACCCTAAGGAGCAAATCATTGGTGATATCTCCCAAGGAGTAAAAATAAGGCGGTATTTTATCAATAACTTTATTCTTTTATTTCATATGAGACTAAAAGTATTGATGATGCCTTGTGTGATGATTTTTGGATTATTGCTATGCAAGAGGAATTAAATAAATTTGAAAGATACAATATTTTAGATATTCCTAAATCTCATGATTATTCTATTATTGGAACTAAATGGTTTTTAGAAATAAACTTATTGAATCCGGAGAAGTTGTTAGAAACAAGATTAGACTTGTTGCCTAAGGATTCAATCAAGAAGAGGAAATTGATTATGATATGAAACATTTGTTCCGAATGCTAGACTTGAGTCCATAAGAATGCTTTTGACTTGTACTTGTTTTAAGTTATTTCAAATGAATGTCAAAAGTGCTTTTCTAAATGGTTCTATTGAGGAAGTGGTTTATATGGAACAATCACCCGGTTTTGCTCATGAAAAGTTTCCTAACCATATTTTCAAACTATCCTAAGTTTTGAATGGTTTAAAACCAGCCCCTAGTTTCCTTGAGTAGTTTCCTTCTTTCAAAAGATTTTCAAGAGGAAAATTGAAACTACCCTTTTATAAAATCCTCATGCAACAATGATCTATAACTTGTTCGAATACATGATACAATTTTTTTTGTGCTTCTAATACTTCACTTTGTGATGTGTTTTCCAAGTTGATGCAAAGTAAATTTGAAATAAGCATGATAGGAAAACTCAATTTCTTTCTTGGCCTACAAATCAAGCAAACCAAGGATGGCACTTTTATGAATCAAGTTAAGGTATAAGCATCCATAAGTTTATCAACTATGCTTGACAAGAATAAAATGGTTTCATAAGAGTAGTCAACTCTATTTGACAGCAAGTAGAGCCAATATTATATTTGTCATGTGCTTGTGTGCTAGATTTCATCTTGTCCTAAAGAGTTTCATTTGATTGTTGTTAAATACATTCTCTATTAACTTATTGATACTCCAAGTCATTATGGTCTATTTCAAATGTGTGGCTATGTTATGTGATAACATTAATGCAATAAATTTGATCATCATACTATTCAACAAACTATGATAAAGCATATAGAGATCAAACTTCATCTCATTAGAGATCACTCTACTAAAGGTAATACTTGTTTAAAGCATGTTTGCATTAATAAACAAATTAATGATATTGTCACTAAGCCATTGGTCGAAGAAAGGTTTGACCAATCTTAGAAGAAGCTTAGGAATTTCAAAATCCAATAACTAAAGTGTCTTCAAGTGAGGACACTAAAGCCAAGCATGGGAAAAGGAATCGGAAAAGCCAAAGAAAATGATAGATGACCAGTGATCAATGAACCAAGGAAGGTTCATTTTCCTCAAAGCATGTCAAGGCTTGATAGATTTGTCACAGTGGAGGCTGCTACTAAATTTGATGATTGGACAAAAAGGAATCATAAGAAAAATCCCAGCTACAAGGTGGATGTCATCAAACTATCCGAAATGGGTAATATACTCTTATTTTTAAATGATATGAGTTGGACTAGTTTGCTTATGTTTGATGAATGCTATTGCCTTCCTTAGTTTATGAAGTTTATGCAAATATTAAGGAAGAAAGAGTTAAGCAAGTTGGTAATAAAAGCTATTTAGTAGTATTCTTCAAAAATATCAAAAGTTAATTTTTGAAATTGATAATGCATTGCTCAATAGAATTTGTGATGTTGAGGATGTTGGGTTTAGGCATTATTCTTCTGGGGACATTGTTTTATAATTGAGTTATACTCACATGAAAGAATTGAGAATGCCTATATATATAAATGATAAGAAGCCTCAAGACTAGAAAGGAGAGAGAGATAAAAGCCTTTTTATGCTAGTGAAAGAATTTTGCATCACATGCTTACTACCTTGATTATAGCATACTTTGAACACAAATCTTCTGTTGATAATATGTATGCTGTAACTATGCTAGCCATGCATAAAAAAAATGAATTTTGGATATATATTGCTAAAGAATATAATGGAGCAAGAAGAACAAAAATAAAATAAAATTATTCCTGGAAACAAAGTAAACTTGGATAAACTCTCCAATATTGATAATGTTCTATCTCTATTTGATGATATTGATTGGAGCAATTTACTAGTAATTGATGAAGAATTTTATACTGCCCTTACATATGAGCTTTATGCAAATCTTAAAGAAGAAAGAATTGAACATTAGGGGGATAATGTAGTTTAATGGTATTCCTCTAGAGTGTATCAAGTGGATTTTGAGTTCAATAATGCCTTAGTGAACAGAATTTTGTGGGGTAGATGATAATGAGGCAAGGTATTACTCATTGGGATAACATTGTTTTATTCTTGAATTGTTCACAAATGAGAGATTTGAATAGGCTTTCACAAATGGTTGACAATTTAGGTCATTTAGGGAAGAGGAAATCCTTGCTAGAGAAAGGAAAATTTAAAAAAAAAAAAAAGGAAGCATGAGTCACCAAGTGAGGGGGAGCAAATCCCTATAAAAAAAAAAAAGACTATTTGAAGAGGTATTCTCCATTGAAGGTGATAATCTCACTAGAAGTAACACCATAGTTGCCAAGGTGTTTCAAGAGACATTGAGCAACTATGTAAAGAAAATGAAGAAGATGGACAAATTCTTTGAGTCCTTTGCTCTAACAATTCTTGGCAAATTTGATGATTTAGAAACTAGAGTAAAAAAATTATGGAAGGAGATGACAACAATAAGGATGATAGTAATGATAGTGAAAATTGAGATGGCTATCAATTTGTTGCTAAAGAAGAAGACTAAGATGAAGGAAAAGGCAGTGAAGCACTCCAAGCAAAAGAAGAGCATGAGAATGAAGCACAAAGAGGTAAAGCCCAAGAGAACAAGCAAGAAGAAGGAGGTGAAGGAAGTTTAACAAAGTCAAAGCACAAATCCATCACCAATATCCTTCAGCCAAGGGAGGAAAATGTGGTTCAAAGAAAGAAGATCCAAAGACCCTCTCAAATTGGTAGCTTTCCAAAGCAGAACTACAAGAGTAAGGAGTCAACAAATGAAGGACCCCATCATATAGAGCTCAAGGGAGACATGGCCATCATAACAAACAAATTTGGAAGTGAAGACCATGAAACGCATCCAAGACTAAGCCTTTCTATCCCTAAACTCTATTTTGATGCTTATTTTAGTTTATTCCTTGATGCACATGTTATGCTTTAATATTGAAATTTACTTGTGCCTTTCTAGTCATTATAATGATTTGAAGCTCAATATGTGAAATCTCTGTGATAAGAGCTTCTTTTGTTTCACTTTTGTTGTCTAAGTACTCTCACCCCAAGTTTAGTTGCTGATAAAAAGGGAGAGAAGAAGTCGATTTATTATTGTTAAGATGCTACATAATGATTATTGCTGTTAGGATGATAACTATTTGACTAGAACTATACTGTTTATAAGAGTTGGTCAATACATTGCTAAATTGCCAAATGAGAGTTGATCAATATACTGCTTATATGTGATACATGTTGTCTCATTTTCATTAACTCCATCTTTGAGTGATGACAAAAGGGGGAGAAGAAATGGGATGACAAAATATGTGAAAATGTGAAATACCAGTGATAGAAAATGTGTGAATTTTCTGAAAATCCATGCATATGTCAAGGGGGAGAAAGAACAAAATATGCTATGTGTTTGTTGTACTGCAATTGCTTGATGTAATTGTGATGTGTAATGTGAATGTGCTATGAATGTGTACTGTGAAACTAATTGGTTGCATTTAAAATTTAAAATGATTGTTTTCTGAGATTTTGAAAATGGTTAAGTTGGGATTGTGAAGTTTTTATCATGGTTATTGACTTGACCTATGACTTTACATTACATCATGAAAACAATTAAATACATGAGTTTTGTGGTTTTGCAAAGATAAACTGAGTGCTATTGTAGCTATACATATTTGAGTACTTCTATAGTTCATTTGAAAATGCAAAATCACCTTTTCAACTTGTTTCCAAAAATTTGTACTTGAAATTCGGATGCAGACCAAAAATTCGGACGCATCATGATCTTCTTGTCAAAAAATGTCTTTTCGTTGTTCAAATTGTTTGAAAACTGTTTTAATCCTTCCTATCATATTTGAACAATCTTAGAAAAGCTTATTTTCAAAAATTAAAGTTTTTATCTCACATATTTTACATTTTGGATTTGAAATCTTAAAATTCGGATGCATGATTCACAATTCGGATGCATGTTTCAAAAATTCGGATGCATCCATATTTTGTTGCCAAAATGTGCTCTTTTTTTGTTCAAATTGATCCAAATATGTTTTAATCTCTTCCATTATGTTTGAACAACCTTAGGAACACTTTATTTCACTTCAAACATTCATTATATTGCATTTATTGCAGTTTGGACTCAAGATCAAAAAATTCGGATGCAAGGTTTAAAAAATTCGGATGCATGTTCAGAAATTCGGATGCATCCATATTTTGTTACCAAAACGTGCTCTTTTGTTTTTCAAATTGATTCAAACATGTTTCAATCTCTTTTACTATGTTTGAACAATCTTAGGAAAGCTTATTTTCAAAAATTGAAGCTTTCATTTCACTTATTTTATAGTTCGGACTTGATATGTCAAAATTCAGATGCATAGTATCTCATGTCCAAACTTGTTGAAAAATGAGCACAATCTAAGGGGGAGCATTGTTAAACTTTTACAACCTTTAAAAATCCTCTTAGAAGTTGTTGTAATGATTAAATGCTATATCTTCTATCCTAGTTGTTGGAAGGAAGGAGGCTAATGGAGGTTGGTTGGGTCATAGGCTCATATTGAGCCATTTGTATGTCAATGTGTTAAATTGGTTATTTTCTATCATGGACATTAATACTTCTTTGTACTACATTGTTTAAATCTATCACATTTTGCATCAAAGTTTGTCATCATCAAAAAGGGGGAGATTGTTAGCCCTAAGGGCAAATCATGTAGTTATGATTAGTTTTGATTAATGACAAACATTGATGAGGACTAATATGCTTGTATGTTGTGTGATAGGATTTGTGGATTAAGAAGTTTGAAGTCTCATTGCCTTGAAGCTAAAATGTAAGAACAACTCCAATATGTCAAAGTGATTGAAGATTGAAGAGTTTGTTCAAGAAGTTAGAAGGCTTTGAAGACATGAAGTGTAGGTTACATGTGCTTAATAGGTAAACTTTGTAAACCCTACACTCTTAAGCCTTGGAATCTATGAGTTGCAATTGAGAGCACAAAACTTGATTTAAATGGTTTCAATGGTTTTGAACTTACCTAAATTATCAAGTTTTCATAAATGGTTTTTGCACATAAAAGATCTTTAATGACTTATCTTTAAGGCTAGAATGTTTTCCAACTTGTTTGAATTGATTTGAACATGTTTTGACAAAGTTTGAAAAATTCGGATGCAAGATTCGGACGCAGATCCAAAAAATTCGATCGTCCGAATTTTTGTAGCAAAAGTTTGCTACTATTCTTCCAGAGAAATTCGGAAGAAGATTCGGACGCAGACCAAAAAAATTCGGTCGTCCGAATTTTGGCCTTCAGCATGGTCACTGTTCTTCCAGAGAAATTCGGAAGAAGATTCGGACGCAGCAAAAAATTCGGTCGTCCGAAAAATTCGGACGCAGAATTCGGTCATCCGAATTTTTTGAAACTAGCCGTTACTAGCCGTTGTATAGCCGTTTGAACTGATTTTTGAATTCTATAAAAGCCATAAACTTCAGATTTTTTAGTAGAACTTTGAACTTAAGAAATCCTACAAGCTCTAACTTGTTTTACATCAAAATTACTTGAAAAGCTCTCAAATTGCCTTGTGCTCAAAGATTGAAATTCAAGATTCCAAAGGCAACAAAGTGTGAAGGTGAAACATTGTGTAATCATCTACCAACAAAGTGGTAACATCTTACGCACTCTCTTTTCTTCTCTCAATTGTGTTTTCTACTAGCTCATTGCAAGGTTATCTTGTGACATAAAACCCTTTTGTGTTAGGGTGAGCCATAGACTAGATTAATCAAGGTTGTGGTGTAAAACCCGTTTGTGGGTGAGCCTTTGATTATATTGGTCTTTAGGTTGTCTTTAGATATAAAACCCTTGTGGAAGGGTGAACCTTGTTTGTATAATTACTAAAAGAGGTTGTGAGTGTAAAACCATTGTGTGGTGAGCCTCTTATGTAATTGTTGAATTTGAGCATATAGTGGATTGATTGAAATCTTTGAGTGTGGACTCAAGGTAGTGGATGTAGATCTTGGAGAGATCGAACCACTATAAATCGTGTGTTCATTTGTTTATAGCTTTACTTGTTTACATACTTATGTTACTATTATTTGTTCTTAGTTGTTGATTGATTGGTTGTGAATTTATTGTTTGATCATCTTGTCTCAACCATTAAATCACATATAAACTTAGAGTTTGTAAATTTGAAGAAGAGCTTTTATTAAGGCAAAGGATTTGCAAAACAGGAAAAGATTTTGATAATTAGCCTAAGACCCTAATTCACCCCCCCTCTTAGGTCTTTCAAAATCCATACTCACATGATCTAATTTTCTATGCCATAACTAACGATTGTTATCATAAACGGCAAAACATTTAACATCATTGGCAACAAGTTCATTAAGATAAAGCACATATACATTGCTAACTCTATTTGCAACAAAAATGGTTTTACCACTTACACTGTCAAGCATGGTACATGTATCACATTTAAATTCAACTTTTCAACCATCATCACACAATTGGTTAACGCTGAGCAAGTTGTATTTCAAATCATCAATAAGCAATACTTGTTTAATGAAGGGTGAAGGGCATTTACCAATGTCACCTACACCAAGGATTCTTCTTTTCTTCTTATCACTAATAGTGAAAAATCCTTCATTTGTTTCTTGAAGCTCACTAATGAGTGATACATTTTCCATCATACGTCTTGAGCAATCATTATCTAGAAAGCACATAGTGGCCCTTGATCTTGGAGGCAAGTGTACCTACACTAAAGGAGAGGTAGTCACCTTTGGTACTCATATTTTCTTGGGTCCATGGGGGTTAGTGATGGTTCCTTTAATTCTCCAAATCAGTTTTACACTATTCTCTACTTTCTTTTAACATGTCATCTAGTAGATTTATGGCCATTTTTTCCACAATAAGTACAACATGTATGAGGCATTAGGTAGAAGTACCTCTAACAAAGAAATTTTTGTATCTAGGACCATTGCTCACATAATTGTAATCAAGACTGTTTTTAGATCTTTGGGATCCAAGAAGTTTGTCAAGATTGTCCCTTCCATTTGTAAACTTTTTAGCACATAGATTAAGATCATCAGCCTTCTTTTTCAAAATTTTATGATGAGCAATCATTTTCTCAAGAGAAGAATTCTTTGCACAAAGAGTTCTATTGTCAAGGGACAAGTTTTTTAAGGAAACGTTTGAAACTTCTTTTTCAATGATCAAGTATTCGATAGAATCAAGTAGCCTTTTGTTTTCACAAAGTAATTTTGAATTATCACTTAATAATTCATCAATTTTGATCTCATTTCTTTGTTTTTCTTAGAAAGTTTTCTTAACTCACCATACATATCAACAAATAGCTCACTAGGATCATTTACACCATCATCATAAGAAGTAGATGTAGATGGAGTGGGTTGTACTTCATATTCCATTGCCATGAAGCGCACACATGCACTTTCTTCTTCATGAGTGACTTGAATTAGCTTCCACATTTCATGAGCGGAATCAGATCCACTCACTCTATTGTATTCATTGACATCCAAAGTGCAACTAAGGATGCTTATTGCTTGATAATTTAATATTATCCTTTTTGAATTGCTTTTATCAAATTCTTCACTTGTCTTTGGTTCCCTTATAATTCCATCAGCTCTCAATTTCATTGGGATGTAGGGACATTTCCCAATTATATTCCACAAATCAAAGTTAATAGAACAAATATAAATCTTAATTCTAGATTTTAAAAAAATATTATTTGTTCCATCAAAAAGTGGAGGTCGATTTATAGAAAATCCTTCCAAATAAGGGAGAAGAGGGGAGTAAATTAAAATTTTGACTAATTTTCAAAAAATATTTCCATTAATAGAATCTTCTTTTTCAAATTCACAAGCTCCAATATTTTATGTATTTGTAAAAGAATGGTTGAGAGAAGAAGAGCAATCAATAAGTCCACAATCAATATTAACAACCACAAAGAAAAAGTGAAGATAGCACAAATAAAAGCAAGTAATAACTGTAGAGAAATAAACATAACAATTTATAGTAGTTCGATCTCTTCAAGATCTACATCCACTAACTTGAATCTGCAGTCAAGGATTTCAACCAATCCATTAAATGCTCAAATTAAACAATTATACAAGAGGCTCACTTACTAAGGGTTTTACACCAATAACCTCTTTAAATTTCACAATCAAGGCTCATCGTCACCAACAAGAGCTTTATGTCCCAAGACAACCTTGATTAAACAAAATAAAGAAGAGATAATAATAGAAATTACCAAACAAGATGATAGATATTCAACAATTCTAGTACCACTTTACTTTTACTTTTGGAATCCTTGGATAATCACATGAAGCGAATGAAAAATGAAAGCTTTTCTTTGATCTTTAATGTTCTCAAGATAATAGCATGTAAGTTCATCAATCTCTTTCAAAATTTGATTTTCTAGCCTTTTATATAACTCAAAAATTCAAATACAACATTCCAAAAATGGCTAGTAAAGGCTAGTAATAGTGCCACTCGATCGATCGAATCGAGCTTACTACGTCCAAGTTGGTCTTCTGAATTTTTCTATTTACTAGGCTACCAGGGAAAATTCGATGGTTTGAATTTGTCATCCGAAAATTTTGTTCATCTGAATTGGTCGTCTAAATTTCTCTAAAAATTCAGTAGCCAAGTTTCAAATAGAATATTCAAATTGGAATATGAACTTTTCTGAATTTTGTCAAATAATTTGAAATTTAACTACAACAACTTTGTAATTATTTTTTACTAAAAGATAAATCATTTAAAAGCTTTTAAACTATAAATCGTTATAAAACGCTTTATTTTTCAAAGAATTATGAAAAACTTTTAAACTTGCTAACAAAGTTTAGGTTAGATAAAAATAGTTTATGCTTCAACATGCAAAACGCATATATTCCAAATGCAAGGTGTGTAAGGTTTACAAGATATACATACTAAGTAAAAGCAAATATATACTAAAGTATCTTCAAAATTTTTAACGTCATGGACATAATACTCTTCATTATTCAACCACTCGAGCTCATTGAGTTGTCCTTAAAACTATAACTTTAGGGTAATGAGACCACTTAACTTCTTTAGCCACAAACGGAGGAAAGGGAGAGCCATAGGCAAAGCAGCATCTTTCTCTGTTACTTTGGTGTCATTAGGTACATCGTCGAATGCAAAATCTGTAGTTTCGACTTAAAACAACAAGGAAAACAATCAAATATTAGCCCTTTCAACATCCAAAACCTTATACTAACCCTTTGCACCGGGAATGAATTATTTATGCAAACGTTAGAAATTAATCAACTTTGCAAGCTAAACAGGTAACAAGCATTGCAAAAATGTTACATTTTTTTCTTTATTGCACATCTGCTACCTAGTTTTACGATTCACAACAATCCAATCCGTTATACGAATGGACACCTCATGGGACTGCTAAGCTATGGGATGGATAATTGAACAATATGCTGGCAAAACCATTCATTTGCTTGTCGTCTGTTGGTCACGAGCTAGTATCCCATCTGAAGGGCATAGCGGCAAAAAAAAATTAGATATATGTATATTGACCCATGAACAAAGTTTAGCTATTTTTACTCAGACGCTAACAAAGAGAATTGCTTTTCTCTAAGAAATATCATTTTTGTGAAAAAATTGTAAGCTTTTCATTTTTTTTTTCTTCAAATTTGTTTCATTAGTTAAATATAATTTAATTTATATGTTCGGTTTTAAAAATGTGAATTTAATTAATTATTTATTTTTACATGTGCTTTGTGATTATTTGACTTGACGTCACCCAAGCTCCACTATTGCATGGCCGCGTCCATCATAGATCAGATCACCGGAGGAAACACCATTTCCGGAAAGAGCAAGGGCATCCACTAGTAGTAATGAATACATGAAGTGGTAAAAAAAAAAAAAAAAAGAAAGGATGTCTATAAAACAATGGTTCCTCAAATCACTATGATTGATTCGGAATACATAATCTATTCCTCTCTCTCTTTCCAACACAAATCATAATTGTAGTGAATAAATAAAGGCATAAAATATTAGAATGGGTAACGTTAACTTTTTAAAATGCGATTTCTATATACAGTTTTTTTTACTATATGTAATGTTACAAATTTTCATTTTCAAACTTCTCTCTCTCTTCCAACAACTCTCTCTAACATTTTCTTAAAAAGTCCACACTTTTCATGCAAAAACACCCAAATTTTATCGCAATATAGCAATGAGCAAAGATTCTACGAAGGATTCTCTCGAGTTTGAGGTAAAAATCTATTACATTGTCTTTAAATTCGTATTTTCTTAGTTTGTTGAATTTTTAGCACAGTTTTCGCCACTGAGTGGCGGAACTATCCGACGAGTTTCGCCACAAAGTGGCAAAATTCTTGGATTAATACCGTGAAGATCTGGCGAAATTCATGGAAGAATTTTGCCAGATTCTGGTGAAATATTTCCATGAATATCGCCAGAATCTGGCGAAATTCATCGATGAATTTCGCCAGATTTTTTCGAAATTCTTCCATGATTCTTATGATATAGTTTCAATCTTTTTTAATTTTTTCAAAATTCTTCCATGATTTTTTCGAAATTCATCATACTTTCGCCAGATTCTTATGATATAGTTTCAATCTTTTTAATTTTTTTGTGCTAACTACGTAGTTAGTTGTATTGTTGTATAATTTTATACTTGATAATTATATTATATGTTAGGTTACGCATCGTAGATATCTTTATTTTACGGTTCTTGATGCCTTAAAAATAACCAAGAGTCACGTAATGTAGTAACTGACATTGGACTAGTGTGTTTTATGTACTGCAGGAAAACCGAAAAGGCCGGAAGGCAAGATTTCATCGAGCACTTTACAGAGATGGTGAAGGCCCCTCATCGTCATCAGATTCGTTTGAAGAATTTTTTGATCTTGACCAAATGGAAGATTTAAGTCGCTTTTTAGGCACAAAATATTTTTTCAAGTAAAGAGGAGTTAGTAAAGTGGGCGAAGGCGGCAGCATTACAGGTGAGGACGTTGTTGATAATTGCTCGGTCACGAAAAGGTGACGGAACGGGTAACGGCTTTGTCGAGCTTAGGTGTGAGAGGGGTGGAGCGTACAGAAAATTCATTGCTGTTCAGAAGGATGGAGCAGATCCGGAGGTCCAGACGAAGTCACGAAAGCCGAAGGGTACTAAAAAGTGTCACTGTCCTTTAAAACTCATGGGCCGGGAGCATAACGAGTTGGCGTGGAGTCTAGCCGTAATATGCGGCAAACACAATCACGAGCTCGGGATCCGACATGGGCATTCCCTCGCCGCTTGCATGACAGAGCGGGAGATGAAAATCACAGAGGAAATGAGCAAATGTCACGTTCAGCCTAAGCATATTCTGGATCATTTGAAACAAGAGAATCCGAGATCCGTTGTTAGATATGTTTGCATGTAACAAATATATTATATTCATTACTTGAGGATAGATACACTACTGTTTAATTTTGTAAATTTGTCGTCAATATTTATTTGGCTTTCGTATTGCCGCAGAGCGAAGACAGTGTATAATACCTGACACAAATTAAGAGTTGAGAGTATGGAAGGAAAGACAGTTTTGCAACAACTTTTCAAGCTGTTCACTGATCATGGATATATCCACTGGCACAGAGTGGACCCGGGAGCCGAAATCCTCAGCGATTGTGTTTTTTCTCATCCAGATTCAACATTACTTGCTCGTGCGTACCCATTTGTACTGATAATGGACACGACGTACAAGAATAATCGGTTCGTTACATTACAATTCTTCGTAATTTTCATTTGCACTGTAGTTACATATAACGATCTGCGATTTAAACAAATCGAATAGAATGTTTGCTTATACGTTTTTTCTTGATTAATTGTAATAGGTACAACATGCCGTATTTGGAGATCGTAGGGGTAACCCCGACAGGGCGCAACTTCCTCATTGTCGGCGCTTGGATCAGTACTGAGCAAGCAGATAGCTACAGATGGGTGCTGGAGTGCGTGAAACAGATATTTGACATAAATTGTCCTCCAAACGCGATCGTAACTGATCGGGAGCCTAGGTTGATGCAAGCATTGCGTGATACATTTCCAACTTCTGAGCAACTGTTATGTCGCCGACACATTTCAAAGAACGTGGAAGCTAGATGCTACAAGGCCTGTGGGGACAAGGTTGTTGCCGAACGCTTTTCCAAATGCACGTGGAGACGTTTGGTCGATTCCAGTACCGACGTGGAGTTTCAGATGCAGTATTCGAATATGCGCTCGTCATGGTCCACCTTCGGTAAGTTGATGAGTTACATAGATGAGACTTGGTTGGACCCGTATCGGGAACAATTTGCACTTTGGGACTGAGATGACCAATCGCGCAGTGTCCGGCGAGTTCGATACGGTATGGTCAAAAGTTCATTCGATGATCGAGTCTCAGATATCGGAGATTAGAGCAAGTCTTGAACAGTGCCGTTACGTGGATAAGTACCACCTCAGCACGCACCCGATCCTGAATCCACTGTGTTACAAAGTGTCTCACAAAGCAATACAGATCATACTGAACGAGTGGGATCGGGTAAAAAAGATTCGTCATGATACAAGTCTTTGTGGATGTTGGGTGCGGACCTCCCACGGGCTTCCCTGCGCTTGCAAGATACTGCCGCGTATGACCACGGGCCAGCCGTTTGTTGTTGACGACCTGCATCCGTTTTGGAGCTCGTTGGACTTCTCAACGGCTGCGTCGCAATATTTGCACATGTCTCAGCCCCACCCGTTTGATGATATGCGGGCAATTCGGGACTTTTCAAAGTTAATGATGAAGCGAGGACCTGCTGAGCGCCGATATTTTGCACTGCAGATGTCTCAGATGTTATATCCCGAGTTCTCAGGGCTGCAGGAGCCCCCAAGTAAAGTGACCAAAGGCCGGTCAAAACGAAACTCGACCAAAAGAGATAAGTCCCACTGGGAGTACATTCAGGTCTCCCGTAGTGCCTTCAAATGGTCGTCCGGTAGTAGTGGGTCTCGCAGAAAATCTTCTAGTGGGTCTCGTGGGCGTAGCGGGTCAAGAGGTAGGGGCTCGAGGTCCAGTGGCCGCGGATATGGTTCGTCTTCCTTCCCCATATTCCCCTGGGGCAGTCAGTTTCCGTCCTTCATCGTCCTCTATATCCACAATTGGGTCGATGTTAGGGCTGATGGTAATTGTGGATTTTGAGCTATTGCACATTTGAGGTACGAGGGCAAGGATGCTTGGTTTCAGGTGAGACAGGAGCTTTGGCGAGATGTCCAACGTAACGCATCACTATACGAAGAGATCGTGGGTGGATCAGGCGGGGTTATCTCCCTTCTACACCAACTGGAGCACTGGGGACCTATCCCTGCAGGCAGAAAACCTCTCCTCGGTCGTGCGGCATGGGTCGTCGAGGTTGTGTGCGGGATGTCCTGCTCATATGTCTCATCCTCCTGCATCGTTGCGTCGGCCGCGGGTTCCTGCATATCCGCACCCGCATCCATATCATAGTCCGCATCAGTCGCCGGGTCTTCCCCATCTTGCACGTCATCTGCAGCGCCTGATCCCTGGTCGTAATCCTCCGGATGTCTGTACGGCGTAACCGGGACCGATGGTGGCCGGTAGTATTCTGGGCCCACGTCTTCATCGTGGCCGCTATGTGTCTGAACCAGGTAGGACGGTCCCCCAGAATAATAGCCCGATGCGACTGGAACTGGCGACGTCATCGGGGGCCAAGGATACGGTACATATCCCGGCATAGGCGCGTACATTCCGGGAATCCACGGCATATGTGGGATGAACTGCGTCGAATCAATACCTCGTGTGACGTCAGCCGTTGTGGCGGGGATGTCGCTTGTACTGCGCCTCGCTGCACTCACTCTCTGTCTTGCTGATGCAGTAATAGGATGACGACCGTGCAATCGACCGCTGCGGTCTGAAACTGGTCCCAAATCTTGCGATACACCGCGTCGGCGCTGAGAAGGATCCGTCATCTGCAATACTTATTTAACAAAAAATACTATCAGTGACAATTAAATTAAACAATAATCAATCTAGGTAAATAAATAAACGTATTTAAACTAATATTAATTAATATTAAATTAAGATAAATTAAATTATTAAAACTACGATAAATTAAATGAAACCTACAACGTCGACTGTAATAAAATAAGCAACTTAAATATTTTCGCCCGTACTCCACGCCGTAATTCTGCCAAATCCTGGCGGAATTATGGCAGGAATTCAGCCAGGAACTGGCGGAATTCCAAGCCGGAAATTCCGCCAGTGTCTGGTGGAAATCACAGCGTTAATTCTGCCAAATTCCTGGCGGAATTCCTGGTTGGAATTTCGCCCAAAAATTGGCGAAATTTGACGGTAAATTCTGCCAGATTTCTTGCGAAATTTACCGTCAAATTGTACAAAAAACGGGTACAATTCACCAGAAAATTCCGCCAGTCACTGGCGGAATTTTCTGGTGGAGTTCCGCCAATTGCTAGCGGAATTCGTCAGTGAATTCCGCCACTCAGTTGGCGGAACTCCTGTAGCAGGATTGCAACTTCAAAATCGGCCTTTTTTTGGGCGATTTTGAAGTTCTTTTAACATAAAACGATGTAAATTAATAAATAGTTTGAAAAACTAACCTTTTTACGCTGAAATTCTATGTCGTTTTTCGTAGATCTGAATTTTTCTGACCAAATGCTTCAAAGGATTTTGAATGCTTTTTGAAATTCAAATGAAATTATGAAAATTTTTCGCACTACATATAGTCCAAAAATTAACTACATATAGTAGTGGTCTTTTACAATCACGTTCATCTCTGTTGGCAAAATATCAAATTCCCAAGTGGGCCAAAAGATAGAGGAGTATCAATTTCTTCACACTCCCATTTCTGGTCATACTTAGCAAGGATTACATGGGTAACAATGTTATAGAAATTTAGGATTTCAGGAGAAAGATAAATACAGAGAAAAATATTTTCGTGTCTTTTTACGATAGTATCATGTATTTTGTTAGTCCTAAGGGCAAATTTTGTAGCTTTGAATAATGTCAAATATTAATGATGTTTAATTTGTATATTAATTATGTGTAAGAATTTATGGTTAAAGAAGTTAAGTAATCTCATTGCCTTAAAGTTATAATTGAGGACAATTCAAATGAGCTTGAGTGGTTAAATGATGAAGAGTATATCCTTAGAACTATAACTTTAAGATAATAAGATTACTTAACTGCTTTATTTATAAATCGATTACATAAATACGTTCACATTATTTTTAAAAAATTTTAATTTTTTAATTTAATTTTTAATTTGATAATAGAAACTGAAAATCGAATCGAAATATTTATAAATGTTATGAATTGAATCGAATCAAAATATCAAACAATCAAACCCAAATAAAAATTTCGATTCAATCCAATTCGATTTAATTTTTCAATTCAACTATTCCAAACCCCTACTTGCCGGTGATTTTGGGAAAAGAGTCAATGCTCTCCTTGCACACACGCACCTGTGCTATCCACTTGGAATTGGACTCCCAACTCTGTGGCTCGTAATGCATTCTTTCTTTTCTTTTCTTTTCTTTTCCATTTAAAGAAGACTCGTAATGCAATTAGAAAAAATCCACTATTTCACAATATAGACTATAGTGCTCGAAAATCACTCCTAAAACTATACTTAGGCCCGTGTGTAGCATGCATTCTTAATTCTGGCTTATTATCCCAAGCACCAATTGAGAAGTACTACCTCTTTTAACTATTCAACCACAAAAGATTGCCCAAAATTTCGAAGACAGCCAAACAAATCATTGCTTTCAAGTTCCCCTTCCAACTTCTTAAAGCTGAATTTCTTTCGATTTTCATCATATAAACCTAATGGCTACCGTTATATTCACCAATTAACATGATAGTCCAGTTCTAGCCAACTAAAAGTTGTGTATACAGAAGCTAGTTACAGAAATTACAAGGGGAAAACTACATGGCGCTGACTGCATTCTTGAGACCCAATTAGTATGTACACATTCAAAGAGACCTACAGAAAAAACTTTACAGAACACAGAATCCAGCGCCCCATCAAACACTGTTCACCAAGCTCTTCCCACAGCCAATCTCAGCAGAACCCGCAACTGAACCCACAGTCTTGCCCTTGCAACTCCCGCTGATTCCCACTGCTTGACTTGTTTTCATTGCTTGACTTGCATATCTGCATCTATAGCAGACAAACTTCATAGGAACGGCATCAGAGTCAGGAATTCCGGCACATCGGGTGTGCTGCCATACACCACAAGCATCACAAGCCAGCATCCTCTCTCCATCATCATCCCTTGCCCCACAATAGCAATCTACAGTCCACCTTTCAACACCTCTCTCCATTCTAAACCTACTCAGACCATTTTTTCCCATACATTTGCCTCTAACTCTAACATATTCCGCACATCCCAGTAACAGCTTAACTTGGGTAGAGTCGTCTACACCACCATAGCCAATTAGCTCCTCAACTCGGAATCTTCGAAATATCAAATATACATCTTGAAAAGTCCTCGAAGCCTCCTGTTTGAGGTCAGAGATTGTAGCATCTGCAGAAAGAATAAGCAGCTCTGGAGGAGGATTAAGGGCATATTCATTAGACTGTTCCATGAGGTCTACCTCACATAGCAACTGTATTGCATGCGGTTTTGACATCAGAAAGAATTTTTCGGGCTGGTAGTCTTTCACAAACTGCTTGCAATCAAGAATTGTCCTTGCAGACCTTATTGCAACGTCTCTTTTCCCCTGAGGAAAATGAGATGACATCTTCTGAGGGCAAAGCATGGCTTCATATAAGTATCTAAGATCCTGCAGTAGATGCACTTCAGATGGGTAATTTGAGGAAGCTGATGAATGTGTCATTTTATTTACAGTCATGGGTACAGTTCCCAGCTCAAGTCTGCAAGGACACCGACTTCACAAGTCAATAACAGAATGCAAGTAGGAATACCAAGTCCAAAAATCCTAGAAGACCAAAATGGGTTGTACTGATGCATTTTAGACATTTGTCAACAAATTATGCTCGGAAAAGAAAATCACAATGCCTCATAGAAAATGAAAGATCTCCTAACCTGTACTCCATAGCCCCAGAATCAGGGTTACAGCGGGCATTGACTACCATTCCATCCATTGCCTGTTTCCCCTTCAGTTCTTTGAGACAATAATCCACAAGCTCAGGAGAACCCACCTTGCAAACGGCACCCCTGAGAGCCCGCCAGCTTACCCAGTTAGTTCTAGTTACTGCCCTTAGTACTCTAAACATTGCTTCCTCAACACGGGCAATATCACTGCTAGTCCATGCACACAACACCCCCGAGTCACAAGTTTGATGCTTTTTGTAGGCAGAATCATCAATCCTTGATGAAGATTTATGTGCATCATGTATCAAACTCATCAAGAAACTAAACATATCTCTAATATTTACAAGTTCACGCTCTGACAACGACTGATAAAATGAAATCAAATCCTGTAGGCGTGTATGTGGTTTCCGTCCTTGCGATAAAAATGTGGACAAGGCAAGCGATGAAAGATTCTTTACAGCCAAATTATAGGCATCACGAGTCAAACCATAACTTCCAGCACCAAACTCATAACCCCAGTCACCATACCATGGTCGCCCATTTGTGACAGCATGAAGCAGTCGGAAATCTAAACCATACTTCTTTGACACATCCGTTACACTGGCTTTCCTGTTCATAAAACCAAGTTAAATGCACTAGCAAAAATCAAATGAGGCTGAAAGCAGATGGTATGCCTGAAATAATGTTGAAAAAAATTAACGGAAAAGATGTCTGCAAGTCAATAAAGTTGATCCTTAATCCCAATCATACGGCTTATGAACATTTCAAAACATAGGAACACATGGAATCTGTCAAACAACATACACAGCAGTACAAGTCAGCAAATATAATTATTCTCACGCAACTTTAAGATTATCTTTGCTTAATCATTTTATTTATGAACTGCTTCCCGTTTTCAAGTTAGAGAAAAGTGCACAAAAGGCACAGGAAGACAGTATTTGCATTTTTGCGCATTGCCAGAACACAAACAAAAATAAAAAAGTGGAAGTAGCTCCAGAGCAATTCCTATATAATTTTCAATTTCTCATTCTATTCTAAATATCAAAACATTTTTTAGAATCTCACACTTACAGCAGCAATAATGTAGTGCAATTTTCTCCTTATCAGAATGGTAATTGAAATGCTTTCTTAAGTTCTTAGGGAAAACATGGCTCCACAAATCATAATGTGTCTCACACTTTCAAGTTCCTCATAACCATAAAAAATTTCCATATTTTACAAAATATGGAAACTTTAGAAACACTTTCTAAATTCAGGGTATGCCTCTAACCTGACTGCAAGCATTTTACAAAGCCGATCCCAGAAGTCCATGATTTGCCTTCCAGAAAGCAGCCTAGATCCACTTTCCCTGCCATTGACTCTGAGCAGGTGACCAAACCCATTTGAATGGATGACACCATGCAAAAGGTGAGTTGTGTCCTCCAGCTGGTGATACATCCAGTCTTCAACATCTTCAGCGGTCATTACATGATTACATGACTGGCACCTGGGAAGAAAATTGATATTTAGTTAAGAATCATCCTCTCGCGGGAGGGGGTGTTATAAATTGCATAGGATCATAAGTAATAGATTAACTAATCAAGTTTTCCAAAAACAATCTTAAGAGAAGGGAAGACCAATTACAAGAAAAAAAATATCAAAAATATATAAATCTATGATGCTACATATTGATAGGAGAAAATAATGAAAGAAAGACTGACACAGAAGACAGAATATTCAGCACCGACAGTACAAAGAATATCAGTTATGAATTAAGAACAAGTATCAATATTAGAACCATGAAACCCACAAAATTCCCCAAAACTAAGTTTCTCATAAACATTTCTAAAGCACATTCTCCAATCAGTGCAAATAGCAACAGAAGATATTTTAACAACCATATAACTAAAAAGACCAATGTCAAAATGACTATTAGAAATTCACCAATCATAAATCTGATGTTTCCTTCAGCAAAGAGCCAAAAATCCAGGAAAAAGGTAAAATTTCAGCTTTTGAAAGCGTAGGCGCTGAACTTTAGTTTAGCACGCATTTCATAGAGCACATAACCACTTCCTAATTTACTAAAAACCTTAAAACTTTTTAAATGATAAAAGATTAGCAAATGCAATGCTGCCCTCTTCATCATTCTTCTTTTTTCTCTCTCCAATTGTCTATTTTAAACATGTTGCTTCTGTTCAAATTAAAAAGAGTAATTTTGTTCAATGTATTCTTTATCTGATATTATGACCTGGATCAGATCAATTCTTTTGAATCTCTATACGTGCAATTGCCTCTACCACAGAAGATATTTTCATATGTTTTTGTACATAGTTCTTGATAAAATCTCTTATTTTTTAATCTTGTAAATCCTCAACATACTTTTTTGGTTGTGCAAACAAAAGAGAATGATGATCTTGGGTTATACCAAGTCTGAAAACATGTACATTTATTTTTTGTCCCATATCACCCCACTACTATACATATCACAATACGCCACAGCTGTATGCTTATTTTTCCATCTAGGTTTTTTTAACGAATCTATCTCTACACATTTATCATCTAAAGATATATCTTTCATTACAATAGTTATATGACAGGTAGGTTTTTTTATCGGATAACTACGTCCCCGAGCTCTAGGTTTGAATTCATTGACGGTAGTGCCTTTTTGTTGCCTTCAGCTTTACAAATGATTAAATTGGCTTCGTTGGAAGCCATATTGTAACTAGCATTTGCTGCTGCAGAATAAACTAATTTGAAAATGGGATAACATGCTCGATAAGGCATAAGTTCAAGTATCATAAGTGTTTCTTCATAGGAACGTCCGCGAATTTGGTCAATTATTCTTCGTGCCTTGTCAGCAGACATAGAGATATGTTGACCTAAAGCATATACTTCTGTTTTTTTTTCTGTCTTCTTTTTTTTTATTTTTAGCATAAGATGCCTCCTACTACTGAATCATCATAAGATTCGTTATATTTAATATTTATTAAATTAACGACGAGATCTATTAAATGGATTATTGGGTGTGTGTGACTTGAATTATTGATTAGTCTGTTTAGCTATATGCCTGCCACATTGGGATTGGAATTTACAAACCCAATGTGTCTTTGTTCCAACCGTCGTGTAAGCCCCATACAGATTATATACTGGGTTGCTTCAAGAGAAACGTTTCTATGATCAAATCCAAATCATGCTGTACATGAGCAGGCTCGTAAAATCCAGTATAACAAATGAAATAGATAAAAGAATATATTTATTTCAATTACTTAAGGTTTAATAGTATAGAACCACAGCATTAGCGTGATCATAATACTATTGGAGAGAAACAGGGGATCTAAAGAAGAACAAGGGCTAGACTGTATTAGTAACAAGTAAACCTTTCGTGGGTATCTCCAAATATCTGAGAAATAAATACCCATGGTCGTGGGTATCTCCAAATATCTGAGAAATAAATACCCATGGTCGTGGGTATCTCCCAGGACCATTAACTAAAATATGCATGGGGTTAACTAATTGTCGGGCTGCAGGAATAGTCAAAGCCATACCCAACCGAAAAAGGACGTTATCCAAACGCATTTCATATTGCACATAACCACTTCCTAATTTACTAAAAATGTTAAAACATTTTAAATGGTAAAAGATAAGCATATGCAATGCTGCCCTCTTCATCATTCTTGTTTTCTTTCTCCCCAATTGTCTGTTTTAAGAATGTCCCTTCTGTTCAAATTAAAAAGAGTAATTCTGTTACTACATGCAATCAACAAGCTTCCTCCAACAGGAAATTTCATTGTTAGCTATACTGAATGGCAAAACATATTGTCCCCAAACCTTAGGGTGATTCAGGAAATCTTCCCTCTCCCAGAATCTAATATCCTTTGGTACTCCCTTAAAAAAATTTCTGATAAGAACTTTTTGTGATTTCATGCAACATTGAAAATGAGTTTCAAGTGCCGCCATTTCGACCATTTTTTCTTATTCAGTTCCGTCTAGCAAAAGGTGGTACTAGATTCAAATAATGCTCCTAATGCTCCTTCTCATGGCATCATCATTACTCACAGAAATAACATTCTGGAGGTAATATAGAACTCAAGCTGCAACTCCAACAAACATAGCATACCTTAGCAAACCCCACATCATAGACTACAATGCGCAATCACTGACATAGAACATCTTAAGCATCAGAAATGAAATATACAATTGCATTTATCCTTACCTAGAGTCAGAAAGATTATGGATGTCACCACAGCCAGGACACGACTTGTTATAGCCAGCTATTGAATTGCCATCTGCCTTGATTATAAAATGGTAACGCTTTGAGCAAACCGGATTGTTACTCCAACCTAAAGAAAATCAAATTCACCATCAATTTCTATGACACTCTCATAATTACTAAAAACAATGAGCTCAGTCTTCTTCAACCAATTAATGTTGTAATGAGATAACTCGGTAACGAGCTGCAATCGTATAAAAAATAAAAAATAAAAAAAATGCATATATACAACGCTATAGAGGAGAAAGCAAATAAAAATCATGAACGATATTATCTCTTATGAATAAAGTGCAGCACCCTGAATCGTTTAAATAGTACACTAATGTGCAGAAGCGAAGGGCAAGCTGCCTTGTAATGTTGACTCAATGGGTCAACTCACCAACGACTCGGCACTGATCGCAATAAATCGATCTGGATCTAGCGACATCCTCTTCGATCACATCGAGGCAGACAACTTCCGGCGAAGAGCCATTGCTGTCCGTGAAAGTGAGGTCGCCGACGCGGAAGAGGATCTGCCACGCCACCAGGTGGGGAAATAAGGACGATGGAGGGGGCAAAAGCGCGTGCTTAGACACAAACTCCTTTACGCAAGTCCTAAAAGGCCCTCCAGCAGATCCAATGACCGGAGACGCATCACCGGCGGCAGGAAATGTGAGAAAGTCGTTCAGATCTGCCGTTACTCTTCTCTTAATGCGTTTGAGAGGTCGACCATTGACCACCATGCTTTCCTCGCTGCGCGTGTCGAACACGTACGGGATCTCGGCGCGTGGTCCCCGGAATCTTCACGACGCTTATCGTCTCGGTCGCTAAAGTGCTCTGATCGCTCGGTCAGTCAACAGATCTGATAGTAAAACGATGTTCCAAAAGTCACCGGAAAAGCAAGAATAACGGCAGCGGAAGGCGAGGGACGAAGAGGACGAACGTCGGTTTCGGGTGGGGGCGGAAAAATTAGGGCTTCGGAGGAGAATGGATTTATTATATTGGGGCTGTTTGGTACTTTTATATTTATAGTAATTTAATTGTTAATTTCCAGGTTTAGTTATGAAGCAACAAATCTAAAAAAGGTCGGTTAAGAGAGAAATACGAAGCTTAACGGTTAAGAGAGCTATTTATAGTGAGAATTAAGGAAGACAAATTCGAACAGAAAAGGGATTGGTTTTGCAGTAAATTGCGAAAATAACCTCGCGCTTCGGGAGTGATGCTGGAGGGAATTTCCCGGAAAGTTCGAATGGCGGGGACGAAAGAACAGAGGAAAAGAAACGTGAGGTTCGTAAAGCTGTGAACCAGCACAGATCTGTGGGTAAATATAATAGAGAGAGGCGTTGCAGAGTGGCAGTGGGAGCTGTCTTTTCCCCTTTTCGGTGGGAATGGACTTTGGTTTTGAATTAGTAAGATTGAACCAGAAAAGGCGGGAGGATAGAGTTTGTTTCGTTTGTATTGCTTTTCTTCCGGGGAAAAAGAGGAGTTTGTTTCTTTTAGAATATGCTTGGATCGAGGGAAAGAATTGGATTGTTTACTGGGTTTGATAAAATATTTTATTGGAGGAACGTCAATCCGATTCGATAGGTCCGAGCTCAGGTCAAGCTTGCTTTGGTTTCAAGATGATGCCAGAATTAAATTAGAGCATTGCTAAACGTAGATTTATTTTAAATTATATATAATGTAAAAAATTTTTATTTTTTTATTTTAATTTTGAAGAGTTTTTAAATTTTTTTAAAGTATTTAAACAGAAAAATTTAAATTTACTAATAATGATAATGAATCTTTACGTAAAAATATAGTTAGATTAGGATGCTGACATTTTTTTTCCACACATGTGGATAACTTTTGATCGTTCGATTGGTTACTTTTTATTGTTTTTTGATCCGACGTTTATTAAGCATAAGGGGTATTTTGGATAAGCAAAATTATAGGAGAAAAAAGAGAAAAGTTTGAAACGATTTGAAATCCACTTTTTCACCTACTTTCTGACACATACTTTTTTCACAAACTTTCTTCAACCAATTCTACCAAATTCTCTCTCTTTTTTTTCTCTCTCTCTTCTTTCTGTCTTCATCTCTTCTTTCTATCTTACGTATTCTCTCTAGCTACTGCTCTAAAAAGTCTTCAAATATTAAAGAACAAAATGATTCATTCTCTTCAAAATCGTCATTTTGTGTTAAACGGTTTCGACGAACCTTCAAGTTTTCTTTCGAGCTTAAAAATTATTTTTTCAGATTTACTAATAGTCAAAATGAAGTTAGATATTATGAGTTTTTTTAGACTGTTGGTGGTTTCTAGGCTATAGAAATCTTCACTAAAAATATATTTATGGTCTGCTTGCGGAGGTAAGAAAATGATGTGTTAATTTTTTTGGTTTGAAGAATGATTTCGGCAGTGGAACACTCTTATAACTTCAAAGAATGATTTTGATGGTAGAGAATTTGGTCAGATGTTATCTTAAGAGTGAACAGTTATTCTCCGCTAATTGAATAATTATTCACTTAAAAGTGAATAATTAAGTGAATAATTATTCACTTGACATATCAAGTGAATAGATCTACTATATCAAATAATTATTCATAACAATTTGAATGGATATTTACGTGAAACTAAATATATCTGATTTGGTTAAATATTATCTTAAGAGTGAATAGTTATTTTTTGCTAAGTGAATAATTATTCACTTAATTCTGATTTGGTCAGATGTTATCTTAAGAGTGAACAGTTATTCTTCGCTAAGTGAATAATTATTCACATATCAAGTGAATAGATCTACTATATCCAATAATTATTCATAACAATTTGAATGGATATTTACGTGAAACTAAATATATTTGATTTGGTCAGATGTTATCTTAAGAGTGAATAGTTAGTTTTTACTAATTAAATAATTATTCACTTAATTCTGATTTGGTCAGATGTTATCTTAAGAGTGAACAATTATTCTCCGCTAAGTGAATAATTATTCACTTGACATATCAAGTGAATAGATCTACTATATCCAATAATTATTCATAACAATTTGAATGGATATTTACGTGAAACTAAATATATCTGATTTGGTCAGATGTTATCTTAAGAGTGAATAGTTAGTTTTTACTAATTAAATAATTATTCACTTAATTCTGATGTGGTCAAATGTTATCTTAAGAGTGAATAGTTATTCTCCGCTTAGTGAATAATTATTCACTTGGCATATCAAGTGTATAGATCTACTATATCAAATAAATATTCATAATAATTTGAATGGATATTTACGTGAAACTAAATATATTTACACAACCCTTAATTCAACACAAACTCCTATTACCATAATTATTTTTTACTATCAAGAATACACCTTTAGCGATTAAATAGAAGATACCAAGAAAAAATAATACTTAATATAACAATATTCAACTAACAACAATAATAGATTTTGTTTTTACTCTTCAGATACAACAAATTACCACTCTTCTAGATAACTTGATTTTTTGTCTTCACTTTTCAGATGTAACAAACTTCTACTTTTCTCGATAACCCACTTTTCATATCAAGAACTCCATCCAGAATGTCTGCAACTGTATTGGATGAATCTGTGAAGATTGACTAATAGATCTTTCACACAACGTCCTTTATCTTCGTTGATACTAACTTTGATTACAACAGAACAATAGCGAACAAAATAGAGAAGAGAGAGGGGGGAGAGAAAAATAGTCAATCTGCTAAAAATTTAAGAGAGAAAAAATCTAATAAAATTCAAGAGAGAAGATAGATGAGAAAGCAAGAGAGTCATTCTTCAAGGGAAGGGATAGATGAGAGAGAGAGAAGAGTAATCGGAATGAAAAAGGGAGAGAGAAATAGATGGAGAAAAAAGCAGATTATTCTGTTCATGAATAGAAAGTTTTATGCGGGAGTCCAAAAATAAATTTTGCTCCAAAATACCCCTGGTCTCTCACAACCATTAGATCAAAAGATGCTGATCTAATGGCTATGAAAAGCCTCCCGCACATGCTAAAAAAAGGGGTACTCAGCATATTAACTTCAGCAGTAAAAATATTAGTTTATCAAATTACTCAATATTTTACATCATTTTATATTAAAAAAATTTAAAATTGGCCTTAAAATGACCGATTTTGAAGTTGACCGAATTAATGTTAAATTCTGTCAACTGAGTGAAGGAATTTAATGACGAATTCCGCTTGCAGTTAACGAAATTTGCTAGATAATTGTACCCAATTTGGGTACAATTGGCCAAATAATTTCATTACATTTTGGCAAAATTTATCTAATGAATTCCGCCAAAATGTGGCAGAATTATTTAGAAATTATAGCCAGTTTTTTGGTGGAATTCTTTCAAATTTTGACAGAATTCTAACTGTTGAATTCTATCAACTGAGTGAAGGAATTCAATGACAAATTCTGCCTGCAGTTGGCGAAATTCTCTTGGTGGAATTTGCTAGATAATTTTTTCAAATCTGGGTACAATTAGCCAAATAATTCCACTACATTTTGGCAGAATTATCTAAGAAATTCCGACAAAATATGGCGAAATTATTTGGAAATTATTGCCTGTTTTTTGGCAGAATTCTTTCAAATTTGGTGGAGTTCTTTCAAAGAATTCTACCAATTGCAATTCCGCAAATTTTGGCGGAAATATTTGAAAAAATTTTGCCAAAATTTGGTGAAATTCTTTAAAAGAATTCCGCCAATTATGTCACAATGCGGTGAAATTTTTTTATTTATTAAATATATTTTAAATTAATTTCGTGTATAGTTGTGCTAATTAAGTTAATTATACCTTAATATTTTCATTATTTATGAAATTAAGTATTTCGTTTGCCTCTTCCGTCAATCGATGATATATGTTTACTTATTTATCTTAGTTATTGATAATTTAATTTAATTGTTATTGATTTATATCTAATTTAAATTAACAGCATTTATCTTATAACTTAAGTTTTTGTGAACAATATATTAAATTTTCAGTACGAGTTGAATAATAACAATATTTGTTCAATACGTGTTGCAGATGGCGGATTCTTCTTGGCGACGACGTGATGCATCACTTGATTTGGGACCAATTGCCGACCATAGCGGTTGATTGCATGGTCAACATCCTACTACGCACGTCTGCCAAGCAGCGAGTGGCTGTGGCGAGATACAACACTAGTGACATCCTCCTGAGTACTACGGACATCGCACGAGCATTGATTCATCGCAGTTCATTTCACATATGTCGTGGTCCCCGATGACGTCGCTTGCTCCTGTTGCACCAGGCTATTATCCGAGGGTACCCGCGTACTCACCGCAGACCCGTAGTGGCCACGCTGACGATGCAGGGCCATCATACTACTATCCGCTATCGGTTCCTGTTAAGCCATAGATATTCAGAGGATTACGACGAGGGTTCAGGCACTGCGGAGGATGTGCACGATGTGGATGATCCGGCCACTGATACGAATTATGATATAGATACGGGTGAGGATATGCAGGAGTCCGTAGCTGATACAGTAATACAAGAGGAGGAGACATTTGATTAGGGCATTCCACACACGGTCCTGACGATTTGCAATATCGCACAGAGGTTTCTTACACCGTGTTGTAGCAGGGGTAGGCGGCTTAGCTAGTTCGGTGTCTAGAGTAGGAGCTTCGACCCGGAGAGATAGGTCACCTGGTCCAGTTCCGCTTGGTGTTAGCACGTCGACACTCCCCCGAGTCAGTAGATTAGCTGCAAATGCATCATGCGTACCCCTCATTTCTAGTAGGCATCATACGCGGAATTATTTTGCATGCACACGGAAGTCCGTGACTGCTACTAACCCAACATCGGTAAAGACTAATATCGTGGCGAATCTTTTTCACGTGCTCCCACTCGTTTAATATGATCTGTAAGGCTTTGTGGGTCACATTGTAACACAAGGGAATGAGGATTGAGTGCATACTGAGGTGGTACTTATTGACATAACGGCACTGCTCAAGAGATCCCCTAATCTCGGCGATTTGTGCCTCAACCATAGAATGAACTTTTGACCAGACCATGTTGAACGCTTTGGACGCTGTCCCTAGGTACGATTTTGTCCCAAAGTGCATGATCTGCCCTATCCAAATACAAACAAACTGTTCTCGATACGGGTCCAACCAAGTCGCATCTATGTAACTCATCAACTTCTCGAAAGTTGACCATGATATGCGCCTATTTAAATAGTTAAGTTGAAACTCCTCATCCGTAATGGAATCACTCAAATGTCTCCACGTACATTTCGAAAACCGTTCTTCAAAATGTCTCGACGATATAAAATGTGCTCAAAATTGGAAAATGCATCATGCAACACCTATCAAATATCTGCTTCACGCACTCCAGCACCCACCGGTAACTGTCTGCTTTCTCGGTGCTGATCCATGCGCCAACAATGAGAAAGGTGCGCCCCATCGGGGTCACGCCAATGATCTCTAAATATGGCATATTGTACCTATTATAATTAATTAAAAAAATGTATAAGCAAACTATATTTTACATTTATTTTAATTAAACAACGTTAGGTGTAACTACAATGCAACGCAAAATCGAAGAGAAATATAATGTTACGAACTTGTTATCCTTGTACGTCGTATCCATTATCAATACAAATGGATACGTACGAGCAAGTAATGTCGAATCTGGATGAGCAAAAACACAATCACTAAGGATTTCTTCCATACTCGCCACTCTTAATTTGTGTCGAGTGTTATACACAGTATTCGCCCTGCGCCAATAGCCAACACAAACATATATTATCCACACATTTACAAATTTTAAAACCAGTATATAAGTGTACAAGTAATGACCATTATATATTAGTTATAGGCAAACATACCTGATAACAGTTCTCGGGTTCTCCTGTTTCAAATGATCCAGAATATGTTTAGGCTGAACGTGACATTTGCTAATTTTCTCCATGATTTTCATCTCCTGCTCTGTCATGTGGGTAGCGAGAGAATGACCATGTCAGATTCCGAGCTAGTGATTGTTCTTGCCGCATATTACCGCAATACTCCAGGCCCTCTCGTAATACTCTCTACCCATCAGTTTTAGCGGAGAGTGACATTTTTTTCTATCCTTCGGCTATCGTTCCTTGGTCCGCACCTCCGGTTCTGCTCCATCTTTCTGAACATTAATACATTTTATGTATGCTCCGCCCCTCTCACACCTAAGCTCGACAAAGCCGTTACCTGTTCCGTTACTATAAAAAGTTTACCTTCAAAGTTTGAACCTTCACGTTCATCCCAGTGGTTAAAACTCTAACCTCCAAGTGTGAGGTCATGGGTTCAAACCCTGAAACTAGGACCAAGTCTCTCATAAAATCTCCCTCCACACGCGTAGGGTCAAGTGGTGTAGATTAAACCGTATGTCTAATCCGGAGGTAGGGAATTTCTTGTGATGCGGCCGCAATGCCATGTGACAGGCTCGTATAAAAAGTTTGCCCTCTAAGGTTTGAACCTTATGGTTCATCCCAGTGGTTAGTGCTCTAAACTACCTCAAAGTGTAAGGTCATGGGTTCGTATCTTGGTCCAGTACCAAGTCTCTCAAAAAATCTCCCTCTACACGCTTAGGGGCAAGTAGTGTATACTAATCCGTAGGTCCAATCTGGAGGTTGGAGGTTTCTTGTGTTGTGGCCGCAATGCGGTTTGACTAACTAGTATACAATGTTTACCCTCCAAGGTTTGAACCTTTGGGTTCATCCCAGTGGTTAAAGCTCTGAACTACTTCCAAGTGTGACGTCATGTGTTCGAACCTTGGACTATTACCTAGTCTCTCAAAAAATCTCCCTCTACACGCGTACGGCAAGTGGTGTATACTAATCCGTAGGTCGAATCAGGGGGTTTCTTGTGATGGACTCGCAATGCTGTGAGACTAGCTAGTATAAAAAGTTTACCTTCAAAGTTTTGAACCTTTGGGTTCATCCCAGTGGTTAGAGCTTTGACCTCCAAGTTTGAGGTCTTGGGTTTGAACTCAGAAACTACGACCAAGTCTCTAAAAAAATCCCCCTCTACACGCGTAGGGGCAAGCAGTGTATACTAATCGGTAGGTCCAATCCGGTGGAAGGGTTTTCTTGTGACGCGGCCGCAATGCGGTGGGACTAGCAAGTGTAAAAGGTTTACCCTCCAGGGTTTGAACCTTCGGGTTCATCCCAGTGGTTAGAGTTTTGAATTACCTCCAAGTGTGACATCATGGGATCGAACCTTGGACTAATACCTGATCTCTCAAAAAATCTCCCTCCACACGTAGATTAATCTGGAGGTAGGGGGATCCTTGTGATGGAGCTGGAATAGGGTGGGACTAGAAAGTGCAAAATGTTTACCCTTCAAAGTTTGAACCTTCGAGTTCATCATAGTGGTTATAGCTCCAACCTCCAAGTGTGAGGTCATCGGTCCGTATCTTGCTCTAATACTGGGTGTCTCAAAAATTCTCCCTCTACACGCGTAGGGGCAAGTTGTGTATACTAATCCGTAAGTCCAATCTGGAGGTAGGGGGTTTCCTGTGATGTGGCCGCAATGCGGTGGGACTAGCTAGTATAAAACGTTTACCCTTCAAGGTGTGAACCGTCGGGTTCATCCCAGTGGTTGGAGCTCCGACCTACCTCCAAGTGTGACGTCATGTCGCCGCAATGCAGTGGGACTAGCTAGTATAAAAAGTTTACATCAAAATTTTTCACCTTCGTGTTCATCCCAGTGGTTAGAGCTTTGATCTCCAAGTTTGAGATCTTGGGTTCGAACTTAGAAACTAGGACCAAGTCTCCCAAAAAATCTCCCTCCACACGCGTAGAGGCAAGTGGTGTATACTAATCCGTAGGTCCAATCTTGAGATAGGGGGTTTCTTGTGATGGACCCGCAATGCGGTGGGACAAGCTAATATAAAAAGTTTACCTCTAAATTTTTGAACCTTCGGGTTCATCCCAGTGGTTAGAGCTTTGATCTCCAAGTTTGAGGTCTTGTGTTCGAACTCAGAAACTACGGCCAAGTCTCTCAAAAAACTCCCTTTACAAGCGTAGGGGCGAGCAGCATATACTAATCTGTAGGTCCAATCCGAGGGAAGGGTTTTCTTGTGACATGGCCGCAATGCGGTGGGACTAGCAAGTGTAAAAGGTTTACCCTCCAAGGTTTGAATCTACGGGTTCATCCCAGTGGTTATAGCTCTAACTTCCAAGTGTGAGGTCATGGATCCGTATCTTGGTCTAGTACCGGGTCTCTCAAAAAATCTCCCTCTACACGCGTAGGGCAAGCAGTGTATACTAATCCATATGTCCAATCTGGAGGTAGGGGGGTTTCTGTGATGTGGCGCAATGCGGTGGGACTGAGTTAGTATAAAAAAGTTTACCCTCCATGGTGTGAACCGTCGGGTTCATCCCGGTGGTTAGAGCTCTGAACTACCTCCAAGTGTGACGTCATGTGTTCGAACCTTGGACTATTACCAAGTCTCAAAAAATCTCCCTCTACACGCCTACGGCAAGTGGTGTATACAAATCCGTAGGTCCAATCTTGAGATAGGGGGTTTCTTGTGATGGACCCGCAATGCGGTGGGACTAGCTAGTATAAAAAGTTTACCTCTAACGTTTTGAACCTTCGGGTTCATCCCACTCGGTTTGAGCTTTGACCTCCAAGTTTGAGGTCTTGGGTTCGAACTCAGAAACTACGATCAAGTCTCTCAAAAAATCCCCCTCTACACGCGTAGGGGCAAGCAGTGTATACTAATCGGTAGGTCCAATCCGGTGGAAGGGTTTTCTTGTGATGCGGCCGCAATGCGGTGGGACTAGCAAGTGTAAAAGGTTTACCCTCCAGGGTTTGAACCTTCGGGTTCATCCCAGTGGTTAGAGTTTTGAATTACCTCCAAGTGTGACGTCATGGGATCGAACCTTGGACTAATACCTGATCTCTCAAAAAATCTCCCTCCACACGTAGATTAATCTGGAGGTAGGGGGATCCTTGTGATGGAGTTGGAATAGGGTGGGACTAGAAAGTGCAAAATGTTTACCCTTCAAAGTTTGAACCTTCGAGTTCATCATAGTGGTTATAGCTCCAACCTCCAAGTGTGAGGTCATCGGTCCGTATCTTGCTCTAATACTGGGTGTCTCAAAAATTCTCCCTCTACACGCGTAGGGGCAAGTTGTGTATACTAATCCGTAAGTCCAATCTGGAGGTAGGGGGTTTCCTGTGATGTGGCCGCAATGCGGTGGGACTAGCTAGTATAAAACGTTTACCCTTCAAGGTGTGAACCGTCGGGTTTATCCCAGTGGTTGGAGCTCCGACCTACCTCCAAGTGTGACGTCATGTCGCCGCAATGCAGTGGGACTAGCTAGTATAAAAAGTTTACATCAAAATTTTTCACCTTCGTGTTCATCCCAGTGGTTAGAGCTTTGATCTCCAAGTTTGAGATCTTGGGTTCGAACTTAGAAACTAGGACCAAGTCTCCCAAAAAATCTCCCTCCACACGCGTAGAGGCAAGTGGTGTATACTAATCCGTAGGTCCAATCTTGAGATAGGGGGTTTCTTGTGATGGACCCGCAATGCGGTGGGACAAGCTAATATAAAAAGTTTACCTCTAAATTTTTGAACCTTCGGGTTCATCCCAGTGGTTAGAGCTTTGATCTCCAAGTTTGAGGTCTTGTGTTCGAACTCAGAAACTACGGCCAAGTCTCTCAAAAAACTCCCTTTACAAGCGTAGGGGCGAGCAGCATATACTAATCTGTAGGTCCAATCCGAGGGAAGGGTTTTCTTGTGACATGGCCGCAATGCGGTGGGACTAGCAAGTGTAAAAGGTTTACCCTCCAAGGTTTGAATCTACGGGTTCATCCCAGTGGTTATAGCTCTAACTTCCAAGTGTGAGGTCATGGATCCGTATCTTGGTCTAGTACCGGGTCTCTCAAAAAATCTCCCTCTACACGCGTAGGGCAAGCAGTGTATACTAATCCATATGTCCAATCTGGAGGTAGGGGGTTTCCTGTGATGTGGCCGCAATGCGGTGGGACTAGTTAGTATAAAAAAGTTTACCCTCCATGGTGTGAACCGTCGGGTTCATCCCAGTGGTTAGAGCTCTGAACTACCTCCAAGTGTGACGTCATGTGTTCGAACCTTGGACTATTACCAAGTCTCAAAAAATCTCCCTCTACACGCCTACGGCAAGTGGTGTATACAAATCCGTAGGTCCAATCTTGAGATAGGGGGTTTCTTGTGATGGACCCGCAATGCGGTGGGACTAGCTAGTATAAAAAGTTTACCTCTAACGTTTTGAACCTTCGGGTTCATCCCACTGGTTTGAGCTTTGACCTCCAAGTTTGAGGTCTTGGGTTCGAACTCAGAAACTACGATCAAGTCTCTCAAAAAATCCCCCTCTACACGCGTAGGGGCAAGCAGTGTATACTAATCGGTAGGTCCAATCCGGTGGAAGGGTTTTCTTGTGATGCGGCCGCAATGCGGTGGGACTAGCAAGTGTAAAAGGTTTACCCTCCAGGGTTTGAACCTTCGGGTTCATCCCAGTGGTTAGAGTTTTGAATTACCTCCAAGTGTGACGTCATGGGATCGAACCTTGGACTAATACCTGATCTCTCAAAAAATCTCCCTCCACACGTAGATTAATCTGGAGGTAGGGGGATCCTTGTGATGGAGTTGGAATAGGGTGGGACTAGAAAGTGCAAAATGTTTACCCTTCAAAGTTTGAACCTTCGAGTTCATCATAGTGGTTATAGCTCCAACCTCCAAGTGTGAGGTCATCGGTCCGTATCTTGCTCTAATACTGGGTGTCTCAAAAATTCTCCCTCTACACGCGTAGGGGCAAGTTGTGTATACTAATCCGTAAGTCCAATCTGGAGGTAGGGGGTTTCCTGTGATGTGGCCGCAATGCGGTGGGACTAGCTAGTATAAAACGTTTACCCTTCAAGGTGTGAACCGTCGGGTTTATCCCAGTGGTTGGAGCTCCGACCTACCTCCAAGTGTGACGTCATGTCGCCGCAATGCAGTGGGACTAGCTAGTATAAAAAGTTTACATCAAAATTTTTCACCTTCGTGTTCATCCCAGTGGTTAGAGCTTTGATCTCCAAGTTTGAGATCTTGGGTTCGAACTTAGAAACTAGGACCAAGTCTCCCAAAAAATCTCCCTCCACACGCGTAGAGGCAAGTGGTGTATACTAATCCGTAGGTCCAATCTTGAGATAGGGGGTTTCTTGTGATGGACCCGCAATGCGGTGGGACAAGCTAATATAAAAAGTTTACCTCTAAATTTTTGAACCTTCGGGTTCATCCCAGTGGTTAGAGCTTTGATCTCCAAGTTTGAGGTCTTGTGTTCGAACTCAGAAACTACGGCCAAGTCTCTCAAAAAACTCCCTTTACAAGCGTAGGGGCGAGCAGCATATACTAATCTGTAGGTCCAATCCGAGGGAAGGGTTTTCTTGTGACATGGCCGCAATGCGGTGGGACTAGCAAGTGTAAAAGGTTTACCCTCCAAGGTTTGAATCTACGGGTTCATCCCAGTGGTTATAGCTCTAACTTCCAAGTGTGAGGTCATGGATCCGTATCTTGGTCTAGTACCGGGTCTCTCAAAAAATCTCCCTCTACACGCGTAGGGCAAGCAGTGTATACTAATCCATATGTCCAATCTGGAGGTAGGGGGTTTCCTGTGATGTGGCCGCAATGCGGTGGGACTAGTTAGTATAAAAAAGTTTACCCTCCATGGTGTGAACCGTCGGGTTCATCCCAGTGGTTAGAGCTCTGAACTACCTCCAAGTGTGACGTCATGTGTTCGAACCTTGGACTATTACCAAGTCTCAAAAAATCTCCCTCTACACGCCTACGGCAAGTGGTGTATACAAATCCGTAGGTCCAATCTTGAGATAGGGGGTTTCTTGTGATGGACCCATGATGCGGTGGGACTAGCTAGTATAAAAAGTTTACCTCTAACGTTTTGAACCTTCGGGTTCATCCCACTGGTTTGAGCTTTGACCTCCAAGTTTGAGGTCTTGGGTTCGAACTCAGAAACTACGATCAAGTCTCTCAAAAAATCCCCCTCTACACGCGTAGGGGCAAGCAGTGTATACTAATCGGTAGGTCCAATCCGGTGGAAGGGTTTTCTTGTGATGCGGCCGCAATGCGGTGGGACTAGCAAGTGTAAAAGGTTTACCCTCCAGGGTTTGAACCTTCGGGTTCATCCCAGTGGTTAGAGTTTTGAATTACCTCCAAGTGTGACGTCATGGGATCGAACCTTGGACTAATACCTGATCTCTCAAAAAATCTCCCTCCACACGTAGATTAATCTGGAGGTAGGGGGATCCTTGTGATGGAGTTGGAATAGGGTGGGACTAGAAAGTGCAAAATGTTTACCCTTCAAAGTTTGAACCTTCGAGTTCATCATAGTGGTTATAGCTCCAACCTCCAAGTGTGAGGTCATCGGTCCGTATCTTGCTCTATTACTGGGTGTCTCAAAAATTCTCCCTCTACACGCGTAGGGGGCAAGTTGTGTATACTAATCCAGTAAGTCCAATCCGGGAGGTAGGGGGTTTCCTGTGATGTGGCCGCAATGCGGTGGGACTAGCTAGTATAAAACGTTTACCCTTCAAGGTGTGAACCGTCGGGTTTATCCCAGTGGTTGGAGCTCCGACCTACCTCCAAGTGTGACGTCATGTCGCCGCAATGCAGTGGGACTAGCTAGTATAAAAAGTTTACATCAAAATTTTTCACCTTCGTGTTCATCCCAGTGGTTAGAGCTTTGATCTCCAAGTTTGAGATCTTGGGTTCGAACTTAGAAACTAGGACCAAGTCTCCCAAAAAATCTCCCTCCACACGCGTAGAGGCAAGTGGTGTATACTAATCCGTAGGTCCAATCTTGAGATAGGGGGTTTCTTGTGATGGACCCGCAATGCGGTGGGACAAGCTAATATAAAAAGTTTACCTCTAAATTTTTGAACCTTCGGGTTCATCCCAGTGGTTAGAGCTTTGATCTCCAAGTTTGAGGTCTTGTGTTCGAACTCAGAAACTACGGCCAAGTCTCTCAAAAAACTCCCTTTACAAGCGTAGGGGCGAGCAGCATATACTAATCTGTAGGTCCAATCCGAGGGAAGGGTTTTCTTGTGACATGGCCGCAATGCGGTGGGACTAGCAAGTGTAAAAGGTTTACCCTCCAAGGTTTGAATCTACGGGTTCATCCCAGTGGTTATAGCTCTAACCTGCAAGTGTGAGGTCATGGGTCCGTATCTTGGTATAGTACCGTGTCTATCAAAAAATCTCCCTCTACACGCATAGGGGCAACCAGTGTATACTAATCCGTAAGTCCAATCTGGAGGTAGGGGGTTTCCGGTGATGTGGCCGGAATGCGGTGGGACTAGCTCGTATAAATAGTTTACCCTCCAAGGTGTGAACCGTCAGGTTCAACCCAGTGGTTAGAGCTCTAAACTACCTCCAAATGTGACGTCATGTGTTCGAACCTTGGACTATTACCTAGTCTCTCAAAAAATCTCCCTCTACATGCGTACGTCAAGTGGTGTATACAAATCCGTAGGTCCAATCTTGACATAGGGGGTTTCTTGTGATGGACCCGCAATGCGGTGGGACTAGATAGTATAAAAAGTTTGCCTCTAAAGTTTTGACCCTTCGGGTTCATCCCAATAGTTAAAGCTTTGACCTCCAAGTTTGAGGTCTTGGGTTCGAACTCAGAAACTATGTCCAATTCTATCAAAAAATCTCTCTCTACTCGTGTAGGGGCAACCAGTGTATACTAATCCGTAAGTCCAATCCGGAGGAAGGGTTTTCTTGTGACGCGGCCGCAATGTGGTGGGACTAGCAAGAATAAAAGGTTTACCCTCCAAGGTTTGAACCGTCGGGTTCATCCCAATGGTTAGAGCTCTAAACTACCTCCAAATGTGACGTTATGGGTTCAAACCTTGGACTAGTACCTGGTCTCTCAAAAAATCTCCCGCCACACGTGTAGGGCAAGTGGTGTATACAAATCCGTAGGTCCAATATTGAGATAGGGGATTTCTTGTGATGGACCCGTAATGCGGTGGGATTAGCTAGTATAAAATGTTTACCTTCAAAGTTTTGAACCTTTTGGTTCATCCCAGTAGTTATATCTTTGACCTCCAAGTTTAAGGTCTAGGGTTCGAACTCAGAAACTACGACCAAGTCTCTCAAAAATTCTCCCTCTACACGCGTAAGGGCAAGCAGTGTATACTAATCCGTAGGTCCAATCCGGAGGAAGGGTTTTCTTGTGACGTGGCCGTAATGCAGTGGGACTAGCAAGTGTAAAAGGTTTACCCTCCAAGGTTTGAACCATCGGGTTCATCCTAGTGGTTGGAGCTCTGAATTACCTCCAAGTGTGACGTCATGGGTTCGAACCTTGGACTAGTACCTGGTCTCTCAAAAAATCTCCCTCCATACGTAGATTAATCCGTAAGTCCAATCTTGAGGTAGGGGGATCCTTGTGATGAAGTCGGAATAGGGTGGGACTAGATAATGTAAAAAGTTTACCCTTCAAAGTTTGAACCTTCGGGTTCATCCCAGTGGTTATAGCTCTAACCTCCAAGTGTGAGGTCATGGGTCCATATCTTGGTCTAGTACTGGTTCTCTCAAAAAATCTCGCTCTACACGTGTAGGGGCAAGCAGTGTTTACTAATCCGTTGGTCCAATCTGGAGGAACGGTTTTCTTGTGACCTGGACGTAATGCGGTGGGACTAGCAAGTGTTAAAGGTTTACCTTAAAAGGTTTGAACCTTCGGATTCATCCCAGTGGTTAGAGCTCTGAATTACCTCCAAGTGTGACGTCATGTGTTCGAACCATGGACTAGTACCTGGTCTTTCAAAAATCTCCCTCGACACACGTCGGGTAAGTGGTCTATACTAATCCGTAGGTCTAATCGTGAGATAGGGGTTTCTTTTGATGGACCCGCAATGCGGTGGGACTAGCTAGTATGAAAAGTTTACCTTCAAAATTTTGGACCTTCGGGTTCATCCCTGTGGTTAGAGCTTTGATCTCCAAGTTTGAGGTCTTGGGTTCGAACTCAGAAACTAGGACCAAGTCTCTCAAAAAATCTCCCTCCACACGCGTAGGGGCAAGTGGTGTATACTTATCCGTAGGTCCAATCCAGAGGTATGGAGTTTCTTGTGATTGAGCCACAAAGCGGTGCGGCTAGCTAGTACAAAAAGTTTGCCTTCAAAGTTTTGAACCTTCGAGTTCGACCCAGTGTTAAGAGCTTTGCCCTCCAAGATTGAGATCCTGGGTTCGAACCCTTAAACTAGGACCAAGTCTCTCAAAAAATCTCCCTCCACACACAAGTTGTGTAGATTAATTCATAAGTCCAATCCGAAGGTATGGGGTTTGTTGTGATGGAGCTGCAATGCGGTGGGATAAGATATTATAAAAAGTTTACCCTTCAACGTTTGAACAATCGGGTTTATCCCAGTGGTTAGGGCTCTAAACTCCAGGTGTGAGGTCATGGTTTCGTATCTTGGTCTAGTACAGTATATACTAATCCTAGGTCCAATCCAGAGGTAAGGGGTTTCTTGTAATGTGGCCGCAATGCGGTGGGTCTAGCTAGTATCAAAAGTTTACCCTCCAAGGTTTGAACCTTCGGGTTCATCCCAGTGGTTAGAGCTCCGAACTACATCCAATTGTGATGTCATGTGTTCGAACCATGGACTAGTACCTGGTCTTTCAAAAATCTCCCTCCACACACGTAGGGGCAAGTGGGTTAGATTAACCCGTATGTACAATCTTAAGGTAGGGGGTTTCTTGTGATGGAGCCGCAATAGGGTGGGACTAGATAATGTAAGGTCATGGGTTCGTATCTTGGTCTAGAAGCAGGTCTTTCAAAAAATCTCCCTCTACACGCGTAATGGCAAGCAGTGTATACAAATCCGTAGGTCTAATCCGGTGGTAGGGGTTTCTTGTGATGTGGCCGCAATGCGATGGGTCTAGCTAGTATAAACCGTTTACCATCGAAGGTTTGAACCTTCGGGTTCATCCCAGTGGTTTCAGCTCTGAACTACCACCAAATGTGACGTCATCGGTTCGAAGCTTGGACTAGTAAATCTCCCTCCGCACGCGTAGTGCAAGTGGCGTATACAAATCCGTAGGTCCAATCTTGAGATTGGGTGTTACTTGTGATGGACCCGCAATGCGGTGGGACTAGCTAGTATAAAAAGTTTACCTTCAAAATTTTGCACCTTCGGGTTCATCCCAGTTTAGAGCTTTGATCTCCAAGTTTGAGGTCTTGGGTTCGAACTCAGAAACTAGGACCAAGTATCTCAAAAAATCTCCCTCCACACGCGTAGGGGCAAGTGGTGTATTCTTATCCGTAGGTCCAATTTGGAGGTATGGGGTTTCTTGTGATGGAGCCACAAAGCGGTGTGGCTATCTAGTACAAAATGTTTACCTTCAAAGTTTTGAACCTTCGGTTCGACCCAGTGGTTAGAGCTTTGCCCTCCAAGATTGAGATCCCGGGTTCGAATCCTAAAACTAGGACCAAGTCTCTCAAAAAATCTTCCTCCACACTCGTAGGGTCAAGTGGTGTAGATTAATTCGTATGTCCAATCCGGAGGTATGGGGTTTGTTGTGATGGAGCCGCAATGCTATGGGACGAGCTATTATAAAAAGTTTACCTTTCAACGTTTGAACATTCGGGTTTATCCCAGTGGTTAGGGCTCTGACCTCCAGGTGTGAGGTCATGGGTTCGTATCTTGGTCTAGTATAGTGTATACTAATCCATATGTCCAATCCGGAGGTAAGGGGTTTCTTGTGATGTGGCCACAATGCGGTGGGACTAGCTAATATCAAAAGTTTACCCTCCAAGGTTTGAACCTTCGGGTTCAACCTAGTGGTTAGAGCTCTGAACTACCTCCAAGTGAGAAGTCATGTGTTCGAACCATGGACTTGTACCTGGTCTTTCAAATATCTCCCTCGACACGCGTAGGGCAAGTGGTGTATACTAATCCGTAGGTCCAATCTTAAGATAGGGGTTTCTTTTGATGGACCCGCAATGCATTGGGACTAGCTAGTATGAAACGTTTACCTTCAAAACTTTGCACCTTCGGGTTCATCCCAGTGGTTAGAGCTTTGATTTTCAAGTTTGAGATCTTGGGTTTGAACTCAGAAACTAGGACCAAGTCTCTTACAAAAATCTCCCTCCACACGCGTAGAGGCAAGTGGTGTATACTTATCCGTAGGTCCAATCCGGAGGTATGGGTTTCTTGTGCTGAAGCCACAATGCGGTGTGGCTTAGGGCTTTGACCTCAATGTGTGAGGTCATGGGTTCGAACCCTTCAACTAGCACCGAGTCTCTCAAAAATTCTCCCACCATACACGTAAAAGCAAGCGGTGTATACTAATCCGTAGGTCCAAGCCGGAGGTTATGTGTTCGAACCCTTCAAAGTTTGGAACCTTTTGGCTCATTCCAGTAGTTAGAGCTCTGACCTCCAAGTGTGAGGTTATGTGTTCGAACCCTAGAATTGGTACCGAGTCTCTCAAAAAATCTTCCTGCATACGCGTATGGGTAAGCGGTGTATACTAATCCATATGTCCAAGCCGGAGGTAGGGGTTTTTTGTGATGGGGCTCAATGCGGTAGGACTGCCTAGTATAAAAAGTTTAGCCCTCGAGGTTTGAACCTTCGGGTTCATCCCAGTGGTTAGAGCTCTGACCTCCAAGTGTGAGGTCCTGTGTTCGAACCCTGCAACTAGTACCAAGTCTTTCAAAAATTCTCCCTCCATACGTGTAGGGACAAGCGGTGTGTACTAATCCGTATCTCCAAACTGCAGGTTGAGGAGTTTCTTGTGATGGGGCCGCTATGCGATGAGACTGGCTAGTATAAAAAATTTATCCTTCAAAGTTTTTGAAGCTTCGGGAAAGTGAGGTGGGACTGTGGATGGATTGTGAAATCAGGGTCAATTGATCAATGAAGATCAAAGAGTATGAAGTGTATAGGGAAAGTGAGGAGCAAGTTCTTCCATTCTCTTAAAGGTTTAAATCAGGTTAAAATTTCAAATGAACTAGGAATAAACCTTTTAAGGAATAATGCAGAGTCGATTTCAAGAAGAATGTGGTATTGTAGACAGAGATGCCAGAAGAACCATTTTAATGGAGGAGGGAAATCAGTAAATATGAGAATGAAAATCTGACTGAAAGGAAAGTAAGGATTTACTTCAGATGGTTTGAGAATGGATCCTCCGAATTCTTTAAAATCTGTAACTCATAAAAATTTCTCTTTTGAATCATTGAGTCAACAGAACATGGAACTGGATAGTCGGGAGGAAAATCAGGAGGAACACCAAGCGGGTTTGAAAGATTGGGTCAGATCATGGCTGTAATGGGTTTGGTGGTAAAAGAATCAGGTCGAGAAAGAAAATCAGCCACAACATTAGATTTACCTTTGATATGTTTGACCTCGAATGAATACTGTGCAAACCACGTTGACCACCTGAGCAGTTGAGGATAAGGAACTTGCTTCTGCTTGAACAGCAACATTTTGGGGAATGAACTCATATCTGTTTCCACCAAAAACTTTGATCCGATGAGATAGAAACTGACGCGTTATTTACTGTGAGGATTTCTTTGAAAGTGGAGCGGTAGTGTATTTCTACTGGTTTGAATCTTCCCCTTGCAAACCCACAGAGATGTCTGGTGCCATTAATTTCTTCCAGTAGGACTGCACTCTAGTATTTATCACTTGCATCAATCTAAAGTATCTTTTGACCAGTCGTCGGTAGATGCAATTTCTGTATCTTGGACACTTGTTCTTTTAATTAGACAAAGACCTAATTCACCTCCCTTTTTAGGTCTTTCATATTCCAATTGCTTTCAAGCTATTTTTTTTTATCTTGATCGAAGGAAGGAGGATTATGGAGGTTGGTTGGGCTATAGGCTTATTTATGAGCCATTCTATGGCATTGTGCCAAATTGTTCATCATTCATCTCTGGCATTAATGCTTCATTATTCTACATTGTTTAAATCCATCACATTTTGCATCAAAGTTTGTCATAATGAAAAAGGAGGAGATTGTAAGCCCAAAGGGCTAATCCTATAGTTTGATTATGACAAACATTGATGTAGGCTAACTTGAGTAATTGTTGTGTGATAGGATTCTTGGATTGTGGAAGCTAAGAAGTCTCATTGCCTTGAAGATAAAGTGCTAAGGACAGCTCAAGTATGCTCAAAGAACTAAAGAATATAGAGCATGTCCTAAGGATTGAATGCTTTGAAGACTTCAGTGTAGGTTTACACTTGCTTAATAGATATATGCTTGTAAACCCTATACTTGTTGTCTTTGGAATGTAAAGAATTTACAACAGAGTAAAAACTTGGTTTTCAATCTTAAAAGGTTTTCATTATACTTTTTTTTGCCAAGTTCTTGATAATAGCTTGTGTTTTAAAATCTCTTAAAAGATCTATCTTATAGTCCAAAATGATTTCAAACTTGTTGTAGTTGCTTTCCAAACACTTTGATAAAGTTTTAATAGTTTGGACTCCAGACGCATTTGTCTAAATTTGGCTGATGAATTTTCAGAGAAATTCGGACAACCATTCAGACACATATGTCCAAATTTGGTCTATCGAATTTATCCTAGAAGCCTGGCAAATAGAGAAGTTAAGACAATCATTCGGATGCAATAGTCCATGTTCAATCGACCAAATTTTACTGTTATTAGCCATTATTATTGTTTTTGGTTTACAACCCTTGGTGCGTGAACCTTTTGTGTAATTATGTGATTTGATAATTTAGTGAATTGGTTAAGATCCTTAAGTGTAGACTCCAGATAGTGCATGTAGATCTTAGAGAATCGAACCGCTATAAATTGTTGTGTCTCTTTCTCTCTACCTGTTGCTTACATGTATTTGTACTATCTTCAGTTAGTTTTTGTATATTTATTGTAACCTTATTTAATTTTTCTTGTTCCTTTAACCACTTTCTTTTGAACACATTAATACTTGGAGGTTGTGATTTTCAGAAAAAGATTTCATCAAAGAAAAGTTTTTAAAATTTAGCCAAAAACTTAATTCATCCCCCTCCCCCCTTAGGTTTTTCAATTGATATCAGAGCGGGGCTTCTTTTTGCAGTTTAACAACCTAGAAGTTAAGGTCCTATGACTAATGTTTCAAAACTCCCTTATTTGGAAGAATCTTCAGCAAACTAACCTCCACTCTTTCATGGAACGTATTACACTTTTTAAAAATTTAGAATTAAGATTTGCATTTGTTATATTAACTTCAATTTGTGGAACATTATTGAGAAATGTCCATATATTCCTATGAAGCTGAATACTGATGGTATCACAAGAGAGTCAAGGAAGATAGAAGAATTCGATGAAAGTGATTCCATGAAGGTGACCTTGAATTATCAAGCCATGAATATTCATAGTTGTGTGTTGGACATTAGTGAATACAACAAAATGAGTGGATGTGACACTGCTCATGAAATATGGATGGGTACTCCAAGTTACCCACAAAGTCACTAATCAAGTGAAGGGATCTAGGTTATCTATGCTTGTAGAGATTACAAGTTATTCACAATGGAACAAGAAGAGAACATTAGTGATATATTTACAAGGCTCACTAATATTCCAATGGATTGAAGTCCTATCATAAAAACTATTCCCTCAGAGAACAAAATAGGAAGATCTTGGATGCACTTCAAAGTCAGGGCAATCGAAGACATTAGCTATTGAAGAATCAAAGGACTTGAAGACTCTTCCTCATGAGGAGCTTATTAGATCATTACTCACTCATGAGGTGAAGCTAAAAAGGTTGAATGACTTAGAAGATGAAGAGAAAGGAAGAAAATAGGTTGTCTTTAAAGTAAATGACAGCTCCAGTGAACCAAAAGAATCCACTACCAATGAAGAAGATGATGCAGAAGATGATGAAATGGTCATGGTGCTGAAGAAATTTAAAATGGTCTACAAAAAGGGATTTCTCAAGAAGGGAATGAGACTATTCAAGAAAGGTGGTCAATCCTCATCATTATTTAGACCATAGTGTTATGAGTGCAAGAGCACAGAGTATCTTGTAGCGGATTGTCCTAAAACTATATATGGAGAAAGAAAGGGAAGCCAAGCAAAAGAAGAAGAAATCTATCTAGAAAGGAGGACTTGTTGGCACATAGGATCAACATGGCCACAAGGAAAGTGACGAAGAAAATGAAGAAAGAGCAAATGTGTGCTTCATGGCTATGGAAGATGAGATACAACCTAATCCATCTACCTTTATTTCTTGTGGTGATGATGTTGATGATCCTAGTGATCTTCTTGTGGATATGTATGGAGAATTGAAGAAGCTTTCAAAGAGGAAAAACGAAATTAAATTGAAAGTTGATGAGTTGTTGAATGAAAATTTAAAATTATTTTGTGAAAACAAAAAGGTTCTTGACTCCATTGAGTGTTTGAATATTGAAAAGGAAGTTTTAAATGTCTCTTTACAAAACATGTCCTTTGAAAACAAAATTCTTTGTGAAAAGATTTTATCTATTGAAAAGATGCTTATTGACCATGAAGTGCTGAAAAAGAAAGTTGATGACCTTACTTCATGTGTTGAAAAAATTACAAAAAGGACAACCTTGATAAACTTCTTTGAGCTGAAAGATCCCCTCTTGTAAAAAATGAACATAAAGTAAAAAAAAAAATCTTTGTTAAAGCTACTTCTACATCTGTGCTCATGCTTGTTATACTTATTGTGGAAAACATGGACACAAAGTCACTAGATGCTATGTCAAAAGGAAGATGAAAAATGGTGTTAAAAATGGTCTTGTAAAAAATGGTCTTACTACGTAAATAATGTGCCTAAATAAAAAAAAAATCTTTGTTAAAGCCACTTCTACATCTGTGCTGGTGCTTGTTGTACTCATTGTGGAAAACATGGACATAAAGTCACTAGATGTTATGTCAAAAGGAAGATGAAAAATGGTGTAAAAACCATTTTAAGAGTAAAGGGGATCATCACAAACCCCTATGGACCCAAGAAAATATGGATACCAAAAGTCACTTCTTCCCGTTTGGTGTAGGTACACTTCGCTCCAAGATCAAGTGCCACTAAGTAGTTTCTTGGTAGCGGTTGTTCAAGACGTATGATAGGAGATGTCTTACTCATAAGTGAGTACCAAGCTACAAATGAAGGTTTTGTTACCTTTGGAGACAAGAAGAAAGGAAGAACCCTTGGAGTAGATAATGTCAGTAAAGGCTCTACTCCTCTTATTAAACAAGTTCTTCTTATTGATGATTTAAAATATAAATTTCTTAGTGACCGTGTTTGCAAGGTCGAATTTAAAAATGATACTTGCACTACTCTTGACGGTGCTAGTGGTATAACTATTTCTTTTGTAAATCGTGTTGGTAATGTGTATGTGCTTTATCCTGATAAGATTGTGGCTAATGATGCTAAATGCCTTGTCGTTTATGATGATGATAGTTATTTATGGAATAGGAGACTTGGTATGCTAGTATGATTTGTTTAACAAACTTTCTTCTCAAAAACTTGTTAGATGTTTGCCAAAAGTGCATTTTGAGAAAAATCATCATGGTGATGCTCGTAAATATGGAAAACAAACAAAAACCTCTTTCAAATTCAAGAAAATGGTTTCTACCTCAAAACCTCTTGAGTTTGTTCACATGGACTACTAGTCTTGGTGATAAGAGGTATGCTTATTTCAAGGTTTACATGGCTACTCCTTCTTTCTCAAAAAGATGATCCTTTTCAAGAGTTTGCAAAGCTTTTCAAAAAGGTAAAAACCTCCTTTGAATGCAAATTGATTTCCATTAGAAGTAACAATGTGGGAGAATTTTACAACTAAGATTTTACAAAGTTTTGTGATGAAAATGGATTTCTAATAATTTTTTAGATTCCAAATCTCCTCAACAAAATAGTATTGTTGAAAGGAAAAATAGCACTTTATAAGAAATGGCTAGGTCTATACTTTGTGGAAACTTTTTACCAAAATATTTTTGGACCGAAACTGTAAACATCATTTGCTATATGTTGAACATAATTTTTTTTAGACCATTTTTGTGAAAAATTCCTTTTGAACTTCTCTTTGGTTGAACTCCCTCTTAGCATACTTTAAAGTGATTGGTTGTAAGTGTTTTATCTTAGATACTTGTGATAATCAAGGTACATTTGATAGGAAATTGGATGACGGAATTTTCCTTGTTTATTCTTCTAATAAAAATGCCTATAGAGTTTATAACAGAAGACTTCATATGTTGAAGAATCTATTCATGTAAGATTTGGTGAATCTAACATTTATCATTTAAGAAGAGATGAAAATGATGTAGGAACCTCAATGAAATATGATCAATTTCATCTTCAAGCACTAACCATGGAAGACCATTCTCGTGAAGGGGAAATGACAGAATAAGAACAAGAAAGTCAACCTAGTGGTGAGCAAGAACTTCCAAAGGGCTTAAGGAGGAGTGAGTAGTTTGATTGATGACAAAAGGGGGAATAAATAGCTTGTACAAAATGTGTATATGTGATAGAATGTGCATGTGTGTGGTTAGTATATTTTTTTGCAAAGGGGAAGTGAGTGTATTGCAACATAGTTTTATATGGTTTAATTATGTATGAAAGGGGGAGCGAAAACTGTTGATTATTGGTCAATGCTAATTATTGGTCTTTTATTAGTAATGGCTTTACATTGATTTTGGAATTGTGTTAATGCTTGATTGATAATTGATATTTGATGAAGTTGAGGACATTTGTGTGGCTTAGTGTCAGTTTTACTTGCATTGTGGATTAGATGAACTTCATGGATTGTAGGCCATTAACTGTTTTTGGCATCAAGGAGTTCGGACTTGGTCCAAAATTTCCCCAGAATCAATCATTGGTTGTCCGAACCTTGCAAATTATCTTTACAATTCTACTAACCTTATTTGAACAACATTGAGAGAGTTCATTAGATCAAATTTTAGTCAATATCTTGTGATTTTTACTACTCGGATTTGGAAACTTGAATTTGGACTTCACCTCCCTACACGTCCAAACTCTTTCAAAATTAAGCTCAATCTAAGTGGGAGAGTTGTAAGCCCTTTTCTATCTTTAAAAAGCTTCCTTAGAGATGTTTTTGATGCCTTAATGCTAAAATCTTTAGTATGTTGGAAGGAAGGAAGCACATGCAGGTTGGTTGGGTCATAGGCTCCTCATGAGCCATTTTATTGTCACTATACTTATTTGTTTATCTATTCTTTGTGATATCTATTCTTCTTTGTGCTACATTGATTTAATCCTTCACATTTTACATCAAATTTTGTCATCATCATCAAGGGAGAGATTGTTAGCCCTAAAGGCAAATCTTGGAATTTTGATTAATGACAAATATTAATGTACGCTAATTTGAGTAATTCTTGTGTGATACAATTTTTGCATTGGAGGAACAAATAATCTCATTGCCTTGAAGCTAAAGAGGAATAAGGACATCCCATGTGAGGCTAAAAGCTTGAAGACTAAAGTGGATGTCAAGTTATTAGACGTTTTGAAGATTCAATAGTGTAGGGTTATTGGTTATTCAATAGGTATATCTTATAAACCTACACTTTTTTGCATTTGAAATCTATGAATTGTACCTTCAAGTATAAATCCTATAATTCTAGCCTAAAATTTATTTTTGAGTCTAAGTGATTTCACGATCAGAACAAAGTTTTTGGTAATAGTCGTTTTCAGTTATTAGCTCTTTAAACATTTTAACATTATGTTTCAAATGCTTCAAAATTTGATTTGATTAAGTTTGAATTGGTTTTTCAAATTCTAGAAAAGTTTAGACTTTGTATCACCAATTTGGATGCGCCAATGTGTTTCATTCTGTTGAATTTCAGAGAAATTCGAATGACCAATTTGGATTTGGATGTCCAAATCGATCAACTGAATTCATTGTACTGGAAAATGAATAGAGAAATCTAGACGACCAATTTGAGATGCAAGGAGCCTAATCAAATTGCTTTACTCTGTTCAAAAACTAGTAATTTTTTAACACTGAAACTCAAATTTTAAACCATATAAAAGGATAGAATCTTAGATTTTGTCATGATTGATGAATTTTACATGTCACATTCTTGAGAACATCAATAAAAAAAAAAAGCTTTGTTTATGTGCTTCTATTGAAAGATCCAAGATTCCAAAAGCAAAAGTGAAGTGATGCAAGAATTATTTATTATCTACCATCTTGTTGAGTAATTTCTTTATGTTTTCTCTACTTTATCTTGTTTGTTCGAGGTTATTGGTGAGAATGAGCCTGATCATTAAATTAAAGAGGTTATTGGGTGTGAATCTCTTGTGTATTTGTGTGATTTGATAGTTTAGTGAATTTGTTAAAATTCTAAGTATAGACTAAAGGTAGTGGATGTAGATCTTAAAGAAATTGAATCACTATAAGAAGAGAAAAGTCAAAATAGTTAAAGACATAGTTGATTTCTCAATATAATTTTGTCCCAAATAGAACCTCATCAACAATAAAACAAACTGCCAGCCAAACCCAGAGACCCACCCAATTTCTAAGTAGCAGCAATTGGACATGTGCCCAAGCAAGAGCAGGCCACACTCTCTAATTAATCTCTAAAATATGTGGGGAGTAAAATTCGATTGCAGGTAGGCTAACTGTGTCGTTGTGTTTAGTTTCTGCAAATATTATATTTAAACTATATTTACATTTATCTTGTATTTTATTAAATGAAAAATATGTAAAATTAAAACTTGGAAAAGAAATTTTATTCTTATGTATTAAAACTCTAATTTTTATTATAATTATTTCTAAAACATTAGATAATATAAAATAATTCTTTACACTTCTTATTATAGTAGAAGTTTGAGAAATAAATTATTAAAAGATGTGGTGTCTATTTCTCTCTCCCTATTTCTTACATTTTAATTACACTATCTTCAGTTAGTTTTTGCTGTATATATTTATTGTAACCTTATTTAATTGTTCTTCTTTCTTCAACAACTTTCCTTCAAACACATTAATACTTAGAGGTTGCGATTTTCAAAAAGAGAAGTAATCAATAAAATTTTTTCAAAAATTAGTCAAAATCTTAATTCACCCCTCTTAGAATTTTAATTATAATGTGTCAAAAAAAAAATTGACTAGAAGTGACAATACAAAAATAGTTTAGGAATATTTTTGACTCATTTTCCTAAAGTATATACATATACAAGTTTAGAGCAAACTTTATGTACATAAATGAATCTGAAGGAACCGTCTCTTGAGTTTGTTAAGTTGGTAATAGCTGCCCCCACCGTCCGTGACTTCTAAGTCTGTTAAACACTGATATAAACTCGAAAGCAGATTGGGAGTTTATCAACTTCACAGTTTCAATAGAACCGGTGGCTGTTCCGATTTGAGTATCTGTAGTTTGTTCTGCATGATATAAGCATTCATGTAACTATATAAACCATAACTAGATAAATGGAGGGATTCTACAATTTACAGCTTCTAAACCAGTTAGGTGCAACAACCTTGCACAGCATACGTAAAGCAGAATACATGTTCTGATTTAGTTTCTGCAACCGAAGCTTTTTGATCAGCGGATATAGTTAGGAAAAAGAATGGCAGAACTAAGGGGAAAAATACGATTGTGTCAGATGCTTATGAGATGTTAACGAGGACAAAATAGTGAAACTGAAAAAAAATGTTGAAAGAACAATTGTCTGCAAAAGAGGCAAAAGGAAAAGGGACCTAAAAACGTGCTTTGGTTTGAAAAGCAACCGAAGAAAAAGGAGAGGTGGCAGATGGGAAATTGTCAACGTTCTATTCAGGAGTTAACCACCATTACTCAGATCCTCCTAACCAACTCCAAACTCTTAACAAAAAACCAACAGGGGATATAAATAAAATAACTAATAAACAGTAAAGTTTTTTGACAGCCATATTTAAGATAAAAGATACCAGTAAAACTATTCTAAGTCTGCAAGAGAACAGTTGCCATTTTCATTTTGATTTCATCCACAAAACATAGACCTCAAGCTAAGCAAACTATACAAACATTGTGTCTCTTTTGAATAGTAAATGAAGCATATACATGCGAAAACTGTACTCACAACAGACCTCAAGCAAGTTCCATTTTAGTGACCAGTCAATCTTCTTGTTGGAATAAACTGTAACCTGAGCTGGACTCATTCTTTGGAACCTGCATGTGTGCAATCAATGTTATCTGATGAGCAATGGAAGCAATTTCCTTTCAGTCAGCCATAATTTATACACAAACTCAGGTGATAAGTGAAAGAAACCAGTTCTTTTTCCCTTTGCTCCCTCCCCCTCTGTTTACAACTTTGTTTCCGTAGAGTAAGATAACATCAACAATCTTTTTGTTTTACAAAAGTGAATGTTAAAATAATCAAAAGTTAATGGGTCTTAGTAAATAAATAATTTGGAAAGAAAATAGATCTTGTCTGATTAAAGAAGCAACCACTTTGAAGTTCTTGAACAGGTGGAATTCAAGAGAATTATTTGAGAAGGGACTGGCATAGTTGAATTGGCTTCTAATTAATATTTTAAGGAACAAAAATTCAGTTCAGGTCGTGGCAGATGCCCTAAGTAAACAAAGCTGGCAAACCAAGCAACTGGTTTCCTAATCAATAATACATAAAACATGCGTTCCCTCAGCAACTCCTAGTTAGACATTTTGAATTTTGACATCTGCTTAATATCCTTAAAACTTTTCATCATTAAGAATGTAAAAAATATATAGTCATATAGGCAAATGACATTGGCATTGCCGCTCGATTTTTTTAACCAAAAATATTATCGTCATTCCATCTGTTTCCTCGCACTTATCCCTTTGAAACAGTTATGCTGTCCTACCCTATGCACAGTTATCCATTTTTCTTTACCTTACCATATCTAAGGATACAAACCACAGGCACAGACTGTTCACTAGAACACATACAAAAGGAGGCTTTGGGTTGTGGAGAATGACTGCAATAAAGCACAAACAATAGATGTGGTCTTCAACATGGTTAAAATCAGATAACATATATCAAACTATACAGACATAAACCAGTATGTCTGGGTTTTATCTGACCAAGATGCCAAAGATGATCAGATAACAATTCAGATTTTCATTTTACCAAGATTATTAAGTCTTTGTTATTATGCCTGGTAAGTAGCCAATTGCAAAATTAGATTAGATAACAGCTCTATTCAGGTTTTCTTTTGGGGTTAATGGTACCGATCAATTCTTTTGGTCCTGTAGTGCAGTGAGTTCAGACATGTAGAGAGATTACTAGACAAGCCTTTTTATAGTGCAATATATTGGGTTAATGGTCTTGAAAAGGAAGAAAGGGAAATATTGCCTTATAGGAGGGGGCAAACTTGTAGGTGGATTGCCAATATTCTCTCTCATAATATTTACTGTTTTCCTATAATAACATTACATTCATAATTATCTAGGCGCCCACAAAATCTCAGAGGGCAGTTGAAGAATTTTCGTCTACAAGATGTAGCAAACATCTTTTAAATCATCATATATTAGAGTTAGGCTTCTTTGACTTGACACTCAAATAGCTGATAAGAGAAGTGTGCACCACACCATGTTAGGAATTAAAATCAATTCACTACGCATATTTTCTTAAATAGAGGAAAATTTTCCAGGCGCCAACTGGAAAAGTTATATAGATTTTAAATGCTAATAAAAAGCTACCATAATTTCTATGATAACAATCCTAGCATATCCACAGGATCCATATGTTGGCATGAGGAGTCCCCTTGCTCAAAAAAGAAATGATAAAGCTAAGTTTGCAAATTGAAAGACAAACCTCAGCTGTATGCGAGGACCCTGCAGGAAGAACTGAAATGAGTGATGTCCAAAGGGACGGATCCGTTAAGGAATCAATAGCATTGTAGTTGGTAATAAGTGGTGCAGACAGCAAAGGAGTCAACGGGTAACCACTTCTCTGAATGGGTAATCCTCCAGCAATGCTAAATCCCACTCCATGTCTCTCATTTCCAGTATCATAAGTAGATTTCTCAACTCCCTTCCCATAATTGACTTTATTAACCATATTTTTATTTTCATTTTCATTTTCATCATTCTCATCTACTTCTTTCTTTTTCGATTCTTTTTCTTGTAAGCTCTTGTATGCTGCAGACTGTGACAAAATGCTCATAGCAGACATATTGGAGTCTCTACTCTGCCTTCCTTCTTGAGGCATCCCTAACCGAGGCATCTCATAGGGTTCGGTGGGCTGGTTCGGCCACTCCACAGCTTTAAGTTCACTAACAAAGTCTTCACTGGAGCACTGTTTTGTTTCCTCAGATTTGACGTGAGAATCTACTGGACGAGGTTTATTACATCCCCACCACTTAATATAACCTGTCAGATCAATCTTTCTATCAATGCAAAAGCTGCCAACATAGTCATTTTCTGCTGTTGCATCATCACCTGCACCTGCAGTAAGATAAAAAGTAGAAACAATTTGGGAACTATTTCACACAATAAAAGTGAATCAGATCAAACTTTTGAACTCTCAATTCTATAATTTTGTCGAGATCCAAATTCATTATTAAATCAGCATCTTCCAAGGTTATGTGATTCTCACCATAAGACATGTTGTTGAAGTAATTGGCTCCAGGGACACGAGCAAATTGGGGATCCCAACGACTATATTTATCACAAGCAAGAAGGATGGCATCAAATGCTTAAGTAATCATAGACAAAAATAAATTCACAGAGATAATTTATACATTATGCTGTAGAAAAAAAGAAAAAGAAGGAAATCCCCGACAAGAAAAAGGCATTTGAACACTACCTAATTTAGGTTCCTTTAGCTTTTATGGAGACATGTGCAATTGTACCTTGATAGAGGACGATATTTGGAGACTCCTCTTGAGAAACCACTACTCTTTCTGCAGAAACGAAATCATAAGAAACAACATTCCCTTAATTCAGTGTACAGATTTTTTAGAACATACACACACCGGCGAAGTGATGCAAGATAGTCTTCTCTTGAGACATTTTGCATCTCCTCAAGGTCTCTTGTATAATCAGTGACCTGCAGGTTAAACAGAATATAAGGATCAAGTTAGAACAACTCCAGATTTATCTTTTTCACGATAGAGGTTTTGGAACCTAAAACCCACTGACCATAGAAGAAGCAAAGAAAGAATTGCAAGTTATTCTCTCTCTTGATAAGCTATATTGAGAATTAAGGACAGAAGAAAACAATCGCTTTTATCAAAGAATCCTGCAGCCATCCCTTTCTGCTTGAGCTTCATTGGAGTTGCCCCTTACCCCAATCAGACGTTTAGATATTAGCGTGATTCAATAGCAACAACTCTTTAAAATGATATTTTCTACTTACCATTCTTAGGTCAGAATAGGCTCCAGCCACAAGGTAAGACAAGGATAGCAAAGCCCAGGTTATGAAATATCTTAGCTATTACTTAAATAATATAGAAAAGAAAAAAAACAGCAAAGTTAATTTATGTTGTCTGAGAGTTGAGGAGATAAAAGACAATTTTATTTTCTCTTGTTTGGACGAGAAATGAAAAAATTATATGCTTTTAAACGTAATTTTACTGAATAACCTTTTCTATTAAATACTTTTTTTGTTTATTCATTTTTTAGCAGTTTCAGCTTTTTGGACAAGTTAGTTGAGTGGTCATACGCTTTACATATATTTCTCTGAATCAAGAGGAAACTTCTAAGGTAAATACAAAGGGTCTTAAGACATTTTTTTCCTTTATCTTTTTCCCTTCTTCTTTTGCAGGTAAATCTCCACGATGATAGGAAACTCGCACTTTCTTTCTCATCTCTTTCCCATCCTCCTGAACTACCTAAATCTAGTTTTTTCCCCAGAGATCTGCATTTTTTGAAGCATGTAGTCAACCATAGAAGAAAGATGCTTATGTTTGTAATTCTTCTTTCTTTCTTTCTAGTGTGCATGTGTTGGAGGCAGAAGGGGGAAGTTTAGTTATGCAGAATTTCAGTAAATATAAGCACCATCTTACTGGAAAATTAATCAGTGTTCCGGGGCCCCAATATTTTAAGGCGGCAAGATCATAAGCTCTGGCTGCAGCCTCCTCATCATCATATGCGCCTGCAGACAATTTTATTTGTGGAAGTCAAATTCTCCTAAGATACCAATACTTTCAATAGATGAATTAATGAAAATGCTTACCAAGGTAAACTGTATATGGGAATGATTGACCAATGAAACATCCAAGATCAGATTTCCATGCATAACACATGATAAAGCAGTGTTAGCGTTCAGGTACTTTCACACCGCGGTCAAGATATACGAAAGAAGAAAGAAATTATTATTGGTAGATTCATATAAATGACTAGACATTATTACATCCATACATATATTGTGTTAACAGGGAAGAACCTGACCTTGTTTTCCTTTCTTATTCTGATTTTGATTCCAAGTACTTTTGTCCCACAAATGAGCTTCATAGCGTCCAGTCCATCTGTGTCTGGGAGTACACAAAAAAAAAATGTACAATATTCACCAATTCAAGAAAAGAAGACTCCTAAAACAAAGTTGATTAACTATTAGGAATACCAAAAAAAAAAAAAAAAAACTGGAGAGATAGAGAGAAGAGGGGTCAAAGAAAATAGAAATTTGACCATATTTGCACCTCCAGATATTTCTGAAAACTAACTTGAAACTCCAATATTTGAATAATAGCACCAAATCTACTGAATTAAAACTTCGAACTGGTCATTTGCTTTCTTGTTAATATAATAATATCAGCATATTATGACTTAACATCCATCTGAATCGTAAAAGTGTTCAAAATCACATAGTAAAATACTCCCTAATTCCCAAATTTGATATCCATAATATTTGTCTTGGCACAAAATTTTATGAGAATATTTTATCCTCATTTTAGCACCATAAACTCCATGAATCATTATAGGAACCACATGCAAAGATTGTTTCCTATTAATTTCTTTTGTTTTTAAGTCAAATAAAAAATTGTATCAGGATATATTTATCTTGGGAAAGTGAATATTCATTTTGGGATAACTTTAAAGGGGCAATGGAACTTGGAGTGGAGGAATACATAGCAAGAGACCTTCACAGAATAATAAATCATGTAACACTTACACATTTACTCTAAACTGCGTATCTAAATGCACTGGGAAAGACGGTACAAATTTGAAAGAGAGAAAAAGAAGGGCGAAAGACAACAAAACCTCTTGGTTTCAAGGTGAGTATTAGAGTAGCCCCTTGAAACTTTAGTTACACAACTCAACCTCCATTAGTTTTGAATTAATTAAGGATTAAATTGATAAACCCCTTTAAAGTATCATCTACAGTCATGTTGCATCTATGATCTTCTAATTTCATCAAGGTTCTTTGTCATTCTCTCAATTCTCTCAATGCAATAAAATTTCATGCTTTGTCCAGGCATCTTGACGAAAATACCATTAAGATCCTTCTTCCTCCATTACAAACCCTAGTGGAATGGTGGAGTGTCCATCTCTCTCACTTTTTGCCTACTAATCCACCAAACAATACACCTAATTCAATGACCCTAACCTCTCTAGGCAAAGCCCGATGGGAAGAACTATACCAAGCCAGCAATCGTGGAGGATAAAAGCTCTGTTCTTGGCAATCACAAACAAATCTTCAAACCACTCATTCACATAATAGAACATAGTCTCACATAGTTTAGCTTAGAATCAAATCTAGTAACATGATTAACATACTAGAACAAAAACAGATCTCACACATACAGTCAAGTAAACACTAAATAGTACCAACTCCCCAACCAAACCACCATTCAAGCCTTCCGTTGCTTTTACACACTATCAATTTGTGTATCTTGCCACCAAGAAACATTTCATGTGACATTTATTCATACCAGGAAGAACTGAGTGGCATTCTTGTAGTGTTCCCACATTTTGCAAAAGAGAACTTCAGTATTACCGACTTCAACCCTAAATCCTCAATTAAAAGAATATCAACTATGAGTCAAACTTTAAACAGAAATTCTATAGACACACTAACAAAGAAATAGTATTAACATTTTCTAATTCGTATCATACCAACATAAATCTTATAACGGTTGGGAGGTGAAACCAAAAGTTGGACCGGTAACTAAAATACTCATAACTCACCTTTACACCAGATTTGGTTCTCCATAGCATGCCTAGGTTCATTTTTCAACTTGAAGTCCAGATGTAGGGCCATTTGTAAAAGAAGGGACTAAACTTCCTCTAACACCACCATATTAGCACAACCTACTCATTTAACATTCTCTTCTTCCAATATAGTGGAGCCAGAGTCCCCTAAAGCCACCATTAGGTCATAATATCAAATATCTCTGAACCCTTCTGTTTCTTCCTAAACTTGCATGTTCTCTCTGCCTGCAAATGACCTTTAATTTCTGCTTTCTTCCACTGTTGTTCCTGGCACCACAACACTCACTACTCTCTTCCTTTTTTTTTTTTTTTTTTTTGATGGAAAAAGGAAAAACACAAAAAGTTCACACCGATGTATGATACAAAGGAAAAAAAAGAGTGTCAGCTACAGAGTTGGGCACTTGCCCACAAAACAACAAAAAATAATAATAAGAATAAAATAAAAATAACAATATTATCATTGTTGCTGATGTTATTATTATTATACAAAAAATTTTAAAAGGTTAAGAATTTGTAGATATTTTTCATCAATTGATTTGATGAACCATCAATTGTGAAATGTGGCTCTAGTTTCATGCTATTCTAAAGTGGCTTCCTAGTAATGATGGCAATGGGTACTAGAGACCATTTTAATAGTCTAGGCTCCAGGAGAAATTTCAATTAGTAATCTTTGCATGTTGAAGCAGTTCTCCCCTGGAGAAAATTGGTATCTGATCTCTAAGTAGTGGAGTTAATCTCTTTAGACAAAGAGTATAATAGCAGAATGGTTAACAATGTAAACCTTTACCAATAAATGGCGGGAGAAGGGGAAGAAAAAAGGATAAAAATTGATGAATTTAGTAGAGGCTGTCAAACAATTACCTTCAAAACAGTCTACTGGTGGGGAGCTACCAGACACTTTTAATTTTTGATTCAGCTTTTTATTTGAAAACCCATATTTGCCCCTTTTATTGATGCAATAAGCAAATTGCAGAGTTCATTGCACCTCTAAAACCTCAAACACACAGAACAGCAGCCTCTTATCAGGCTTGCCAATTAATAATGGTAAAAGGAACTCTTGGCCAACCATCTTATTGATCATATACATGCCTCACTTATTTCACAAGACCACCATATCTGCCTAAGGTATGAATTTTGAATATAAGTGATGAGGATGAAAACGGCAAGTCCCTCACCAAAGGAACTTCTTGTTGAGCTCTGATCTAGAAAAGGAAAATGTATTAAAGATTTCCTAAGAATAAAATTCCCCTGGTCCTAGTCTCTGATCTATTATATGGTGAATTGCAAAAGATTTCGGTGAATAGTAACCAGAGAGGAGCATGTGATTGAAATATTGACATAATGGCCAATCCCTTGTGCAGACAAACAAAGAGATCATAATCCACCCAGATTTTTCTGTTAGAATAGAACCAAAAAGTCATTTCGAGTGCATCTCTCACTTAATCCACTTAGAAACTCTCATTGCAGCCTTTGTTCTTGCAATATTTTGAGTATATACCAAGTAACATCAATGAAAAATATTGTAACCCTTTTATTCTTCAGTAACACTAGTTAATAAAAAATTTAATGCAATTAAGAACTAGCCAAATACTGATTAGTCCTCTTCCAGAGTGACTTCAATCAGACTGTTCAAAATTATACTATAGAAAGCTTATCCCAAAAATATTCTACGGGAACTAAGCAGAATAGTAATTTACAGTTACTATTCTTAAATGGGTCAAAACTGTCTTTGAAGATTTTCATTTTGCTCAAAAAACATAGTAGCTGCAATGTTTCCTTGCAGGTTAAAAAGCAATCAAGCATAGCCAAAAACATTTTCGTACAACTGATGAGGAAAAATAGCATAAACTATACACAAAAGCCATATTATTATCAACGAGGATCAATTTAACTATCATCTCAAACAAAAGCTACAATATTATTCGATTACTTAAAAACAAGTGGAGGCCCCCCAAACAAGTATGTAGGGAGTTTGATACCTTTCAAGTGCAGAGCTAATGAGCTATTCTCCACTTTAATAGGCAATACTCTTTAGTACAGGTATTTTTGTTTCTATATACTTTCCATCAATGAAACGACTTCTCTTGTAAAACTATGTGTGTGTATATATACAAAAGGAGGAAGCTAATGACTAATGAAGCAAAGCAATAAAGCAGCTATCTTAAAATCCCAATTAATGAATTTGACTGGTTACCATCTTATCATTATCCTAAGAAATGATTGGTCATGTTTCATCCAAAAAGTATATTTATTGTTTGAATATACAAAAGGATTCCCCTAGAATTTTGAGTTAAAAATTTCTAGTGATTTTACCCAGAAATCATATTGCATTAAAAAATACATAATTTGACCCGAAAATGTCAGAAACGAAGGTTCGACTTAGAATTCTCAAAATCAATAATCTACAAGAACAATTTTTAGAAACATAGTTTCCATAAAGTACCCAATTTACAGACAGCAACATCAGAATAATAAACATAAGCTCCAAACACAAGAGGAAAAGAAACGCAGATACGAAACCTGGTGACGCCACGATAAATGGAGCTGCGCTTGCCGGCGGTGCAGGGGGCCATTTTGCTGATGCGTTCTTTAGCAGTACAACCTCGCTCTTTCTTAGCCTTTTTCAGTCCTCGGCACAGTGCAAACTCATCGTTTCCCTTTGGTATTGTTCCGACAGCCACTGCTATTTCGGAGGCTTCCCCACCTCCGCCGCCTTCAGGTTTTGCACTGGCCTGAGAGGAGGAAGAAGCCATTGTTGGATTCTACAAACCCTAATCCCCCGGAGGAAGGAGTTACTGTATTCGGAAGAGATGTACTTTTGAGTTTCTTGTTAATGGAGTATATCGGGAGAACTGCGTCTACATCAGCTACAGTTAAGGGAGGAAGAGAGCTGTTAAAACGAGGACTTGTACCACAAATCTGCTTTTACCATTTTTATAAAATTCACGTCTAACGGCTATTTGTCCATTTTGTACTTTTATCTAGAAGAATTGAATGCAAGTGTTAAACAGAAAAATGTTAAAATGTGGGGTGGTGGGGCGCTAAAAAGTGCTTTCCACCTTTAGATTTTGGGTAAACTTCATTGAACCCTGTTCTGACTTCTGCACACAGTCACTTTCCCTTCTCCATTTTTCGATTGAAATAATCGCCCCTTAATCTTATGACTTATAGTGACATTAAGTCCAATTTTTGCTAATTCAATATCAATTTGGTTGACCAAGCCATTTGATTGTCAAATCTGTGTTAGGACTCATCTACCATTATTTTATTTTGTTTATTTTGTTATAAAATAACAACTTTGCTCCAATTTTGAATTCAACTTCTCCTTCTTCTTGTAACTACCTTAGTGATATGTACTATTCATCCTTTATTTTGATTATTTATCATATCATGATAGTTTATTGATGTTTTTCAATATTTGAATGGATTAATCACTCACTTTTTTCTTCTTTATCTTGGAATGATTTCATAAAGAATTTGAAGTAAAAAGGATCAAGGAAGAATAATTCAAACAATTGGAATGAAGAACTTAGGAAAAAAATTTTTTTAAAAAAAAACTTAAAATGAAGAAAAGAGAGAAAATTCTCCCCATGCCCGAGGGCTATGTTACTGCTTAAAGAAAAGAGGTGATATTGCCTTGAAGGTTTTATCCAATGACAATGAAACATATAATGAAATAGAAGATAAAGAGATGACTCTAGTAGCTTGAAAATTTAGAAAATATTACCAAAGGAATAACAAAAACCTCAAGAAGATACTAAAAAAGAATCTTCCCCAAAAGCCTAAATCTCAACTAAAGAAAGAAAGGACAAATGTGATGTGCTATGAATGCAAGAAGCCTATACAAATCAAGTCAAACTATTCCAAGCTAAAGAAAAAGGGAAAGAAGGAGAAAAAGAAAGTTACGGTAGCTAGCACTTGGAATGACAGTGATGATTCTAACTCAAGTGAAGAAGAAAAGAAAGAAGAAAGCACTGAAAAGGCAAATCCATGTATGATGGCAAAAGAAGACGGTGAATGCAACAACAATAAGGACAAAGATGAAAATCAACTTTACATGACTAAAGAAGAACTTGAAGATGCTCACAATGAGCTTTACAAAGAATACAAAAATATCAGAAAGAAATATGTGCAACTCAAAAAAGATTTCAAGTCATTGAAATTTGAAAAAAAAAAGTCCTACAGACAAAAGGCTTTGAATCTAGCTTATCTGAAATTGCTCAAGCTAGTCCCTCTGGTTCTTCTGAAAATATTTCTAGTATGCTTCTTGGTCAAACTTGTAAAGAATTAGATGAAGCATTTTCTGAGTTGAAAAACTTGAGAAAAGAACTTGTCATTACAAATGATTTGAATACTGAAATTTTGAAAGAAATGGTATTTTGCAAAAGAAAGTTAACTCCTTGACAAAAAAATTTGACAAAGTTTACAAAAGGAAAATAAAATCTCAATTTGCTTCTTGAAAGGTAGAGGTATTCATGAGAGAAAACATGTATCTCACTTTGTAAACACAACATCGTCTAGTCACTCACACATAATTTGCTTTGCTCGTGGATAGAAAGAAACAGTATAGAGGTAAAATGATCTGGGTGCCAAAAGGTTCTCAACCTAATGCATCTGTTAACAAAAAAAAAGACCCAGTTCAGTTTCGATACCTAAAAAGAAAGTAATTTATTTTGCAAGTGTGCCTCAAGAGTAAACTAGTCAAGAATGGATGGTATATAGATAACGGATGTTCTAGGCACATGCCAATTGATCAATGGAAGTAAACCCAACTAGAACTAAAAGAAGCCGGAACTACTAGCTTTGGTGACAATAGCAATGGCAAAATCATGAAAGCAGGTAAATTTGGAATTGATTACTGTATTGAAGATGTTTCTTAGGTAAATGGCTTGAAATATAATTTGTTGAGTGTGAGCCAATTATGTGACAAGAACATGAAAGTTATCTTTGAACCCTCTTATTGTAAAGTTGTGAGAATGCATTATGATGGTGTAGTCTTTACTAGCAAAAGAATTGAGAATGTTTACATGCTTGATGCAAACTGTCTGGATAGAAGACTTCATTGATTGAACGGTGTTTGTTTAGCTTCATTGATTGATGATAATTGGTTGTGGCATAGACAACTAGGTCATACTAGTATGCATTTGATCTCAAAACTTTCAAAGAAACAACTTGTTGATGGTCTTCCTAAGTTAAAGTTTGAAAAAGATAGCTTATGTGATGCATATCAGCTTGGAAAGCAAACTAGATCATCATTTAAATCCAAAAGAACTATGTCTATCTCTAGACCATTTGAACTACTTCACTTTGATTTGTTTGGTCCTATTACTCCATCTAGCTTAGGTGGTATATCCTACATATTTGTTATTGTTGAAGATTATTCCAGATTTACTTGAACCCTCATCCTAAATCGAAAGGATGAGGCATTTAATCACTTTGTTAATCATTGTAAGAAAATTTAAAATCAGAAGGGGTATAATGTGATTGCAATCAAAAGTGATCATGTCAAAGAGTTTGATAACAAGTTATTTGAGGATTTCTACATTGAGAAGGGTATCAATCATAACTTTTTAGCTCCCAGAACTCCACAGTAAAATGGATTAGTGGAAAGGAAAAATAGGACTCTTCAAGAGGTGGCAAGGACTATAGTAAGTGACAGTAGGCTACCAAAGTACTTCTGGGCTGAAGTTGTGAACACTCAAGCTACATTCTAAATAAAGTACTGGTGATATCAACATTGAAGAAGACATATATGAGCTGTGGAAAGGGAGAAAACCCAACACTGGATACTTTAAAGCCTTCGGATGCAAGTACTTCATTTTAAATGACAAAAAAGACAACTTGGGAAAAATTGATGCAAAAGTTGATGAAGGAATCTTCCATGGATACTCAAATCAAAGTAAGGTTTATAGAGTTTTCAATTGAAGGACACTTGGTATGGAAGGAAGACTCAATCCATGTTTCATTCAGTGAAGCTAGCTTGATCACACCAAATGAGGAGGAAAATAAGCTACTTGCTGATGAAAATGGAAATGATCAAAATGACAAGAATGAAGAATGTTACCAACAACTTGGTAGATGATGAAAAATTAGCACACCTTCACCTTTTTGTCTAAAGAATCTTGAAATTCAACTTTTTAGTAGAAGAGGAAAGAGAGCTTTTTGATAAAGAATGATTGGGAAGAGTAAAGATTCTTAAATACTCAAGAACTAACCAAAAATCTGAAGAATATATATTTTTTAGGGTTTAAAAATTAGTTGCAACATTCAAATAAAAGGTAGTAATAGTAAAATTCAGCTGACTAAACATGGACTCCCGTGTCAAATTGATCGTCCGAATTTTTCTATTTCAAGACTTCTAGGATAAATTCGGTCAATTGAATTTGGACACAAGCATCCGAATGGTTGTCCAAATTTCTTTGGAAATTCAACAACCAAGGTTTTCAGTTGGGACGTCCGAATTGAAGTCTGAACTATTCAAACTTTGTCAAAATGATTAGAAATCAAACACAACAAGTTTGAAATAATTTTGGACTATAAAATAGATCTTTTTAAGAGGTTTTAGTCCAAAAACCATTGACAAGAACTTGGTAAAAAACTTGTAAGATAAATCATTTAAGATTGAAAACCAAGTTTTAAGCTCTCTTGAAAATTCTTTAGATTCCAAAGACAAAAAAGTGTAAGGTTTACAAAGATATACCTATTAAGCAATTGTAAACCTACACTAAGGTCTTCAAGACCTTCAATCCTTAGCAATGCTCTGTACACTTCAACTCTTGGAGTACATTTGAGTTGTCCTTAGCACTTTGTCTTCAAGGTAATGAGACTTCTTAGCTACCACAATCCAATAATGCTATCACACAACAACTACTCAAGTTAGCTCATATCAGTGTTTGTCATAATCAAAACTCTAAAGATTTGCACTTGGGGCTTACAGTTAATTACTCAAGGATACAACCAAGAGGAAGGTATAGATTTTGATAAAACTTTTGCTCTTGTTACTAGATTAGTATCTATTACAATGTTGTGTACATTAGAAATTTCCAAAAGTGCATTTTTAAATGGCTTCCTGAAAGAAGAAGTTTATGTTGAGCAACTATCTAGTTTTGAGAGTTTTGAAAAAACTAATAACCTTTTCAAACTAATTAAGGCTTTGTATAGTCTGAAACAAACTACTTGAGTTTGTTATTTTTTCAAGAGGAAATGCAGAAAAAACCTTATTTACAAAATGTCATTCTATAGAAATTCTCATTGTCCAAGTATATATGGATGACATAAGTTTTGGAACTACTGATTAAAACTTGTGTAACGAGTTTGATAACTTGATGCAGGGAGAATTAGAAATTAGTTTGATGGAAGAATTGAATTTCTTTCTTGGATTGCAAATAAAGTAGCACAAAGATGGGATTGCTATAAATCAAGCTAAATACACAAAGGAGCTGCTGAAGAAATTTCAAAGGGAAAATGTAAAGCCAAGTAAGACTCCCATGAGCACCACAATCAAGCTAGATAAGGATAAGAGATGTAAGAGTATGAATACCAAGCTATACAGAGGTATGATTGACTCAATACTCTATCTCACATCAAGTAGGCATGATATTCATTTCAGTGTGTGTCTCTATGCTTATGTTTAACCTAATCCTAAGGAATCTTGTGAGAATTTTGAGATATCTTGTGAGAACTCAGGAATTTAGCTTGTGGTATCCTAAAGAGACATCATTTGACTTGGTGGGGATACATTGATGCTAATTTTGCAATAAGTATAGTTGATAAGAAGAGCACCCAGGAACTTGTCAATTCCTTGTTCATGCATTAGTTTCATGGCACAGCAAGAAGCAAACTTTAGTTTAGTTGTCAACCACGAAAGCAGAATACATTTCAGCTAGGAGCTGTGTAGCTCAAATCTTGTGGAAATTATCAACTTGAGGATTTTGGTCTAAGCTACAAAAATATTTTGATTTTTTGTGACACCACGAGTGCCATTAATCTTACCAAAACCCTATTCATCATTCTAGAACTAGACACATTGAGATTAGGCATCGTTGCATTAAAGAACATGCTGAATCTAAAACTATTGAGCTAATTTTCATGGCCACTTACAAACAGCTTGCATACATTTTCACAAATCCTCTTAAAGACTTAAAAAGGGAGATGAATTAGGTCTTTGGCTAATTTTTGAAAACTTTTTCCTTTTTGCAAACTTAATTTGGAAGTGATAAGAATTCAAGTTCACAAGATGATTTTAAATCAACACAGTAAATGAACAACTAAGGGAATAAGAGCAATGAATACATAAGCTATTTATAGTGATGACCTAAAAACTGAAAGTATTCAAAAGAGAATAATCTCAGAAAAGAGAATAATCTCAGAAACTCAAACCTGGATAGTCTAAGAAGGTATGACTTGGATTAACACAATGGCCTTCTCTTGGGCACTCAACGGATCCTGTCATCTTATCTTTCAATAATCCAAGAAGGAATAAGATCAATCATTCAAGAAGGAATACTCTCAATTGCTAAGTATCACCGAACAAGGATCTAAGCTAAAGCCATATCATGAATAGAAGCAGAGAAGAAGAATAGAGAAAACTTAGAGAGACGTGTTTAAAGAAAACACAAGGGAGATGTTATTACACCCAGGAAATCTTACAAGGCTTGCTAGACTTACAACAATGGGCTCTTTATATAGAGCTCCAAGGAAGATCCTAGAAGACTCAATTATTGGAGTATGACATCATTGCTTACATCAGGGTAGCGAATGAGGTTATCGCTTACATCACACCACAACAGGTTTGGTGGTAAAAGAATCAGGTCGAGAAAGGAAATCAGCCACAACATTAGAGTTACCTTTAATATGTGTGACCTCGAATGAATACTGCGCAAACCACGTTGACCACTTGAGCAGTTGAGGATGAGGAACTTGCTTCTGCTTGAACTGCAACATTTTGGGGAATGAACTCATATTTGTTTCCACTAAAAACTTTGATCCGATGAGATAGAAACTGAACTTCTTTATCCCGTTTTTTACTGTGATGATTTCTTTGAAGGTGGAGTGGTAGTGTATTTCTGCTGGATTGAATCTTCTGCTTGCAAACCCACAGAGATGTCTGGTGCTATTAATTTCTTCGAGTAGAAGTGTACTCCAGTATTTATCACTTGCATCAGTCTGAAGTATCTTTTGACTAGTCGTTGGCAGATGCAATTTCTGTATCTTGGACATTTGTTCTTTTAGAGCAATTACAGCTTGAGTCTGTGAGGATGTCAATGGAGATGAATTCTTCTTGAGCATCTTAGTGGGAGGATGAATATGCCCAAAAGCTCTGGGGAGGAAATCCCTAACATAGTTGACTATGCCAAGGAACTGTTGGACTTGTTTTTGGGAAAGATTGGACTCGGGGAACTTCTGTAATTATTCAGAAATATGATTTGCTGGAGTGTATGTACCTGTAGTGAAATGTATTCCTAAGAAAGTAATTTCCTGTTTAGCCAAAATCATTTTTCTTTCAGAAAGCATTACGCCATAATCTTCAACAATTTGAGCAAACTAGCTTAAGAGGTTTATATGATCATCCTTTGTAGAACTGAAAAGTAGGATATCATCAATATAAACCAGTGTAATGTATAAGAGCGGTTCAAAAATCTTGACCATGGCTTTTTGAAACAAAGATGGTGAGGGCATTAATCAAAAAGGAATTATTTTCCACTGAAAATGCTGGTTAGAGATGCAAAAACCAATTTTAGGACGTTAATCATGATGAATGCCTAATTGCCAAAAACAAGATTTCAAATCAAATTTGAAAAACCATTTTGCATTGGAAAGCTGTGATAACAGTGTGTGTCTGTGTGGCAATGGAAACTTGTCATCTTGTAAAAAGTGGTTGAGAGGTTGATAATTAATTACCAGTCTCATTTTTCAGCCCGTTTATCAACATAGAATGCTTCACAAGAACTAAGCGGATCTATGGGTTCAATAAGATCAGGTTGATAATCTATGGAGAAGGTCGAGGAATTCTTTTGTGGCTAACTGAAGATCAGGATTCATGCCAGAATGACTGGATTTGGTAGGGTTGATGTCCTCATTTTTCTTGAAAGGGAGTTTGATGAAGAACTGAGGATTTTGCCTCAAGGGATGGAAACATTTAGTAAGGAATTATGTATGGGATTCAGCACAGGATTGGGAGATGAGGAGTTTCTGAATCTCAGTAACAGGATTAGGAGTGATTTGGTAAAGTCTTGAAATAGAACTATATCCTCGAAATTTATTTCCAAAATGAATACCGTTGGGAAGGATTTGAAATCAGTGAAGTTTACTGTAAATGTCAAAACCAACAAGAAGATCTTTGTCAGTTTCAGCACAACCAATGAGATGTAAACGAACTTCATATTTGGGAAAGAAGTGGATGGTAATGGGTTTTTTGGTAATCAAGAAAGTGTAAAACGTATTACCATCAGCAGTTATAAACTCCTTTTGGTGTTCTGTCCAATATTCAGGAGGTAAGATAGATGGGTTCATCATGGACATTGCACCACCTGTGTCAAAGAAGGCTATGGTAGGAATGGGTTTATCATACTTAGAAGTTCGAAGAGCATGGGCTTGAGATATATTTTACGGGTTTGGATAGTGAGGACTGGAACAACATGTTTTTCAGGAAAATTTTTTGGAAGTTTTGGATCTGGTTTTGGAGAAACTACGATATGATAAGACGATGGGATTTCGTTCTTGTTCAGAAAAGAGGGATTCAAGGCCATTGTCATCATAGATAGGGCTAACCGTTTCAATCTAAGAGATGAGGTTCTGTCGTTTCTTCTTCTGGGGACATTGCTTTGTATAATGACCTTTTCATTAATAGACATAGCAGTAGTCTGACTTACGGCTAGAAGTTCTGGAGGATTTGTGCTTCCTTCGGAAGTGTCTCCATTTTTTCTTTAAGGAGCGTCTGTCTGTTGTATGGATTCTGAAAAACTTCTTTTTTATGGAGAATTTCTTGCAAGAAGATTTATTGCAGCAAGATTTGATGATAAGATCTGATCTCTTGCATACTTGATCAATCTCCTTATCTCCTTTGAGATATTAGTTGATAACTTACCATTTGTGACAGAGGTCTTCAAGACTTTGCAAGATGGCTTGTCTGATCTGTCTTGGAATCATAGCAAGAATGGATTGGTTTTTCTGTCTGATATATATATAGGCTCCTTGGGCCAAAGCTTTGAGGAATTGAGCTGAGAAAAGCTTGCTTTAAACTTATATCTGCACCAAGAAGATAAAACAACTGAGTCATACGTTGCAAATGTTTATCTAAATCTGACCTTTGAAAAGAGTAACATTTTATTTGAAAGAATTCTTTTCTTTTTAATTCAAGATCCAAATCATATTCACAAAGAAAACAGTAATAAAGTAATGAAGTAGCTTGATCTATTGAAGAATTTAAGAATCTGAGTTCTCTCAACATAATTGAAAGAGGTGAACTAGTGCTTGAATGTGCTGGTAAATCTGGAGGTGAACTCGGTGAGGATATTCTTTGCTGTTATGCCAGATAATTCTTTAATTGTCATCCAGGCATGAAATTCTTGAAGTCTGACTGCCATTTTGTCGGAGGGATATCATCAAGCTAGAATGGGAATGTGCCTGAGATGGTTAGCTTCTTGGAAGTATGAGATGGTTCAGGCTCATCAACAATTAGAGTAGGGTCAAATGTGTCTCATGTATCCTCTTCTTCACGAGTCATGTTGATTTGTGGAATGTCTAGTTCAAGATCTTTAGAGAAATCTGAAACAGATAAGGATTCTGCTTCTAAACTAGATAATGGTTCTGACTCTGTTAGAGAAGAATACTGGGTCTCAGATGGAGTTTTGTTCCTGTACTACGGCAATTTGAGGTATGATCTAAGCTGTAGCAGCCTGAATCATGGCTTGTCTTTGAACAGTATTGAAAGTGCTTGGAGAGGGTTTGGGCATCTCATATCCCATAGTTCCAAAGGTAGAGTACTATGTTTTTTGGCGGTGGCTGGAAAGGATTTGTGAAAGGAGGGAAAAAACTGGAAGAGACTAGAGGAACCATAGTAATTGGAGGAGGAGTAGAGTAAGGAGTAGACTCAACCTATGCTTTGAGATAGGCAATATATCCTTCAAGGTCTGCTACTTATTTATGCTTCTGTCTGATGACTTCAACAAGGTTAACACCAGGCATAGGCAAATCATAAGGGATCTGCTTCAATCTTCTCTCCATATTAACGATTAGTCTTTTGGTGGCTTCTAGGTCTTGTACTTGAGAATCAAATTTAGTTTCAACAGTAACATGACGAGAATTTACCTGGGTGACTTTCTGGGCAACAACATTCTCAGATTGCTAGTTTAGGACAGTTTCAACAGGATTAGTGGGTGCGGACTGTCTACTATGAAGTCTGGTTGAGGAAGAATTTTGTAATTTGTGAGAGTGTCAAGCATTATCTTTAGTAAAAAGTGTGATATGAGGAAATACAAGGTTGAGCGGAGGGAATTCTGCTGGCTGAAACGTACAGATAGTTGGAATAGGAGTTGGTGGTATAGGAGCGTAAGACCTAAGAGGGGAGGGGGTGAATTAGGTCTTAGGCTAATTATCAAAATCTTTTTCCGTTTTGCAAATCCTTTGCTGTAATAAAAGCTCTTCTTCAAAGTCACCAACTCTAAGTTTATATGGGATTTAATGGTTGAGACAAGATGATCAAACAATACAACCACAACCAATCAATCAGCAACTAAGAACAAATAATAAGAACACAAGTATGTAAACAAGTAAAGCTATAAATAAATGAACACACAATTTATAGTGGTTCGATCTTTCCAAGATCTACATTCACTACCTTGAGTCCACACTCAAGGATTTTAACCAATTCACTAAATGTTTAAATCAAGCAATGACACAAGAGGTTCACCCTTCAATGGGTTTTACCACAATAACCCCTTTTACAATCTAATAAAAAAGGTTTACCCTTATCATAAAAAGAGTTTTTTGTCACTAGACAACCTAGACCAATCTAATCCAAGGCTCACCCTTACCAATGGGTTTTACTCAGCAACCTTGATTAATTTATCAATGGCTCACCCTCCACAAGGGTTTTAAGTCTCTTGACAACCTTGTATCAATCATAAAAATAATATAAAGATAGAGTTTGTATGTTACCAACACTTCTTTGTGGATGAATATAATAGCTAGCACCTCTTCACTTCTTGCCTTTGGAATCTTGAATTTTAACCTTTGAGCACAAGGCAATTTGAGAGTTTTTCAAATAATTTTGATGTAAAACAAGTTAGAGCTTGAGGGATTTTTGAAGTTCAAAAGTTCTACTAAAAATCTGGAGTTTATGGCTTTTATAGATTTGAAAAATTGGCTTTAACAGTCATAAAACGGCTAGTAACGATTAGTTTCTGAGAAGTTCGGACGTCCGAACTTTCTCCTATGCTTCCGAACTTTAGTTCGAACTTTACTGTGTCAAGTTGTCTAGAAAAGTTCAGACGTCTGAACTTTTCCTTATGCGTCCGACCATTCGTCCGAACTTTATCCCATGCATCTGAACTTGTGTCCATGCTATCAGAGAAAGTTTGGACATCCGAACTTTATCCCATGCATCTGAACTTGTGTCCGAATTTCTCTGGAAGCACAGTAACCATTTTCAAAGTTTGGATGTCCAAACTTGTATCCAAACTTATTAAATTTTGTCAAATCATTTAAAAATCATCCTTAATAACATTGAAAACATTTTGTATAAATAGGTAACTCATTTAAACACTTTCAAACTCAAAAACCGTTACCAAAACACTTTGATCATATAAAGTTTACTCAAGATCATTTGAGATTAAAAAGCATACTTGTTATTCAAAAGTTCATTCAAAGCCATTTAAGATTCAAAACAAGTTTTTGTTGCTCTCTTATGCATTTAATAGATTCTAATACACACAAGTGTAGGGTTTACAAAGCTTACCTATTAAGCACATGTAACCTACATTTCATGTCATCAAAGTCTTCAATCATCTTGAACAAACTCTTCAATCTTCAATCACTTTGACACATTTGAGTTGTTCTTGCATTGTGGCTCCAAGGAAATAAGACTTCATGCTTCTCAATCCATCAATCCTATCACTCAACATACAAGCACATTAGTCCTCATCAATGTTTGCCATTATTCAAAACTAATCATAACTACATGATTTGCCCTTAGGGCTAACAATCTCTCCCTTTTTGATGATGACAAACTTTGATGCAAAATGTGATGGATTTAAATAATGTTGTACAAAGAAGCATTGATGTCAATGATGGATAATAACCAATTTAGCACATTGACATATAAAAGGCTCAATATGAGCCTATGACCCAACCAACCTCTATTTACCTCATTCCTTCCTACAAAGATAGAAGATATAGCATTTAAGCATTTAGAAAGCTTCTACGAAAGGTTTTAAAGGTCAGAAAAGATTAACAATGCTCCTCCTTAGATTGTGCTCATTTTAACAAATTTGGACTTGAGATTCTAAGCATCCGAATTTTGACATATCAAGTCCAAACAATAAAAAAAATGAAATGGAAGTTGCAAATTTTGTAAATAAGCTTTCCTAAGGTTCTTCAAACATATTAGAAGAGATAAAAACATATTTGAATAAATTTGAACAACAAAAGAACACTTTTTGGCAACAAAATATGAATGCATTCAAATTTCAGAACATGCATCCGAACTTTGAAATTTCAAGTCCAAACTTTAAAATATGTGAGATGAAGGCTGTAATATTTGAAAATAAGCCTATCTAAGATTGTTCAAATATGATAGGAAGGATTAAGAAAGTTTTCAAACAATTTGAACAACATAAAAATCAGTTTTGGCAAGACAGTTTGGATACGTCCGAACTTTTGGGTTTGTATCCGAATTTCAAGTCCAAACTTATGAACTCTTATCCTCACATATTATGACTCTTTCAGATTAAATTTCAAATGCAGAAATACAGCCGAATATGCCACAATATGCCAAATTTTCACATATTCTTACAAACATCAATGCCACACACATTTTTGCTTGCACACATCAATGCCACACACATTTTTGCACACATCTTTCTCCCCCTTTTGTCATCACTCAAAGATAGGAACTTGAAAATGAGAATGATTACTTTTTCTCCCCTTTTTATGATAGCAATTAAGCTTGTGGGGGAAAAATATCATAATAAGAAGCTCTCAACACTGAGGTTTCATCATTGAGCTTCATGAAAAGCTATTACATAAGCCACATGAAAATAGTAATAGAATATAGAAATTTAAAGAACATACACAGAGAAATTGCATAAACCAAACTAATAAATGTTCATAGATCATACTAAGAAAAATAAAAGCAGTAAATATAGTTGAGAGTGAAGATATGCTCATTCTTTTGGAAAGTCCTTTCTAGGTTTCTTCTTGACTGCAACATGCTTGACTCTTCCTTGGCCAAATGTTGGATTAGATGGAGTTGTTATTTCAGCTCTTGCAATTTGATCTCCTTCTTGACTCATTCCAGCTTGCTGCATTCCTTGATTTCCTCTTTGTGACTCCATGACCTGCTCATTGTCATCCCCTTGGTCACTGTCATTATCATCATCTTCATCATTACTGTTTTCTTCAGTTTTCTTGTCATCTTCATCATTCTCATCATCCTTTTCCTCTTGAGTTCTAGAAGGCCCTTCACCACTTTGAGAATTTCTTATCAATATTTCATCAATGTTCTTGACTCTATTCTCTAAACTGTCCAGTTTTCCAAGAACATAGGAGCAAACGTTTCAAAACATTTATACATTTTCTCCATCTCTTTCATGTGGTTGTTTAGTGCTTCTTGGATTTTATCTCCTCTTGAATTCTCTTCAGCAGTAGGTCCTTCTCCAACATTAGGATGTGATTGAGAAGTTGGCTCTTCTTCAAAAAGTCTTCTTTTGGAGGGAGATTGCTTCCCCTCAGTTGTTGAATCATGCCTTCTCTTAGTTTTCATTTCTATTGCCCATGCTTCTGCCTCTTCTTCTTTTTCTTCAGTTTCCTTAGTTTCCTCAGTTTCAATTCTTCTTAGAGGGGTTTCTCTTCTAGTTCTCCACACTCCCTCATCATCAAGAGTCAATTGCATTCTTTCGAGAGAGTCATTTGTATAAATTTGTCCTCTTTTAAAAGTTTGTCCTCTAACAGAAAGTTTGACTCGAAAATGTTTGAAAAATCTTGTCAAAAATCTTCCATATGGTAAAGCCTTGTTATCAGTCTTTCTAGCCCCAAACATATGCTTCAATGCCATGTATCAAAATTTCAATCTCCTATGCTCATGCAAAGCAAGCATAATCACCATATGAATGTTCCCCACAAATGTTTTGTGACCAAAGTTAGGAATAATCATGGTTGTTATCATATGATGCATAACTCTTCCCCTTGCATCTAAAACCTTGATCTCCCTTTCCTTAATGGTCCTAAACTCTCTACCACTGGTGAAGGCCTCTTCAAATCTTACATTTGTGAATAACTCTCTAATGTAGCAATGTTTCCCCATAGAATAATACTTTGCTCCACTATCACTTACTTCACAGATTCTATTCACTAATGCATCATTGAATTCAAAATCTATTTGAGATACTGTAGAGGAATACCATTGATTAACATTTTCTCCCTCATATTCTATTCTTTCTTCTTTTAGATTGGCGTAGAATTCATATACAAGAGAGGGATAGTATTCTTCATCAATAGTCAATAAGTTACTCCGGCCAATATCACCAAAAAGAGATAGGACATTACCCATATTTGTGAGTTTGTTGAAATCTACTCTGTTTCCAAGGATGATATTCCTTGATTTCTTGTTCCAATCTTCAAACTCTGATGCAACCTTGACAGAGACAAATTTATCTGCTCCAGATGATGATTGTGAAACCCTAATCCGCCTTGGTTAATTGAGAATTCGTCCTCCTTCACTGTCCTTTGGTTTCCCCTTTCCTTTCTCAATGTTTGCTCCCTTTGTTCTCACCATGATGATTTTCTAATGAAAAGCAGTGAAATTTGAGAAGTATTTAGGGTTTGGATTTAAAAAATCCAAGTGCTTTGATGTGAAAATGGTGAAATTTTAGAATGATTTTGGTTTGGATGCGAATCGGTAGAGAGGGGTTTGAAATGAGAGAGAATTCGGATGAATAAAATGTGAGTAACAAGTATTTTGGTTTCTTAAAAACCGCTGTAACGGCAAAGTTCATACGACCAAACTTTTTGGTCTGGGTCCGAACATGCGTCCAAACTTCTCTGTTTCTCCAATTTCAGAAAGTTCAGATGTCCAAACTTTCTGTCATGCGTCCGAACATGTGTCTGAACTTTTCTGTCCAGAATTTTTTGACAAAGTTTGGACGATCCATTTCACTCAATGCATCCAATTTTTTTTGCTTTTTCCACACTTAAACAAACACATTAGTAATTGAATTTTGATATTTCTAAAAGCCTTCTTAGATAGTTGAACCTTTCCTCAGCCAAAGGCTTGGTATATATATCAGTTATTAGATCATTTGTGTTCACGTATTCCAAGTATATATCCTTTTTAGCAGCATGATCACGACTAAAATGATGTTTAATCTCTATATGTTTTGTTCTAGAATGTTGAATGGGATTTATGCTCTAATTGATGGCACTAGTATTATCACACATAATAAGTATACAATTAAATTTAAGACCATAATCAAATAGAGTATGTTGCATCCATAATATTTGAGCACAATAACTACCAGCTGCAATATATTCAGCTTTAGCAATAGATAGAGACACACATGCCTGTTTTTTACTATACCATGACACGAGACAACTACCAAGAAATTGACAATGACCACTTGTACTTTTTCGTTCAACTTTGCATCCAGCATAATCAGCATCTGAATATCCAATAAGTTCAAAAGATGACTATTTTGAAAACCAAAGACCGTAGTCATGTGTATCAATCAAATAACGAAAAATACGTTTGACAGAGACTAGATGAGATTCTTTAGGACAGGATTGAAATCTAGCACATAAGCACACAACAAACATAATATCAGGTCTACTTGCTGTGAGATAGAGTAAACTTCCAATCATACCTCTATATGACTTTTCATCAACATTTTTACCTTTTTCATCTTTGTCAAGTTTAGTTGATGTGCTCATTGGAGTACCTATCCCTTTTGTTTGATCCATTCCAAATCTTTTCAAAAGCTCCTTGGTATATTTTGCTTCATTTATGAAGACTCCATCCTTAGTTTGCTTAATTTGCAGCCCAAGAAAGAAATTTAGTTCTCCCGTCATACTCATTTCAAATTCATTTTACATAGATTTGGCAAATTCATCACAAAGAAATGTGTTAGTGGCACTAAAAATAATATCATCAACATAAATTTGCACAAGTAAAATATCATTACTACTAGATGTTTTTATAAAAAGAGTTGTGTCCACCTTTCCTTTTGCAAATCCTTTTGAAAGAAGAAATCCACTCAAGCTTTCATACCAAGCTCTTGGGGCTTGTTTCAATCCATATAGAGCTTTGGTTAACTTAAAAACATGATTAGTAAACATTTCATGAAAAAAACTGGGAGGTTGTTCTACATAAACTTCTTCTTCAATAAAACCATTTAGAAAAGCACTTTTGACATCCATTTGAAACAGCTTAATTCCTTTAAAACAAGCAAAAGCCAAATGTATTCTTATGGATTCCAATTTGGCTACTGTAGCAAAAGTCTCATCATAATCAATGCCTTCTTCTTGGTTGAAGCCTTGAGCAACAAGCCTAGCCTTATTTCTAACAACTTCTCCTAGATCATTTAATTTGTTTCTAAAAACCCATTTTGCACCAATAATGGAATGATCATGAGGTCTTGGAACAAGAGTCCAAACCTTGTTTCTTTCAAGCTGATTTAACTCCTCTTCCATAGCAATAATCCAGAAATTATCACACAATGCATCATCAATATTTTTAGGTTCAATGTGAGATAAAAGAGCAAAATTATCAATAATGTACCACATTGTTTTAACTCCTTAGACCACCAACTTAGGATGGCCTCTTGCATATGTTAGATCATTTGAAAACTCTTGATCATTGTTTGGTTGACCATCTTGTTCTTGCTCCATTATTTCTTCTTCTTTGGCATGTTCTTCCAGTGTGGGTACTTGATGATGAGTTTGATTTTCAATCATTGAGGAACCTGTATTATCTTCATTTCTTCTTTCAAGGTAAATGTTAGATTCATCAAAGATTACATGTATGGTTTCTTCAACACATAATGTTCTTTTGTTATAAACTCTATATGCCTTTTTATTTGAAGAATAACTAAGAAATACACCTTCATCTGATTTTCTACCAAACTTACCAAGATTATCACTAGTGCTTAAGATAAAACACGTACAACCAAAAACTTTAAAATAGACAATTGAAGGAGTTTTATCAAATAAAAGTTCAAAAGGTGTTTTTCGAATGAAAGGTCTTAATAAAACTCCATTCATTACATAGTAGGCAGTATTTATAGTTTTAGCCCAAAAGTATTTTGGCAAATAATTTTCACACAACATTGATCTAGCCATCTCTTGTAAAGTTTTGTTTTTCCTCTCAACAACATCATTTTGTTGAGGTGTTTTGGCATCAGAAAAATTATGAGTTATACCATACTCATCACAAAATTTTGTAAAATCTTGGTTACATAACTCCTTTCCATTGTCACTTCTAGTAGAAATAAGTTTATATTCAAGAGATGTTTGAACCTTGTTGAAAATATTTGGAAATTCATGAAATGTTTCATCCTTTTGGGCTAGAAAATGCACACAAGTAAATCTTGAAAAATCATCTACAATTACATAAGCATATCTTTTACCCCCAAGACTAGTGGTTCTCCTTGGTCCAAATAAGTTCATATGAACAAGTTCAAGAGGTTTTGAAGTAGAAACCATTTTCTTTGGTTTAAAAGATGTTTTTGATTGTTTTCCATATTGACAAGCATTACAAAGACGTGTTTTATCAAAATGCATTTTAGGTAATCCTCTAACTAGCTCTTGTGTAGAAAGTTTGTTCAATAAATCCATGCTCACATGTCCTAATCTTCTATGCCAAAAAAATCCATCATTATCATGAATGGCAAGACATTTTATATCATTAGTAATAAGTTCATCAAGATATAAAACATATACATTACCAACTCTTTTAGCAACAAAAATGGTTTTGCTACTTTCACTATCAAGAATAGTACAAGTATCACATTTAAATTCTACTTTACATCCATTGTCACATAATTGACTAATGCTAAGTGTATTATACTTCAATCCATCAATAAGTAATACTTGCTTAATAAGAGGAAAGGAGCCTTTACCAATGTTACCTATGCCAAGGATTTTTCCTTTCTTCTTATCACCAAATGTGACAAAGCCTTCACTTGTTGCTTGAAGCTCACTAACAAGTGAGTGTTAAGTTGTGGAGCCTGATTAATATTTAATTAGTTTTTTAGGTTGTACCTTTTATTCTCCGAATAGCTATTTTTATAGCCTGTATTCTTGGTAACTGAATATACTCAAAATCATCAATATAAAACCTTACCGCCGTGGAGTTTACCTATGGGCGTTACCACGTATTTTATTTCTCCTCAATTTTTCCTCTCTCTTCTTTTTCGTTTATTATTTTCTTCATTAGAGATTGTATGGTGTGTTCTTGATCCTAACAACTGGTATCAGAGCAAGGAGAAATTCATCACGATCTGTGCAGATGGAGAGTATGAAGATTGGAATCGAGAAGTTTGATGGATCCGATTTCGGTTTCTGAAATATGCAGATTGAAGATTATCTGTACCAGAAAGATCTTCATGAACCCTTATCCGGGGTGAAGCCGGATTCCATGACCGAGGAGCAGTGGAAACTCAAAGATCGGCAAGCTCTAGGGTTGATCCGATTGACGCTGTCTAGAAACGTGGCGTTCAACATCGTCAAGGAGAAGTCAACGGCAGATCTGTTGAAAGCGCTCGCGAATATGTACGAAAAAACGTCGGCTATGAACAAGGTATATTTGATGCGTAAATTGTTCAATTTACAGATGTCTGAAAGTGGATCTGTTGCGAATCATATAAACGAATTCAATATGATCGTGAGTCAACTGAGTTCTGTGGATATTAATTTCGAAGATGAAATTAAAGCAATTATTTTGATGTCTTCTTTACCCGAGTCTTGGGATACTGTTGTTGCTGCGATTAGCAGTTCTCGAGGGTTTGAGAAACTGAAGTTTGATGAAATTCGAGATGTTGTTCTCAGTGAAAGTATTCGTAAACGAGAAATTGGGGATTCATCGGGTAGTGCTCTTAGCGTTGACCGAAGGGGGAGAAGCAGATCAAAGGGCCAAATCAAACATGGCCGATCAAAATCACGGAACAGAGGAAAATCTCCAAACAAACCAAATGTAACGTGTTGGAATTGTGGAGAAAAAGGGCACTTTCGGACTGACTGTACAAAACCAAAGAAGAAGTAGAATTACAAATCTGGAGATGATAATGATTTTGTAAATTCAGCAGAAGATATTGGAGATGCTCTAATCCTTAGTGTGGACAGCCCTGTTGAATCCTGGATTTTGGATTCAGGTGCATCTTTTCATTCGTCTCCGAGCAAGGAATTGTTCCGAAATTTCAAGTTTGGAAATTTTGGAAAGGTGTATCTTGTTGATAATAAGAGTTTGGACATTGAAGGAAAAGGAGACGTCTGCATACAAACTCCAGCAAGAAATCAGTGGACATTGGAGGATGTCAGATATATTCCTGACCTCAAGAAAAATCTGATCTCTATTGGTCAGTTGGACAGCACAGGCTATGTAGCAGAGTTTGGGAAGAGTTCGTGGAAGATTGTGAAAGGTGCTATGGTAGTAGCGCGGGGCACAAAATCTGAAACCTTATACACCACTGCAAGGTGTATAAATATAGTTACTGTTGCTGAATGTGCTTCCAGTTCAAGTCTGTGGCATAACAGACTTGGACATGAGTGCTAAAGGGATGAAGATGCTGGTTGCAATGGGAGCTTTAGAGGGTCTGAAATCTGTTGATATGAGTTTCTGTGAGGGTTGTGTTATGGGCAAACAGAAAAGAGTTAGTTTCACGAAGGTCCCCAGAGAACCAAAGAAAGTACGGTTGAAAATGGTCCACACTGATGTTTGGGGACCATCTCCAGTTTCATCACTTGGTGGATCCAAGTTCTATGTCACCTTCATTGATGATTTCAGCAGGAAGGTATGGGTTTACTTCTTGAAACACAAGTCAGATGTGTTTGACACATTCAAGAGGTGGAAAGCTGAAGTTGAGAATCAGACCGGTTTGAAGATCAAATGCCTAAAGTCTGACAATGGAGGGGAGTACGACAAGTCAGAATTCAAAGCATTCTGTTTAGCTGAGGGAATCAGATTAATGAGGGCAGTTCTTGGTAAGGCAAGACAGAATGGAATTGCTGAGAGGATGAACAGAACATTGAATGAGCGTGCAAGGAGTATGAGAATACATTCTGGATTGCCAAAGACATTTTGGGCAGATGTTGTGAGCACGACTGCATACTTGATTAATAGAGGACCATCAGTTCCTCTAGGATTCTAGATTCCAGAAGAGGTATGGACAGGAAAAGAACTCAAGTACTCTCATTTGAGAACTTTTGGTTGCACTGCTTATGTTCATGTTGATCCGGAGAAAAGAGACAAGCTTGATGCAAAGGCTGTGAAGTGCTACTTCATAGGCTATGGTTCTGACATGTTTGGCTACTGGTTTTGGGATGACAAAAATAGAAAAATCTTGAGACACTGTGACGTGACCTTTGATGAAAATGTGTTGTACAAGGACAAAGAGAAAAATGATTCAGAGACTACAAAGCAAGTGGGAGTTGAGATTGAGTTACAAAAGAGTTTGTCCAGTGATACTGCAACAGAATCTCAAGAAACTCCGGAGATTGTTGCTGAACAACTTGAGGCGGAGCAAGTGACACCTGAGCTGGTGCTAAGGAGATCATAGAGGATCGTCAGACCACCAGATAGGTATTCACCTTCATTACATTATTTGTTACTAACTGAAGAAGGAGAACCAGAATCCTTTGATGAGGCCCTACAGGTGGAGGATTCAATCAAGTGGGAGCAAGCCATGGATGATGAGATGTACTCACTTGAAAAGAATAATACGTGGGTGTTGACTGAGTTACCTGCAGGGAAGAGAGCTTTGCTGAACAAGTGGGTGTTCAGAATCAAGGCTAAACCAGATGGCAAAAGGAGGTTCAAGGCTCGGTTAGTGGTTAAAGGATATTCACAAAGGAAAGGTATTGATTATGCTGAAATATTTGCTCCTGTTGTGAAATTAACTACTATTCGAATTCTGTTGAGTATTGTTGCATCAGAAAATTTGCACCTTGAGCAAATGGATGTAAAAACTGCATTTTTACATGGAGATTTAGATAAGGAGATATATATGCAGCAACCAGAAGAATTCGTTGTTCCATGAAAGGAACATATGGTATGCAAGCTCAACAGGAGCTTGTATGGACTAAAGCAAGCACCTAGACAGTGGTACAAGAAGTTTGACTCCTTCATGATGAAGAATGGTTTTCACAGGAGTGAAAAGGATCAGTGTTGTTACTTCAAGAAATACAGTGATTCTTATGTATTTTTACTCTTGTATGTGGATGACATGTTGATTGCAGGTTCTAGTATGAAGGAGATAAACAATCTGAAGGCAAGCTTGTCTTCTGTGTTTGAGATGAAGGATTTGGGTGCAGCGAAGCAGATTCTTGGGATGAGAATTTCTTGGAATAGATCTGTCGGTATATTAAATCTATCTCAGGAGCAGTACATTGAGAAGGTGTTGTCTAGATTCAAGATGAGTGATGCTAAACCAAGGACTACTCCATTGCCAACTCATCTCAAATTGTCAAAGAAGCAGTCGCCCAAGACAGTTGAGGAACGTAAGCACATGGCACTTGTTCCATATGCTTCTGCACTAGACCAGATATAGCACATGCAGTTGGAGTTGTTAGCAGGTACATGTCAAACCCAGGAAAAGAACATTGGGAAGCTGTGATGTGGCTTTTGAGATATCTGAGAGGTACATCTAATACTTCACTCTGTTATGGAAATGACAAAGTGATTCTACAGGGTTTCATGGATGCTGATCTTAGTGGGGATGTGGACTCGAGCAAGAGCACATCCGGGTATATTTATACTATAGATGGAACAGTAGTGAGTTGGATGTCTAGGCTTCAGAAGTGTGTTGCCCTTTCATCTACTGAGGCTGAGTATGTGGCAATAGCTGAAGCTGGAAAGGAGATGATATGGCTGGCAGATTATCTGGAAGAGTTGGGCAAAAAGCAGCGCTAGAAGATTCTTTACACAAATAGTTAGAGCGCCATACAGTTGGTAAAGAACCTAGACTATCATTCGAAAACAAAACACATAAGAAGACGGTATCATTTCACTCGTAGGATAGTGGAAGATGGTGATATGTGTTTGGAGAAGATAGAGGGTGCAAATAATCCAGCAGACATGTTGACAAAATGTGTTGATGTTGGAAAACTGAGGTTATGCAAAATCTTGGTTGGTCTTCTGTAGCTTCTACAGATGTTGCGGTGCGGAGAAGATATTGATGATGTAGAGAAATGTTTTTTTGAGAATGCATTTTCTTGGTAACTGGATCAGTCTCCAAGTGGGAGAATTGTTAAGTTGTGGAGCTTGATTAATATTTAATTAGTTTTTTAGGTTGTACCTTTTATTCTCCGAATAGCTATTTTTATATCCTGTATTCTTGGTAACTGAATATACTCAAAATCATCAATATAAAACCTTACCGTCGTGGAGTTTACCTATGGGCGTTACCACGTATTTTATTTCTCCTCAATTTTTCCTCTCTCTTCTTCTTCGTTTATTATTTTCTTCATTAGAGATTGTATGGTGTGTTCTTGATCCTAAAAGTGAGGCATTTCCTGTCATATGTCTTGAGCACCTACTGTCAAGAAACCATTTTGTGGCACTTGATCTTGAAGCAAAGCGAACCTACACCAAATTAGAAAGAGTGATTTTTGGTACCCATATTTTCTTGGGTCCAAGGGGTTTAGTGAAAGTTCCTTTAACTTTCCAAAAAGTCTTGACACCATTTTCTATTTTTCTTTTTACAAAACATTTTGACACTTTGTGTCCATGCTTGCCACAATATGTACAACAAATATGAGGCCTAGAATTAAAAGTTTCTTTAGCTAAAGAGTTTTTATATTTTGGAACATTGTTATCATAAGTGAAACCAAGACAATGCTTTATATATGAAGATCTTTGATAACCGAGTAATCTATTTAAATTTTCTCTTCCATTTGTAAATTTTTCAATACATAATGTAAGATCATTAACTTTCTTTTACAAAATCTCGTGATCATTAAGCATTGTTTCAAGGGAAATAACGTTTGTGCAATGCTCTTTATTTTCAAAAGATGTGTTTTGTATGGTTGCATTTAAAACTTCTTTTTCAATATTAAGACAATTAATGGTCTCAAGAAGTTTACCATTTTCAGCACATAATTTCGAATTCTCATTTGACAAATCATTTATTTTTTATTTCATATCTTTATTTCTTTTTGTAGCCTTTTTCAACTCTTCATATATTTCTATAAGAAATTCACTAGGATCAAAATCATCATCATAAAGATTAGAAATAGAAGGAGAAGAATGTACCTCATCATCAATAGCCATAAAACATATGTTGGCCTTTCCGTCATTTTCATCTGCGCTTTCTTGTTGATCCCACGTTCCAGCCAGTCCTTTTCCTTTCTTGGCAGATTTCTTTTTGTTCTTGCTGTCTCTTTCCCTTTCCCAAACTTTGGGACAATCAGTAACAAGATGCTCTGTACTCTTGCATTCAAAACATTGAGGTTTGAATGAGGAAGACTATCCACTCTTTTTGGCTGGCTTTCTTCCCTTTTTGAGAAACTCCTTTTTGTAGAATCTCTTGAACTTCCTAACTGCCATAGCAATTTCCTCTTCACCACTGTTACATTCTTCTTCTTCACTTGAAGATTTTTCTTGTTCACTCAAATGATTAGAAGCTTTGAGTACAACTCCTTTTCTACCCTTTTCTTCACCTTCTTTGTCATTTAATCTCTTCATCTTCATTTCATGCGTGAGCAGAGATCCAATGAGCTCTTCAAGTGGAAGACTTTTTAAATCCTTGGACTCCTCAATAGCAAGTGTCTTTGGCTGCCAAGATTTTGGTAGAGCATCCAAAATCTTCCTATTTTGCTCTCCCATCTCAATAGCAAGTGTCTTTGGCTGCCAAGATTTTGGTAGAGCATCCAAAATCTTCATATTTTGCTCTCCCATAGTATAAATTTTACCATAAGCTTTTAAGCCATTAAAAATGTTAGTAAACCGTGTAAACATATTACTAATATTTTCACTTTGTTTCATGGTAAACAGCTCATAATCTCTAACAAGTATAGCAAATTTAGATTCTTTAACTTGATTTGTTCCTTCATGAGTTATTTTGAGTAATCTCCACATATCATGAGCAGAGTCACAACCACTAACTCTATTACATTCAGTAATATCTAAAGCACAACTCAAGATGTTCATAGCTTGATAATTTAAAGTCATTTTCTTTGAATCATGCTCATCAAATTCGTCAGTAGATTTTGGTTCTAAGGTCACACCATTTGCTTTCATTTTCATAGGAACATAGGGACCTTTTTCAATAATATTCCACAAATCAAAATTGATAGAACAAATGTATATATTAACTCTAGATTTCCAAAAAAAGTGTAATTTGTTCCATCAAACAAAGGTGGTCTATTTGTGAAAGATCCTTCTTGATAAGGTAAGTTTGAGATATTAGCCATAAGATCTTTAAATTCTAGGCTGTAAAACAACACAAGAAGTTCCTGCTCTAATACCAATTGAAATACCTAAGAGGGGGGTGTGCTGAATTAGGTATTTAGCTAATTTCTGCAAACAAAAACCTTTTATTAATCTAAGCAAAGAGCAAATTCTATATACTAGGTTAAATACAGTTGATAGCAAAGCAATAAGGAATGTAAAAGTAAAGAACTCAAGCAATTTATAGTGGTTCGATTGTCAAGATCTACGTCCACTACCTTAAGCGTATGCTTAAGGATTTTAACCAATCTACTATATGCTCAAGGTCACAAATTACATGAGAGGCTCACCACACTATGGTTTTACACTCACAACCTCTTCTAGTAACTTTTACAAACAAGGCTCACCACACAATAGTTTTATATCTACAAACAACCTTGAATCACAACTTCAAGGATCACCATTGACTAAAGGATTTTATGTTATTAAGATAACCTTGCAAGAGCTAGTAAAAAAACACAATTTGATAAGAAGAAAAGAGTGTGTAGATGTTACCACTTGTTGGTAGATGTTTTACACAAAATTACACCTTCATACTTTGATGTCTTTGGATTGATCAATTGAATGCACAAGACACAAGAGAGCTCAAGAAATGTTTTCTAAAGAGTTTTGGAATGCTTAGAGTTCACTTAGATTCGAAACTTACAAAAGATTTCAAATTTCTAGCTTTTATAGAATTTGAAAATCAGTTTTAACAGCCATAAAACGGCTAGTAACGGCTAGTTTCAGAAAATTCGAATGACAGAATTTTGCATCCGAATTTTTCAGACGTTGTTGTTACTCATTCTGGAAAAATTCAGACGACCAAATTTTTTCACTTCGTCCAAATCTTCATCCGAATTTCTCTGAAAAAATGGTAACTATGCTGAAGACAGAAAATTCGGAAGACTGAATTTTTCTTCATGCGTCCGAATTTTCGTCCGAATTTCTCTGGAAAAACAGTAATGATTTTTGCTACAAAAATCGGACAACCGAATTTTTTAGAAGTATTTTCAAACTTTGTAAATCATTTGAGACTTAACTTCAATAAGTTTGAAAATGTCTTATATGTCTAGATAACTTATTTTGACATATATAAGCTTGAAAACCATAATAAAATTTCTTTGATCATGCAAAGTTTATTCAAAATCTTTTAAGATACAAAACCACATTCATCAAAAAGTTCATTCCAGGTCATTTAAAATTAAGAAACTTTTTTTATGCTCTCTTATGCATTCAATAGACTACGAGACATGCAAGTGTAGAGTTTACATAGAGATTTACCTATTAGCATATCTACTTTACACTTCAAGTCTTCAATGCCTTGAGTTTATCTTTGAATAACCTTCATAAGACTTCATGGTTTATTGAGGTTGTTCTTGCACTTTGGCTTGAAGGCAATGAGACTCCATACTTCTTTGTTCACAAATCCTATCACACAATATATAAACATATTAGTCCTTATCAATATTTGTCATTAATCAAAACTACATGATTTGCCCTTAGGGCTGACAGTGTGCATTGACATATGTGCATATTATAAACACAAAATTTTCTTTTGACATCACTACATTTTGATTTGAAAAAGGACTACCGAAAATTTTCTTAGAATTTTTACGTACTCATGAGACTCGTGAATAGCTATAAACCTCAAGGCATGCTCAAAGGAATGTACTTGAGTCATCATAGAAAGTCTATAAAGTTGATAAGCTCAAACACCTTTTTGTTTGATGTGACAAGTCACAACAATCCCTTTTGCCTCGAGAGAACTTACTTTGTCTTATGTCAGAAAAAGAACACTTTCCATTTTTGTGTAAGAAGATTTGGGGTATATCGAAAGCTCAGAAAACCCATTATAACAGATTAAATTATAGCTAGCATCATTGATTGATTAATTTAACCTCTCAAAAAGTAACCGTTGCTCACTCTCTCTCATTTTTTTAACACATTCTCCATTCACTCAGTCCACTTTCCGATGACTTGATTGCGTTACCGGCTACTTTATCAATTTCACTTAAACTGCTGAAAGCTTTAACCTTTCAATTTCTTTATCTAAAATTTTTAAATAGATATTCAATCTCTCTAAGAGCATCGCTTCTTTTCCCTATAGTTCTAATTCATTGAAATAGAACGCAAAAGAAAAGAAATCAAACCTTTTTCAAGTAGGAATCTTCTGGGTCAGACACCACAAAATGAAGGAAGGTTGAGAAAGGGAAAGAAGCAGCCTCGAAGAAAACTTATAAAAGCTCAAAGAAAAAAGGGTTTACCTTGATTTCTCTCTAAGAGCATCGCTTCTTTTCCCTATAGTTCTAATTCATTGAAATAGAATGCAAAAGAAAAGAAATCAACCTTCTTCAAGCAGGAAATCTTCTGGGTCAGACACCACAAAATGAAGGAAGGTTGAGAAAGGGAAAGAAGCAGCCTCGAAGAAAACTTATAAAAGCTCAAAGAAAAAAGGGTTTACCTTGATTTCAAACCCCATCACACTATACAAAACCATTGACTGGGATAATTTTGGTGGGCCAAGATTCCTGTACAAGATGGTTTGAAGCTTAGGGACTGATGGGATTCATAAAGATCCATAATGTAGAGTATCCTAGATTGGTGAAACAGTTTGACAATACCATCAAGGAGGCTAGAGCTGAGGTCATTGAGGTCATCATGCTAAAGAAGAAGAAGCATAGAGTGACTTTGGAAACTCTCTCAAAAGCCTATGGAATTCCTAACACTAGAGCCAGAGTATTCTAGAAAAGAGATATAAAGAAAGAAAATTTCTACTACAAATTTGACTTCAAAAAGGAGGTAACAGGAAATTTTGAACTCTCTAAAAAAGGAAATATTAGATCGGTTGAACTACACAATCACAGTAGGGTGATACACCAATTCATCACAAATTTCATTTCCCCTAAAGCTGGTAGTTTTGATTATGTCGCTGCAAATGAGTTGTACTCGACGTAGCATATTCATAAAAGGCATGAATTTAATCTGTGCTATTTGATGATTACCATTATGGTATGATTTTGTCTATTTTTGAATATTTGAATGTGGATTTGGAAACCAAGGGTTGTATTGTGTTAAATGAGAAAAGAAAAATTTATAAAAAGTTTGTGAGTAAAACAAAAATTCAAAAAGAATTTGAGAGAGGTGTGAAGGAGAAAGGAAAACGCAAAGAGAAAGAGATTGGGAAAGAGGAAAGCTCTGAAGAGTCAAAGATGTAGGAACTAGAAGAGAGTAGTAACGAGTCTAGTGAGAAAAATGAGGAAGAAAGTGAAAATCTTCAGAAAGAAGACGAAGGAACTGGAAAGGAGAAAGCAATAAGGCTAAAGAAAATAATGAGGAGGTACAAGAGGAAGTAGAGAAAGAAAAAAGGTATGAAATCAGAAGAAGAGGGAGACTGTAGTGATAGTGATGATGATGAAGGAAGAGATGATGAGCCTGCTAGTCAAGTAGAAGTTACGTCAGAGAGCCAAGCTACTGGAGGAGTGGCTCAACAACAAACTAGACTAGAGAGTTGCTCTAAAAATATCATGATTTGGACTAGAGAGGTTGGAAGAACTAGATAGACAAGAGGCTAAAAAAGTTCAGAAAGCTAAAGAAGCTGAGCAAGCTAGAGCGGAAGTAAAATTTGGAAAGAAGCCTGCTATAGATGTTGATGAAATGGAGAGTGAAAAAGGAGATGAAGTTAAGATAGACATAAAGGAGTTGAGAAAGATTGTTGATGACATGAGCAAGACAACTCTATCACTTGCAAGCTCCATTCATCAAATTGTTAGGGTGAAAACTAAAGACTCAAGAGTTGGTGAAACATTCAGAGGTGACCTTGGAGACTGAAAAATATTGGAAAAGATTTGTAACTACCTCTGAGTATGGCCTGAAAATGATACTAACTGAATATGAGGAAACCTTCAAGCTAGTTTTGAGAGAAGTGAGAAATCAAGCTAGAATTGAATGGCCAATGCCAGGTCAAGAGAAACCAGAGTTAGGGAAACAAACTGATGCTCCAAGAGACAGAGAATAAGCTTAACAGGTTGTACCAGAGAATCCTCTAATAGAGGCCTCTCCGGCTGAGCTAGAGCATCCTATCCCTTAGGCTACTCTAGTACACATTAGCAGATATGTCCCCAAACCTCTTAATATCAATCTAACCCCTGCCATTCCTAACACAAATTTTGGCTGAGCCAGAGCATCCTATTCCTTAGGCTACTCTAGTACAAATTAGCAGATATGTCCCCAAACCTCTTAATACCAATCTAACCCTTGCCATTCCTAACACAAATTCTGGTAACACCGTCTCTATATCCTCTCTTTGTCTTTCTAGTGCTATTTATATTGTACCTATTCGAGCAATCCCTTTTGAACTATTTGGCACTATAGGCTTTGGACAAGCTCAAGCCACTCCTATTCCAGTTCCATCTGTAGGCCCATCCATAAGGAGAAGTAAGACCACTAGGGGTGTAGTTCATGGCTTTGAATGCCTACCTGGCTAATAGAAGTAAATTTACACACTGTAATTTCTCTTATATTGTTTTCCTTAGCTTGGTTGTATGCCTCTTAACATTTACCTTAGTTTTTCTTATGATATTTTGATGTGGATTTGAGCAAAGAATTTCTTGTTCTAATTCCTTTTCATCCCTCTTTGACGTATGAAAAAATGGGAGAGTAGTAGATTTGTGAATTTGTGGTTTATATTGCTCATTCTTAGCCTTATATTCTTTATCACGCTAACCTCTTTGTTTCTACTAGGACATATTCTGACTGCTGAATAGATATCAAAGCCATTTACAGCAAAAAGGTAAGCATGAATTCAGAAGCAACAAAAGTATTTGGCCTTACTTTCAGTAAAACCAAAAAGATTTTTCATTTTTCATGTGCACTTTCAAAAATTCCAAAAATATTTTCTTATTCGAGCAGCATGATTAAGCTACTTACTGCTTTACTATTCTGATATCTTGTTGTTTTCATCTAACTTAACAAGTCTTGTCATTCATCAAAAATGAGGAGAATGTTGACTTAAGGATATAACCTTCCAGTTTTGATGACTAACAAAATATGTTTTAAGTAATCTAATGAATTTTTGTTAAGATGATTTCAGAATGTACTTTGAGTGATCATAATAAGCCATACGAGTTCATAAATCAAGCAGTGTTCTCTCAAGGGTATACTTTTTAGATGCTTGTCAAGAATTGATTTGAGAAAATATGTCTTTATGTGTGCTTCAGTCAAATTTAAATTTTCAGCCCTTAAAAGTGTGCCTCAAAAAGTTTCATTCCAAAACTGCTATTAGAAATCTTTCAAGAAAAAGACAAAATGTTTTTGCTCTGATTTTTGCATCAAGCTAATTTTTAAACTATCTAGCTAGAACCATTTTTCTTGAGCTGAGTCGGGCTGATAGTGACCAATCATTGTTTGACTGATACTGTGCCAGTGTGACTTTACAGCTCGCCAGAGTGACTTCTTTAAAAGTTGTCATCCGCACCTTTTTAAACTCATACAAAGTTGGAAAATTTTGATTTGAACCATTTTTGAGACAAAAAGAATGAGCTAACTTTTTGTGAAAGAACATGTCAAGCTAGAACAACTAAAAATTTAGATGACTGACTATGTTTTACAAAAATTTGATTTTTCATAAAAAGAACTTTGACCGTTTGAACAAGACTTGACCAAAGCACCATTTGGTTGTACTATCTCTTATCTTTTCATAAGGTATGTCTTATATAGATATGACCTTTTGCAGTCTAAAAAAGAGATAAGTGTTTCTAAAAAGAGTTGAGAGTAGAACGCTGAAAATAGTGAGAGAAATAGATATGGGTAGCAAAGATCAAACGTACACAGTGTGAGCTAATATTAGAAGAAAGTGAAAGCTTAAATATTTTTATCTTCATCTCTTCAAGGTTCACAGGTACCGGTTTTATACTTGTGCCACCAAGGCCAAAGAGGTTCGTAGGTGGAAAATAGTTGATAGATCTATTTGGGATAAGAGAATGACTATAGTGCAATGAGGAGGAACTATGAAGAATATGAAGAAGATGAGGAGGGGCTTGTGATTCTTCATCTTCATGGAGGAATTATGGAGAATATGAAGAAGACTGCCACTTGAAGCATGAAGCCATTCCGACAACAAAAAGGAAAAGGGTGAAAACTAAATGTCAATTTCAATTCAACCAAGATATGTAAGCATTTCAAAGCTTAAAAAGTTTTCAAAAACATGCCAAAAGGTTAGGGTAAGATTGCCCTAAAGACATGCAAAAATAGCCCTTAGAAATGGACTTAGAAGTCACAATGTGTTTTGGTTTCTATGAGCTTTTAGTGTCTGTAAAGTTTTCAAATAAAGACGTATCCTTCTATAAGGTTTTAGATAATTTCATGAGTTTTCCAAAGAGGTAAATATCATCCCAAGCTGAGCTCATTTGAAGCTTCAAAGAATGGCACGAACTCAATGATCCTAGATTCCTTTCCAGAATTGACACTGCTTAGTAAACAGTCATAACATGAGTTATATGAATCTAATTGGAGTAATTCAAGTTCATTTGGATATATAAGATATATATCTAAAACTTTTATGAAGATATTAAGGGTTAATTCTACCGTTTTATTGCTCTGAAATGGTTGGAAATTAGACCAATTAGCACAATCAAGTCGTTCCTTTGAAAAAGCCTTGCAAGCATGAGATACTGATTGCAAGTGGCACCTCTTAGACGCTTCCAAGTGGTGCTACCTGGGTGGTGCAGAATTGCATATTTTTATTTTTTGAATATTTTTATGTATTTTGACCACTATTTTTGTTCTTTTTTATATAATTTGATAGGTCTAATTAGCTTGGGAGGCAAGTATAAAACCCCATTTTGGGTTAAAATTAATCAATTATTAATGATACAAAAAATTTGTAGCTTTGTGCTTCTTCTTTGTGAGAGAACCCACTAGGGTTTCTTCCTTCTTGTGAGATGATGTTGAATCTCTCATGATGAGTGATCAAGGGCTAGTCTTCCTTGTGTATAAACACTCCAATTCATGGGTTCTTGTTTGACTTATCACAAGAGTTCTTGAAGATTCCTCATTTCTTCTAAATGGGTCTTGAATCTCCTAGCTAGATTCGTGGTTCTTTGATTTTCCACAAATCAACGTTAATAGAACAAATTTAAATTTTAATTCTAGATTTCTAAAAGGTATATTCATCAAATAGTGGAGGTTGGTTCTATACAATATCCTTCCAAATAAGGGATGTATTGAGATATTAGTCATAAGATCTTAACTTCTAGGTTGTTAAACCACAAAAGAACCTTGTTGAAATACCAATTGTAAAACCTAAGAGGGATGAATTAGGTTTTTGGATAATTTTTTAAATATTATATTTTCTGTGATGAAATTTCTTTTCGAAATTCACAGTCTCCAAGTATTTAATATGTTTGTAAGAAAGTGGTTGAAGGAAGAAGAGCAATTAACTATGACTACAATAAATATCAACAATCACCAATGACAAATGAAGTTGGCACAATTAAAGTTAATCAATGGATAAAGAAAATGGGATACAATAATTTATAGTGGCTCAATCTATTCAAGATCGACATCCATTGCCTTGAGTCCACACTCAAGGATTTTAACCAATCCACTAGATTTTCAAATCATGCAAATGCGCAAGATGTTCACCCACTAAGGATTTTACACCAATAACCTTTTTTCAATACAAAAAACAAGGTTCACCCTCACCAAAAGTTTTATGTCCTCAAGAAAACCTTGAATAAACAAATAAAAGAAGAGAGATAGAAAGTGTTACCCAACAAATTGGTAGATGATAAACAATTCTAGCACCACTTCACTTTTGCTTTGGAATCTTGGAAGGATCACAAGAAGCACATGAACAATGAAAAATTTTCTTTAACTTTTGTTTTCAAGTTCTCATGAGTGTAGCTTGTAAAGTTCATCAAGGTTCTCAAAATTTATAAAAAAATTTGAAGCTTTACCCTTTTATACACATATTTTTTCAAATACAATATTCAATAAATGACTAGTAATAATGTCATTTAGTCGATGATATTGGGCTTATTGTGTTCGAGTTTGTTGTCTGAACTTATCTATTCATTGTGCTATACAAGTCAATTCAGTCAGACAAATTTGGACCTCTGCATCCGAATATCTTGGAAATTTTGCAGCACATGGTGTATTTGGATGTTCAAATTAGAGTCTGAACTTTTCGAAACATTGTAAAATCATTTGAGACTCAATCACAACAAGTTTTAAATCAATTTGAATCACAAGATAGATCATTTAAAGGCTTTTAAGCTACAAGCTAATATCAAACACTTTTTTTTCTTTCCAAAGAATCATGAAAACTTTTAAGTTCATCAACACGATTTTGGCTAGATCAAAATGGTTAATGCTTCAACATGAATGCATAGATTCCAAGTGGAAAATGGTGTACGGTTTACAAGATATACCTATAGAATACACAATACCGTACATTATTGGACCTTCAAAATCTTCAATGACTTGACATCTTCTTTAATCTTCAAGCTTTTGGATTCATTTGACATGTCCTTTTAACTTTAGCTCCAAAGCAGTGAGATCATTTTGCTTCTATAATCCAAAAATTCCATGACACAATAATACTTAAATTAGCCTACATCAATATTTGTTATTAATCAAAACTACATGATTTACCCTTAGGGCCAATAGAATTGATTGAAAAAGAAGTATACAGTGACTCGAGAAAGCAAGCCAAAGTCTATAGGATTTCCAATACCGGAGCTAAAGTCATCAAGAAAGGAGATGTAAAGAAAGTGAAAACTACAACGAATTTGATTTAAAAAGGAGGTAACTAGAAACTCCAATCTGTTTAAAAAGAGAAATACTAGATCTACTGACTTCGCAGTTACAGTGGGGTTATACACAAGTTCATCACTAATTTTATTACAGCTCAAGCTAGTAGCTTGGTTTACGTGTCTGCAAGTGAATTGTGTTTGATGTGGCACATCCGAATGAGGCATGAGTTTAATTTGTGATATTTGATGTTGAGTGTGAGAAATTTGTGACACACACTAGAGGGTTGGCATAAGGGATGATTTTGTTTGTTTTATTTAAATATTTGAATGTTGATTGGAAACTGAGGATTGCATTATGGTGCATACGAAGAAGAAATTTGATAAGAAATTTGTTAGAAAAAAAAGTACAAAAAGAATATGAAAAAGATGTTGAGAAGGTAGAAAAACTAAAGGAAAATAAATTGGGAAAGAAAAAAGTTTTGAAGAATCAGAAAAAGAAGAAGAGGAAGAAAGCAGTAATGAGTCTAGTGAGAAATTAATGATGAAAGGGAAAAACTAGAGGAAGAAGAGGAGGCATATGAAAAAAAGAAAGAAAATATTGAAGCTAGTGAGGAAATTAATGAAAAGGAAGAAAAACGGGATGGATCAGAAAATTCTGAGGTTGAGGAAGATGAAGAGAACTAACTGAAGACGGTGAGGAAACTAGAGAGGATTTTCCTAAAAGTCAAGCTATTTCTAGAATAGCTCAAGAAAATATGAAGGCAAGAAAAAAATAGTTGCTCTAAAAACAGCCAAATTAGGTTTGGATTGAATAGAGGAAAGTTTGGAGAAAACAGAAATGCAAGAGGTTGAGAATATTCAAAAGGCCAAAGAAGCTAAAAGAACTAGAGATGAAGTAAGAGTTGGAAAGGTTCCTATTATAGATTTTGTGGAGATCGGGACTAAGAGGGCTAATGAAGTTGGGATGAAAATAGAGGAGTTAAGGAAAATTACTGGTGAATTAAACAAATTTACTTTGCATTTAGTCTATATTGTGAAACTTAGACTAGAGATTCAGGAACGGGTGAAAGTTTCGAAGATGAACTAGGGAACCATGAAGAGTATTGGATGTTGCAACTTTTGAATACAGACTGAAAATGTTGCTATCTGAGTGTGAGAAGACATTCAAGCTAATTCTATGGGAGGTTTAGAATCAACCTAAAAGTGATGAACTAATGAAAGACCAAGAGAAACAAGAATTGGGGAAATAGGATGATACTCAAGGAGAAAAGGAAGAGGTATCTCAGGTTGAAAATGATAATCCTCCACTTGTTGCTACACTAGTAGTTCGAACTAGCAAATGTATCCCCAAATCTCTTGATCTTAATCTAACTCCTGTGATACCTAGTCCAACTTCTAGGGACATAGTTTCTATTTATCTTCTCTTTGTCTTTCTACTTCCATTTATGTTACACCTCTTCAAACAATTCCTCCTAAACTATTTGGCACTTTAGGTTTTGTACAGGAGAAGCAAATCCTTCTACTAAGCCCACCAGGAGAAGCAAAGCCACTGGAGGAGTAGGATATTGCATTGCAGAAACTAAAGAATCTTCTAATCTCTAATTTCTTTACTCTAATGTCTCTTATGATACATTTTCTTAGTTTGGCTAAATGCCCTAGAACAATTACTGAAAGACCTAAGAGGGGGGGGGGGTGAATTAGGTCTTTGGCTAATTATTGAAAATTTTTTCTCTTTTTTCAAATCCTTTGCCTTAATAAAAACTCTTCTTTAAAATCATAAACTTCAAGTTTATATGTGATTTGATGGTTAAGACAAGATTATCAAATTATAATACCACAACCAATCAATCAACAACTATAAACAAATAATAATAACACAAGTATGTAAACAAGTAAAGCTATAAAAAAATGAACACACGAGATTTATAGTGGTTCGATCTCTCCAAGATCTACATCCATTACCTTGAGTCCACACTCAAGGATTTCAACCAATTCACTATATGCTTAATCCAAGCAATTACACAAGAGGCTCACCCTTCAATGAGTTTTACCACAACAACCTCTTTTCAATCTAATAAACAAGGTTCACCCTTATCACAAAGAGTTTTATGTCACTAGACAACCTAGACCAATCTAATCCAAGGCTCACCCACACATTCAAACACCACAACCTTGATTAATCTAGTTTATGGCTCACCCTCCACAAGGGTTTTAAGTCTCTTGACAACCTTGCATCAATAACAACAATAATATAAAAAGAGAGTTTAGATGTTACCAACACTTCTTGATGGATGAATACAATTGTTAGCACCACTTCACTTCTTACCTTTGGAATCTTGAATTTTAACCTTTGAGCACAAGGCAATTTGAGAGCTTTTCAAATAATTTTGATGTAAAACAAGTTAGAGCTTGAAGAATTTTTAATGTTCAAAAGTTCTTTCAAAAATCTAGAGTTTCTAGCCTTTATAGAATTTGAAAATCAGTTAAAACGGCTAGTAACGACTAGTTTCAGAAAATTCGGACGACCGAATTTTTTTCATGCGTCCGAATCTTCTTCCGAATTTTTCTGGAAGAACAGTGATCATGCTGAAGGCCAAAATTTGGACGACCGAATTTTTCTTCATGCGTCCGAATCTTCTTCCGAATTTCTCTGGAAGAACAGTAGCAAACTTTTGCTACAAAATTCGGACGACCGATTTTTTTGTCCTGCGTCCGAATCTTGTATCCGAATTTTTTAAACTTTGTCAAAACATGTTCAAATCAATTCTACCAAGTTGGAAAACCTTATAGCCTAAAAGATAAGTCATTAAAGACCTTTTAAGTGCAAAAACCATTTATGAAAACTTGATAATTTAGATAAGTTCAAAACCATTGAAACCATTTAAATCAAGTTTTGTGCTCTCAATTTCAAATCATAGATTCCAAGGCTTAAGAGTGTAGGGTTTACAAAGTTTACCTATTAAGCACATGTAACCTACACTTCATGTCTTCAAAGCCTTCTAACATCTTGAACAAACTCTTCAATCTTCAATCACTTTGACATATTGGAGTTGTTCTTGCATTTTAGCTTCAAGGCAATGAGACTTCAAACTTCTTAATCCACAAATCCTATCACACAACATACAAGCATATTAGTCCTCGTCAATGTTTGTCATTAATCAAAACTAATCATAACTACATGATTTGCCCTTAGGGCTAACAATCTCCCCCTTTTTGATGATGACAAAATTTGATGCAAAATGTGATGGATTTAACAAAGTAGCACAAAGAAGTATTAATGTCAATGATAGAAAATAACTAATTTAGCACATTGACATACAAAAGGCTCAATATGAGCCTATGACCCAACTAACCTCCATTTACCTCCTTACTTCCAACAATTAGGATAGAAGGTATAGCATTTAAGCATTTAGAAAAGATTCTAAGAGAGGTTTTAAAAGTTATAAATGTTTAACAATGCTTCCCCTTAGATTGTGCTCATTTTTCAACAAGTTTGGTGTAGAGATACTATGCATCCGAATTTTGACATATCAAGTCCAAACTTTAAAATAAGTAAAATGAAAGGTGCAAATTTTGTAAATAAGCTTTCCTAAGGTTGTTCAAACATATTAGAAGAGATTAAAACATATTTGAATCAATTTGAACAACAAAGGAGCATACTTTGACAACACAATATGGATGCATCCGAATTTTAGAACATGCGTCCGAATTTTTAAACTCATGCGTCCGAATTTTTAAACTCATGCATCCGAATTTTGACATTCCAAGTCCAAATTGCAATAAATTCAATATAATGAAAGTTTAATGTGAAATAAATCTTTCCTTAGGTTGTTCAAACATAATGGAAGAGAATAAAACATATTTGAATCAATTTGAACAACAAAGAAGCACTTTTTGGCAACAAATATGCATGCATCCGAATTTCTGAAACATGCATTCGAATTTTTGGTCCAAATTTTAGACAACAAGTTTGAAAAGGTGATTTTGCATTCAAATGAAATGTTGATGTACTCAAATATGTATGTCCACTATAGCATTCAGTTTAGCTTTGCAAAATCACAAAATTCATGCATTCAATTGTTTTCTTGAAGTAATTAAAAATCATAGGTCAAGTCAAGAACCAAGTTCAAGATTTCAATCTCAACTTAACCATATTCCAAAATCTCAGAAAATAACCAAAACCTCACATATCATAAAACATTCAATTTAAATTTCAAATGCAGAAATGCAGCCAAATATTTTCACATTACTCATTATCTATTGCACATCAACATATACATAGCACACACTAGCACACATTGCAGCATGATTCACATTATAACAAGCACATACCACATTTTGTAGTCATTCTTTCTCCCCCTTGACATATGCATGGATTTTCAGAAAATTCGCACATTTTCTCTTCATGCATGAGGAATTCCACTGCTATTTCATATTTTCACACATTTTGTCATCACATTTCTTCTCCCCCTTTTGTCATCAATCAAAGGTGGGGTAAGAGTACTTGGACAACAAAAGTGAAACAAAAGAAGTTCTTATCACAAGGATTTCATATATTGAGCTTCAAAACAGTATAATGACTAGAAAGGCACAAGTAAATTTCAATGTTAAAGCATAACATGTGCATCAAGGCATATACTAAGATAATCAACAAAATAGAGTTTAGGGATAGAAAGGCTTAGTCTTGGATGTGCTTCATGGTCTTCACTTCCAAATTTGTTCGTTGTGATGGCCATGTTTGCTTGATCTCTTGACTGAAGGAAATTGGTGATGGATTTTTTATTTGACTTTGTTGAACTTCCTTCACCTCCTTCTTCTTGCTTGTTCTTTGCTCTTCATTCTCATGCTCTTCTCCTTCTTGGGGTGCTTCACTGCCTTTTCCTTCATCTTGTCTTCTTCTTTGGCAACAAATTGATAGCCATCTCAATTTTCACTGTCATTACTATCATCCTAGTTGTTGCCATCTTCACCCATATTATCTTCTTGATCTTCTTCATTTGGCTTTATAGGAACTTTCACCATTTAAAACTACTTGAGAAATCTTCCTCAAGTCTTCTTCCGTATTCTTGACTCTAGCTTCAAAACCATCAAATTTTCCAAGAATCATTGGAGCAAAGGACTCGAAGAATTTTTTCATCTTCTCCACTTCATTTACATGGCTGTTCAATGTCTCTTGAAACAGCTTGGCAACTATGATATCACTTCTAGTGAGATTATCACCTTCAACTTCTTTTCCTTCAAAAGAGGGTACCTATTCAAATAGTCTTCTTTTTGTGGGGAGTTGCTCCCCCTCACTTGGTGACTCATGCCTCATTTTAACTTTCCTTTCTCCAGCAAGGATTTTCTCTTCATCCTCTTCTTCTTGTTCATTTTCTTCTTCCTTCTCTTCATTATCACTAACATCTCTTCTATCACCCCTTAGAGGAGTTTCTCTTCTAGTCCTTCATACATTATCATCATCAAGTGTCCAAGGAATTCCCTTTAGTGAGTTGTTGGTGTAGACTTCTTCACTCTTTATTGGTAGAGCACTAGAAGACAATTGCACTTGGAGATACTTGAAAATTCCTGTTAATAACCTTTCATACGACAATGCCTTATGCTCTGTTCTTCTAGCTGCCATTATATTCTTTAGTACTATATATCCAAAATTCATTTTTCTTTTCTTAAGCATTACTAGCATCATTACAACATACATATTATCAACAGAAGATTTGTGCCCAAAGGATACTATAATAAAGGTAGTAAGCATGTGATGTAAAATTCTTTTACTAGCATCAAAAAGCTTTTATCTCTCTCTCCTTTCTAGTCTTGAGGCTTCTACCATTTATATAGGCATTCTCAATTCTTTCATGTGAGTATAACTCACTTATAAAACAATGTCCCCCGGAAGAATAATGCCTAAACCCAACATCCTCAACATCACTAATTCTATTGAGCAATGCATTATCAATCTAAAAAATCAACTTGTGATATTCTTGAAGAAAACCATTGCATAGCTTTATTACCAACTTGCTCAACTCTTTCTTCCTTAATATTTGATTAAAATTCATAAACTAAGGAAGGTAATAGCATTCACCGAACACAAGCAAACTAGTCCAGCTCATATCATTTAAAAACTGAGAGTATATTACCCATTTTGGATAGTTTGATGACATCCACCTTGTGGCTTGGATTTGTCTTATGGTTCCTTTTTGTCCAATCATCAAATTCAATAGCAGCCTCCACTGTGAAAAATCTATCCAAGCATGACACGCTTTGAGGAACATAAACCTTCTTTGGTTCATTGATCGCTGGTCCTCCTTCTCTTTCTTTTGCTTTTCCCTTTCCTTTTCCCATGCTAGGCTTCTTTGTCTTCACTTGGAGCTACAACACTTGAATACACTCATTAGTTATTGAATTTTAAAATCCCTAAGCATCTTCTAAGATTGGTCAAACCTTTCTTCAGCCAATGGCTTAGTAATGATATCATTAATTTGTTCATTAATGCAAACATGCTTTAATTAAGTATTAACCTTAGTAGAATGATCTCTATTGAGATGAAGTTTGATCTCTATATGCTTTGTCCTAGTTTGTTGAATAGTATGATGGTCAAATTTATTGCATTAGTGTTATCACATAACATAGCCACACATTTGAAATATAGACCATAATCACTTAGAGTATCAATAAGGTAATAGAGAATATGTTAATCAGCAATCAAATGAGACTCATTAGGACAAGATGAAATCTAGCACAAAAGCACATAACAAACATAATATTGGCTCTACTTGCTGTCAAATAGAATTGACTACACCTATGAAACCTTTTTATTCTTGTCAAGCATAGTTGATAAACTTATGGAAGTGCTTATTCCTTAACTTGATTCATGAAAGTGACATCCTTGGTTTTCTTGATTTGTAGGCCAAGAAAGAAATAGAGTTTTCCTATCATGTTCATTTCAACTTTACTTTCCATTAACTTGGCAAACACATCAAGTGAAGTATTAAAAGCACCAAAAAAGAATTGTATCATATATTTGGACAACTTATAGATCATTGTTACAAGAGGTTTTTTTATGAAAATAGTAGTGTCAACCTTTCCTCTTGAAAATTCTTTTGAAAGAAGAAAAACACTCAATTTTTTTATACAAAGCTCTAGAAGCTTGTTTTAAATCATACAAAGCTTTGGATAATTTGAAAACATGGTTAGGAAACTTTTCATGATCAAAACTGGGTGATTGTTCCACATAAATCTCTTCCTCAATAGAACCATTTAGAAAAGCTCTTTTGACATTCATTTGAAATAATTTAAAACCTTTAAAGAAAGTAAAAGTCAAAAGCATTCTTATGGACTTAAGTCTAGCATTCGGAACAAAGGTTTCATCATAAACAATTCACTCTTCTTGATTGAATCCTTGGATGACATTCTTACACCTTCCTCGGATTCATTGAGTTTATTTCTAAAAACCATTTAGTTTCAATAATGGAATGATCATGAGATTTAGGAATTTCGAAATTTTGTATCTTTCAAATTGATTTAATTCCTCTTGCATAGTAATAATCCAAAAATCATCACACAATGCATCATCAATACTTTTAGGCTCATATGAGATAAAAGGAATAAAGTTATTGATAAAGTACTGCCTTATTTTTACTCATTGGGAGATATCACCAATGATTTGCTCCTTAGGGTGCCCTCTTGAATATCTTAGGTTCTTTGAGAGCTCTTGGTCACCACTAGGTTGGTCATCTTGATTTTGTTCAATCATTTCTTCCTCATTGGTGTGATCCTCCAAAGTTGGTGCTTGAAGATGGGTTTGATAGTCATTCATAGATGTACCTACATCATCTTCATCTTTTCTTTCCAAGTAAATGTAAGATTCATCAAAACTAACATGAATGGTTTCCTCATCATGTAAGATTCTTTTTGTTATAAACTCTATATGCCCCCTTTTTTTTTGTTAGAAGAATAGCTAAGAGATATACCTATATTCGTCTTTCTATCAAATTGAAGTAAGCTATCACAAGTATTCAAGATAAGACATTTATAACCAAACACTTTAAAATATGCAACTTGAGGAGTTATATAAAAGAGAAATTCAAAAGATGTTTTTCATCAAAATGATCTTAAAAGAATTCTATTCATCATAGCATGTTGTGTTTATGGCTTCGACTCAAAACATATTTTTGAAGAAGAATTTTCACAAAGTATAGATCTAACCAATTTTTGTAAAATTCAAATTTTCCTTTTAATAACACCATTTTGTTGTGGGGGGTTTTTACAGTTGAAACAATTATATGAAATTCAATTTTCATTACAAATTCTCCCATTGTCACTTCTAATGGAAATCAATTTTGCACTCAAGAGAGGTTTGAATCTTTTTGAATAGTTTTACAAACTTATGAAACACTTCATCTTTTTGAGCAAAGAAGACTACTAAAGTAAATATTGAGAAATCATAAACTACTACTAAGGGATACTTCATGTCATCAATACTAGAGTTCCTCATGTCCAAATCAATCCATATGAACAATCTCAAGATGTTTTGAGGTATAAAGCATTTCATGGGTTTGAAAAATTCTTTTGTTTGTTTTCCATATTGACAAGTATCTGAAAGAAAATTTTCTCAAAACAAATTTTAGCAATCCTCCAACTAAATCTTGATAGAAACGTTTGTTCAATAAATCCATGTTCACGTGACCAAATCTTTTATGCCAAGAAAATAATTATCATAAGTAACAAGACATTCAAGCTTATCAAGATAAAGCACACATTGAAGCATTTTGTGAGTAATTGATCAAAATCACAAAATATCATTTTGTCATACAAGTTCGGGCTACCATACAAAATATTTTGTCATACAAAATATGCATCAAACTTCAAGTCGATGCTAGCATGATCAAGTTTACTATGCCGTAAATAACCATCATTATCATGAGTGGAAAATCATCTAACTTTATAAGCAACAAGTTCATCAAGGCAAGGCACATAACCATTACTAATACAATTTGCAACAAAAATATTTCTACCATTGACAACATCAAGTATAGTGCAAGAATTACATTTCAATTCAACTTTTCAATCATTGTCACATAATTGACTAATGCTAAACATTTTATAGTTCAAAACAACACTAAGCAACATTTGTTTAAAAAGAAGAGAGGACCCTTTACCAACATTGGTTACTCCAAGAATTTCTCCTTTATTCTTGCCCAAAAAACAAATCCTTCTTTGGTTGCTTTGACCTTGATTATAAATGAGGTGTTTTCCGTTATTCTTTAAATCAACATCATCAATATACCACTTAGTGGTGCTTGAGTTTGAGTTGAAGTGTACCTGCAATAAAGGAGAGGAAGTATCCTTTGGTACCCATAATTTCTTCGGTCCGTGAGGGTTAGTAATAATTCCCTTAACTCTCAAAATGGTTTTTACACCATTCTCTACTTTTCTTTTAACATAACATTTGGTGACTTTATGTCCATGTTTTCCACAATAAGTACAACAAGTATGATGCATGGAAGTAGAAATAGCTCTAACAAAGAAGTTGTTATATTTAGGCACATTGTTTACATAATTATAACCAAGACCCTTTTTGACAAGAGGAGATCTTTGAGCTCCAAGAATTTTATCAAGATTGTCCCTTCCTTTTGTAAATTTTTTTTATACATAATTAGCAACAAGCATTCTTTCAAGAGATAAAATCTTTTCACAAAGAATCTTATTTTCAAGGGACATGTTTTGTAAAGAGACATTTAAAACTTCTTTTTCAATATTCAAGCATTCAATAGAATCAAGAAGCTTTTTATTTTCACAAAACAATTTTGAATTCTCTTTCAATAGATCATTAATTTTGGTTTTCATTTCCTTATTCTTTTTCGAAGCATTCTTTAATTCTCCATACATCTCAACAAGTAATTCACTAGGATCATCAATATCATCATCATAAGAAGTAGAGGTAGATAGAGTAGGTTGTACCACATCTTCCATTGCCATGAAGCACACATTTGCTCCTTCTTCTTCATGAGTGTCTTGAAGTTGCTTCCACATTTCATGAGCGGAATCACATTCCATCACTCTATTGTATTCATTGACTACCAATGTACAACAAAGAATGTTCATTGCTTGGTAGTTTAAGGTCATCTTCCTTGAATCGCTCTCATCATACTCCTCCATGGGCTTTGGTTCCCTTGTAACTCCATCGGCTTTCAATCTCAATGGCACATAGGGACCTTTTTCAATAATGTTCCACAATTCATAGTTAATAGAACAAATGTAAATCTCAATTCTAGATTTCCAAAAAATATAATTAGAACCATCAAACAATGGAGGTCTATTAGGGAGGAACCTTCCGTATAAGGCAAATTTGATAAATTAGCCATATAATCTTTACTTCTAGGTTGTTAGACCTTAAAAAGAAGACCTTGCTCTGATACCAATTGAAAGACCTAAGAGGGGGGGTGAATTAGGTCTTTGGCTAATTATTGAAAATCTTTTCTCTTTTTGCAAATCCTTTGCCTTAATAAAAACTCTTCTTTAAAATCACAAACTTCAAGTTTATATGTGATTTGATGGTTAAGACAAGATTATCAAATTATAATACCACAACCAATCAATCAAGAACTATAAACAAATAATAATAACAAAAGTATGTAAACAAGTAAAGCTATAAAGAAATGAACACACGATTTATAGTGGTTCGATCTCTCCAAGATCTACATCTACTACCTTGAGTCCACACTCAAGGATTTCAACCAATTCACAATATGCTTAATCCAAGAAATTACACAAGAGGCTCACCCTTCAATGAGTTTTCTGGAAGAACAGTGATCATGCTGAAGGCCAAAATTCGGACGACCGAATTTTTCTTCATGCGTCCGAATCTTCTTCCGAATTTCTCTAGAAGAACAGTAGCAAACTTTTGCTACAAAATTCGGAAGAACGAATTTTTTGTCCTGCGTCCGAATCTTGCATCCGAATTTTTTAAACTTTGTCAAAACATGTTCAAATCAATTCTAACAAGTTGGAAAACCTTCTAGCCTAAAAGATAAGTCATTAAAGACCTTTTAAGTGCAAAAACCATTTATGAAAACTTGATAATTTAGATAAGTTCAAAACCATTGAAACCATTTAAATCAAGTTTTTTGTGCTCTCAATTGCAAATCATAGATTCCAAGGCTTAAGAGTGTAGGGTTTACAAAGTTTACCTATTAAGCACATGTAACCTACACTTCATGTCTTCAAAGCCTTCTAACATCTTGAACAAACTCTTCAATCTTCAATCGCTTTGACATATTGGAGTTGTTCTTGCATTTTAGCTTCAAGGCAATGAGACTTCAAACTTCTTAATCCACAAATCCTATCACACAACATACAAGCATATTAGTCCTCATCAATGTTTGTCATTAATCAAAACTAATCATAACTACATGATTTTCCCTTAGGTCTAACAATTACCTTTGCTAGATTTTTTACAATTTCTTTTGAATTTGGATTTAAATTTTTGCTTTCCTATTTTGATCCCCCTTTGATTCCTGACAAAACAAGGGAGTGCTTTATCTAGGGGGTTTGAATTTCATTTATGATTTACTTGATCGTTATTCCTTGTTATGGTTAGTTGTCTCTCTTATTTTATTCTGTGCCAGAACTTTTCTCTTTGATACGTCAAGCTAACTTTCTATTTGAGCTATATTCATATCTATCAAGCTCACTTTCTGATTATCACTCTGAGTATCCTGACTGCTAACTAAAGTTTAGAGTTGTTCACAACATATAATATGAATAACTTCATGGGGAGCATAAAGAGTTATCTTTTCACTTCAGAAAACCCAAAAATAATTTTTATTTTGAACTTATTTTCTCAAAAATCCCAAAATATATTTTATTTCTAAAAATATAGCTTTTCACATGATCCAGCTGTTAGCCCTAAGGGCAAATCATGTAGTTTTGATTAATGACAAATGTTGATGAGGACTAATATATTTATATATTGTGTGATATGATTTGTGAACTAAGAAGTATGGAGTCTCATTGCCTTGAAGCCATAATGCAATAACAATTCCAATATGTCAATGTGGTTGAAGATTGAAGAGTTTGTTCAAGATGGTTGAAGGCTTTGAAGACATGAAGTGTAGGTTTCATGTGCTTAATAGGTAAACTTTGTAAAACCTACACTCTTAAGCCTTGGAATCTATGATATGCAATTGAGAGCACAAAACTTGATTTAAATGGTTTCAATGGTTTTGAACTTACCTTAATTATCAAGTTTTCATCAATGGTTTTTGCAATTAAAAGGTCTTTAATGACTTATCTTTTAGGCTAGAAGGTTTTCCAACTTGTTTGAATTGATTTGAATATGTTTTGACAAAGTTTAAGAAGTTTGGATGCAAAATTTGGACGCACTTGGAAAAATTCGGTTGTGCGAATTTTTTCTGCATTATGAACAGTAACACTATTCATGTGAACAGTCCCCACTATTTTTTTCGAGAGAAATTCGGAAGCAAGTTCAGACGCACCTGAAAAAATTCGGTCGTCTGAATTTAATGAACATTACCACAATTCTCCATAGAAATTCGGATGTGGATGAAAATTCGATAGTCTGAATTTTCCCTGTGTTGTGAACAGTAACGTCCGAAAAATTTGACCAAAAATTCAGTCGTCCGAATTTTCTAAAACTAGCAATTTTATGAATGTTAAAGCCAATTTTTCAAATCTATAAAAGCCACAAACTCGAAATTTTTGAAAGAACTTTTGAACATTCAAAATCTTTCAAGCTCTAACTTGTTTTACATCAAAATTATTTGAAAAGCTCTCAAATTGCCTTGTGCTCAAAGGTTGAAATTTAAGATTCTAAAGGCAAGAAGTGAAGTGGAGCTAGCAATTATATTCATCCAGCAAGAAGTGTTGGTAACATTCAAATTCTCTCTTTACATTTTTTGTTGTGATTGATACAAGGTTGTCAAGAGGCTTAAAACCCTTGTGGAGGGTGAGCCATAGACTAGATTAATCAAGATTGTTGTGTAAAACCCATTGGTGAGGGTGAGCCTTGGATTAGAATGGTCTAGGTTGTCTAGTGACATAAAACTCTTAGTGATAAGGGTTAACCTTGTTTATTAGATTGAATAGAGGTTGTTGTGGTAAAACCCATTGAAGGGTGAGACTCTTGTGTAATTGTTTGGATTGACCATTTAGTGAATTGGTTAAAATCCTTGAGTGTGGACTCAAGGTAGTGGATGTAGATCTTGAAAAGATCAAACCACTATAAAACGTGTGTTCATTTTCGTATAGCTTTACTTGTTTACATACTTCTATTATTATTATTAGTTCTTAGTTATTAATTGATTGGTTGTAGTCTTATTGTTTGATCATCTTGTCTCAACCATCGAATCGCATATAAACTTGAAGTTTATAAATTTAAAGAAGAGCTTTTATTAAGGCAAAGGATTTGTAAAAAGGGAAAAGATTTTTGATAATTAGCCAAAGACCTAATTCACCCCCCTCCCCACTTAGGTCTTACACAAGCTATTCATTGTTTGATCATTATGATATCTTGTGATTTATACTGCACTTAACAAGTTTTGTCATTCATTGAAAAGGGAGAGAATGTTGACTAAAGGATACAATCTTCCAAGTTTTGAATACTAATAAAACATGTTTAAGTAATCTAACAAGCTTTTTTGAATTTTTTATAATGTGCCATGAATGATTGATCACGAACAAGCTACTCAAATGCAAGAATTAAGAAGTGTGCATCTAGGGCCATACATTTAGATTCTTGTTAAGAATAGATCAGAGATAGTTTCTATGCATGCTTGAGCCAATTCTAAAAATTTTAGCCTTTAAAAAAGTGCTTCAAAAGTTTTACATAAAACTACATCTGAAAACTTTCTAGAAAAAGACAAAGTGTTACGCTCTGGTTTTCATATCAAACTAATTTCTAAACTATCAAGCTAAACCATTTTGTCAAAATATTTTTACTGAATTGCAAAATCTTGAGGTAAGTCAGGTTGACAATTACTAATAACTGTATAACTAATGCAATGCCAGTGCAACTTTTCAGTCCACCAGAATGACTTTTTTAAGTGTTCAGTCCCATTTTTTCAAAACTTGCACATAATTAGTTAAAAATAGAGTTTTGAACCATTTTTTGAGACAAAATGAATAATTTGGGTTTCTGTGAAAGAATATATCAAGTTAGGATGATTAGAAAATCACATGTTCACCTATGTTTTTTAAAATTTTGATTTTTTTGAAAAAGCATTTTTACTCTTTGTACAAGACTTGATCAAGGCACCATGTGAATGTACTATCTCTTATCTTTTCCTAGACTTTGTATAGATTATATATATGTAATTCATTGAACAAAAATCTCTCAAGAGATGAAAGCACAACGCTGAAATAGAGAGAGAAACACACACTAGGCTACAAGAAGAAAATGTGCAAAGTGTGAGCTAAAATTGAAGGCAAGCGAAAGTTGTAATCTTCTCATCTTTATCTCTTCAAGGTTCACAAGTACTGATTCAAACTAGTGCCACCAAGGTTGAGGAGATTCTTAGGAGGACAATAATTACTAGATCTATTAAAAATCTTGGTGTAAGCCCTAAAAGCAAAGCTAGTAGTTTTGATTAATGACAAATATTGATGAGGTCAAATTCATATGATAATTGTGTGATCGGATATTTTGGTATGAGAAGCCAAGTGGTCTCATCAGCTTAGAGATATAATATTTAGGACCACTCAAATGAGCTCAAGTGATTGAAGAATATATAGTTTGTTCAAGAAGATTGAAAGTTTTTAGAATCTTTGAAATACATGTGGAAGCACAAAATTTTTTAAAATTTATTTTGAGCATTAAAAGGTTTTGATTAATCTTGGAAAACCAATTGTTTGATAAATGACTTAGGGTGAACTTGGATTGGTTTCAAAATTAAAAAAAAATTACTTTTTCTCACTTTTCCGCTTTGGATCCCATTCTCCTCTCACAAACAATTCACTTTTAGGATTCTCAATATAATTCAACTCAAAATAAACTCCAATTCAAGCTAGGCTTTAGTAAATAAGAGTGTTTAAATGAATATCTTTTAAGTCTAAGATGTTTTCAAACTTGTTGAAGATCAATTTCAAATGATTTTAAAAAGTTTGGAAAATTTCGAACTCCAGTTTGGTCTTCCACATTTTTTGGAGTCCGAACTGTGTCATGGCTGCTGAATTTCCAATGAAATTCAAATGCAGATGTCCAAATTCGATCAACCAAATTGCATTGGTACTAGCCTTTATTTGAATGTTGCAATTGAATTTCAAACCTTATAAAAGCCATATACTTTAGATTTTTTATACTTTTTTTACCACTTTGAGATGCTGTATACTCCAACAGCTTTAGAACATAAAAAAGTTATCTTTTGTCTAGTGTTACATGTAACTATTCAAGATTCCAAAGACAAAAATGTAAAGTGATGCTAGCATTTGTTTTTATCCACCAAATTGTTGGTAATCTCTTTATATATTCTCTCATCTAGTTGCTTAATCAAGGTTATCTTGAGGATATAAATTTTGGATATGGAGCCTTGATTCTTGAATTGAAAAGAGGTTGTGGAGTAAAACCTTGTTGGGTGAACCTTTTTTGTATTTGAATTAAGTATTTTTATAGTGGAGTTGGTTGAAATCCTTGAGTGTGAGCTCAAGATAGTGGGTGTAGATCTTGAAGAGATCGAACCTCTATAAATAGATTGTGTTCATTGTGCTTCTTGCTTTAATTGTTTATACATTCAATTCCCTTTGACAAGTCGTTAGCATTTATTGTTGCTCCAAAAGTGCTTTCACCTATCTTCATCTACTTTTCAAGGGCTCATAAACATTTTAATTTGTCATCTCTTAATCAAAGTTTTAAAAAGGGAAAAGATTTTGAAAATTAGCCAAAGACCTAATTCAACCCTTCTTAGGTTTTTCAATTGATATCAGAGCAAGGGCTTCTTTTTGTGGTTTTACAACCTTGAAGCTAAGATCCTATGGCTAATATTTTAAACCTATCTTATTTGGAAGGATCTTCCACAAATATACCTCATTTATTTGATGGAGCAAATTATAGATTTTGGAAATATAGAATTAAGGTATACATTTGTTTTATTAACTTTGATTTGTAGAACATTATTGAGAAATATCCTTGCATTCCAATGAGGTTGAAAGTTGATGGAGTCACAAAGAAACCAAAGTCGATTGAAGAATATGATGAAAGTGACTCAGAGAATCAATGAACATTCTAAGTTGTGCCTTGGATGTGAATGAGTACAATTGGGTGAATGGATGCGACATCGCCCATGATATGTGGAGGCTTCTTCAAGTGACACACGAAGGAACAAACCAAGTGAAGGAGTCAATGAAGCAATGAAGCAAGGTGAAAACATTAGCGACATGTTCACGAGATTCACTAATATTTCAAATGGCCTAAAATCTTATGGAAAGAATTATTCACTTGGAGAGAAAAAATAGAAAGATATTGGATACTCTGCCAAAATATTGACAACCAAAGACTCTTGCCATTGAGAAATCAAAAGAGTTGAAGACTCTTCCTCTTGAAAGGGTCATAGGATCACTTCTCACCCATGAAATGAAGATCAAAAGATTAAATGATTTAGAAGGAAGAAAATGGGAGAAAAGGAGTTTTTTCTCAAAGCAAATGACAATCCTAGTGAGCAAGAGGAATCACCAGGTGATGATGAAGAAGATGGTGAAGATGATGAGATTGAAATGATGGTCAAAAATTTCAAGAAATTTTACAAGAAGAGATTTCTCAAGAAGGACAAAAGACCTTTCAAGAAAGGAGGACAATCATCATCTTTATTCAAACCAAAATGCTATGAATACAAGAGCACCGAGCATCTTGTTGCCAATTGCCCAAAGGCCTTAGAAAAGGAAGGAGAAGCCAAGAAAGTGAAGGAAAATGAAGAAAGAGCCAATGTTTGCTTCATGGTGATGAATGATAAGGTACAATCTACTCCCTCTATCTCTACTTATTGTGATGATGATGTTGATGACCATAGTGAACTATTTGTTGACATGGATAGTGAATTAAAGAAGGTTTCAAAAAGAAACAAAGAAATGAGGTTTAAAATTGATGAGCTGTTGAATAAAAACTCGAAGCTATTTTGTGAAAATAAAAAATGTCTTGAGTCTATTGATTGGTTGAATATTGAAAAAGAAGTTTAAATGTTTCTTTACAAAATATGTCCCTTCAGAATAAATCTCTTTGTGTTAAGATTTATTTTGTTAAGAAAATGATTGATGATCATGAAATTTTGAAAAAGAAGATTGTTGATATTACTTTATCTGTTGAAAGAATATGTGGAGTTGATGATGATGGGATGAGATATTATTCTTTAGGGCTGCATTGCAATATTCATGAATTGTTCACCAATGAAAGGTTTGATAATGCATTTACAAATGGGAGAGAATTTAGAAGGGTTAAGGATAGAGAGATCAAGGCACAAGATTCTAGAGGTCGTGTATTGCATCACATGCTAGCTACCATGATAATTACCAATTTTGGTCTCATGTCCTCAGTAGGAAACATGCATATGGTGATCATGCTTGAGCTCCATGATCAAAGAAGAATGAACTTTGGGTACATAGCTTTGAGAGATATGATGGGAGTTAGGAAGACAAAGAACAAGGCATTGTCTTATGGAAGATTGCTTACAAGGATATTCAAGCACTTCCAAGCTCAAAAGCTATCTCAATCTTTCCTACCATGTTTGAACAACCTTATGAAATATTATTTTAAAAAATTATAGTCATTATCTTGTATCATTTGCAATTTAGACTTGGAACTTCAAAATTCAGACGTACAACACTTCAAGTCCAAACTTGTTGAAAAATGAGCACAATCTAAGGGGAAGCATCACTACAAGAAAATAGGCAATATGAATCCGCCAATTCCATTTCAAATCCAAAATTTGGAACCGATTTGAAATTGACACAAGTCAGTTTCAATCAAAGTGGCCGTGATTTGCAATTGAGGTTTTGAAACCGAATTTGGTTTCAAAATTGATTCAAGAACCAACTCTTCACCAAAAACAGAAACTAACCCAGAAATCATTAGAAACTACAACCTTTACACTTACGAACTGGTTTGAAACCGATTTGAAATAGGGTCTGATAATAATTAAATTGTTTCAAAATTTCTTAAAGACCGATTTGAAACCGAAAATTAAGTTTAATTTTTTAAATTTAGAAACCAACTTGAGATAGAATATATAAAAATATAATTTTTTATATATTTATTTAGAAATCAATTTGAAACGTAGAAATAAGAAATTCAAAATTTTTCATATATATTTAGAAACCGCTTTCAAACTGGTCCATAAAAAAAATAAACTCTTTTATTGCTAGAAATAGATTTGAGGGCAATATAAATTTATTTTAATTTAGAAATCGATTTCAAACCTCCAATAAAAAGGCTTTTTCTTTTTATTTTTAGAAACCAAATTCGAACTAATTTTTTAAAATATAAATTTTTTAAATTTAGAAACTGATTTGATACCGTAATTTAATAATTTTCTAATTTTTTTAATTTTTAAAAATTAAATTGAAACTAATTTTTTAAAATATAATTTTTTTTGTTTAGAAATCAATTTGAAACCGCATTTTAAATAATTTTTAATTTTTTTATTTTAGAAACTCAATTAAAACCTCCTTTTCAAAATATAAAATTTTTAATTTAGAAATAGGTTTGAAATCGTAATTTAATACTTTATTTTTTAAAAACAAATTGAAACTGATTTTTTAAAATATAATTTTTTATTTAAAATTGATTTAAAACAACTTTTTAAAATAATTTTAAATTTTTTAATTATTAAAAACATAATTGAAATCGATATTTTAAAACATTAAATTTTTAAAATTTAGAAACCGATTTGAAACTAAAATTTTAAATTTCGCAAATTTAGAAACTGATTTGAAACTAAAATTTTAAATTTCACAAATTTAGAAACTGATTTGAAACTGAAATTTTAATATTAAAATTTGCATAATTTTTTTAAACTGGTTCATTTTTTAAAGAATAATTATAAATCGATTTTGCGGTTTCAAATTGGCTTTAAAGATTTTTTAATTAAAAAAATTAAAATTTCATTTTATTTAGAAACTGATTTTGGGGGTTTCAAAATCGGTTTTTATATGTTGCAGATTTTAAAACAAAAATTCTAATTTTTTTATTGCCCCTTGCAAATTATAAAAACACCCAAATGAAGACATTTACAAAACTGTGGTTGAAGCAAAGAGGATTATACATGGCAAGTATGAAGATCAGTACAAGCTAATTTGGTATTATTCTGAGGAATTAAGGAGGAGTAATCCTGGCTCAACAGTCTATGCAAGCACTTATTTTGATGATGAACGTGGGCAGGAGGTTTTCCAAAGACTTTATGTCTGCCAACATGCATTAAGAACTGGTTTCTTGACTGGCTGTAGGAAGGTATTAGGGCTTGATGGTTGTTTCTTGAAAGGGTCTCATCCTGGTGTTTTGTTAACAGTAGTTGGAATAGATGCTAATAATGGTGTATACCCCGTTGTTTATACTGTTGTTGAAGCAGAAAATAAGGCCACGTGGAGATGGTTCATCCAGGGTCTTATTGAAGACCTTAGGATACACAACCCTGCGGAGTGGTGCTTCATGTCAGATAAACAGAAGGTGATGCTACTGATTTATGTTGACTTCTTCTTCTCCTCATTCTTTACCCACAGTTTATGTTAACTTCTTCTTATCCTCATTCTTTTTCAGGGACTGATACCTGCAGTTGCTGAACTGTTGCATGGAATAGAACACAGATTTTGTGTTAGGCATCTGCACAATAATTTCAAGAAAATTTTCCTGGTGAAGCCTTGAAAATCTTGATGTGGAAGTGCGCAATTTCAACGTATGCAAACAAGTTTGCAGCTAAAATGGAAGCTCTAAAAGCAATGAACCCAGATGCACACAGTTGGTTGACAGAAAATGCTAATCCAAAACAATGGAGTAGATCACACTTTAGCTGTGCAACAAAATGTGACATCCTCCTCAACAACCATTGTGAGACATTCAACTGTAATATTCTAAATGCAAGGAATAAGCCAATGTTAATATTGCAAAGCAAAAGATCGTGGATGTCTAGGTAAGATGGCAGAATATGCCCAAAATTAAAGAAGAGATTGGACAAGATTATAGAGGCTTCTGCAAATTGCTTCCCATCATTTGCAAGGGATGCCAAGTTTGAGGTGAGGGAAATGAGTATGGAGCAATTTACAGTAGATGTGCAATTAAGGCAGTGTTCTTGCAGGAAATGGGAGTTGTATGGCATTCCTTGTATACATGTGGTTGCTGCAATGGGATTGAGTGGATACACACCTGAGGAGTTTGTAGATGAGTGCTATTGCAGGGCAGCATTTTTAAGGGCATATGAGCCAGTGACATGTCCTGTTAATGGACCTAATAAATGGCCAAAAACTAGCACACCACCTGTTCTTCCACCATTCAACCTTAAAATGCCAGGGAGGCCTAAGTCCAAAAGAAGGAAAGGAACCAGATGAGAAAGCTTGTCTGTCTAGTAAGAAGAAGATGCCCTCGGATCAGGTGAGAAAGCTATCCAGGAAACTGAGTAATACAAATACCTGCTCTATATATACCGAGAGTGGACACAATGCAAGGACTTGTCCAAGTCAGAGAGCTGATACAGAAACTGCTGGAGCTACTTCAAATGAGGCACATTCTAGCAACAAATGTGGAAAGTGTGGTGCTTATGCACACAACAAGAGAACATGTGGGAGAGCTACTCAAGATGCCATAGGAGAACAAGTTGAAATTACCCAACAAGATCCTTTTTCCCAACGGTAGCCATATCAGTGGATTTGAATACAGAGGGGAGGAATGAACAGGAGATAAGGTTGAAGACTTAGATATAGGCAGATTAGGTGATTTAACATATGTGTAGAAGCTAGTGTGGTCCTGCTTCTGGGTTTTTGGAAAGGGATAGGCTTGTCTGTTGACCAATTTTGTAATTGGTTGCATGTGCTTTTGACTGAATTCACATGTATTTTTTTTTACTAGATTCCTTTTGTCTATGAATTCAAATGGGGATACAATGCCCTTGCGCATAAGCTCATGTAGTATTCTGCATGTTTACTCCTTAGAACTTTTGTTTTTTAGTTAGCTTCAGCATGTTTACTTATTACAGGAGGAGAGTTGGCTTAAATACGTTGGGGGTTGTTTGTTCTATCTTTTTCCTTTGGTTTCCATCATTCCAACTCTTATATACATGTGCTACAACCAACTAGACTGTGCAAAAGAACGCTCATAGTATGAGATAAAATGGGGTCAGTTCATTGATTTCATTTAATTCAGATTGATACACCTTTTGCAGTCCAGCTACTGAATTGAACATGAGCTAACATACCTACCTAAATAAATGTAGGAGCAGCAAAATGCATTACATCTTGACAAACATACATTGTCCAGAGATTACACAACTATTTGCATCTCCAAAGACTTGGCCTGGGTTCAATATGGATTTGCATTACAGAGGCATGTCTTTTGAGATGCAGAACTGGAGCTAAAAAGCCATACTACTCCTGCCACAATCCATAAATTAACTATCAAAAACCACATTTTTCTTATACTTCTTTTTCGAGCTTTGCTCTCTTCCTCAAGCTTTTCCATCCTCCTTAGTAATCCAAGAATAATTTGACAAGATCTTTCACACATATGGGATCAAACCAACAAAAAAATCCACATTCACCTGAAGCCTACAAGCATTATTTAGACATAGTATGAGATAATTAACCCATTGGAAAAAAATATACATTTCAAGCTTACCCCATATTTTTTACACCTAAGAAATCGCTGTCCTGGGTTCATATTCGTCCAAGATGTTCTCAGAATAGTTGTCCTTCCACAGTAGCACATCATTCTTGGGTTGGTATCCATGGCAAGAATCCCCCAATATGCAGCAGCAGCGGCAGATCTGCAAGCTTCGAAGAGACAACAGAGGGGGGTTCGAATGGGGAGAGAGAGGGGGAAGAGAGTGAGTGTTGGTCAACGGAATATGGGGATGAGGACTGGACAATTTTACCCCTCTTACTATGTTATGTGCACTGCTCCTGCCAATTTTTGCCCGGATTCCGCCGTGGAGATGGTGGCGGGAACTCTTTGTGCTGCGCGTAAATTGTTCAGGGATTCTTAATAGTGAAATAAAAATATTAGGGACTCAACTGGCTAAACGTAAATAGTTCAGGGAGAAAATAGGCTATTTTTCCAATTTATTCCTAATAAATTAGAATTAATAAGAAAATTTACTAATTTAAAAATTAATGAAGACTAAACCAGGAAAGAAGATGTAGAACCTTGAATCCACCATTAATCTTATAAAAATGATTTTTTATTTAGAAATGAAGATTGAATTTCTATGCAGTTATCTCAGCTACAAGCTTAGATCTTCTATGCACTTAAAAAGACTCATTCCAATTAAATTCATGACATAACTCATCTAACCGTCAGCATGAATTATTCAAATCTTCAATTCGCAATGCACTCGCATGAATTGCACAAGCATCATACTCAAGAATACAAGAATAAGGCATGAATTAAAACTTCAATGAATCTAAATAACCATTCTACTAAACAATTATCAAGAATTGATTAAACTAAACAAATAAAGATCCCAGCTTAAATAATCACATAAAATTACTCTAATCAGTATCTTTAAAAAAATTAAAGTTATAAGGCTATGGCTTCAAGAAAAATAGTTCATAATTAAAAGGAAAGAAAACACTGAATTGGTTTCCTTCTCTTCAATCTGTTGCTGCACAATCTCTTCCTTTTCTCTTCTGGTCGCCTCTCTTTGCTTTTACTCCCCGCAGATGTTGTTCTTCAATTGCAATTAAACCCTTTTTAAACTAGAGGCCAATGCACCAACTGACATCTCCTTTCCTATTCCAGTTCTTCTTGTGATTCTAATGGCAAATTGATTTGCAAACCTCCTGGAGACATCACACAAAAATGGGCTCAATTGTCCTTTTTTTTCTCCTAGGCCTAACGGGCCTTTTTCTTTTCTTATCAATAAACAGCCGATAACCTTCATTTATTTCTCTCTTATCAATAATCTTTGTCTTTTGATAAATGATCCCACCTTGTAATCTTTTTCTAGATAACTGTAAAATAAATAAATGAACAAATAAAATGTACTAATTATATAAATAAAATTACTCTGGTGAATAATAAATGAAACTTATGGTGTTTATTTATACAAATATTTTACTATTATCAACCATGTCATTCAAATATCTATCCTAGTAATTCATATCTTTAGGGTTGAATTCATATTCATTCTTATTGCTTGAAATTCTTATTCTTTACAATCCTTGTTCTTAAAGTTGCCTTGAATGGAATTGAGACACTTCTGTTGGACAAAGCCTTGGTTGTCACTTTTGAATTGTGGTCATTGATTGAGAGTTGTTGAGAACTGAGGAGTGGTAAAAGGCAAGAGTGGTGAGATTATATTGAAAAGGTCTAAAGAATGCAAACATGGATAGGATGAAAAATGGTGAGACAGAGCATTCAAAACTTGGCCTTCATGATCAAATCCATTCATCAACGAAATGTTCTGAAGAGGGAAATGATGGAGAACTTGGATGGATAAGGTAGGGAGATTGCAAAGCTTAAGGTTGAGCTTGCAGGGGAGAAACAAAATCCTTTGAGTGGAGCAAGAAAGAGATTTAGAGAATTGTAAAGGAGAGGGTAAACATAAAGGAAGATGGGGGTTTCAAAGAGGGAGTAAATATGATGAGGGCAAAGGACCAAGCATCACCCCAAGAAAATGGAGCTCTAGGCACAAAATGTTAGCTAGAAAACAAATCTTGTCACAAAAGACCTCCTTTACTGACAAAAAAAAAATTGTTGCTACTGAACAATCTTTGGTTACAAAATTATAATTACCTTGCCCGTGATGACCTTTGGCAACAAAAATTATGAGCATCAATGAGAAATTTTTAATTTCTCACTAAATGATATCATTTGGTGACAAATTTTTCTTTTCTAACCAACAATAACTCTTTGGCAACAAAAAATGAGTATTAGCAAGAAAATTTAAATTCCTCACCAAATAATATCATAAGGTGACAAAATTAGATTTCCTCGCAAATACTAACCCTTTGTGACAAAATGAAATGGCCATTAGTGAGAAAATTTAATTTTTGAAGACCACATTTAAATTTTCTTGTCAGTACCTAGTAACAAAACAATTTTTCCCAGCTAAATGGTATCTTTATAAAAAATTTGAATTTCTTCACTAAAGCATGACAACAAAACCTATATTTTCTAGCTAAAAGGATGCATTTTATTGATAATCTATTCTAATAAAGCATTACTCAATATTTAGTATTAGACAACCTAGCCCCTTAAGCCAAAACTTCATATGAAATAACAATTTTGACCCTAAAAGTTTGATTTTTTTATTTTAGTGCAAAAATAATTGTAAAATCATTCCCTTATTTTAAAAATACTATTTTGACCTAAATTAAGGACTAAATTGAAAATAATTTTAAATAGCTTGGTCAAAATAATAATTTTGTAAACTTAATGGACTAGTTTAAAAATATTATTAGATCAAATTGGAAATAATCTAAATCTTACGCCCTGCACTCGCTAATCCAGGCATGTGACTCATGAGTTTGGTAGCACAAATGACTAATTATTTGGCAATTGTTCTCGTTATAGTAAAATGGATATCTCAAATTGATAATGATTACTTAAAACCATACTTATGTACCATATCTCCTATATACTCTTTTCCCATGTGGGATAAGGGTATCACATCTAGTTTGTCTATATGTATAATATTTATTATAAATATAGCATATATGTATGGGTTTTACTATCCATAGTATATATAATGCTATAGTTTAAATTACACACAAAATATTTATAATATATGTATTATATCTGGTATATAATGTATCTATTTATATATCTATATTAGTATATACAATACCTTTATATCTATATATATACATATCTAAATACACATAAAATATAAGTATATCTATGTTTATGGGAGTATACTTCTATTTTAGCTCTTTATATACATAAAATTTTTTCAAACAATAATATCTATCAAATTATAAATATTGTAGTGGAATTTGCTAAAGAGAGTCACGCTACAAGCACATGTCACAATTTTCAAGGAAAATTTAATCTATTTTGACTTAAAGAGAGGAGGAATAGATAAAAATGGCTTGAAAGCCAAGGAAATGCTATTTTATTATTGATTAATTTTTTACCCATATAGTTTAGATAATGTGAAAAAATGGAATGAAAGTCATGAAATGGCAAAATTATCATTGAAAATAATGATTTATGCTTGTAGCATGACTCTTTTTGCCGAAGTCCACTATAACATTCAAAATTTGACAGATATAGTTGTTTGAAAAAAGTTCATGTACATAAAAGACTAAAAAAAAAGTTTTTGGTTAAAAAGAGAAAATTCATAATAATTGAAGGGTAAGTATAGCTAATTTCTCAATTATAGTTTTAGTGACAAAATTTCAAGCTTTCTAGCGATAAAATATTTCCTCGCTAAACGATACCTCAATGGTGACAAACAAAATTTGTCTTCAAGAATCTACAACAACAATGTATCAACGACCAAATGGTGACAAACTACTTTTCCTCACTAAAGGTCATCGACGACAAAGGAAAGATCTTCAGTGAGAAAAGTTTTTGTCACTAAAGGTCAATTTTCTTGTAGGATAGAGGAGATAGGTACAGATAGGATGATGTTGAGGAAGATTGGAGAAGAAGGGTTGAAAAGAGAAGATATTATGGGGGTGAGAAATATATGCCACCAACGACGAGGAGTTAAGGTGTGGTTAAGGTTACCAAACATGGGATTTTTTATTGTTAGGGAGCCATTAATGAGCACAAGAAGCCTAAAGACAAAGGGGGTGGTGCTTCTCATCAAAAAGAAAATCTTTTCTATACTCAATGCCTTGTGGAGGAAAAGACATGTGGTGTGGTGGCTGATGGTAGGAATTGTGCTAATCTTGTGAGTTCCACTCTTGTTGAGGAGTCAAAAGTCGATATATTAAGCACCCTAAGCCCTACAAACTCTAATGGGTGAATGAAGATGTTATGTGATGTTGCTCCTATGCGGGGCAGACACATTGTTTTGCATAGATCTTGGTAGTATGATAGGAAAGTTGAGCATGTTTGGAGAAAGAACACATATTCATTTGTCAAGGATGGAGTGAAGTTTGTGCTTATGCCTTTTACCCCTAGTGAGACTTATGAAGATCAAATTAAATTAAAGGTGAAAAGAGATCCAGTGAGAAAGAAGAAAGAGAAGAAAAAGATAAATAATGAGAGTGACAAGATAAAGAAAAAGGGGAAGAGTTTAGAGGGTGAAAAGCACCAAGAGGCCAAAGTGGGAAGAGTGGAGTTAAAAAGAAAAGGAGGAGAAGGAGAGTGAAAAAAAGTTAGAAGAGGAGAAGTGAGGAGGTTGATGAGGCACCGTGTGGAGAAAATATTGAAATGAAAAATAGGAAATCTATAATGGAGAGTAAGAAAGAAGTGCTTGGAGTTGACCTTTTTGTTGAGGGTAAATCATAGAGGATGATCCCAATGGAGTAAATGAAAATGAAGGGCTTACACTTGTTGAGAAATTTGGATTGGGGTTGGAGAGCTCCAAAGAAGAAGTCATTTCATGTGAGATTCTGGAGTGATGGAGGAGAGCTCTAGAGAAGGGAAAGTAGAAAAGATTAAGGTGGAAGAAGGTGTCCAAGAAAGGGAAAGTTTACCAATAGTTTACAATATTCGACACATGACATTGACTCTTCATGTCTTGCCGTTATTCTTAAATCATTGTAGGAAATGGGGGAAAAATCTAAGACTCTTGAGGAAAAGATTGTAGGGAATAAATCAAGCTTTCCGATCCTATCCCAGAGACTACATGCCAAAGCTTGATTTGATGAATCAACATCAAGAAAAGGGCTATGATATGCTGCTAGGAGCCTTTCAGGGATTCAAACTAGGAGTGTTTCTCTTTCAAGTGGTGATTTTAAAGATTTGAAGGATGCTTTTATTCCAAATGAAAGAAAGAAGCATGATTATGTTCATTCTTTCATGATAGATTTCAAAAAGTTTTGAAGGTGATTTAAAGCTTAAAAAATATCCAAAAATGATGTCCAAACATTGGAGGATGAAACTTTAAAGTGATGAGCCATTTCAGCAATAAAACTTGAAGTATAAAAGAAGAAGAACGAAATTGGCACTTGATTCTCAAAGAAATTAGTTGTAGAATCTCTATAGATACGCCTGACAAGAATATCTAGCAAATTAGACCCCTGATTTAGATAATTAGAGGCTAGATTCACTCACCAAGGCTAGACTCATGCTATTTTAAGTTGTCTTAGTTTCCTTTTTTTCTAGTTGTTTGTACTTGTTATCTTGACTTCTAATTGATGTAATTAAGTGGTCTTGAACCATATTTGACTTATGCTTATATAGATTAGGATGTGATCTGTATATATACTCGTTCAAGAGGCTAAAACCCACAAATAGAATGACGATAAGATTCTAAGTGTGCAAGAGTGTTCCTCTTTAGAGAAACGTAGGGGTTTTTCTCCTTAAACAAAGACTGATTCTCTTGAATCACAAAGTCCAACCTCACATGGACTCAATCTCTACAATCCCTAGTTTGCTCAAATGTCACACAATCTTGGTCCCTATTCTATTTCATTTTGTCACATTCTGCCTTGAGGATATCCCTCTCATCAGCAACTTACCCCCTCTCTCGTAAAGCTTTTTTCAATGAGTGACCATAATGTTGACTATCTTTCAATGCCGACTCCAGTAGCACCTCTACTACCATTAGTTTCCATTCAATTCCCTTGTCTATTTAGGGCAGAAAGTAAGACTCTACTCATTTCCTGTTATTGGCCATCTATGAAATAAGAAAATATAAGTTACTAAAATAATTAATGCCAATAAGAAGTTTGACTAAAAATACTTTTTTATTACAAATATACATAATTTATATTGGTGTCCCTAAGGGAAAATCTTGTAGTTTTGTTAATGACAAACATTGATGAAGGTTAACTTGTATAATTATTGTGTGATTGGACTTTTGGATTATAGAAGGAAAATAATCACATTGCCTTGGAGCTAAAGGTAAGAGGACATCTCAAATGAGCTTAAGAGTTTGAACAGTGAAGAGTATGTCAAATCTTTTGAAGGTTTTGAAGAAACTATAGTGTAGGGTTATGTTTATTTTACAGGTGTACCATTGTAAACCTTATGCCTTTCGTAGTTGGAATCTATGCATTGCAAGTAGTAGCACAAACCCCTTTTATCAAACTTATAATCTAGTTACAAACTTAAAAGTTTTTCTTCATTCTTTAAAAAAGCCAAGTGTTTGATAATAGTTTGCACCTCAAAAGCTTTTAAATAACCTATCTTGTGATTGAAATTGTTTTCAAACTTCTTGTGATTAAGTTTCAAATGATTTTACAAAGTTTAGAAAAGTTCAAACTCTAATTTGAACATCTAAATGTTCTTCATACTACTAAACTTCCAAAGAAATTTGGACAACCAACTCAGACGTAGTGAAACTAATTTCAATCAACTACATGATATTGTTATAAGATGTTATTTGAACGTTGCATTTGAATTTTGAATGATATAAAAGGCTTAAACTTTAGATTTTTCACAAATTTTGCATTCTTTGATAAGCTTTACAAGTAATTATCTTGAGATCTTCAAAAAGCTTTCATTTTCCTTTGTGCTACGTGTGATCATTCCAAGATTCCAAAGCAAAAGTACGTGGTGCTAGAATTGTTTATCATCCACCAATTTGTTGGGTAACATCTTTCTATCTCTCATCTCCTAATTTCTTATTCAAGGTTATCTTAAGGCATAAAACCCTTTGGTGAAGGATGAACCTTGGTTCTTGAATTGTCAAAGTGGTGATTGGTGTAAAATCCTTGTAGGGCGAACCTCTTGTGTACTTTGTGACTTGTTAATTTAGTGGATTGGTAGAAAGCTTTAAGTGTGGACTCAATGTAGTAGATGTAGATCTTGCATTCATTGTGTCCCATTTTCTTCATTTATTGATTGCATTCAGTTGATCCTACTTCTTTTGTCATTTGTGGTATAGAAATTTATTGTTGTCATGGTTGTTTGTTATCTTCCCTTCAACCACTCTCTTGCAATCACATTAAATACTCAAATTAACAGTAAATAGAAAATAACTCAAAATGAAGACTAAATTTATGGGTCATAGGTTCTTAAAAATAGAAACTATGTATCTTTCAAAAAAAAAATTCTAAGAAGTTGAAAGCCCATAAATTACAGGTTATCAACCTCGTGTAGTCTTGTTGGGCCAGCACCTAGCACCTATCCCAACTAGGTAGCTCGGCACACAGCCTTGCTAGTTTCATTGGACAGCTGCCCAGCTTTGTTGGGTGTTTAATAGAGAAATTTTTTCCTCTTAATCTGTTTGAACCAGAAAAGCAATGAACAAAATTGAAGCAAATCTCGTGAGCATGGAATCATCTTCATGAACAAAACATGAAATAGGAAGTAATAACAGAATTAAATCCTCTCACCATTTGAACCAAACATCAGAAATCACAATTGCAATTTAATTTTCAATCCAAGCCTTGGAGCAAACAATTTTATTTTATTAGAAAATATTTCAGATCACAGCTATGCAGAGTTTCAAGTATTGACACTCAAAATAGAACAAAAATAGAACAAAAATCCTACCTATTCCCTCCTAGATGAGACAGAATAGGACAAATTTTATTAGAATATACTCTTATACCTCAAGTATAATGAGTGTCGTACAAATAATAATTTTAGATTCAATATCAAGAATAGAAGAACTTTATGTTGAAGCCAAAAATTATAAAATACGTCTTGTATTCTTGTCAAGCTTAATTCAAAGAGGAGGAATCAATATATCAACCGAAACCTTAGCGTTTGAGCCGCAACCGTCTCCTTCCTCTGTCTAAAACTCTATCAAATCAAATCTAAAACTCCATCTAAAACTCTATCAAATCAAAATAAATATGAAAAACCATTTAAAATCAAAATGTCTAATCTTACTGTAAATCTAACTCTTAATCTCATCATAATAATTATTATTATTATTGTTCATCTTAACTCAACTACCGCATCTTAGCCTAATTTAAATTCTTTAAAATTTATCCACAATATCAAATAGGTTTGGGTATTACATTCTATCCCCCTAAAGAAATGTTTCATCCTCAAAACTTAATGTGTACTGATCTTAGTTTCTATACCTCAAGGACTAACTAACTATGGAGTTTTTTTAAAAAAAATAAAGTAAGAAGAAATCAGAATACCACAAATATAATTTGTTGAATTTACCATTATAATCATTGCTTTGTCGTGGTAGTGCAAATACCCTTGCATTTGTCTTCAGCTTTTGCTGCTCCATAAGTTTAGCTGGCTCCAAAGCTAACTTCAGATATTCACGGACCTTAGGAGTGGAGTCCAGTGGTGTATTCACGTCCTCTCCCTTGCTGGAATTCTTTCAAGGTACCTTGATAGCTTAACAGTGTCTACTACGGTTTGCCATCTAAACTACGACGTTTCGAATTGGTATTCGATTGCAAGAATAGTAAGTTTATATGTTCAGCAACACATATTAAAATATTTTTGAATTTACAAATTTCACTACAAAAAAACAATAATTTTGGGACAAGAAAATCTGTCCCTAACTCGTCGTATATCAACAATTTTGAGCAAATTTGGGACGGGCAAGATGTGCTCCCAAAATACTGTGTCACTATGTATAAAATAATTGTCAATCCTAAACACTTTGTAACATAATTTGAGACAAACTTTGAAAGGATTAAATATTATAAAAAATAAAAAATTAATTTCGATTTTGAAAGACCTAAGAGGGAGAAGGGGGATGAATTAGCTCTTTGGCTAATTATTAAAATCTTTTTCCATTTTGCAAATTCTTTACCTTATTAAAAGCTCTTCTTTAAATTCACAAACTCCAAGTTTATATTGATTTAATGGTTGAGACAAGATGATCAAACAATAAAACCACAACCAATCAATCAGCAATTAAGAACAAATAATAATAACACAAGTATGTAAGCAAGTAAAGCTATAAAGAAATGAACGCATGATTTATAGTGGTTCGATCTCTCAAAGATCTATATCCACTACCTTAAATCTACACTGATAGATTTCAACCAATCCATTAAATGTTTAAATCAAGCATTTATATAAGGGGCTCACCATTTAACGAGTTTTACCACAAGAACCAGTTTTCAATCCAATAAACAAGGCTTACCCTTATCACAAAGGTTTTATGTCTCCAGAAAACCTAGACTAATCTAATCAAAGGCTCACCCAAACCAAAGGATTTTATGTCACACAACAACCTTGATCAATCTAATCAATGGGTCACCCTTCACAAGGTTTTTATGTCTCTTGACAACCTTCTGTCACAAAGTAAATAGATGAAGTATAGATTTAGATGTTACCAACAAAAAACTTGGTGGATGATTACAATGTTAGCAGCACTTCACTTCTTGCCTTTGGAATCTTGAATTTCAACCTTTGAGCACAAGGAAATTTGAGAACTTTTCAAATAATTTTGATGTAAAACAAGTTAGAGCTTCTTGAGTATCAAAAGATTTAAGAACTACACAAAAATCTAAAGTTTGTGTTACAGGGTTTAAAGATCAGTTCAAATGTTCAAAAAATGGTTAGTAATGACTAGTAATAGTAAAATTTGATCGATAAAATTTCACCCTATGCATCCGAATTTTTCTGGAAGTTATTGTTCACCAAAAAAGTTTACTGTTCACCGTTAATGTTCAAATTCAGGCGATTGAAATTTCCCCTCTATGTCTAAATTTCTTTGGAAAAATAATAGTTACTGTTCATAGTGCAGGAAAATTTTGGACATCCTGCATCTGAACTTATGTCCGAACTTTCCAACCTTTGTTAAAACATATTCACATAAATTCAAAAAGTTGGAACATATTCTAGCCTCAAAGATAAGTCATTAAAGACCTTTTAGGTGCAAAAATTATTGATGAAAACTCGATAATTCAAGTAAGTTCAAGACCATTGAAACTTTTCAAATCAAGTTTTGTGCTCTCAAATACAACTCGTAGATTCCAAGATTAAGAGTTTAGGGTTTACAAAGTTTACCTATTAAACACATGTAACCTACACTTCATGTCTTCAAAGCCTTCAATCAGTTGAACAAACTCTTCAATCTTCAATCACTTGGCATACTTGAGTTGTTCTTACATTTTAGCTTCAAGGCAATGAGACTTGTATGCTTCTCAGTCCCAAAATCCTATCACAAAATAATCAAACATATTAGTCCATATCAAAGTAGTCAACATTATTCTTTTAGACTTTACAATGATCAATTTTTGTCATTAATCAAAACAACATGATTTGCCCTTAGGGCTAACAAATTTAAAAGAATTTAAGTTACAATTTTATTCTCATGCATTAGGGACTAAACTTTTTAAAAGATATTGTCATGTTGGTAGGAATCCATCTCAAATTCAGGACAAAACACGGGATGAAAGATTGATGATAATTGAATTTTCAACAACATGCCATCCCAAGATTCATACCAACATTTATTATATTAGTTTTTCTAATGATATCTACTGCTCCCAAATTTTTTTATATTAATTGATAAATGCATCATTTTTTATTGGCCCCTCCTGCAATCCACTATACCAAAATACTAGAAATACAATTTCAAATGAAACCAAAACCATAATCATTAATATCCAATAGAATCTACTGTTACACATTTCCCCTTCTTGCAATCCACAACATTTATTTCCCCCTTAATTTTGCAATCCACAATAACAACACAAAGCCATAAAAATCTCAACCAACAACAATTCGCAATCAATCTTTACATAATCACAACCACAACCACCAAACCTTTACATAATAGTGCTTGTAGACACGTCCTCCATTCCATTCTCCACCTCAACCTTTTCCCGCCATTTCTATGCCTGCAAACATGATAAGATAAGAAAAGAACAACATTTGAGAAATTTTAGAACATACTACATCTTTAGTACCAACATAATGCATGACAAAGGAAAAAGAGGACAATGATTATTAATTTAAAAAATATCTTGAATTCTACGAAATTGAACCCAGAATAATGAATGTCAAATGAAAAAGATTTGCTACAGTATAGAACAACATATAAATGTTAGAAAATAAAAAAATAATTAAGACAAATAGCTTAACTTATAAATTCACGAAACTATTCTCCAAGCTCGAGAAGGGAAATTATTAAAGGAAGTTTGCAGATTGAGTAAGCAGACACAACAAATTTGAATGGTTAGGTTTATGCAACTTTTTTGTTTTTGTCAACCTTCGTGTGTTGAAGTTGATTCTACAAAATTTAACACAACACACACAAACAGAAAAATAAAGCTTGACACATCGAAATTGGTAACGTAGTTCCACTCAATAGCCTACGTCTAAGGGGCCATGCCCAGAAAACCAATCCACTAAACTTTATGTTTCAAAAGTACATGAACATGCTCTCAATCTTCTCTAATGATTCCCCTAGTAGACTCGGCAAAACACATTTTGCCAAAGCTTCCTCAATAGTCAGAAATTCGACAAACACAGTGTTGCCTTCATAATTGGAAACCCACCAATCACAACTCTTGCCTCTAGGATTGTTGAACTATCATCCAATCACAACTTGCTTTTTTTGAACTCTCCTCAATAGGATGTGTCGAACTCCTTTCGATAGGATGCATCAAGATCCCACTTGCACTTACTACTCCTTTCGACATGAGTTCAAAGAATAACTCTGTTAAGAATATTGCGTGAAATACATAAGAGTCTTGTTGGAATTTGCTTGAGCAATGCTGAGAGAGCTCCTTGAGAGTCTTCAAGAGTTTCCTTCTTAAGAGATTTCCAAGAGAGTTATCAAGACGGTTTTTTTGCTTTACCTTGTGGCTCATATATATAATATGCAAGAGTCTTGAGCTTCCTTCTTCTCCAAGATTGTCATATCAAGAATATAGCAAGTAATCCCAAGAATATAGGAAGTCAATTTTTGACATTTGGTGTAGATAGATTTTCATGGAATTCCCCAAATCCTAGAAACTTTAGAATTCCCCAAATATCTTTTTCTTGTCATAATGGAGTGTTAGCCCTAAGGGCAAATCATGTAGTTATGATTAGTTTTGAATAATGGTAAACATTGATGAGAACTAATGTGCTTGTATGTTGAGTGATAGGATTGATAGATTGAGAAGCATGAAGGCTTATTGCCTTGGAGTCACAATGCAAGCACAACTCAACTATGCCAAAAGTGATTGAAGATTGAAGAGTATGTTCAAGATGATTGAAGGCATTGAAGACTTAGAGTGTAGAGTTCTTATAGTAAATAGGTATATTTTTCTGTAAACTCTACACTTGTATGTCTTGGAATTAGTTGAATGCATAAGAGAGCACAAAACTTGTTTTTGAAATGATTTTTAATGAACTTCTCAACAACAAGTATGTTTTCAAAGTCTCAAATGATTTTAAGTAAACTTTTGATGATTAAAATGTTTTGGTAACAGTTTTTGTGTTTAAAAGTGCTTAAATGACTTATGTATTCATACAAAATGATTTCAATGTTATTAAGGATGATTTTTAAATGATTTGACAAAATTTGATAAGTTTGGATGCAAGTTTGGTTGTCCAAACTTTGAAAGTGATCACTGTACTTCCAGAGAAGTTCGGACGCAAGTTCAGACGCATTGAGTAAAGTTCGGACGTCCGAACTTTTCCAGACAGCTTGGCACAGTAAAGTTCGGATGTCTGAACTTCTCTGAAACTATCCGTTACTAGCTGTTGCAATTAATATTTCAAATCTATAAAAGTTATAAACTTACGATTTTTTGTAAGTTTTGAATTCTTGTGAACTCTAAATATTCCAAAGTCTTTAGCAAACATTTTAAGCTCTCTTTTGTCTTGTGCTTTCAATTGATCATTCAAGATTCCAAAGACAACAAAGTGTGAAGGTGCAACATTGTGTAAACATCTACCAACAAGTGGTAACATCTACACATTCTTCTTTCTCTATTAAACTGTGTTTTTTCTATTAGCTCATTGTAAAGTTATCTTGTGACATAAAATCCTTTTGATAAGGGTGAGTCATAGACTAGATTAATTAAGGTTGTGGTGTAAAACCTGTGTGTGGGTGAGCCTTGAATTAGATTGGTCTTTAGGTTGTCTTTAGATATAAAATCCTTGTGAAAGGGTGAACCTTGTTTGTATAATTACTAAAAGAGGTTGTGAGTGTAAAATCATTGTGTGGTGAGCCTCTTATGTAATTTGTAGACTTGAGCTTATAGTAGATTGTTTGAAATCCTTAAGTGTAGGCTTAAGGTAGTGGACATAGATCTTGAAGAGATTGAACCACTATAAATTGCTTGTGTTCTTTGTTCTTATATTGCTCTACTGCTTTGCTATTAATTGCCTTACTCTTCTAGTAAACCAAGCACATACAATTTGGTTTTTGCTTAAACTTATAAAAAGACCATGTTTCCAAAAAATTAGCCAAATACCTAATTCATCCCCTCCCCCCTCTTGGGTATTTCAATTAGTGTCAGAGCTAGGACTTCTTGTGTGGTTTTACAACCTAGAAGTTAAAGATCTTATGGCTAATATTTCAAACTTACCTTACCTAGAAGGGTTTTCCACAAATAGACCACCTTTGTTTGATGGAACAAACTATACCTTTTGGAAATGTAGAGTTAAGATATATATTTGTTCTATCAATTTTGATTTGTGGAATATTGTTGAAAAATGTCCTTATATTCCTATGAAAATGAGAGCTGATGGATTAACCTTAGAACTAAAGTCTACTGACGAATTTGACGAACATGATTCAAAGAAAATGACATTAAATTCTCAAGAAATGAACATCTTAAGTTGTGCATTAGATGTAATTGAATATAATAGAGTTAGTAGTTGTGATACTGCTCATGATATGTGGAGATTACTCCAAATAACACATGAAGGTACAAACCAAGTTAAAGAGTCAAAGCTTGCTATGTTAGTCAGGGACTTTGAGCTATTTACTATGAAGCAAGGTGAGAAAATTAGTGATATGTTTACTAGATTTACTAACATTTTTAATGGTCTGAAAGCTTATGGGAAGAACTATACAATTGGAGAGCCAAACATAAAAATCTTGGATGCTTTACCAAAATCCTGGCAACCAAAGACACTTGCAATTGAGGAATCAAAGGATTTGAAAACTCTTCCACTTGAAGAGCTCATTGGGTCACTCCTCATGCATGAGATGAAGATGAAGAGACTAAATGACAAAGAAGATGAAGAAAAAGGAAGAAAAGGAGGTGTACTTAAAGCTTCTAATCACTTGAGTGAACAAGAAAAATCATCAAGTGAAGAGAAGATGGAAACAGTGGAGAAGAGGAGATTGCCATGGCTGTTAGGAAATTCAAAAGATTCTACAAGAATGAGTTTCTCAAGAAAGGAAGAAAGCCAACCAAGAAGAGTAGACAATCTTCATCCTTCAAACCTCAATGTTTTTAATGCAAGAGTACAAAACATCTTGTTGCTGATTGCCCCAAAGTTTTGGAAAGTGAAAGAGACAACAAGAACAAAAAGAAATCTGCCAAGAAAGGAAAAGGACTGGCTGGAACATGGGATCAACAGGGAAGTGAAGATGATAGTGAAAAAAAGGCCAACATATGCTTTATGGCAATTGATGATGAGGTACAATCTTCTCCTTCCATTTCTAATATCTATGATGATGATGGTGATCCTAGTGAATTACTTGTAGAAATATATGAAAAATCAAAAAAGGCTTCTAAAAGGAATAAAGAAATGAAATTCAAAATCAATGATTTATCAAATCAGAATTCAAAATTATGTGTTGAAAATGGGAAATTCTTGAGACCATTAATTGTCTAAACATGGAAAAAGAAGTTTTAAATGCAACCATACAAAACATATCTTTTGAAAATAAAGAGCTTTGCATAAAAGTTGTATCTCTTGAAACAATACCTAATGAGCATGAGATTTTAAAAAAGAAAGTTAATGACCTTACATCATGCATTGAAAAGTTTACAAATGAAAGAGAAAATTTAAATAAATTACTTGGCTATCAAAGAACTTTATTTGCAAAACATGGTCTTGGTTATACTCATGATAGCTATGCTCCACAATATAAAAACTCTTTTGCTAAAGAAACTTTTAATTTTAGGCCTCATATTTGTTGTACATATTGTGGTAAACATGGACACAAGGTATCAAAATGTTTTGTAAAAAGAAAGATTGAAAATGGTGTTTAGACTATTTGGAAATTCAAAGGAACTTTCACTAACCCCCTTGGATCCAATAAAATATGGGTACCAAAAATCACTCTTTCTAATTTGGTGTACGTTCGCTTTGCTTCAAGATCAAGTGCCACAAAATGGTTTCTTGACAGTGGCTATTCAAGACATATGACTGGAAATGTCTCACTTGTTAGTGAGCTTCAAGCAACAAGTGAAGGTTTTGTCACGTTTGGTGACATGAAGAAAGGAAAAATACTTGGAATAGGGCTGTTACCAGCCGTTTTATGGCTGTTTAAACTGATTTTTGAATTCTATAAAAGCCATAAACTCTAGATTTTTTAGTAGAACTTTGAACTTAACAAATCTTACATGCTCTAACTTGTTTTACATCAAATTAAACTGAAAAGCTCTCAAATTGCCTTGTGCTCAAAGATTGAAATTCAAAATTCCAAAGGCAACAAAGTGTGAAGGTGAAACATTGTGTAATCATCTACCAACAAAGTGGTAACATCTTACACTCTCTCTTTTCTTATCTTAATTGTGTTTTCTACTAGCTCATTTGCAAGGTTATCTTGTGACATAAAACCCTTTTGTGGAAGGGTGAGCCATAGACTAGATTAATCAAGGTTGTAGTGTAAAACCCGTGTGTGGGTGAGCCTTGGATTAGATTAGTCTTGAGGTTGTCTTTAGATATAAAATTGTGTTTGGTGAACCTTGTATTATTTGTATAATTACTAGAAGAGGCTGTGAGTGTAAAACCATAGTGTGGTTAGCCTCTTATGTAATTGTTGAAATTGAGCATATAGTGGATTGATTGAAATCCTTGAGTGTGGACTCAAGGTAGTGGATGTAGATCTTGGAGAGATCGAACCACTATAAATCGTGTGTTCATTTGTTTATAACTTTACTTGTTTACATACTTATGTTATTATTATTTGTTCTTAGTTGTTGATTGATTGGTTGTGAATTTATTGTTTGATCATCTTGTCTCAACCATTAAATCACATATAAACTTAGAGTTTGTAAATTTGAAGAAGAGCTTTTATTAAGGCAAAGGATTTGCAAAACAAGAAAAGATTTTGATAATTAGCCTAAGACCTAATTCCCCCCCTCTTAGGTCTTTCAATTGGTATCAGAGCAAGGTCTTCTTGTTAAGGTCTAACAACCTAGAAGTAAAGATCATATGGCTAGTTTATCAAATTTGCCTTATACAGAAGATTCCTCCACTACTAGACCTCCATTGTTTGATGGTTCTAATTATATTTTTTGGAATTCTAGGATTGAGATATACATTTGTTCTATTAACTATGAATTGTGGAATATTATTGAGAAAGGTCCCTATGTGCCATTGAGATTGAAAGCCGATGGAGTTACAAGGGAACCAAAGCCTATGGAGGACTATGATGAGAGCGATTCAAGAAAGATGACATTAAACTACCAAGCAATGAACATTCTTTGTTAGTGCGTTGGTCGTCAATGAATACAATAGAGTGATGGAATGTGATTCCGCTCATGAAATGTGGAAACTACTTCAAATCACTCATGAAGAAGAAAGAGCAAATGTGTGCTTCATGGCAATAAATGATGAGGTACAATCTACTCCTTCTACCTCTACTTGTTGTGATGATGATGTTGATGTTGTAGATGATCCTAGTGAACTACTTGTTGAATTGTATGAAGAATTAAAAAGGGTTTCAAAAAGGAATAAGGAAATGAAAACCAAAATTAATGATTTATTGAATGAAAATTCAAAATTATTTTGTGAAAATAAAAAGCTTCTTGATTCTATTGAATGCTTGAATATTGAAAAAGAAGTTTTGAATGTTTCTTTACATAACATATCTCTTGAAAATAAATCTCTTTGTACAAAAGTTTCTTCTCTTGAAAAAATGCTTAGTGATCATGAAATCTTGAAAAAGAAAGTTGATGATCTTACATTATGTGTTGAAGAATTTACAAATGGAAGAGACAATCTTGACAAACTAATTGGACCTCAAAGATCTTCTCTTGTTAAAAATGGTCTTGGTTACAATTATGTCAATAATGTGCCTAAATATAACAACTTCTTTGTTAGAGCTACTTCTACTTCCATGCATCATACTTGTTGTACTTATTGTGGAAAACATGGACATAAAGTCACCAAATGTTATGTTAAAAGAAAAGTAGAGAATGGTATAAAAACCATTTGGAGAGTTAAGCAAACTATTACTAACCCCCATGGACCCAAGAAAGTATGGGTACCAAAGGATACTTCCTCTCCTTTATTGCAGGAACATTTTAATTCAAACTCAAGCACCACTAAGCGGCACATTGATGATGTTAGCTTAAAGAATAAAGGAAAACACCTCATTCATAATCAAGGTCAAAGCAACCAATAAAGGATTTGTTTTTGAAGAAAGGAAGAGTTCTTGGAGTAATCAATATTGGTAAAGGTTTCTCTCTTCTTCTTAAACAAGTTTTGCTTATTGATGATTTGAACTATAACCTGTTTAGCATTAGTTAATTGTGTGACAATGAATAAGAGGTTGAATGCCAAAATGTGAAATTTCATTTAAGAATGCTTTTAGTCAATATTTGAAAATTTGCCAACCATGACTTGTCAATTGCTTCTCTGAAGTTGATTAGGTAACATTGATTATATGAGATTGAATTCATGGTTTATATGTTCTTGAAATTGATTATATGTCGTGATAGCTATGATTGAAGATCTATGCATTTTCTTGGTTAAAAACATCTTTATGAAACTTTACAAAATGTTCAGACTTGAAGACCATAAATTCGGTCGTCCGAATTTGTATGACAAAATGATATTTTGTGATTTTGGTCAATTACTCACAAAATGTTTCAATGTGTGCTTTATCTTGATAAGCTTGAATGTCTTGTTCCTTATGATAATGATTTTCTTGGCATAAAAGATTTGGTCATGTGAACATGGATTTGTTGAACAAACTTTTCTATCAAGATTTAGTTAGAGGATTGCTAAAAATGTGTTTTGAGAAAATTATTTTTGAGATACTTGTCCATATGGAAAACAAACAAAAGAATCTTTCAAATCCATGAAAATGATTTTAGACCTCAAAACATCTTGAGCTTGTTCAAATGGATTGATTTGGACTTATAAGGAACTCTAGTATTGATGACTTGAAGTATGCCTTACTAGTAGTTGATGATTTCTCAATATCCACTTTAGCATTATTCTTTGCTCAAAAAAAAAGATGAAGTGTTTCATAAGTTTGTAAATTTTTCAAAAAGATTCAAACCTCCCTTGAGTGCAATTGATTTCTATTACAAGTGACAATGGGAGAATTTTACAACCAAGTCTTTACAAAATTTGCTTTGAAAATTGAATTTCATGTGATTGTTTCAACTGCAAAAACCCCACAACAAAATGGTGTTATTGAAAAGAAAATTTGAACTTTATAAAAATTGGCTAGGTCCATGCTTTGTGAAAATTCTTCTTCAAAAATATTTTTGGTCCAAAGTCGTAAACAATACATACTATGATGAATAGAATTCTTTTAAGATCATTTTGAAGAAAAACATATTTTAAAATTCTCTTTTATAGAATGCCTCAAATGGCATATTTTAAAATGTTTGGTTACAAATGTCTTATCTTATATTCTTGTGATAACTTACTTAAATTTGATAGAAAACCACATATTGGTATATCTCTTAGCTACTCTTCTAACAAAAATGCCTATAGAGTTTACAATGAAAAGAACCTTATTTGATGAGGAAACCATTCATGTTTATTTTGATGATTTTTACATTTACTTGGAAAGAAAAGATGAAGATGATGTAGATACATCTATTAAAGACTATCAAACCCATCTTCAAGCACCAACTTTGGAGGATCATACCAATGAGGAAAAATTGATTGAACAAAATCAAGATGACCAACCTAGCGGTGACCAAGAGCTCCCAAAGAACTTAAGATATACAAGAGGCCATCCTAAGGAGCAAATCATTGGTGATATCTCCCAAGGAGTAAAAATAAGGCGGTACTTTATCAATAAATTTATTCTTTTATTGGATATGAGCCTAAAGTATTGATGATGCATTGTGTGATGATTTTTGGATTATTTGTATGCAAGAGGATTTAAATAAATTTGAAAGATACAAAATTTTGGATATTCCTAAATCTCATGATCATTCCATTATTGGAACTAAATGGTTTTTAGAATTAAACTTATTGAATCCGAAGAAGTTGTTAGAAACAAAGTTAGACTTGTTGCCTAAGGATTCAATCAAGAAGAAGGAATTGATTATGATGAAACCTTTGTTCCGAATGAAAACTTGAGTCCATAAGAATGCTTTTGACTTGTACTTGCTTTAAGTTATTTCAAATGAATGTCAAAAGTGCTTTTCTAAATGGTTTTATTGAGGAAGTAGTTTATGTGGAACAATCACCCAGTTTTGCTCATGAAAAGTTTTCTAACCATGTTTTCAAATTATCCAAAGCTTTGTTGATTTAAAACAAGCTCCTACTTTGTATAAAAAAAAATTGAGTGTTTTTCTTCTTTCAAAAGGATTTTCAAGAGGAAAGGTTGACACAACTATTTTCATAAAAATAAAAAAAAAACCTCTTGTAACAATGATCTATAAGTTGTCCAAATATATGATACAATTTTTTTGGTGCTTTTAATACTTCACTTTGTGATGTGTTTGCCAAGTTAATGCAAAGTAAATTTGAAATGAGCATGATAGGAAAACTCTATTTCTTTCTTGGCCTACAAATCAAGAAAACCAAGGATGTCACTTTCATGAATCAAGTTAAGGTATAGGCACTTTCATAAGTTTATCAACTATGCTTGACAAAAATAAAACGGTGTCATAGGAGTAGTCAACTATATTTGACAGCAAGTAGAGCCAATATTATATTTGTCATGTGCTTGTGTGCTAGATTTCATCTTTTCCTAAGAGTCTAATTTGATTGCTTTTAAACACATTTTCTATTACCTTATTGATACTCTAAGTGATTATGGTCTATATTTCAAATGTGTGGCTATGTTATGTGATAGCACTAATGCAACAAATTTGACATCATATTATTTAACAAACTACGACAAAGCATATAGAGATCAAATTTCATTTAAATTAGAGATCACTCTACTAAGGATAATACTTGTTTAAAGCATATTTGTATTAATGAAAAAATTAATGATATCGTTACTAAGTCATTGGCCGAAGAAAGGTTTAACCAATCTTAGAAGAAGCTTACAGATTTCAAAATTCAATAACTAATGAGTATATTCAAGTGTGTAGCTCCAGGTGAGGACAAAGAAGACTAGCATGAGAAAAGGAAAGGGAAAAGCCAAAGATAGAGAAGGAGGACTAGTAACCAACGAACCAAGGAAGGTTTATGTTTCTCAAATCATGTCATGGCTAGATAGATTTGTCATAGTGGAGGCTGCTACTGAATTTGATGATTGGACAAAAAGGATCCATAAGACAAATCCAAGCCACAAGGTGGATGTCATCAAACTATCTGAAATGGGTAATATACTCTCATTTTTAAATAATATGAGCTTGACTAGTTTGCTTGTGTTTGATGCTATTACCTTACTTAGTTTATGGAGTTTAAGCAAATAGTAAGGAAGAAAGAGGTGAGCGAGTTGGTGATAAATCTATTCAGTGGTATTCTTTAAGAATATCACAAGTTGATTTTGGATATTAATAATGCATTGCTCAATAGAATTCGTGATGTTGAGAATGGTGGGTTTAGGCACTATTCTTCCGGGGGACATTGTTTTATAAGTGAGTTATACTCGCATGAAATATTTCACTTTAAACTTTCATTATATGGGATTTATTACAGTTTGGACTCATAGTCCACAATTAAAAATTTCTTGAAAAATGAGCACAATCTGAGGGGGAGCATTGTTAAACTTTTACAACCTTTAAAACCTCTCTTAGAATCTTTTCTTAATGCTTAAATTCTATATATCATGTCCTTGTGGTTGGAAGGAATGAGGTAAATGGAGGATGGTTGGGTCATAGGCTCATATTAAGCCTTTTGAATGTCAATGTACTAAATTGGTTATTATCTATCATTGACATCAATACTTATCTGTACTACACTGTTTAAATCCATCACATTTTGCATCAAAGTTTGTCATCATCAAAAAGGGAGAGATTGTTAGCCCTAAGGGAAAATCATGTAGTTTTGATTGGTTTTGAATAATGACAAACATTGATTATGACTAATTCTTATGCTATTTGTGTGATAGGATTTTTGGATTGAGAAGGAAAGAGTTCTTATTGCCTTGGAGCTAAAAGTGCTAAGGACAACTCAAGCATGATCAAGGATCAAGAACATAGAACATGTCCTATAAATTGAAGGCTTCAAAGACTCTAGTGTAGGTTTACACTTGCTTAGTAGGTATACTCTTGTAAACCCTACACTTGTTTGTCTTGGAATCTATTGAATACATAAGAGAGCACAAAACTTGTTTTTGAATAAATTTTTTATTACCAAGTATTGTTTTTAAATCTTAAAATAGTTTTGAGCAAACATTGAATGATCAAGTGCTTTGGTAACAGTCTTTGAGTTCAAAAGATTTTAGATGACTTATCTTTTAGTACAAAATGATTTCAAACTTATTAAAAGTTGATTTTCAAATGTTTTGACAAAGTTTGAACAGTACAAACGCAATTTCAGACGTCCAAACTATGACATGACTACTGTTTTTCCAAAGAAATTCGGACGCAAGTTCGGATGCAAAGGGCAAAGTTCGGTCATTGGAATTTTCCCAGATAGTATATCACAGTAATGTTCAAACGACAGTTCAGATACAAAGAATCAAGTTCGGTCGTCCGAACTCCTTAGAAACTAGTCGTTACTAGTCATTTTATAACTGTTAAAACCAATTTTTAAAATCTATAAAAGCCATAAACTTCAAATTTTTTGTAACTTTTGAATATCTAAGAAATCCTAACACTCCAAAATCATTTGAAAACATCAAAGCTCTCTTTTTTCTTGTGCTTACATGTGATTATTAAAGATTCCAAAGACAACAAAGTGAAGTGGTGCTAAATTGTGTAATCATCTACCAAGCAGTGGTAATATCTCATCCATTCTCTGTTTAATCTTGTTTTCTACTTGCTCATTACAAGGTTTTCTTGTAAACATAAAATCCTTTAGGTAAGGGTGATCCTTCAGATATTGATTCAAGGTTGTTTGTAGATATAAAATCCTTTGGTAGGGTGAACTAAAATTGCAAAAGATGTTATTGGTGTAAAACCATTTGTGGTGAGCCTCATGTGTAATTGATTGAACTTGAGCATATAGTAGATTGGTTAAAATCTTTGAGTGTGAACTCAAGGTAGTGGATGTAGATCTTGAAGAGATCGAACCACTATAAATTGATTATTTTTCTTGTCAATTATTTACTGCTTTGTTATTAAGTTCATTATAAATTGCTTGTGTTCATTGCTATTAAATTGTTTATTTCTTTTTCATTAAGTTCATTATTCTCTCATTGAAACAAATAACATAATATGTCCAAACTCAATTCATAAAAAGGAAATAGTTTTCGAAAATTAGCTAAAGACCTAATTCAAACCCCCACCCCCCCTCTTAAGTCTTTCAGTCAAAATGTTTGGAAACCAAGTACAACAAGTTTGAAATTATTTTGGAATAGAAGATAGATGTTTTCAAGAGCTTTTAAATCACAAGTCGTTGTCAAGAACTTGGTAAAACATGTATAATGAAAACCTTTTAAGATTGAAAACCAAGTTTTATACTCTCTTGTAAGTTCTTTAGATTCTAAAGACAACAAGTGTAGGGGTTTACAAGAATATACCTATTAAACAAGTGTAAACATATGCTAAAGTCTTCCATTCCTTCAATTCTTAAGACATGCTCTACATTCTTCAATAACTTGAGTACATTTGAGATGTCCTTTTTACATTAGCTCCAAGGCAATGAGATCACTTTGATTCTTCAATCCAAAAATCATATCACACAATAATAACTCAAGTTGGCTCATATTAATGTTTGTCATAATCAAAACTATAAGATTTGCCCTTAGCGCTTACATAAAGAAAGATAGATGAAGTGAGAATAAGATTACCACACTTGATGTTGAATAATACAACCTTTGAAACACCTTAGTCACTTTACCCCTTTTGATTGATTTAACCAATGAAGGTCTTAGAATATTTATTAGGGAAGAATGTGAATGAGAATATAACTTGATAGCTCTCTAAATTTGAAAAAAAAAATCAAATTTTGATTTTAAAGCTCTGTATAGGGAGTTTATAACATTTAAAAATGGCTATATAATGGTAAAAGTAAACAATCATTAGTCCTCATGTTTGTAATAGTTAGAACTATGAAGTGCTCTTACGGGTAACAAATAGTTTATACATGTATCTAGTTATTTTCAAAGTATATGTCCTCCCTCCCTTTCAAAAATATATGTCATATTTTCTTCTTTAGTTTATTTCAAAATATATGTTCTCTTTCTATATAAAGACTTCATTTACTCCTGTCTCTAACCAAATATTTAAATGTTTTTATTTTTAAAAAAATATTTATTTTTCAACCAACCACTCAGAACATCAATTCTTAATATTCAATTTAAATTTGACACACTAACTAATCATTTTTAATTAGACATGTATTATACTTTTTTATAAAATTTACTAAATCTTAATTTCTATAAAAAAAAATATATTATATATTTTGAAACAAATAGAATAATAGTTAGTACATATTTATATGGTTAAAAAAGACAAAAAAAAACTTTATTTTAGGCTAAGCCCAAACTCATATGAGACGGGCTCGGACTTAACATTAGTGAGCTCATTCGAGCTTAGCCCGAGCTTGGGCTCAGGTCGAGTTCGGGCTTGGTTAGGCCCAACTCATAGATCTCGGTTGACAGGTCTATTAGGACTCTTTCTTTCTTTTTAAAATATTTAGCCTTTTACAAATTTAAAAATTATTTTTTTAGAATTATCTTTACTTATAAATATAATTTTTCTATTCTCTCTTATTTTAGTAGATAATAAAATAAAATTAGTTAAGATTAAGAAAGAAAAAAAGTATTTTTTTTCTTTCTTAATATGTATAAAAAGTTTTAAAAGGTCTTACATTTGAAACAAAAAAAATATTTTAAATCATTATAATATAATAAGAAAGTTATTAAAACTAAAACAAAAAAGCATACTGTTTGATTTGTTGTATTGTGTTACAACGCCATATAAAGTAGCAATTGGCCTCAAGAGTAGGCACCCAACTGTCGGGGTCCCAAATCCACTTACAAGCACCATTTGTCAGCTCACACACTTTAAATTGATTCATCTTCGTCCTCTCGGCTAGTAAACTAGCAGGATCAGTCTGGACCGCAAACTGGGTAGGCAACTATATTCGGTTCTTGGATGGCCCCCAGTTCGTCCTGAATTTGAAGACAATGGTGAGTTGGATCTCCATGACTTGCCAGACTAGCAACTAGAAATTCAACGTGAAATCTGCAGGCAGATTCCAAAAGGAGATGCTAGTACTGAAATCCAAGATCACCATCTCCACATCATTTATCTACCTCATTTTCCCAATAAAAGTTATTTAAATTTCTCCCAAAAATTTGTGTATTTAGGATAGCATCCTCTTAAGTTCTTGCGACTAACCACCTCCAAATTTTGGTTATCTTTCAAATCCAATCTTAGAAAAGTTTTTTAAAAAGAAAATACTAAAGAGAAGATTTCCTAGTTTGTTTTCTATGTGTGTGTTTGATAACTCAATTAAATGATTAAAAATAATTAATTAAGTACTTATTAAATTAATTATAGATGCTATTAGATACTTTATTTTTAAATTTATTTAATAATAAATTTTACCAATCACTTAAATGTTTAAGATCTACTTAATTATAGTTAAAAATTTTAAGTGAAGTTAAAGTATGTTGATTAATTATCAATTCATTATGTCATTTCATGTATATTTTGATTTCAGTAAAACACATTAAGAATAAATATTTCAAAATTAAAAATTATAATTAAATAATTTGTTTACATTAGAATATAAAAATATTAATATTTTATCAACTTTTTGGAATATTAATTTGTAACAACTACTATTAATTAAAATAGAAAAAATTATGCAATTGTAAATTATCAAAAATTAAAATTTTATTGTAAAAATATGATAAATAAAATTAATATTGATTCTTTTTTGAATACATTTTTTAAAATTCAATTTTAGTCGTGTAATATTTTTAAAAATTATTATAGTCGAACAAAAAACTCTTTTTTCAACATTTTTCAAACAAAAACCAAATATAAAAGTTGTAGATTTCAAAGTTCAATGACAAATAACTATCACATATTAAATAATTTAGTCTTGATTCAAATTCAAACATCAATATTTGGATTCTTTGATTTCAGATTTTAGAATTTAAAATTTAAATATTTCAGATTTTAACCTTCAAAATTCAATTATATCAAATGGACCACATATTATATAACCATCCTTCAAATTAATTTTACACTTCTTTTATATCCTTCAAATTAATTTTACACTTCTTTTTTTTTTTTTCTTTTTGAAGCATTAAAGATAACAAAAGGAACATTATAGGGAAGATCTTTCTTTGTTTTTTAAAATATTACATTAAGTACATATTATTATACGCCACTTATGTTTCAAGAAAAAATATAACAGTAAAAAATAATAAAGAGATTTTATGTCATACTTATTTGTTGGCCTTAAGGGCAAATCATGAGGTTATGATTAGTTTTGATTAATGACAAACATTGATGAGGACTAATATTTATATTATTTGTGTGATAATATTGTTGGATTAAGAAGTATGAAGTCTCATTACCTTGAAGGCAAAATGCAAGAACAACTCCAATATGTCAAAGTGATTGAAAATTGAAGAGTTTGTTCAAGATAATTGAAAGTTTTGAAGACATGAAGTGTAGGTTACGTGTGCTTAATAGGTAAACTTTGTAAACCCTACACTCTTAAGTCTTAGAATCTATGAGAGTTGCATTTGAGAGCGCAAAACTTGATTTGAAAAGTTTCAATGGTTTTGAACTTACCTTATATATCAAGTTTTCATCAATGTTTTTTGCACTTAGAAGGTCTTTAAAGACTTATCTTATAGTTTAGAAGGTTTTTCAACTTGTTTGAATTGATTTGAATATGTTTTGACAAAGTTTAAAAAGTTCGGATGCAAAGTTCGGACGCAAAAGGCAAAGTTCGGACATCCGAACTTTTCCTGTACTGCAAACAGTACACTGTTCAATAAACAGTGCCACTATTTTTTCAGAAAAATTCGGATGCAAGTTCGGATGGAGAAGGCCAAGTTCGATCGTCCGAACTTGTAAACAGTAACACTGTTCATGTAAACAATATTTTTCAGAAAAGTTTGGACGTCCAAACTTCTCTGAAACTAGCCTTTTTTACTTTTAAAGCCAATTTTTCAAATCTATAAAAGTCATAAACTCTAGATTTTTAGTAGAACTTTGAAACTTCAAAAATCCTTCAAGCTCTAACTTGTTTTACATCAAAATTATTTGAAAATCTCTCAAATTGCCTTATGCTCAAAGGTTGAAATTCAAGATTCCAAAGGTAAGAAGTGAAGTGGTGCTAGCTATTGTATTCATCCACCAAAAAGTGTTAGTAACATCCAAACTCTCTCTTTACATTATTATTGTGATTGATACAAGGTTGTCAAGAGACTTAAAACCCTTGAGGAGGGTGAGCCATAAACTAGATTAATCAATGTTGTTGTGTAAAACCCATTGGTGAGGGTGAGCCATGGATTAGATTGGTCTAGGTTGTCTAGTGACATAAAACTCTTAGTGATGAGGGTGAACCTTGATTACTAGATTGAATAGAGGTTATTGTGGTGAAACCCATTGAAGGGTGAACCTCTTGTGTAATTGTTTGGATTGGTCATTTAGTGAATTGGTTAAAATCCTTGAGTGTGGACTCAAGGTAGTGGATGTAGATCTTGGAGAGATTGAACCACTATACATCGTGTTTTCATCAACAAAGTTTAGGCTAGATTAAAATAGTTTATGCTTCAACATGCAATGCATAGATTTCAAATGCAAAGAGTGTAGGGTTTACAAGATATACCTATCAAGCAAAAACAAACATACACTAAAGTGTCTTTAAAGCATTCAACTTATTGGACATACTCTTCATTCTTCAACAACTTGAGTATATTTGAGATGTCCTTTTCACATTACCTCCAAGGCAATGAGATCACTTTACTTCTTCAATAGAAAAATTCTATCACACAACAATTACTCAAGTTAGCCCATATCAATATTTATCATTAATCAAAACTATAAGTTTTGCCCTTAGGCTTACACACCTCTTGCTAGTTACCATTTGGATAAGGTTTTATGATCTAAGCTTCTAAACCTATGCAAAAGCAAGATAAGTACAATAAATGTTTTTGAAAAAATTATTATTAAAAGTAACTACTTTTTTTATTCATAATTAAAATTTTGCTTCTTATCAATTTTTTTTTGAAAAGTGAAATTTTGGTTGTGAGCGGAAGTAGTATTTTTTTCATTTAGCAAGAAAATAAAAATAAAAATAATGGGAAGTTGTTGTGAAATTTAGTCACAATAGACACAAAAACTTACAATAAAATAACAACAAAGAAGATTTTGAATTATATTAAAAGAGAGAAAGAGAGAAGACAAAAAAATAGAAATAAGAATTTTATTGAGAGTTTTTCATCATACATTCATACTTTTACAATCTCCTATTTATAGAGTTAGAATGACCATTCTCATCATAGGTCATTAGTAGTCTTTTCAAAAACTTAAATAACTTACCTTCCATGGTCTGTTCTTTAATATAATAGAGGTAATGATGATAGTAGTCTATAAAAGATATTACAACTTTAGTTATAGCTACCAACTTTTCAAATTTTATAACTTAAAAAAATTATTTCTTAGAATAATAGATATTCATAATATTTCATAATACTCGTCTTTATATGTCCATTACATAAATAATACTTCCCCTTAGTTGTAGTTGACTTGTGTCAGTTTTTGAGTAAGTGTAGTTATAATTTTTTAAAAATTGGTTATTTTAAAACTATTTTTATAATGTTTATATATATAAATATGTAAAAATAGATATAGTTTGAAAAATTAATATTTTGTCACTTAAATATAAATAATTTTTTATAAATTTAAGTTTTAATATTTTAAATATTTAAGAGAAATTTTAAAATATTAAATTATAAATAATAATTTTTTTTAACTATATGGTCCAAATAAAAACAATATATTGTCCGTGCGTGCCAATTTGGAGTCCAACTGACAGTCATATACCCCCGGTAGCTTAGCTGTTCGAATATTTTAGAAAATCAAACTCTAAAGACGCTTCTGCTGCTGCTACCGCTGCTGTTTCTGCTACTTATCATATCTGAATTGCTCAAATTCTCAGATTCGGCCGGCATTGTTGTGGGTTAGTGATGCTTACTTATCTGCGGATGTTTTCGAAAAGATTTTTGAACAGGATAAACTTTGCGCTTTACATTTGGCCAATAGATCTGTGTTTGTGGTGATTTTGGAGAATTTTTATTTTTTCGTTCAGGAATGGTAGATTACATTTCGGTTAAAATTCAAAAGCTTATAGAATGTGCTTTGCGTGGGATAGGAAGAGATTGGATTTGATGAGTTTGTTAAAAAGGAAAAGACTGACATACAGTAATGTAATTCCGAGTGGTTGTTATAATTATGGGTGTGTGTGTGTTTCTTTCTTTCTTTATCATAAAGTAATGGTTAGAAATATCTTATCTACAAATCGTTGAGGATCTACTTCAATAATTCTATTTTTTTCATTTGATGTTCAACGATTTTATTTGAGTTGTTAATAATTGAAGGCCGTTCTTCAGATTTGTGTTTTCCAGAAATATTTTCTCTTTTTTTCTAATAAATATACGAAAGACGTATTTCCTGGATATTATCACATTGTTCTGCAATCACCGATACTCCAGAGGCAATTTTGCATTTTCCAAATATTGGGACGACTGTTCCTTCCCACTATAAGATAGTTTTCTTATATTTGCGGTAAGGTATGTATGTAAACTGAATACTTTTAGAAAAATAAACCATAGGATAATGATTATGAAATAGAAAGTTTGTCATCATTACATAAGGAAACTGTATTTTGTTGATTCTTCAAGACCTTTTCAATTTATGGGCTAATTTTCTATATTGTTCTACATTTGGCATGCCTGAATAATGAAATTTAGTTGAAATCATATTTGGGAAACCTATAAATTAACTGAAGAAAAAGAAAAAGAAAGCTTTCCTGGTTGAAGATTCTTTAGAAATATATTTCTGTATTGTTTATTTACTAGTTCTAGGCCAAAAAACTTAATCTAATGGAATACTTCTTAATAGCCCCTTTATTTTTTGAATAGCTAATTTATCAGTAATCTTTGTTTACATTTATTTTCTTCTTTTTGCTGGTCTTTGCATGCTGTTATTCAATCTGTGTAATAGAATTATTTTGTTTTGCCTAATTGACTGATGATGTTACATACTTCAGAATTATTGTCACATCACCATGCCGTTTGAGTTGATAAACTGTTATTAAATGTGATTTTTCTTTGCAGTTAAGCAAATGGTTCTTATTATATAAATGGTTGTGCAACATAAATAACCATTTGGTTATCCAGTAATTATTTGAGTATTAAACTTATATACTAAGACATCTTACAGATGGCAAATGAGCACTAGACAATGTTATTTGCTATTTAGCTTATGTTCAAATCTAGTTTCTCCACCATTTATATCAATCATTGCAATCGAGCTAAAGGGTTACTTAACAATTTTGCAAAGAATATTTCAATGCTAATTCTTGTGCTGGGGCTTGTTTGACATATTTCTACGCTCACACCGTCTCTCACCATTTGTAATATATACTCCCTTTTATCCCTACTGTTGAAGCTACAGCTGGTAAACTTCCTAAATATTTCTTGCTTTTGTTTGATGTGTGGCATCAGTTAATAAGTGGTTCCAAGATGGTTGCGCAGGGTTTTGCAGTGGATTTAAGTAAGCCTCTGGTGTTCCAGGTGAAAACTACAAAACTTGTTATCTTTCACATTATGCAACCTCTAATTCATTTTGGTCCTTCCTTTGGAATTGGTGTTCTAGATTAATCTTAATGTTTGAATTTTTGAACTATTCTTCTCTTGTTAGAATTTGAAAACTTTAGCAAAGAAGCTAAGAGTGTCTTCTTCTTCTGTTGAATGACAGCTTTTGACTACAATTTAAAGAAACTAACATCTGAGTAATTGCCATCTCATGCTTCCTTGTTTTCTATTTTAATGTATAATGACTACTTGAAGGAGTTATTGTTTGTCCCTATTCTCCTCCTTCCCTTGGTAGTGGGATTTTGGGAATATGCATTACCTTTTGCTTTCAAAATGTCTTCACATATGATGATTCCAAAAACATAAAAGAGATTTTGTTGCATTTTCATATACTCCACATTGGTAGTCCTCTATATAAACATTTTCTCCACTAATTTATTTTCTGTACCTCAAGCTCTATTGATACATATTCCCGGATTCTCGTGTAGATAAATGCTTTTTCCACTAATTTTTTTTTCTCATGACTTTTAATTTTGTGCATGCCTCTTTCTTGCTTGCCTGGCCTTGTTATGTGGGAAAAATATTTGAAAAAATAATAATAAAAAAAGAAACAAACTGCACATGGCTACTTCTCTGTTCCCATGCTATGCCTTAAAAGGAAAAAAGAAAAGAAAAATGATGAGATGTGAATTTTATGACGACTATTCATCTTACAACAATAGTTGTTCATAGTGTTGATTATACACGAAATTACTTGCATTTGTCTCCTACTTGAAAGTTCTTGAAATTATTTCATAGGTTGGCCATCTTGGAGAAGCTTATCAGGAATGGGTTCACCAGCCTATAGTGAGCAAGGAAGGACCTCGATTTTTTGAAAGTGAATTTTGGGAGGTAGAACACTCCTATTAGACTCTTGCACTTTTCGATTTATATATCATGCACAAAGTCACTGTTCATAGAGCTGAAGCCAACATCTTTTTTACTTGAGTCAGTTTCTAACCCGCACGGAATGGTGGGTAATACCCCTTGTTTGGCTCCCTGTTGTGTCCTGGTTCATCACAAAGTCCATTAGAATGGGGCATACACTTCCTCAAGTAGCTTTGATGGTGCTATTTGGCATCTCTGTGTGGACATTGCTGGAATACACGCTACACCGCTTCCTTTTTCATATCAAAACAAGGAGTTATTGGTTAGTATTCACTGTACTCGTGCTGTAATTGCTTTATCTTGTGTATGTCTGACACTTATTTCTAGTGAAGATTTCCATATTCGCTTCTGCGGACTTACAATTTCTGCTATGTTATAGGGGAAATACAATTCATTATCTTCTTCATGGTTGTCACCACAAGCACCCCATGGATGGTCTACGCCTTGTATTTCCTCCAGCTGCAACTGCTGTACTCTGCTTTCCGGTATGTGCTATTTGGTCTGTTAACTCAACTCTTTGAATTTGGACACACATTGAAATTCTTCAATCCCACATTTCCTTAAAACAAAAGCAGTTCTGCTGTTTATTTGGTTCCTCATATGTGGGATCTTGATGGTGTCTGGTAATTGGTGCTTTTCCTTGCATTGTATGTTACTTTGAATAACTTGTACAAGTAATTTGTTTTGGATTTAGCTGTAACACTGTATAATAATCTGCTGACTCAATTTCTGAAGGAGACTTACGGTAGAGGAAAATATGGTTAAACCAGTTAATCTGTGATCTGATGGTAAGTAATTCAGATCTCTAGTAATAGTCACTGAACTTCTCTGATTACAAATTTTAAAATCTGCAAGAATTCTTTTTTCTGAAAGGGTGTATACAACTCATGCTTTGCTTTGAATCTCTTTCAACATACAGTACTGTGGATAGTCTCTGATCAATGTTTTATAAGGATGTGTAGAAGCTTGATGTTGTACTTACTGTGCATGTGAGCTGGATATATATGCAGGCAAGACAAGATTAATTTTGCTATTCAATTGTCTAACATTGTCTACTGGAGTTACTACATGGATCATGCACTGGGCATTGACTGCAAAATTAACAAACAACCACCTGCTGGAAGTCTAGAACATGTGCTTAATCAGATCATTCTTGACTCTCGAGTTATTCTTCCTTTTTTGACAACTGTTCAGTTAAATAACGAATACCACAAGTCTGCATTTACGGGCATCTATTAGTTAATCTTTCTCTATTGGTAGCATATGTGGATTATGGATTTCTTTGAGATGAAAATAGAACTTAAAACCATTCTGTTTGTCTTCATCTCATAACCAAACACACAATGTGATTTCCTTTTACGAAGGATATGTTTCTTTCACACTCCTGCAATGTTATGTAGTCTGAAGATGGGATCTTGAACTTGAACTTAGTACCGAGTCTACGCTCTTTCAAAGTTCTCTTGGGACAATTTTCTTCTGCATCTGATATATTCTGCTTTTCTCCTGCAGTTCTATAATTTAATAAAACTTATGTCTACTCCTACTGCTCCTGCATTGTTTGGAGGTGGTTTACTGGGTTATGTGATTTATGACATCACACATTATTATTTGCACAATGGACAACCTGCCATGTTATGTAGTCTCAGGATGGGATCTTCAACTTGAACTTAGTACCCAGTCTACCTTCTTTCAAAGTTCCTTTTTCTTCTGCATCTGATAAATTCTGCTTTTCTCCTGCAGTTCTATAATTTAATAAAACTTATGTCTTCTCCTTCTACTGCTCCTGCATTGTTTGGAGGTGGTTTACTGGGTTATGTGATGTATGACATCACACATTATTATTTGCACCATGGACAACCTACAAGAGAAGTACCAAAAAATCTGAAGGTAAACAGATATTGATAACTCAGACAAAGTTGATACTGATTATTTTGAGTGAGAATCTATTGCTGCTTTCTGGTAAACGATCCAGTAAGAGACTTTTTGCAGTTAATGCTTATCTAGTACCTAGGACTATCAATGACCATTAGAAGTACAAATCTTGATTGAATTCATCACTCTTTATAATCAATTTTTTTTGTTGAATTAATAGAAGTTCATTATTAATCAATTGGGACCTGCAACATGAAGAAGAGTAGGATTTTTCTACCAGTTCAATTTTTTTGTATTTCTTCTGCTGATGCTTCGCTTTCTTTTGCTGTAGAAATATCATTTGAATCATCATTTCCGTATCCAAAATAAAGGCTTTGGTATTACTTCTTCTCTTTGGGACAAGGTCTTCGGAACACTACCTCCATCTGGATCAGCTGAGAAGAGATCAGCTGAGAAGAGTAGATGATTCAATTTCAAATGTAATAGTTTTAGCATTAGTCACCGGAAAGCCCAGCTACTTGATTTTTTCATCCTTAATTTCTTTTGTTGCTATTATGCGTTTGGTAAGGCCAACTGGCGCAGTAGAACGTAATTCGTTGCTGCAAATCATTTTTTGTACCAAGAAATCTGTATAAAACATGGTGATATGGACTCTACAGTTACATAATTTATTCTTTTGGACTATTGTTTAGATTCAGTGAAAGATATTCAATCTAGGAGTGGTACCTTTGGAATTATTATTATTATGCATCAAGGTTTTATGTTTTGCCATTTTATTTGGGACAAAAAGTACATTTGACCTTTAAATTATATCAATTCTTGATTTTAACTCTGAACCAATAAACGTTATATTTGAGGATTTTACCTTTTTTTAAAACAGAAAAAAGCATATCCCCTTTCCGAGGATTTTTGAAAAATACTCATTTATTTTTGTATACAAGTCTTTTACTATTTTATTATATGTTAAATGGGACCAAAAAGACGAAATGGGCAGAAAATTGCGTATACCAACGGGGGAAATAACGATGTGGAAAACAAGACAGGAATTCTATACAATGACACTGTAGAACAATGAAAGGGATGTGGCGCAGCTTGGTAGCGCGTTTGTTTTGGGTACAAAATGTCACGGGTTCAAATTCTATTATCCTTATATTCCGTTGAGCAATAACTAGGAATCAGATAGATTCAAATTGAGCATAATCTTTCATTTTTATGATATTATGTATACACAATAAAATGAATTAAGGTAATTATCCTTTTCTTTACAGTCATATCTATTTAGATAATACAGCGCTCTTAATTTAGTTCGGTAGAACGTGGGTCTCCAAAACCCGATGTCGAAGTCGAAGGTTCAAATCCTACTCAAACTTTAAAAAGTTATCAAAAGTGACCTTAGTTAGATTTTGTAATTAACTCCTAATTGAGAGCAGTCTTGTAATGTTCACATGACTAGTCGTTTATGAGGGTATTCTTGAAACAGCAATAAGAATAGATAGTTCTATAAATTTACAATCATTACCATGGCAACCCTGGCCAACGACTGGCAACGACTGATGGAAGATGCGGCAAAAAGAAACTGATTCATTGCAATTCTTTGTCCATTTCTTCCCTTTGTTTATTAGTGCACTGTCGCTATTTAGAGAGTCTTCAATATATTCTAGTTCAAAAAGGAAAATTTCAAAGATCTTTGTTATGATTGTTTTCAGAATATTTCAGAATGCAGCTAAGCAAATCAATAGAAACAGAACTTGGATGGAAATGGGGTAGCAAATGTCATTAGAAAGGAAGAAATAGCAGTGAGAAATTGGGAGAAATTCCCAGAGAATAATCAACTCAACAAAAGCATCAAAATGACATAAACTAGAAAAGAAAATAGCTAAGCCCTAATCGAATTAATACTATGCTCTCCACTGCCTCAACCTCATGTGATCAGCTTCACTTGTCACTGTGTGCTTGATCACTCTTGACAGAAATGGTCTGATAGAGTTTGTGAGGAAGAAGGAAGCATCCAGCGGCAACAACGGTCACTTGGGACAATTAATCTCCATCGTCCACGCGTTAAAATTCTTCAACTGACCGCCTTAGTTCCAAATAAGTGGGACGACATCATTTTATCCAAAACAACATAGCCGCAACAACCTACACTCAGAAGGCCGATGGCTTTAACTAACATTACTCCCTCCTTCTGGAAGCTATGTCCTCAACTCTAGAACTGAAAATCTAGAAACTGCTTCTTGATAAAGTTAGCATTTTCCAAGGTTGCCTCCTCATGTAGATGTTATTCCAATGAATTAACTGTTGAAAATGTAGCTAAAGAAATGTTGTAGCAGATCTGAAGAAATGTTGTAGCAGATCATATTTGATCATGCAGTGTAAATGTAGACATCTATAAGATCAATGCTGCAGCACTTGTTTATGTAATGTGATAATGCAGTGGAAATGCAGTGGCTAACTAGCATGCAGTGGCAGTACATTAAGATGACATGGCAAAAGGTTGTGCCACCTAGATAAAAGAAGCTGCCAGCTGGAATAAACTGGAGTCGGTGATGCCATGCCCGAGGAGAAAGCAAAATTCGTTTGTCCAGTGCTGATATGGAGGAAAAAGAAGACAATTTTGATTTTACTAGCTAGTGTTTATTTATTCAGTTTTTTTTTTTGGTTGTTGCCTCTTGTATATAAATACATGTCCCTCGTGTACATTTGAGTTAATGAAGAAAATCCAGAATTTCCACATTTGTTTGTTTTTCTCTGTCTAGCATTTGCTCTCTCTGTCAGCTGGTTTTATTTTCTGTTGAGTCTGTTGACTCCATTCTGCAAATGATTGCAGGTGTGATTCTTGTATCTATCAATTGCTTAACAGCATTGAAGAATGAATTTTGACATGGTATCAGAGCATTAAACTTGTATTTCGATTTTGCTGTGGAGTGGTTGCATTTGCTCAGTTTTTTTTTGTTTGAATTCATCTTCCTTGGTGTTTTTGGTTGAGTTCTACACATGGCGGAAAATGTGGAACAACTGCCAACCAATCCATTATATCTAAATCCGAATGATAGTTCTACTCAACCTCTAGTTCAGCCTATTCTCACAGAGAAGAATTATCATTCCTGGAGCAGAGCAATGAGGATGGTTTTGATCTCAAAGAACAAGTTAGGCTTCATAGATGGTACAATTGAGCCACCACCAAGAGGTAATAGAAATTTCACTCTTTGGCAACAAGTTAATACCACGGTGCTTTTCTGGCTAGTAAATTCCATGAGTTCTTCTATTGCACAAAGTGTAATGTGGCTGGACACAACTAGAGAAGTTTGGGAAGATTTATACAATAGATATTCTAGTGGAGATTCTTATCATTTGTCAGACCTAATTGAAGAGCTGCATAATGTGAAGCAAGGAACCAAAACTGTTAATGAGTATTATACACAACTTAAAATACTTTGGGATGAATTGCGGGTACTAAGGCCACTTCCTACATGTACATGTGAACCTAGCTGCAAATGTGGAGCTATTAAGCAAATCATAGATTATTATGATGAAGATATTGTGATACGGTTTCTGAAAGGCTTAACTGAACATTTTAACAGTGTAAAATCACAAGTTCTAGTTATGGATCCCTTGCCTTTGATCAATCAAGTTTTTTCTATGGCTATCAAGCATGAAAGACAACTTAACTATACAACAAATCAAACACCAGAGATGCATGTCATGCTTGCAAAGCCTACTCATATAGTTGCAGATCAGAACTTCAGTACTGGTTCTAATGTTTTAGCTGGGGGGAAATTGTCAAACATGCAGTATAATGAAAGCCTTGGCTACAAGGCTAATGCAGTTGCTGGTAACTATAAGAAAACTTTTGGCCAAAAGAATCTGTTATGTACTTTCTGTGGCAAAACTGGACATACCATTGATAAGTGTTATAGAAAGCATGGTTTTCCTCCCAATTTTAAATTTAGAACAAGAGATACTGGCTATAATACTGGATACAAAGGGGCTATGATGGTGAATCAGTCTATAGGACATGAAAACACACAGGATAAACTGGTTAATCATAATGCACCATCAGTACAGTCCAATGCAGGGATTACACAAGAACAATATCAGAATTTAATGCAGATGTTAAAAGAAGTGCAATTGAAAGGATCACATGGTGCTGCGATTCCTTCTTCTACTGTGAACCAGACCACTGCTCTGACAGCTAATTTTGAGCCTTCGGATTACACAGGTAACATCTCTTTTGAACTTTCAAGGCACTGGATTTTGGATTCAGGAGCAACTGATCATATAGTCTGTTCTGTGAATTCCTTTGCTACCTTTCATTCTGTTCAGAACACCTTTGTCAAACTTCCAAATAATCATTCTGTTTCAGTTACTCACAAAGGACAAGTTCTTTTATCTGAACATTTACTCTTAAAAGAGGTTCTATATGTTCCTACTTTCCAGTATAACCTCATCTCTGTTAATAAATTGATTCAGCAAAACCATTGCAGAATTGTTTTTCATTCTAGTGGTTGTTTGATACAGGACACTGTAACCTTGAAGAGGATTGGATCAGCTAAATGCTGCAATGGCCTCTATCTCCTTGATCCTTGTTCATTCTTTTCTATTCCACATTCTGGTACTAAAGTTGACATTTCTAGTTCACAGATTTCTGCTTCAAATTCTGTAACTAGAGTTACTTGGCATTTTAGATTAGGACATCCTTCTCTGCAAAGATTGCAGTTGCTCAAAGGCATTTGGCCTGAAATTTCAATTCCTGTTGATTGTAAATGTCATGTTTGTCCTTTAGCTAAACAAAGAAAACTTACATATCCTTTGAGCCAATCTTCTTCTTCTAGATGCTTTGAATTACTTCACATGGATATATGGGGTCCTTATAAGCAAACCACTGTCTATGGCCAACGATTTTTTCTTACCATTGTTGATGATTACAGTAGGTATACCTGGCTTTTCTTGTTTAAAGAAAAATCAGAAGTTAGGAAATTGGTTCAAGATTTTTGTTTTTTTGTTGAGACTCAATTTTCCAAGCCTGTTCAAGTTATCAGGACAGATAATGGTCCTGAATTTCATATGCCTATTTTCTATCAATCCAAGGGCATTTTGCATCAAAAATCTTGTGTTGAAACTCCTCAACAAAATGGACTAGTAGAACGAAAACATCAGCATATCCTCAATGTTGGAAGAGCACTGAAACTCCAATCCAATGTACCTATTTCTTATTGGGGGTTTTCAGTTCAACATGCAGTCTATCTCATTAATAGACTGCCTACACCTATCTTACATAATAAAACCCCATATTACTTACTCTATGGTAGACATCCTTCTTTTACTAACCTCAGAGTGTTTGGTTGTCTCTCTTTTGCCTCTACTCTAGAACAAGGAAGATCAAAATTTGATCCCAGAGCTAAAAAGGCTGTTTTGTTAGGAATATCTCAAAACAGCAAAGGTTATATTTTGTTAGACTTACATTCTAAACACATTTTTGTTTCCAGAAACATTTTGTTTTATGAAGATACTTTTCCTTTCCAGTCTCCTGATTACATGCATTCTCCTTCAAGTAATGATCATCCTGTCTTGCCAATGTTTCCCTCTAGTACAGAATTATCATCACCAGCTCCTTTCACAACACCTGATCATTCTTCATCTACTTCATCTTCATCAGTTCCTTCTTTTGTTTCTCCTATGACACCTGTTTCTCAATCTTCTCCTCGAAGATCTAGCAGGATTAGAACACAACCTCCATACTTACAAGATTATGTCTATAACCAAACTCTTACAACTCCACATCCTATAAACAATATCTTGACATATGATCAGATAACACCTGCTTACAAAACCTTTGCAATGAATGTTTCATTAACTGAAGAACCAAAGTGTTATGAAGAGGCTGCTAGAATTTCTGTTTGGCAGGATGCTATGCAGCATGAGATTGAAGCATTAGAACAAACTAAGACTTGGATTATGGTTCCTTTGCCACCTGGAAAATATCCTATTGGTTGCAAATGGGTTTACAAAGTCAAATTTCATTCAGATGGTAGTGTGGAAAGATATAAAGCTAGACTTGTAGCTAAGGGATATACTCAGCAACCTGGGGTAGATTATTTGGAGACTTTTTTCTCCTGTGGCAAAAATGACTACCATCCGGACTGTTTTGGCAGTAGCAGTGTCAAAGGGTTGGTTTTTACATCAGTGTGATGTTAATAATGCTTTCTTGCATGGAGATCTTGAAGAAGAGGTCTACATGGTACCTCCTCCTGGTTTTTGCTGTACAGATTCTTCTTTGGTATGTAAATTGCAGAAATCTCTTTATGGTTTGAAGCAAGCTAGTCGGCAATGGAATGCTAAACTCACTTCAGCTTTGATCAGTCTTGGGTTTCAGCAGTCTAAGAGTGATTACTCACTATTTGTTAAAGCTGATTCAACTACTTTTGTTGCTTTGCTGGTATATGTTGATGATGTGGTTTTGGCAAGTAATAATTTGTCTGCTATTCAGGAAGTTAAAATTTTTCTTCACAATCAGTTTAAAATCAAAGATTTGGGTGAACTTAAATACTTTCTGGGGCTAGAAGTTGCAAGGAATCATCAAGGTTTGAATTTGTCACAAAGAAAGTATACTGTTGATCTGCTTTCTGATTTTGATTTTCTTGGATGTAAACCAGTCTCTACTCCTATGGAAGCTAATGCCAAATTTGAGCATGGAGATTCTCCTTTGTTGTCTAATAGTTCTTCTTACAGAAGTTTAATTGGAAAGCTTATCTACTTAACCATTACTAGACCAGACATTAGCTTTGCTGTTCAACAGCTTAGCTAGTTTCTGGATAAGCCTACTGCAAATCATATTAAAGCAGCTCATAGAATATTGAGATATCTGAAAAAAACACCAGGTCAAGGGCTGTTTTTTCCTACAACTTCCAATCTACAAGTAACAGCATTTGCAGATTCAGATTGGGCTGGCTGCATTGAAACTAGAAGATCTGTCACAGGATTCTGCATTTTCTTAGGAGGAGCTCTAATTTCCTGGCGTTCTAAGAAGCAAACAACTATGTCTAGAAGTTCAGCAGAAGCTGAATATCGAGCTTTGGCATCTACTGTGTGTGAGCTACAATGGTTATCCTATCTTTTACATGATTAGCACATTAAAATTCCTGCTGCAATTCCCCTTTACTGTGATAATCAGGCAGCCATTCACATAGTTGAAAATCCAGTTTTTCATGAAAGAACTAAGCACATTGAGTTAGATTGTCATTTTGTGAGAGAGAAGTTTCAATCTGGCCTGGTTAAACCTTTGCCTATAGCTTCTCAATTACAAGTTGCAGATGTGTTTACCAAGTCCTTGTGTTTTCCTCGGTTTTCTTCTCTTCTTGCTAGTTTGGGATTACAGAATGTGTTTACCAGTCCAGCTTGAGGGGGGCTGTTGAAAATGTAGCTGAAGAAATGTTGTAGCAGATCTGAAGAAATGTTGTAGCAGATCATATTTGATCATGCAGTGTAAATGTAGACATCTATAAGATCAATGCTGCAACACTTGTTTATGTAATGTGGTAATGCAGTGGAAATGCAGTGGCTAACTAGCATGCAGTGGCAGTACATTAAGATGACATGGCAAAAGGTTGTGCCACCTAGATAAAAGAAGCTGCCAGCTGGAATAAACTATAGTCGGTGATGCCATGCACGAGGAGAAAGCAAAATTCGTTTTGTCCAGTGCTGATATGGAGGAAAAAGAAGACAATTTTGATTTTACTAGCTAGTGTTTATTTATTCAGTTTTTTTTTTGGTTGTTGCCTCTTGTATATAAATACATGTCCCTCGTGTACATTTGAGTTAATGAAGAAAATTCAGAATTTCCACATTTGTTTGTTTTTCTCTGTCTAGCATTTGCTCTCTCTGTCAGCTGGTTTTGTTTTCTGTTGAGTCTGTTGACTCCATTCTGCAAATGATTGCAGGTGTGATTCTTGTATCTATCAATTGCTTAACAGCATTGAAGAATGAATTTTGACATTAACCGTTGAACCACTACACCATTATTCCTTTTAACGAACCTTCATTTCAAAATTTCCATGTGCTCCAATTTAGGCTGGCTCTCAACAATTGGTATATCTTGGAAAGCCACCTGACTATCCCAACTTTCTTCTTTGGTAGACTAATATGAAAATTTGGGTGGCTATGTGGATGGTAGTCTTAGTTTATAAGGAGCAGCTCCAATCTTTTCAATAATCTTATAAGGACCATAGAACTTGGAACTTAGCTTGAGATTCTTCCAATGCAACAAAAGTTTATCTAAATTGTTGTAGCTTGTGATAGACCCAATCTCCAACCTGAAATTCCCTTTCTAACTTGTGCTTTTCAACGTAAAAATTTAAGCCTTCTTTAGATTCTCTTTCAAGACTGTTTCCAAACTCTTCCTGTCAGTGATAAAGGAAACAATTGTAGCATTGTTCCTTCTAAATAAGGTCCCAAGGTCAATGTTGGGGGCTTGAAGGCACAAAGAGCATCAAAAGGGGTCATTTGGATGGTAGTGTGAAAGGAAGTGTTGTACCAGCATCGTACCAAATTCAGCCAATCCGTCCATTTAGCAAGCCTGCAACTTGGAAACATCTCAAATACATTTCAAGAGTTTGATTGCGTCTTTCAGTCAACCTGTTTGTTCAAGGATGATAAGCCGTTGACATCTCTAATATTGCTCCGCTTGCCTCGAAGAGCTCTTACCAAAAGTGACTCAAGAAAATTTTATTCCTGTTAGATACTATACTTTCAGGAAAACCGTGAAGCCTGTGCACCTCTTCATAAAAATCTCAGCCGCCTTTTGAGTAGAAAAAGGATGAGACAAGGCTAGAAAATACCCGAACCAAGTTAATCTGTTAACCACTACCAAATTATATCATTTCCCTCAGATTTTGGCAACCCTTCCGTGAAGTCCATGGAAATATGACTCCAAGGGCTGTTAGAAATAAGTAAAGGTTGCAGAAAGCTAGGGTATTGCATCCTTTCATCTTTATTTCTCTGAAAAACATCACACAAACATCACACTATAACACAAACTCCTGGATATCCTTCCTCATCTTAGGCCATAAAAAGAACTGTTTAGCTCTTTGATTACTAGCTTGGACCTCTAAATGTTCTCCTTGCTAAGTTGAGTGCTGCTCATTAGTCAATTTCTTCCTGATTCTAGTTCTAGAACCAATGTATAAATTCCTCTTTGTGAATTTTCTCAAGTGTTTGTGCTAGAAAAAACTCTCATCCTTTCCTTCTTTCCATTCAATGGTTCAACCTTTAAATAACGTACTAGGATAGAAGCCTCTCAAACTAGGAAACCTAACCAACAAATAGATATACATAAAATAATGATACAAGATGATCCCATAATCCCATATCTCAACATATCTCAACACTCCCCCTCAAGTTGGAGCATGGAGATTATGAATGCTCAACTTGTTGTGTTAAATCACTCAGGATCGAATAGGCTTTAAAAACACACAAAAATGAGAGAAAATTTCCTTTCTATATCAATAGAATATAATTTATAAAAACTCTCAAAATATCCACTCTCAAGGGATTCATTCCTCTATTGGGAATTTTGATTACACAACTCATTTGGGAAAGCCTTTTATTTAGAGCCAAAATGAGGTAGGTGGATGATGGCCAAAATTCAAAAGTCAGTGATGCTGGCCAGTGCAATTCTTCAATCCTTCAACAATGGTGGCTAGATATTCAACAATTCTCCCCCTCCAGCCACATCTGAAACAAGTTTCATCTAACAACAATTCCAGCTACGTCTCTGCATAGCTCTATCTTGTCTCGTGTAACCACTTTTGTAAACATGTGTGCTGCATTCTCCTTCGCGTGGATCTTTACTAGTCTCAATAGTTGTTTCTCAATCACTTCACATATTCAATGATAACGAATATCAATATTTTTAGTGCGGGAATCGTACATATAGTTCTTGCTCAAATCTAGAGCACTCTGACTGTCACAATATACTTTATAATCATCTTGCTTGATTTCGAATTCTTGAAGAAAACGCTTTAACCACAATATCTCTTTGCCAGTTTCTGAGGCTGCAATATACTCAGCTTCTTCATTTGTGGATAAAGCAACACACTTATGCAATCTTGTCTGCCATGACACAGCCCCCTCTGCAAAAGTATATAGAAAACCTGCTGTGCACTTTGTCCCATCAAAATCTCTAGCCATATCTGCATCTTTCAAGATTGGATCATCTCCCTCAAAAAAAAAAATCATTCTGGTAGTACGCTTGAGGTACCTGAGAATCCATTTTACTGCCTCCCAATGCTTCTTCCTAGGGTTAGAAAGAAAACGACTTACCATTGCATACATTAAACTTCCAACGACTGAAGAATATGGTACTGATGACATCTCCCCGATCTCTTCTTTGGACAAAGGACATGCACTTTTATCCAACTTGAAATGATTTGCAAGTGAAATGCTGACTGGTTTGGCGTCGTTTATATTGAACCTTTTGAACACTCGTTCAATATACTTCTCCTGAGATAGCCATAACCTTCGATTGTTTCTGTCACGAACAATGTGCATTCCTAAAATCTGTCGAGCTGGTCTTAAGTTTTTCATGTCAAATGACTTAGACAACTCCTTTTTCAGCTGATTGATCTTCATTGCGTCTTGTCCCACGATCAACATGTCGTCTACATATAGTAAAAGAGCAATGAAATTCCCATCTGGAAATCTTTGGATATACACACACTCATCTGCAGCAGTCTTCTTATGCCCTTGTCTCACCATGCAAGAGTCAAACTTTTTATACCACTGTCTTGGTACCTGCTTCCATCTGTTCAAGCTCTAGGTTCATACTTGCAACCAAACCAAGTATAACTCTAATAGATGTCATTTTGACAACTGGTGAGAAAATCTCATCAAAGTCAATTCCTTTCTTCTGCTGGAATCCTTTGACCACCAATCGATCTTTGTGTTTCACCACCTTCTCGTTGCCATCTTTCTTCAGCTTGAACACTCAATTATTTCGCAATGCCTTCTTCCCTTTTGGAAGTTCGACGATCTCATAAGTTTGATTTTTATGCAGAGAATCTATCTCATCTTGCATTGTTAGCTGTCACTTTTCTTTATCCTTGTGAGATATTGCATCTTGGAAACTCTTCGGCTCTCCATCTTCAGTAAGCAAAAGATATTCAGTGTTAGAATATCTCGTAGAGGGAATCCGTCCTCGTTTAGATCTTCGAGCATTTGGAGCGGTTTGAGAAGTTACACCATCATCTTGGCCTTGTGATGGTTCCAAAACTTCTAGAGATATGGGTTGAGTCTCCTCCTACTCAACACTTTCTTTCTCCTCCTTCTCATCTGCTTCTGGCATGTCTTCTAGCATTGCATCATTATTGATCATAGATGGTACTAGTCCTTCATTTAAGAATTGAGAGTTAACACTTGACTCCTGAGATATTGTGGGCTTTTCAATATCTTCTATTGTCTGGTTTTCATGAAATACGACATCCCTGCTTCTGATCACTTTCTTCTTCTTTGGATCCCATAATCTGTATCCAAACTCCTTATCTCCATAGCCAATGAAAATACATGGAGTAGTCCTTCTGTCTAAGCTCACTGGATATATGTGTATACGCCAAACATCCAAATACTCTCAAGTGTGAGTATGTTAGATCCTTACCAGTCCATAGTTTCTCCGGAACTTCAAAATTTAGTGGTACTGATGGTGATATGTTGATCAAGTAGCATGTAGCCCTTACTGTTTCTCCCCAGAATGCCGTTGGTAACTTTGCCTTGATCATCATGCGTCTGACTCTATCCATAATGGTACAAGTCATCCGCTCAGCTACACCATTACGTTGCGGGGTACGGGGAACTGTCTTCTCATGTCTAATATCATAACAACTACAGTGTACTCGCCCCCATTATCAGTTCGAAGACACTTCAATTTCTTTCCTGTTCACGCTTCACCATAGCATGAAACTGTTTGAAGTAATCTAGAACCTGGTCCTTCGATCTAAGAAATTACACCCATAATTTCCGAGAAGCATCATCAATAAAAGATAAAAAAAATCTATTACCTCATAATGAATCAACCTCCATGAGACTGCAAATATCAGAGTGCACAAGATCAAGCAATTCTGATTTTTTGGTTGGAAATACTAAAGGAGATTCGATGTTGCATACCAAACAAGCAATGACTACAAGGATTGATGGTAGTATCCTTGTCAATGTTGATAAGTTTTTTCTCATTTAGAGAAGATAACCCTTTCTGATTGATGTGGCCTAGTCACTCAAGCCACAAATTCTGAGAATTCTCCTATACAACATTGAGGCTTCCTGTACAAATCTTCACATGAGTCTTGTACAATGTACTGTAAATGTGTCATCGAGCGACTGTCAAAGCGTCATTTGACAACTTCTACTTGCCTTTGCTGAAATGGTTATCATAACCCTGTTTGTCAAGAGCTATACCTGAAAGAAGATTAAGTCGAAGATCAGGTACATGTCGAACATCCTTCAATGTAATGGTGCTTCCAATGTTTGTCTTGATTTGGACATCACCAATTCCTACAATTCGTGAGGAAGTGGAATTTCCCATCTTCACACTTCCAAAGTCTCCAGCTTGGTATGTTGTGAAGTAGTCCTTGTAGGGAGTCACGTGTTGGATGCCGCAGTATCTATTACCCATTCTGAATCTTCTCTTGAGACATGAAGAGATACATCGTCAAGAGTAGAACAAAATGCTACTTCTCCAGGAATGATGACTAGCGTTTCTCCACTCTTGTTCTTCGACTCAGAACTATTTTTGCCTTGTTCCTCGAGCCATTTGTAGTAGTTTTCTTTTTCATGTGACCCTCAATGCCACAATGATGGCATGTGTAGGTCAGTTTTTTGCCATCAGCAGATCTGCCTCTACTTTTGCCTCTGCCTCGATCTCGTCATTGTTGCTTCCCATGATGTCTTTCTCGGTTCTCCGATATAAGAGCATGGGTCTGATCCGTGCCCATGTCCATTCTTCTGGCCTCCTCATTGAACAGAACATCTTGTACCGTAGGCATTGTAACTTTGCCATCTGGGGCCGAGTTGTTAAGGGACACCACAAGTGTTTCCTAACTATCAGGTAGAGAATTGAGTAGAAGTAGTGCCTGAATCTCATCTACAAGTGGCATCTCAATAGAAGACAATTGATTTATCAGGTTTTGAAACTTACCACTGTGCTCGGCAACTGAAGTTCCATCCTTGAGCTTCAAGTTTACTAATCGTCTAATCAACAGGGCCTTATTCCGAGCAGTTTTGGCCTAATACATATCTTCGAGCTTCTTCCAAAGAGCATATGTCTCAGTCTCCTATGCAACATGGTAGAAGACGTTATTGTTAATCCATTGCTGAATTTGACCAATAGATTTTCAATTCATTTTCTTCCAATCTGTCTCCTTAGATTCATCAAGCTTGACACCCTTCAATTCAATGAGATCATAGAGGTCTTTACCGCTGAGGAGATCTTCTATCCGAGGTTTCCACAAAGTGTAATTGTTGGCCGTAAGTTTAATCATTGCTTCAGATAATTCCTTCATTTTAAGTTAAAAACGAAGTTGAATTATGAAAAATAAACCTCACCGTTGAGTCTGGGACAGTAAAAAATGGTGAATTTGACTCTTCAATTATCCAATTCCAACTTTGGGTTAATTTCATAATTTTAGAAAACCTTAGGAGAAATATTTTAATTTTAGAACACTTTAGAGGCCAAAGTATTATTTTAAAAAATATAATTTTCTGATGTTTGCCACGTGGTACTGACGTGGCAGTCGACTCTGCGTTGACGTGGTTGATGAAATCGTAACAAGTTATTTCTGTAGACAAGCGAGATAATACTTGTTGTTTCTTTGTCTTCCAAAAAATAGGTGAATCTCCAAGAGTAACAAAATAGCCTGTAAGTGATTGTCTAGTAATTGGACATGTTGCCCAATCCGAATCACAATGAGCAATTAATTGTAAATTGATACTTGAACTTAGTAAAATTCGTTGCCCATGTGTCCCTTTCAAGTAATGGACCACTTTAAGTGTTGCTTCCCAGCTTGTGGGTTTTGCATGAATTAAGCTAAGATGTGTACTGAATAAGTAAGCTCTGGCCTTGTTATAGTCAAATATATCAGTCGCCCAACAAGACGATGATATTTGTCTGCTTCTTTCAATTGAAGTCCACCAACTTTTGCAAGCTGATGTCCTTGTTCCATAGGAGACTTTGCAGGCTGAGCTCCCAATAAGCCATTTTCTTTCACAATAGCTAGTGTATATTTCTACTGATTCAAGCAAATTCCAGCCTCTATATGCATCACTTCAAGGCCTAAGAAATATTTAAGTGTTCCCAAATCCTTCAAACGAAAGCAAATACTTAGATGCTGCTTGAATTTAATAATGGCAGGGATATCATTTCTGGTGATTATCAAGTCATCTACATAAACAAGAACACTCAAATATACACCTTTGTGGGCAAAGTTACATAATGAATAATCAGCATATGACTGAATGAAACCACTTCCTTTTACAGTAGTTGCTAATTTGGAAAAGCAACAACAGGGCGCTTGTTGTAAACCATACAAATTTTTTTTAGACGACATACCTGCCCTTAATGAGAAGAAATAAATCCATGCCCAGAATGAGAAGAAATAAATCCAGGTGGTTATTTCATATATACTTCCTCTTGAAGATCACCATGAAGGAATGCATTATGCACATCCATTTGATGCATCTCCCATTTTCGAGTAGCTGCTATAACCAAAAGAGTTCGAACTGTTACCATTTTCGCTATTGGTGCAAATGTCTCAGTGTAATCAATTTCTTCTACTTGAGTATTTCCCAAAATGGCAAGCCTTGCTTTATATCTCTCTAAAGTTCCATCGGATTTAAATTTAACCCGATATACCCATTTACATCTTAGGGCCTTCTTTCCTGGTGGTATGATGTCAACACGCAAGTGCCATTCTGTTCAAGGGTTTTGATTTCCTCTCGCATTGCAGCATGCCAATTGGGACTATTATCAGCTTCAAAATATGTGGAAGGCTCATACTTCTTATGTTCAGAAGGAAGATGAGTATTAGATAAATAATTAGTTATGAGATACAAGCATTTACCTGAGAAATATTGATTAGAATGAGCAGCAATAGAAGTAGGGTATACATCTGATGAGCTGTTTGAGCTGCATGACAAATAAAGTCCCGTGGTTTGTTAGGAATTTTTTGTCCCCTTTGACTGCGACGAAGAGGCACAAAGTTTCTAGTGAAGAAGACTCTAAATCATTTGTGCCAGCTTGGTCCGTTGAAGAAGGCTCTAAATCCACGGTTGAAGCTTGATGACATTGATTCTCTGAAGCTTGATTAAACTGAGTCTGATTCTCCATATTACTCCATCTGGCATCAAATGTCATGTTTGAAGGAGTGGAATCACGAAATGTAAAGGAACAATCTACATTGCTCCCCGTGGCTGGTGGAACATGTGTTGGTCCATGTGAGTCGGTAGGGGAGATGGTAGAAAAATGATGGTCAACCGAGGGCATATCAAAAGAAATACTAGATTCTATCTCACGGAGAATGGATTTGGGCCGACAAGAAGTGAAATCACAAAATGGAACTATTCCTTCATGAAACATAACATCTCTGGAGGTGAAAAATTCTTGGGTTTCTAAATCATATAAATACCAACCATGTTTGCCATGGGGATATCCCACAAAAATACACCTTCGACTACAAGGACTAAATTTGTCACGTTGGCAAAAGTGTGCATAACATAAGTATCCAAAGGTCCTATATGAGAATAATTGGAGGTGTTTCGTGTAGCATTTTATAAGGAGTTTTTCCATTGAGAAGAAGTGAGGGTGTTCGATTTACTCGGTAGTTAAAATACATTCTCCCCAAAATCGGATAGGTAAATTGGCTAATGTTGTGCCCTTGCTACATTAAGAATATGTCGATGCTTTCTCTCAACCCTTCCACTTTGTTGTGAAGTGTCTACAATACTTGTTTGATGGAGAATACCAAGACTATCAAAGTTGGATTTTAAACAAGTAAATTTTGTACTGTTATCAGTGCGAATAACTTGGATGCAGCTATGAAATTGTGTTTTGATCATAAACCAAAAATTTCTTAAGATAGATCCAACTTCTCTTTTTTTATCAAGTAAATAAATCCATACTGCTTGTGAATAATCATCAAGAATGGTTAAAAAAATAAGATGCACTACTAGAAGAATTTTCTCGATATGGGCCCCGAATATCACAATTTACCAAAGAAAATACAAAAACTGCGTTATTTGTGCTAATAGGAAAACTTTCACAAGTCTGCTTGGATCTAAAACAAACATCACAATTATTCTTATTCATATGACTTGAAGAAATCCTAGTTTTCACCTCTGTCACATGATCAAGCACTGAATCTGAAGGGTGACCCAGCTGAACATGCCACAAGTCTCGAGAGTTATTCTTAACTATTGTATTGGCTTGTTGCATAAAGACACGTCGGAAAAAATATATCCCACTTTGGGTAAATCATGAGGTTTTGATTAAGTTTTAATTAATGACAAACATTGATAAGGACTAATCTTTATGTCATTTGTGTGATAGGATTGTTGGATTAAGAAGTTTGAAGTCTCATTGCCTTGAAGCTACAATGCAAAAGCAACTCCAATATATCAAAGTGATTGACGATTGAAGAGTTGTGTTCAAAGATGATTAAAGGCATTAAAGACTTGAAGAGTAGGTTACATGTGCTTAATAGGTATATCTTTTGTAAACCCTACACTTGTGTCTTGGAATCTGTTGAATGCATAATAGAGCACAAAACTTGTTTTGAATCTTAAATAGCTTTGAATGGAATTTTGAATAACAAGTATGCTTTTTAAGTCTTAAATGATCCTGAGTAAACTTTGTATGATCAACGTGCTTTGGTAATGGTTTTTTGAGTTTAAAAGTATTTAAATGACTTACCTATTTATAAAAAATATTTTCAAACTTATTAAGGTTGATTTTCAAATGTTTTGACAAAGTTTGATCAGTTCAGACACAAGTTCGGACGTCCAAACTTTGAAAATGGCTACTGTGCTTCCAGAGAAATTCAGACTTAAGTTCGGATGTCCGAATTTTCCTAATAGCATGGTTACTGTTTTTCCAGAAAAATTCAGATGCACATTTGGACGCAGAAGGAAAAGTTCAGACGTCCAAACTTTTCCAAACAAGTTGTCATAGTGATGTTCGGCCGAAAGTTCAGACACAGAGGAGCAAGTTCGGACGTCCGAACTTCTCAGAATTTTTGTAAGTTTTGAATTTCTGAGAAATCTTAACATTCTAAAATCTTTAGCAAACATCAAAGCTCTCATTTGTCTTGTGCTTTCAATTGATCATTCAAGATTCCAAAGACAAGAAATTGAAGAGGTGCTACATTGTGTAATTATCTACCAAGAAAGTGGTAACATCTTATCCATTCTCCATTTAATTTTGTTTTCTACTAGCTCATTACAACGTTTTCTTGTAAACATAAAATTCTTTAGGTAAGGGTGATCCTTGAGCGTACAGTAGATTGATTGAAATCTTTGAGTGTAGACTCAAGATAGTAGACGTAGATCTTGAAGAGATCCAACCACTATAAATTGCTTGTGTTTATTGATCTTAGATTGTTTATTGCTTTGTCATTGATTTAACTATTCTCTCATTGAAACAAGTATTCATAATCTGCTCTAACTCAATTTAAAAATGGAAATGGTTTTCAAAAATTAGCCAAAGACCTAATTCACCCCCTTCTTAGATATCTTTCACACTCCATTGCACACCCACACCAATCAACATCCTTATAAATGGGTCATGTATCACACATAACCTAATAGTAAATGTTATAATATGCTTTGTTTCAGATAATAGCTAAGAAACAGAGATTAAACTGCAATTGAAAGTGGGAACATAAAGCACATGTCACAAAATCAGTTGCGGTCCTAGAACCACACTTCCTTGTTGTTTTGCCAAAGTTTGTGTGCCATTTGGAAAAGTCACATAGAATATCATGCATATCACATAAACAAGTTTTGCATCTAGTCATATGTTGGGATTCACCAGTATCAATAATCCAAGCAGATTCAGCCTTACCAGAAAGCTTCTCTGTTGAAACTATTTCCTTTTGTGAGTTCAAAATTTGCAGTAGTGAATTCAATTGCTCTTGAGAGAGACCCGATATTGTTAGTCCTAAGGGCAAATCATGTAGTTTTTTTGATTAATGACAAATATTGATGAGGACTAATATGTTTATATATTGTGTGATAGGATTGGTGAACTAAGAAGTATGAAGTCTCATTGCCTTCAAGCGAAAGTTCAAGAACAACTTCAATAAGACAAAGTGATTGAAGTTTGAAGAAGGTTGTTCAAAGATGATCTAAAGGCATTGAAGACTTGAAGTGTAGGGTACATATGCTAAATAGGTATAATTTTTCTGTAAACTCTACACTTGTGTGTCTTGGAATCTATTGAATGCATAAGAGAGCATAAAACTATTTTTCTTAATCTTGAATGGCTTTGAATGAACTTTTGGTTAATAAATGTGTTTTTGTATTTTAAAAGATTTTGAGTAAACTTTGCATGATCAAAGAGATTTGATTATGGTTCTTAAGTTTAAATATGTCTAAATAACTTATCTATACGTACAAAATGTTTTTAAACTTATTGAAGTTAAATCTCAAATCATTTTACAAAGTTTGAAAACCAAATTTTAAATTGGCTATTGTGCTTTCAAAAAATTCGGTAGTCCGATCTTTGCAGCAAAAAATTGGTTATTGTTTTTCCACAAAAAAATTTGGTCGTCTGAATTTTTATCTTCAGCATGGTTACTGTTTTTCCAGAGAAATTAGGATGAAATTCAGACGCATGGAAAAAATTCAGTCGTCCGAATTTTTCTAGAAACGTGCTACAGTAAAATTTGGACGCACAAGAAAAATTTGGTCGTCCGAATTTTTTGAAATTAGCCATTACTAATCGTTTTATGGCTGTTAAAACTGATTTTGAAATTCTATAAAAGCTATAAACTTCAGATCTTTTGTAAGTTTTGAATCTTTGAGAACTCTAAACATTCCAAAGCCTTTAGCAAACATTTTAAGATCTCTTTTGTCTTGTGCTTTCAATTGATGATTCAAGATTCCAAAGACAACAAAGTTTGAAGGTGAAACATTGTGTACTCATCTACCAACAAGTGATAACATCTACACATTCTCCTCTCTTTATTAAATTGTGTTTTCTACTAGCTCATTGCAAGGTTATCTTGATAACATAAAATCCTTTAGATAATGGTGATCCTTGAAATTGTGATTCAAGGTTGTTTGTAGATATAAAATCCTTTGGTAGGGTGAACCTTGTTTATAGAATTGCTAAAGAGGTTGTGAGTGTAAAACCATTGTGTGGTGAGCCTCTTATGTAATTTGTGAACTTGAGCATATAGTAGATTGTTTGAAATCCTTAAGTGTAGGCTTAAGGTAGTGGACGTAAATCTTGAAGAGATTGAACAAATATAAATTGTTTGTGCTCATTGCTCTTACATTGTTTAACAGCTTTGCTATTAATTGTTTAATTCTCTTATTGAACCAAGCTCACATAATCTGTTTTTGCTTAGACTTATAAAAGGACTTTGTTTGCAAAAATTAGCCAAATACCTAATTCACCCCCCTCTTAGGTATTTCAATTGGTATCAGAGCAATGACTTCTTGTGTGATTTTACAACCTAGAAGTTAAAGATCTTATGGCTAATATTTCAAACTTACCTTACCTAGAAGGGTCTTCCACAAATAGACCACCTTTGTTTGATGGAACAAACTATACCTTTTGGAAATCTAGAGTTAAGATATATATTTGTTCTATCAATTTTAATTTGTGGAATATTGTTGAAAAAGGTCCTTATATTCCTATGAAAATGAGAGCTGATGGAGTAACATTAGAACCAATGTCTACTAACGAATTTGATGAACATGATTCAAAGAAAATGACATTAAATTATCAGGCAATGAACATCTTAAGTTGTGTATTAGATGTAACTGAATATAATAGAGTTAGTGGTTGTGATACTGCTCATGATATGTGGAGATTACTCCAAATAACACATGAAGGTACAAACCAAGTTAAAGAGTCAAAGGTTGCTATGTTAGTTAGGGACTATGAGCTATTTACCATGAAGCAAGGTGAGAATATTAGTGATATGTTTACTAGATTTACTAACATTTTTAATTGTCTGAAAGCTTATGGGAAGAACTATACAATTGGAGAGTAAAACAGAAAAATCTTGGATGCTTTACCAAAATCTTGGCAACCAAAGACACTTGCAATTGAGGAATCAAAGGATTTGAAAACTCTTCCACTTGAAGAGCTCATTGGATCACTCCTCATGCATGAGATGAAGATGAAGAGATTAAATGACAAAGAAGATGAAGAAAAAGGAAGAAAAGGAGTTGTGCTCAAAACTTCAAATCACTTGAGTGAACAAGAAAAATCATCAAGTGAAGAAGAAGATGGAAACAGTGGAGAAGAGGATATTGCCATGGCTGTTAGGAAATTAAAAAGGTTCTACAAGAAGGAGTTTCTCAAGAAAGGAAGAAAGCCAACCAAGAAGAGTGGACAGTCTTCATCCTACAAAGCTCAATGTTTTGAATGCAAGAGTACAGAACATCTTGTTGCTGATTGTCCCAAAGTATTGGAGAGGGAAAGAGACAACAAGAACAAAAAAAAATCTGCCAAGAGAGGAAAAGGACTGGCTGGAACATGGGATCAACAAGAAAGTGAAGATGATAGTGAAGAAAAGGCCAACATATGATTTATGACAATTGATGATGAGGTACAATCTTCTCGTTCCATTTCTAATATCTATGATGATGATGTTGATCCTAGTGAATTACTTGTAGAAATATATGAAGAATTAAAAAAGGCTTCTAAAAGAAAGAATGAAATGAAATTCAAAATTAGTGATTTATCAAATCAGAATTCAAAATTATGTGTTGAAAATGGGAAACTTCTTGATACCATTTGTTAGTCCTAAGGGCAAATCATGTAGTTTTGATTAATGACAAATATTGATGAGGACTAATATGCTTGTACGTTGTGTGATAGGTTTTGAGAACTAAAAAGTATGAAGTCTCATTGCTTTGAAGCCAAAGTGCAAGAACAACTTGAGTAAAGCAAAGTGATTGAAGTTTGAAGAAGGTTGTTCTTAGATGATCTAAAGGCATTGAAGATTTGAAGTGTAGAGTGTATTTACTTAGTAGGTAAATCTCTGTGTAAACTCTACACTTGTATGTCTTGGTTATCATTGAATGTATAAGAGAGCATAAAATGAGTCTTATAATCTTAAAAGGCTATGAATGAATCTTTTGATGAAAGTAGTTTTGTGTCCTAAAAATTTTTAAGTAAACTTCATATGATCAAAGGAATTTGATTTTGGTTTTTAAACTTATATATCTAAATAAGTTTTCTATACATACCAAATCTTTTTCAAACTTATTGAAGTTAAATCTCACATGATTTTACAAAGTTTGAATATGCTTCCAAAAAATTTGGTCGTCCGAATTTTGTAGCAAAAGTTTGCTACTGTTTTTCCAGAGAAATTCGGAAGAAGATTCGGACGCATGAAGAAAAATTCGGTCGTCTGAATTTTGGCCTTCAGCATGGTCACTGTTTTTCCAGAGAAATTAGGACGCATCAGGAAGAATTCGGTTGTCAGAAAAATTCAGACGCAGAATTCTGTCGTCCGAATTTCTTGAAAATAGCCGTTAACTAGACGTTTTATAACTGTTAAAACTGATTTTCAAATTCTATAAAAGCTAAAAACTTGAAAATTTTTGCAAGTTTTGAATCCTTGAGAACTCTAAGCATTCTAAAGCCATTTACAAAAATTTCTTAAGTTCTCTTATGTATTGTGCATTGAATTTATCAATCAAAAAGTCATCAAAGTGTGAATGTGCAAGTTTGTGTAAAACAATCTACCAACAAGTGGTAACATCTACACACTCTTATCTTTTTATCAAATTGTGTATTTCTACTAGCTCTTGCAAGGTTATCTTGATAACATAAAACCCTTTAGATAAGGGTGATCCTTGAAGTTGTGATTCAAGGTTGTTTAAGATATAAAACCATTGTGTGTGGTGAGCCTTGTTTGTAAAAGATACTAGAAGAGGTTGTGAGTGTAAACCTATAGTGTGGTGAGTCTCTCTTGTAATTTGTAAACCTAAGCATATAGTAGATTCGAAATACCAAAGAGGTGGGTGAATTAGGTATTTGACTAATTTTTGCAAATTCAAACCTTTTAGATGTATAGATCAATAACAGATGATATGGACAAAAGATAAACAATTTATGGCAAAGCAATATAAGAAATGTAGAACAATGAACACAAGCAATTTATAGTGGTTCGATTCTCAAGATCTAATTCCACTACCTTAAGCCTACACTTAAGGATTTCAATAACTCTACTATGTGCTCAAGTTCACAGATTACAAGAGAGGCTCACCACACTATGGTTTTATATCTCAAACAACCTTGAATTACAACTTCAAGGATCACCCTTATCTAAAGGGTTTTATGTTATCAAGATAACCTTGCTAGAGCTAGTAGATCAACACAATTTAATAAGTAAAGATGAGTGTGTAGATGTTACCACTTGTTGGTAGAAATTACACTAAGTTGCACCTTCACACTTTGATGTCTTTGGATTGATCAATTGAATGCACAAGACATAAGAGAGCTTGGGAAATGTTTGTAATAGAGTTTAGAAAGCTTAGAGTATTCAAGGATTCAAAACTTACAAAAAATTTCACGTTTCTAGCTTTTATAGAATTTGAAAATCAGTTGAAACAGCTATAAAACGGCTAGTTAACGGCTATTTTCAGGAAATTCGGACGACCGAATTCTGCGTCCGAATTTTTTAGATGACCGAATTCTTCCTGCTTCGTCCGAATCTTCGTCCGAATTTCTCTAGAAGAAAAGTGACCATGCTGAAGACCAAAAATTTGGACGACCGAATTTTTTCTTCATGCGTCCGAATCTTCTTCCGAATTTCTCTGGAAGAACAGTAGCAAACTTTTGCTACCAAATTCGGACGACCGAATTTCTTAGAATTATGTTCAAACTTTTTAAAATCATTTGAAATTTTAACTTCCAAGGATTTGAAATACTTTTGGTATATATAGAAAACTTATTTAGACAAATATCAGTTTGAAAACCAAAATCAAATTCCTTTGATCATATAAAGTTTACTTAAAAACTTTTAGGACACAAAACCACATTTACTAAGAATTCATTCAAAAACCTTTTAAGATTAAGAAACCAATTTTATGCTCTCTTATGCATTCAATAGACTCCAAGACATACAAGTGTAGAGTTTACATAAATATTACCTATCATCATACCTACTCTACACTTCAAGTCTTCAATGCCTTGAGTTCATCTTTGAATAAACCTCAAAAGACTCATAGCTTATTGAGGTTGTTCTTGCTCTTTGGCTTGTAGGCAATGAGACTTCAAACTTCTTTCTTCACAAATCCTATCACACAATATAAACATATTAGTTCTCATCAATATTTGTCATTAATCAAAATTACATGATTTGCCCTTAGGGCTAACAATCTCCCCCTTTTTGATGATGACAAACTTTGATGCAAGATGTGATGGATTTAAACATAGTAGCACAAAGAAGTATTCATGTCAATGATAGAAAACAAACCATTTAGAACATTGACATACAAAAGGCTCAATATGAGCCTATGACCCAACCAACCTCCATTAACCTCCTTCCTTCCAACAACTAGGATAGAAGATATAGAATTTAAGCATTAAGAAAACTTCTAAGAGAGGTTTTATGGTTGTTAAAAGCTTATCAATGCTTCCCCTTAGATTGTGCTCATTTTTCAACAAATTTGGACTAGAGTTACTATGTATCCGAATTTTGACATATCAAGTCCAAACTTTAAAATAAGATAAATGAAAGCTCCAAATTTTGTAAATAAGCTTTCCTAAGGTTTTTCAAACATATAGTAAGAGATTAAAACATATTTGACTCAATTTGAACAACAAAAGAGCACATTTTGACAACACAATATGGATGCATCCGAATTTTGAACCACATGCGTCCGAATTTTTAAACTCATGCGTTCAAATTTTTAATCTCATGTCCAAACTGCAATAGATTCAATTTAATTGAAGTTTTAAAATGACATAAAGGTTTCATAATGTTGTTCAAACATAATGGAAGAGATTAAGACAGATTTGAATCAATTTGAACAACAAAAGAATACATTTTGACCATAGATATGGATGCATCCAATTCTTTAAACCTTGCATCCGAATTTTAATGCATAAAAATTCATTAATGCATAAAAATGCATAAAAATTCATATTGCAGCAGACTAAGTTCACATATTGCAGCATATTTTTCTCCCCCTTTTGTCATCATTAAAAAAATAAAGGGATCAATGAAAATGAGATGTTCAAGTTAGCATATAAAAGAAGCTCTCATCACTGGGATTTCATCATTGAGCTTCACTAGTACATAAAATGCAGCAAAATACTTAACAAGTTCAGAAAAGAAAATGCAGCAACATGCTTAATAAGATAAATGAACAAAATACAGTAAAGAGATTAGAAAATAAGGCTTAGTCTTGTGATGGTGAGGTTGATGGGGAGGCTCGGCTCACTCCTTTCTTGATGGCCAAGTGCTTAACTCTTTCTTGACTGAAAGAGATTGTTGCTGGAGATACAATTGCAGCTTGAGCTACTTGACTTCCTACCACTGGTGGATCTTCATGAGCATGTTCTTACTCTTCTTCTTCTGCTATAGTCTCATCATTTCCACCCTGATCAGCCTCTTCATCACTGCTATCCTTATTCTCTCATTTCTTTGCTTCTCTATCTCTTTCTTCCTCATTTCCATCTTGAGGCTTAGAGGGTCATTCACCACTTTGAGTGTTTCTCATAAGGATTTCTTCAATGTGTTTTACTCTATTCTCCAGTCCATCTAATTTTCCAAGAACCATTGGAGAAAATGACTCAAAGCACTTACACATTTTCTCCATTTCCTACATGATTGTTCAAGTCTTCTTGGAATGCTTTGGCTATAATGGTGTCACCTCTAGTTACTCCTTTACCACTTGACCCAATTCCAATTTCTTCCTCAAACAGTCTTCTTTTTGTTGGAGGTTGCTCCCCCTCACTTGGGGTGTCATGCTTTCTTTTTGTTTTCATTTCCCTAGCAAGGGTTTCCTCTTCATCCTCTTCTTCTTCTTCCTCTTCACTTTCTATGATTCTCTCTCTTTCTATTCTTTTCGGAGGGGTTTCTTTTTTTGTCCTCCGTACATTATCCTCATCATGAACTAATTGCATTCTCTTAAGAGTTTCATTTGTGTAAATTTCACCACTCTTAAAGGCTTGCCCTCTTCCAGGAAGTTTGATCTTAAAATGCTTAAAGATTCTAGTTAATAACCTTCCAAATGGGAATGCCTTGTTTACTGTTTTTCTTGCTGCAATCATGTGTTTCAAGGCTATATACCCAAAGTTCATTCTTCTATGCTCATGCAGGGCTAACATGATTACCATATGCATATTTCCAACTGATGACTTGTGTCCAAAATTAGGAACAATCATTGTAGTTACCATGTGATGCAAAACTCTACCTCTAGCATCCAAATTCTTAATTTCCCTTTCCTTTTTATCTCTAAACTCTCTTCCATTGGTAAATGCTTCTTCAAATCTAACATATGTGAAGAGTTCACGATCATAGCAATGCATGGATGGTGAATAATATCTAGCTCCATCGTCACCCGCTTCACAAATCCTATTTATCAATCCTTCATTGAATTCAATGTCTATTTGTGATACTCTAGATGAATACCATTGTTTCACATTATCTCCTATCATCTCAATTCTCTCCTCTTTCAAGTTTGCATAGAATTCATATATCAAAGTAAGATAGTATTCTTCATCAATGAATAGCAAACTACTCCAACCAATATCATTGAAATGAGATAGTATAATATCCATGCTTGACAGTTTATCAATATCCACCTTATATCCAGGAATGATTTTTCTACTATTCTTATTCCATTCGTCAAATTCATGAGTGGATTTAATTGAGACAAAACTGTCAACCCTAGATAGTGTTTGAGGAATACGAATTCTTCTTGGCTAATTGAGGATTGAGTCTCCATTTCCTTCCTTAGCCTTTCCTTTTCCTTTCTCAACATTTGGCTTCTTTTTTCTCACCATTATGTTTTCTCTTGAGAAGGATTGATTTTCTGTATGAAATTAGGGCTAGAAGTTTAAAAATGAAAGCAAATCGGGATGAGAATGTGTGATTTTGAAGGGATTTTGATTTGGATGTGAATGGGTATGAGAGGTTTTAAAAAGGATGTGAAATTCGAAAGTGTGGAGAAGATTGCTTAATCTTCATTTAAAGGGTCACGTCCGTAAAATTCGGACGATCAATTTTTCACGTCTGCGTCCGAATTTTTGAGCGAAAGTTTCTGTTTCCTCAATTCAGAAAATTCGATCGACCGAATTTTCTGTAGTGCATCCGAATTTTGAATCGAAAATTTCCTGTATTCACCAAAACTTCAATACACACATTAGTCATTGAATCTTGAAATTCCTAAGAGTCTTCTTAGGTGATTGAACCTTTCCTCAGCCAAAGGCTTTGTAAATATGTCAGCAATTTGATCATTTGTATTTATATATTCTAAGCATATATCTTTCTTAATCACATGATCATGAATGAAATGATGTTTTATCTCTATATGCTTAGTCCGAGAATGTTGAATGGGATTTATGCTCAAGTTAATGGCACTAGTATCATCACATAGTATGGGTACACAATTGAATTTAAGACCATAATCAAGTAAGGTATGCTGCATCCATAGCAATTGTGCACAACAACTACCAGCAGCTATGTATTCAGCTTCTGCAGTGGATAAAGAAGACACACAGCTTGCTTTTTACTGAACCAAGATACAAGACAACTACCAAGAAATTGACAATGATCACTTGTGCTTTTAAGTTCAACTTTACAACCAGCATAATCCGTATCAGAATATCCATTAAGTTCAAAAGATGAAGTTTTTGAAAACCAAAGGCCATAGTCATGAGTATCTATCAAATAACGAAAAATTCATTTGACAGAAATTAGATGAGATTCTTTAGGACATGATTGGAATCTAGCACACAAGCATACAACAAACAGAATATCTGGTCTACTAGTTGTGAGATAGAGTAAACTTCCGATCATACCTCTATATAATTTCTCATCAATACTTTTACCTTTCTCATCTTTGTCAAGTTTAGTTGATGAACTCATTGGAGTACTTATTCCTTTTGCTTGATCCATTCCAAACCTTTTCAATAGCTCCTTAGTATACTTTGCTTGATTGATGAAGACTCCATCCTTGGTTTGCTTAATTTGCAGCCCAAGGAAGAAACTTAGTTCTCCCATCATGCTCATTTCAAATTCATTTTGCATAGTTTTAGCAAACTCTTCACAAAGGGAAGTATTAGTAGCACCAAAAATGATATCATTAATATAGATTTTCACAAGTAAAATATCATTTTTAGAAGATGTTTTTATAAAAAGAGTTGTATCTACTTTTTCTTTTGTAAAGCCTTTTGAAAGAAGAAAACCACTTAATCTTTCATACCAAGATCTTGGGGCTTGTTTCAGTCCATATAGAGCTTTAGTTAATTTGAAAACATGATTTGGAAAATTTTCATGAATAAAGCCTGGAGGTTGTTCTACATAAACCTCTTCTTCAATAAAACCATTTAGAAAAGCACTTTTGACATCCATTTGAAATAGTTTAAAGTCTTAAAACAAGCAAATGCCAAGAGTATTCTAATAGACTCTAATCTGGCCACTGGAGCAAAAGTTTCATCATAATCAATACCTTCTTCTTGATTGAAGCCTTGAGCAACAAGTCTAACTTTATTTCTAACCACTTCTCCTAGTTCATTTAACTTATTTCTAAATATCCATTTTGTACCAATAACAGAATGATCATGAGGTCTAGGAACAAGAGTCCAAACTTTATTTCTCTCAAACTGATTTAACTCTTCTTCCATAGCAATAATCCAAAAATTATCACACAATGCATCATCAATAATTTTAGGTTCAATATGAGATAAAAGGGCAAAATTATCAATAAAGTACCGTCTTGTTTTGACTCCTTGAGAGACATCACCAATGATTTTCTCCTTAGGATGACTTCTTGCATATGTGAGATCCTCTGGAAGTTCTTGATTATTGCTTGATTAACCATCATGTTCTTGCTCCATTATTTCTTCTTCTTTAGCATGATCTTCCAATGTAGGTACTTGGTGTTGAGTTTGATTTTCAACCATTGAGGAACCTACATCATCTTCATTTATTCTTTGAAGATAAATATTAGATTCATCAAAAGTTACATGAATAATTTCTTCAACACATAATGTCCTTTTGTTATAGACTCTATATGCCTTTTTATTTGATGAATAGCCTAGAAATATGCCTTCATTATATTTTCTATCAAACTTACCAAGACTGTCACTAGTATTTAAAATAAAGCATTTACAACCAAACACTTTAAAATAGACAATTGATGGAGTTTTATCAAATAGAAGTTCAAAAGGTGTTTTTCTTATAAAAGGTCTTAGTAAAACTCTATTCATTACATTGCATGCTATATTTACAGCTTCATCCCAAAAGTATTTAGGTAAAGAATTTTCACAAAGCATTGATCTAGCCATTTCTTGTAATGTTCTGTTTTTCCTCTCAACAACACCATTTTGTTGAGGTGTTTTGGTTGTTGAAAAATTATGAGTGATACCATACTCATCACAGAATTTTGTAAAACCGTGGTTGCAAAACTCTCTTCCATTATCACTTCTAATAGAGATTAGGTTGCAATTAAGAGAAATTTGAACCTTCTTGAAAAGTTTCGAAAATTCATAAAATGTTTAATCTTTTTGTGATAAAAATATTACCCATGTAAATTTGAAAAAATCATCAACAATCACATAAGCATATCTTTTACCACCAAGACTAGTAGTCCTCATAGGTCCAAATAAGTCCATGTGAACTAGTTCAAGAGGCTTTGAGGTAGAAACTATTTTTGGTTTGAAAGATGTTTTTGATTGTTTTCCATATTGACAAGCATCACAAATACGGGTTTTATCAAAATGCATTTTTGGTAATCCTCTAACTAGTTCTTGAGTAGAAAGTTTGTTCAATAAATCCATGCTCACATGTCCTAATCTTCTATGCCATAAAAATCCATAATTATCATGAATGGCAAGACATTTAATATCATTAGTGATAAGCTCATCAAGATACAACACATATACATTACTAACTCTTTTAGCTACAAAAATAGTTTTATTACTTGCACTATCAAGAATAGTACAAGTATCACATTTAAACTCTACTTTGCAGCCATTGTCACATAATTGACTATTGCTAAGTAATTATATTTTAAATCATCAATAAGTAGAACTTGCTTGATAAGAGGGAAGGTACCTTTACCAATGTTACCTATTCCAAGTATTTTCCCTTTCTTCTTATCTCCAAAAGTGACAAAACCTTCACTTGTAGCTTGAAGCTCACTAACAAGTGATGCATTTCCAGTCATGTGCCTTGAGCAGCCACTATCAAAAAACCATTTAGTGGCACTTTATCTTGAGGCAAATTGTACCTATACCAAATTGGAAAGAGTGATTTTTGGTACCCATATCTTCTTGGGTCCAAGAGGGTTAGTGATAGTTCCTTTAACTTTCCAAATTGTCATCACCCCATTTTCTATCTTTCTTTTTATAAAGCACTTAGAAACTTTGTTTCCATGCTTACTACAATATGTACAACAAGTATGAGACCTAAAATGAGAAGATTCTTTAACAAATAACCCTTTTGGTTTTGGATAAAAACAATCATGTGTAAAACCGAGACCATGCTTTACAAATGAGGATCTTTGATAACCAAGTAATTTATTTAAATTTTCTCTTCCATTTGTAAATCTCTCAATGCATAAAGTAAGATCATTTACTTTCCTTTTTAAAATCTCATGATCTTTCAGCATTGATTCAAGAGAAGTAATTTTTGAAGAATTATTTTCAAGAGATACATGTTGTATGGTAGTATTCAAAACATCCTTTTCAATGGTAAGAGAATTAATGGTCTCAAGATGTCTATCATTTTCAATACATAATTTTGAATTTTCATTTGAAAGATCATTAATTTTGGATTTCATTTCTTTATTTCTTCTTGAAGTCTTTTTCAGTTCTTCATACAATTCTACAATTAACTCACTAGAGTCAATATCATCATCACATAAATTTGAAATAGAAGGAGAAGATTGTACCTCATCATCAATGGCCATAAAGCATATGTTGGCCTTTCCTTCACTTTCATCCTCACTTTCTTGTTGATCCCACGTTCTAGCTAGTCCTTTTCCTTTCTTGGCAGATTTCTTTCTGTTTTTGCTTTCTCTTTCCCTCTCTAACACTTTGGGACAATCAGCAATAAGATGCTCTGTACTCTTGCATTCAAAGCATTGAGGCTTATATGATGACGATTGTCCACTCTTCTTGACTGGCTTTCTTCCTTTCTTGAGAAATTCCTTTTTGTAGAATCTCTTGAACTTCTTCACTACCATTGCAATCTCTTCTTCTCCACTGTTTCCTCCTTCTTCTTCACTTGAAGATTGTTCTTGTTCACTCAAGTTATTTGAAGCATTAAGAACTACTCCTTTTCTTCCCTTTTCCACATCTTCCTTATCATTCAACCGTTTCATCTTCATTTCATGTGTAAGTAGTGATCTAATAAGCTCTTCAAGAGAAAGAGTTTTTAGATCTTTGGACTCCTCAATAGCAAGCGTCTTAGGCTGCCAAGATTTTGGTAGAGCATCCAAAATCTTCCTGTTTTGCTCTCCCATAATATAGCTTTTACCATAAGCTTTCAAGCCATTGAAAATATTAGTAAACATTGTAAACATATCACTAATATTTTCACCTTGTTTCATAGTAAACAGTTCATAATCTCTAACAAGCATAGCAAGTTTAGATTCTTTAACTTGATTAGTACCTTCATGTGTAATTTGGAGTAATCTCCACATGACATGAGCAGAATCACACCCACTAACTCTATTATATTCAGTAACATCTAAAGCACAACTCAATATATTCATGGCCTGATAATTTAATGTCATTTTCCTTGAATCATGCTCATCAAATTCATCAGTGGATTTGGGTTCTGAGGTTACTCCATCTACTCTCATTTTCATTGGGACATAGGGACCTTTCTCAATTATGTTCCATAAATCAAAATTGATAGAACAAATATATATTTTAACTCTAGACTTCCAAAAAGTATAATTTGTTCCATCAAACAATGGAAGTCTGTTTGTAGAAGATCCTTCTAGGTAAGGTAGGTTTGAAATATTAGCCATAGGATCTTTGTCTTCTAGGTTGTAAAACCACACAAAGAAGTTCTAGCTCTGATACCAATTGAAATATCTAAGGGGGGGGGGGTGAATTAGGTATTTGGCTAATTTTTGCAAATTCAAACCTTTTATACGTCTAAGCAAAGAACATATTATATGAGTCAAGTTATAAGCAATTTATAGCACAGCAACACAAAGTTGCACCTTCACACTTTGATGTCTTTGGATTGATCAATTGAATGCACAAGACATAAGAGAGCTTGGGAAATGTTTGTAATAGAGTTTAGAAAGCTTAGAGTATTCAAGGATTCAAAACTTAAAAAAAAAATTCACGTTTATAGCTTTTATAGAATTTGAAAATCAGTTGAAACAGCTATAAAACGGCTAGTTAACGGCTATTTTCAGGAAATTCGGACGACCGAATTCTGCGTCCGAATTTTTTAGATGACCGAATTCTTCCTGCTTCGTCCGAATCTTCGTCCGAATTTCTCTAGAAGAAAAGTGACCATGCTGAAGACCAAAAATTCGGACGACCGAATTTTTTCTTCATGCGTCCGAATCTTCTTCCGAATTTCTCTGGAAGAACAGTAGCAAACTTTTGCTACCAAATTCGGACGACCGAATTTCTTGTAATTATGTTCAAACTTTGTAAAATCATTTGAAATTTTAACTTCCAAGGATTTGAAATACTTTTGGTATATATAGAAAACTTATTTAGACAAATATCAGTTTGAAAACCAAAATCAAATTCCTTTGATCATATAAAGTTTACTTAAAAACTTTTAGGACACAAAACCACATTTACTAAGAATTCATTCAAAAACCTTTTAAGATTAAGAAACCAATTTTATGCTCTCTTATGCATTCAATAGACTCCAAGACATACAAGTGTAGAGTTTACATAGATATTACCTATCATCATACCTACTCTACACTTCAAGTCTTCAATGCCTTGTGTTCATCTTTGAATAAACCTCAAAAGACTCATAGGTTATTGAGGTTGTTCTTGCTCTTTGGCTTGAAGGAAATGAGACTTCAAACTTCTTTCTTCACAAATCCTATCACACAATATAAACATATTAGTTCTCATCAATATTTGTCATTAATCAAAATTACATGATTTTCCCTTAGGGCTAACAAGCTTGGTTGAAATCCTTAAGCGTAGGCTTAAGGTAGTGGACGTAGATCTTGAGGATTGAACCACTATAAATTACTTGTGTTCTTTGATCTTACTTTCTTGTATTGCTGTGCTATAAATTGCTTATAACTTGACTCATATAATCTGTTCTTTGCTTAGACGTATAAAAGGTTTTAATTTGTTAAAATTAGCCAAATACCTAATTCACCCCCTCTTAGGTATTTCACCATTAATTGTCTAAACATTGAAAAAGAAGTTTTAAATGCAACCATACAAAACATATCTTTTGAAAATAAAGAGCTTTGCATAAAAGTTGTTTCTCTTGAAACAATGCTTTATGATCATGAGATTTTAAAAAGGAAAGTTAATGATCTTACATCATGCATTGAAAAGTTTACAAATGAAAGAGAAAATTTAAATAAATTACTTGGCTATCAAAGAACTTCATTTGCAAAACATGGTCTTGGTTATACTCATGATCGCTATGCTCCAAAATATAAAAACTCTCTTGCTAAAGAAACTTTTAATTCTAGGCCTCATATTTGTTGTACATATTGTGGTAAGCATGGACACAAGGTATCAGAATGTTTTGTAAAAAGAAAGATTGAAAATGGTGTTAAGACCATTTGGTGTAGGTTCGCTTTGTTTCAAGATCAAGTGCCACAAAATGGTTTCTTGATAGTGGTTGTTCAAGATATATGACTGGAAATGCCTCACTTGTTAGTGAGCTTCAAGCAACAAGTGAAGGCTTTGTCACATTTGGTGATAAGAAGAAAGAAAAAATACTTGGAATAGGTAACATTGGTAAAGGTTCCTTCCCTCTTATTAAACAAGTATTGCTCATTGATGGTTTAAAGTATAATTTACTTAGCATTAGTCAATTATGTGACAATGGATGCAAAGTAGAATTAAAATGTGAAACTTGTATTATTCTTGATAGTGCAAGTAGCAAAACCATCTTTCTTGCTAAAAGAGTTGGAAACGTATATGTGTTATATCTTGAGGAACTGATCACAAATGATATCAAATGTCTTGCCATTCATGATAATGATGGATTTCTATGGCATAGATGATTAGGACATGTAAGCATGGATTTATTGAATAAACTTTCTACACAATAGCCAGTTAGAGGATTACCCAAAATGCATTTGTGATGCTTGTCAATATGGAAAACAATCAAAAACATCTTTTATACCAAAGAAAATGGTATCTACTTCAAAACCTCTTGAACTAGTTCATATGGACTTATTTGGACCAATGAGGACCACTAGTTTTAGTGGTAAAAGATATGCTTATGTGATTGTAGATGATTTTTCAAGATTTACTTGGGTGCTCTTCTTAGCTCAAAAGGATGAAACATTTCATGAATTTGCAAAACTTTTCAAACAGGTTCAAACATCCCTTGAATATAATCTAATTTCTATTAGAAGTGACAATGGAAATGAATTTTGCAATCAAGAATTTACAAAATTTTGTGATGAATATGGTATTACTCACAATTTCTCAGCTGCTAAAACACCTCAACAAAATACTGTTGTTGAAAGGAAAAATAGAACTTTACAAGAGATGAATAGATCAATGCTTTGTGAAAATTCCTTGCCAAAATACTTTTGGGCTGAAGTTATAAATACTGCTTGCTATGTAATGAATAGAGTTTTATTAAGACCTTTTATAAGAAAAACACCTTTTTAACTTCTATTTAATAGAACTCCTTCAATTGTTTATTTTAAAGTGTTTGGTTGTAAATGTTTTATTTTAAATACCAGTGATAATCTAGGAAAGTTTGATAGAAAATCAGATGAAGGAGTATTTCTTAGCCATTCATCAAATAAAAAGGCATATAGAGTTTATAACAAAAGAACATTATGTGTTGAAAAAACCATACATGTAACTTTTGATGAATCTAACATTTATCTTCAAAGAAGAAATGAAGATGATGCAGGTTCCTCAATGATTGAAAATCAAACTCATCTTCAAGTACCCACATTGGAAGAACATGCCAAGGAAGAAGAAATAATGGAGCAAGAACAAGATGATCAACCAAGCAATGATCAAGAGTTTCCAAAGGATCTAACATATGCAAGAGGCCATCCTAAGGAGCAAATCATTGGTGATGTAAAATCTCCTTATTTGCTTCACTATATTCCAAATCTTCAATAAACTCACCTAAAGCACATAAGAGATAAAGAGAGTGTAAATGGTGATTGGAACACCAAAAGTTAACAGAAATTTATGCTTAAAATGATCATTATATGAAGTACAAACATGAAATATCAAACTCCCCCACACTTAGACATTGCTTGTCCCTAAGCAATACTACAAAACAACTAAGAAATTTGAATAATAATCCATAAGAAATAAAGAGTATTTTGAAGTATTTCAAAGGAGTGCAAAACAGAGACAGAGCATTACTTCTTGAGAAATCTTGAGCAATCTACACAATCTATCTAAAAGTCATCCAAATATCCATCACAAAGATTAAACAATCACCCATTTGTCGTATAATGCAAGTAAGAATCCATGTGTGTGTGTCCAACTGTAAGACCTAAAAGGGGGGGGGGGGTGAATTAGGTCTTTGGCTAATTATCAAAAATCTTTTCCATTTTTGCAAATCCTTTACCGTAATAAAAGCTCTTCTTCAAATTCACAAGCTCTAAGTTTATATGTGATTTAATGGTTGACACAAGATGATCAAATAATAAAAACACAACCAATCAATCAACAACTAAGAACAAACAATAATAACAAAATTATGTAAACAAGTAAAGCTATAAATAAATGAACACACGATTTATAGTGGTTCGATCTTTCCAAGATCTACATCCACTACCTTGAGTCCACACTTAAGGATTTCAACCAATTCACTATATGCTTAATCCAAGCAATTATACAAGAGGCTCACCCTTCAACGAGTTTTACCACAACAACCTCTTTTCAATCTAATAAACAAGGTTCACCCTTATCACTAAGAGTTTTATGTCACTAGACAACCTAGACCAATCTAATTCAAGGCTCACCCTCACCAATGGGTTTTACACAACAACCTTGATTAATCTAGTCTATGGCTCACCCTTCACAAGGTTTTTAAGTCTCTTGACAACCATGTATCAATCACAACAACAATGTAAAGAAAAAGTTTGAATGTTACCAACACTTCTTGGTGGATGAATACAATTGCTAGAACCTTCACACTTTGATGTCTTTGGATTGATCAATTGAATGCACAAGGCACAAGAGAGCTCAAGAAATGTTTGATAAAGGCTTTGGAATGCTTAGAGTTCGCTTTGATTAAAAACTTACAAAAGATTTCAAGTTTCTAGCTTTTATAGAATTTGAAAATCAGTTTTAACAGCCATAAAACGGCTAGTAACGGCTAGTTTCAGAAATTTCGGATGACCGAATTTTGCATCCGAATTTTTCGGACGTTGCTGTTACTCATTCTGGAAAAATTCGGACGACCGAATTTTTTCACTTCGTTTGAATTTCTCTTACAAAATATAACTATGCTGAAGACAGAAAATTCGGACGACCGAATTTTTCTTCATGCGTCCGAATTTTCGTCTAAATTTTTCTAGAAAAACAGTAATGGTTTTTGATTCAAAAATAGGACAACTGAATTTTTTGGAAGCATTTTCAAACTTTGTAAAATCATTTGAGACTTAACTTCAATAAGTATGAAAACATCTTATATGTCTGGATAACTTATTTAGACATATATAAGCTTGAAAACCATAATCAAATTTCTTTGGTCATGCAAAGTTTATTCAAATTCTTTTAAGATACAAAAGCACATTCATCAAAAAATTTCATTCCAAGTCATTTAAAATTAAGAAACTTATTTTATGCTCTCTTATGCATTCAATAGACTCCAAAACATACAAGTGTAGAGTTTACATAGAGATTTACCTGTTAGCATATCTATTCTACACTTCAAGTCTTCATTGCCTTGAGTTCATCTTTGAATAACCTTCATAACACTTCATAGTTTATTTAGGTTGTAATTGCACTTTGGCTTGAAGGCAATGAGACTCCATACTTCTTAGATCAGTAATCCTATCACACAATATAAACATATTAGTCCTCATGAAAACTACATGATTTGCCCTTAGGGCAAACAATCTCTCCCTTTTTGATGATGACAAACTTTGGTGCAAAATGTGATGGATTTAAATAATGTAGTACAAAGAAGTATTGATGTCAATGATAGAAATAATCAGTTTAGCACAATGACATATAAAAGGCTCAATATGAACCTATGACCCAACCAACCTCCGTTATCCTCCTTCCTTCCAACTACTAGGATAGAAGATATAGCATTTACGCATTTATAAAAGATTCGAAGAGAGGTTTTAAGGTCGTAAAAGTTTAACAATGCTCTCCCTTAGATTGTGCTCATTTTTCAACAAATTTGGACTTGAGAAGTTGTGCATCCGAATTCTGAAATATCAAGTCCAAACTATAAAATAGGTGAAATGAAAGCTACAAATTTTGTAAATAAACTTTCCTAAGGTTGTTCAAGTATATTAGAAGAGATTAAAACATATTTGAATCAATTTGAACAACAATGGAGCACATTTTGGCAACCAAATATGGATGCATCTGAATTTCAGACCATGCATTCGAATTTTTGACTCATGCATCCGAATTTGAAATTTCAAGTCCAAACTGCAATAAATTCAATATAATGAATGTTTAAAGTGAAATAAAATTTCTTAAGGTTGTTCAAACATAATGGAAGAGATTAAAACATATTTGAATCAATTTGAACAACTAAAGAGCATTTTTTGGTAACAAATATGGATGCATCCGAATTTTTGAAACATGCATCCGAATTTTAAGTCCAAATTTTTGGCAACAAGTTTGAAAAGGTGATTTTGCATTTTCAAATGAAATTTTGAAGTACTCAAATATGTATGTCCACAATGGCACTCAGTTTAACTTTGCAAAACCACAAAATTCATGCATTCAATTGTTTTCATGAAGTAATTCAAAATCATAGGTCAAGTCAAGAACCAAGTTCAAGATTTCAATCTCAACTTAACCATATTCTAAAATCTCAGAAAACAAGCAAAACCTCACATATCATAACATATTCAATTTAAATTTCAAATGCAGAAATACAGCCAAATATTTTCACATTACTCATTACATATTGCACATCAACATATACATAGCACACATTGCAGCATGATTCACATTACAACAAGCACATAGCATATTTTGTAGTCATTCTTTCTCCTCCTTGACATATGCATGGATTTTTAGAAAATTCACACATTTTCTCTTCATGCATGAGGAATTCCACTGCTATTTCACATTTTCACACATTTTTTCATCATATTTCTTCTCCCCCTTTTGTCATCAATCAAAGTTGGGGCAAGAGTACTTGGACAACAAAAGTGAAACAAAGGAAGCTCTTATCACAAGGATTTCATATATTGAGCTTCAAGACAGTATAATGACTAGAAAGGCACAAGTAAATTTCAATGTTAAAGCATAACATGTGCATCAAGGCATAAACTAAAATAAGCAACAAAATAGAGTTTAGGGATAGAAAGGCTTAGTCTTGGATGCGCTTCATGATCTTCACTTCCAAAGTTGTTCGTTGTTATGGCCATGTTTCCTTGATCTCTGCATGATGGGGTCCTTCACTTGTTGACTCCTTGCCCGTGTAGTTCGACTTTGGAAAGTTACCAACCGAGAGGATCTTTGGATCTTCTTCCTTTGAACCATATTTTTCATCTCTCTTGGCTGAAGGAAATTGGTGATGGATTTGTGATTTGACTTTGTTAAACTCCCTTCACCTTCTTCTTCTTGCTTGTTCTCTTGGGCTTTACCTCTTTGTTCTTCATTCCTACTCTCTTCTTCTTCTTGGGGTGCTTCACTGCATTATCATTCATCTTTGTCTTCTTCTTTAGCAACAAATTGATAGCCATCTCAATTTTTACTGTCATTACTATCATCCATATTGCTGCCATCTCCTTCCATATTTTTTACTCTAGTTTCTAAATCATCAAATTTGCCAAGAATCATTGGAGCAAAGAACTCGAAGAATTTGCCCATCTTCTTCATTTCCTTTACATGGTTGTTCAATATCTCTTGAAACACCTTGGCAACTATGGTATTACCTCTCGTAAGATTATCACCTTCAACTTATTTTCCTTCAATAGAAGATACCTCTTCAAATAGTCTTCTTTTTGTGGTGAGTTGCTCCCCCTCACTTGGAGACTCATGCTTCCTTTTTTTTTTTAATTTTCCTTTCTCTAGCAAGGATTTCCTCTTCATCCTCTTCTTCTTCTTCATTTTCTTCTTCCTTCTCTTCATTATCATCATCAAGCATCCAAGGAATTCTCTTTAGTGGGTTGTTGGTGTAGATTTCTTCACACTTTATTGGTAAACCACTAGAAGACAGTTGCACTTGGAGATACTTGAAAATTCCTGTTAATAACCTTCCATACAGCAATGCCTTATGCTCGGTTCTTCTAGCCATTTTAGATAGTTTGATGACATCCACCTTGTGGCTTGGATTTGTCTTACGGTTCCTTTTTGTCCAACCATCAAATTCAGTAGCAGCCTCCACAGTGACAAATCTATCCAGCCATGACATGCTTTGAGGAACATAGACCTTCCTTGGTTCATTGATTACTGGTCCTCCTTCTCTTTCTTTGGCTTTTCCTTTTCCTTTTCCCATACTAGGCTTCTTTGTCCTCACCTAGAGCTACAACACTTGAATACACTCATTAGTTATTGAATTTTGAAATCCCTATGCTTCTTCTAGGATTGGTCAAACCTTTCTTCGGCCAGTGGCTTAGTAACAATATCATTAATTTGTTCATTAATGTAAACATGCTTTAAATAAGTATTACCCTTAGTAGAATGATCTCTAATGAGATGAAGTTTGATCTCTATATGCTTTGTCCTAGTTTGTTGAATAGTATGATGGTCAAATTTATTGCATTAGTGTTATCATATAACATAGCCACACATTTGAAATATACACCATAATCACTTAGAGTATCAATAAGGTAATAGAGAATTTGTTTAATAGCAAACAAATGAGACTCTTTAGGACAAGATGAAATCTAACACACAAGCACATGGCTAACATAATATTGGCTTTACTTGCTATCAAATAGAGTTGACTACTCCTATGAAACCTTTTTATTCTTGTTAAGCATAGTTGATAAACTTATGGAAGTGCTTATACCTTAACTTGATTCATGAAAGTGCCATCCTTGGTTTGCTTGATTTGTGGGCCAAGAAAGAAATTGAGTTCTCCTATCATGCTTATTTCAAATCTACTTTTCATTAACTTGGAAAAGACATAACAAAGTGAAGTATTAGAAGCACCAAAAATTGTATCATATATTTGGACAACTTATAGATCATTGTTACAAGAGGTTTTTATGAAAATAGTAGTGTTAACCTTTCCTCTTGAAAATCCTTTTGAAAGAAGAAAACCACTCAATTTTTTCATACCAAGCTCTGGGAGCTTGTTTTAAATCATACAAAGCTTTGGATAATTTGGAAACATGGTTAGGAAACTTTTCATGATCAAAACCGGGTGGTTGTTCTACATAAACTTTTTCCTCAATGGAACCATTTAGAAAAGCACTTTTGACATTCATTTGAAAGAGTTTGAAACCTTTAAAACATGCAAATGCCAAAAGCATTCTAATTTATTTAAATCTACTAATTGGAACTTAAGTCTCATTATAATCAATGCCCTCTTTTTGATTGAATCCTTGGGCGACAAGTTTAACCTTATTTCTAATAACTTCTCTGGATTCAATAAGTTTATTTCTAAAAACCATTTAATTCCAATAATGGAATGATCATGAGATTTAGGAATTTCTAAATTTTGTATCTTTCAAATTGATTTAATTCCTCTTGCATAGTAATAATCCAAAAATCATCACACAATACATGATTAATACTTTTTAGGCTCATATGCAATAGAAGAATAAAGTTATTGATAAAGTACCGCCTTATTTTTACTCCTTGGGAGATTTCACCAATGATTTGCTCCTTAGGGTGGCCTCTTGGATATCTTAAGTTCTTTGGGAGATCTTGGTCACCACTAGGTTGGTCATCTTGATTTTGTTCAATCATGTCTTCTTCATTGGTATGATCCTCCAAAGTTGGTGCTTGAAGATGGGTTTGATAGTCATTCGTAGATGTACCTACATCATCTTCATCTTTTCTTTCCAAGTAAATGTAAGATTCATCAAAACTAACATGAATAGTTTCCTCATCATGTAAAGTTCCTTTTTTTTTTGGTTATAAACTCTATAAGCCTTGTTGTTAGAGGAATAACCAAGGAATATCTCGTCATTTAATTTCTATCAAATTTTCCAAGTTATCGTACATATTCAATATAAGGCACTTGCAACCAAATATTTTGAAATAGGCAATACAAACTAGTTGTATTCAATATAAAGTACTTTGTTATGCATATTCATGTATATTTGATACAACCTGTCATGTATGTTTAAATTCTAGAGTATTATATCAAATATACGTTCAAAAGATATATATTTTATTTTTTTAAAAAAATGACTTCAGTTTTGTCCCAAAAATGTTTTAGTAAAGAATTTTCTCCAAGTATAGACTTAACCATTTCTTGTGAGGTACAATTTTTCTTTTCAATAACTCCATTTTGTTGAGGTGTTTTGGTAGCCAAAAAGTTTGCGAGCAATCCCATTCTCATCACAAAGTTTTGTAAAATCTTGATTGTAAAATTCTCTCCCTTTATGACTTCTAATAAGAGAGATTTGGACCCTATTCAAAAGTCTTACAAATCCATGAAAATAACTTCATCCTTTTGAGCTAGAAATATCACCCATGTAAATCTAGAGAAATCATCATCAATCATATATGAATACCTCTTACCATCAAGACTAGTGATCCTCATTTGTCTAAGCAATCCATATAAACAATTTTTAAGAGGTTTTGAAGTGAAAATCATTTTCTTAGGTTTGGAAGATTCTTTTGTTTGTTTTCCATATTGACAAGTATCCCAAAAATAATTTTCTCAAAACACATTTTTAGCAATCCTCCAACTAAATCTTGAGAGGAAAGTTTGTTCAACAAATCCATGCTCACATGACCAAATCTTCTATGTCAAGAAAATCAATCATCATCATAAGTAACAAGACATTTAAGCTTATCAAGATAAAACACACATTGAAACATTTTATGAGTAATTGATCAAAAACACAAAATATCATTTTGTCATACAAGTTCGGGCGACCATACTTATGGTCTACATTCAAACTTCAAGTCCGAACATTTTGTAAAGTTTCATGAAGATGTTTTTGGCCAAGCAAATGCATAGACATTCAATCATATCTATTTTAATTATTTTATCATGTCATATAATAAATTTCAAGAACATATCATACATGAATTCAATCTCATATCATCAATGTTACCTAATCAACTTCATAGAATCAATTGACAAGTCATGGTTGGCAAATTTTCAAACTTTAACAAAAGGGATTCTTAACTGAAACTTTGCATGTTTGCATTTAACTTCTTATTCATTGTCACACAATTAACTAATGCTAAGCAAGTTATAGTACAAATCAGCACTAAGCAACATTTGTTTAAAAAAAAAAAGAGAAACCTTTACCAACATTGATTACTCCAAGAATTCCTCCTTTCTTCTTGCCTCAAAAACAAATCCTTCTTTGGTTGTTTTGACCTTGATTATAAATGAGGTGTTTCCCGTTATTCTTTAACCCAAAATCATCAATATACCTCTAAGTGGTGCTTGAGTTTGAATTGTAGTGTATCTGCAATAAAGGAGAGGAAGTATCATTTGGTACCCATACTTTCTTGGGTCCGTGGGGGTTAGTAATAGTTTCCTTAACTCTCCAAATGGTTTTTACATCATTCTCTACTTTTCTTTTAACATAACATTTGGTGACATTATGTCCATGTTATCCACAATAAGTACAACATGTATGATGGAAGGAAGTAGAAGTAACTCTAACAAAGAAGTTGTTATGTTTAGGCACATTATTGACATAATTGCAACCAAGACCATTTTTAGCAAGATAAGATATTTGAGATCCAAGTAGTTTGTCAAGATTGTCTCTTCCATTTGTAAATTATTCAACACATGATGTAAGATCAATAATTTTCTTTTTTAAAATTTCATGATGACTAAGCATTTTTTCAAGAGAAGATACTTTTGTACAAAGAGATTTATTTTCAAGAGATATGTTTTGTAAAGAAACATTTAAAACTTCTTTTTCAATATTTAAACAATCAATAGATTCAAGGAGTTTTTTGTTCTCACAAAATAATTTTGAATTTTCATTCAATAACTCATTAATTTTGAGTTTCATTTCCTTATTCTTTTTTGAAGCTTCTCTTAATTCTCCATACATCTCAACAAGTAATTCACTAGGATCATCAATATCATCATCATAAGAAGTAGAGGTAGATGGAGTAGGTTGTACCTCATCTTCCATTGCCATGAAGCACACGTTTGCTCTTTCTTCTTCATGAGTGACTTGAAGTAGCTTCCACATTTCATGAGCGCAATCACATTCCATCACTCTATTGTATTCATTGACAACCAACACATAACAAAGAATGTCAATTGCTAGGTAGTTTAATGTCATCTTTCTTGAATCGCTCTCATTATACTCCTCCATGGACTTCGATTCCCTTGTAACTCCATCGGCTTTCAATCTCAATGGCACATAGGTACCTTTCTCAACAATATTCCACAATTCATAGTTAATAGAACAAATGTAAATCTCAATTGTAGACTTCCAAAAAATATAATTAGAACCATCAAACAATGGAGGTTTATTAGTGGAGAACCTTCCGTATAAGGCAAATTTGATAAACTATCCATACAATATGTACTTCTAGGTTGTTAGACTTTAAAAAGAAGACCTAGCTCTGACACCAATTGTAAGACCTAAGAGGGGGGATGAATTAGGTCTTTGGCTAATTATCAAAAATATTTTCCAATTTTGCAAATCCTTTGCCGTAATAAAAGCTCTTCTTCAAATTCACAAGCTCGAAGTTTATATGTAATTTAATGGTTGACACAAGATGATCAAATAATAAAAACACAACCAATCAATCAACAACTAAGAACAAACAATAATAACAAAATTATGTAAACAAGTAAATCTATAAATAAATGAACACACGATTTATAGTGGTTCGATCATTCCAAGATCTACATCCACTACCTTGAGTCCACACTCAAGGATTTCAACCAATTCACTATATGCTTAATCCAAGCAATTACACAAGAGACTCACCCTTCAACGGGTTTTACCACAACAACCTCTTTTCAATCTAATAAACAAGGTTCACCCTTATCACTAAGAGTTTTATGTCACTAGACAACCTAGACCAATCTAATCCAAGGCTCACCCTCACCAATGGGTTTTACACAACAACCTTGATTAATCTAGTCTATGGCTCACCCTTCACAAGGGTTTTAAGTCTCTTGACAACCTTGTATCAATCACAACAACAATGTAAAGAAAAGGTTTGAATGTCATCAACACTTCTTGGTGGATGAATACAATTGCTAGCACCTTCACACTTTGATGTCTTTGGATTGATCCATTGAATGCACAAGACACGAGAGCTCAAGAAATGTTTGATAAAGGCTTTGGAATGCTTAGAGTTCACTTAGATTCAAAACTTGCAAAAGATTTCAAGTTTCTACCATTTATAGAATTTGAAAATCAGTTTTAACAGCGATAAAACGGCTAGTAACGGCTAGTTTCAGAAAATTTGCATCCGAATTTTGAATCAAAAATTTCCTGCATTCATCATAACTTCAATACACACATTAGTCATTGAATCTTGAAATTCCTAAGAGTCTTCTTAGGTGACTGAACCTTTCCTCAGCCAAAGGCTTTGTAAATATGTCAGCAATTTGATCATTTGTATTTATATATTCTAAGCATATATCTTTCTTAATCACATGGTCACGAATGAAATGATGTTTTATCTCTATATGCTTAGTCCTAGAATGTTGAATGGGATTTATGCTCAAGTTAATGGCACTAGTATTATCACATAATATGGGCACACAATTGAATTTAAGACCATAATCAAGTAAAGTATGCTGCATCCATAACAATTGTGCACAACAAGTTCCTGCAGCTATGTATTTAGCTTCTGCAGTGGATAAAGACACACAAGCTTGCTTTTTACTAAACCAAGATACAAGATAACTACCAAGAAATTGACAATGACCACTTGTGCTTTTACGTTCAACTTTACAACCAGCATAATCCTCATCAGAATATCCAATAAGTTCAAAAGATGAAGTTTTTGAAAACCAAATGCCATAGTCATGGGTATCAATTAAATAATGAAAAATTCGTTTGACAGAAATTAGATGAGATTCTTTAGGACATGATTGGAATCTAGCACATAAACATACAACAAACATAATATCTGGTCTACTAGCTGTGAGATAGAGTAGGCTTCAGATCATACCTCTATATAATTTTTCATCAATACTCTTACCTTTCTCATCTTTATCAAGTTTAGTTGATGAACTCATTGGAGTACTTATCCCTTTTGCTTGATCCATTCCAAACCTTTTCAATAGCTCCTTAGTATACTTTGCTTGATTGATGAATACTCCATCCTTGGTTTGCTTAATTTGCAGCCCAAGGAAGAAACTTAGTTCCCCATTATGCTCATCTCAAATTCATTTTGTATAGTTTTAGCAAACTCTTCACAAAGAGAAGTATTAGTAGCACCAAAAATGATATCATCAACATAGATTTGTACAAGTAAAATATCATTTTTAGAGGATGTTTTAATAAAAAGAGTTGTATCTACTTTTCCTTTAGTAAAACCTTTTGAAAGAAGAAAACCACTTAATCTTTCATACCAAGATCTTGGAGCTTGTTTCAGTCCATATAGAGCTTTAGTTAATTTGAAAACATGATTTGGAAATGTTTCATGAATAAAGCCAGGAGGTTGTTCTACATAAACTTCTTCTTCAATAAAACCATTTAGAAAAGCACTTTTGACATCCATTTGAAATAGTTTAAAGTCTTTAAAACAAGCAAATGCCAATAGTATTCTGATAGACTCTAATCTGGCCACTGGAGCAAAAGTTTCATCATAATCAATACCTTCTTCTTGATTGAAGCCTTGAGCAACAATTCTAGCTTTATTTCTAACAACTTCTCCTAGTTCATTTAATTTATTTCTAAATATCCATTTTGTACCAATAACAGAATGATCATGAGGTCTAGGAACAAGAGTCCAAACTTTATTTCTCTCAAACTGATTTAACTCTTCTTCCATAGCAATAATCCAGAAATTATCACACAATGCATCATCAATATTTTTAGGTTCAATATGAGATAAAAGGGCAAAATTATCAATAAAGTACCGTCTTGTTTTGACTCCTTGAGAGACATCGCCAATGATTTGCTCCTTAGGATGACTTCTTGCATATGTGAGATCCTTGAAGTTCTTGATTGTTGCTTGATTGACCATCATGTTCTTGCTCCATTATTTCCTCTTCTTTAGCATGATCTTCCAATGTAGGTACTTGGTGTTGAGTTTGATTTTCAACCATTGAGGAACCTGCATCATCTTCATTTCTTCTTTGGAGATAAATATTAGATTCATCAAAATTTACATGAATAGTTTCTTCAACACATAATGTCCTTTTGTTATAGACTCTATATGCCTTTTTATTTGATGAATAGCCTAGAAATATGCCTTCATCAAATTTTCTATCAAACTTACCAAGATTGTCACTGGTGTTTAAAATAAAGCACTTACAACCAAACACTTTAAAATAGACAATTGATGGAGTTTTATCAAATAGAAGTTCAAAAGGTGTTTTTCTAATAAAAGGTCTTAGTAAAACTCTATTCATTACATAGCATGCTGTATTTACAGCTTCAGCCCAAAAGTATTTAGGTAACGAATTTTCACAAAGCATTGATCTAGCCATTTCTTGCAATGTTCTGTTTTTCCTCTCAACAACACCATTTTGTTGAGGTGTTTTGGCAGCTGAAAAATTATGAGTAATACCATACTCATCACAGAATTTAGTAAAATCTTGGTTGCAAAATTCTCTTCCATTATCACTTCTAATAGAGATTAAGTTGCAGTTAAGAGAAATTTGAACCTTCTTGAAAAGTTTTGAAAATTCATAAAATGTTTAATCTTTTTGTGATAAAAAGATTACCCATGTAAATCTGGAAAAATCATCAACAATCACATAAGCATATCTTTTACCACCAAGACTAGTAGTCCTCATAGGTCCAAATAAGTCCATGTGAACTAGTTCAAGAGGTTTTGAGGTAGAAACCATTTTCTTTGGTTTGAAAGATGTTTTTGATTATTTTCCATATTGACAAGCATCACAAATATGAGTTTTTATCAAAATGCATTTTTGGTAATCCTCTAACTAGTTCTTGAGTAGAAAGTTTGTTTAACAAATCCATGCTTACATGTCCTAATCTTCTATGCCATAGAAATCCATCATTGTCATGAATAGCAAGACATTTAATATCATTAGTGATAAGTTCATCAAGATATAGCACATATACATTACTCACTCTTTTAGCTACAAAAATAGTTTTATTACTTGTACTATCAAGAATGGTACAAGTATCACATTTAAACTCTACTTTGCAACCATTGTCACATAATTGACTAATGCTAATTAAATTATACTTTAAACCATCAATAAGTAGAACTTGCGTGATAAGAGGGAAGGAACCTTTACCAATGTTACCTATTCCAAGTATTTTCCCTTTCTTCTTATCTCCAAAAGTAACAAAACCTTCACTTGTAGCTTGAAGCTCACTAACAAGTGATGCATTCCCAGTCATGTGCCTTAAGCAGCCACTATCAAGAAACCATTTAGTGGCACTTGATCTTGAGGCAAATTGTTCCTATACCAAATTGGAAAGAGTGATTTTTGGTACCCATATCTTCTTGGGTCCAAGAGGGTTAGTAATAGCTCCTTTAACTCTCCAAATGGTCTTCACTCCATTTTCTATCGTTCTTTTTATAAAGCATTTAGAAACTTTTGTGTCCATGCTTACCACAATATGTACAACAAGTATGAGACCTATAATGAGAAGATTCATTAACAAATAATCCTTTAGGTTTTGGATCAAAACAATCATGTGTAAAACCGAGACCATGCTTTACAAATGAGGATCTTTGATAACCAAGTAATTTATTTAAATTTTCTCTTCCATTTGTAAATCTCTCAATGCATAAAGTAAGATCATTTACTTTCCTTTTTAAAATCTCATGATCTTTCAGCATTGATTCAAGAGAAGTAATTTTTGAAGAAAGCTTTTTGTTTTCAATGGATACATGTTGTATGGTCGTATTCAAAACATTCTTTTCAATGGTAAGAGAATTAATGGTCTCAAGATGTCTATCATTTTCAATACATAATTTTGAATTTTCATTTGAAAGATCATTAATTTTGGATTTCATTTCTTTATTTCTTCTTGAAACCTTTTTCAGTTCTTCATACAATTCTACAATTAAGTCATTAGAGTCAATATCATCATCACATAAATTTGAAATAGAAGGAGAAGATTGTACCACATCATCAATGGCCATAAAGCATATGTTGGCCTTCCCTTCACTTTCATCCTCACTTTCTTGTTGATCCCATGTTCCAGCTAGTGCTTTTCCTTTCTTGGCAGATTTCTTTCTGTTTTTGCTTTCTCTTTCCTTCTCTAACACTTTGGGACATTCAGCAACAAGATGATCTGTACTCTTGCATTCAAAGCATTGAGGTTTATATGATGAAGATTGTCCACTCTTCTTGACTGGCTTTCTTCCTTTCTTGAGAAATTCCTTTTTGTAGAATCTCTTGAACTTCTTCACTGCCATTGCAATTTCTTCTTCCCCACTGTTTCCTCCTTCTTCTTCACTTGAAGATTGTTCTTGTTCACTCAAGTTGTTTGAGGCATTAAGAACTACTCCTTTTCCTCCCATTTCCTCGTCTTCCTTATCATTCAACCGTTTCATCTTCATTTCATGAGTGAGTAGTGATCCAATAAGCTCTTCAAGAGGAAGAGTTTTTAGATCTTTGGACTCCGCAATAGCAAGCGTCTTTGGCTGTCAAGATTTTGGTAGGGCATCCAAAATCTTTCTGTTTTGTTCTCCCGTAGTATATCCTTTACCATAAGCTTTCAAGCCATTGAAAATATTAGTAAACCTTGTAAACATATCACCAATATTTTCACCTTGTTTCATAGTAAACAATTCATAATCTCTAACAAGCATAGCAAGTTTAGATTCTTTAACTTGATTAGTACCTTCATGTGTAATTTGAAGTAATCTCCACATATCATGAGCAGAATCACATCCACTAACTCTATTATATTCAGTAACATCTAATGCACAACTTAATATATTCATGGCTTGATAATTTAGTGTCATTTTCCTTGAGTCATGCTCATCAAATTCATCAGTGGATTTGGGTTCTGAGGTTACTCCATCTGCTCTCATTTTCATTGGGATATAGGGACCTTTCTCAATTATGTTCCATCAAACAATGGAGGTCTGTTTGTAGAAGATCCTTCTAGGTAAGGTAGGTTTGAAATATTAGCCATAGGATCTTTGCCTTCTAGGTTGTAAAACCACACAAAGAAGTTCTAGCTCTAATACCAATTGAAATACCTAAGAGGGGGGTGAATTAGGTATTTGGCTAATTATTGCAAATTCAAACTTTATAAATGTGTAGACCTATTGCAGATTAAGTGAATAAGAGAAAAAAATAGTTTATGGTACAACAATATAATAAATGTAGACAAAAGAACACAAGCAATTTATAGTGGTTCGATCCTCAAGATCTACCTCCACTACCTTAAGTCCACACTTAAGGATTTCAATAACTCTACTATCTGCTCAAGTTTACATATTACGAGAGAGGTTCACCACACTATGGTTTTACACTTATAACCTCTTCTAGTAATTTTACAAACAAGGCTCACCAACCTATGGTTTTATATCTCAAACAACCTTGAATCACAACTTCAAGGATCACCCTTATCTAAAGGGTTTTATGTTATCAAGATAACCTTGCTAGAGCTAGTAGATCAATACAATTGAATAAGTAAAGAAGAGTGTGTAGATGTTACCACTTCTTGGTAGAATTTACACAAAGTTGCACCTTCACACTTTGATGTCTTTGGATTGATCAATTGAATGCACAAGATTGCATTCAAGGATATTCAAGGATTCAGAACTTACAAAAGATTGCACGTTTATAGCTTTTATAGAATTTGAAAATCAGTTGAAACAGCTATAAAACTGCTAGTTAACGGCTATTTTCAGGAAATTCGGACCACTCGAATTTCTAGCGTCCGAATTTTTTCGGACGACCGAATTTTTCCTCGCTCGTTCGAATCTTCTTCCAAATTTCTCTGGAAGAACAGTGACCATACTGAAGACCAAAATTTGGACGACCGAATTTTTTCTCATGCATCCGAATCTTCTTCCGAATTTCTTTGGAAGAACAGTAGCAAACTTTTGCTACCAAATTCGGAGGACCGAATTTTATGGAATTGTGTTCAAACTTTGTAAAATCATTTGAAATCAATCTTCCAAGTATTTGAAATACATTTGGTATATATAGATAACTTATTTAGACAAATATAAGTTTGAAAACCAAAATCAAACTCATTTGATCATTTAAAGTTTACTTAAAAACTTTTAGGACACAAAACCATATTTACTAGGAATTCATTCAACAAACTTTTAAACTTAAGAAACCAATTTTATGCTCTCTTATGCATTCAATAGACTCCAAGACATACAAGTGTAGAGTTCACATAGATATTACCTATCATCATACCTACTCTACACTTCAAGTCTTCAATGCCTTGATTTCATCTTTGAATAAACCTCAAAAGACTCATAGCTTACTGAGGTTGTTCTTTGCTCTTCCTCTTGAAGGCAATGAGACTTCAAACTTCTTTCTTCACAAATCCTATCACACAATATAAACATATTAGTTCTCATCAATATTTGTCCTGAATCAAAATTACATGATTTGCCCTTAGGGCTTACAATCTCCCCTTTTTAGATGTATGGATCATAACAGATGATATGGACAAAAGAGAAACAATTTATGGCAAAGCAATTTAAGAAATGTAGAACAATGAACACAAGAAATTTATAGTGATTTGATCCTCAAGATCTACCTCCACTACCTTAAGTCTACACTTAAGGATTTCAATAACTCTACTATGTGCTCAAGTTCACAGATTACAAGAGAGGCTCACCACTCTATGGTTTTACACTTACAACCTCTTCTAGTAATTTTTACAAACAAGGATCACCACACTATGGTTTTATATCTCAAACAACCTTGAATTACAACTTCAAGGATCACCCTTATCTAAAGGGGTTTATGTTATCAAGATAACCTTGCTAGAGCTAGTAGATCAACACAATTTAATAAGTAAAGATAAGTGTGTAGATGTTACCACTTGTTGGTAGGAATTACACAAAGTTGCACCTTCACACTTTGATGTCTTTGGATTGATCAATTGAATGCACAAGACATCAGAGAGCTTGAAAAATTTTTGTAATAGACTTTAGAAAGCTTAGAGTATTCAAGGATTCAAAACTTCCAAAAAATTGAAAATAAGTTGAAACAGCTATAAAACAGCTAGTTAACGGCTACTTTTAGGAAATTCGGACGACCGAATTCTGCGTCCGAATTTTTCGGACGACCGAATTCTTCCTGCTTCGTCCGAATCTTCGTCCGAATTTTTCTGGAAGAACAGTGACCATGCTGAAGACCAAAATTCGGACGATCGAATTTTTCTTCATGCGTCCGAATCTTCTTCTGAATTTCTCTAGAATAATAGTAGCAAACTTTTGCTACCAAATTCGGACGACCGAATTTCTTGGAATTATGTTCAAACTTTGTAAAATCATTTGAAATTAATCTTCCAAGAATTTGAAATACATTTGGTATATGTAGAAAACTTATTTAGACAAATATCAGTTTGAAAACCAAAATCAAATTCATTTGATCATATAAAGTTTACTTAAAAACTTTTAGGACACAAAACCACATTTACTAAATATTCATTCAAAGCCTTTTTAAACTTAAGAAACCAATTTTATGCTCTCTTATGCTTTCAATAGACTCCAAGACATACAAGTGTAGAGTTTACATAGATATTACCTATCATCATACCTACTCTACACTTCAAGTCTTCAATGTCTTGAGTTCATCTTTGAATAAACCTCAAAAGACTCGTAGCTTATTGAGGTTGTTCTTGCTCTTTGGCTTGAAGACAATGAGACTTCAAACTTCTTTCTTCACAAATCCTATCACACAATATAAACATATTAGTTCTCATCAATATTTGTCATTAATCAAAATTACATGATTTGCCCTTAGGGCTAACAAAAAGAAATGTAGGAAGGTTGGGAGTTTCTTGAACAAGGAGGGGAAAGAGAGAACATAGAGAAATAGAGAAAAGGTGAAAGAGAAAGGTAGAAAAAGGATATTTTGAGAGAATAAATGCAGCTTCTCAGTTTTTTTTTAATTTATGAATAGTGAAACAACTCCGCTTGGACCACACTAACCGGCACTGTTTCAAACTAGTTATGCAGAACTAGAACGGCTATAGTGAAGCGGCGCATTTGGTTCTGTCCAAATGACGCCGCTTCAATCCAGTTCTGCAGAGACTAGATTGAAACAGTCAAGCAGCGCTGTTTGGTTTTTTTTTTCTTTTTAACCAAAACACTCAACTACAAATTCAACAACAAAATTTAACAAAATAATTGATTACAAATATGAAAACCACACCAAACAACAAATTGTAACACTCATCACAATTCAAGGCAATTAAAATTTTCAAACTCAAAACCACATTAAACAAAATTATGTACATATAAATATAAATATAAATATACATATATATATATATATATATATAAGAAATCACTTATCTTTTGGATCATGGAGGATTAAAGAGACTTTTTCAAGTTCTCTAGGATTTCCTCTATGATAGTGTTTGAAGCGGTAGCTATTAACCTTGAAAATTCCCTTATCCGAATGTGCAACTTCTACCACACCATAAGGGTAAACTTTGTGTACTACAAACGGTCCGGACCACCGCGATTTCAGCTTTCCGAGAAAGAGCCTTAACCAAGAGTTAAACAATAGTACTTGATCTCCTTCCTTAAATTCTCGGTTTGAAAATATGTGCTTGTCATGCCATTGCTTCACTTTTTCCTTGTAGATTCATGAGTTCTCGTAGGCATTTCTCCTCCATTCATCAAGTTCATTAATTTGGAGCATTCATTTCTTTCCTACAAGATCAAGATCAAAATTAATCAACTTAATAGCCCAATATACATTATGCTCAAGCTCAACGAGTAAATGACAAGACTTCCCATAGAATAATCTATATGGAGTAAACCCCGGGGGGGTCTTGTATGCAGTCCTATATGCCTACAAAGTATTATTAAGCTTAACACTCCAATCCTTCCTAGTATGCTCAACAATCCTTTCCAAAATTCTTTTGATTTCTCTATTAACAACTTCCACTTGACCACTAGTTTAGGATGATAAAGGATCGCCATCTTGTGAGTAACACCTAATTGAAGCAAGACCTTCTAAAGTTGTTGGTTACAAAAATGAGTTCTCCTATCACTAATTATAGCTCTAGGAATTCCAAAGCAAGTAAACAATTTTTTTTAAGAATTTAACAACTAATCTAGAATCATTTGTCAACAAAGCTTGGGGATAGACTAATCAGGAGCAACTAATATGGGAGAGTCAATCAATTTTTTCTTTAACCCATTAAAAGCAATCAAGCATGTATCATCAAACACAAAGGGCGCATCGTTTTCAAGCAAATTCGCAGGAGTTTTACCAATTTTACAAAAATCCTTTATAAACCTTCTATAGAACCCTGCATGACCAAGAAAACTCCTAATTGCTTTTACTGAAGTAGGTGATGGCAATTTCTCTATTGTTTCTACCCTGGCTCTATCAACATCTATGCCTCTGCTAGAGATCTTATGCCCTAATACAATGTCCTCTTTAACCATAAAATGACATTTTTCCCAATTCAAAACCAAAATGGTTTCTTCACATCTTTGTAGAAATTTTTCAAGATTTTAAATAAAGCTCAAAAGAATCACCAAAGACAAAGAAATCATCCATAAAGACCTCCGTAATATCCTCCACTAGACCTTCAAAAATAGCTAACATGCACCTTTGAAAAGTTGCAAGAGCATCACAGAGACCAAAACGCATGTGACGATAAGATAAAGTGCCATAAGGATAGTTAAATGTATTTTTCTCTTGATCTTCTGAGGCTATTGGAATTTGAAAATATCCCAAAAAAACATCAAGAAAACAATAGTACCTATGACCGGCAAGTCTCTCAAGCATTTGATCAATGAAAGGCAGTGGAAAGTGATCCTTCCGAATGGCATACCCTCTAGCCCGTCATGGTCCTCATATGAATCAACTTATTTTTCTCATTAGGCACCACGGTCATCCCTCCTTTCTTGGGAACTACTTGGATTGAACTCACCCACGGACTATCTGAGATATGATATATAAGACCGGTATCAAGAAGCTGGATTACCTCTACTTTGACCACTTCCTTCATATTTGGGTTTAGCCTTCTTTGGGGTTGCATCACCGGTTTGAAGTCTTCTTCCATCAATATTTTGTGGGTACAAAATGAAGGACTAATACCATTGCTATCGGAGATCTTCCATGCCATTGCCTTTGTATGCTTCTTTAACACCTTTATGAGCTCTTCTTTTTCCTCTTCTTGCAAATCAGCTGCAATGATCACGGAAAGCTTAGAATTATCCACAAGGAAAACATACTCCAAAAGATCTGGCAACTTTTTCAACTCTAACTCTGGGGGATCCTCAATGGAAGACTTCATTCTATTTCCTTTTTCCCTCTCAATTTTCTCAAACTCCACCCTTTCAGTTGTGACTGGAGATGACACCAAATGTACTATGATTTCACCATTCTCATGATGCCCCTTCTTTGCTTCTTCATCTTGAAGCAAGGATATCTCCAAAGGGTCATCATTTAATAATCCTTGTACATGATTGGAGACAAGTTCATCAATACTGTCTATCCTAAAACAAGAATCATCTGAAGAATGGTTGTACACTCCTCATTCAATGTCACCATTGAGAACTCCTCTAGCTTTCTTCTCTTGGAAAGGATCTCCCTTAAGAATTTAGCATATCTTGGCATCTGTGAAAGAACTTCAAAAAATGGTAAGTTGATATGCAATTGCTTAAAAAGTTCAAGAAACTTACCAAATTGTTCATCTTTTTCTCTTGTTGAAGTTGGACAGGATATGAAATTTTTGGCTTGTATTCTGGAATTTTCTTTTTCTTTTGTGCTTCTTTCTTTTCAATCCTTTCTTCATCATCAATATACATTGGTTCATCCATCTTCTCTCTTCCTTTTCTTGAAACTTCTGCTTTGGAATCTCCAATTCCTTCCCACTCCTCAAGGTAATGGCTTTAGCATGTTCCCTCGGATTCGGCTCAATATTGCTTGGGGGGAGGGGGTTCTAGGTTTGCCTTTCTGAAACAAGTTTCGCCAATTGCCCTATTTGATTTTCCAAGTTGTGAATGGAAGCATCTTGGTTCCTCAGGGATGCTTCTTGATTTTAGAATCAAGTTTCAGTAGTCGCAATGAACTTTGTCATTAATTCTTCAAGGCTCAACTTCACCGGTTGTTGAAGAGGCAAGGGGTTGATGTTGATAAGGAAGATAAGTTTGGGGTCGGAGAGTATGATGAAACTTGGAAGCCGGGAGGATGAAGCAGTCTTTGTTGCCCTTGGTTGCTCCATGAGAAGTTTGGATGATTACGCCACCCCGGATTATAAGTATTACTATATGGATTGTTGGGTTGCCTTCCTCCTTCAAGGAAATCCACATGCTCCGTTGATGATGCATTGGAAGTTCCCATGGTTTGCCACTCATGATTTGGATGACCACCTCCGCAAAAATCACAAGACATAATCACTTGGGAGGTTTGAGGTGACAAACTCAAGCTCTCAATCTTCTTGTTTAGGTCATCGAATTTAGTCTCCAAAGCCGTAATCATGTCTACATTGTGTATTCCACTATCGGTCTAGGATTTCCCCATTGGTAGTTGTTCATGGGAATGTTTACAATGAGGTCTTGTAACTCTTCCCGTATCTTCAAACTAGTGGTACCTCTCGAAAAAGCATTAATGAGTTGCTTGGAAGGGAAGTTTAATCCACTATGGAATGTTTGCATTTGAAGCTCCAAATCTAGACCATGATGTGGACATTTCCTCAAGAGCTCCTTCCATCTCTCCCAAGAGATTTATGATGAATAAAGTTTATGATGTTGATTGAGAATATGTGTGATCATATTAATGTTTTATTATATTCAAGATATATATATATCTTCTAAGAAAGAATTTCAACTTTATTGTTGGATGATAATAAAGTTTAGAATATATATCAAAAGAGATACGATAAAGTATATTTTCATGAGATTCTTTTTACTCATGAACTCTAGAAGATATCTAATATTGATGTGCAACAAATTTAATCATTTGATGATTTGATAAATCTATTCACTAAGACCTTACCGATAGCAACATTTGATTTGAAAACTGAAATACCTAAGAGGGGGGGGTGAATTAGGTATTTAGATAATTTTCGCAAACTTAAACCTTTTATGCGTTTAGACCGAGAACAAGTTATGTAAGCTAACTATAGATAATTGATAGCAAGACAATAATGAAAGCAATAGCAAAGAACTCAAACAATTTATAGTGGTTCGATCCTCAAGATCTACGTCCACTACCTTAAGCTCACACTTAAGGATTTCAACAAATCTACTAATTGCTCAGGTTTACAAATTACAAGAGAGGTTCACCACACTTTGGTTTTACACTCACAACCTCTTCTAGTAATTTCTTACAATACAAGGCTCACCAACCTATGGTTTTATATCTCAAACAACATTGAATCACAACTTCAAGGATCACCCTTATCTAAAGGGTTTTATGTTATCAAGATAACCTTGCTAGAGCTAGTAGATCAACACAATTGAATAAGTAAAGAAGAGTGTGTAGAAGTTACCACTTGATGGTAGATATTACACAAATTTGCACCTTCACACTTTGATGTCTTTGGATGGATCAATTGAATGCACAAGACATAAGAGAGCTTAAGAAATGTTTGCTAAATGCTTTTGAATGCTTGGAGTTTTCAAGATTTCAAGAGTTACAAAAATTTGCATGTTTATGGCTTTTATAGAATTTGAAAATCTGTTAAAACGTTCATAAAACGGCTAGTAACGGCTAGTTTCAGAAAATTCGGACGACCGAATTTCTTGGCTGCGTCTGAATCTTCGTCCGAATTTCTCTGGATGAATAGTAACCATGCTGAGAACAAAAATTCGGACGACCGAATTTTTTTGCTGCGTCCGAATCTTCTTCCGAATTTCTCTGGAAGAACAGTGACCATGCTGAAGGCCAAAAATTCGGACGACCGAATTTTTTGGCTGCGTCCGAATCTTCTTCCGAATTTCTCTGGAAGAATAGTAGCAAACTTTTGCTACAAAATTCGGACGACCGAATTTTTTGAAAGTATTTTCAAACTTTGTAAAATCATTTGAGATATAACTTCAATGAGTTTGAAAAACATTTGATATATATAGAAAACCTATTTATCTATATTTAAGCTTGAAAAACATGAACATATGAAGTTTACAAACATATCTTATAAAAAAGATTCATTCAAAGCCTTTTAAGATCATAAGACTATTTTTATGCTCTCTTATGCATTCAATGATAACCAAGACATGCAAGTGTAGAGTTTACATAGAAATTTACCTAAACATTAAATGCACTCTACACTTCAAGTCTTCAATGCCTTTTGATCATCTTTAGAACAACATTCTTCAAACTTCAAATACTTGCTTAAAGGAAGTTGTTCTTGAACTTTTGCTTCAAAGCAATGAGACTTCATACTTCTCAAATTACAGAACCTATCACACAATAACCAAACATTTTAGTCCTCATCAATGTTTGTCATTAATCAAAACTACATAATTTGCCCTTAGGGCTAACAATCTCCCCCTTTTTGATGATGACAAACTTTGATGCAAAATGTGATAGATTAAAACAATGTAGTACATAGAAGTATTAATGTCAATGATAGAAAATGACCAATTTAACACATTGACATACAAAAGGCTCAATATGAGCCTATGACCCAACCAACCTCCATTATCCTCCTTCCTTCCAACTACTAGGATAGAAGATATAGCATTTAAGCATTAAGAAAACTTCTAAGAGAGGTTTTAAAGGTTGTAAAAGTTTGACAATGCTCCCCCTTAGATTGTGCTCATTTTTCAAGACGTTTGGACTTGATATGCTATGCATCCGAATTTTGACATATCAAGTCCGAATTTTAAAATAGGTTAAATGAAAGCTTAAAATCTTAAGAATAAGCTTTCCTAAGGTTGTTCAAACATAGAGGAAGATATTAAAACCAGTTTGAATCAATTTGAACAACAATAGAGCACATTTTGGCAACAAAATATGCATGCATCCGAATTTCAGAACATGCATCCGAATTTTTTGATCTTGCATCCGAATTTTTAAATCTTAAGTCCAAACTGTAATAAATTCAATATAATGAATGCCTAAGGTTGTTCAAACATAATATAATAGATTAAAACATATTTAGATCAATTTGAACAACAATAGAATACTTTTTGGCAACAAGGTATAGCTCATGCATTCATGCATTCAAATGTTTTCATAGAGTTTTCATAGAGTAAAAATTCAAGAGCAAGTTATTCATTTACAGAAAACACACAGAAAACATTTATAGGATTGAGACATAAGACTCAGAAAATATGCATTTAAAAAAAATTCATAAGCAGAAAAATTCATTATCTCATCCCATAGAACAGTTTTTCACACATTTTGTCTCATCCTCATTTCTTCTCCCCCTTTTGTCATCAGTCAAAGATGGGGTCAATGAAAATGAGATTAACAATTTAACACATAAAGGAAGCTCTCATCACTGAGATTTCATCATTGAGCTTCATCTATTACAGAAGATGCAAAAAAAAAATAAATACTAAAGAAGATTATAATATTAGATGCATAACTAAAAATTTAAATAACTTAAAGCAGTAAATAGAATGGAAGAGATGCTTAGTCTTGTGATGTTGATGAAGAGGCTCTGCTAATCCCTTTCTTGATGGCCAAGTGCTTCACTCTTCCTTGGCTGAATGAAATGTGTGACGGTGAGACAATTTCAGCTTGAGCTACTTGGCTTCCTGCCTTTTGTGGTTCTTCATGTACATGTTCTTCTTCTTCTTCTTGTTCTGCCACTGTCTCATCATCTCCTCCTTGGTCATCCCCATCATCACTGTCATTATCTTTGTCCTTCTTATCTTTTTCTTCATCATCTTCCTCATTTCTATCTTGAGGCCTAGAGGGTCCTTCACCACTTTGAGTATTTCTCATTAGGATTTCCTCAATGTGTTTCACTCTACTCTCTAGTACATCTAATTTTCCTAGAACCATTGGAGCAAATGATTCAAAGAACTTATACATCTTCTCCATTTCCTTGACTTGATTGTTCAAGGCTTCTTGGAATGCTTTGGCTATTATGGTGTCACCTCTAGTTATTCCTTCACCACTTGACTCATCTTTAGTTTCTTCTTCAACTACCCTTCTTTTCGTTGGTGGTTGCTCCCCCTCACTTGAAGTGTCATGCTTTCTTTTTGTCTTCATTTCTCTTGCAAGGGTCTCTTCCTCATCTTCCTCATCTTCATCCTCCTCCTTTTCCTCCTCTACACTTTCTGTCCTTTTCTTTCTTCCTAATCTTTTTGGAGAGGATCCTTTTTTTGTCTTCCATAATCCATCATCATCAAGGATAAGCTGCATTCTCTTAAGAGATTCATCAGTGTATATTTCTCCACTTTTAAAGGCTTGTCCTCTTCCTGGAAGTTTAATCTTAAAATGCTTAAAGATCTTGGTTAACAGTCTTCCAAAGGGGAATGCCTTGGTTACTGTTTTTCTAGCAGTAATCATGTGTCTTAAGGCTATATATCCAAAGTTGAATTTCCTCTGTTCATGCAGGGCCAACATTAATACCATATGCATATTCCCTACTGATGATTTATGTCCAAAGTTAGGAACAATCATAGTAGTTACCATGTGATGCAATACCCTACCTCTAGCATCCAAATTCTTGATTTCCCTCTCTTTTATAGATCTAAACTCTCTTCCATTTGTAAATGCTTGTTCAAATCTGTCATATGTAAAGAGTTGACGATCATAGCAATGCATTGAGGGTGCATAATATTTAGCCCCACTGTCACTTACCCCACAAATTCTGTTAATCAGATCTTCACTTAATTCAATATCAACTTGGGATACTCTAGTTGAATACCATTGTATCCTATCATCCCCAAAAATCTCAATTCTTTCTTCCTTTAGGTTTGCATAGAATTCATATACCAAAGTAGGATAAAAATCTTCATTAATAAACAACAAACTACTCCATCCAACATCATTGAAATAGGACAAAACCATATCCATACTAGATAGTTTATCAACATCTACCTTATATCCAGGAATAATCTTTCTACTATTCTTATTCCATTCTTCAAATTCATGAGTAGATTTGATAGAGATAAACCTGTCAACCCCAGATTGTGTTTGAGGAATGCGAATCCTTCTTGGTTGATTGAGGATTGGGTCTCCATTTCCTTCCTTAGGCTTTCCTTTTCCTTTTTCAACATTGGGTTTCTTTGTTCTCACCGTGATGTTTTCTCTTGAGAAGGGTTTGTTTTCTGTATGAAATTAGGGCTTAGAAGTTTAAAAATGAACGCAAATCGGGATGAGAGTGTGTGGATTTGAAGAGATTTTGATTCGGACGTGAATGGGTATGAGAGGTTTTGAAAGGATTTAAAATTCAGAAGTTGTAATGTTTGGAAGAAACTGTTCGATTTTCATTTAAATAGATGCATCCGCAAAATTTGGACGACCGAATTTTAGGTCTGCGTCTGAATTTTTGGTCGAAAGTTTCTGTCTCTTTGATTCAGAAAATTCGGTCGACCGAATTTTCTGTCCTGCGTCCGAATTTTTGATCAATAAATCTCTGTTTTCATCACAACATTAATACACACATTAGTCATTGAATTTTGAAATTCCTAAGAGTCTTCTTAGGTGATTAAACCTTTCCTCAGCCAAAGGCTTTGTAAATATGTCAGCAATTTGATCATTTGTATTTACATGTTCTAAGCATATATCTTTCTTAATCACATGATCACGAATGAAATGATGTTTTATCTCTATATGCTTGGTCCTAGAATGTTGAATGGGATTAATGCTCAAATTGATAGCACTAGTATTATCACATAGTATAGGCACACACTTAAATTTAAGACCATAATCAAGTAAAGTATGTTGCATCCATAATAATTGTGCACAACAACTTCCTGCAGCTATGTATTCAGCTTCAGCTGTGGATAAAGATACACAAGCCTATTTTTTTACTAAACCAAGACACTAGACAACTACCAAGAAATTGACAATGACCACTTGTACTTTTACGCTCAACTTTGCATCCAGCATAGTCAGCATCAGAATATCCAATAAGTTCAAAAGATGAAGTTTTAGAAAACCAAAGACCATAGTCATGTGTATCAATCAAATAACGAAATATTTGTTTGACAGAAATTAGATGAGATTCTTTAGGACATGATTGGAATCTAGCACACAAGCAAACAGCAAACATAATATCCGGTCTACTAGCAGGTGAGATAGAGTAAACTTCCAATCATACCTCTATACAATTTCTCATCAATACTTTTACCTTTCTCATCTTTGTCAAGTTTAGTTGATGAACTCATAGGAGTACTTATTCCTTTTGCTTGATCCATTCCAAATCTTTTCAATAGCTCCTTAGTATATTTTTTCTTGATTGATGAAGACTCCATCCTTGGTTTGCTTAATTTGTAGTCCCGGGAAGAAACTTAGTTCTCCCATCATGCTCATCTCAAATTCATTTTGCATAGTTTTAGCAAACTCTTCACAAAGAGAAATATTAGTAGAACCAAAAAATAATATCATCAACATAGATTTGTACAAGCAAAATATCATTTTTAGAAGATGTTTTAATAAAAAGAGTTGTGTCTACTTTTCCTTTAGTAAAACCTTTTGAGAGAAGAAAACCACTTAATCTTTCATACCAAGATCTTGGAGCTTGTTTCAGTCCATATAGAGCTTTGGTTAGTTTATACACATAATTTGGAAATTTTTCATGAATAAAACCAGGGAGGTTGTTCTACATACACCTCTTCTTCAATAAAACCATTTAGGAAAGCACTTTTAACATCCATTTGAAAAAGTTTAAAACCTTTAAAGCAAGCAAATGCCAAAAGTATTCTTATAGATTCTAATCAGCTACTGGGAGCAAAGGTCTCATCATAGTCAATGCCTTCTTCTTGGTTGAAACCTTGAGCAACAAGTGTAGCTTTATTTCTAACTACTTCTCCTAGTTCATTTAACTTATTTCTAAAAACCCATTTTGTACCAATAACAGAATGATCATGAGGTCTAGGAACAAGAGACCAAACTTTATTTCTTTCAAATTGATTTAGCTCTTCTTCCATAGCAATAATCCGAAATTATCACACAATGCATCATCAATATTTTTTGGTTCAATATGAGATAAAAGAGCGAAGTTATCAATAAAGTACCGCCTTGTTTTTACCCCTTGGGAGACATCATCAATGATTTGCTCCTTAGGATGACCTTTTGCATATGTGATATCCTTTGGAAGTTCTTGATTATTGCTTGATTGACCATCTTGTTCTTGCTCCATTATTTCTTCTTCTTTGGCATGATCTTCCATTGTGGGTGCTTGGTGTTGAGTATGATTTTCAACCATTAATGTGCCTATGTCATCTTCATTTCCTCTTTGAAGATAAATGTTAGATTCATCAAAGGTTACATGAATTGTTTCTTCAACACACAATGTTCTTTTATTATAGACTCTATATGCCTTTTTATTTGATGAATAACCAAGAAAAATTCCTTCATCTAATTTTCTATCAAACTTACCAAGATAGTTGCTAGTGTTTAAAATGAAGCATTACAACCAAAAATTTTGAAATAGACAATTGATGGAGTTTTGTCAAATAAGAGTTCAAAAGGTGTTTTTCTTATAAAAGGTCTTAGTAAAACTCTGTTCATGATATAACAAGCTGTATTAACAGCTTCAGCCCAAAAGTATTTTGGTAATGAGTTTTCACAAAGCATTGATCTAGCCATTTCTTGTAAGGTTCTGTTTTTCCTTTCAACAACACCATTTTGTTGAGGTGTTTTGGCAGCTGAAAATTTTTGAGTAATACCATATTCATCACAAAATTTTGTAAAGTCTTGGTTACAAAATTCTCTTCCATTATCACTTCTAATAGACATCAGTTTGCAATCAAGAGAGGTTTGAACCTTTTTGAAGAGTTTTGAAAATTCATGAAATGTTTCATCTTTTTGTGCTAAGAAGATTACCCATGTAAATCTTGAAAAATCATCAACAATCACATAAGCATAGCTTTTACCACCAAGACTAGTAGTCCTCATAGGTCCAAATAAATCCATGTGAACTAGTCCAAGAGGTTTTGAGCTAGAAACCATTTTCTTTGGTTTAAATGATGTCTTTGATTGTTTTCCATATTGACAAGCATCACAGAGACGAGTTTTATCAAAATGCAATTTAGGTAATCCTCTCACTAGCTCTTGCGTAGAAAGTTTGTTTAATAAATCCATGCTTACATGTCCTAATCTTCTATGCCATAAAAATCCATCATTGTCATGAATGTCAAGACATTTAATATCATTTGTAATAAGCTCATCAAGATACAACACATATACATTACCAACTCTTTTAGCAACAAAGATAGTTTTGTTACTTGCATTGTCAAGAATAGTACAAGTATCACATTTAAACTCTACTTTGCATCCATTATCACATAATTGACTAATACTCAGTAAATTATACTTTAAAATCTTCAATAAGTAATACTTTCTTGATAAGAGGGAAAGAACCTTTACCAATGTTACCTATTCCAAGTATTTTTCCTTTCTTCTTATCTCCAAATATGACAAAACCTTCACTTGTAGTTTGAAGTTCACTAACAAGTGATGCATTTCCCGTCATGTGCCTTGAGCATCCACTGTCAAGGAACCATTTTGTGGCACTTGATCTTGAGGCAAATTGTACCTATATCAAATTTGAAAGGATGATTTTTGGTACCCATATTTTCTTGGGTCCAAGGGGGTTAGTAAAAGTTTCTTTGACCTTCCAAATGGTTTTAACACCACTTTCTACTTTTCTTTTGACAAAACATCTAGAAACCTTGTGTCCATGTTTACCACAATAAGTGCAGCAAATATGTGATTTAGAATGATAAGATTCTTTAACAAAAGATTTTCTCTGTTTTGGAGCAGAATAATCATGAGTAAAACCAAGACCATGTTTTACAAATGAAGGTCTTTGATAACCAAGTAATTTATTCAAATTTTCCCTTCCATTTGTAAATCTCTCAATGCATAAAGTTAGATCATTAACTCTCCTTTTTAGAAGTTCATGATCTTTTATCATTGACTCAAGAGAAATAATTCTAGTGCAAAGCTTTTTGTTTTCAAAAGATATGTTTTGTATAATTGTATTCAAAACTTCTTTTTCAATAGCAATGCAACTAATGGTTTCAAGAAGTTTTCCATTTTCAACACATAATTTTGAATTTTCATTAGATAAATTATTTATTTTGAGTTTCATTTCCTTATTTCTTTTTTGAAGCCTTTTTTAATTCTTCATATAACTCAACAATAAGATCACTGGAATCAATATCATCATCATATACATTTGAGATAGAGGGTGAAGATTGTACCTCATCATCAATGGCCATGAAGCATATGTTGGCCTTTCCTTCACTTTCATCCTCACTTTCCCTGTTGATCCCATGTTCCAGCTAGTCCTTTTCCTTTCTTGATGATTTCTTTCTGTTTTTGCTTTCTCTTTCCCTTTCCAACACTCTGGGGACGATCAAGCAATAAGATGCTCAGTACTCTTGCATTCAAAGCATTGAGGTTTATATGATGAAGATTGTCCACTCTTCTTGACTGGCTTTCTTCCTTTCTTGAGAAATTCCTTTTTGTAGAATCTCTTGAATTTCTTCACTGCCATTGCAATTTCTTCTTCTCCACTGTTTCCTCCTTCTTCTTCACTTGAAGATTGTTCTTGTTCACTCAAGTTGTTTGAGGCATTAAGCACTACTCCTTTTCTTCCCTTTTCTTCATCCTCCTTGTCATTTAGCCGTTTCATCTTCATTTCATGAGTCAGTAGAGATCCAATGAGCTCTTCAAGTGGAAGAGTCTTCAAATCCTTGGATTCCTCAATGGCAAGTGTTTTAGGATGCCAGGATTTTGGTAGAGCATCTAAAATCTTTCTGTTTTGCTCTCCCATAGTATAGCTTTTACCATAAGCTTTTAAGCCATTGAAAATGTTAGTAAATCTTGTAAACATATCACTAATATTTTCACCTTGTTTCATGGTAAACAGTTCATAATCTCTAACTAGCATGGCAAGTTTAGATTCTTTAACTTGATTAGTACCTTCATGTGTGATTTGAAGTAATCTCCACATTTCATGAGCAGAATCACATCCACTAACTATATTGTATTCAGTTACATCTAAAGCACAACTTAATATATTCATGGCTTGATAATTTAAAGTCATTTTCTTAGAATCATGCTCATCAAATTCATCAATGGATTTGGGTACTGAGGTTATTCCATCAGCACTCATTTTCATTGGGACATAAGGACCTTTCTCAATTATGTTCCACAAATCAAAATTAGTAGAACAAATATAAATTTTAACTCTAGATTTCCAGAAAGTGTAATTTGTTCCATTAAACAAAGGTGGTCTATTTGTGGAAGATCCTTCTAGGTAAGGTAGGTTTGACATATTAGCCATAGGATCTTTGTCTTCTAGGTTGTTAAGCCACACACAGAAGTTCTGGCTCTGATACCAATTGAAATACCTAAGAGGGGGGTGAATTAGGTATTTAGATAATTTTCGCAAACTTAAACCTTATATGCGTTTAGACCAAGAACAAGTTATGTAAGCTAATTATAGATAATTAATAGCAAGACAATAATGAAAGCAATAGCAAAGAACTCAAACAATTTATAGTGGTTCGATCCTCAAGATCTACGTCCACTACCTTAAGCTCACACTTAAGGATTTCAACAAATCTACTAATTGCTCAGGTTTACAAATTACAAGAGAGGTTCACCACACTTTGGTTTTACACTCACAACCTCTTCTAGTAATTTCTTACAATACAAGGCTCACCAACCTATGGTTTTATATCTCAAACAACCTTGAATCACAACTTCAAGGATCACCCTTATCTAAAGGGTTTTATGTTATCAAGATAACCTTGCTAGAGCTAGTAGATCAACACAATTGAATAAGTAAAGAAGAGTGTGTAGAAGTTACCACTTGATGGTAGATATTACACAAATTTGCACCTTCACACTTTGATGTCTTTGGATGGATCAATTGAATGCACAAGACATAAGAGAGCTTAAGAAATGTTTGCTAAATGCTTTTGAATGCTTGGAGTTTTCAAGATTTCAAGAGTTACAAAAATTTGCATGTTTATGACTTTTATAGAATTTGAAAATCTGTTAAAACGTTCATAAAACGGCTAGTAACGGCTAGTTTCAGAAAATTCGGACGACCGAATTTCTTGGCTGCGTCCGAATCTTCTTCCGAATTTCTCTGGATGAATAGTAACCATGCTGAGAACAAAAATTCGGACGACCGAATTTTTTTGCTGCGTCCGAATCTTCGTCCGAATTTCTCTGGAAGAACAGTGACCATGCTGAAGGCCAAAAATTCGGACGACCGAATTTTTTGGCTGCGTCCGAATCATCTTCCGAATTTCTCTGGAAGAATAGTAGCAAACTTTTGCTACAAAATTCGGACGACCGTATTTTTTGAAAGCATTTTCAAACTTTGTAAAATCATTTGAGATATAACTTCAATGAGTTTGAAAAACATTTGATATATATATAAAACCTATTTATCTATATTTAAGCTTGAAAAACATGAACATATGAAGTTTACAAACATATCTTATAAAAAAGATTCATTCAAAGCCTTTTAAGATCATAAGACTATTTTTATGCTCTCTTATGCATTCAATGATAACCAAGACATGCAAGTGTAGAGTTTACATAGAAATTTACCTAAACATTAAATGCACTCTACACTTCAAGTCTTCAATGCCTTTTGATCATCTTTAGAACAACATTCTTCAAACTTCAAATACTTGCTTAAAGGAAGTTGTTCTTGAACTTTTGCTTCAAAGCAATGAGACTTCATACTTCTCAAATTACAGAACCTATCACACAATAACCAAATATTTTAGTCCTCATCAATGTTTGTCATTAATCAAAACTACATAATTTGCCCTTAGGGCTAACAAAAACATCAGCTATGAAATCTCAAAACATTATCTCATTAACAAGAGTAATAACGATATAAAAAATAGTGTACTTTTTTTCCTTTATTAGAGTTTTTTTCTCACTGAATTTTTATCTAGTAAGATTTTAACGAGACATATTCTTTATTAATGGACATCCAATGGGGAGTATTATGAAATATTATGAATGTCCATTATTCCAATAGAGAATTCTTCTAAGTTATGGAATATGAAAGGTTAGGGATTACAACCGAAATTGTAACATCCATCCTTTGTAAATCACTATCCCCATTACTTCTATTATCTTAGAAAACATAATAATTATGGGAAATATGTTGTTTAAGTTATAGAAAAGCCTATTAATGACCTATGATGGGAAATGTCACTTCCAACTTTATAAATAGAACCATATGGAGCAGCTTGTAAAGAAGATGTAAAGTGAAAATTTCTAAAAATTTTTAGTTTTTACATTTCTTGTGTTCGCTCTTTCTTTTTTTGCTATAGTTCAAACTCTTCTTTGTTGTCATTTTTTAGTTAGTTTTATGCCCATTGCGAGTGAATTTTACAACAGTGAGTTAATTTTATTACTCCCTCAGTCCAGAATTAAATATTTATTTTGACTTAGCACAAAAATTAAGGAGAATAATTTGAATATAAATATTTACTATAATATCTTTATTAATTAAAATAGTTAACTGTAGAACTCATGTTTTAGTGGAGTTTAAATCCCTTAAATCAATGAACATAAAACACTAATGGTAGGATCATTATATTAGCAGAGTTTAATTTTCTTGATTTCAAAAGATTAATGGTAGAGGTTTAAATAAAAATATATAAGCATTTTAAGAAAATTGACGTTCAATCCCAAAAATTTTAAAAATAAATTGTAAATATTCAATAAATAACGGAAGAAGTATTAAATACTTCAAGTTGAAATTGAAGAAAAAAATTCTTTGTAATATAAGAAGGTTTTGTCTAACTTTTGCCTCAAGAACAATATTAATACAGAATAAGTAAATACATAGGTCGTTTAATTTTTCAATTCCCTTATGATTCTCTCACTTTCTGAAGAATGATAGACTTTATAGAATTTATGATAGACTGGAACACCTAAAAAATCCTTTTTACAATTATTAAATATCATTTCAAGTGTAAATATCCTTTTTACAATTATTAAACTGGAATTCTTAAAATAAGATTCTCATAAACAGTAATAAGATATAGCTAGAAAATTAGGCTCAGCAAGGAAATAATATTAACCAATACAAATTGATGTTAAATATGTATATAAGTAACTAGGATTTTGGTACTAACTGCTCCCTTTGAAATATTGTAAATCTTCAGACTATTTCGGAAGGATTATCGCTTGGCAAAGATTATATAATGTGACTTAAAACTTAAAAAGAATACGGTAAACAGTTGTAAAAACAAGAGTAGAACGTATGTACTTTTAAGAAAAATGAGAAGGAAAACTACAATTCGCCGTAATTTTATCTTGAGCGCCAGAGTCCACTAGAACTTTAGTAGCTGCAAAGCCAAAATGTTCGGGAGTTTGGCTATGGCGAGTATTGCATTATACCCCACCACATTAGGGCACAAAGTACTTCAGAATGGAGGTAACTATTTCAAACGCATTTCTCGTTAGAGTTATTCTCTATCCCATTCTCTTTTCTATTTATAATAAATTATTTTGTATCTTATTTTTTTAAAAAAAAATCTTTTATATATTTTATTTTTTTCAAAAGAAAAAATTAATATATGAGAACTTGACAATAATAGCAAAAAACGGAATAGAAAATGAAACAAAAAATTTAAATTCATTTAGAGTATGATTAGATTCGATTTTTATAAGAGAATTTTATCTTAAATTTTATTATAAGTAAATTAATTTATGAAAAAAGAATTAAGTTTTAAATTTAAAATCTTATCTTAATAATTTTCATTTTCAGATTGAAGTGGTATCTAATTATACCTTATAAAAGTCAAAATATTGTAATACTTGCCTGACGTTTTATTAGCACGCCTGTTCGTAGTATAACAATCAGAACACGCTTTCCTCGAGGATTTGTGTAATCAAAGGGGCATTCAGAACTTCGGAACGTCCGTCCACCACGGAACGCGGCAAAGCCAGCGCAAGGGAAGATAAATGTGGACCATGAATTCGAGTTTTAATTAATTCATTCATTAAGAAATAATTATGCTAGATTACAACAAAAAAAGGAACAGGTGGCTACCAGGAAACTGGTATCAGCCGTCTGTAGGTAATTTGGATAGCAGCGCCGACGTAATAGGTGAGGCGGCAGGTAGATGCATGACGTCACGGGGGCGTTGCCTGCCCTGCCTGCTGCTTAGGCAAGTGTCTGGCGTGCCGATAAGCGTGGCGCGAAATAGAGAGTCATTAAACACTATAATCACCACTAACATTTTCTATAACATTTCCCCTAATTTTTTTATAAAAGTAAGTTTCGGATATATTTTTATAAATAAGAATTTTATAATAAGAATATTACATAAATAGTATTTAAGAAGATCGGATCGATTTAATCACTCCCAAGTTGATTAGTATTGCTCTCTTTATTTTTTTATATGTATAAATTTGGTTTTATTTTTATTTTAAATACCTATCACTTTAAAATATTAAGAATATTTATTTTGCTTTTTTCAATTTCACTCTTAATTACTCTACTAAATTGCATTAATTTATTTTGTAAGTTTCAATAAGAGTACATTTTTATTTCATTTAATAATTTAATATTTCCAATAATATCCTTAACTTGTGTAAAAAATAAAATTTAGAATATGATTAAATAGAGTTTAAATTTAAATTTTTTTATTTTAAATTTTATAAAAATAAATTATATCTAAAAAAGTTATAACCTAAATTAAAAAAAGTACATTCAAATTTAGATAAAACCCAACTCAGATACTGGATACAATAAAAAAACCAAGCGAGTACTATCATAAAAACGTTAATTAGTACTGTTAAGCATCTAGGGGTATCCAGTATGGGGATTCGTATGTGCCATTTGTTTAAATTCTTTAGTAGTAATGATTAGATAATTGGGGTGCATCACATGGGAGGATTCTTCTGATTCCTGTGGGAAGACAGTTCTCCATCAATGTTACCCAGAGAATCCCAGAGCTACCTTGTTTTCTTCTTAGAACTAGTCATGCAAGAACGTGGGTATGTATTCTCCGAAGCCATTCAGTGATTCAAGTAACTAAAACTAGGGGTTTCCTGGGGATGGACCACTGAAATACTGGGGCCCCAGTATGATAGATTACTCTTATAAAATTAAGTTCATCGGACTCCTTAATCAGGACCTTACATCGAAAAATGTTGAAAGAGAACAAAGGCCATGTTGATCTAGTTGGAAAGTAAAATAGCACTACTAAGTAGTAGAATAACTTAAGAGAAATGCTCACCTTCAACTATTTTAACTTTTTTCTTTTTAATTTAAATTTTTTATTTTAATTATATATATATATATATATATATATATATATATATATGATATTTTTTAAAATAATTATATCTATCAAATTATAAATATTATAGAAAAATTTAGTAGAGAAAGTCAAGCTACAAGCATATGTTACAATTTTTAAGGATAATTTTATTTATTAATGACTTAGAAGGAAGAGGAATAGAGAAATATAGCTTAAAAGATAAGAGAATGTTATTTTTTTACTGATTAATTTTTTACTCATATAGTTTAGATAATATAAAAAATAGAAAAAATTCATGAATAGACAAAATTGTCATTGAAAGTAATAGTTCAAACTTGTAGTATGACTCTTTTTGTCAAAATTCATCGCGATATTCAAAATTTTACAGATATAATTATTTAAAAAAATATCATGTACATAAAAAAACTAAAATAAAAATTTTAGTTAAGAAGAGAAAAATTATAATAGTTAAAGGTTAAATAGAGCAAATTTCTCATAACTTAATAATATTCTTCTTTTCAAGCAGTAGTTGCTCTTCTTTTTCCATTTAATTTAGTATGCATAGTAAGAAAAAGTTTTTCAGCTAGACAAATTTAAATTTGCCATTTTTTTTTTCTGCTTACTAAGCATTACTTCAGCACTAGAATAGTTTTAACCCGTACACATTAGTTCACCATAATCGTCAAAAACTTTTCTCCCTTTCTTCTAGCATGTAATAAATTTAAAAATTTCCAATTTTTAAGTTTTTAATAGAAATATTAACAAGTTTGGTTCTTAAACTATTTTGTTTGCCTTTAATTGTCTTTAATAGTTATTTTATATTTTTTCAATCTACAAACTATTTCTTTTCAGACTTAATGGTCTCATTTACCTAATTTACGGCAAAATCTGGCCATCCTTTTCGGGAGGCAAATAAGTTTGAATAAATTTTTCTCCAAATCGGTAGAAGGTCATTCTTACATGCACTAAAACTCATGGTGTATTAGGATTGATTTTCACAATCATTCCAAAATCTAATGCAAAATTTTTATTTGAGATAAAACTTATCCTTCTATAAATAATATATTTTTATAAAATTCAAGATATAAATATAAGCATAAACTTTATCCAATTTCACACTTTTAGATTATAGAGTCGTCAGTTCTTATCCATAAAATCAATAATAATATAACCAGTTTTGAAACAAGTGAGAAAGACATCTACGAGTACGGAAGAAACATTATTCAAAGTTATTTATTTGCTCTTATAGAAATGTGCATATGATCAAATGTGTTCAAGTTTCACGTAAATTAGGTGTTTGGGACCATCAGAGTTTATAAAAAATAGTATGAGAACTAAAAAGACAAAATTAAAAATTAAAAACAATTGTAAGATAAGTAAAATAATTTGAGGATTAAAAATAATAAATTAAAAATGAAGGAAAATCTAAAACAATTAAATTACCAATTTCTCTTTTTAATATTTTTGACTAGTTTTAAAACATACTACTACTTTTTACTTCAGCAGTAGCATGTATAGTGTAGATGATACTTTCTTCAGTATAAATTGCTTCAAACGGAACAAATTTTCCAATAGAAATAGCAAAATCTTCATGTGGAGAAAATCAAGTTTGAGTGGAAGTAAATCTACTTTTCGTTTCATTCGTTTAGTTATCAAAATTTTTTGTTTATGCTATTACTCCCTCCATCTAAAATTTTATACCTATATTTCTATTTTTGTTTGTTCAAAAAAAGTATTTACTTTCCCTAAATAGACTTATTTTCTATTTAGTTATCACTATTTCTAGTATTACTCCATCCATCTAAAATTTAATATCCACATTTTTATTTTTGTTTGTTAAAAAATGAAAGTTTACTTTCTTAGAATAAATTTATTTTCTCTCTAAATTCTCATAATTGCACTCGTTGATTTAAGAGATTCAAACTCCACTATCACACGAGTCTTACTAATAACTTCTTTATCTAATATGAACATTATATAGTGATTACCTAAAAACTGGAAGTATTCGAAAGAGAATAATCTCTAAAACTCAAACCTGGACTGTCTAAGAAGGTATGATTTGGATCAACACAACGACCAACTCTTGGGCACTCGAAAGATCTTGCCCTCTTATCTTTCAACAATCCAAGAAGGAATGAAATCAATCATTCAAGAAGGAATACTCTCAATTTCTAAGTATCACCGAATAAGGATATAAGTTAAAGCCATATCAGAAATAAAAGCACAGAAGAAGAATAGAGGAAATTTAGAAAGACATATTTAGAACACAAGGAAATATTATTACTCGGGAGAACAAGGCTTGCTAGGCTTCCCAAACTTGAGAAAATCTTACAATAATGGGCTCTTTATATAGAGCTCCAAGGAAAGACGTAGAAGACTAAATTATTTGTGTAGGACATCATTGCTTACATCACGGTAGCTGTAAGACCTAAAAGGGGGGGGGGGTTGAATTAGGTCTTAGGCTAATTGTCGAAATCTTTTCCCTTTTTACAAATCCTTTGCCTTAATAAAAGCTCTTCTTTAATTCCACAAGCTTTAAGTTTATATGTGATGTGATGTGATGGTTAAGATAATATCATCAAACTACAACCAATCAATCAACAACAATCAATAAGTAATAATAACATGATCATGTAAATAAATAAAGCTATAAGAAAATGAACACACGATTTATAGTGGTTCGATCTCTCCAAGATCTACATCCACTACCTTGAGTCCACACTCAAGGATTTCAACCAATCCACTATAAGCTCAAGTTCAACAATTACATAAGAGGCTAACCACACTATGGTTTTACACTCACAACCTCTTCTAGTAATTATACAAACAAGGTTCACCCTTCCACAAGGGTTTTATATCTAAAGACAACCTCAAGACTAATCTAATCCAAGGCTTACCCTCACACGGGTTTTACACTACAACCTTGATTAATCTAGTCTATGGCTCACCCTAACACAAAAGGGTTTTATGTCACAAGATAACCTTGCAAATGAGCTAGTATAAAATAACACAATTTAATAAGGAGATAAGAATGTGTAGATGTTACCACTTGTAGGTAGATTTTTACACAATGTTGCACCTTTACACTTTGCCTTTGGAATCTTGAATGTACACCTTTGAGCACAAGGCAATTTGAGAGCTTTTCAATTTAATTTGATGTAAAACAAGTTAGAGAATGTGGGATTTGTTTAGTTCAAAGTTCTACTAAAAAATCTGGAGTTTATGGCTTTTATAGAATTCAAAAATCAGTTTAAACAGTCATAAAACGGCTAGTAACGGCTAGTTTCAGAAAATACTGTTCATGTGAATAGTAGTACTGTCCATGCACTGTTCATGTAAATAGTGGTACTGTTCATGCACTATTCATGCACCGGTCACAAAAATTCGGACCACCGAATTTTCCAGTTTCGTCCGAATCTTCGTCCGAATTTCTCTGGAAAAACAGTCGGCACTGTTCATGTACTATGCACAAAATTTGGACGACCGAATTTTCCAGCTTCGTCCGAATCTTCGTCCGAATTTCTCTGGAAGAATAGTAAACGGTTCAAATGAATAGTATACTGTTCACGTGAATAGTATTACTATTTATGAGTGTTCACTGTTCATCGTGTTACTATTCATGCGTTGTTCACTGTTCACATTGTTACTATTCATGCGTTGTTCACTGTTCACAGTGCAGAAAAAATTCTTCACAAAATTCGGACGACCGAATTTCTTCTGCATGCGTCCGAATCTTCTTCCGAATTTTTAAAACTTTGTCAAAACATATCCAAATCATTTCAAACAAGTTGGAAAACATTCTAGCCTTAAAGATAAGTCATTAAAGACCTTTTATGTGCAAAAACCATTTATGAAAACTTGATAATTTAGGTAAGTTCAAAACCATTGAAACCATTTAAATCAAGTTTTGTGCTCTCAATTGCAACTCATAGATTCCAAGACTTAAGAGTGTAGGTTTACAATATTTACCTATTAACCACATGTCACCTACACTTCATGTCTTCAAAGCCTTCATTAATCTTGAACAAACTCTTCAATCTTTAATCACTTTGACATATTTGAGTTGTTCATGCATTGCTAGCTCCAAGGCAATGAGACTTCATACTTCTTAATCCAAAAATCCTATCACACAAATGACATGCATATTAGTCCTCATCAATATTTGTCATTAATCAAAACTACATGATTTGCCCTTAGGGCTAACAATCTCCCCCTTTTTGATGATGACAAACTTTGATGCAAAATGTGATGGATTTAAACAATGTAGTACAAAAGAAGTATTGATGTCAATGATAGAAGATAACCAATTTAGCACATTGACATTCAAATGGCTCAATATGAGCCTATGACCCAACCAACCTCCATTTGCCTCCTTCCTTCCAACAACTAGGATAGAAGATATAGCATTTAATCATTACGACAACTTCTAAGAGAGGTATTAAAGGTCAGAAAAGATTAATATTGCTCCCCCTTAGATTGTGCTCATTTTTCAACAAGTTTGGACTTGAGATGCTATGCATCCGAATTTTGACATATCAAGTCCGAATTGTAAAATAAGTGAAATGAAAGCTTCAATTTTTGAAAATAAGCTTTCCTAAGGTTGTTCAAACATAGTGAAAGAGATTAAAACAAGTTTGAATCATTTTGAACAACAATAGAGCACATTTTGGCAACAAAATATAGATGCATCCGAATTTCAGAACATGCATCCGAATTTTTAAACCTTGCATCTGAATTTTTTGATTTTAAGTCCAAACTGCAATAAATTCAATATAATGAATGTTTGAAGTGAAATAAAGTGTTCCTAAGGTTGTTCAAACATAATGGAAGAGATTAAAACATATTTGGATCAATTTGAACAACAAAAGAGCATGTTTTGGCAACAAAATATGCATGCATCCGAATTTCTGAAACATGCATCCGAATTTTTAAATCATGCATCCGAATTTTGAGCTTTCAATTCCAAACTATAAAATATGTGAGATAACAACTTCTATTTTTGAAAATAAGCTTTTCTAAGATTGTTCAAATATGATAGGAAGGATTAAAACAGTTTTCAAACAATTTGAACAACAGAAAAGACATTTTTGACAAGAAGTTCTTGATGCGTCCAAATTTTTGGTCTGCATCCGAATTTCAAGTCCAAATTTTTGGAAACAAGTTGAAAAGGTGATTTTGCATTTTCAAAAGAACTATAGAAGTACTCAAATATGTATAGCTACAATAGCACTCAGTTTATCTTTGCAAAACCACAAAGCTCATGTATTTAATTGTTTTCGTGATATAATGTAAAGTCATAGGTCAAGTTAAGAACCATGATAAAAACTTCACAATCCCAACTTAACCATTTTCAAAATCTCAGAAAACAATCATTTTAAATTTCAAATGCAACCAATTAGTTTCACAGTACACATTCATAGCACATTTCAACTTATAGCACACATGCATAGCACATTTACAACAAGCACATAGCACATAGCACATCTTGTAGTCAATATTTTTTCTCCCCCTTTTACATATTCATAGATTTTTCAAAAATTTACACATTTGCTATTCATGCTTGAGGAATTCCACTGCTATTTCTCATTTTTACACATTTTGTCATCACATTTCTTCTCCCCCTTTTGTCATCAATCAAAGATGGGGTTAATGAAAGTGAGACAGCATGTATCACATATAAGCAGTATATGGACTAAACCTCATTTGGCAATTTAGTAATATATTAGCCAATTCTCATAAACTGTATATTGGCAATATTCAGCAATTCTCTAGTCAAATAATTATTATCCTAATAGCAATAAGCATTATGTAGTATCTTCAATAATAATACAATAAGCAATATATCATCAACTTCTTCTCCCCCTTTTTAGCAATGATTAAACTTGGGGTAAGAATACTTGGACAGAAAAAGTGAAACAAAAGAAGCTCTTATCATAAGGATTTCATGCATTGAGCTTCAAATCATTATAATGACTAGATAGGCACAAGTAAATTTCAATATTAAAGCATAACATGTGCATCAAGGAATAAACTAAAATAAGCATCAAAATAGAGTTTAGGGATAGAAAGACTTAGTCTTGGATGCGTTTCATGGTCTTCACTTCCAAATTTATTTGTTATGATGGCCATGTCTCCCTTGAACTCTATATGATGGGGTCCTTCATTGAGCTTCAATTCTGCCTGGGAAAAGACCTTCATTTGTTGACTCCTTGCTCATGTAGTTCTGCTTTGGAAAGCTACCAATTTGAGAGGGTCTTTGGATCTTCTTTCTTTGAACCATATTTTCCTCTCTTGGCTGAAGGATATTGGTGATGGATTTGTGCTTTGACTTTGTTAAACTTTCTTCACCTCCTTCTTCTTGCTTGTTCTCTTGGGCTTTATAGGAACTTGCACCATTTAAAACCACTTGAGAAATCTTTCTCAAGTCTTCTTCCATATTCTTGAATCTAGCTTCTAAACCATCAAATTTGCCAAGAATTATCAGAGCAAAAAGACTTGAAGAATTTGTCCATCTTCTTCATTTCCTTTATATGGTTGTCCAATATTTCTTGAAACACCTTGGAAACTATGGTATCACCTCTAGTGAGATTTTCATCTTCAACTTCTTTTCCTTCAATAGAGAGTACCTCTTCAAATAGTCTTCTTTTGTGGGGTTGCTCCCCCTCACTAAATGAGTCATGCCTCCTATTTGTCTTCATTTCCCTTGCCAATATTTCTTCTTCATCTTCTTATTCTTCATCATTTTCTTCTTCCTTCTTTTTCATTACTTTCTTCCTCCTTTTCTTCATCATTGCTAGCATCTCTTCTATCACCCCTTAGAGGAGTTTTTCTTCTAGCCCTTCATACATTTTCATCATCAAGTATTCAAGAAATTCTCTTTAGTGAATTGTTGGTGTAGACTTCTTCACTCTTTATTGGTCAACTACTACAAGACAATTGCACTTGGAGATACTTGAAAACCTTGGTAAACAATTTGCTATGTGGCAAAGCCTTACGTTCGGTTCTTCTAGCTGCCATTATATTCTTTAGCAATATATATCCAAAATTCATTTTTCTTTTCTTATGCATGGCTAGCATAATTACAGCATACATATTATCAACATAATATTTGTTCCCAAAGTATGCAATAATCAAGGTAGTAAGAATGTGATGCAAAATTCTTTTACTAGCATAAAAAAGCTTTTATCTCTCTTTCCTTTTTAGTCTTGAGGCTTCTTATCATTTATATATAGGCATTCTCAATTCTTTCATGTGAGTATAACTCACTTATAAAACAATGTCCCCCGGAAGAATAATGCCTAAACCCAACATCCTCAACATCACAAATTCTATTGAGCAATGCATTATCAATCTCAAAAATCAACTTGTGATATTCTTGAAGAAAACCACTGCATAGCTTTATTATCAACTTGCTCAACTCTTTCTTCCTTAATATTTGCTTAAACTTCATAAACTAAGGAAGGTAATAGCATTCATCAAACATAAGCAAACTAGTCCATCTCACATCATTTAAAAATGAGAGTATATTACCCATTTCGGATAGTTTGATGACATCCACCTTGTGGCTTGGATTAGTCTTATGGTTCCTTTTTGTCCAATCATCAAATTTAGTAGCAGCCTCCACTGTGACAAATCTATCCAGCCATGACATGCTTTGAGGAACATGAACCTTCCTTGGTTCATTGATCACTAGTCCTCCTTCTCACATCTTTTGCTTTCCCTTTCCTTTTCTCATGCTAGGCTTCTTTGTCCTCACCTGGAGCTACAACACTTGAATACACTTATTAGTTATTGAATTTTGAAATCCCTAAGCTTCTTCTAAGATTGGACAAACCTTTCTTCGGCCAATGGCTTAGTAATGATATCATTAATTTGTTCATTAGTGAAAACATGCTTCAAACAAGTATTACCCTTAGTAGAGTGATCTCTATATGCTTTGTCCTAGTTTGTTGAATAGTATGATGATCAAATTTATTGCATTACTGTTATCACATAACATAGGCACACATTTGAAATATAGACCATAATCACTTAGAGTATCAATAAGGTAATAGAGAATGTGTTTAATAGCAATCAAATGAAACTCTTTAGGACAAGATGAAATCTAGCACACAAGCACATGACAAACATAATATTGGCTCTTCTTGCTGTCAAATAGAGTTGACTACTCCTATGAAACCATTTTATTCTTGTCAAGCATAGTTGATAAACTTATGGATGCTTATACCTTAACTTGATTCATAAAAGTGCCATCCTTGGCTTGCTTGATTTGTAGGCCAAGAAAGAAATTGAGTTTTCCTATCATGCTTATTTCAATTTTACTTTGCATCAACTTGGAAAACACATCACAAAGTGAAGTATTAGAAGCACAAAAATTGTATCATGTATTCGGACAAGTTATAGATCATTGTTGCATGAGGATTTTATAAAAGGGTAGTTTCAATTTTCCTCTTGAAAATCTTTTGAAAGAAGGAAACTACTCAAGGAAACTAGGGGCTGGTTTTAAACCATTCAAAAATTAGGATAGTTTGAAAATATGGTTAGGAAACTTTTCATGAGCAAAACCGGGTGATTGTTTCACATAAAACACTTCCTCAATAGAACCATTTAGAAAAGCACTTTTGACATTCATTTGAAATAACTTAAAGCAAGTACAAGTCAAAAGCATTCTTATGGACTCAAGTCTAGCATTCCGAACAAAGGTTTCATATCATAATCAATTTCCTCTCTTTGATTGAATCCTTAGGCAATAAGTCTAACCTTGTTTCTAACAACTTCTCCGGATTCAATAAGTTTATTTCTAAAAACCATTTAGTTCCAATAATAGAATGATCATGAGATTTAGGAATATCCAAAATATTGTATCTTTCAAATTTATTTAATTCCTCTTGCATAGCAATAATCCAAAAATCATCACACAAGGCATCATCAATACTTTTAGGCTCATATGAAATAAAAGAATAAAGTTATTGATAAAATACCACCTTATTTTTACTCCTTGGGAGATATCACCAATGATTTGCTCCTTAGGGTGGCCTTTGTGGACATCATAAGTTCTTTGAAAGCTCTTGGTCACCACTAGGTTGGTCATCTTGATTTTGTTCTATCATTTCTTCCTCATTGGTATGATTCTCCAAAGTTGGTGCTTGAAGATGAGTTTGATATTCATTCATAGATGTACCTACATCATCTTCATCTCTTCTTTCCAAGCAAATGTAAGATTTATCAAAACAAACATGAATGGTTTCCTCATCATGTAATGTTCTTTTTGTTATAAAATTCTATATGCCTTTTCGTTAGAAGAATAGCTAAGAGATATACTTATATCCGGCTTTCTATCAAATTTAAGTAAGTTATTACAAATATTCAAAATAAGACATTTATAACCAAACACTTTAAAATATGCAATTTGAGGCATTCTATAACAGAGAATTCAAAAGATGTTTTTCTTCAAAATGATCTTAAAGAAATTCTATTTATCATAGCATGTGGTGTTTACTGCTTTGGCCCAAAAATATTTTTGAAGAAGAATTTTCACAAAGCATAGACCTAGCCAATTTTTGCAAAGTTCAAAATTTTCTTTCAATAACACCATTTTATTGTGGAGTTTTTGCAATTGAAACAATTATATGAAATTCAATTTTCAAAGCAAATTTTGTAAAGACTTTGTTTGTAATAATTCTCCCATTGTCACTTCTAATGGAAATCAATTTGTACTCAAGGGAGGTTTGAACCTTTTTGAATAGTTTTTCAAACTTATGAAAAACTTCATCTTTTTGAGCAAAGAATAATGCTAAAATGAATATTTAGAAATCCTCAACTACTACTAAGGCATACTTCAAGTCATTAATACTAGAATACCTTATAAGTCCAAATCAATCCATATGAACATGTTCAAGATGTTTTGAGGTATAAAAGCATTTTCATGGGTTTGAAAAATTCTCTAGTTCGTTTTCCATATTGACAAGTATTTCAATGACAATTTTCTCAAAGCAATCCTCCAACTAAAACTTGAGATGGAAAGTTTGATCAACAAATCCATGCTCATGCGACCAAAACTTCTATGCCAAGAAAATCCAGCATTATCATAGTAACAAGACATTCAAGTTTATTATGCCATAAATAACCATCATTATCATGAGTGGAAAATCATTTCTTTATAAGCAACAAGTTCATCAAGGCAAGGTACTAATACAATTTGCAACAAAAATAGTTCTACCATTTACTCCGTCAAGTATAGTGCAAGTATTTACATTCTACTTTTCACACTGTCACATAATTAACTAATGTTAAGCAAGTTATATTTCAAATTATCACTAAGCAACATTTATTTAAAAAGAAGAGAGGAAGCTTTACCAACATTGGTTACTCCAAGAATTATTCCTTTCTTCTTGTCTCAAAACAAATCCTTCATTGGTTGCTTTGACCTTGCTTATGAATGAGGTGTTTTCCTTTACTCTTTAATCCAACATCATCAATGTACAACTTGGTGGTGCTTGAGTTTGAATTAAAGTGTACCTGCAATAAAGGAGAGGAAGTATCCTTTGGTACCCATACTTTCTTGGGTCCGTGGGGGTTAGTAATAATTCTCTTAACTCTCCAAATGGTTTTTACACCATTCTCTACTTTTCTTTTAACATAACATTTGGTAACTTTATGTCCATGTTTTCCACAATAAGTACAACAAGTATGATGCATGGAAGTAGAAACAGCTCTAACAAAGAAGTTTTTATACTTAGGCACATTGTTTACGTAATTATAGCCAAGACCATTTTTAACAAGACAAGATCTTTGAGTTCCAAGAATTTTATCAAGATTGTCCCTTCCTTTTGTAAACTTTTCTTTACATGATGTAAGTTCATCAACCTTCTTTTTCAAAGTCTCATGATCAACAAGCATTCTTTCAAGAGACAAAATCTTTTCACAAAGAATCTTATTTTCAAGGGACATATTTTGTAAAGAGACATTTAAAACTTCTTTTTCAATATTCAAGCATTCAATAGAATCAAGGAGCTTTTTATTTTCACAAAACAATTTTGAATTCTCATTCAATAAATCATTAATTTTGGTTTTCATTTCCTTATTCCTTTTTGAAGCCTTCTTTAATTCTCCATACATCTCAACAAGTAATTCACTAGGATCATCAATATCATCAACATCATCATCACAAAAAGTAGAGGTAGAAGGAGTGGATTGTACCTCATCATTTATTGACATAAAACACATATTGGCTCTTTCCTCATGTGTTACTTGAAGAAGTATCCACATATCATGAGCGGTGTCACATTCACTCACTCTATTGTATTCATTCACGTCCAATGCACAACTCAAGATGTTCATTGCTTGGTAGTTTAAGGTTATCTTTCTTCAGTCGTTCTCATCAAGTTCCTCCATAGGCTTTAGTTCCCTTGTAATTCCATCAGCTTTTATTCTCATAGGAACATAGGGACCTTTCTCAATGATACTCCACAAATCAAAGTTAATAGAACAAATAAAAATTCTAATTCTAGATTTCCAAAATGTAAAATTAGAACCATCAAACAAAGGAGGTCTATTTGTAGAGGAACCTTCCATATAAGGCAAATTTGATAAACTAGCCATAGAATCTTTACTTCTAGGTTGTTAGACCTTAAAAAGAAGACCTTGCTCTGATACCAATTGTAAGACCTAAGAGGGGGGGGGGGGGGTGAATTAGGTCTTAGGCTAATTGTCGAAATCTTTTCCCTTTTTACAAATCCTTTGCCTTAATAAAAGCTCTTCTTTAATTCTACAAGCTTTAAGTTTATATGTGATGTGATGGTTAAGATAATATCATCAAACTACAACCAATCAATCAACAACAATCAATAAGTAATAATAACATGATCATGTAAATAAATAAAGTTATAAGAAAATGAACACACGATTTATAGTGGTTCGATCTCTCCAAGATCTACATCCACTACCTTGAGTCCACACTCAAGGATTTCAACCAATCCACTATAAGCTCAAGTTCAACAATTACATAAGAGGCTAACCACACTATGGTTTTACACTCACAACCTCTTCTAGTAATTATACAAACAAGGTTCACCCTTCCACAAGGGTTTTATATCTAAAGACAACCTCAAGACTAATCTAATCCAAGGCTTACCCTCACACGGGTTTTACACTACAACCTTGATTAATCTAGTCTATGGCTCACCCTAACACAAAAGGGTTTTATGTCACAAGATAACCTTACAAATGAGCTAGTATAAAATAACACAATTTAATAAGGAGATAAGAATGTGTAGATGTTACCACTTGTAGGTAGATTTTTACACAATGTTGCACCTTTACACTTTGCCTTTGGAATCTTGAATGTAACACCTTTGAGCACAAGGCAATTTGAGAGCTTTTCAATTTAATTTGATGTAAAACAAGTTAGAGAATGTGGGATTTGTTTAGTTCAAAGTTCTACTAAAAAATCTGGAGTTTATGGCTTTTATAGAATTCAAAAATCAGTTTAAACAGTCATAAAACGGCTAGTAACGGTTAGTTTCAGAAAATACTGTTCATGTAAATAGTGGTACTGTTCATGCACTGTTCATGCACTATGCACAAAATTCGGACGACCGAATTTTCCAACTTCGTCCGAATCTTCATCCGAATTTCTCTGGAAGAATAGTAAACGGTTCAAATGAATAGTATTCATGAGTTGTTCACTGTTCATCGTGTTACTATTCATGCGTTGTTCACTGTTCACAGTGTTACTATTCATGCGTTGTTCACTGTTTACAGTGCAGAAAAAATTCTTCACAAAATTCGAACGACCGAATTTCTTATGCATGCGTCCGAATCTTCTTCCGAATTTTTAAAACTTTGTCAAAACATATCCAAATCATTTCAAACAAGTTGGAAAACATTCTAGCCTTAAAGATAAGTCATTAAAGACCTTTTATGTGCAAAAACCATTTATGAAAACTTGATAATTTAGGTAAGTTCAAAACCATTGAAACCATTTAAATCAAGTTTTGTGCTCTCAATTGCAACTCATAGATTCCAAGACTTAAGAGTGTAGGTTTACAATATTTACCTATTAACCACATGTCACCTACACTTCATGTCTTCAAAGCCTTCATTAATCTTGAACAAACTCTTCAATCTTTAATCACTTTGACATATTTGAGTTGTTCATGCATTGCTAGCTCCAAGGCAATGAGACTTCATACTTCTTAATCCAAAAATCCTATCACACAAATGACATGCATATTAGTCCTCATCAATATTTGTCATTAATCAAAACTACATGATTTGCCCTTAGGGCTAACAGTAGCTAATGAGGTCATCTTACATCATGGTAGCTAATGAAGTCATCGCTTACATCACACTACAGTTATCAGCTTCAGTGGAGCCAGGGTCGGTGATATTGCTTTCAATAATAATGTCCTGGTGGCGAGCATGTGCTTTTGCTTTTCTCTTTTTTTGCTTGAGTGGGTCCTTTCTGAATGAGGTGACACAAGTAGTTCGAGTAGTTTCATCAAAGACTATATGTGGAAAGATAAATCTGTGTGATGATTGAGAAGAGCTGGCTGGCTGAAGGTTAAAGTAGTCAAAACGTGTTTTAGTGTCTGGTTGAGAATCATGCAAGTGCTGAAGGTACCATTCAAGAACTATTTTAATGTTTATCTCGTGAGGATGGTTGGTAGAGAACTTCCATGAACCATAATCATCAGGCCAAATTTCTTGAGGCATAATTTTATTTTCAACAAAGATATATTTTTGAGCCTCAGAATATTTTTGAGGAAGATCTAGCACAGTGATGGAATTGACCTAGTAGAGATGGGAGTGGGGGTGAACGGCGAAATCAGGGTCTATTGCCCGATGAATGTCAAAGAGGAGGAAGTGTTTAGGGAAAGTGAGGAGTAAATTCTTCCATTCTGCTAAAGGTTTGAACCAAGTTAAGAGTTCAAATATACTTGGAATAAATCTTTTAAGAAATAATTTTCAAGAAGAATGTGATACTGTTGACAGAAGTACCACAAGAACCATTTTAACGGAGGAGAAAAATCAGTAGGTATGAGAATGAAAACCTGATGAAAGGAAAATACTGATTTACTCTGGATAGTTTAAGGATGGATCCTACAAATTCTTTAAAAGTCTGTAACTCATAAAAATCTCATTTTTGAATCATTGAGTCAACAGAATATGGAACTGTGTAGTCCGGAGGAAAATCAAGAGGAATACTAGGCGGGTTGGAATAGCTAGGTCGGATCATAGCTATAACGAGTTTGGTGGTAAAGGAATCAAGTCGAGAAAGGAAATCAGCCACAACATTAGATTTACCTTTGATATGTTTGACCTCGAACGAATACTGCGCAAACCACGTTGACCACCTGAGCAGTTAAGGATGAGGAACTTGCTTCGGCTTGAACTGGAACATTTTGGGGAACGAATTCATATTTGTTTCCACCAAGAATTTTGATCCGATGAGATAAAAATTGAACTTTTTTATCCCATTTTTGACCGCTAAGATTTCTTTGAAAGTGGATTGGTAATGTATTTTTGCTGGCTTGAATCTTCCACTAGCAAATCCACAAAGATGTCTAGTACCATCAATTTCTTTGAGTAGCACTGCACTCCAATATTTATCCCTAGCATCAGTCGAAGTATCTTTTGACCATTTGTTGGCAGATGCAACTTTTGAATCTTGGACACTTGTTCTTTTCATAGCAGCTATAGATTGAGTCTGTGAGGATGTCCAGGGAGGTGGATTCTTTTTGAGCATCTTAGTGAGAGGATGGATATGCTCAGAAGCTTTCAGAAGGAAGTCTTGGATATAGTTGACTACACCAAGAAACTGTTGGACTTGTTTATGTGAAAGATTTGACACAAGGAACTTTTGTAACTCTTCAGAAATATAATTTGCAGGAGCGTATGTACCTACAGTGAAATGCATTCCTAGGAAAGTAAATTTCTGTTGAGCCAAGATCATTTTTCTTTCAAAAAGCATTATGCTATAATCTTTAACAATTTGTGCAAACTGGCGTAAGAGGTTTATATGATCATCCTTAGTAGAACTGAAAAGTAGGATATCATCAACATAAACCAGTGTAGTGTGTAAGAGTGGTTCAAAAATCTTGACCTTGGCTTTTTTAAACAAAGATGGTGGGGGTTTTAATCCAAAAGGCATTACTTTTCATTGGAAATGTTGGTTAGGGATATAAAAACCTATTTTAGGACGTTCATCAAGATGAATGCCTAATTTTCAAAAGCCAGATTTCAAATCAAATTTTGAAAACTATTTTGCACCAGAAAGATGTGATAATAGTGCGTGTCTGTGTGGTAATGGAAACTTGTCATCTTGTAAAAAATGATTGAGAGGCTAATAATTGATTACCAGTCTTATTTTTCCACAGACTTGTTCAACCCATTTATCAACATAGAATGCTTCACAAGACCATTGAGAATCTGTGGATTTAATAAGATCAGAATGAAGAAGGTCAATGCATTCTTTTATGACTTACTGAAGATGATCAGGGTTCATACCAGAATGACTGGCTTTGGTAGGGTTGATATCCTCATTTTTTTTTAAAGAAAGTTTGATGAAGAACAGAGGATTTTGCCACAATGGATGGGGACATTTGGTAAGGAATTATGTATGGGATTCAGCACAAGATTAGGAGACAAGAAGTTTCTGTATCTCGGTAACAGGATTAGGAGTGATTTGATAAAGTCTTGGAATTGTACCATATTCTCTAAATTGTTTTCCAAAACGAATACTATTGGGAAGGATTTGGAATCTGTGAAGTTTACTGTAAATGTCAAAATCAACAAGAAAATCTTTGTCAGTTTCAGCACAGCCAATAAGATGTAAACGAACTTCACATTTGGGGAAGAATTGGATGGTAATGGGTTTCTTAGTAATCAAAAAAGTATAGAACGTTTTACCATCAACAATTATGAATTCTTTCCCGTGTTCTGACCAATATTCAGGAGATAGGACAGATGGGTTCATCATGGATACTGCAACACCTGTATAAAAAAAAGGCTATGGCAGGAATGACTTTATCATATTTGGAAGTTCTGATTTGAACAGGAGCTTGAGGATGTGTTTTATAGGTTTGGATAGTGAGGACTGGAACAGAGGGTTTTTTTGAAAGTTTTTCTGGAAGTGTTGGATCTGGTTCTGGAAGGATTGGTTCTGAAGGGATTGTTCGGAGATATGATAAGACAATGGGATTTCGTCTTCTTTAATTGCAAAGAGAGTGAGTTCATCTAACTCACCTTGTTCAGAGAAAAGGGATTCAAGGTCGTTGTCATCATAGATAGGGCTAACCTATTCAATCTGAAAGATAAGGTTCTGTATTTTCTTCTTCTGGGGACATTGCTTTGCATAATGACGTTTTTGTTTGCAGACATAGCAATAGTCTGACTTACTTTTGGATGTTCTGGAGGACTTGTACTTTATTTTGAAATATCTCAATTTTGTCTTTGAAGAGTGTCTATCTGTTGTATGGATTCTGGAGAACTTCTTCTTCCTGGATGATTTTTTGCAAGAAGATTTATTGCAGCATGATTTAATGATCAAGTCTGAGCGCTTGCATACTTGGTCAATCTCCTTTGAGATATTGATTGATAACTTGGACGAAGAAATACAATTTAATATTAATTTCACTAATTAATAATATATAATTACTGTCTTTTCTTTTCATTTTAAGAACGTCTTCTATTTCCTTTAGGATAATTGTACAATTTAGTCCCGGTTGTTTCAATTCTTAGACAGTTTAGTCCCTATCAAATTATTTTAACTTTTTTTATCCCTTATCTATTTTCGAACAAATGTATAAGTCCTTTCGGTGAATTTCAGACAAGTTTCTTACCCGACTTAGCATGCTCCATTCACTTTGGAGGTCAAATCTGTCAATACAAGTATCCCTCTTCTCTCTCTCTCTCCCTCACGTGACCCATTTTGTAAAACAATCGAATTAGGGCTGACAAACTCAATCAAATTAGGGCTAAGGTGTTTGATAATTTGTCTGAACCAAGCTTCTGGAATTCCGAATCTTGAGCAACGGAGCTGGTCGCTGCAAACAATTGGAAGAGAATCTTACAGCACGGAAGAGCCAATAAGAGATAGTAGTCAGTGTGCATTGGAGACATGTACATTCGAGGACCGAATGACGAAATCCCCAAATACAGTAAGGCTTCGATGACTTTATTAATTTGTAATTCTTGGGATTAAATATCGTTAATGTTTTTTTACCAATTTCTTGTAGTAATCTTTTAATGGTCCCCAGTTTTGGTTTGTTTATTGTGCACGATGCATAGAATACATTCATTCTCAGTTTGCCAAACATTTTGTCGGTGGTCCAGTTCTGTTAATGGTCCCCGATTTTGATTTGGGTATTATCCATGATGCACATAATAATTTCAAGTTTTGTCCTTTATACTATTTAATTCTTGATCTATGGAGAAAGGGATTGCAGTTTATATAGTATTTAAATTGAGATGATGTTATAAAACTTCCTATCAATTGAGATTGTATGTATGGTTTATGTGAAGTTTCTCCTTTTCTTTTGTGGCAAATTGCAGAATCTGGTTCAGGTAATTTTAGTATTATGGTTAGACATGGGGGCAAATTGGTTGATGTAAGGAACTCCAAAGACTATGAGGGTGGGATTGTTACCATTTTTTATCATTGTAATAAAGATTTTATGTCTATGGTGGAGTTGGATAAGATGGCATATGCATTAGGATATGATACATATGTAGGATTTTGGTGGAGAAACCCTGAAATCTTAAGTATAGGTGCTTGGAATTTTTTAATGACAGACTCTGACGTGGAGGAAATGTTTGAAGAAGGCACACAAAAGTTTGAGTTCATCCAATTTCTACCAAAAGATAATCCACCAACACAGCAGGGGTCTCTTCAAATTGACAGTAGTCAAACTGGCAGCAAGAGCATTAATAACATGCCTGGGGACTCTTCAGAAGATTGTAGTTTTCATGAGAGTGATAATGATTCTTCTGAGGATGATAATGATCTATATGATAAATTTGTTGATCAAGGGCTTGAAGGCTTCGATGAAAATGTAAGTGCAGTGGTAAGACAACAGAAAACACAGTAACACCCTAGCACTGATCAGAATGCAACTTCTCCACACCAATTTGAGCAACAAAACCAAACAAGGGGAGAAAGAAAGACAAGGGTCAAAGATAGAAAACAAAAACATGTGGCTGATTCAGAATCTGAGATGGAACTATTTGATGGAGGGTCATTTTCAGTTCCAGAACAATCTGAAACTGAAGATTCAGATTGTGAATTCTTTGAGTTCCATTCTAGCTCTGATGAGACAGGAACAACAAGACCTAAAATGAACTATCCCAAATTTAAGAGTGACAAAGACATGGCAGATCCAGTTTTTGAGGTTGGCATGCTTTTCATCACAAAAAAAGAATTGATTTCTGCAATGAATGAGCATGCAATCCAGCAACGCAGGCAGGTTTACTTCATCAAGAATGACAAGATTAGGGTAAGGGTAGGGTGCAGAGGTAAGAATTGTAATTGGCTTCTTTATGCTCATACAGTAGGTGATGGATCCTCATATCAAATAAGAACATTGCATGAAAAGCATAACTGTTCAAGAACACAAAATAATAACAGGGTAACTTCAACTTATCTTGCTAAGAAGTATTTAGATGATTTCAGGAGTGAGAATGGAGTGAATGTACTTGAATTCCAGGAAAATGTCCACACCGAGCTTAACATTAATATCACTGTGTGGAAAGTGTATAAAATCAAGTCTATTGCCAGAACTTTGATACAGGGAAAGTATAGAGACCAATATAAGCTTCTATGGGATTATTGTGAAGAGTTGAGAAGGAGTAATCCAGGCACTACAGTGCACTTAGAAACAGTCGAGGATGAGGATTCCTGTTATTCTATTTTTAGAAGAATGTATGTGGGACTACATGCATTAAAGATTGGTTTTATGGCAGGCTGTAGGAAAATTATTGGTTTGGATGGTACATTTCTTAAGGGCCCTCACCCTAGTGTTCTTCTAACAGCTGTGGGAGTTGATGCAAACAATGGAATTTATCCTATTTCTTATGCAGTCGCTGAATCTGAAAATAAATCCTCATGGTCATGGTTTATTTCATCACTGATTGAGGATCTTGGAATCTACAAACCAGAAGATTGGTGTTTCATTTCAGATAGGCAGAAGGTAGAATACATCTTCATTTATTTCTACCTGCATTATTTTTTTTTTGGGTTTGCTACTAACCTAATGTGTGCTGTTTCAGGGTCTGATCCCAGCTGTTCAAGAATTACTTCCAGGGATAGAACACAGGCATTGTGGTAGGCATCTACACAACAATTTTAAAATGTTGCATCCCGGTAATGCTTTGAAGGATATGTTCTGGAGGTGTGCAAAGGCAACATATGAGAACAAGTTCCAAGCTGAGCTTCAAAAGTTGAAAGAATATGATGAGGAGGCTCATAAGTGGCTGGCCAAGCATACTTCGCCTCAGCACTGGACTAGATCACACTTCAATGCTTCAATAAAGTGTGATGTTTTGCTCAACAACCATAGCGAAACTTTTAATAGGAACATATTATCAGCAAGAAACAAACCAATTCTGGGACTACTTGAGAGAATAAGGGTATATCTTATGCCTAGGCTGCAATCAAGAAGGGAATGGATTAAGAAGCAGCAAGGGAGAATATGCCCTAGAATTGCAAAGAAGTTAGAAATAATCAAAGACAAATCTGCATAATGCTATCCTTCTTTGGCTGGAGACAGAAAATTTCAAGTTAAAAGTGCAAATATGGAGCAATTTGTTGTTGATACTAACATTCGAACTTGTTCTTGTAGGATGTGGGATTTATCTGGCATCCCCTGCTCCCATGCTGTGGCTGCCTTAGGGTTGGAAGGTGAAGACCCACAAGCATATGTGCATGAATGCTACATTATAGATGCATTTGTTAAGGCATATGAACCTATAATCATGCCAGTTAACGGGCCAAATAACTGGCCCAGAACAAGGATCAGGGAAGTGCTCCCTCCCTAAAGCGAGTTGAGGATGCCGAGTAGACCCAAGACAAGAAGGAGGCCTGAGGGTCGGAGAAAGGCATTCCGAGTGGGAAAAAAATGGCTTACAAAAAGATCTCCAAATCTGCTTTTTGGAAGGCTAGGTGTAAGGGTTGTGGGCAAACTGGACACAACATTAGAAAATGTTCGGCTCAGCCCACTAATGGAAATGTTGTTGTTGAAAATGGTGATGAACAAGTTGCTGAAAATAGTTATGGACACAACTTGAATAAATGCACCAAGTGTGGCAGATTGGGTCACAACAGCAGGTCCTGTGACATTTCGCAAGAAGTACATGGTTCAGGTATTATGGAAGGTTTTAATGCAACTCAAGAGTCTACTGTCACAGCAACAACTGTAGGAGTTGATGGAAATATAAGAGTTGACATGCCATTAAACCCTATTAATATTGCTGGAGATGTAAGTGAATTGTGTTTTATTTATTTTTTACAATAATAATCATCTTTTTAATCTTTTACACATCTTGTTTGACTCCAGATTTCTGCCAAGAAGAGGAAGCAAGTAAGATGTAGTTGGTGCTTGGAAACTGGACATAACAGAGCTACTTGCAAAAAACCTAGGGCAGAGCTGCATCCTATGAGAAAATATGGTGTTACTACAAAGAAGTGTGACTAGTCCTAAGGAACAAATGTTGCGAATAGTTTGCAAGAAATTTTTTTTTCTTCTTTTGCTGGAATCCAATGTAATGGAATGGATGCTGGAAACCCTTTTTTTTTTGTTAGCTATCTGTAGAAAGATGCTTATGTGTTTTGTAAATGGGGCTAATTTGGATAGTTTTTTGTGTTGAGGATAAAAGCTTCTTACATGCTCTAATGTAGGGTCAGATTTTTTTTACACTGTTATACTTTGTGCTAGATTAAAAAATTTAACTCATTTCATGGCAAATGGTTTGTATTGTCATGTTTTTTCTCAGTCAATTTTTGTTCATTTATGTTGCAATTAGATTAACAGACATGGACTTAACGCATTATGTAATAGAAGAAGGAACGAAACAGATTGCATTACTATAGATCCCCTATTCACAGAAAAGCACATAGAATTGAAAATAATTCCTTTTTACATACTGCCTGCCAACACTATCTGTCAGTGTTTTCCAAGCACTTCATTTCAACAGTCCTAATGCTTATCCAAAAAACAAATCTATCATCTCCCTCCGTTACAATTCTTCCTAATTCATCAACCAACATAAGATAAAGAATATCTATGAAAGCATCAATGCAGTCCACAGGGCCCTCCTTTGCCTCATGTACTTCTCCTTTTCAGCTTCATTTTGCTTGATTCTTCTGAGCAGCCCCCGGATCACCTTACAAGATCTCTCATCCATGGGAGGATCATACCAAGAGAAGAACCCACAGCCACCAATTTTCTACAAATTCAATCTGTAAATCAGAAATGCAGTAGATCAAATAGAAAATGCACCAAAACCATATTTAAAGACCTTACATTATACTTTTCACACCCCAAGAATCTTCTAGCTGGATTCCAATCAGTCCAAGAGGTCCGCAAAATAGCGACATTTTTGCAGTAGCATTGCCTTGCTGGGTTGGATGTTTCAACCATTTTAGCACGCAGCTCTTGCACTTGGAATTGAAGAAATCTTGGAAGAGAGTTGTGGCAGATTAATCTTTTGAGAGCCATCTCCTATTTGTCTGTATTTCGGTAAGATATAGGCAAAATGGATCACGTGAGGGAGAGAGAGAGAGAGAAGAGGGATACTTGCATTGACAGATTTGACCTCCAAAGTGAATGGAGCATGCTGGGTCGGGTAAGAAACAGATTGCATTACTATAGATCCCCTATTCACAGAAAAGCACATAGAATTGAAAATAATTCCTTTTTACATACTGCCTGCCAACACTATCTGTCAGTGTTTTCCAGTCACTTCATTTCAACAGTCCTAATGCTTATCCAAAAAACAAATCTATCATCTCCCTCCGTTACAATTCTTCCTAATTCATCAACCAACATAAGATAAAGAATATCTATGAAAGCATCAATGCAGTCCATAGGGCCCTCCTTTGCCTCATGTACTTCTCCTTTTCAGCTTCATTTTGCTTGATTCTTCTGAGTATCCCCCGGATCACCTTACAAGATCTCTCATCCATGGGAGGATCATACCAAGAGAAGAACCCACAACCACCAATTTTCTACAAATTCCATCTGTAAATCAGAAATGCAGTAGATCAAATAGAAAATGCACCAAAACCATATTTAAAGACCTTACATTATACTTTTCACACCCCAAGAATCTTCTAGCTGGATTCCAATCAGTCCAAGAGGTCCGCAAAATAGCGACATTTTTGCAGTAGCATTGCCTTGCTGGGTTGGATGTTTCAGCCATTTTAGCACGCAGCTCTTGCACTTGGAATTGAAGAAATCTTGGAAGAGAGTTGTGGCAGATTAATATTTTGAGAGCCATCTCCTATTTGTCTGTATTTCGGTAAGATATAGGCAAAATGGATCACGTGAGGGAGAGAGAGAGAGAGAAGAGGGATACTTGCATTGACAGATTTGACCTCCAAAGTGAATGGAGCATGCTGGGTCGGGTAAGAAACAGATTGCATTACTATAGATCCCCTATTCACAGAAAAGCACATAGAATTGAAAATAATTCCTTTTTACATACTGCCTGCCAACACTATCTGTCAGTGTTTTCCAGTCACTTCATTTCAACAGTCCTAATGCTTATCCAAAAAACAAATCTATCATCTCCCTCCGTTACAATTCTTCCTAATTCATCAACCAACATAAGATAAAGAATATCTATGAAAGCATCAATGCAGTCCACAGGGCCCTCCTTTGCCTCATGTACTTCTCCTTTTCAGCTTCATTTTGCTTGATTCTTCTGAGTATCCCCCGGATCACCTTACAAGATCTCTCATCCATGGGAGGATCATACCAAGAGAAGAACCCACAACCACCAATTTTCTACAAATTCCATCTGTAAATCAGAAATGCAGTAGATCAAATAGAAAATGCACCAAAACCATATTTAAAGACCTTACATTATACTTTTCACACCCCAAGAATCTTCTAGCTGGATTCTAATCAGTCCATGAGGTCCGCAAAATAGCGACATTTTTGCAGTAGCATTGCCTTGCTGGGTTGGATGTTTCAGCCATTTTAGCACGCAGCTCTTGCACTTGGAATTGAAGAAATCTTGGAAGAGAGTTGTGGCAGATTAATATTTTGAGAGCCATCTCCTATTTGTCTGTATTTCGGTAAGATATAGGCAAAATGGGTCACGTGAGGGAGAGAGAGAGAGAGAAGAGGGATACTTGCATTGAAAGATTTGACCTCCAAAGTGAATGGAGCATGCTGGGTCGGGTAAGAAATTTGTCTGAAATTCACCGAAAGGACTTATACATTTGTTCGAAAATAAATAAGGGATAAAAAAGTTAAAATAATTTGATAGGGACTAAACTGTCCAAGAATTGAAACAACCGAGACTAAATTGTACAATTATCCATTTCCTTTAATTTTACGAAATACAAATTTTAAGACAAGCATCTCTCGTACCAATACCTTGCTAAAAGTTTCAATTGACTTCTTGAATTATGTACGTTTATAAATGCTTAACATTTGACTTATACTAGAATAAAATGACTTTTTTTACTTCTCTTTCTATTCTAATATTTATGACATAAAATGAAAGTGAAAAAAAGTCTTTTCATAGGAAAGCCTATATCAACAAGAAGTAGGAATGGTCTTTCCTCATAAAATAAGAAGCACAAATAATGGGAAGGCTTTTTTAGAATGAGCTGGAAACCTTAAAAAAAGGCTATTAGAAACTCATAACATTCAGAAAATAAGAAGCACAACTAATTAACCATTAACTTCATCTGCAGAAGAAGAGTTTTGCAATATTCACACAAGTCTTAATCCACAGAAAAATAATTTCTAACCAAGGCACAATATTTTCTTTTTTTATTTTCTCTTTATTTATATTATTGTAGCAAATTTATGCCTTAATTGAACATCTATATTATATCCATCAGCTTTTGAATATTTACGGATGAATTAAAGTTGATTTATCTTGGAGAACGAGTCATTATTAATTAATAGTTCACACACGTAATTTCGGCCTAAAAGATAATTTGGTTGGTGCGAAAAATGTGGAAAAAGAGGAGAAGATATAAATTAAGACGTTCCATTTACCTTATTTGGTTGTGACGTAAAGATGAAATACAAGTAAACTATTTTTAATACATTATTTAGTATATTAATTAAATTATGTTATATGTGACTATATAATTGAATCAAAAAAATTTAATGAACTTTACTAATTACAAAATTACATGCGATACAATTTAATTAGTATATTAGATAATTTATTAGAGAGTTTAGTAAAAGATCCCAAACTTCCCTTCCTACCGTAGATTAGCGTTTCTTTGCCTCCCAAATTAGGTGGGTTGGAAGAGAGAACTACTTTGAAGAGAATAAAGTGAATTAATGATAACATTGACCCTGCTTTTTATTTTAGAATCTAATACGAGGAAAAAAGATAGATAAATGAGTAAATTTAGTCATTTTTCTCTTTCCTCTCCTCTTCCTCTCCCCTTCTTTTCCGTTCTTAATGAAGTAAGAATAAGCTAAAAACAAATACGTCACCTAAACAGAGTTGAGAACTCACCTAAATAAAGTTGATAAATTGGCTACATTTGCGCAAAATCTATTTATACTTTTTTTAACCAAAAATTTTTATTTAATCTTTAAATATATAAAAACTCTTTTAAAGTAATTATATATTTAGAATTTTAAATGCTATAGCAAATTAATCTAATAAGAAAAATCACACTGTAGGCACATGCCATTATTTTCAAAAGTAATTTTATCTATGGCATTTCTTCCATTTCTTAGCACTCAACTCAAGTTATGTAGATTAAAAGTCAATCCACTCTATAAAATATTTGAAATCCACCTTAATTGATTATAGACTTCGAATCCTTTAAAATTTCTCAGAATTAACTCCAAATTGGGATAACACTTATACATGATGGCATACGTCTACAATGTGATTGTTCTTATCAGATTTTGTTACAATATTTAAAAAATAAAATAACAATTTTCAATTAAAAGAAGTATAAATAATTTTTAAGCATGTATAACCGATTTGTCAAATGAAGTTTTTGCCTTCTTCTGCCTTCCCATATCCCTTCCTCCTGAATTCAACGCAGCCTGAATGTCCCATCAAACAAAGGGTCGGTGATTGTTTGCTAAGTGTCTTTTTTAATTATTTAAAATAAATTATTTATATTTTTAAAGATAAAAATTATTTTTAAATAATTCTAAATTTTTTAAATTTTTAATTTTAATTTAAATAAACTTCAAAAGGATATTTTCAATTAGTCATTTTAAAATTTTTTAAAAATAATTTTTACTTATTAAGAATAGTAAAAATAAAATTTTAATTTTAATTTTTTAACTATTTAAAAAAATTTTAACAATAGAGAGAATAGGAATTAAATCATTCTGTTCCAATAAATTCTATCAATCACTTCACTAAGACACTGATTTAACAAACACCAGCTTTATGTTTTCTTCTAAGTGTGAAAGTGAGTTCGGTTTAAATCAATCACTTTTCGAAAAGTCATAACCTGAGAATGAATGGTAAAATAATTGTCTCTCATTCTTTCTCCAATCATCTATATCCGTTATCCTTTGGTTTTGAACTGTAGCACTAATTAAATTCCCAAGTTGTCCTTTTAAGTGGAATTTTCCTTTGCAATAGCTTAGAATGTGGCATTTGCAAATTTGTCTAAAACATATTTTTGTCTCTTTTCATTGGATATTCTTATTATATTTGAACATTCTAAAATAATTAATACTTTTCATAAAAAATATTTTAATATATTTTATACTATCAATCAACTAATAACTCTATTATATATTACTTTTATATATTTAAATTTGATATAAAATACTCGTTGACTCAGATATTTATTACTTTTTATTATACTATATTATTTTTATAATACAATTCAAACTTTTATATAAAACTTCATACCCGATCAAATCTATCAAATGAAGTGAAACAAAGGAAATACCTTGGTTACTTGAATAAGTTGATAATGGGGGGTATCTTATCCCCTCATCAAAAATAATAGCTGCTAATATAACACGTATATTATTATGCAGTTTCGGTAAATTCCTCCAATTCAACTACTTAAATGAGTCACATTACTCTTCAATTTTTTTTTTTTTTGTTGCGGATATATCTTGTACTTATTTATCTTTTGTTTGCACTTGGATATATCTTTCTGATATATTGCCTCTTCTTGTATTTTGATTTGGTTAGCGGTCATGTATTTTGTTTAGGAAAGTTTAGTTGTCCGGTAAGGGTAGACTGGGGTTTTTGTACGGTTAGGGCTTCACATTACTCTACTTGTACATATATCCCTGCAGTGTTGAGATTGCAATAGAACAAACTCAGAGGAAACACCTTGTTTTCCTAAAAATCGGTGTCGACATGGTATCAGAGCTTAACTATTGCAAAATGAGTGACAGACAAACAACCAAAATCTTTAGTGACATTGGAGATGGCCAGACAAGCAAACCAATTATTAGTGCCTACACTCATGTCTGGAGACAATCCGGATCTTCTGATCACACAAGTGCAATTAAAGGAAGAAACTAAGAAGAATGGGCGAAGGTGGTGCAAATTGGCTTACGCGGAAAGAAGAAATTGAGGTTTATAGACGGGACATTGAAGCAACCTGATGACGACTCATCAGAATTGGAAGATTGGTTCACAATGTACCCCGTGATAGTGTCACGGATTCTGAATACAATTGAGCTGACTTTATGTTGAAAACGTACACAAACTAAGCCAGAAATCTCTAGGATGATTTGAAGCAGAGATTCTTGGTTGGAAACGGACCTCAAATTCAAGAGCTTAAAGCTGCCATTGCAAATTGCAGACAGCAAGGCAACAACACATCCTAATTATACTAAATATGTTTTGGGATAAGTTGGGTAATTATAAGCACATCCTAATTTGCAATTGCAATGGTTGTAAGCTTGATATTACAATAGAATTGATCAAATGTCAAAAAAGAAAAGGTTCACCGATTGCTTATGGGTTTGGATGGTACCGTCTTTCAACTGTATGCTCAAATATTATGAGCACGGAACCCATTCCCATAGTAAATCCAGCGTATTCCATTATTGTTCGATAAGAACAACATAAAAGCGTAGCAAAATGTAGAGATAAATGAAGCGAAGTTGTGAGCTTTGTAGTGAAATTTGGACGAGAGGTGACTGACAAGGCTCTTCAAATATGTGCGGTTTGAGGAAAAATTGGACACGAAGGGACCGTTTCTAGGTGATAGGTTATCCAGAATGGTGTGCAATTGGCTTAAGACAGCATCCGGCAGAGGTGCAGGGAGAACTAAGACTTGTATTATAGGAGTTAAGTTTCTTTAGGAAATATATATAGGCATCCACTAGTAGATGCTAATTTCATAATAGTAGTAATATTATCCTCATTAAAATTTTACACAATTTTGAATGTATAACAATGCATTTTTTTCTTTTTTTTTTTTGAGGAGCAAGGCATATTTTTATTGTCTCTACATATAAAGACTTAAAATGTACAGCTACTCCCTCCGTTTCATATCAACTGTTCTAATTTCTTTTTTTGATCTTTTTTCAAATTAATGGTCAAATTTCTAAATAAAGGTGTTGATGATTTTTTTTTCAATTCTACTCCTACTTGAAACCATCTAGTTAAATGAATTACGTTTCTACAACCAATAATTGAACATTTGAGTCACTACTAATTATATACTTTTTTAATAAAAAGAAAAAAATTTACTTTGTGCACCATTTTTAATGTTACTATTCATTACTTGACTTTAACATTTCATTGATAAATATTGGAACCGATCGAATCAACCAAAATTACTTTCTATTAACTTCCATGTTCCATTGAGTTATAGTATTCACCATCTAAGTATTCAATTTAATCTTGTTTCTTTATAAAGTTTAAATATGGTCAATTTTTCTTCATCTAATTTCCATATGAAAAATTTAACAGCCTTAATAACCATGAAAAAAGTAACTAAGACAATCATCATGAAATGAAGGGAATATTTAAATAAATTAAGATACTAATTAAACTGACTAATTTATTATTAATTAAATATTCTATCTTCATGAGCAGCTACAACATAAAAAATTATAATAGTTTATTGCAAAAAATGTGATTATTTTATTATAAGGATAAATAAAAAAGATAAATTTTTATTCAATGATAATTATTTTACAATAAAATAAAATTTCTATAATAATACTTATATTAAAATAGAGGGAGTATAATATGTAACACAGTGCAATGATTATGCAGTAAAAGATCCAATTATATGAATAATCAAACAATTCGGAAATTAAGGCCGATCCCCTAATTTATGTGACTTAATTAAATGTGAGCATCAATTTTGAGATTATTTCACTTGCCCCAAAAATGAAAAAGGTTTTGAGATTACTTAGTATTGGCTGATTTCAAATTCAAATGTGTAGCGAACGTTTTACACGGCACGTGTATGCAATCAAAGTTGCATAGTATACTAACAGTATATTCAACAAGAGTGCAGACAAGCAGATGCTTATTTTAGTGCCTTTCATATCTCAGAAGATAGAAACGATTCCTTCAGTTTCTTTTTTTTTTTCTTTTTTGACCAAACAATTCCTTCAGGTTGATAGAACTGCTTTTGTCTTTCTTGACATACCCCTTCCCCCCCGCCCCCTTCTCTCTCTCTCCGGGTGGGAAGGTTTCTTCACATACTTCTCCCTCTCTCAGGGAAGAAGATACAACTATAATTCCTTCTCGTAAAATATAAGTGAATGAGAAGTGATAACCAAGCGCAAAAAATAAAAATAAGGATAAATAGGAATCCTCAAAATATAAAAAATGAGAACATTCTGAGATTGTTTTAAAAAAAGAAAATTACTAAACACATAACAATTTTATTAATTCAAGAGAATTTTTGATAATTTTAATTTTTAAAAAATTTAGTAAAAAAATGTGAGGTGCCCAAGTTAGGCGCGGCCCTTTTGTGGGCGACGCCCAAGTTGGGCACACAACCAAGAATGTGTGGCGCCTAAACTTCTTCTTTTTTTTCTTTTTTAAGGCACTAAGCTTAGTTTTTTTTCTTTTTTCTTTCATTGTTTTTATTTTTTATTATTTTATTAATTTTTTTTAGATCACCTTTGTTGTGGAATTTGTTTTGTTTTAGTTCATTTAATTTCACTTGCTTCTAAACACGTTTCTATTCTATTCTTAAGTCAGTTTTTCTGCAAGTTCTAGTCAGAAAAGATCTCCACTGGTCAGTTCTCTCTATGCGTCTGAAAAATAAGCTCATTGATCCCTCCCACACATTTGCAAGGCATTGCGACTAAAGGTGCAAACTATTCAATTCGAGTTAGGCATTGACTTAATCAAACTTTTTGCGAACTTGAGCTCGAGCAGGCATCGCCAAACTCACTTTTGTAAGCTTCATTTCGAGCTCAGTTCGAAAACAAAGAAAACTCGAGCATTTCTCGAGGCTGTATCTTATAACCTCGAATTCTTTTGGGTACAAATTTTTGCAAGAAAAAATAAATAAATATATAAAATTCCTCTTAGTAACTTTTTAATATCATTAACAAAATAAAAGTGAGTACAACTAGCTAAATGAAAAATAAAAGAGCAAAATAGGTATAAGTAAATCTAGTTGTAAATGAAATTGTAAAAGAAAAACGAATATGAATTTTTGTTTCTCTCTTCAGTATTTCTTTTGTTAGATATATAACACAAATTTAAAAGCATTTTTAATAATTGTTTACTTCTTAATTTGATCATGATGAGTAAAACCGATTATGAAAGATTGATCCTTACCAATCAACTATAAAGTTAATATTATCTTATATATGCTTATTGGTCAGGTTTTGAAAGGTAAAGGAGTTCAAGCTCAGGCTCAACTCACTTGAGCTTGAGTGAATCTGTTTGATCTAATGTTTTCACAAATGTTAATGAACAGCTTGATTCATTTACACCTCTAATTGCGACTACGATGTTTGACAAAAATGTTTTCTGTATCTCGTTTTATGTGACATCTATATATTTCAAACATCCTAAAAACATGCTATTTTTAACTGGAAAACCTTTCCTTTAATAAACATTAAAAACAAAAGTAATAATTATGACCCTCCAAAAATCAAGCTATTCTTCAGTTATTTAATTATGTTAATATATACATTCATATGTGATGTAATCCATACTTAATCAAGATGAGTTCTGACAGATTGCAGTTCGTGCTTCAGGTCCCCAAGTTGAGCACGAACTGGTTCAAGCTCATGACCTAACAATTGATCTCCTAACTTAGCTCATAAAGGTTACTGATGGCTTTATGTGAAACTTACTTCAATAAATTAAAATTGTTTGCTGTAACTATTTTGCATTTCAAAATTTACTGTTACGTACACATCTCCAAATTTGACATAAAGTATTTCCTTATGGAAATTTTCTTTCAAAAGCTTCTGAACTGCTTGGATTGAAAGATCGTATTACTTTGACAAGTTCATCGAAGACTTTTCGGAAAATGTATATGGAAACTACTATGTGTTGTTTTTTTTTTTTTTACCAACTTCGAATTTCTTTCTTTGGTCTGTAAAATATCAAAATTAGTTAAATTTGCAATCCCAGTTACGATGCCGGTCAAAACAGCTTCAATGGTTTACCATTTCTTTTCCATCAAATTTGGCCATTTTCTGTGTTAAGGAATTAACAAAGATGACGAACTGAATAATTCTAAAAGCTCATGTTCTGATTAGAGAAAAATCTCCATAGAAAAAGAGGTTAGATAAAAATCAATAGTCGGATAGATAGCCATATTATGGAAAAAGCTCTATATCTGGAGAAGCAAAATAATTTTTTTTTCCTGATTGTTTAACATTCCATATTCATCTTTTAGCTTTCATACAGAACTTTGATTCCATAATATTATTTTTTCCCATGTGACTGTAGGGATTGACCCGTGATTAAATGTTTGGAGGACTAAAGAAGAGAGAGAAATAAGGGGCAAAATATGTTTGTCACTTTGGTATATCTAGAGGATAAAAGGGAGATATTTTATTTAAGATATTAGCAAATTGCAGAAGTAATTACAAATGAGATTTTTTCCATCAACATTTAGATAACAAATGCGCTAGTTTATACTAGAGCCCTCAACAAAATATAAATTAACTTGAATTATTATAAAATAGAGCAAATAAGTTGAGTAATATAATAAATAACAATTACATATATAACTAATGATTTTATACCATCATATACAATATATATTACTAACAATTTTAAAAAAAAATTGAGAAAGAGAAAATAGGTATATGTTTGTGTATTTTTTTATTATACAAAGTATAACTAATAACTTTTTCAGGTATGTGTCTTTAGAAGAAAGCTATCATATTTTTGCAATAACTATCAACATTTTAAGGAAACCTTTTGTGCAGGTTAATTTAGTGGTCAAGTGATTGATTGTAGTTTAAGAAATATGGTGTATATGAATAAACCTAACAAAAAAGAAACCACCGTAAACAGTAGTAGTTTAATCATTGATATGATGTGCGTGTATGTTAAAGTAAAATAAACTTTTTTTTTGGTTTAAATGTTAAAGTAACATAAACAGTTGTAAAGAATTGACCGGCTTAATAATGTATAAAAATGCATATAAAATTCAACCAGCATAATTCTCATTAAATTAATCACATTATCGAGACCCATTTCCCTTCTTTGTTTGCTTATTGGGAAGATCTGTTTTATGTGAAAAGTCAGCGATTTCTCTCTCTCTCTGCGCAAAACCATTCTCTGAAACAGCTTCGATATTCAAACTTTTTTGCTTCAAAGAACAGCAACAAAGCCGACAACACATTCGAACGGGTCTTTGATAGCCAAATCGGTTACAAATATTTGATAGCACTGCATGATCTTTACGTCGGATGTGAGGAAGGATTATCCAACAAAAGAGTTGAGATGATCGCAGAAAACAGTGCCACTGTGTTTTGATTATCATGCGTAGGAATTTCCTGCAGTAGATGGAGAATTATCAAGGTGATTTAGCTGATATAGTCAGAGCTAGCGGAGGAGCTAAGACTGGAAGTTTAGCCAGCAACATTCAAGGTGAAGTATCTTCCGTGAAAGACTGGCAGTTTAACAGCAATAAGATAGACTATCCGTCCGGAGTTGAAGAGCAACTGGATGAATTCGGTGATCCATTCTCCAACGCTCGAGATCCACTCCTCCATGGCCTTGATATGGCAGGCTCAAGTTTCTTCAACAGCTCCAACAGTTCAACGGATATAATTACAAGGTCTAACGTTGAGAACACGGGAGGGTTCGATGGTAGCGGCGGCGGGAACAGCATTCTAAACCAAGAACTTGCTGATGAGGAGATTAGAAGACCGTGTAACAATATTTTCTCCCGGATGCTTCAGATCTCTCCAAATGCCAAGCTATCAGTATCTCCGTCAGATTCATCGGGGTTGGCTGCTTCCCCCGGAGGAGCCAAGACTCCCATGTTAGCTGGAAATGAGTTGATTAGTACGGTTACCAACTCCAAAGGTTCCTTGGTGGAGAATGGTGGTGTTCAGATCTCATCTCCGCGAAATACGGGAATTAAACGAAGGTGAGAATCACTTCCAAGAAGATGATTATTTAATGAGATTTTAATTTTAAAAAATTCTTTGGTTGGTTAGTTATGACTTATAAAGAATTGGCATGATAAGATTTAGTTTAAGGAGATTAATAGGCAAAGTTCGCGTTTATATTTCAAAGATAGAGTTTTTGTTAATATAATTGCAGCGTTCTCAAAGCTATTAAAAGCTTCTTGAAAGTTTATATGATTTCTAGCTTGAGAAAGGGGAAGGCTCAAGCCTGTTCTGACCATATTATTCACGGACTTTTAGCTTTCCTCCATTACCCTATGTGTGAGAATTTCTTTTCCTGTATGTTGCGGGTTTGAAAATATCATCTTAATTTTTTTCAGTCTAACCAAAAGAAATAAGAAAAAGATAAAAAGCAGCACCCAAGTGATAAGGTTTCTTCGCAAAGAGTCGAATTCAGACAGTTCTCTGCTTCGATCAACCCTCTAAGATTTTCAAGATACTTTGTATTTTACTTCGTATTGCCTTGTGAATTACCTAGTCTTTCAAATTTCTTAGAAAGAGTCAAGCGAAGAAGGTAGTTTGTATACCTGCACCTGCGCCAGCCAACAGCAGGCCTAGCGGAGAAGTTGTCCCGTCTGACCTCTGGGCATGGAGAAAGTACGGTCAGAAGCCTATTAAAGGCTCTCCCTATCCAAGGTGAGTTCATAGGATAAACAGCAAACACTGTGAATATCATGTCAATTACAAGTAGTACTCCTGTGCCTTAAAGAATTTTCCGTTGAAGAGATATTGCTTACTCTTTTATTCTATGAGATAGATAGAATTCATTTACCATTCTGGGTTCTGGATGTATGAGTGTTCAAGAAAAGAAAAAAGAAAAGAAGAATCTAGTGAATGCACGTGGTCGTTACATTATCTATCTTCTTCCAAACTTAAGGAAGCAAAACGTAAGCAATTCAGAGGTTCGAAAATAATTACACAAATAAAAGTTTATAGTTTCTTTAATTTTTGTTGTAATGAAAATGTATACAAAATTCCAGGGGCTACTACCGATGCAGTAGTTCTAAGGGTTGTTCAGCAAGGAAACAAGTTGAAAGGAGCCGAACGGATCCCAATATGTTGGTCATTACTTATACTTCTGAGCATAACCATCCCTGGCCAACACAGAGAAATGCTCTTGCAGGTTCAACGAGATCCCAGCCATCCAAGACAGGTTCAGCTTCAAAGTCATCAGCAGATTCCCAAGCCCAGAAAATTGCTACAAACTTGAAGGAAGAACAGAAGGAGAGCCTCACTGATATTATATCACCATCAATAGTTACAGGGAGTTCCTCTACTGGTCCATCAGTAAAGGAGGAAATGGAGGATCCTGCTAAGCAAATGGAAATGGAGGATGTTGAATTTAGTGAAGGGTTTCAACATAGCTATAAACCGTCGCTGCCCGACTCTAACCGTTCCGAGGATTTCTTTGCCGACTTAGCAGAACTTGAGGCAGATCCTCTAAATCTCTTGTTTACACAAGGATATTGTGGAGAAGCGGGGCGTGAAAACAAAGCTGCTTTAGATCCATTCGGATTCTACGATTGGACCAACAATAGCAGCAGCAACAACAACAACAGCAACAACTATTCAACAGAAGAGTCTAACGAGCGTCCGTAGAATGGTCATTATGCAAAACAAGCTCTCACTGAACGTACAGAATTCTGAAAATATACATATTAATTCACCATCATATATAGGTGCAATATCAGTTCAGGTCAGGGCTTGAAGCTTGTTATACTTTTGTATTCTACTTTTTTTTAGTGTTTTACTGTTACAGTACTACTTTTTATATAGTTATTTACCGGAACAGTCAGAAAGGTTAGGAAAAAGAGTAAAAGGACTGTTGGTTGATTGGGAGCAGTTCCTGCGAGTCCATTCCTTCTGGGAATATTGTTGGATGGGACAGAAAGCTGAGGAACAGAAGGTTTGAACAGTGAAACCAAGTACATCTATCAGACATGACAGGAAAACTCAGTAAGGGGGCTTTGATGTTCGATGGGACTCTCATCTGCCGAGTGGGAAAGATCATTATTCATGTCTGGCCCCTTAACAATGGGAATACCGAATAAGACAACTTTAATAATAGTGGTTTGTGAAGGGGGAGGAATGCAGCCTATGGAGACCCTGGAACCGGCAAAAATTGATGATTTTGGTTTGTATGGAGATATGCTATCACACATGAAAAATTGATGATGCTCCATGCTTTGTGTTCCTCAGCTTTCTGTTCCTCTATCACGTTTGGTGGTTCTTATGCTATTATAGGCTTGTTGAAACAAAGATTATATTTGTTTTATTTATTTATCTTTCTACTTTCTTCACTTTTTTCTTGTTTTTTGATGCAATGGACAAATAAATGTAGATCAATCCAGGATCTATGTGATAAGGGATAAATTTCATCTAATTGAGTTAGCTTCTTGTTGCAAATAGAGAACTTCATATATATATTTTTCTCTGCGTGTCATATACTAGAAAGCCTAAACCCACCTTGTTATGAGTAAAGAAAAATTTTGACACACCGGTTGTTATGAATATCAGGGTTCTTCATGTAGAGTTATAAACGTTTGTCAGTTGTGTGAAGTGAATCAATTCAAGGATTACAAAATAAAATTTTATGTAAATCGGGTATCTTTCAAAGTCTGTAAAAGTGGATTTAAGTCAGACGAGAATTTATTAATTGAGCGTTGATGTGAAATATAATTTACATAAGCATCACAAACTTGACAATTAATAATGTTCTCCCATTAGTTTTGTAACAATAAGAAAAGGGCTGATCTATTTTAATTTTTTTTGAGAAAAAAAGTGATCATTTTATTATAAGAATATTTTTGACATTATGAATGTTATTATGTTAAAAGGAGTACTGCTCATCCAAAAGTCTCAAGTTGGGATGACACTAACCCCCTTGAGTTCGGAGACAGCAATAACATTACCCTCCCTTTGAATGAATGGTATTTCAAAAAACTAAGATTCCAATAGATCTAACTTTATCTCAAAAGTATAATGACATAATAAATTGATAAGAGACTTAAGGGAGGGAGGAGGAATTAAGTCTTGCAATTATTTTTCGCCTAAATACTTATTACACCTGCATAATTTAAGTACGTTTAAACAACTTCACAATAGTCAAAACATTTCAATCAACAATGACAAGAACAAGATATGAATGTCACTCTAGATAAGTCAATTCACTTCAACTAATAAAGGTAATTAACAAATACTGGAAATGATTTGCTATGAGAGCTCAACACAATTAAATGCCAAATAAAGCACAAGTGATCAAGGCGTCATGCATATACACAAGATATATAGATATTTAAGTTATACATACAATCTATATATAATCAAGATGATCAATCATATAATCAAGTTGCAAATACTACTAAATCAATTATATCACAAATAAGCGTGCACCAATCGCTTCAACAATATCTCAAAGATTCATCAAATGAAGTTCTAGTGTTATAAGAACACCTCAAGTTCAATTTAAACGTGAATCAAGCAAACAAAGCCTATAGCTAACGTTAGCCCTAGGGGATCTTCCTACTTTTGATGATGACAAATATTGATAAGCATTAATATGTGGTTATCTTAAATGTGATGAGATTTTTGGATTGGAAGCTTTAAGTTCTTCAATAATAAGGTGAATTGATCAAGGCATGATTTGGAATGAAGATTTATTTCAAGAATTACCCTACATCAAGAATTTTAAAAACATAGTGATTAGGGGTTTTAGATCATCAAGATATCCATTTTGATAACCCTATGGGCTCGAGGGTAAAATGTTTTTCGATTTTGATATCTAAGAAAACAAGATAAAATCATTTAATCAGTTTATGAGGGTATTCAGGTTATCTAAAACATACCCTAGATCTTCTAAATTTGAATTTGCACAAATAATAAAAATGATTTGCTAGGGTAGGATTTAAAAAATGAGAGTATATTACCCATTTTGAATAGTTTGATGACATCCACCTTGTGGCTTGGATTTGTCTTATGGTTTCTTTTTGTCCAATTATCAAATTCAGTAGTAGCCTCCACAGTGACAAATCTATCCAGCCATGACATGTTTTGAGGAACATAAACCTTCCTTGGTTCATTAATTACTAGTCCTCCTTGTCTTTCTTTGACTTTTCCCTTTCCTTTTCTCATACTAGGCTTCTTTGTCCTCACATGGAGCTACAACACTTCAATATACTCATTAGGTATTGAATTTTGAAATCCCTAAGCTTCTTCTAAGATTGGTCAAACCTTTCTTCGGCCAATGGCTTAGTAATGATATCATTAATTTGTTCATTAATGCAAAGATGCTTTAAACAAGTATTACCCTTAGTAGAGTGATCTCTAATGAGATGAAGTTTGATCTCTATATGCTTTGTCCTAATTTGTTGAATAGTATGATGATCAAATTTATTGCATTAGTGTTATCACATAACATAGCCACACATTTGAAATACAGACCATAATCACTTAGATTATCAATAAGGTAATGGAGAATATGTTTAACAACAATCAAATGACAATCTTTAGGACAAGATGAAATCTAGCACACAAGTACATGGCAAACATAATATTGGCTCTACTGGCTGTCAAATAGAGTTGACTACTCTTATGAAAACTTTTTTTTATTTTTGTCAAGCATAGTTGGTAAACTTATAGAAGTGCTGATACCTTAACTTGATTCATGAAAGTGTCATCCTTGGTTTGCTTGATTTGTAGGCCAAGAAAGAAGTTGATTTTTCCTATCATGCTCATTTCAAATTTACTTTGCATTAACTTGGCAAACACATCAAAAAGTGAAGTATTAAAAGCAAAAAAAATTATTTCATATATTTGGACAACTTATTGATCATTGTTACAAGAGGTTTTTATGAAAAGAGTAGTATCAACCTTTCATCTTGAAAATCCTTTAGAAAGAAGAAAACCACTCAACTTTTCATACCCAGCTCTAGGAGCTTGTTTTAAATCATACAAGCTTTGGATAATTTGAAAACATGGTTAGGAAACTTTTCATGATCAAAACCGGGTGGTTGTTCCACATAAATCTTTTTCTCAATAGAACCATTTAGAAAAGCACTTTTGACATTCATTTGAAAGAGTTTGAAACCTTTAAAACATGCAACTGCCAAAATCATTCTAATTGATTTAAATCTACTAACTGAAACTAAAGTCTCATTATAATCAATGCCCTCTTTTTGATTGAATCCTTGGACGACAAGTCTAACCTTATTTCTAATAACTTCTCCGGATTCAATAAGTTTATTTCTAAAAACCATTAAGTTCCAATAACGAAATGATCATGAGATTTAGGAATATCCAAATTTAATATTTTTCAAATTTACTTGATTCCTCTTGCATAGCAATAATCCAAAAAATCATCACACAATGCATCATCAATACTTTTAGGCTCATATGAGATAAAAGAATAAAGTTATCGATAAAGTACCGCCTTATGTTTACTTCTTGGGAGATATCACCAATGATTTACTCCTTAGGGTGACCTTTCTGGATATCCTAAGTTCTTTGGGAGCTCTTGGTCACCACTAGGTTGGTCATCTTGATTTTGTTCAATCATTTCCTCCTCATTGGTATGATCCTCCAAAGTTGGTGCTTAAAGATGAGTTTGATAGTCATTCGTAGATGTACCTACATCATTTTTATCTTTTCTTTCCAAGTAAATGTAAGATTCATCAAAACTAACATGAATAGTTTCCTCATCATGTAAGGTTCTTTTTGTTTTAAACTCTATAAGCCTTGTTGTTAGAGGAATAACCAAGGAATATTCCGTCATTCAATTTTCTATCAAAATTTCTAAGTTATCACACATATTCAATATAAGGCGCTGCAATCAAATACTTTGAGATAGGTAATACAGGCTAGTAGTATTCAATATAAAGTACTTTGTTACGTATATTCATGTATATTTGATACAACTTGTCATGTATGTTTAAATTAGAGTATTCTATCAAATAGAAGTTCAAAAGATTTTTTAAAAAAAAAACAAATGGCCTCAAAAGAACTCTATTAAAAAACATAACAAAGTAGTGTTTTTAGCTTTGTCCCAAAAATATTTTGGTAAAGAATTTTCTCCAAGTATAGACTTAATCATTTCTTGTGAGGTACGATTTTTCTTTTCAATAAGAAGAATTAATGATGCATTGTGTGATGATTTTTGGATTATTGCAATGCAAGAAGAATTAAATTAGTTTGAAAGAAATAAAGTTTGGACTCTTGTTACAAGACCTCCTGATCATTTTGTTATTGGTACAAAGTGGGTCTTTAAAAATAAATTAAATGAACTAGGAGAAGTTGTTAGAAATAAGGCTAGGCTTGTTGCTGAAGGTTTCAACCAAGAAGAAGATATTGATTATGATGAAACATTTGCTCTAGTAGCTAGACTTGAATCCATAAGAATACTTTTGGCTTTTGCTTGTTTTAAAGGTTTTAAATTGTTTCAAATGGATGTTAAAAGTGCATTTCTAAATGGTTATATTGAAGAAGAAGTTTATGTAGAACAACCACCCGGTTTTATTCACGAAAAGTTTCCTAATCATGTTTTTAAGTTAACCAAAGCTCTATATGGATTGAAACAAGCCCCAAGAGCTTGCAAAAGGAAAAGTAGGCACAACACTTTTATAAAAACATCTAGTAATAATGATATTTTACTTGTATAAATTTATGTCGATGATATAATTTTTGGTGCTACTAACACATGTCTTTGTGAAGAATTTGCCAACTTAATGCAAAATGAATTTGAAATGAGCATAATGGGAGAACTAAATTTCTTTCTTGAGCTACAAATTAAGCAAACTAAGGATAGAATCTTCACAAATCAAGCAAAGTATACCAAGGAGCTTTTGAAAAGATTTGGAATGGATCAAGCAAAAGGGATAGGTACTCAATGAGCTCATCAACTAAATTTGATAAATATGAAAAAGGTAAAAATGTTGATGAGAAATCATATAGAGGTATGATTAGAAGTTTACTCTATCTTACAACAAGTAGACCTGATATTATGTTTGTTGTGTACTTGTGTACTCGATTTCAATCCTTCCCCAAAGAATCTCATCTAATTTCTATCAAACATATCTTTTGTTATTTGATTGATACATATGACTATGGCCTTTGGTTTTCAAAATCTTCATCTTTTGAACTTATTGGATACTCAGATGCTGACTATGCTGGATGCAAAGTTGAACGTAAAAGTACAAGTGGTCATTGTCAATCTATTAGTGGAGGAACCTACCATATAAGGCAAATTTGATAAACTAGCCATATAATCTTTACTTCTAGGTTGTTAGACCTTAAAAACAAGACCTTGCTCTGATACCAATTGAAAGACCTAAGGGGGGTGAATTAGGACTTTGGCTAATTATCAAATTTTTTTTTCCTTTTTGCAAATCCTTTGTGTAACATCCCGTCTTATAATAATTTTTGTGTGTTTAGTGTGTAATATAATATATAATTTTTGGTAACATTAAATTTGATAGTTTAATTTTTTATTATATTTTGAGTCTTTCCAAAAAAAAAGAAAAGAAAGAAGAAAAAGAAAAAGAAAATAATAATAATAAAATATGAAATCATCAATTCAAGTGACACTTGGCCACTTGAATTGATGATTCATCAATACTCCACCGATTCATGATTCCTATAAATGATTTGATTCTTTTATTTTTTCTTCATTTATTTCTTTCTCTTCTGTCTATCCCTATTGCTTTCTCTTCTTTCTTTTCTTTTCCATTTCTCTTGCTTTCTTTTGCTTCACAGATTACTCCTTTTTTCTTCTCTTCGGCCTTTCTCCATTTTCTCCCTTTTAATTTGTTTTCTTTTTCTTCTTCTTGGCTTGAGTTCTTCTCATTGAATTAAGGTAAGATTTCATTTAAATTTTTTTTGTTTGTAATTTCTTCAATTTATTTTATGGTTTCCTTAAGAATTATGGTAGAAATTAATTGTGTAGAAAAAAATTGTATTCTTATTTTATTTCGAGTTTTGTTTAGTTTTCTTTAATTTAAATTTTGTCTTAATTACTAATGTTATTTGATTTATGATTTCTTTTATTTGTTTTGTGAGTCTTGGAATTTTGAAGAAATTATTTTGTTCCTATAAAGTTTGTTAAAGTTTTTGTTTTACTTTAATTTGAGTTAAGTTTCTTTGTTTTAGTTGCAACTTTTATATTTGAAAATTGGAAATATTAAAAGTGACTAAATTTTGAGATTTGAGATTTAAATTAAAGCGATATTTTTATTCTCCTAAAATGATATTTTTATTCTATATATTTTTCTCTTACAAATTCCCTATGTAGTGTTTCAGAATATTTATTCTTTGTGAAATTTCATAAAAAAATATATATTACATTAATATACATATAAAAATATTTGAGAATATAATAATAATACTATTGTATTATTTTATTATAATATAATGATATTTATATATATAAATATTTATATATATATATATATAATAATAATACAGTATTTAATAATTAAGTGTTTTTATAGTCTTAAGTTTAGGCTTTGACTTATGCCTAGGATATTCTGGAGAGACCCGCTTGACAACTTAGAAATTATCATATTCAGGGTTTTCGATCATGGGTGTAGCTATTTGAATTTGTAGAAAATTCGCGTGTTTCGTAAAATAGCAAGTAACTCTAACACTTGCTAGCAGGTGAGTTTACAAATCCTAAACTCACTATAGTTTTAGTGTTATCAAAATTTACTATTTGTAAGTGGTAATATATTATTTTATTCTAAGAATTTTGTAAGCCCTAAGGGCAAATCATGTAATTTTGATTCATGACAAATATTGATGAGAACTAATATGTTTATATTGTGTGATAGGATTTGTGAAGAAAGAAGTTTGAAGTCTCATTGCCTTCAAGAGGAAGAGCAAAGAACAACCTCAGTAAGCTATGAGTTTTTTTAGGTTTATTCAAAGATGAACTCAAGACATTGAAGACTTGAAGTGTAGAGTAGGTATGATGATAGGTAATATCTATGTGAACTCTACACTTGTATGTCTTGGAGTCTATTGAATGCATAAGAGAGCATAAAATTGGTTTCTTTAGTTTAAAAGTTTGTTGAATGAATTCCTAGTAAATATGGTTTTGTGTCCTAAAAGTTTTTAAGTAAACTTTAAATGATCAAATGAGTTTGATTTTGGTTTTCAAACTTATATTTGTCTAAATAAGTTATCTATATATACCAAATGTATTTCAAATACTTGGAAGATTGATTTCAAATGATTTTACAAAGTTTGAACACAATTCCATAAAATTCGGTCGTCCGAATTTGGTAGCAAAAGTTTGCTACTGTTCTTCCAGAGAAATTCGAAAGAAGATTCGGACGCATGAGAAAAAATTCGGTCGTCCGAATTTTGGTCTTCAGTATGGTCACTGTTCTTCCAGAGAAATTCGGAAGAAGATTCGGACGAAGCAGGAAAAATTCGGTCATCCGAAAAAATTCGGACGCAGAATTCGGTCGTCCGAATTTCCTGAAAATAGCCATTAACTAGTCGTTTTATAGCTGTTTCAACTGATTTTCAAATTCGATAAAAGATATAAACGTGCAATCTTTTGCTAGTTCTGAATCCTTGAATATTCTAAGCTTTCTAAAGTCTATTACAAACATTTTTCAAGATCTCTTATGTCTTGTGCATTCAATTGATCAATCCAAAGACATCAAAGTGTGAAGGTGCAACTTTGTGTAAATTTTACCAACAAGTGGCAACATCTACACACTCTTCTTTACTTATTCAATTGTATTGATCTACTAGCTCTAGCAAGGTTATCTTGATAACATAAAACCCTTTAGATAAGGGTGATCCTTGAAGTTGTGATTCAAGGTTGTTTGAGATATAAAAACATAGGTTGGTGAGCCTTGTTTGTAAAATTACTAGAAGAGGTTATAAGTGTAAAACCATAGTGTAGTGAACCTCTCTTGTAATCTGTAAACTTGAGCAGATAGTAGAGTTATTGAAATCCTTAAGTGTGGACTTAAGGTAGTGGAGGTAGATCTTGAGGATCGAACTACTATAAATTACTTGTGTTCTTTTGTCTACATTTATTATATTGCTGTGCCATAAACTATTTTTTCTCTTATTCACTTAATCTGCAATAGGTCTACACATTTATAAAGTTTGAATTTGCAATAATTAGCCAAATATCTAATTCACCCTCCTCTTAGGTATTTCAATTGGTATCAGAGCTAGAACTTATTTGTGTGGTTTTACAACATAGAAGACAAAGATCCTATGGCTAATATTTCAAACCTACCTTACCTAGAAGTATCCTCTACAAACAGACCTCCATTATTTGATGGAACAAATTACACTTTTTGGAAGTCTAGAGTTAAAATATATATTTGTTCTATCAATTTTGATTTATGGAACATAATTGAGAAAGGTCCCTATGTCCCAATGAAAATGAGAGCAGATGGAGTAACCTCAGAACCCAAATCCACTGATGAATTTGATGAGCATGACTCAAGGAAAATGACATTAAATTATCAGGCCATGAATATATGTGGAGATTACTTCAAATTACACATGAAGGTACTAATCAAGTTAAAGAATCTAAACTTGCTATGCTTGTTAGAGATTATGAATTGTTTACTATGAAACAAGGTGAAAATATTAGTGATATGTTTACAAGGTTTACTAATATTTTCAATGGCTTGAAAGCTTATGGTAAAGGATATACTACGGGAGAACAAAACAGAAAGATTTTGGATGCTCTAACAAAATCTTGGCAGCCAAAGACGCTTGCTATTGAGGAGTCCAAAGATCTAAAAATTATTCCTCTTGAAGAGCTTATTGGATCACTACTCACTCATGAAATGAAGATGAAACGGTTGAATGATAAGGAAGATGAGGAAAAGGGAAGAAAAGGAGTAGTTCTTAATGCCTCAAACAACTTGAGTGAACAAGAACAATCTTCAAGTGAAGAAGAAGGAGGAAACAGTGGGGAAGAAGAAATTGCAATGGCAGTGAAGAAGTTCAAGAGATTCTACAAAAAGGAATTTCTCAAGAAAGGAAGAAAGCCAATCAAGAAGAGTGGACAATCTTCATCATATAAACCTCAATGCTTTGAATGCAAGAGTACAGAGCATCTTGTTGCTGACTGTCCCAAAGTGTTAGAGAAGGAAAGAGAAAGCAAAAACAGAAAGAAATCTGCCAAGAAAGGAAAAGGACTAGCTGGAACATGGGATCAACAAGAAAGTGAAGATGAAAGTGAAGGGAAGGCCAACATATGCTTTATGGTCATTGATGATGAGGTACAATCTTCTCCTTCTATTTCAAATTTATGTGATGATGATATTGACTCTAGTGACTTAATTGTAGAATTGTATGAAGAACTGAAAAAGGCTTCAAGAAAAAATAAGAAATGAAATCCAAAATTAATGATCTTTCAAATGAAAATTCAAAATTATGTATTGAAAATGATAGACATCTTGAGACCATTAATTCTCTTACCATTGAAAAGGATGTTTTGAATACTACCATACAACATGTATCCCTTGAAAACAAAAAGCTTTCTTCAAAAATTACTTCTCTTGAATCAATGCTGAAAGATCATGAGATTTTAAAAAGGAAAGTAAATGATCTTACTTTATGCATTGAGAGATTTACAAATGGAAGAGAAAATTTAAATAAATTACTTGGTTATCAAAGATCCTCATTTGTAAAGCATGGTCTCGGTTTTACACATGATTGTTTTGATCCAAAACCTAAAGGGTTATTTGTTAATGAATCTTCTCATTATAGGTCTCATACTTGTTGTACATATTGTGGTAAGCATGGACACAAAAGTTTCTAAATGCTTTATAAAAAGAACGATAGAAAATGGAGTGAAGACCATTTGGAGAGTTAAAGGAGCTATTACTAACCCTCTTGGACCCAAGAAGATATGGGTACCAAAAATCACTCTTTCCAATTTGGTATAGGAACAATTTGCCTCAAGATCAAGTGCCACTAAATGGCTTCTTGATAGTGGCTGCTCAAGGCACAGGACTGGGAATGCATCACTTGTTAGTGAGCTTCAAGCTACAAGTGAAGGTTTTGTTACTTTTGGAGATAAGAAGAAAGGGAAAATACTTGGAATAGGTAACATTGGTAAAGGTTCCTTCCCTCTTATCAAGCAAGTTCTACTTATTGATGGTTTAAAGTATAATTTACTTAGCATTAGTCAATTATGTGACAATGGTTGCAAAGTAGAGTTTAAATGTGATACTTGTACCATTCTTGATAGTACAAGTAATAAAACTATTTTTGTAGCTAAAAGAGTGAGTAATGTATATGTGCTATATCTTGATGAACTTATCACTAATGATATTAAATGTCTTGCTATTCATGACAATGATGGATTTCTATGGCATAGAAGATTAGGACATGTAAGCATGGATTTGTTAAACAAACTTTCTACTCAAGAACTAGTTAGAGGATTACCAAAAATGCATTTTGATAAAACTCATATTTGTGATGCTTGTCAATATGGAAAACAATCAAAAACATCTTTCAAACCAAAGAAAATGGTTTCTACCTCAAAACCTCTTGAACTAGTTCACATGGACTTATTTGGACCTATGAGGACTACTAGTCTTGGTGGTAAAAGATATGCTTATGTGATTGTTGATGATTTTTCCAGATTTACACGGGTAATCTTTTTATCACAAAAAGATGAAATATTTTATGAATTTTCAAAACTTTTCAAGAAGGTTCAAATTTCTCTTAACATCAAATCACTATTAGAAGTGATAATGGAAGAGAATTTTGCAACCAAGATTTTACTAAATTCTGTGATGAGTATGGTATTACTCATAATTTTTCAGCTGCCAAAACACCTCAACAAAATGGTGTTGTTGAGAGGAAAAACATAACATTGCAAGAAATGGCTAGATCAATGCTTTGTGAAAATTCTTTACCTAAATACTTTTGGGCTGAAGCTGTAAATACAGCATGCTATGTAATGAATAGAGTTTTACTAAGACCTTTTATAAGAAAAACACCTTTTGAACTTCTATTTGATAAAACTCCATCAATTGTCTATTTTAAAGTGTTTGGTTGTAAGTGCTTTATTTTAAACACTAGTGACAATCTTGGTAAGTTTGATAGAAAATCTGATGAAGGCATATTTCTAGGCTATTCATCAAATAAAAAGGCATATAGAGTCTATAACAAAAGGACATTATGTGTTGAAGAAACTATTCATGTAACTTTTGATGAATCTAATATTTATCTCCAAAGAAGAAATGAAAATGATGCATGTTCCTCAATGGTTGAAAATCAAACTCAACACCAAGTACCTACATTGGAAGATCATGCTAAAGAAGAGGAAATAATGGAGCAAGAACATGATGGTCAATCAAGCAACAATCAAGAACTTCCAAAGGATCTCACATATGCAAGAAGTCATCCTAAGGAGCAAATCATTGGTGATGTCTCTCAAGGAGTCAAAACAAGATGGTACTTTATTGATAATTTTGCCCTTTTATCTCATATTGAACCTAAAAATATTGATGATGCATTGTGTGATAATTTCTGGATTATTGCTATGGAAGAAGAGTTAAATTAGTTTGAGAGAAATAAAGTTTGGACTCTTGTTCCTAGACCTCATGATCATTTTGTTATTGGTACAAAATGGATATTTAGAAATAAATTAAATGAACTAGGAGAAGTTGTTAGAAATAAAGCTAGACTTGTTGCTCAAGGCTTCAATCAAGAAGAAGGTATTGATTATGATGAAACTTTTGCTCCAGTGGCCAGATTAGAGTCTATCAGAATACTCTTGGCATTTGCTTGTTTTAAAGACTTTAAACTATTTCAAATGGATGTCAAAAGTGCTTTTCTAAATGGTTTTATTGAAGAAGAATTTTATGTAGAACAACCTCCTGGCTTTATTCATGAAAAATTTCCAAATCATGTTTTCAAATTAACTAAAGCTCTATATGGACTGAAACAAGCTCCAAGATCTTGGTATGAAAGATTAAGTGGTTTTCTTCTTTCAAAAGGTTTTACTAAAGGAAAAGTAGATTCAACTCTTTTTATTAAAACATCCTCTAAAAATGATATTTTACTTGTACAAATCTATGTTGTTGACATCATTTTTGGTGCTACTAATACGTCTCTTTGTGAAGGGTTTGCTAAAACTATGCAAAATGAATTTGAGATGAGCATGATGGGGGAACTAAGTTTCTTCCTTGGGCTGCAAATTAAGCAAACCAAGGATGGAGTATTCGTCAATCAAGCAAAGTATACTAAGGAGCTATTGAAAAGGTTTGGAATGGATCAAGCAAAAGGGATAAGTACTCCAATGAGTTCATCAACTAAACTTGATAAAGATGAGAAAGGTAAGAGTATTGATGAAAAATTATATAGAGGTATGATCGGAAGCCTATTCTATCTCACAGCTAGTAGACCAAATATTATGTTTGCTGTATGTTTATGTGCTAGATTCCATCATGTCCTAAAGAATCTCATCTAATTTATGTTAAACGAATTTTTCGTTATTTAATTGATACCCATGACTATGGCCTTTGGTTTTCAAAAACTTCATCTTTTGAACTTATTGGATATTCTGATACGGATTATGCTGGTTGTAAAGTTGAATGTAAAAGCACAAGTGGTCATTGTCAATTTCTTGGTAGTTATCTTGTATCTTGGTTTAGTAAAAAGCAAGCTTGTGTGTCTTTATCCACTGCAGAAGCTGAATACATAGCTGCAGGAAGTTGTTGTGCACAATTGTTATGGATGCAGCATACTTTACTTGATTATGGTCTTAAATTCAATTGTGTGCCCATATTATGTGATAATACTAGTGCCATTAACTTGAGCATAAATCCCATTCAACATTATAGGACTAAGCATATAGAGATAAAACATCATTTCATTCGTGACCATGTGATTAAAAAGGATATATGCTTAGAATATATAAATACAAATGATCAAATTGCTGATATATTTACAAAGCCTTTGGCTGAGAAAAGGTTCAATCACCTAAGAAGACTCTTAGGAATTTCAAGATTCAATGATTAATGTGTGTATTGAAGTTTTGGTAAATGCAGGAAATTTTGATTCAAAATTCGGATGCACTGCAGAAGATTCGGTCGACTGAATTTTCTGAGTGTCAAGAAACAGAAACTTTTGATCAAGAATTCGGACGCAGGTCAGAAAATTCGGTCGACCAAATTTTCTGAACTGACGAAACAGAAACGTTTGCTTGAAAATTCGGACGCAGACCTGAAAAATCGATCGACTGAATTTTACGGACGTAACCCTTTAAATGAAGATATTGTGCTCATTTGTCAGAAAAATTATAGATTTTGAACTATGAGTCCAAACTGTAATATATTCAAAATAATGATTGTTGAAAATGAAATAATGCTCCCCTAAGGTTGTTCAAACATAGTAGAAGGGATTAAGACCGATTTGAATAAATTTGAACAACGAAAGGGCACCTTTTTAAGTCCAAACTTTAGACAAAGTTGTCAAAAAATAAATTTTTGCAATGTAAGTGCTTGTAATCAATCACACAATCATCAAAGCAAGATGATAAACTATAAAACACATTCAACATCATCTTAACTAACCAGTGCATAGAACAACTCAAGGCTTTCAACATCATTATCCTCATAGTGTCAAAATGCCAAATAACAATGCAACTTCTCCCCTTGCTCAAACCATCACAACCATATAAAATAGCATTCAACATAGCTGTTAGCCCTAACGGAAAATCATGTAATTATGATTAATTTTGATTAATGACAAACATTGATAAGGACTAATTCTTATGTCATTTGTGTGATAGGATTGTTGGATTAAGAAGTAAGAAGTTCTTATTGCCTTGGAGATAAAAGTGCTAAGGACAACTCAAGTGTGATCAAGGATCAAGATTATAGAGCATGTCCTTTGGATTGAAGGCTTTAAAGGCTCTAGTCTAGGTTTACACCTGCTAAATAGGTATACTCTTGTAAACCCTACACTTGTTTGTCTTGGAATCTATTGAATGCATAAGAGAGCACAAAACTTGTTTTTGAATCTTAAATGGCTTTGAATAAATTTTTGATTACCAAGTATTGTTTTTAAATCTTAAAATGGTTTTGAGTAAACTTTGAATGATCAAGTGCATTGGTAATGGTTTTTGAGTTCAAAAGATTTTAGATGACTTATCTTTTAGTACAAAATGATTTCAAACTTATTGAGGTTGATTTTCAAATATTTTGACAAAGTTTGAACAGTTCAGAAGCAAGTTCGGACGTCCAAACTGTGACTGACTACTGTTTTTCCAGAGAAATTTGGACGCAAGTTCAGATGCAAGGCGCAAAGTTCGGTCATCCAAATTTTCTTAGAAAGTATGTCACAGTAATGTTTGGACGATAGTTCGGACGCAGAGAATCAAGTTCGGCTGAACTCTTTAGAAACTAGTCATTACTAGCAATTTTGTGACTGTTAAAACAAATTTTCAAAATCTATAAAAGTCATAAACTATAGATTTTTTTTGTAATTTTTGAACACTTGAGAAATCCTAACACTCTAAAATCATTTGAAAACATCAAAGCTCTCTTTTGTCTTGTGCTTACAAATGATTATTTAAGATTCCAAAGACAACAAAGTGAAGTGGTGCTAAATTTTGTAATCATCTACCAAGCTGTGGTAACATCTCATTCATACTCTATTTAATCTTGTTTTCTACTTGCTCAATACAAGGTTATCTTGTAACATAAAATCTTGTAGGTAAGGGTGATCGTTAAAGTATTGATTCAAGGATGTTTGTAGATATAAAATTCTTTGGTAAGGTGAACCTTGTTTGTAGAATTGCAAAAGAGGTTGTTGGTGTAAGACCATTTATGGTGAGCCTCTTGTGTAATTGATTGAACTTGAGCATATCGTAAATTGTTAAAATCCTTGAGTGTGGACTCAAGGTATTGGATGTAGATCTTGAAGAGATCGAACCACTATAAATTGATTGTGTTCTTTGCTTGTCAATTATTTATTGCTTTGTTTTATTAAGTTCATTATAAATTGCTTGTGTTCATTACTCTTAAATTGTTTATTGCTTTGTCATTAAGTTTATTATTCTCTCATTGAAACAAGTCAACATAATCTGTCCAAACTCTGTTCATAAAAAGGAAATAGTTTTCAAAAATTAGCCAAAGACCTAATTCATCCCCTCCCCCTAGGTCTTTCAATTGGTATCAGAGCAAGGGCTTCTTTGTGTGGTTTTACAACCTAGAAGTTAAGATCTTATGGCTAATGTTTAAACTTACCTTATTTGGAAGAATCTTCCACAAATAGACCACCTTTGTTTGATGGAACAAGTTATACATTTTGGAAACCGAGAGTTAAAATATATATTTTTTCTATTAACTTTGATTTGTGGAGTATTGTTGAGAAAGGTACTTACATACCAGTGAAAATGAGAGCTGGTGGAGTTACTTTAGAGCCAAAGCCTATAGACAAATTTGATGAGAATGATTCGAAGAAAATGACTTTAAATTACCAAGCCATGAACATTTTGTGATGTCCACTAGATGTGACTGAATACAATTGAGTTAGTGGATGTGACACTACTCATGATATGTGGAACTACTTCAAGTAACACATGAAGGAACAAACCAAGTAAAGGAGTCAAAGAGTTATGCTAGTAAAAGACTATGAGCTATTCACCATGAAGCAAGGTGAGAATATTAGTGATATGCGTACAAGATTTACTAACATTTTTGAAAGACCTAAGAGGGGGGGGAGTGAGTTAGGTCTTTGGCTAATTTTCGAAAAACTATTTCTTTTGACAAATTTAGCTAGAGCAGATTATGTATACTTATTTGAATGAGAGAATAGTTAAATCAATGACAAAGCAATAAACAATTTAAGATCAATAAACACAAGCAATTTATATTGGTTCGATCTCTTCAAGGATTTCAATCAATCTACTATATACTCAAGTTAAACAATTACATAAGAGGCTCACCACACAATGATTTTACACTCACAACCTCTTTTGCAATTCTACAAACAAGGTTCACCCTACCAAAGGATTTTATATCTACAAACAACCTTGAATCAATGTCTCAAGGATCACCTTTATCTAAAGGATTTTATGTTTACAAGAAAACCTTGTAATGAGCTAGTAGAAACCACAAATAAATGGACAATGGAGAATGAATAAGATATTACCACTTTCTAGGTATAAATTTACACAATGTTGCACCTCTTCACTTTGATGTCTTTGGAATCTTGAATGATCAATTGAAAGCACAAGACAAAAGAGAGTTTTAATGTTTGCTAAAGATTTTGGAATGTTAAGATTTCTCAGAGATTCAAAACTTACAAAAATTCTTGAGTTTATAGCTTTTATAGATTTCAAAAATTAGTTTCAACAGCTATAAAACGGCTAGTAATGGCTAGTTTCAGAGAAGTTCAGACGTCCGAACTTTCTCCTATGTGTCCGAACTTTTGTCCAAACTTTACTGTGCCAAGTTTCTGCCAAAATTTGGACGTTCGAACATTCGTCTGAATTTCTCTGGGGAAACAGTAACCATGCTAACAGAGAAAGTTTAGACGTCCAAACTTTATCCCATGCTTCTGAACTTGCGTTCGAATTTCTCTAGAAGCACAGTAACTGTTTTCAAAGTTTGGACGTCCGAACTTGTGTCAGAACTGGTCAAAATTTGTCAAATCATTTGAAAATCAACCTTAATAACATTGAAAACATTTTTTATAAATAGGTAAGTCATTTACACACTTTCAAACTCAAAAACCGTTACTAAAACACTTTGATCATATAAAGTTTACTTAAGATCATTTGAGATTCAAAAGCATACTTGTTTTACAAAAGTTCATTCAAAGCCATTTAAGATTTAAAACAAGTTTTTGTTGCTCTCTTATACATTCAATAGATTCCAAGACATACAAGGGTAGGATTTACAAAAGATATACCTATTAAGCACATGTAACCTACATTTCGTGTCTTCAAAGCCTTCAATTATCTTGAGCAAGCTCTTCAATCTGCAATCACTTTGACATATTGGCTTCAAGGCAATGAGACTTCATACTTCTTAATCCAACAATCCTATCACACAAATGACATAAAGATTAATCCTCATCAATGTTTGTCATTAATCAAAACCTCATGATTTGCTCTTAGGACTAACAATCTCCCCCTATTTGATGGTGACAAACTTTGATGCAAAATGTAATGGATTTATATATGTAGATCAAAGAAGTATTGAAGTTAATGATAGCTAATAACTAATTTGGCATATTGACATTCAAAAGGTACAATATGAGCCTATGGCCCAACCAACCTCTATTTACCTCTTTCCTTCCAACAACTAGGATAGAAGATATTGCATTTAAGCATTAAGAAAACTTCTAAAAGAGGTATTAAAGGTCAGAAAAGATTAACATTGCTCCCCCTTAGACTGTGCTCATTTGTCAACAAGTTTGGACTAGAGATGTTGTGAATCCGAATTTTGACACATCAAGTCCGAACTATAAAATAAATGAAATAAAAGCTACAAATTTTGTAGATAAGCTTTCCTAAGGTTGTTCAAAATATTCGAGGAGATTAAAACATATTTGAATCAATTTGAACAACAAAAGAGTACTTTTTGGCAACAAAATATGGATGCCTTTGAATTTCAGAACATGCATCCGAATATTTGACTCATTCATCTGAATTTTAAAATTTCAAGTCCAAACTTTAAAATATGTTAGATGAAGGCTGTAATATTTGAAAATAAGTCTTCCTAAGGTTGTTTAAACATGATAAGAAGGATTAAAATAGTTTTCAAACAATTTGAACAGCATAAAAATAATTTTTGGCAAGAAAATTTGGATGCGTCCAAACTTTTGGTTTGCATCCCAATTTCAAGTCCGAACTTATAAACTGTAACCTCACATATTATATCCCTTTCAATTTAAATTCCAAATGCAGAAATACAGCCAAATTTTCACGTTACTCATTATTGCACATCAGGACATACATATTACACATATCAACACATACATAGCACAATGCAGCACATTCTTTCTCCCTCTTTTGTCATCACTCAAAGATGGGGTAATGAAAATGAGACTGATAAGCATAATTCTTCCCCCTTTATGCAACTATAGTCAACAGAAATAGTAAGAATAAATTTAGCATAATTATGTAAATCAACTTCTTCTCCCCTTTTATAGGAGCAATTAAGCTTGGGGTGATCAAAGTATCATTAAAAGAAGCTCTCAAGACTGAGGTTTCATCATTGAGCTTCAACACAAATATTACATAGGCCACATTAAAGAAAAACAGTAATAAAATTCAGAAATTTAAAGAGAAAAATAGAGAAATTGCATAAACCAAGCTAGTAATTATTCATAAGTCATACTAAGCTTATCACAAATAAATAAAAGCAGTAAATAGAGATAAGAATAAAGATATGCTCAGTCTTTTGATATTGATGGAGAGTCCTTTCTTGATGTCTTCTTAATTGCAACATGCTTGACTTTTCCTTGTATGAATGTTGGATTTGATGGTGTTATCACTTCAGCTCTTGCAATTTAACTTCCTTCTAGGCTAATTCCAGCTTGTTGCATTCCTTGATCTCCTCTTTGTGACTCCACAGCTTGCTCACTGTTATCGCCTTGGTCACCATCATCATCATCATCTTCATCATCTCTATCTTTTTCTTAAGTTCTAGAAGCCCCTTCACCACTTTGAGTATCTGTCATCAATATTTTCTCAATGTGCTTGACTCTATTTTCTAAATCGTCTAATTTTCCAAGAACCATAGGATCAAACATTTCAAAGAATTTATACATTTTCTCCATCTCCTTGATATGGTTGTTCAAGGCTTCTTGAATTGTGTCTCCTCTTGAAATTCCGTCAGCACTAGGACCTTCTCTAACATTAGGATGTGATAGAGGAGTTGGCACTTCTTCAAAGAGTCTTCTTTTTGAGGGAGGCTGCTCCCCCTCACTTGATGAATCGCCTCCTCTTTGTTTTCATTTCTCTTGCCCACATTTCTGCTTCGCCTTCTTCATCCTCAGTTTCCTCACTTTCTTCAACTTCTACTCTTGTTGGAGGAGTTTCTCTTTTAGTTCTCCATACTCCCTCAATATCAAGAGTTAATTGCATTCTTTTGAGAGAGTAATTAGTATAGATTTGTCCCCTTTTGAATGCTTGTCCCCTAACAGGAAGTTTAACTTGAAAATGCTTGAAAATTCTTGTTAAAAGTCTTCCATATGGTAAAGCTTTGTTGTCAGCTTTTCTAGCCCCAATCATATGCTTCAGTGCCATATATCCAAAATTTAATCTCCTATGCTCATGCAAAACAAGCATAATCACCATATGTATGTTTCCAACAAATGATTTATGTCCAAAGTTAGGGATAATCATGGTTGTTATCATATGATGCATAACTCTTCCCCTAGCATCAAAAGCTTTAATTTCCCTTTTCCCTAATGGACCTAAACTCTCTACCATTTGTGAAAGCCTCTTCAAATTTTTCATTTGTAAATAGCTCTCGATTATAGCAGTGTTGTCCCAAAGAGAAATACATTGCTCCAATATCACTCACTCCACAAATTCTATTCACTAATGCATCATTGAATTCAAAGTCTACTTGAGATAGTCTAGAAGAATACCATTGAATAATATTGTCCTCCTCTTGTTCAACTCTTTCTTCTTTAAGATTTGCATAGAACTCATATATGAGAGAAGGATAATATTCTTCATCAATAACTAGTAAATTGCTCCAGCCAATATCACCAAATAAAGACAGAACAGTACCCAGGTTTGGGACTTTGTCGAAGTCCACTCTGTTTCCATGAATGATTTTTTTGGATTTCTTGCCCCAATCTTTGAATTCTGATGCAGCCTTGATAGAGACGAATTTGTCTGCTTCAGAAGATGATTGACGAACTCTGATTCTCCTTGGTTCATTGTGAATTCATCCTCCATCTCTGTCCTTTTCTTTCCCTTTTCCTTTCTCAACATTTGCACTCTTAGTTCTCACCATGGTGTTTTTCTATTAGAGATGCAGTGAAATATGAGAAGTGTTTAGGGTTAGACAAGCATGGTCTCGGTTTTACACATGATTGTTTTGATCCAAAACCAAAAGGGTTATTTGTTAAAGAATCTTCTCATTATAGGTCTCATACTTGTTGTACATATTGTGGTAAGCATGAACACAAAGTTTCTAAGTGCTTTATAAAAAGAAAGATAGAAAATGGGGTGAAGACCATTTGGAAAGTCAAAGGAACTATTACTAACCCTCTTGGACCCAAGAAGATATGGGTACCAAAAATCACTCTTTCCAATTTGGTATAGGTACAATTTGTCTAAAGATCAAGTGCCACTAAATGGTTTCTTGACAGTGGCTGCTCAAGGCACATGACTGGAAATGCATCACTTGTTAGTGAGCTTCAAGCTACAAGTGAAGGTTTCGTCACTTTTGGAGATAAGAAGAAAGAGAAAATACTTGGAATAGGTAACATTGGTAAAGGTTCCTTCCCTCTTATCAAGCAAGTTCTACTTATTGATGGTTTAAAGTATAATTTATTTAGCATTAGTCAATTATGTGACAATGGTTGCAAAGTAGAGTTTAAATGTGATACTTGTACTATTCTTGATAGTGCAAGTAATAAAACTATTTTTGTTGCTAAAAGAGTTAGTAATGTATATGTGCTATATCTTGATGAGCTTATCGCTAATGATATTAAATGTCTTGCCATTCATGACAATGATGGATTTTTATGGTATAGAAGATTAGGACATGTGAGCATGGATTTATTGAACAAACTTTCTACTCAAGAACTAGTTAGAGGATTACCAAAAATGCATTTTGATAAAACCCGTATTTGTGATGCTTGTCAATATGGAAAACAATCGAAAACATCTTTCAAACCAAAGAAAATGGTTTCTACCTCAAAGCCTCTTGAACTAGTTCACATGGACTTATTTGGACCTATGAAGGCTACTAGTCTTGGTGGTAAAAGATATGCTTATGTGATTGTTGATGATTTTTCAAGATTTACATGGGTAATCTTTTTATCACAAAAAGATTAAACATTTTATGAATTTTCAAAACTTTTCAAGAAGGTTCAAATTTCTCTTAATTGCAACCTAATCTCTATTAGAAGTGATAATGGAAGAGAGTTTTGTAACCAAGATTTTACAAAATTCTGTGATGAGTATGGTATCACTCATAATTTTTCAGCTGCCAAAACAACTCAACAAAATGGTGTTGTTGAGAGGAAAAACAGAACATTACAAGAAATGGCTAGATCAATGCTTTGTGAAAATTCTTTACCTAAATACTTTTGGGGTGAAGCTGTAAATACAGCATGCTATGTAATGAATAGAGTTTTACTAAGACCTTTTATAAGAAAAAAACCTTTTGAACTTCTATTTGATAAAACTCCATCAATTGTCTATTTTAAAGTGTTTGGTTGTAAGTGCTTTATTTTAAACACTAGTGACAATCTTGGTAAGTTTGATAGAAAATCTGATGAAGGCATATTTCTAGGCTATTCATCAAATAAAAAGGCATATAGAGTCTATAACAAAAGGACATTATGTGTTGAAGAAACTATTCATGTAACTTTTGATGAATCTAATATTTATCTTCAAAGAAGAAATGAAGATGATGCAGGTTCCTCAATGGTTGAAAATCAAACTCAACACCTAGTACCCACATTGGAAGATCATGCTAAAGAAGAAGAAATAATGGAGCAAGAACATGATGGTCAATCAAGCAATAATCAAGAACTTCCAAAAGGATCTCACATATGCAAGAAGTCATCCTAAGGAGCAAATCATTGGTGATGTCTCTCAAGGAGTCAAAACAAGACGGTACTTTATTGATAACTTTGCCTTTTATCTCATATTGAACCTAAAAATATTGATGATGCATTGTGTGATAATTTCTGGATTATTGCTATGGAAGAAGAGTTAAATCAGTTTGAGAGAAATAAAGTTTGGAATCTTGTTCCTAGACCTCATGATCATTCAGTTATTGGTACAAAATGGATATTTAGAAATAAGTTAAATGAACTAGGAGAAGTTGTTAGAAATAAAGCTAGACTTGTTGCTCAAGGCTTCAATCAAGAAGAAGGTATTGATTATGATGAAACTTTTGCTCCAGTGGCCAGATTAGAGTCTATTAGAATACACTTGGTATTTGCTTGTTTTAAAGACTTTATACTATTTCAAATGGATGCCAAAAGTGCTTTTCTAAATGGTTTTATTGAAGAAGAGGTTTATGTAGAATAACCTCCTGGCTTTATTCATGAAAAATTTACAAATCATGTTTTCAAATTAACTAAAGCTCTATATGGACTGAAACAAGCTCCAAGATCTTGGTATGAAAGATTAAGTGGTTTTCTTCTTTCAAAAGGTTTACAATAGGAAAAGTAGATACAACTCTTTTTATAAAAACGTCTTCTAAAAATGATATTTTACTTGTGCAAATCTATGTTGATGATATCATTTTTGGTGCTGCTAATACTTCCCTTTGCGAAGAGTTTGCTAAAACTATGCAAAATGAATTTGAGATGAGCATGATGGGAGAATTAAGTTTCTTCCTTGGGCTGCAAATTAAGCAAACCAAGGATGGAGTCTTCATCAATCAAGCAAAGTATACTAAGGAGCTATGGAAAAGGTTTGGAATGGATCAAGCAAAAGGAATAAGTACTCCAATGAGTTCATCAACTAAACTTGATAAAGATGAGAAAGGTAAGAGTATTGATGAGAAATTATATAGAGGTATGATCGGAAGCTTACTCTATCTCACAGCTAGTAGACCAGATATTATGTTTGTTGTATGCTTATGTGCTAGATTCCAATCATGTCCTAAAGAATCTCATCTAATTTCTGTCAAAAGAATTTTTCGTTATTTGATTGATACTCATGACTATGGCCTTTGGTTTTCAAAAACTTCATCTTTTGAACTTATTGGATATTCTGATGAGGATTATGCTGGTTGTAAAGTTGAACGTAAAAGCACAAGTGGTCATTGTCAATTTCTTGGTAGTTGTCTTGTATCTTGGTTTAGTAAAAAGCAAGCTTGTGTGTCTTTATCCACTGCAGAAGCTGAATACATAGCTGCAGGTAGTTGTTGTGCACAATTGCTATGGATGCAGCATACCTTACTTGATTATGGTCTTAAATTCAATTGTGTGCCCATACTATGTGATAATACTAGTGCCATTAACTTGAGCATAAATCCCATTCAACATTCTAGAACTAAGCATATAGAGATAAAACATCATTTCATTCGTGATCATCTGATTAAGAAGGATATATGCTTAGAATATATAAATACTAATGATCAAATTGCTGACATATTTACAAAGCCTTTGGCTGAGAAAAGGTTTAATCACCTAAGAAGAGTCTTATGAATTTCAAGATTCAATGACTAATGTGTGTATTGAAGTTTTGGTGAATACAGGAAATTTTCGATTCAAAATTCGGATGCACTACAAAAAATTCGGTCGACCGAATTTTCTGAGTGACAAGAAACAGAGACTTTTGATCAAGAATTCGGACGCAGGTCAGAAAATTCGGTCAACCGAATTTTCTGAACTGAAGAAACAGAAACTTTCAATCGAAAATTCGGACGCAGACCTGAAAAATCGGTCGTCCGAATTTTACGGACGTGACCCTTTAAATGAAGATTAAACAATCTTCTCAACACTTCAACTTTCGAATTTCATATCCTTTTTAAAACCTCTCATACCCATTCACATCCGAATCAAAATCCCTTCAAAATCACACATTCTCATCCCTATTTTCTTTCATTTTTAAACTTCTAGCCCTAATTTCATACAAAAAACCAATCCTTCTCAAGAGAAAACATCATGGTGAGAACAAAGAAGCCAAATGTTGAGAAAGGAAAAGGAAAGGCTAAGGAAGGAGATGGAGACTCAATCCTCAATCAGCCAAGAAGAATTCGTATTCCTCAAACACTATCTAGGGTTGACAGGTTTGTCTCAATTAAATCTACTCATGAATTTGATGAATGGAATAAGAGTAGTAGAAAAATCATTCCTGAATATAAGGTGGATATTGATAAACTGTCAAGCATGGATATTGTCCTATCTTATTTCAATGATATTGGTTGGAGTAGTTTGCTATTCATTGATGAAGAATACTATCCTACTTTGAATTATGAATTCTATGCAAACTTGAAAGAGGAGAGAATTGAGATGATAGGAGATAATGTGATACAATGGTATTCATCTAGAGTATCACAAGTAGACATTGAATTCAATGAAGGATTGATAAATAGAATTTGTGGAGTGGGAGACGATGGAGCTAGATATTATTCACCATCCATGCATTGCTATGATCGTGAACTCTTCACATATGTTAGATTTGAAGAAGCATTTACCAATGGAAGAGATTTTAGAGCTATGAAGGAAAGGGAAATCAAGAACTTGGATGCTAGAGGTAGAGTGATGCATCACATGATAACTACAATGATTGTTCCTAATTTTGGACAAAAGTCATCAGTTGGAAATATGCATATGGTAATCATGCTAGCCCTACATGAGCATAGAAGAATGAACTTTGGGTATATAGCCTTGAAACACATGATTACTGCAAGAAAAACAGTAACCAAGGCATTCCCATTCGGAAGGTTATTAACTAGAATCTTTAAGCATTTTAAAATCAAACTTCTGGGAAGAGGGCAAGCCTTTAAGATTGATGAAATTTACACTAATGAAACACTTAGGAGAATGCAATTAGTTCATGATGAGGATAATCTATGGAGGACAAAAAGAATAGAAAGAGAGAATAATAGAAAGTGAAGAGGAGGAAGAAGAAGAGGATGAAGAGGAAACCCTTGCTAGGGAAATGAAAACTAAAAGGAAGCATGACACCTCAAGTGAGGGGGAGCAACCTCAAACAAAAAGGAGACTGTTTGAAGAAGAAACTGGAATTGGGTCAAGTGGTAAAGGAGTAACTAGAGGTGACACCATTATAGCCAAAGCATTCCAAGAAGCCTTGAACAATCATGTCAAGGAAATGAAGAAAATGTATAAGTTCTTTGAGTCATTTGCTCCAGTGGTTCTTGGAAAATTAGATGGACTGGAGAATAGAGTAAAGCACATTGAAGACATCCTTATGAGAAACACTCAAAGTGGTGAAGGACCCTCTAAGCCTCAAGATGGAAATGCGGAAGAAAGAGATAGAGAAGCAAAGAGAGGAGACAATAAGGACAACAGTGATGAAGATGATGATCAGGGTGGAAATGAAGAGACTGTAGCAGAAGAAGAAAAGTAAGAACATGCTCATGAAGATCCACCAGTGGCAGGAAGTCAAGTAGTTCAAGCTGCAATTGTATCTCCAGCAACAATCTCTTTCAGTCAAGGAAGAGTTAAGCAATTGGCCATCAAGAAAGGAGTGAGCCGAGCCTCCCCATCAACCTCAACATCACAAGACTAAGCCTTCTTTTCTAATCTCTTTACTGTCTTTTGTTCATTTATCTTATTAAGCATGTTGCTGCATTTTCTATTCTAAAATTGTTAAGTATTTTGTTGTATTTTATGTAATAGTGAAGCTCAATGATGAAATCCCAGTGATGAGAGCTTCTTTTATATGCTAACTTGAAAGTCTCATTTTCATTGATCCCTTTATTTTTTTTAATGATGACAAAAGGGGAAGAAAAATATGCTGCAATATGTGAACTTAGTCTTTAATGATGCTGTAATATGAATTTTTTATGTGAACTTAGTCTTTAATGATGCTGCAATATGAATTTTTTATGCATTAAAATTCGGATGCAAGGTTTAAAGAATTGGATGCATCCATATCTATGGTCAAAATGTATTCTTTTGTTGTTCAAATTGATTCAACTCTGTCTTAATCTCTTCCATTATGTTTGAACAACATTATGAAACCTTTATGACACTTTAAACTTCAATTATATTGAATCTATTGCAGTTTGGACATGAGTTTAAAAATTCGGACGCATGAGTTTAAAAATTCGGACGCATGTGGTTCAAAATTCGGATGCATGCTATACAATTCGGATGCATTCATATTTCATTGTCAAAATGTACTCTTTTGTTATTCAAATTAATTCAAATATGTTTTAATCTCTTACCATATGTTTGAACAACCTTAGGAAAGCTTATTTACAAAATTTGGAGCTTTCATTTATCTTATTTTAAAGTTTGGACTTGATATGTCAAAATTCGGATGCATAGTATCTCTAGTCCAAATTTGTTGAAAAATGAGCACAATCTAAGGGGGAGCATTGATAAGCTTTTAACAACCTTAAAACCTCTCTTAGAAGTTTTCTAAATGCTTAAATGCTATATCTTCTATCCTAGTTTTGTTGGAAGGAAGGAGGTAAATGGAGGTTGCTTGGGTCATAGGCTCATATTGAGCCTTTTGTATGTCAATGTGCTAAATGGGTTGTTTTCTATCATTGAAATGAATAATTCTTTGTGCTACTCTGTTTAAATCCATCACATCTTGCATCAAAGTTTGTCATCATCAAAAAGGGGGAGATTGTTAGCCCTAAGGGCAAATCATGTAATTTTGATTAATGACAAATGTTGATGAGAACTAATATGTTTATATTGTGTGATAGGATTTGTGAAGAAAGAAGTTTGAAGTCTCATTGCCTTCAAGCCAAAGAGCAAGAACAACCTCAATAAGCTATAAGTCTTTTGAGATGAACTCAAGGCATTGAAGACTTGAAGTGTAGAGTAGGTATAATGATAGGTAATATCTATGTAAACTCTACACTTGTATGTCTTGGAGTCTATTGAATGCATAAGAGAGTATAAAATTGGTTTCTTAATTTTAAAAGGTTTTGAATAAATTCTTAGTAAATGTGGTTTTGTGTCCTAAAAGTTTTAAAGTAAACTTTATATGATCAAAGGAATTTGATTTTGGTTTTCAAACTGATATTTGTCTAAATAAGTTTTCTATATATACCAAATGTATTTCAAATCCTTGGAAGTTAAATCTCAAATGATTTTACAAAGTTTGAACATGATTCCAAGAAATTCGGTCGTCCGAATTTGGTAGCAAAAGCTTGCTACTGTTCTTCCAGAGAAATTCGGAAGATGATTCGGACGCATGAAGAAAAATTCGGTCGTCCGAATTTTGGCCTTCAACATGGTCACTGTTCTTCCAGAGAAATTCGGACGAAGATTCGGACGAAGCAGGAAGAATTCGGTCGTCCGAAAAATTCGGACACAGAATTCGGTCGTCCGAATTTCCTGAAAATAGTCGTTAACTAGCCGTTTTATAGCTGTTTCAACTGATTTTCAAATTCTATAAAAGCTATAAACGTGCAATCTTTTGCAAGTTTTGATTCCTTGAATACTCTAAGCTTTCTAAAGTCTATTACAAATATTTCTCAAGCTCTCTTATGTCTTGCGCATTCAATTGATCAATCCAAAGACATCAAAGTGTGAAGGTGCAACTTTGTGTAATTTCTACCAACAAGTGGTAACATCTACACACTCATCTTTACTTATCAAATTGTGTTGATCTACTAGCTCTAGCAAGGTTATCTTGATAACATAAAACCCTTTAGATAAGGGTGATCCTTGAAGTTGTAATTCAAGGTTGTTTGAGATATAAATCATAGTGTGGTGAGCCTTGTTTGTAAAAATTACTAGAAGAGGTTGTAAGTGTAAAACCATAGTGTAGTGAGCCTCTCTTGTAATCTGTGAACTTGAGCACATAGTAGAGTTATTGAAATCCTTAACTGTAGGCTTAAGGTAGTGGAGGTAGATCTTGAGGATCGAACCACTATAAATTGCTTGTGTTCGTTGGTCTACATTTCTTATATTGCTTTGCCATAAATTGTTTCTCTCTTATCATCTGTTATTGATCTATACATATAAAAGGTTTGAATTTGCAAAAATTATCCAAATTGATTTAAAGTAACGCCTTGTTTTAACTCCTTGGTAGACATCACTAATGATTCGCTCTTTAGGATGGCCTCTTGCATATGTTAGATCATTTGGAAACTCTTGATCATTGCTTGGTTGACCATCTTATTCTTGCTCCATTATTTCTTCTTCCTTGGCATGTTCTTCCAATGTGGGTACTTGATGATGAGTTTGATTTTCAATCATTGAAGAACCTGTATCATCTTCATTTCTTCTTTGAAGATATATGTTAGATTCATCAAAAGTTACATGTATGGTTTCTTCAACACATAATGCTCTTTTGTTATAAACTCTATATGCCTTTTTATTTGATGAATAGCCAAGAAATACTTCTTCATCTAATTTTCTATCAAATTTTCCCAGATTATCACTGGTATTTAAAATAAAACATTTACAACCAAACACTTTAAAATAAACAATTGAAGGAGTTCTATTAAATAGAAGTTAAAAAGGTGTTTTTCTTATAAAAGGTCTTAATAAAACTTTATTCATTACATAGCAAGCAGTATTTACAGTTTCAGCCCAAAAATATTTTGGCAAGGAATTTTCACAAAGCATTGATCTAACCATCTCTTGTAAAGTTCTATTTTTCCATTCAACAGCACCATTTTGTTGAGGTGTTTTAGCAGCTGAGAAATTGTGAGTAATACCATATTCATCACAAAATTTTGCAAACTCTTGATTGCAAAATTCTCTTCCATTGTCACTTCTAATAGAAATCAGTTTATATTCAAGGGATGTTTGAACCTTTTTGAAAAGTTTTTCAAATTCGTGAAATGTTTCATCCTTTTGAGCTAAGAAGAGCACCCAAGTAAATCTTGAAAAATCATCTACAATCACATAGGCATATCTTTTACCACCAAGACTAGTGGTCCCATTGGTCCAAACAAGTCCATATGGACAAGTTCAAGAGGTTTTGAAGTAGAACCCATTTTCTTTGGTTTAAAGGATATTTTTGATTGTTTTCCATATTGACAAGCATCACAAAGACGAGTTTTATCTAAATGCATTTTTGGTAATCCTCTAACTAGCTCTTGTGTGGAAAGTTTATTCAATAGATCCATGCTCACATGACCTAATCTTCTATGAGACAAATATCCATCATTATCATGAATGGCAAGAAATTTTATATCATTTGTGATAAGTTCATCAAGATATAACACAAAAACATTTCCAACTCTATTAGCAACAAAGATGGTTTTGTTACTTGCATTATCAAAAATAGTACAAGTATTACATTTAAATTCTACTTTACATCCATTGTCACATAGTTGACTAATGCTAAGTAAATTATATTTTAAACAATCAATAAGCAATACTTGTTTAATAAGAGGGAATGAAACTTTATCAATGTTACCTATTCCAAGTATTTTTCCTTTCTTCTTATCACCAAATGTGACAAAGCCTTCACTTGTTACTTGAAGCTCAATAACAAGTGAGGCATTTCCTATCATATGTCTTGAACAACCACTGTCAAGAAACCATTTTGTGGCACTTGATCTTGAAACAAAGCGAACCTACACCAAATTAGAAAGATTGATTTTTGATACCCAAATTTTCTTGGGTCCAAGGGGGTTAGTGAAAGTTCCTTTGACTTTCCAAATTGTTTTAACACCATTTTCAATCTTTTTTTTTTAACAAAACATTTTGATACCTTGTGTCCATGCTTACCACAGTATGTACAACAAATATGAGGCCTAGAATTAAAAGTTTCTTTAGCAAAAGAGTTTTTATATTTTGGAGCATAGCTATCATGAGTATAACCAAGACCATGTTTTGCAAATGAAGTTCTTTGATAGCCAAGTAGTTTATTTAAATTTTCTCTTCTATTTCTAAATCTTTCAATGCATAATGTAAGATCATTAACTTTCCTTTTTAAGATCTCATGATCATTAAGCATTGTTTCAAGAGAAATAAATTTTGTGCAAAGCTCTTTGTTTTCAAAAGATATGTTTTGTATGGTTGCATTTAAAACTTCTTTTTCAATGTTTAGACTATTAATAGTCTCAAGAAATTTCCTATTTTCAACACATAATTTTGAATTCTCATTTGATAAATCATTGATTTTGAATTTCATTTCTTTATTTCTTTTAGAAGCCTTTTTTAATTCTTCATACATTTCTACAAGTAATTCACTAGGATCAACATCATCATCATAGAAATTAGAAATGGAAGGAGAAGATTGTACGTCATTATCAATTGCCATAAAGCATATATTGGCCTTTCCTTCACTATCATCTTCACTTTCTTGTTGATCCCATGTTCCAGCCAGTCCTTTTCCTTTCTTGGCAGATTTCTTTTTGTTCTTGTTGTCTATTTCCCTTTCCAAAACTTTGGGACAATCAGCAACAAGATGTTTTGTACTCTTGCATTCAAAACATTGAGGTTTGAAGGATAAAGACTGTCCACTCTTCTTGGTTGTCTTTCTTCCTTTCTTAAAAAACTCCTTCTTGTATAATCTTTTGAATTTCCTAACAGCCATGGCAATCTCCTCTTCTCCACTATTTACATCTTCTTCTTCACTTGATGATTTTCTTGTTCACTAAGTGATCTGAAACTTTGAGTACAACTCCTTTTCTTCCTTTCTCTTCATCTTCTTTGTCATTCAGCCTTTTCATCTTCATTTCATGTGTGAGCAGTGATTCAATAAGCTCTTCAAGTGGAAGAGTTTTTAAATCCTTTGATTCCTCAATGGCAAGTGTCTTTGGTTGACAAGATTTTGGTAGAGCATCCAATATCTTCCTATTTTGCTCTCTAATAGTATAGCTCTTTCCATAAGCTTTTATGCTATTGAAAATGTTAGTAAACCTTGTTTCATGGTAAATAGCTCTTTCCATATCACTAACACTCTCACCTTGCTTCATGGTAAATAGCTCATAGTCTCTTACTAGCATGACAAGCTTTGACTACCTTCATGTGTTATTTGGAGTAATCTCCACATATCATGAGCAGTGTCACAACCACTAACTCTATTATATTCAGTTACATCTAATACGTAACTTAAGATGTTCATTGCCTGATAATTTAATGTCATTTTCTTTGAATCATGTTCATCAAATTCATCATTAGACTTTGGTTCTAAGGTCACTCCATCAGCTCTCATTTTCATAGGAATATAAGAACCTTTTTCAACAATATTCCACAAATCAAAATTGATAGAACAAATATATATCTTAACTCTAGATTTCCAAAAGGTATAGTTTGTTCCATCAAACAAAGATGGTCTTTGTGGAAGACCCTTCTAGGTAAGGTAAGTTTGAGATATTAGCCATAAGATCTTTAACTTCTAGGTTGTAAAACCACACAAAGAAGTCCTTACTCTGATACCAATTGAAATACCTAAGAGGGGGGAGGGGGTGAATCAGGTATTTGGCTAATTTTCACAAATAAATTCCTTTTACAATTCTAAACAAAATCAGATTATATGTGCTTAATTTAATGAGAGAATAAATCAATTAATAGCAAAGTAGTAAGGCAATGTAAGATCAATAAACACAAGCAATTTATAGTGGTTCGATCTCTTCAAGATCTACGTCCACTACCTTAAGTCTACACTTAAGGATTTCAACCAAACTACTAAAGACTCAAGTTTACAAATTACATAAGAGGCTCACCACACAATGGTTTTACACTCACAACCGCTTTACCAATTCTATAAACAAGGTTCACCCTACCAAAGGATTTTATATCTATAAACAACCTTGAATCAATATTCTCAAGGACCGCCCTTATCCAAAGAGCTTTATGTTCTCAACATACCTTGCAATGAGCTAGTAGAAAACACAATTGAAAGAGGAGATGAGAATATGTAAAATGTTACCACTTTGTTGGTAGATGATTACAAAATGTTTTACCTTTACACTTTGTTGTCTTTGGAATCTTGAATGATCAATTGAAAGCATAAGACAAAAGAGAGTTTTAATGTTTTCTAAAGACTTTTGAATGTTTAGAGTTCTTGGAGATTCAAAACTTACAAAAAATCTGAAGTTTATAACTTTTATAGGTTTGAAAAATCAAATGCAACAGCTCTAAAACGATTAATAATGGCTAGTTTCAGAGAAGTTTGGATATCCAAACTTTCTGCCATGCGTCTGAACTTGCGTCCGAACTTCACTGTGCCAAACTGTCTGGAAAAGTTCGAACGTCCGAACTTTTCCTTATGCGTCCGAACATTCGTCCGAAATTCTCTAGAAAAACAATGACCATGCTATTAGAGAAAGTTTGGACGTCTAAACTTTACTCCGTGCGTCCGAACTTGCGTCCAAATTTCTCTGAAAGCACAGTGATCATTTTCAAAGTTTGAACGTTCAAACTTGCATCCAAACTTATCAAATTTTGTCAAATCATTTAAAAATCATCCTTAATAACATTAAAATTATTTTATATAAATATATAAGTCATTTAAGCACTTTTAAACACAAAAACTGTTACCAAAACATTTTAATCATTCAAAGTTTTCTTAAGATCATTTTAAACTTCAAAAATACATTTGTTATCAAAGAGTTCATTCAAAACCATTTCAAAAACAAGTTTTGTGCTCTCTTATGCATTCAACTAATTCCAAAACATGCAAGTGTAGAGTTTACTGAAAAATATACCTATTTAGCATATGAACCCTACACTCTAAGTCTTTAATGCCTTCAATCATCTTGAACATACTCTTCAATCTTCAATCACTTTTGGCATAGTTGAGTTGTTCTTGCATTGTAGCTCCAAGGCAATAAGACTTCATGCTTCTCAATCCATCAATCCTATCACTCAACTTACAAGCACATTAGTACTCATCAATGTTTGCCATTATTCAAATTTAATCATAACTACATGATTTGCCCTTAGGGCTAACAAATATCATGCTAAAAGCATTCAAAAATTAACTAGAAAATAGAACCGATTGAATGTCTCATTAACTATTCCAATAATATCACAAACACAAACACCTTCCCTCCTTTACAAGTTGTTCTCCTGAATCAAATAAGTTCTAATGTACTCATGCAAGTGAATGAGTACAGTCCGATAGACTACCCAAAAAGCTTGTGGAATCTATCAACAAAGTCTGGAAAATTATTTACTTATTTTGTTTTGGGGAAACATTAAAACTACAAATTGGAAACAAGACAAAGCTAAAAGGGAATCAAAAGTCACAAGCATTGACCAAACAAAGCAAGAACATATAGCCAAATGAATCTTGATCTTTCATCCAAAAAGCTTATAATCATGAAAAATTTATCTTGAATGCTGAGTTCCCTTATACAGTCATACCAACACCAATTGCAATAGTTACAGCCTTGCTATCAAATTTACTTTACAAAAGGACCGAAAACCTCACATTAAACTATAGCCACTTATAATACATACCTTTCTTACTTTAATCATTGCGGTAGGAGAGGCCAGAGGTGAGCAACGGCGGTGAGGTCAGAGCTGAGCAACAACGATGAGAGGGTCGATTGCAAAAGGCTAGAGAGTATGAGAGTGGAGGAAAAAAGGAGTGGAGTCGAGAAAAAAAATACCTAGTCTTCTTAACATTATGCATTTTCTTCTTAAACGCAATATGAAAAGGCATTATCCTCTTATAATAGATAAACGCATTACAGAAATGCATTTATGTAATAATGTTTTCAAAAATTTTAATTTTTTGATTTGAATTGAATAATAAACATCCTAGGAGCTATAAGAATGTACCAAAATCCAAAAGGTACCAAATTGATTCTTTTGTATTTAGTGTGTACCGGAGTTGTACCAAAAGAGAGGAGATCGATGTTTTGGTATTACAGGATTAGAAGGATAAGGAAATGATTTGGAAAGGAATGCAGGAGTTAGCTCCTTTGGTGAAAAATGGATGTATAATAATATCAACATAATATTACAAAAGCTAGATATTTCCAGTAAGAAGGGTTTAGCTCTGGTTTTATAATTATCTCCTCAACCCAAATTGGATGAAAATGGAAGGAAAGAGACCCAACTTTCATGAACCTTTTTATACCGAATAAATTACCTTTATTTAAAAATGCCTATATTCAAATAAAAATAAGAATAAACCTTTCCTCTCTATTAACTAGTCCAACACTCTTAGAGCTCAATCTCTCCTCCTTCTCGTCCCCCTTCCTTTCTCTATAATGACTTTCCCTTCCTCTCCTCTCAAAAGTTTTGAGATCAACATGTTTAAAATTGTTATTGCCATCAAACCTTCACCACCACTACATATAAGCACAAAAGGGATTTGCGTGGAGCTATAAAGGAGTAAGGGTTGAAGGAGGAAGATCCTCCGGGTAGGGTAGGTGTTACGATATGTTTGAGTTGACTCCATTCGGTTCAGCCTCGGTGTGAGTGTCGACACGTTTAGCTCTCACTGACGGGTGGCTGGTTCGGTACTTGCCAAGACGAAAGGAAACAATCAGTTGTGGGAAGTCATCGGCTAACCAGAGAATGCCTTGGTTCGTGGTTTCAAACAAGACAACATGCGGTTAGGCTGGTCTGAACGTCAACAGTTCTGGACAGTTACGTGCGGTTGGCAATTATGTGGGTTGGCTGCCTGAACCTTATCCCATTAGCTGAGATGGCATGCTCTAGTTGGTTGGGGGTGTAACCAACACGTTTTGTTTCCTTGTTAAATAGCATTCTTGCTGAACGAACTTAGGTAGGGAGTTGGATGTGTGAAAACTAAATCCGCCAACTTTTATAAGAATTGTTCCTTGTGTTTTATTAATTAATGCAAGGTTGGGCGTTGATTTATAAACTGTGCGTTCTTATCGTTTATGTGCTGGTTTACTATTTTCCTTTGTGAATCCATCCAATCTCTTGGTTGGTGCCGATGCGAGACTAACGTAAATGTGAAAAATTAATCCCGTGACAGTAGGCAAGAGGAACAAGGCATGGGATAGGACTTTCAAGGAAGATGAGAGAGAGAGAGGCATGAACATTCTATTTTATTTTCCCCTCAAGATTCAGGGCTGACTAATAAGAGAGGAACCAAATTTGATTCCCATCAATTTGAAAAGACCATTTTCCAATTTGTGATTTTGGATCGCCACGTATACTGTCATAGACATAATAAATGGGAATCATTCTTGGCGACTCCCATTACTCAGCCTAATACTCAAACAAACCCCTGGTTTTATGACTTGTAAAACACCGGAGCTTGCTCTGGTACATCATAAGAGTAGTGAATAGAAATCTACTATTCAAATCACTTGGTCCGTTTTTTTTTTTTTTTTTTTTTTGAATTATCAATAGCACCGGAGAACACAGCAGCAGTAGCAGCAGCTAGCAGATTTTTCTGAGATATATACCAAATGCCAATGCCACCACCTTCGTACTATAACGAAACCCAGATTATACATTAATTTCAGTAGCATACAATGATACAATTCATCCTGTATGACAAAATTCGCCCAAGAGGAAAACTGCGGGCGGAACAGTAATCAAAAGAGCGAAAACAACATAATGGCCGAAGAGCTTTTAATACAAGAATCAAATCACCAGAGATGTAAAATCCTACCGCTCAATTACTTATGTGTAGATACATGGGTTAAAAGAACCTTTCCTCCATTGATCGAATTGGTTACAGAATAAAAGATCTTAAAGAGCCTGAACTCCTGCAAAATAAAAATAAAAGGAAATCGGTATCAGACAAGGATAGAAAGAAATTATGTGCATTGCAAGTCGAAAAACAAAAGTTTTCGGGTGTATATGGATTTCAATCCAAAATATTCAACTTTTTTCACTTTGTGCCCACTTCTCCTCTCACAAGCAAATTTACATTTAGGATTTCCAATACAACTCTTAACTCAAAATAAAATCCAATCCAAATAGGCCCTTCGAAACAACAATTAGAGATCACAATTCTTGGAAATCAACACAAGGAACACCTTTCACTGCAGCAGGTCTAGTCGCTAGTTAGCACACAATCTGGCCATAACTACTCAAGCTAATCCTCAATGGCCTACTGAGTCAGAGTCATCTCATACATGCCTAACATTCACAAGCATAATTGTAAATGAACTTATAACCACGCTTAGAAATTCATCGATTCTGTGTGAAAATAACTATATTCACTATTGAGAAGATTGATTTTCATATTATATTGCGTCCTGGTGACAAAGGAGGGTACCCTTATCTAGAATATTACAAAAGATTCTGAATAGGATGTGTGTTTTTGTGGGTTTTTTTTTTTTTTTTTGGGGTGGAAGAATATTTGAAGCATCAGAACTGGATGAATCTGCAATACCTTGAGACATAGCATGTTTAGACAAATCAAAATAGGCGTAGATGACAAGGGGCTAAAGAGTTTAGGAACTCCATTAGGAAGTTCACTAAAAATCGGTTTTATGGGGTCAAGGATATTATCAGATTTTTTGAGTTTTGCAGTTTATTCCTGCACTTCGTAACATATATGTTTCAGTGCAAATTGCTCTTTAGTCCTTGAAGTTTACAACCTTTGTCCCAATTTTGCACAAAATGTGTGTCCAACATTTTACACCAAAGGTTTTCAAAATGTCAGTCTTTAAACCACAAATAACAAATTTGACGCAATTAATAGAAGCTAGAAACTTTTGGATAATATCCCATACTAATATCCAGCAACATGAAATCCCATATAAAATATAATTAGATCTCAAAGGGACAACACCCCCCCCCCCCACCACCCAAAAAAAATCCAGATAGGACATGGAATTAGACAAAATTGGAAAAAACAAAGTAAAAAATATACATGCAATATCTCCAACAGAATTTACCATTTTCTTTTTACTAAACAACTCTTGCCTTATATCTCCGCATCTTCTAATCTTGCGCAGGATTGAGGGGCTTTTACGGCGGAAATGCCATTTAGTTCTTTAAAACTTCCACTAATTCCGTCTAATTTACTGTTAGTTGTGTAAAATTGAAACTTCTTGGAAGCAATTAGTGAAAATATCAGCTTTCTGATTGTCTGGCCTAAAATGGGACAAGGATTAAAAGTTAAAAGAAGCAATTTACAATTTACTAGATATTCATGTTTTGTGGTTGTATAACCAATCACAGCTGAATATGTAATACGTAAAGATCCTAGGTGCAAGTCATTTTCCCTCCCTCTTGACTAGATGCCAAGAGATTTTCCTCTCTTATTCTCATTGTTTCTTATTTTTAGCAATTTAGCCAAGATTCTAGCACACATTTCAAGATTGAGTCCAGACTTCCAAGTCTGTAACGATAAACTATTCTGTTGAGACAAAAAAGGAAAAAAAATTTCTGCCTAGTCCCTCACCACATCCCTCCCCCACGGACCCCCTCCAAAAAAGAAGGGAAAGAAAGGTGCAAAAAGCAAACAGAGTACAGTGCAACACATATTTGATGATTCACCTGAATTGGAAGTATAGTATCAACTTATAATTGGCGTCTGTCAATCTGGTCATGCCATGCTTGATTGCTCTTTGTCCAAACATGCTAATTAACTAGTTTACATGGTCCTATTGGCTAACTTCACCGCCAAATCTTTGCACCAAGAATTCATCAAGTTGCCCCCAATTTGGAGGAGTGGATGCGCTTAAGTTACCAGAAGGCAATGATCTAATGCATCCAAGAATGTGCTGGATATCACGGTAAAGTCTGGTAAATGGACCACCAAAGAGGAAACAAATGAGATAAAAGATCTAACTTTTGAGGTATAGGGAAGTAATAAATGGCATTTGGAATCTCTGAACCAAACGAACAAGATTAAGAAATCCAGAACCTCGTTTTAACTTGTGGAGCATTTATATCTATGCTTGAAAATGCATCTGAAATTTGGGAATGGAATATAACAACCACCTGCCTGCAAATAGCACCGAGTGTATTGCATCATTTAGCACAAGATCAACAATTTTAAGAAGTTGGGGAAGACTAGCACTTGCTGAATTAGAACTATTAACACCATGAAAATGGAACGTTAAAGATAGCACTGTCAAGTGTGCAAATAGGAAATATGACACAGAATTCAATAAACTCAGTTCTCCAACATACTTGTTCCCTTTTCCTTGGTTATGACAAAGCAGGTGAAATGTCACAAGTAAAATACGACCAAGTAACAACATATTGGTGATAGAAGGGCACTGACAAATAGTGAACTTAGCTGCTGAAAATACAGAGACTGAGTCAAACCTGAAAATAGTTTGAACTTCAACCTCATGCAGAGTTCGAGATAAAACACGTTGTAAGAACCCAACTTCCTGCAAAATAAATCAGATACTACCAGTTAGAAGTAAGATATTTAGTATCAACAACACACAATAGAGTGATCGATCTACATCAGAAAACATCAAGCATGTTATCCCTTGAGAAACAAGTGGGTATGTTTTAGCAACATAGTGCTCAAGTTCATATGTAACAGCTCAGCCAAGATCTCTTTGTTCCTGGGGAAAGAATCTACATGAATCGGAATTTTTTAGGTATGCATCAAAGGAGAACTGGATTTTGTTAAACAACGTAAGGTTGGCAACATACGGATTGTATTCTCAAATATTTAATATAATTCTACAAGACATAGTTTCGTTGCATAAATAATTTTAGCCAACTATAAGAGACTTCTGAGTACTCCAAACATCATCTAAGTTCCTTCAGAAACAATGGAACATGAGAATTCATAATATCATATTTTAGTAAACCAAAAAAAAAAAAAATCAACAACTAAAAGAAAAATCAATTCATTGATGATTTCTCTGGTTGCAGCTCCTTGAATTTGATTCTTCAACCTAGCAGCTTATTTTGGATATAAAAGAGAGCTCTGCCTCTGTATTCGAGTGCGAAGTGAAAGGAAAATGGAGACACATCATTTTCCTGCAAATTGAACCTCACATGTGGGTCATGTGTTGGTTCTTTGGAGGAAAACCATGTGATGGAATGAATATGCCCTTACAGATTAGTCATGGGCTACAAAGTGGGTTACAAAAGCATAGCTTTTTCCAATGTTTTATATGGACTAGCGCTGAAAGTCATCCAACCAGCAAAACTTGTGCAGTTTCGTAAAATTCAGTTTCCCACAACTTCAGAAGATTTATATTTTATTCCAGCACATTAAGATTCTTAAATTATCGGCATGCCTATAAGACAGTCGTACTGTTTGTTCAATTAGACATGAACTTGCAAGTTAGGAAAATTGGAATTCTGCATATACACCACAAATAGAGTTACATATTGCACGAATATATTTAAGATTTAATTGAAAAAGGAAGAACTTTGCTTGTAAGCATCTACAGCATATTTAAGAGATTTTCTTTTTTAACGATAAATAAAATTTAATTAGCGACTTTTCCTTAAAAAATATATATATTTTTCTGAAACAGGCTTTGAAAGAAATGGTTCCTTTAAAAAATTTACTTACATGATAACAACTTTTTAAGAACGAAAGCAAACATGAAGCCAAGTCTCGCTTTTGAAATATGAATAAAGGTGTCCAGATCTTAATCTAGCTCAGACATACATGATATGATGCTAATAGGCTAGGCCAGTTGACAATGCCAAAGAATGGGATAAGGAAATCTTTTCAATCGTTTCCAAATTTTAAAGGATTGTTAGAAGCTGAGGAAGGGTCAGATGAAGCAAGCAACAATTACAACAAGAAGTCTATGTTAGAAAAATTATATCAGTTCATCCAAGCAGAGACCTCAGCCAGTTAGTAGCTGAAATGTACAATTGAATTACTATTTATCCTTTTGAAGAAAAAGGCTCCATAAGTGACATTTGCATCATAAACAAAGATGGAAATATGAAAGAATACTATCGGGATATATCTTAGTAACTGATATTGTATAATAAACAACAATGAAAAGATCAAACAATGGTATTGCACTTCAATCAATAGGAACCTCGACCATGGAAATGCAAAATCCAAAGATGCATTAAAGATGACTTCATACCTTAGTCAGAGAACGAGCAAACTGACTTGGCTGCAGATCAGTATCTTCAGGCCGATTCCATCTTTCAACAATTTGTGGCAACCCACGAAGATGAACCAGCAACCTTTCTTTCATTATCTGAACCAGCTTGGAGTGTATCTCATCTCGGTGAATTTTATAATCCTAGATTAAAGGGCAAAGAAAGATATATTCATATACCACGTTTCAAAATAATGAATCAAAGAAAATGGCATAGGTAACAAACAAATTTTCAACTTCATTGTAGAAGATGAGGTAAAAACACACCCATGTGAAACCAAAGCATGAGGTGCACCAACGAACCCCAATACAGATCACTAATCCATTGGTGGAGCCATTGCGAACTCATGCAGAAGATTAGCAATTGGAAAAGCATCTTTCTATGAAACTTACACCCCTCGTTTTTCTATTGTAACAATTATGGAAAGTGATAGTAGCAATGCAAAAGGCGGCTTTTGTATACAAAGCGCATGTTTTGTGCAAAATATGTTTTCAATTCTAATGCACACTAAATAAACATGTTCTAAGATGCCATGCTTTCACCAAATAATGCAAGTATTCATAGTGAATCAATAAATTTAAATCAATAGATGCACATGGACATATAAGATATAGATAACATTGTGGCAATAAGAACTATAACAAGAAGATGATGATAAATAACAAATTATAGCTAAGAGATAGTTGGTCTTCTCATAAATACATTACGATCTCAAATTTGCAATTTTCAGTACATCTGTAGTCCTTTTGGAGGAAAATCAAAATCTGGAAGTGACACCAAACCTAGTCACCCTTTAGGTCAACCAGAAGAGAATGTCTAAGACAAAAAACTTTTATGCTATTGAAGAAATCATACTTTACAGCCATGACCGTTTGCGAGTTTGCAGTAGTTCCGCAACAATGCAGAAATTTAAAAATTTTGTGAATTTCAAGTGCACTCATGCTTTAAAGGAAATTACGCAGTTCCCAACCAATACTTAAAACTGATACAATTAACCAGATCTTTCTTCAGTATAAAACATAAGAACAGGTGAAACTACCCTCTGCAGAAAAACAAAAAGAATGTTCTTTACTAGATTAGGAATTCATTGTAAAGAGAATAAAATGTAATCAAACTTCACTTACTTGTGCAACCCGGTCAATTTCCGATGATAGCAATGCCTTTCTTGCCTCAGGTACTTTCAAGAATACAGCCCTCCTGATCTCTAAGGTCCACAAACAATATGTCACAAAATTATGACCGCACATTTGAAAATCATTGGAAACTAAAATATATAAAACTTATATATACAACAGAAAGATTCCCATCACAAAAAAATGTTGTATTGCATAGCTCTTGATATCCTATCCTCGTACTTTTCTGATACCTTTTTGTCATACAAAACCCTCCTGTGTAAATTTAATATGTGTAGGAATTACATCTACGATGCATAGTGCTTATGCTTTATTTACATAATTTGCGAACTTTCTAAACAGATTTGGAATTCTCCAGCACAGAAACAATGCAAGAATCCTTAGATCCAGTTTCTTTCCTTTTCACTTCATCATCGACAAACCCCCAACTCTCATCATAGCCCTTTTTTGCAATTATCATCATAGATCAGAGTAGTAGTAGTCTTCATAGACTATACCGCATCCCCAACGGCAAAAGGAAGTAATAAAAATAAGTAGAAAAGAAAAGTGGAAACATTCACGGAAGTGTATAATTGATCTCCAAGAGACCCACCATTCAGAGTCATGAAATTTGTGTTTTGAAGTTTTATGGAAAATTAATGGGTAAGAGATTTGGTTAGGAGAGCAATAGTAACCTTTAGGGAAGGAGGAAGATGAGCATGGAATAAATGATATGAAAATGAGGAAGCACAAATTAAAAGATCTTTGCAGGTTTTTGTCAATATGTATGTTGGTGACGGGAAGGAAAAGAGAATATTTTTAATGATTTCACTTATTATGTCATACAAAATCCTTAATTTAGGGCATTTATGAACCTATTCTCCCAAGCAGAAATGATTCTCCAGAGAGGTCAATATCTATGGACCAGGGATCATGTTTTCAAAATCTCATAGCATATGAATATACAGTCACCACATAGTTTGATAAAGTCCAGAAATATAACTAGTCTTACAGGGTTTAACTAAATTTTGTCTCATTTGCTACTAACTGGTGATGATTAAATCCTCAAATTTGTACATTTCATGGCACATTGAATAGCGTACTTCTACATGAAGGAATTAACCATTCAATAACTTCTTAGTCAGATTACCATAAAGAAACTTTTAACAATTTATCAACAAATTATTTGCTGCAAAATTTAACTTTTGCCTCTTACAAGCTTTATTTCCATCCATAACAAAGCATAAAGTTGAGATCTATAGAAGAAAAAAGGTTCAAAGTCATATCCATAAAATGAAAATGTAAGGCAATTGTTAGGACTCCAAAAAATCTACCCAATTAACAGTAAGCAACATTGATCCAAAACTTCCCCCACCATGGTGTTAAAAGAAATTAATAATTGACAAATATTGCACTTTTCCATTTTTCGAGAACTCGTGCTAAGCCTAATTATACCTTAGTTGTCATGAATTACATCCAACAGAAACAAAAGAAATTAAAGCAGGCTGCTCTTCTGATGCATTTGGATTGCTTTCCTGATTGAAAATTTTTGTTCCGAGAACTTAAAAAGTGAAATGTGACAAGGAGAGAACCAAAAAGAAAAGAGCAGGAAAAAATGCGTTGGTTGGTTTTCAGATGAAAACCAATCCAAAGGAATCAATTCTGTTTGGCTTGATGCTCAAATGGTAAGGCACCCGAAATGGTCACCTAGAAATTACGTCCAAAAAAGACCGGCTACCAGGATTACAGGCAGAATCTCATACCCACTACATTTCCATACGCAGCATAAAGGCTTTCAAAATATTAGAGAAACAAACATAAATTACGAGCAATTTAATGACCATCACCTACCAGGGATAATAGCATATGTGAAACTGATCACCTGACTCGACAAAGCCAGGTGCTTTGAAGTAATAGATTTTAAACCAGACACCTGCAGTGGATTTGGGATCCAATAAGAAACTGCTACCTAAATTTACATTCAGATAATAATTCCAGAATAATGAAATCAGAGGGGAGTACAAAAAGAGAACAAATCAAGTACAACGAATTACAATTTGATCAACACCATCCAAAAACTTGTGTATCTGCAAGAAAAAGAATTTCACGCTAACAGGGTCTTTATGTTTGTGACTCTATTTGAACTAGCCAAAGATATTTAAGTCATCATAATCCTAAAAGAAATGAAAACATGAACCATTCTACTGCAGACTGCTTATAACTCCCCAGAATACCTAGCTGTCACTCTTATCTACCATTTCTTTGGCTAGTTCGTTGTACCTAGCTGTCACTCTTATCTACCATTTCTCCACAAAAGAATTTATCTAGCAACATCTCAAATTAGTTTTAGTTCCAGACAGCATAAATCATCTGTCACTTCCACCTCCTTTAGCCAGAAATCAGAGTAAGGAATTAAAAGTAATCAGGAAAAAAAATGTTTTAGTGATTTCTGACTTTTGGCATTCCATACTACAGCTTGAAAGAAGTGCTTCCCCTCAGAGTGGGATATGTATGTTTTATGGGCATTACTGAATACAGGATGATTTTACTAATACAGGACAATTTTAACCTTTTAATAATTTTATTTTTTCTAAAAAGTAGTATAAATATACAATGCGCCGAATTTGGAAGCAGCCCGTTCGTAGGTTGTGCCCATGGTTGCACCCAACTTGGGTGCACACCTAGAATGTGTGGTGCCAAAACTTGGCACCACACGTTCTTTCTTTTTTTTTCTTTCTTTTTTAACAACCAAACAATTTTTTTTATTTTTTTTTCATTGTTTTATTTATTAAAAATAATAATAATTTATTTGTTAGTAAATATTATTTTATTAATTGTTTTGTTTTTAGATTTATAGTTATTATTTTTAATTTTTAAATTTTGTATCAAGATTTAGAATTATAATCTAATTACAATTATTCAAAACCAACTGAAGATTTGATTACAATCATTAAAAATCAATTAATAAGATTAAAGGACTATCAACATTTGTCACCCACTAATGTAATGCTTATTTGGTAATAAATAGAGAATCCATGTTAAAATATTCTTAGAACTTAAAACAAATAAAATTTATAATATAATTAGAAATTAAAATAAGTAAAAATTAAAAAATTTAAAACCTAAAAAAGAAAAAGGAATGAGATTTGCCGCACTAGATTCTGCATGCCACCACCTTGGGGGGCAATCCAAAAATCTGGCACACATTTTTTTAAAAAACTTAAACATATGTTTGAAGGACAAAATGTCAATATTATTAAAAATCGTCATGTATCGATATAACTATCCTGTGTTAGCATTTATGATGTTTTATTTATTTGTTCGAACTTATAGAAAAGGTTAGGTTTCACTAGCTTTTTCTTGGAAATTCGATTGCTACATAATTTATCAATTACAATCTCTAAACAAATGTAGGACCGCTTCTTATGCACTAGAGATTCATTCTGCACTAAGCAACTAACAATCCAGCTCATACTTGCATAGAAGACAAGAAAGGGTAAAGCTACTATAATTATCTTTTCAGATAGAAAGTCGGATGATTTTAGGTCAAAGTCCAGTCATACTAGGTTATTGCTACTACAGGTGATAATAAGTCTTGATAAAGATTCATCTATATGAATGATAATTAATTAAGACTGCAGAGAAAGAAAAGTGGAGAAATCACCAATAAATGAAGCAACAATACCTGCATAGCTCCAGCACCGAGAACCAGCTGAGCCGTTCTTGTATTGAAAAACTTCAAGATTTCAACAACACGGTGAACAATTTCTGGGGATAGTGCTGGTAAACAATTATTCATATCAATGTACTCTGACAACATCTTCACCAAAATTAAGCCACTGAAATGCAACAAAGAATCTTGAGATTAGTCTACAACTAAACAAAATCATGCACACATCAAGTTGACAAAGGTCTCACATAAGATAATCATGCTAAAACTGCAATTTTGTCAAGTGCATGCCCCGACAAGAGAGAAGCTTGCTTTCTTAGATTTTAACCAAAAGGCAAGAGAAAGAATCACCAACCCAGCACCGAATTAGAATCCACTGGGGAGAAGAAAAGGGAGGTTGGGGAGGGACAAAAAAGAAGCTTAGTAGAAATAGAGAAAAGAAAGATATGTCAACGTTAATACTAACCAGTTTACCATGTGATAGCCTATGCCTTTGAAGGAAAGAGTTCTGAGGGAAGGTCTCCCACGTTCCTTGAGGTTGGAATCGCTACTCTGAGTTACAGAAGTTTCAGTATCAGTACTGTTGTTATCCATTATTCTTCTCAACCGCAAAGAGCTAACATGCTCAGTAACCTCTCCATTTGTTCCGATAGAATCAGTACGTTCATCATTTTGTACCCAAGTTGAATGTCCAGCACTGTCTAAGAGTGAACCATCATTTGTTAAGGTAACTTCACTATTACTGGTTGCAAAACCACCTCCGGACTCATTTTTGGGCCCAGCAATTGAAGACTCTGAACAAAACAGTGTGGTGACAATAGTCTGATACTCATCAGGCACGTCTATTTCGGTCCAATTTTCTTGTTCAAGTACAGCCCTTATCTTTGCCATCTGCGATGAACAATATTATTAGCCAAGAGACCAGAACCATGATAGAACTAACTGAAACTCTGCCAGTGGAAAAACTAACTCGAGATTCATGCTGGTTTTCAACAAAGGCTCTAGCTTGTGACTGCAACGTACCGCGGATGCTATACCCCAACCTTCCACTAATCTGTATGTAATTAACATAAATTGCTCAGATAACTAGAAATGAGGGCAGGACTGCCTCAAAGAGAAAGTAGAGATACCTTCTCTGTTGCATTCATGAATTCTTGAGTAATGTTATATATACTTAAAAACTCCTGCAACCTTAATTTGGGATGAATAAGAACACGGACTCCAAGGAGCTTTGCCCATCTTTGATGAGCAGTATCACAAGCTGCGAAAACAGCTTCTGTATTCTCCCTTAAAACATCAGTTCTGCAAACATACCACCACCACCCCAAAAAAAAAAAAAGAAGAAGAAGAAGAGAAACCCAAAAGAAAATTCTATCAGATTCGTATTGCTGTTATCAAACCTGTATACAACCATAAGTAGAAGTTGCTAATGATAAGAAATTAACATGTAGTTGCTACTCGTCCTGTTTATTTAAGCATTACAGAAATGATTGCCAAATTAAAATAAAGAAGGCACCAAGTAATCTTCAGAAGGCAGAATAGATATCATAGATGAGGCACCAAAAGGCTCAACCAACAAAAGATAGTACTCACTCCTTTCAAAATAAGTGTTATTTTAGCCTTCAATCTCCTTGTCAATATATAAGTCGTTTTGCATAATTCAAGTACTTATAATGCTGCTTCCAATACAACACATCTATTATCTCATCCTATTACTTTCTCTCAATTAATAAAGCAAAAATTTATTAAGGGTACCTTCTAATTTAACTCACAGGTTTTCTTTTTTCCAGGATTCTAAATTCTATTGCATAAGACTAAAATCACTAATACTTTGAAAAGGAGGGTATAATTGATATGGTTAACAATCACTTGTCACCAAAAGAAATAATAGTAAAACAAATCATGGGATGTTACTGTTTTATGAACTCATGAAAAGCTCTATTTCTTTACCCCTAACCAATTAGTCTAAACTATCCTTTCTCTCTGCCTGTTCCTCAAGAAATCAACTCAGTACGATTTAGCATTGAAGTTTAAAGGTACCTGGCAACTAATTAATTTGAAGGAAGCATTTTTTAGATAAAAGAAGAAACTTTATTAATAAAAGAATAAATACAAAAGAGAGGATGAAGCATCGTCAAGAAAGTAAACAAACACTGCAACAGTTCAGGCACCCAATTTCTTTTTAAGTCTATCAATGCTATTCCTCAAAAACACTTGAAGTGACCGCCCAAAGATATGACGGAAAAATAACTCAATCCCAAGCAAATCAATAAGCATATACTCCCATTGTCCAAAATTAGATGTTCTATTTTGACTCGGTATAAAAGTCAAGGAAAATAGTGTGACTACGAATAAATTACTATAATGTCCTAATTAATTAAAGGGGGTAGTGGTGGGACCCATGTGTTAGTGGAACTTAAATCTCTTAAATCAAGAGAATCTAAGAAGTTAGTAGTGGGACCATTATGCTAGTAGAGCTTAATTCCCTAGGACTAAGGGGGTTAGTAGTGGAGGTCTAAATAAAATATATAACTCTTTTAAAGAAAATAGACGTTCAATTCCGGACATCCTAAAAAGGTAGTGCGGACATTCAATTCCAGATGGAGGGATACTAATCTTTTGAACTCCTCCATAACTTCCACACCATATCATCAAAAAAAAAATTGCAAAGCATAGAATCTTCCCTTGCTTAATCATAACCATAATACTAATCCTTCAAATGTGAAGTTAAATTTACAGACCAGAAAGAGCACAAAAAGCACATAACATTAGCTACACTACCATATCTGGAAAACCAGAAATCCTCAATATTTTCTTCCATAAAACCATGCCACAAATGGCTGTAAATTTGTAACTCAAAGTCCCAAAGTAACTCAGTAGTGTAGCTACAAATGTCCCAAGTAACTCAGTAGGCATATGTTGATCCTTTCTTCCATATCACCCAAACAAAATGCAAAATGCAAATTGTGATCAAATTCTACCTTGCCTACTCTTGCCAAACCTACAAAATGTTATTTCTGTGAACTGTAAAACCATATCACAGTACACCCACTTCTCATCAACCACAGAGGACAAATTCTCCCACAACTTCTTTGTCATATGACAATAAAGGAAAAGGGGATTGCTAGTTTCATTACCGCCCTTGCACATAAAACAAATATGGCTAAGAGCCATACAAGGCCTTCTCACCTTCAACAAATCATTCTAATTAATTCAATCAAGAGCTACAGTCCAATGAAAACTTGTCTTATAAAAGGGACCTAACACTCCAGACCATCAACATCCATGATCCAGAACCTACTCTTGATCAAGTGAAGGAGGAGGTTAAGCGGTTAATCAAAATGATTGATTCATATAATTCCCCCTCTGTTGGAATTTAAATCCAAATCCCAGAAAATAGAACTAATCACGTAAGGAAGCTATTGGAGCACTGTGGAAGTATTAAAATCGCAAAGGCAATAGAAAAAGATCCCTCCCCAAGCTAATGATTCCCCCTGAAACCAAATACAAGAACCATCTGCAGCCCCATAATAAACCAATAAAGATAAACTACATACATGAGAGATGAACTTCCAAGGACTCACGTTCTCTAATATAAATACCACCTCTAGCATCCCATTCATTTTGTTGCACCATACACTTATTTTTATAACTTTATGCCATAGGGAATCTAATTCCAAAAGATGTTGCCATAACCATTGACCAACCAGAGTAATGTTTTTAAACACCCGAGCACCAAGGCCCAAACCACCTCCCAACTAATTGAATGATCTCTATCAGTGTTCTCAATCCCTGACGAGTCTCTGATGATTATATCCAATCTAATAAGCTATCCCCAAGCAGATTCTGAACAAAGACATACAATTGAGCAGAAAAGAAAATCAGATAAATTAGAATTCATATATCTCTACATAAAATCCTTAGCTCTCATATGTACATATGCCCACAGTTTAGGAAATATCTTCTGGCTCACTTTTATGGAACAAATTAGAAACCTACGGACATTAAAACAACGCAAAGGAACAGAAATAACCGGAAATTTCCAGACGAATTAGATGGGTTTGTTGCCTCATTTTCCCTTGCATTTCCTTGGGGTGAGTACGAAAACAGGGAATTGAATTGACTATTAGTTTCTTGAGCTGTTTCAATAGCTGCTGAACCAACTGCAATTGCAGCAGCAACTGAATTGGCAGCATAATGGCCATCAAGATTGCACATTATCCACTCAATAGCTTTCTTCACCGCAGAAGCTCGCACTAAGTTTGCCTGCATTCACTAAAAGAAAGAATCAAGTTACCATTAGAATAAAGAAGCAGATAACGATAATAAATATCATTAGGCAACTGGATTCCAGTCAACAAAAAACTTCTCATTTTGTGCAGGCTAATTGAATTTCTCAAAACAAAAAGGTGAAATTCGTCCAAAAAAGCTTATTTATGCATTTGGATTGGTTTTGTTGAAGGCAGGAGTGTAGTGAAAAGCTTCAAATTCTTGCGTATGTTGCAGATGTAAGTTCAATAACAAAACCAGTAATCACCCTTCCTACATTAGCTAGAGAGAGAACAAGCTTATGATGATTTCTTACAGTGTACTTGGATAATTTTTCCGTTTTGTGGGGAGAGTTTATTGTTGTGGGAGAAAATGGACATCCCAAAGTTGACTTTTTGAAAACAGTTTGATTTTTTTAAAAAAAAAAAAGGAAAATCCCTATAAATATCCTTCAACTATTTACGTGGATGGCATTATACCAAAAAAGTTTGTTTTTATTTTTTTGTACCATCACACCCTTTTCATGTTTGATTTTTTGGATCCCAACGCCCCTAGACACGGAGTTTTCCAGCTAGATAAAGTATGTGCACTGCTTGTGCCAAATATTTGAGGGTTAAAATTGTCTGAACACTCCATTACCTCTAAAAAAGGCCCTTTTCTACTACTACTCCAAAATAATTTCTGTTCCCCTCTTAAAAATCCTACCCATCTTCCCTCTTCTTTATCTTCATCATCTACCCCCCCCCTGCTGTGGACATGTACTGAAAGGAGAAAGCTCAGAGCTTCATCGCCATCATCTTCATCGAAACAATTCAGGACAACAACAGTAGTATGGCCATGATGCCAACGACCTTGACTTCATCCTTCTATCAACCCCCTCTAAAATATAATCCTCTAATCTTCACTTCAACCATTAAATTATTGCTGCAAGAAATGCAGGCAATCAATTGGCCAAGGGAGTGGGTTCTGCATAACAATAATCCAGGGGCAGTGGAAACATCAGCCCCTTCCTCTTCTGTTCTTTATACTACTTCTACTTCGTCTACTCCCCCTTTGCTGGACTTTGGTTTCGTTGTTGTCAGGAAGTTATACTACGGAATCAATGCCCGTGATTTGGTTTATGTTAAGAAGATTATTGCTAAAAAATCTGCCATTGTATTTGGTGTATGTCTTGAATTTTTTTTTTTTTAATATCTTGATGGGCACAAGTTGAAGATTTGCTGAAAATTGACTTAGGGTTTCAATTTTGGGAATGAAGAAATTGATATGAATTCTATGGAGGTCTTGAGTAATTTCATGAATTGGGTAAGAATGAGAGGATGAAGGTCTAGGGTGATCAGATTTCACGATGGGTCAAGGTCGGTTTTGGGTAAGGGTCAGGTATAAACCAAACCCAGAGAGGGAAGGAAGTGTCCGAACAATTTTAACCCTCAACTATTTGGCACAAGCAGTGCACGTGCTTTATCTGACTGGAAACCACCCGCCTAGGGGCAGCAATCCAAAGGGTAAAACACGAAAAAAGTGTGATGGTATAAAAAAATAAAAACAAACTTTTTAAATACAATGCGACCCACGTAAATAGTTGAAGGATATTTATAGGTATTTACGCCTAAAAAAATCCAAGCAAACCCTTGATCTGTCTTTGCTAGAGAGGGAAGAAGCTCATGATTATTCTTTAGTTCTTCACTTATGCAAACTAAATTTTGTGGCTCAACAAGAGTAACTGAAAGAAAATTTAATAGCAATGAATTTGCAAATTTTGCAATGGCATAAAAAAATGTATGATAGAAATTAGTCCTTAAAAACAATTTTTCCTTTTCGGTACATGTTGTCAAACAATTTAACTTTCGAGGTCATTAAACTATTTACGGCAAGCAAATATGATCCTGGCTACCAATTTGGCAGTAGTCTGGTTAAATTTTGCATGGTCCTCTCAGATGTCAATATTTACAAGGACATTTTGTACAAGCACTTCATTTTGTCACAAGATTCACGTACCCTTCACTGACGTGACTCATTCCCGCTCTTTTAACACAGTTTCTTTTCAATTAGAGCAAACTTCCCAAGTCTCATCTTCAAGTTTGGTTTTGTGCTTAGAGAATCTAGTAAGAGACTTTGCCCTAATTGGACAAGAAAGTGGGTTAAAAGAGGGGCAATAAGTCATCTGAGTAAATACTAGATAAATTTGGAGGGAAATAGAAGTGCTTGGAAGTAAGTGCCTTTGAAAATATTGGCATGCGGAGGAATGTCCAAATTTTGTTCAAGTTCAGCCTAAAATTTGATGTCTAAGACCATATTGGCTAAACAAGAATAGTTCAAGGATCTTAAAAGTTACAAAAGAAATAGGTTAAGGACATATACTTGGAGATGAAAATAGTTCAACAACTACATTCGTTTTGTATTTTTTCAGAATAACAGTACGTCAATGGACTTACCAAATAATACAGTTTCCTCCTACGTTAGGATGTTGGCAACTGGTGTTTTCAAAAATGAATTGATAGGTCTGAGAAAGTATTAGAAAGTGCTCTTATATAACTCCTAGTATCTTTCTTGCAGACCATTGATCCACTTCCTTGTAGAATTTTCAATGTTAAAAGTTACTTCTTTCATCTATAGTGTTAATTTTAAGATCTTTTAGATAGATGGAGAGAGAGACGTCTCCTTTTATATGGGCTAGGTTACCTGTAGTGCCCAAAATCACATGAAATATTTTAGTAATTAAAATATTCATATACTTGACACTGAGATCAAGCAGTAATTGTTTCGGGGAAATGCATATCTGTCGATGACAGCCATAACTTTGTATCAATTAAATTCCATATGTAAAACATGACACCATAACCATTGTTTTGCATGTATATTTTTAGACAAGATTCATGTAGTTAGAAAATTTCATTACCATTGCAAGATCTAATATTAGTTCCAATTAATTGTTATTTGGTAGATAATTTAGAAAAACTTCTAGTGAATGCATAAATGGTAGAGTCATGTATGCATTACCCGTACAATAATGAAAATAGCACCTAGTAGCTGAACAAAGCTTTCAGGTGACAGGCTTCTCAATCTACTAGCAAGTGATGAACCAGCTCCTGAAAAACAAGAAAACGGGAGATCAGTAAAAGCAAGACAGAGCATCAACAGAAAAATTAAACAAAATGCCTAGAAAAGAAACTTGATGCAAGGATCAATATGATGCATGGACACTGTATAGTACTAGTAAGTCAATTATACTGAACATTTTCATTTTCAAGTAATTGGCAAAACTAAACCCACCATCTGTATCTACAATTCTTTCCCCGGGAACAAAATCTGACCCTAAAGATTGAGCAACAAGAACAGGAAGCAACTCAGAAACACCCGCTTTAATAGCCATTTTCATGTTGGATGTAAGTGTATCACGGTATATTCTCAGCACTGCCGGAAGTTTTGCCTGAAAACAAAGATTAGGTCATTAACCAAACAGCGAAGTATAATCCAACTTCCAAAATTGGCAACCGCACTCCAACTTCAACGTCAAACAAGATAACCTGAATGTCAAAAAGAAGAAGAAAACTCTGTTTTCTTCCTAGGATTGATAATAACTCAACAAACCAAGGATAAAATTTAAATGACAAAGGAATTTGTGAGCCAGTGCCAATAGGAATTAAACTTTTGCTATCAAAAAGAGAAGTAAAAGAAAGGTTTCTTATTAGGATTCAAAAGAAGTCAGAAAACACAAGATTAACTAAGTGTCAAGGACACTTATGAGCCAGCGCCAACAGGTTTCAAATTTAACTTTTTTCTGCCTTCCAACCAAATGCAGAGAATATAATAAAAGTCAAAGTAGCATGTGAGACATCTATTTATATCTCTGTAAGTGTGTGCACGCATATAGATGCAAGGTAAGATCATAACTTGCATATTTTATGCCTTAAAAACTGGAAATCATAATATATCTTCAATACCAACAAAAATATGAAAAGTCTGGTAAAGAAAAGAGAAGGATTGAAAAAAAAAACCCACCGTTCTTAGCAATCCAATGACAATTGGAAGAAGCTGGTCCTGGAGATTGGACATTTCTTCATCATTGAACTCAACCTGCAATGTTTAAAATCTACCACTCATACATATAAAAAACATATATCTGACTCTAATAATTTGCAAAATAGCAAAAGAGTAAATATGAAAAGAATATCCAAGTAACTTATAACAGTGCTATGTCTGTGGTGTTAGAATGCCTCAAACACATAAAAAGGCGAGATCCAAGAAGAATCCAAGTACTTAGCAAAATTATAGGAACTTTTTGGAAGAGACAAAAAAGGGGCCCCAAGAGGCGCAGAGAGTTTGTGGGATGCACATGCATGCATGTGCCTTATCGTTTAGCAAATTAACCTTACTTCGCGATCTACATTTTACAAGTAACAAAAGTATGGATAGAAAGCTCTTCGATAGGATGTAGGATTCTAGAGTTGGCTCCAAAACTCCCCTCGGAAATGTAGCACTACTCACAGTAGCACTTAACAGCCATGCTTCTGGCTGGTGGTTCACAAGTATACAGCTTACGGCTACCTGGAGCCTATGTGGTCCAAATAGATTGCCCCTGTGTTGGGCCTTGTGAAATAACTGCTTGGCTGAATGTCAACTGAGCCCAAAATGGTTCAATCAAGTTATTATGCAACACAAATCTATGGGCTTACATACGAATTCATCACTTACCCAATTGGCCCATACAATAATTTGCAATAATTATTCTTCACCATACCCTGAAGAAATTATTGCTGAAAATGGTATAATAAATGAAACATAAAATTGCAATGCAGGAGGAAGAATCAAAAAGGATTGACAAAAGGTAGAAATAATTAATACATACTCGGGCTATTTTTCTTTTGCATGAACATAAATTAATTTACCACCTAGTCTCCTCTCCTTGCATTTTTTATTCAATCCTCTCCTCTCAAAAACTTAACCACAAAAAGCGCTAATCCACCTCTTGATTTTTTTTCCTCAATCTTCAAAGATAGAAGACACTCTTAACTTACAAAAGGAATTAACGATACCTTGTTGGTGGATATTTCGGACTTCAACAGATCATCAGACAGATAAAAGATTAAAGTTAATAGAACCTCGGCATTTTAGGTGCTTAAAGTGATCTCCACTGAATTTTAGCCTTTTTAAAGACCAATAGCCAGTATGCATAAAACAAAACCAATTTTTCCCCAAGATGCTAGCATGGCATCTATCAGTTAGAGAGCAAAGTTTGGATAATCACTTTAACATAAAGGAATTGACCATAAACATGAGTGAGATTTCTGTAACAGGAGCCAAGTTCATGGGATCTGAGCATAATTTAGCCTAGCAAACATTGAAACAAAAATGCACCACTAAGGGAGATGCTTGTTCCAAATGGGAATGAATCACCATTCAAAAGAAGTTATTAGATAGCAACTTCTCAACATATTCAGTCCATGACGATCAAGCTTCAAAAGGCTGCCTTTATGTAACAGAGACCAAAAGACTTTCGGAATTTCACCTTAGTATCCCCCTAAATTATGATAAAACTTGCTCGAAATACCAAGCTTTGTTACACTTATGACTCAGCCAACAAATTGAGATCAGTAGTATGCATAGAAAACTTTGTGGCTTCTAGGGACAAGGTCACACCAACACTTCATTACTAGTCAAACTACCCCTAGAAACCTAAATTAATTGATTGAAAATGTGTAATCTACAAAATGTATTAATGACCAAGCATTACAACGAGCATAATACTGGCTACCTAGAACAGCTCTAAATTAGCGTTTTGGCGACAAAAAAAATTGGAAATAAGAGATTTCTCAGCTAAACAAGTTTAGTAGGTCAGTTTAGGAGGTGGTTATGATTAGTGAAACTTCAAACCTCAACTGGGTATGAGGGCTTGAATTTTGGAAAACAAGGTCCATTCATGTTTACAAGATATTTACCTATTGCCTTCAACAAGTGGCTTAGTTGTTGGTGGCAAATATGGTGTTACCCTTCTCAACGAAAGGAGTTTAATAGCTTAGTTAGGCGGTTTTTATGTTTAATGAAAATTGAAATCGTATCAGGTTTTGAGGTCACATTTTGGAAATAAATGTTCCTTCATATTACAAGGTCTGGCCCTTATTGCCTCCTAGAAGCTGATTCTAAGCTCTGTCATCCACTTCTCACTACTCATATCATATCTAATATTCATTCTGACTTAAGCTCTATCCAAATGCATGATACACATTTGTGAGTTCTTCCGATTGATTAAACAAATGCAATGTTATTATATTTTTTTTTCTTTTGGTGGGTAAATGTTTAGCCTTCCATTTCATCCAAAACAGAATTATATCTGCCTAATTAAAAGATGATTATATATCTCCTTAATCAAAAGATGTCAAGAATCTCTTTTTCAAAAATCCTCTATAAATCAGGATAGTACAATTGAGCAAGTAATTTGACCACATGGAAAATTAAATAATAATCATATACAGTAAAGTCTATGGGATTAAATTATCTTCTTTCCCCTTCCTTGTTAGTTCTTGGTTATGCAAATGCAAGCAGGTTAAAATACCATTGAGCAGATATTTTGTTGCTCCTCATACCTATCTTTATTTTCTTTCCCATCTCTTTTTCGCTATTGACCATGAAAATCTGCAACGAGTCTGACAAGAATTTCAAGTTCCTCATTATGTCGTTTGGGCACTCTGTTTCCTAGCCATTAGTTTCAAACCCTACTAAATGTCCAGAATACGGTGACAGTCTATTGTGTATTTGTTAAAAATAATTCAGAGAAATTAGCTGCTGTGATGGATTTTGCATTGGAACAACACAATTCAGGAGCCCCATTACACCCAAAACGTGCAGGACTGAATCAGGAATAGATTCTATAAGCAACTTCCTAGCAGGAATAATAGTCTACGGGGAAGGACAACTTTAACCCCCAAGATTTTATTCTGCATCCAGATATTTAACCCATCCTATTTCTTATAAATTAACAAGATTAAGAACTTGTAAAGCTCCCGAGAGCCTTCCAAACTAGAAAATCCCCCAGAATCCAAAAGCCAGACATCCTGGCCTCTCTAGCTAACGGCTTTTGATCATTTGCTGCTATACTGGGAGATCTTCAAATCAATTGTCCAGCAAATTCACAGACCTCATGGACCAAAGATGCATTTGCTCTACAAGGAAATGCCTTTGGTTGGTCTGCAGCTTCTGTCCTCCGACAATCAGGAATCAAATGGTGGTTGAGGGATTCTAATGCTTCTTTAGGATGGAAAACTGAGGGGGAAGGCAAGCATATCTACAAGTCATCATATCATGTGGGGCAGATGGGAGAAACAAGAAGTTCCACGGGGAAAGTCATTCTGAGAGAGGTGCTTGACCTTAAGAATCTCTATAATGATCAACAGCATTCATCCAAGGGAAAAAAAATCAACCCTACACTTATGGGAATTTAAAGTGAATAAATGATCTGGATGAGTACACCACTGAAAAAGTCTAATTTGTCAAATGTTTCTGATGCATCATACACAAGGCTAAGGCTACAAATGACATGATCTGCATAGTGGGGCAAAAGCTTAGCCTCCATGAGGACAATTGCCTCTCTCATTCACCTTTGAAGATGCTTAGAGAATGCATATATATAAGCTAGTATGTACGAAATATCCAAACAAAAAGATCATGGTTACCTGGCCTTCTTTTCCATTAGTGGGCATTGTAGCCTTGGCTCTTGTCGCTGATACTACAGATCCATCCTTTCTCCCAGGGTCATAAATAGAAACACGCATAAATTCTGCTGAAAGGATGCTACAGGAATGAAGTTGATAAGTCACAACAGCAGCTACACTAGTATCTTAAATTCTACACATAGGAACATTGCATGTCTAAAGGAAATGATTCATGATACTGTGCTGTGGCAGAAAACCATGTCTGAGATACCAAGGAACAAAAAGATAGGGAGAAAGTTAATAACGGTGCTTTGGAAACCGGAAATGACTGGCCTGTCCAACCCGTAGGTAGGACCATTAACTGGTTGGTATTCAGTCCTATTTGAGAAGCAAATCTCACCAGCCAGACTTTCTTTAGTACTTTAATTAGTTTTTATTTGTTCTTTAAATGTTTTTGGTTTGCAATAGTTTTAAAACTCCATTTCTATTATATTTGGTGTGTCTGCATGTGTTGTGGCCACTTTATGAGTTGTGTAAGGTAAAATTTTATTATGTTTATTTTTATGCACGTACATATAAGAGAGATGAAAAATATTTTAGTGAATGAGTTGGACAATTAAACAGGCCCAAAAAAAGGGTAACTGGTAAATTTACCCTTTTGCTTCCAGTCCAATTTTAAGAACACTAGTTCCTAAGACTCAACTCAACAGTCCCAGTTACTATCACAATTATATTTCTATGGTACACTATAATCCTACTGATCACTTCCCCAGTAGGAATGGAACTCAAGAAAACCCAATAACACAATTGCTAAGCACACTGAGAGCTCCAGTCTCCTTCGTTGCAACTTGCAAGATTGCCATTGGCAATCCATATTTACCCTTGAAATTCTGAAACCAATCACTACTAGCCATAGTGGCAAACACCCAGGTTTTAAAGAATGCTAATCTATAAATAAGCCATTACAAGGCATTTTCTCTAACAATATAAATTCATAATATTGCCCAAACTTGGACTTTTTACCGTGGAATTTCAAAGCTTAGATTATCAAAAATAAAGATATTTACCAACTTCATATGAATTTACACACTCAGTGTCTTAGTCTCCTTATATTTTGAGACTGAGAGACAGGAAAGAAGAGAGTGCATAATTAAAAAATGAATGCAATACCATGAGCTAAGTAGAACAATTCAGAGAAGAAGAATGCTTTCAGCACTCATCATTTTCCATTGCCATAAAAAGGCCCTAAATTTGCCCCAAGTTGGAACATTTTTGGACAACCAAGAATACGAACATGGATATCTAATTTGGGATGGGGAAGTAACCACAAAGAATCCGCAATAATTGTAGACTTACTTAAAAGTAGCAAAACATAAACAAATCCTTCATTGTTCAGCAAGAATTTAGCATAAAAAGCAAGGCCTTTTGAAAGCCTAGATTAGATTCCAGAGGTTTATTACAAAATGTGTGGTTGTCGAGCTACTTTATTCATCTTTTTTTGGAATTCTTTACCAAAAATGTATAGATATATGACATGTTGGAAGAGTAGCAGCCTAAACTAAAGTGTCATCCAACTTCTTGGACTAGTTGCATCGCAAATAACTTTAGTAGGCATTTTTTATCCAATTTCTTACGAAAAATTTAGAAGTTGTCACGGCCTTTTGATAGATAAATACATAATTATTTCTTTTCATCAGTGGTATATGGTGGATAAATACCATTTAGTACTATAACCCATTCTTTGACATATCTGATGGAAAACATCAAATAGCATTCATTGTTTGTTCCAATACCAACTTGATCTCCAAAATGAATGTAATTAGTTAATCTACGGAATGGTGTAAAATTATCACTTGGATGTGGAAAGAACAGTCAGAGATGATCAACTAACCTGTTGATGGAGTCTACAGAAGCTGCTACATGATCACGAAGGTGACGGAAGCAATGCATACCAGTCAGCTCATCCCCTTCCTATTAAATAGAATGAAAATATAAATGACATATCATCTTAATAGAATAAAGAGAGCTCCGTTTCATCCTTCAAGATCATTCATATGACATTCAAGAAATGCAAATCCTCACAAATAAAGCGTATCCCAGGCAAATTCAGATATAATCAATATAGAGAAAAGAGTAGGAATACTACGAGTAGAAATCTCAGTATGATATTCTCCTCTTCATTGGGAAGAAGCAGAAATCTTTTCTATAGCGAATGGTAGAAATTGCTTGCAACAAGAAACAATTAACTTAAACTATTATAAGAACTATCAGCAATTTTTTAACAACTCATCTAATGAGTTTAACTGTAGCATTCAATTCACTAAATAAATGGCAGAAAAAGATGTTTTGATGTCCCTTTCTAATTTAATCTTGCATTTAACTCACTATTCAATACTTCCCTTGCCCAAAACTGAAAGTTGGCATTTTTCTTGGTACAAAGATTCAGGAAAATTAATTGACCATAATAAGCTTAACAAACTCTTGGTAGGATCTGCATACAATGTGGATTCTCATCCATCGTTTTCTTTTCAGTTATCCTACTGGTGGAAATTTGGACAGAAACTATGTTTCTCTTAAGAAAGTAAGTGTTGGTTTTGGGCAAACCAATATAAAATTGTGGAATTACAAATAAGGACGAAGTATAATAGCAGTAAGGTCGGGAACTGAATTCCTGTTTGCTGGATTACACCTTAAAAGTTCAGATAGTTCAAGATGATCTTTCATGATACCAAGGAGGAGTTAATTGAAAAAAGAAATTCAGAAAATACAGAAGGGCAAATGGCCCATGTAGTCCCCAAAGTTCGGGGTCAGTCACACTTAAGAGTTTTTTCCCCAACCAGTATGGTCCTTAAACATTTTACATGCCTCCAATGGGATTTCACAATCACTTTGCACCACTGACTCCAGCCCAAGAAACTCAAAGCCCCAGGCATGTGATTATCAATAAAGGCAAATTCATCCAATGAAATGATTTCCCACCAAAAAACCAACATCTGGCCCCACATTTCTTTGTTATTTCAATGTTGCCAGTCATTAGCTCATTTGATTCCTTTCTTCTACACTTTATTGTTGGTTTTTTGGAGACAAATCATCTAATGAGACAAATATGCCCTTACAAATGAGATACATTATTAGGCGTAGGGTTTTTGGTCAAAGCGTGCCATGGAGAGTGGTGGTGGACCCACATTTGAGCTACGTTAAACGTTTAAGGACCATATGGGTTGCAAAAAAACTTAAGGGACCTAAATATGACCAACCCCTAACTTTGAAGAATACATAGGCCATTTGCCCAAAAACAGAATTTAGCATCTTTCAATCTTTTATAGGAGCTTTGGAAGAAGAGATATATAAGCTTTTGAAAGGATCAAGAACTATATTTGGACAGCAAGGAAACAACCTTTTCATTTCTTTTATTCTGTTCACAGAAGAATTGAATATGTAACAGCCCTTGGATGGATATTTTTGGTAGTTCAAGAGGTTATATCGCACTTATGTAACCAGGAAATTTACTAACTGTTTTTCATTTAATGAATTTTATTATGGTAAAGCAAGGAATGCACAAATTTTCCACCGAACAACAGTGAGAAACATCATACAAGTTAAAGCCGCCCAATCAATCAGTCACAGATTGTGGTTATAGTTTTAATGCTTTAACTTATTGTGTTCTTGTCATCTGGCATTGAAATATGTACTAATAAAGTATTCTAGGCTTCTAGTATCGCTGGAAATGAAAAATCAATGAGAATTAGATGACCCAAGTGTATAATCTAAGTTTTAAGGCATCACCAACCCAAATCTAACTAAAGAAATATTCCTCCAGGTCGTGAGGAAAGAAATGCAGCTGTAGAAGAAGTTTCCCATTAGTGCAGAAGAAAATTGAAGAACTCACCAAAGAATACAAGCTAAGCAGTGAAACACTAGCAATCAAGAACATACCAACAAATGCTGCAAATCATCAGTAACATCTAAAGCTCCAGCACAGTCTGCAGATGTAATAAGCTGCGTCGAACAGAAAAAATTAAGGTTAGACTGTATGAAATTATCAAAAGGAATTATCTATTAGTACTTAGCAAATTATCATTTTTATCAAATACATCTAAATCTCTATGTCTATCTTGTTAAAAAAGACTCATGGAACCTACAAGGACCCAAGCAAATATTGAAATTTTCGCCTCACAGAATTTTCTCTTCCCTCTCAACCTTGAAAAGTTGTCCAGTACATTTTCTAGTGAATGTTGTCATGTCAACTTTAATAATGCAATAGTTCTAAAACTATTTTCCTGCAAATCACCAATAACGGCCATCAAGAAAGTTAAAAAATAGGGGAACCTATTGCTTTCATGGAGCCATATAATATTGAACTTGATTAAGAGCAGTTGCAGATATTGATAGTTAAGAGAATATGGGTCCACCTGAATAATTTCACATAAACTGAGACATTCCACATAAACTGACAAGTACCATAAGCTAAAAAAAGCTACAGAAGTTTCCATGAAGGAATTCACGATCCAACATGAAGCTGAAAGCAGGCAGCTGAATTACTAGAAGTCAGAGCATGTCTCCAATTAGAAGCTGTTACTTCATCCTTGTCCAGACATGAAGGAAGAAGGAAAAGGTCAACCTTTAAGGCTTCGTACATGAACAAAAGTCCTATAGCAGAAGCCATTGCAAGCAAGCCAAATATATAGGAAAGTTATCCGTAGTACTTCTTGGTAAGTAACACTGTTTTTCTGGGAACTCACACCAACTTCAGAAATATTGATGAAGCAGCAGCTTTGCCAGATCATATGTGTTTAGAAGAACTCCAGCTCATTCAGCATAATGATGAGGAATGCAGAGGACAAAAGGTGGATGTAGCTCCAGCAGTGTATGAAATGAAGTCTGGTTGAATTTTGATTGTTTAGGAATAGTAAGAGTTCTATCTCATCAGGTATCCTTATTCTAGTTGTGTTGTCTTAGTATATAGAAAGTTTCGTTCATTATATTTATATAAGTTCTCTTCCCCCGGAGGTGATTGTTATTCATCATAAAAAATGATTTGCATTTGAATATTTTCTTGAGTATCTTTTAGACATGTTGCAAATTTTGATCCAACCTCACTTTAGGTGGTCAATCCAAAAGAGTGCTAGGCGAAACCTAGCTTCCTCTTCTTCTTCTTTCCTATTTACTGTTCACAGCCTTAGAAAAATCCACTTTGACACGAAGCACAAAAAGGTCCAAGATCTGAAAGTTCTAAGTCAAGCAAAGACTGTACAGTTTAGCTTTAGTCTTGGAAATCCTAGTTTAATTCAGTTTAGAGTCTTTTAGATTTTCTATTTCAAGAAGTCTTAGGATTCTAGTGAGTTTACATAAATTTATAATTGCCGTAGTTTCCAGAGTTATAAATTCCTATTTTCCTAGTTATGGCTGGTTTAGAGTCTTTAAGAATCCAGTTATGTTCGGTTAGCCTTTGGTAAAGTCTTCCAAGATACTATAGGATTTAGTGGAGAGTCTTTCCTAGATAGTTCAGGACTTAGTTTTAGAGTCTATAAATAGTTATCCATTCAATAATGTATTGAATGATTTCTCTTATTCAAATAATAAGAGTCTACATAAAGTTTCTATAAGTTTTGATTGTGTGATACAGTAACCAAAGGTGTGACGCCTAGGGTTATTCCTTAGTGTGACGCCTAGGGCACTTCTATTACCTGCAGTTTTCATTATTTTCAGCACCAAATTCAGATACTATTCTTTGTATAATTTAGCAGAATTTGGTGTTTCTCTGCTGGACTGCTTTGCTAGGTTTGTCCTGCATCAATTTTGCTTGGAATCAGAGCCAGTTAATCCTTTCATAGTATGATAGTAGAAGTTTTCATCTTTCATACTTCCTGAAAAGATAAATGAGTTCTTCCCTGTAGCAAACCTACAGATTCAATCTCTCAGAAAGAAAAATCCAGAATATTTTTGTAGTTCGCAAAGAAACATAATGGCTACTGTATCCTAGATTCAGATTGTTGAGATTTGTAGTTCTAGTGAAAACAAGGCAGGAACATCCGGTGAAGAAGCTGAGAAGGAAGAGGATGATTACCTCTTAAATGGGCTCTCAGAAATTGAAGATGAGGATCTAGACGATAATGAGGCAGATACATCATTACTTTTTGTTCTAAGACATATCCATAGTGCACCTACACAACAAGGCGAAGATCGGAGACAAACTTCTATCTTTTAGATTTTAGTTTGTTGTGGGGGTCTGACTTGGAAGCTCATTATTGATGGAGATGGCCGCACGAATGTTGTATCTGAAGCTACAGTTGAAAAACTTAAGCTACCTAGAACGCTACATCTGGAGCCATATAAGGCCAGCGTGGTTTAACGGTACTTCTATTCCAGTGACTAAAAGGTGTTTGGTCAGATGGCCCTTATAGTGATGCTATTTGGTGTGACATCACTCCAATGACTGTTACACATCTTATTGAGACGACTTTGGCTCTTTGATCAAGAGGTGATGCATAATGGGAAGGAAACACTTGTACCTTCAAATTCAATGAGAAACAAGTTGTTCTGAAGCATTTGAGTAAGGAAACCATGAGGGAACATCAAGTGAAAATGCCTAAGAAGCTTGAATTGATTGTGAAACAAGAGAATTTACAAGGAGCGGACCCACAAGATAAAGAAAAGCATGGTTTGATTACTCCTTTAGTAGTAGTACTTGATAATTCAGAAGTACTCGTAAATTCGAGAGGTAAAATCCACCCAAGTGAGCTTGATTTGTCAAATGAACTTGGCAATCACAATGCAGAAATATGTTTCAATGGTGTAGAAGGTGAGATCTTCCTGGCAAAGGAACCAGAACCTGATTTTTGTGTAGACAATATGCACAAAGAGGATGAGTGCATGACTTTGAAGTATCTAGTTGAGGAGACTATAAAAATAAATCGCTTGGAACCCATGGAAGGAGGCCAAAATCAGGAATGTGGCTACAATGAAGAGTCAATTGCTGATTATAAACCTATATTGCAAGACATTACATTGGGAATAACGTCTCTGGAGGTTCCTACCATTGAAGGAAGTCACAAGTATATCTTAGAATCTGCTCAAAAGACTTTAGTGTGTGATTCTGCTTACCATCTAGCAGAGGTTTGTCAAAGAAATATGCATTTAGTTCCTGACACTGCCAAAGAGAATGTAAAAGATGAAGTAATTGATGGAGTTTTTGTTGAAGAGCAACCGAAAATTGATTTGCAAAAGTCAGCAACAGTTACGGCAGGACAAGAAACGGGATTTGGTGATATGGATGCAGTAGGGAACATAAGAGAAAATTGCTCTAAATTTCATATAATTGTGCAAGATCATGAAAGACACAAGGCCATGAAGGATCCTTGTATTTACTGCTGTTCTTAAGTTGATTTTATTCTTCTGTTGAATTTTATAGCACTAGCAAGCAGTCCCCTCTATTTTTCCTATTTCCTATGTTTTGTGTGAGGAAAATTCCTATCTCTATCCTGAAGATGCAATGGTTGACGATCTCAAATTTCATCCTACCGTTCTTCAAAACTCGAGGACGAGTTTTTTCCAACCAGGGGAGAATGATGTGGAACACAAAGGTCCAAGATTTGGAAAGTTCAAAGTCAAGCAAAGACTTTACAGTTTAGCTTTAGTCTTGGAAATCCTAGTTTAATTCAATTTAGAGTCTTTTAGATTGTTCTATTTTGAGAAGCCTTAGTATTCTAGAGAGTTTAGATAAATTTATAATTGGAGTAGTTTCCGGAGTTTTAGAATTCCTATGTTCCTAGTTACGGTCAGTTTAGAGTCTTTAAGAGTCTAGTTATGGTTGGTTAGGCTTGGTGAAGAGTCTTCCTAGATAATATAGGATATAGTGGAGTCTTTCCTAGTTTAGGATATAATTTTTTAGGGTCTATAAATAGAGGAGTTCTCTAGTCAATATTGTATAGGGTGATTTCACTTATTTCGATAATAAAGTATAGAGAAAGTTTCTGTAAATCTTGATTGTGTGACGCAATTTAAACCTCAGGTGCGACACCTTACAATTCCTAGTTGTGACCCCTAGGGTTATTCCTCAGTGTCACGCTAAGGGCTCTCCTTCTATTTTCCTGCAGTTTTCATTATTTTCAGCACTACATTCAGGCACTATTCTTTGCATAATTTAGCAGAATTTGATGTTTCTCTGCAGGACAGTTTCCTAGGTTTGTCCTGCATCACAGTTCCACCTCTAAATTCCGTTGTTCTCTCTCTTTTGTAATCCCCTATTTCTCCAGCAACTAAGTACTTTCCTTCCTCAACATTATTCCCTTTTTTGTCCTTCAAACTAGTCCAAGAAGTCCTAAAATGTTTGTAACACTTCTGCTGCCTATCACAAGAAAAATTTACTCACAGTTCCTCCCATATCACATATCCAACATATGAATGGACATTCTACAACCCAATCCCAAGGCCATCAGAAGCATCTGAAGATCTAGTTCCAATACCCCATCAATAACCAAATCTAGCCAGCCAATACATTATATATTCCATCATCTATTAGCAGTAATACTAGCTTCCTATGATTGAATTATTTACTTTGATCTTGTACAACTCTAATACAGGTTAAAGGATTTAGTTGCAAAGAACAATTTGAGCTCCCAATTTTCTCAACATTCATATTTGAAACAAACAGAAAAGAAAGTGGAAAAAGAAAACCATGGTTATAAGCATCACATAGTTAGGTTTTGTTTTCTGATGCAGCTTTCTTCCAAAGTACTAATAAAAATCGGTCCCTCTTAATCAATTAGCTATTGCAGAAAAGACCCTTAATATTTTTACTTCAGAACTTGCTTATGGTTGAGCATAACTAGGCAGAATCTTCAACAAAATAAATTTTCCCACTTAAATTCCAGCACCATTTACAACATAGGATATTTTCCAGTAAAATGTAAAAAGAACAGAATGTTACCTATACAAAAATCAAAAACATATTTTGGAAGTATAAATAGTAACACATTCTTACCAATTTGAGAGTTGACAATGCTTGGTTGACATACTGTATAAGCTTTAACTTATTCCTCAAAGCAATCAAATTTTCTCTCCTGCCATTTAGGTCCTGAATCTGCCTTGCAGACCCTACCAGATCAGAATCTACTAGCCTTATTGTTTCCTTCAATGCCCTTATCCTGCTGCAGCCTTCCAAGATCTTGGCATTCAAGTCCTCCAACTGCCCTTGTGCCTCAAAGAAAGAGATCGACCTCAGCGAAATCTCCTTCACCAAGTGCAGCTCTACCGTGTCTAAATACTGCGAAAGCTTCTCCTGTAGCACCAGATTCTCAGATGTCGTCTTGAAAGGGCAAGCGGCCTTAAAAGTGCCTCCGTCTTCTAATTCGAAGTCTTCTTTGAAGTATAAAGCTGGAACTTCCCTTAGACAAGCCACCAGGGCCTCACCCTGGCCAGAAAAATGGCTATTCTGCCCCTCGAGGGACTGGTGCTGCTGGATGTCGTGAAACCGGGAGTAGTGCTCCGAAATAGAAGCCAGGTAGGGCTGGAAATCAGCTCGGCTGACATCCGACACAGGCTTGACAGAATTAGCAGCGACAGCCGCGGCGGAGGGCAATGGCGCGAATTCGGGGGCAGGCAGTGACGACGTAGGGGACCACCAGAAGTCGGATTTTCCGGCATGAGGGTTGTTGAGAATGGAGGCCAGGCTTTGGCTGCCCACGTCCGGAAAAGATTTGGACAATAATGAAAACTTCTGGGTTTTGTTAGGGCCAAGGTGGATTTCCGACCTTCCCAATTGGGAAGGCTGAGAATCCATAGTGTAACTTCTGCTCAAGATCTATCAGAAACCATGCACGGTAGTAGTAGAAAAAGAAGAAGAAGAAGAGGATGAAGCCGAAAGGAGAAAACTTTCTATTTATATAATTCAATAGTACACAAGATCAGCGTGAAGAAATGAATTGGATCAAGAGAAATGTAGTTGTAAGGCGTGATCTCCGCACAGTAGATGGTGGCTATATGGGTTGTAGATTTTACAATAGATTGCTTTGAGAGTTTTGCTCAATTTCTGATTTGGATCTGAAGAAAGATAGAGAGGAGAAATTTGATGGAAAACCGAAATTGACCGGTCTGGGGTAGGGAACTTCAACTTTGTCCCACAACCCTTTCTGCCCCGTCAACTTTACAAGTAATTGGGTACCCCCAAATTTTAGGTTGTATTTTATCACCCGGACTTCACTTCAGTCCCTCAAAAAACGACCCTTAGAGCTCACTGTTTATTTGAAAAGTACTGGGTAAACAGCACTATTAGTGTTGATGGATAAACATACCCCCATCTTCTTCATTTAATTATTTTGACTATTTAAAAAATTAAAATTTAATACGTTTTTTAAATAAAAAGATGAAGAAAAAAAGGAAAGAAAAAAGAAAAAGAGAATAAATCATCACCGTTGTTAACTCCGGCCTTCTTTCACTAATGCGCCCTACATTCCTCATCTTTTCTCAATCCTCTGCAATTGGCTAAACCCCTTTCCTTGTGGCCACCACTATTGCAATTCCCCAACATCACTCGCCTCTACTATTATCCCTATACCCAACCACAGCCCTAAGTAATGAAATGCAAGAAGATGAGAAAGAGCACTGTTGGAGGTCACGGTGGGAAGATTAGTAGCAATGAAAGGAGAAGGGAGGTTGTCACATTTTGCTTGGAGGGTGAAGTTAAGGGTAGCGACTAGTGGTCGATCCAATTAGGGAGGGGGTTGGGGAGGTTGGGGAACAAGTGATTGGGAATTGCGGAGGATCGAGAGGGATTAAAGAGGTGACAGGGCAATGGGTAATAGAGGGGCTTGGGTGATGAGGTTCAAGTGGTTAGCAATAGATCGAACGGTTGGGAGGAACATGATGGCTCTTTTTTTTTTTTTTACTTTCGTTGCTTTTTCTTATATATTTTTTTTTTAAAAAAAAAGAATAAGGGTATGGCAATCTCGTAACTGCACATAATAAATTAGAGGTTCATTACTAACTCTGGCCTTCTTTTTCAAAAAATAAATTAAACTGGACAAGGTTATTTTTTTAGTGAATCTTACTTACCATAATGTGAGATTCATTTTTATTCAATGCTATTTAAATTTTTTTATTGATTAGCTGAATAAAAGGATAAAATTAAAATTATAATTTCTATTTAAAGGGTGAATCGATTGAAATTGTATTAATTGATAATTTTAAAAGATGTAGTGATCAATTAACAAAGAATCCTAACTTTGGGTACTATTTAAATGGAATTGATTCATATTTTTAAGGGCATGAAAACCTTTTACGTTTTCTAATGATTCAAATTGGCCGACCAAATTAATTTGACCATTGATAATTCAAAGGGATGTGGTACTAAATTTGATAGCAGCTCATACTTTAGGGTACTAAAGTAGAATTAACTCTTATATACATATATAACAAAGCATGAGTTGCTAGGCTAGCTAGTAATCGTGGAGCAGCATCAAGAATAAGCATAAAATATTTAGCTCCATATAAGTACCTCAAACTTAGAGAGTGTTGTTAATTGAGTACCACATCTTTTCACATTATCAATCAAAGGGCAAATTTTGCCAACAATGGAATTGATTTGGTCGCCAAGATTTAGATGTCCAATTTACCCTTGAAAATTAATTTTGGCCTTTAATTTAATTAATGATTTTTAAAAAAATATTAGTTGAATTTAACACGTTATTTAAATTGAACTTAAAATAACTCTTTTATTTATCTCTTTTTTCTCTCTTGATCTTCTTCCCCTTCTTCTTCTTAACCCCCATCGGTCACTACCCTTGATGACAATCATTGCTCTGCCGTTGCAAACTCTATCTACCCCTTTCTCATTCTTTTTCTCTTTCTCCTCCCTAATAGATGCCTCCGAGCCTCTAGTAAATCTTAGGCCTCTCGTTTGTCTAAACTATTATGGATTACACCATGCCTCTCAGAAGTTCTTTGAACTATAAGTTATTCCACAGACTCCTCTTGCAACACCATGGTACTTCCACATATCAACATAACCACTACTGGCATACACCACACCACTACCCACATACACCACACCACTATGCTACAATTTTTTTTTCTTTTTTATTCTTCATCTATCCTCACGATATAGTGCTGCAATTGCAACGTCTTCCTTTTGGTGCAATGCCTTCTCTTTTCTTCTATTTTTTCTTCTTTTCTTTTCCTCATGCTCCTCAATTAACATTGTTGTGCTGCAACCACCAAATAATGGTAGCCTCTTTGATTAAGAAAGGAGATTCTTAAAGGACCCTAGTTTAATTAGATTTTAATCTACAATTGAAATTGTAGCTGCAAAGAAGGTGTTTGAATTTGAGAAATAGATTTTTTTTTTTTTGGTTTTGGTTTGGGTTCAGGAAAATTGGTGGCATTATTTTGTGTGGTTGTAAGGAGTTGAAGCGTGACATTGGTTATGAAGATTGTTAGAGGAAACATTTTTGTGAGGATTTAGGGTGGTAGAAACTGATGGAAGAAATAGAAGAAGAAGGGGAGAGAGAGTAGAGGTGAAGATGGGAAGAAGAATTAATGGTGACATTGATGGAAGAAGAAGAAGAAGAAGAAAAAGAATAAGAAAGGGGTAGGTGCCAATCAGAAGGATGAAGAGGAAGTGACCTGCATTGGTGACAGTGAGGAAGAGGAAAAAGGAAAAAAAGAACTAATTCCCAAAAGAATTTAATGAAATTTTATTTTTCCTTTAAATAAATTTGTTAAAAGATGCCTATACCCTTGTGATGCGTGTGTCCAAATGTTTTTTGACCAAATTAATTTCGACATCAACAAAAATCGTCCTTTCACTACAAGAAAATGGAGTTTCAGTGACAAAAGTTTTGCTAGAAAAAGAGATTTTGTCACTAAAGAATTTTCACAAAGCATTGATCTAGTCATTTCTTGTAAAGTTCTGTTTTTCCTCTTAACAACACCATTTTGTTGAGGTGTTTAGGCAGGTGAAAAATTATGAGTAATACCATATTTATCACAATATTTTGTGAAATCTTGATTGCAAAATTCTCTTCCATTGTCACTTCTAATAGAAATTAGTTTAAATTCAAGAGATGTTTGAACCCTTTTAAAAAGTTTTGCAAATTCATGAAATGTTTGATCCTTTTGAGCTAATAAGAGTACCCAAGTGAATCTTGAGAAATCATCTACAATCACATAAGCATATCTTTTACCTCCAAGACTAGTGGTCCTCATTGGTCCAAATAAATTCATGTGAACTAGTTCAAGAGGTTTTGAGGTAGAAACCATTTTCTTTGGTTTAAAAGATGTTTTTGATTGGTTTCCATATTGACAAGCATCACAAAGATGGGTTTTATCAAAATACATTTTTGGTAATCCTCTAACTAGTTCTTGTGTAGAAAGTTTGTTCAATAAATCCATGCTCACATGTCCTAATCTTCTATGCCATAAAAATCCATCATTGTCATGAATGGCAAGACATGATTGGCAACACATATACATTACTAACTCTTTTAGCAACAAAAATAGCTGTATTACTTGCACGGTCAAGAATAGTACAAGTATCATATTTAAATTCAACATTGCAACCATTGTCACATAATTGACTAATACTAAGTAAATTATACTTTAAACCATTAATAAGTAAAACTTGCTTGATAAGAGGGAAAGAACCTTTATCAATGTTACCTATTCCAAGTATTTTCCCTTTCTTCTTATCTCCAAATGTGACAAAACCTTCACTTGTAGCTTGAAGCTCACTAACAAGTGAGGCATTTTCTGTCATATGTCTTGAGCACCCACTGTCAAGAAACCATTTTGTGGCACTTGATCTTGAAGCAAATTGAACCTACACCAAATTAGAAATTGTGATTTTTGGTACCCATATTTTCTTGGGTCCAAGAGGGTTAGTGATAGTTCCTTTGACTTTCCAAATGGTCTTAACACCATTTTCTATCTTTCTTTTTACAAAACATTTTGATACCTTGTGTCCATACTTGCCACAATATGTACAACAAATATGATGTCTAGAATTAAGAGTTTCTTTAGCAAAAGTGTTTTTATATTTAGGAATATAGCTATCATGAGTGAAACCAATAACAAGTTTTATAAATGAAGATCTTTGATAACCAAGTAATTTATTTAAATTTTCTCTTCCATTTGTAAATAAATTACTTGGTTATCAAAGATCTTTAATTACAAAACATGGTCTTGGTTACACTCATGATAGCTATGTTCCAAAATATAAAAACCAAGCTAGAGTTGAAGAAGCCTAGTTCACCCATGTATCCAAAAAATTCCCGTTCATCTATTTCGTTAGATACCACTCCTTCCTTCCGTCAAACTGCATCTAAGAAATTAGATTACCTAGATGAAGTTACTGTAGATTCATCTTCTCAGTTTTCTCTTGAAAGTCATCCTTTCATGAATCTTTATACTAATTATGCTAAGTCCATAGTTTCCCCTTGGAAATCTTTTAAGTCTATTATCCGTCAAACACCTTTCTCTATGCGAGAGTATGTCCAATGCTCAAAGATGGACCAACATCCTATTATAGCCACTGAAAAAGAGCAATTCGTTACTCTTTATGTTCCTGAAGACTTTTCTCGTCAATGGAAACAACATGGTTACACCCATCTTCACTTTGGTGCTGTTCGTATTGCTCTCACCCTCCATTGCAGAAAGGGCTTACCTATGGTTGCCCAAGTTGCCCTCTTGGATACCCGCTTTCTAGCAAATCAGCATGCTTGTATCGTCACAGTTGAAGCAACACTAAATGCTGGCACGGTATTCATCACCTTGTACCCCAGTTTCAACATGTCTCTGGCAGATCCACATCTGCTAAATGCTCTCAAGGTACAAGTCCAGATTGCAGGAGCCTCTCAGGTACATGATGCTCTCACTGCAACTTTACATTATCAAATGATCTACCGAGTCCAAAATCATGCCATAGATCTCTCCCTTCCTGGTGGAGAAGATGCTCTTCTTATCAAGGTAGATGACAAACAGTCAGCTGTTTGCACCCATGTCCCAAGACAGATTCCCAAATCTGAACTCCTCAGTCTCCTTCCTGAAGCTTGGGTCACAGAATATGAAAAGGTCCATGAAGCTGCAAATCAGCCTTTGGAATCTTCCTCCTCTCAGATCTCTCAGAACTCTGATGGTTCTGTTTCCATCAAATTTGATCATAAGCATCTTCAGTCTATCAAGCAAAACTATCCGAGGATTGTTATGATTCGTCTTCCTATCTCTGACCCTTCTCCAGATCATCAAGCATATCTTGATCGAATTACCAAACTTGGAACAAATCATCCTTTGGTCTCCCATAGAGATACTTTCCCGGACATCATAAAATGGTACACACCAGATGCACAACCAGTTGTCTTTGAGACAGATCCATTCTCCAATCATTGCTATTGGGGTGGTTGCACTTCCTGTGAATCTTGCCAAAATTGTTGCTTTGAATGTGGTCTTGATCCAGAAGACTGCACATGCAGATATTCCAGTCGACGAAGAAGGAAGAAGAAATCAATTCCTTCTCCATGCTCCACTAAAACTCCTGACATAGATCCAGATTATCAACAAGGAGCTCAAGTCACTCAGACTCGCAGCAGGTATGATTTCTCTATTGCAGAAATCCCATCCACATGGTTACCTCCTAAACCAAAACTACCATTTCACCCTTATTACCAAAAATGCCTCAAAATCCTTGCCAAAGAAAAACCGGTACCTCCTACTTGTCAACCCATCAATCCATTTTACAAGCCACCTACACCACCAACTCCTATTTCAGCTATCTATATGTTTCAACCAGCTGAATTTCCCCCTCTCAATCCTATCTTTCCTCAAAACTCACCTTTTACCAAAGACAATGCCCGACACTCTCATAAAATCTAGAACTCTTCATCAACAATACTTCCTAGTGGACAGACTGCATCCACTAATCCTGTTGAAACCGTCTTGAACTGGCAATCAGAAAACGTTGTTGCTCAGAACAAGCTTCTGACTCAAATTGATCAAAAAGTTACCCAGGCAAACTCCCGTCTTGTTACTGTTGAAACTAAAGTTGACTCTCAAGTACAAGACCTGGAAGCCACCAAAAGGTTGATCGTCAATATGGAGAAAAGATTGAAGCAGATCCCTTACGATCTACCCATGCCTGGTGTTAATCCTGCTGAAGTCATTTGACAAAAGCAGAAAGAAGTAGCAGACCTTGAAGGTTATATTGCTTATCTCAAAGCACAGGTTGAGTCTACTCCTTACTCTTCTTCTCCTCCAGCTACTATTGCCACTCCAGTCTCTTCCAACTTCTTTCCACCTTTCACAAATCCCTTCCAGCCACCATCCAAAACATAATACTTTGCTTTTGGAACCATGGGATATGAAATGTCTAAACCCTCTCCAAGCACTTTCAACACTACTCAATGGTTGAAAGCAAAGCAAGCTCAGAAACAACAACAGAAGCATGCTCTTCCTCCTCCGGAAGTTCAAAAGCAAGCTATGATTCAGAATCCTCTGACTCCTATGCTTCAAGAAGCGCCTACCACTCAACCCGTTCCTCATATTGCTATTGTTCAAGAACAAACTCCACCTGAGACCCAGTACTCTTCTCCAACAGAGTCAGACCTAGTTTCTGATTCCTACACAAACTCCTCTTCAGTCTTAGACTCTTCTACACAGTCCTTCTCTGATGAATTTGAACAGAAATTCCACAAATCCACATGACTCGTGAAGAAGAAGATACAGGAGATACATCTGAAGCCTCATCTATTGTCGATGAGCCTGAGTCATCTCAAACTTCCAAGAAACTGACTACTTCAGGCACATTCACATTTCAGCTCGATGATATCCCTCCAGTAAAATGGGCAGTCAGACTTCAGGAATTCCATGCTTGGATGACGACCAGAGAACTATCTGGTGTCACAGTAGAAAACATTCTCACTGAGTTCACCTCCAGATTCACTGGCACATTGAAGCACTGGTTTACTACTCTCAATTACGTTGAGAGAACTCAATTTCTAAACTCTTTATTAGATCAAGCTGCTTCATTACTTTATTACTGTTTTCTTGGTGAACCTGATTCTGATTTAGAATTAAAAAGAAAAGAGTTTTCCAAATGAAATGTTACTCTTTTCAAAGATCTGATCTAGATAAACATTTGCAACGTATGACTCAATTATTTTATCTTCTTGGTGCAAATGTTAGTCTAAATCAATCTTTCCTCAGCTCAATCCCTCAAGCTTTAGCTCAAGGAGCCGATGTATACATCATACAAAAATACCAATCCATCCTTGGTATGACTCCAGGACAAATCAGACAAGCCATCTTGCAAAGCCTTGAAGACCTTTGCCATAAACGGCAAGTAATCAAGAAATATCTCGAAGGAGATAAAGAAGTTGACCAAGTATGCAAGCGTTCAGACTTAATCATCAAGTCATGCTGCAATAAGTCCTCTTGCAAGAAATCATCCAGAAGAAAGAAGTTCTCCAAAATTTATACAACAGACAGACGCTCCCCAAAGAAAAAATAGAGATACTTCGGAAGGAAACAAAAGTCCTCCAAAAATTCCAAAAGCAAGTCAGACTACTGCTATGTCTACAAACAGAAGGGTCACTTGCCAAGCAATGTCCTCAAAAGAAGAAAAGACAAAACCTTATCTCAAAATCAAATAGGTTAGCCCTATCTATGATAATGATGACCTTGAGTCCCTTTTTTCTGAACAAGATGAACTGGACGAAGATACCCTCTTTGCCATTGAAGAAGACGAAATCCCTTTGTCTTATCATATCTCAAAACCAGTTCCCTCAGAACCAGTTCCCCAGGAACTAGACCCAACACCTCCAGCAAAATCACCAGAAAAACCTTCTGTTCCAATCCTCACTACTCAGACTCGTAAAACACACCCTCAAGCCCCTGTTCAAATCCGAACCTCCAAATATGATACACAGGTGTTGTAGTATCCATGATGAATCCATTTGTCATACCTCCTGAACATTGGACAGAACATCAGAAAGAATTCATCACTGCTGATGGTAAAATATTTTATACTTCTCTAATTACTAAAAAACACATTACCATCCACTTCTTCCCCAAATGTGAAGTCCGTTTACATCTTGTTGGCTGTGCTGAAACTGACAAAGATCTTCTTGTTGGTTTTGACATTTACATTAAACTTCACAAATTTCAGATCCTTTCTAATGGTATTCGTTTTGGAAAACAGTTTAGAGAATATGGTACCATTCCAAGACTTTACCAAATCACTCCCAATCCTGTTACCGAGATTCAGAAACTTCTTGTTTTCCAATCTTGTGCTGAATCTCACACAGAGTTTCTTACTAATTGTTCTCATCCACTTTGGCAGAATCCTCAATTCTTCATAAAACTCCCTTTCAAGAAAATGGAGGATATCAACCCTACCAAAGCTAGCCACTCTGGCATGAACCCTGATCATCTCCAGTTAGCCACAAAAGAATGCCTTGACCTTCTTCATTCTGATCTCATTGAACCTACAGATTCTCAATATTCTTGTGAAGCATTCTATGTTGACAAATGGGCTAAACAAGTCCGTGAAAAAATGAGACTGGTAATTAATTATCAGCCTCTCAACCACTTTTTGCAAGATTATAAGTTTCCATTACCTCACAGACACACACTGTTGTCACAACTTTTCGGTGCAAAATGGTTTTCTAAATTTGATTTGAAATCTGGTTTTTGGCAATTACGCATTCATCCTGATGAACGTCCTAAAACATGTTTTTGTATTCCTAACCAGCATTTCCAATGGAAAGTAATGCCTTTTGGATTAAAACCCGCACCATCCTTGTTTCAAAAAGCCATGGTTAAGATTTTTGAACCACTCTTACACACTGCATTGGTTTATATTAATGATATCTTACTTTTCAGTTCTACTAAGGATGATCGTATAAAACTTTTACGCCAGTTTGCTCAAATTGTTAAAGATTATGGCGTAATGCTTTCCGAAAAGAAAATGATCTTGGCTACACAGGAAATTACTTTCCTAGGAATGTATTTCTCTACAGGAACATACACTCCAGGAAATCATATTTCTGACGAGTTACAAAAGTTCCCTGAGTTCTATCTTTCTCAGAAACAAGTCCAACAGTTCCTTGGTGTTGTCAACTATGTCCGAGATTTCCTGCCAAGAGCATCTGAACATATCCATCCACTCTCCAAGATGCTCAAGAAGAATCCATCTCCTTGGACATCCTTACAGACTCAAGCTGTAGCTGCACTGAAAGAACAAGTGTCCAAAATTCAGAAATTGCATCTCCCCACAAATGGCCAAAAGATATTTCAGACTGATGCAAGTGACAAATATTGGAGTGCAGTATTACTGGAAAAAATTGATGGCACTCGACATCTTTGTGGATTTTCAAGTGAAACATTTAAGACAGCAGAAATTCATTACCACTCCACTTTCAAAGAAATCCTCACAGTCAGAAATGGCATAAAGAAATTCAGTTTCTATCTCATTGGATCAAAGTTTTTGGTGGAAACAGATTTGAGTTCGTTCCACAAAATGTTGCAGTTCAAACAGAAGCAAGTCCCTCATACTCAACTACCTAGATGGTCAACGTGGTTTGAGCATTATTCATTCGAGGTCAAACACATCAAAGGTAAATCTAATGTTGTGGCTGATTTCCTTTCCAAACCTGATTCCTTTACCACCAAACCCGTTATAGCCATGATCCGATCCATTTATTCCAACCCACCTAATATTTCTCCAGACTTCCCTCGAGATTACCCAATTCCATATTCTGTTGACTCTATAATGCAAAAAAGATATTTTTATGAGTTACAGATTTTAAGGAATTTGGAGGATCCATCCTAAAATCATCCGGAGTCAATCCATATTTCCCTTTTAGTCAAGTTTTCATTCTCAGACCTAATGACTTCCCTCCTCCATTGAAATGGTTCTTCTGGTACCTCTGTCAACAGTACCACATTCTTCTTGAAATCGACTATGCATTATTTCTTAAAGGTTTTATTCCAAGTATCCTTGAGTTCTTAACCTGGTTTAAACCTTTAGCAGAATGGAAGAACTTACTCCTCACTTTTCCCAAACACTTCCTTCTCTTTGACATCCACTGTCCAATAGACCCTGATTTCACAATCCATCTATATTCCTATCTTTACCAAGTAAATTCCATCACTGTGTTAGATCTTCCCCAAAAATACTCTGAGGCCCAAAAATATATGTTTGTTGAAAATAAAATTATGCCTCAAGAAATTTGGCCTGATGATTATGGTTTTTGGAATTATCCGACCAACCATCATCACCACTTGCCTGACTCACAGCCAGACACTGAAACCCCTTTTGATTACTTTAACCTCCAGCCAGCTAGCTCCTCTCAGTCATCACATGGGTTTACCTTTCCACGTATGGCCTTTGATAAAACTGCTCGAACCACTTGTGTCACCTCACTCAGAAAAGATGCACTCAAGGAGAAAAAGAAAAAAGCAAAGGCACATGCTCTGTATCATGATCATTGAACGCAATATCACTGACCCAAACTCCACTAATAATGATATTTCAACGCTGACTAATTCTGAGCATTACAGCTGTGAAGACTTTTATCTTTAGTGCTCTGCACTTTGTTGTCTTTATTATTCAGTGAGCTATCATGTCAACTTTATTTCCCAGCTGATTAAAGCTGATAAGTGTTATAAGTGTGGAGTGATGTAAGCAATGACCTCATTAGCTACCATGATGTAAGCAATGACGGCATAGCCCAATAATTTAGCCTTCTAGGTTCTTCCTTGGAGCTCTATATAAAGAGCCAATTGTTGTAACATTTCCTCAAACTTAGTTTCCGAGTAATAATATCTCTCTTGTGTTCTACTCTAAACATGTCTTTCTAAGTTTCCTCTATTATTCTTCTCTGCTTCTATTTCTGATATGGCTTTAGCTTAGATCCTTATTCGGTGATACTTAAAAATTGTAAGTATTCCTTCTTGAATGGTTGATTTCATTCCTTCTTGGATTGTTGAAAGATAAGAGGACAGGATCCTTTGAGTGCCCAAGAGTTGGCCGTTGTGTTGATCCAAGTCATACCTTCTTAGACAGTCCAGGTTTGAGTTTCTGAAATTATTTCAGGTTTGAGTTTCTGAAATTATTCTCTTTCGAATACTTATTGATTATGATGAGACTTTTGCTCCAATAGACAGATTGGAATCCATAAGAATAATTTTGGCTTTTGCTTGTTTTAAAGGATTTAAGCTATTTCAAATGGATGTCAAAAGTGCTTTTCTAAATGGTTTTATTGAAGAAGAGATTTATGTAGAAACCTCCTAGTTTTGTTCATGAAAAGTTTCCTAATCACGTTTTTAAGTTAGCCAAAGCTCTATATGGATTGAAACAAGCTCTAAGATCCTGGTATAAAAGATTAAGTGGTTTTCTTCTTTCAAAAGGATTTGCAAAAGGAAAGGTTGACACAACATTGTTTATAAAAACCTCTAGCAATAATGATATTTTTCTTGTGCAAATTTATGTTGATGACATTATTTTTGGTGCTATTAACACATCCCTTTGTGAAGATTTTGCCAAATCAATGCAAAATGAATTTGAAATGAGTATGATGGGAGAACGAAATTTCTTTCTTGGGCTTCAAATTAAGCAAACTAAGGATGGAGTCTTCATAAATCAAGCAAAGTATACCAAGGAGCTATTGAAAAGATTTGGAATGAATCTAGCAAAAGGGATATGTACTCCAATGAGCTCATCAACTAAACTTGATAAAGATGAAAAAGGTAAAAATGATGATGAGAAGTCATATAGAGGTATGATTGGAAGTTTACTCTATCTCACAGCTAGTAGACCAGATATTATTGTTTGTTGTGTGCTTATGTGCTAGATTTCAATCATGTCCTAAAGAATCTCATCTAATATCTGTTAAACGTATTTTTCGCTATTTGATTGATACACATGACTATGGTCTTTGGTTTTCAAAATCCTCATCTTTTGAACTCATTGGATATTATACTGGATGCTGATTATACTGGATGCAAAGTTGAACGAAAAAGTACAAGTGGTCATTGTCAATTTCTTGGTAGTTGTCTTGTGTCTTGGTATAGTAAAAAACAAACTTGTGTGTCCTTGTCTACTGCTAAAGTTGAATACATTGCAGCTGGTAGTTGTTGTGCTCATTTATTATGGATGCAACATACTCTACTTGATTATGGTCTTAAATTCAATAATGTGCCAATATCATGTGACAATAGGAGTGCTATCAATCTGAGCATAAATCCCATTCAACATTCTAGAACAAAGCATATAGATATTAAGCATCATTTTATTCGTGATCATGTTGCTAAAAGAGACATATGCTTAGAATATATAAATACAAATGACCAAATTGCTGATATATTCACAAAGCCTTTGGCTGAGGAAAGGTTTACTCATTTAAGAAGGCTCTTAGGAATCTCAAAATTCAAATACTAATGTGTTTATTTGAGTGTGACAAAAGCAGGAAAAATTTGAATGCATTGAGTGAAAATGGATCGTCCAAACTTTGTCAGAAAATTCGGGACAGAAAAGTTGGACGCATGTTCGGACGGATGACAGAAAGTTCGGACGTCCGAACTTTCTGAAACTAGAGAAACAGAGAAGTTCGGATGCATGTTTTGACGCAGACCAAAAAGTTTGGTCGTTCGAACTTTGCTGTTACAACGATTTTTAAGAAACCAAAAGTAGCCGTTACTCACATTTTATTCATTCGAACTCTCTTCTTTTTAAAATTTCTCTCTACCCATTCGCGTCCAAACTTAAATCTCTCTATAATTTCACCATGTTCACATCAAAATACTTGGATTTTTGAATTCCTAGCCCTACATTTCTCTCAAATCTCGCTGCTTTTCTGTTAGAAAATCAAAATGGTGAGAACTAAAGGAGCAAATGTTGAAAAAGGAAAATGGAAAGTGCAGAACAAAGAAGGAGGACGAACTCTCAATGAACCAAGGAGAATTAGGGTTCCTCAATCATCTTCTGGAGCAGACAAATTTATCTCAGTCAAAGCTGCATCAAAATTTGAAGATTGGAACAAGAAGTCAATGAAAATCATCCCTGGAAATAGAGTTAATTTTGACAAGCTCACCAATATGGATATTGTCCTATCTTTATTTGGTAATATTTTCTGGAGTAACTTGTTGACTATAGATGAAGATTATTATCCCTCTCTTGTATATGAATTTTATGCCAATCTAAAATAAGAGAGAATAGAATATGAGGGAGAAGATGTTAATCAATGATATTCATCTAGAGTATCTCAAATAGATTTTGAATTCAATGATACATTGGTGAATAGAATCTGTGGAGTAAGTGATAGTGGAGCAAAGTATTATTCTATGGCGCAACATTGCTACATTAGAGAGTTATTCACAAATGCAAGATTTGAAGAAGCCTTCACCAATGTTAGAGAGTTTAGAACCATTAAGGAAAGGGAGGTCATGGCTTTAGATGCAAGGGGAAAAGTTATGCATCATATGATAACAACCATGATTATTCCTAACTTTGGTCAAAAAACATTTGTCGGGAACATTCATATTTCCTTTGTTCTCTCAACATCGTCACTTTTCTTAACTAAAGTAGGATTAACTTCTTGTTTGCAATTGTCCACTTCATTAGCTTCACATTCAACCTCTTCATCCTTCTTTGGTAGTTCTTCGACAACTTCATTGTCCTTTTGAGGTTTTTTAGTTTCCACCTTATTTTTCTTTCAAAGTGCTATAGTAGCTTCGCCCTCACTCTTGTTCTTATTTCTTTGCTCTATTCTCTTTAAATATTCAAAATGCTTGACTCCAAAATCCAACCTCATCACCTCCTCTAACTCACCCCATGACTTAATGGATTTTCCCCCCTTCTTCTTTCTAGATTCCTTATGCATATCCCACCATGTAATGGCAAAGTGAGTAAAAGATCCCACAACTAACCTTAGCTTTTCCTCCTCCATCAACTTGTAACAAGTAAAGACTAAATCCACACTCCTTTCCCATTCCAAGTAGGGTGTTGGTTCGAATTTCCCTTCAAAACAAGGTAAGTGCAACTTGCAATAGCTAGCACTGCTCTTTCCCTTTCCATAATCCTCATAACCCTTCCATTCTTCTCTACCATTTCCATTCTTTCCTTCATGATGATTTTTCCTTTTGCCTCAACCATCATAAATCCCACTATACTTAGTATTTCTCATTCCTTCATCATACCTTGAACCCTCATAACACTTCTCCTCATACTCAACTAGTGTAGCTCTCCTCACAATTTGCGGCACATTAAAAGTTGCAATGAGGTTCCTTCTTAGCTGGCCTCTCGGCATAGTAGCTAAGATTTGCTCGTGGCTATTCAATTGATCATTAATATCCTCCAACACCGCGTGTAGCCTTCGAAATTCTTGTTGTATGACCTGCATGACAAAAGACTCTTGTGCACTGGAAGAACTTTCCAAGTGTTCCTTGGAAGCCATCATGTATGCTGCAACTTTAAAGCTTAGTAGAAAATAGTCCTCACTTTCTCTCGTGTATCTCTCTATTTTAGGCTTTTTCTTGTAATGATCTAATTCAGCCTTTTACCACTCAACAAACTCTCTTTTAGTTCTTTAAGAACCAATCAATCAAATCATGTAGTCAAGTTTGTAGCAATTCAACAATTGAATAGTGTAGATCAAATTATGAAAGTCAAAGAGAGTAAAAGAAACTAAATTATCATAAAGAAATAAGAATTTAGTCAATTATAGCTCCTACTTACTAAAAACAATGGAAGAAATCAGAATATGAAACAACCCTTTTTTTTTTGCTTTCCTAAAAGGAATTAGGAAGAAATCAGAATAGGAAACAACCTTTTTTTTTGGCTTTCCTAAAAAGAATTAGGAAACTCTGGGAGGATCTTTAGGAGTAGTGCCCAATCTTTATGACTTTAGGAATCTTCCTTCTTTTTCTTCTCCAACTGACCTTCTTTTTGTGGTCTTCTTTTTCTATTTTTTTGGACAATTTTTTTCTTTTTTTTGATGATTTTTTTTGGACACTTTTTTTTTTTGGACCAATTTTTTTTTTCTAACTCACAAAGGGCACAACTTTGACACCAAGAACACAAACAAAAGAATAGAACTTTTGAGAATGTAGGCTAATAAGAGAAAGACACGGATAACAACAAGATCAACAACGAAAATCAAAGAAAGGAAAACGGAAGATAGTAAAAACCTGATTCACGGCCTTTGCTCTGATACCAAGATGATTCGAACCCTAGGTATCGAAACCTAGAACCCAATAGCAAACTTCCACAAATGCCCAAGGATGTGTGAAAAAGGTTTCAAAAACCCTTAACCCGTTGGATATATGACCCAAGAACCAAAGGTATAAATAGAAACCTTAAACCCTTTTTCAATAAAGATAAGAACTAAAGTATAATTCAAAGGAACAAACACCACAAGTTAAATAACTTGATAAGTTCAAGAAGTTCTTTCAAGAACCAAAGAGAGAATGTATTCTCACAAAAATATTAATGACATCATGTTCATCTTTTTTTTTTTTGAAGATCCCATATAAATAGATATCTCAAAAACCCTAACCTAATTGGTTTTAGATTTGGAGTAGGTGGCTGAAACACAAGTCTTTAATGGGCTTGGATTTACAGCTAATTAAATCCAACTAAGGACTAAAATACAACAATAGATATGAGCTTCAATAATTAAAAGTTCTTAGCCCAAATAAACTTAAAAACTAATTAAAAGACTCCTAAAATTTAGGAAATTTCGTCCATGCCTTAGGCTGAATTTTTGAGCCCATCAATTTGCTATCTTGGACATCAATTTGGCTGCCCAATGGACTCCAAAGTAGTTGGACAGCTTGTAGTAAATTAATGATTGTTGATCCATCATGTACATAATATAGCCTTGAAAAGCTCATTTGTTATTGGACTAGTGGACATCTTCAATGGATCTTGATCACTTAAGTTTGGCACCTCTTGATTCTCATCACTAATCATATGCTTCAATGCCATGAATCCAAAGTTTGGTCTTCTATGCTCATGCAAGGCAAGCATAATCACCATATGCATAGTGGTAATAATGTGATGCATAACCCTTCTTCTAGCATCAAAGGCTTTGATTTCCCTTTCCCTAATGGACCTAAATTGTCTACCATTTGTGAAAGCCTCTTCAAATCTTTCATTTGTGAACAATTCATGAATAAAGCAATATTGTTCCCAATGAGTAATACCTTGCCTCATTATCATCTACCCCATAAATTCTGTTCATTAAGGCATCATTGAACTCAAAATCCACTTAATATACTCTAGAGGAATACTATGGAACAACATTATTCCCCTCATGTTCAATTCTCTCTTCTTTATGATTTGCATAAAACTCAAATATAAGGGCAGGATAAAATTCTTCATTAACTACTAGTAAATTGCACCAATCAATATAATCAAATAGAGATAGAACATTATCCATATTGGAGAGTTTATCCAAGTTTACTTTGTTTCCAGGAAAATTTTTTTTGTTCTTCTTGCTCCATTATATTATTTAGCACTATATATCCAAAATTTATTTTTCTTTTCTTATGCATGGCTAGCATAATTATAGCATATATATTATCAATAGAAGATTTGTGCCCAAAGTATGCTATAATCAAGGTAGTAAGCATGTGATGCAAAATTTTTTCACTAGCATCAAAAGCTTTTATCTCTCTCTCTCTCCTTTATAGTCTTGAGGCTTCTACCATTTGTATAGCCATTCTCAATCCTTTCATGTGAGTTTAACTTACTTATAAAACAATGTCGCCTGAAAGAATAATTCCTAAACCCAACATCATCAACATCACAAACTCCATTGAGCAATGCATTATCAATCTCAAAAATCAACTTTTGATATTCTTGAAGAATACCACTGAATAGTTTTATTACCAATTTGCTCAATCCCTTTTTCTTTAAATATAAACTTCATAAATTAAGGAAGGTAATAGCATTCATCAAACATAAGCAAACTAGTCCAACTCACATCATTTAAAAATGAGAGTTTATTACCCATTTCGGATAGTTTGATGACATCCACATTGTGGCTTGGATTTATCTTATGGTTCCTTTTTGTCCAATTATTAATTATAAAAAATAATTATTAATTAAAAATACAACTTAATCTGAAATTTTAAATTTTGAATTAAATATTTTAAATTTTTAATAATATTTTTCAATAAAATTTAAATAATTATTTTAAAAAATAAGCATAATTATAAAATAATTAAAAATAAAAATTAAATTAAAATAAATATAATTAATCCATTAAATGTCAATGTTTTATGCATACAATATTGAAAAATAGTATACAAAATTTATGTAACTATAGAAGGGAGAGGTGGATCTGGAGGGCCCGTCGTTGGAGGATGGTCGCCAGACAGATCAATCGTGTAATCCTTTTCAGCTCCGTCTGCCTGCTCTTCAGAATCTGGTATCCGAAAATGAGATGGAGGAGGAGAAGGTGGCGGAGGCAGATGTAGTACCTCAAACATTACTCACAAATATTAGTCCAAACTAGCAAAGTACTGCTGGAAATAATCGCGCATCACCCTCTCTCTCGGCAACTGACTATGAAAAGATGTGTACTCTGGATGTGATGTAATCGAGCAAGCTGTTAGAATAGAAGGCGACGTGGACTGACATAACCTCCATTGAATGTGAACTACCTTGGAACATAATTCAAACATTTGATTTTTTGAAACACTGCCAGCAACCTCCACAAATAGGGACTTCTCATTCAGTGGATGCTGAGAAGTCACCGAATCCTGAGACTCTACCCACGAATAGCGCTCCTTCAAAGCGTTGATGCTATCTTGCAAATTATATACATTATAAATGAAATACCTAAGAGGGGGTGAATTAGATATTTGGCTATTTTTTCGCAAACACAGTCCTTTTATAAGTCTAACCAAAAATAGATTGTATGTGCTTGGTTCAACAGAATTGTAAGGTAATTAATAGCAAAGCAGTAGAGCAATATAAGAACAAAGAACACAAGCAATTTATAATGGTTCGATCTCTTCAAGATCTACGTCCACTACCTTAAACCTACACGTAAGGATTTCAAACAATCTACTATAAGCTCAAGTCTACAAATTACACAAGTGACTCACTACACAATGGTTTTACACTCACAAACTCTTTTAGTAATTATACAAATAAGGTTCACCCTTTCACAAGGATTTTATATCTAAAGACAACCTAAAGACCAATCTAATCCAAGGCTCACCCACACACGGGTTTTACACCACTACCTTGATTAATCTAGTATATGGCTCACCCTTATCAAAAGGATTTTACGTCACAAGGTAACCTTGCAATGAGCTAGTAGAAAAAACACAGTTTAACAGAGAAAGAAGAATGTGAAGTTTATAGCTTTTATAGATTTGAAAAATCAATTGCAACAGCTATAAAACGGCTAGTTTCAGAGAAGTTCGACGTCCGAACTTTCTGCAATGCGTTCGAACTTCACTGTGCCAAACTGTCTGGAAAAGTTCGAACGTCCGAACTTTTCCTTATGCGTCCGAACATTCGTCCGCAATTCTTTGGAAAAATAGTGACCATGCTATCAGAGAAAGTTTGGATATCCGAACTTTACTCCATGCATCTGAACTTGCGTCCGAATTTCTCTGGAAGCACAGTGATCATTTTCAAAGTTTGGACGACCAAACTTGCATCCAAACTTATCAAATTTTGTCAAATCATTTAAAAATCATCCTTAATAACATTGAAATCATTTTGTATAAATAGATAAGTCATTTAAGCACTTTTAACCACAAAAACCGTTACCAAAACATTTTAATCATCCAAAGTTACTTAAGATCATTTGAGACTTCAAAAACATACTTGTTGTTAAGAAGTTCATTAAAAATCATTTTAAAAACAAGTTTTGTGCTCTCTTATGCATACAACTAATTCCAAGAAATGCAAACGTAGAGTTTACAGAAAAATATACCTACTTAGCATATGAACTCTACACTCTAAGTCTTAAATGCCTTCAATCATGAACATACTCTTCAATCTTCAATCATTTTTGGCATAACTGAGTTGATCTTGCATTGTAAGTTCAAGGCAATAAGACTTCATGCTTCTCAATTCATCAATCCTATCACTCAACATACAAGCACATTAGTCCTCATCAATGTTTGCCATTATTCAAAACTAATCATATCTATATGATTTGCCCTTAGGGCTAACAATCTCTTCCTTTTTGATGATGACAAACTTTGATGCAAAATGTGATGGATTTAAACAATGTAGTACAAAGAAGCATTGATGTCAGTGATGGATAATAACCAATTTAGCACATTGACATACAAAAAGCTCAGTATGAGCCTAAGACCCAGCCAACCTCCATTTACCCCCTTCCTTCTAACTAACAACTAGCATAGAAGATATAACTTTTAAGCATTTAGAAAAAGTTATAAGAGAGGTTTTAAGGTTGTAAAAGTTTAACAATGCTCCCCCTTAGATTGTGCTCCTTTTTCAACAAGTTTGGACTTGAGATGTTGTGAATCTAAATTTTGGTATCTCAAGTCCGAACTTTAAAATAAGTAAAATGAAAGCTGCAAATTTTGTAAATGAGCTTTCATAAAGTTGTTCAAACATATTATAAGAGATTAAAATATATTTGAATCAATTTGAACAATAAGAGAACATTTTTTGCAACAAAATATGGATGCATCCAAATTTCAAACTCATGCATCCGAACTTTGAAATTTTAAGTCCAAACTTTAAAATATGTGAGATGAAGGCTAGAATATTTGAAAATAAGTCTTTCTAAGGTTGTTAAAACATGATAGGAAGAATTAAAACAATTTTCAAACAAATTGAACAACAGAAAAATCAGTTTTGGCAAGACAGTTTGGATGCGTCCGAACTTTTTGGTTTGCATCCGAACTTATAAACTCTATCCTCACATATTATAATTCTTTCCAGTTTAAATTTCAAATGTATAAATATAGTCAAATATACCAAAAAAGTTTTCACAGTGTATCACTTACTCATATTTACACACATTGCACATATAACATATATTGCAGAAGCACACACATTTCACATTTTTGCAACACATTTGCACTTTGCACATTTTTGCATTTTGCAGCTCATATTCTTTCTTCCCCTTTTGTCATCACTCAAGAATGGGAAAATAAAAATGAAACTGATAATTACTAAAGGAAGATCTCAATGCTAAGGTTTCATCATTGAGCTTCATTAAGCTATTACATAGGCCACATTAAACTAGTGATAAAGTGCAGAAATTTGAAGTTTAAAAACAGAGAGATTTGCATAAAACATGCTAGTAAAGGTTCAAAATAAATAAAAGCAGTAAATGGAAATGAGAGTGAAGATGGACTTAGTCTTTGGATATTGATGGTGAGTCCTTTCTCGGTTTCTTCTTGACAGCAACATTCTTGACTCTTCCATGGCCAAATGTTAGATTTGATGGGGTTGCTATTTTAGCTCTTGCAATTTGACCTCCTTCTTGACTAATTCCAGCTTGCTGCAATCCTTGATCTCCCCCTTGAGACTCCATGACATGCTCATTGCCATTCCCTTGGTCACCATCTTTATCATCATTTTCATCATCACTATCACTGCCTTCTTCATTTTTCTTGTTATCTTCATCATTCTCATTATCCTTTTCCTCTTGAGTTCTAGAAGACACTTCACCACTTTGAGGATTTCTTATCAATATTTTCTCAATGTGCTTGACTCTATTCTCGAAACTGTCCAGTTTTCCAAGCACCATAGGAGCAAATGTTTCAAAGAATACATTTTCTCCATTTCTTTCATGTGGTTGTTCAGTGCTTCTTGAATTTTATTTTTTCTTGAAATCCCTTCAGCACTAGTACCTTCCCCAGCAATAGGATGTGATTGAAAAGTTGGCTTTTCTTCAAAAAGTCTTCTTTTGGAGGGAGGGTGCTCCCCCTCACTTATTGAAGAATCATGCCTTCTCTTAGTTTTCATTTCTCTTGCCTATGTTGCTGCCTCATGTTCTTCTTCTTCTTCAGTTTCCTCACTTTCCTCTGCTTCAACTCTCTTTGGGGGGGGGAGGGTCTCTCTTCTAGTTCTCCACACTCCTTCATCATCAAGAGTCAATTGCATCATTTTGAGAGTCATTTGTATAAATTTGTCCTCTTTTAAAAGTTTGTCCTCTAACAGGAAGCTTGACTCAAAAATGTTTGAAAAATCTTGTCAGAAGTCTCCGTTAGGGTAAAGCTTTGTTATCAGTCTTTCTAGCCCCAAACATATGCTTCAATGCCATGCATCCAAAATTCAATCTCCTATGCTCATGCAAGCAAGCATAATCACCAAATGAATGTTTCCCACAAATGTTTTGTGACAGAAGTTAGGAATAATCATGGTTGTTATCATATGATGCATAACTCTTCCCTTTGTATCTAAAGCTTTGATTTCCCTTTCCTTAATGGTCCTAAACTCTCTACCATTGGTGAAAGCTTCTTCAAATCTAGCATTTGTAAACAGTTTTCGTTCATAGCAGTGTTGTCCCAAAGAAAAATATCTTGCTCCAACATCACTCACTCCACAAATTCTATTTACTAATGCATCATTGAATTCAAAATCTACATGAGACACTCTAGAGGAATACCATTGAATAACATTATCCCCTTCATGTTCAATTCTTTCTTCTTTCAGATTTGCATAGAACTCATATATGAGAAAGGGATAATATTCTTCATCAATAACCAGTAAATTACTCCATCCACTCTATTTCCAGGGATAATTTTTCTTGACTTCTTGTTCCAGTCTTCAAATTCTGATGCAGCATTGATAGTGATAAACTTGTCTGCTCCAGTTGATGATTGTGGAACCGTAATTCTTCTAGGTTCATTGAGAATCTGTCCTCCTTCATTAGCCTTTGCTTTCCCTTTTCCTTTTTCTATGTTTGCTCCCTTAGTCCTCACCATGATGATTTTCTAATGAAAAAGCAACGAAATCTGAGAGGTGTTTAGGGTTAGGAATTCAAAAATCCAATTGTTCTGATGTGAAAATGGTGAAATTTTAGAGAGATTTGGGTTTGGATGCTTATGGGTAGAGAGAAATTTTAAAGAAGAGAGAGTTCAGATGTTAAATTATGTGAGTAGCTGCAAGTTCAGTTTCTTAAAAACCGCTGTAACCGCAAAGTTTGGACGACCAAACTTTTTGGTATGCGTCCGAACATGCGTCCAAACTTTGTCCAGAATTTTTTGACAAAGTTTGGACGATCCATTTTCACTCAATGCATTCAAATTTTTCCTGCTTTTGTCACACTCAAATAAACACATTAGTAATTGAATTTTGAGATTCCTAAGAGCCTTCTTAAATGAGTAAGCCTTTCCTTAGCCAAAGGCTTTGAGAATATATCAGCAATTTGGTCATTTGTATTTATATATTCTAAGCATATGTCTCTTTTAGCAACATGATCACTAATAAAATGATGTTTAATCTCTATATGCTTTGTTCTAGAATGTTGAATGGGATTTATGCTCAAATTGATGGCACTAGTATTATCACATAGAATAGGTATACAATTAAATTTAATACTATAATCAAGTAGTGTATGTTGCATCCATAATAATTGAGCACAACAACTACCAGCTTCAGTAGTGGACAAAGACACACAAGCTTATTTTTTACTATACCAAGACACAAGACAACTACCAAGAAATTGACAATGACCACTTGTACTTTTTCGTTCAACTTTGCATTCAACATAATCAGCATCCGAATATCCAATAAGATCAAAAGATGAAGATTTTGAAAACCAAAGACCATAGTAATGTGTATCAATCAAATAACGCAATATACGTTTGACAGAAATTAAATGAGATTCTTTAGGACATGTTTGAAATCTAGCACATAAGCACACTGCAAACATAATATCTAATCTACTTGCTGTAAGATAGAGCAAAATTCCAATCATACCTCTATATGACTTCTCATCAACATTTTTACCTTTTTCATCTTTATTAAGTTTAGTTGATGAGCTCATTGGAGTTCCTATTCCTTTTGGCTTGATCCATTCCAAATCTTTTCAAAAGCTCCTTGGTATACTTTGCTTGGTTTATGAAAACTCCATCCTTAGGTTGTTTAATTTGCAGCCCAAGAAAGAAATTCAGTTCTCCCATCATGCTCATTTCAAATTCATTTTGCATAGGTTTGGCAAATTCTTCACAAAGAGATGTGTTAGTGGCACCAAAAATAATATCATCAACATAAGTTTACACAAGTAAAATATCATTACTACTAGATGTTTTTATAAAAAGAGTTGTGTCCTCTTTTCCTTTTGCAAATCCTTTTGAAAGAAGAAAACCACTCAATCTTTCATACCAAGCTCTTGGGGCTTGTTTCAAACCATATAGAGCTTTGGACTTAAAAACATGATTAGGAAATTTTTCATGAACAAAACCGGTAGGTTGTTCTACATAAACCCCTTCTTCAATAAAAGATCCTCTCAATTGGTAACTTTTCAAAGCACAACTACACGAGCAAGGAGTCAACAAATGAAGGACCCCATCATATAGAGCTCAAGGGAGACATGGCCATCATAACAAACGAATTTGGAAGTGAAGATCATGAAGCACATCCAAGACTAAGCCTTTCTATCCCTAAACTCTATTTTGTTGTCTATTTTAGTTTATGCCTTGATGCACATATTATGCTTTAACATTGAAATTTACTTGTGCCTTTCTAGTCATTATAATGATTTGAAGCTCAATATGTGAAATCTCTGTGATAAGAGCTTCTTTTGTTTCATTTTTGTTGTCCAAGTACTCTCACCCCAAGTTTAATTGCTACTAAAGAGGGAGAGAAGAAGTCAATTTATTATTGTTGAGATGCTACATAATGATTATTGCTGTTAGGATGATAATTATTTGACTAGAACTATACTGTTTATGAGAGTTGATTAATATACTGCTTATATGTGATACAAGTTGTCTCATTTTCATTAACCCCATCTTTGAGTGATGACAAAAGGGGGAGAAGAAATGTGATGACAAAATGTGTGAAAATATGAAATAGCAGTTGAATTCCTCATGCATGAATAGAAAATGTGTGAATTTTCTGAAAATCCATGCATATGTCAAGGGGGAGAAAGAACAAAATATGCTATGTGTTTGTTGTACTGCAATTGCTTGATGTAATTGTGATGTGTAATGTGAATGTGCTATGAATGTGTACTGTGAAACTAATTGGTTGCATTTGAAATTTAAAATGATTGTTTTCTGAGATTTTGAAAATGGTTAAGTTGGGATTGTGAAGTTTTTATCATGGTTCTTGACTTGACCTATGACTTTACATTACATCATGAAAACAATTAAATACATGAGTTTTGTGGTTTTGCAAAGCTAAACTAAGTGCTATTGTAGCTATACATATTTGAGTACTTCTATAGTTCATTTGAAAATGCAAACTCACCTTTTCAACTTGTTTCCAAAAATTTGGACTTGAAATTCGGATGCAGACCAAAAATTCGGACGCATCAAGATCTTCTTGCCAAAAATATTTTTCTGTTGTTCAAATTGTTTGAAAACTGTTTTAATCCTTCCTATCATATTTGAACAATCTTAGAAAAGCTTATTTTTAAAAAATTAAAGTTGTTATCTCACATATTTTACATGTTGGATTTGAAATCTTAAAATTCGGATGCATGATTCAAAATTCGGATGCATCCATATTTTGTTGCCAAAATGTGCTCTTTTGTTGTTCAAATTGATTCAAATATGTTTTAATCTCTTCCATTATGTTTGAACAACCTTAGGAACACTTTATTTCACTTTAAACATTCATTATATTGAATTTATTGCAGTTTGGACTTAAGATTTAAAAAATTCGGATGCAAGGTTTAAAAATTCGGATGCATGTTCTGAAATTCTGATGCATCCATATTTTGTTGCCAAAATGTGCTCTATTGTTGTTCAAATTGATTCAAACTTGTTTTAATATCTTCCACTATGTTTGAACAACCTTAGGAAAGCTTATTTTCAAAAATTGAAGCTTTCATTTCACTTATTTTTCAATTCGGACTTGATTCGGATGCATAGCATCTCAAGTCCAAACTTGTTGAAAAATGAGCACAATCTAAGGGGGAGCAATATTAATCTTTTTTGACCTTTAATACCTCTCTTAGAAGTTGTCGTAATACTTAAATGCTATATCTTCTATCCTAATTGTTGGAAGGAAGGAGGCAAATGGAGGTTGGTTGGGTCATAGGCTCATATTGAGCCATTTGAATGTCAATGTGCTAAATTGGTTATCTTCTATCATTGACATCATTACTTCTTTGTACTACATTGTTTAAATCCATCACATTTTGCATCAAAGTTTGTCATCATCAAAAAGGGGGAGATTGTTAGCCCTAAGGGCAAATCATATAGTTATGATTAGTTTTGATTAATGACAAACATTGATGAGGACTAATATGCTTGTATATTGTGTGATAGGATGTGTGGATTAAGAAGTTTGAAGTCTCATTGCCTTGAAGCTAAAATGCAAGAACAACTCAAATATGTCAAAGTGATTAAAGATTGAAGAGTTTGTTCAAGATTAATGAAGGCTTTGAAGACATGAAGTGTAGGTGACATGTGGTTAATAGGTAAATATTGTAAACCCTACACTCTTAAGTCTTGGAATCTATGAGTTGCAATTGAGAGCACAAAACTTGATTTAAATGTTTTCAATGGTTTTGAACTTACCTAAATTATCAAGTTTTCATAAATGGTTTTTGCACATAAAAGGTCTTTAATGACTTATCTTTTAGGCTAGAAGGTTTTCCAACTTGTTAGAATTGATTTGAACATGTTTTGACAAAGTTTGAAAAATTCGGAAGAAGTTTCGGACGCAGTCCAAAAATTCGGTCGTCCGAATTTTGTAGCAAAAGTTTGCTACTATTCTTCCAGAGAAATTCGGAAGAAGATTCGAACGCAGACAAAAAATTCGGTCGTCCGAATTTTGTAGCAAAAGTTTGCTACTGTTCTTCCAGAGAAATTCGGAAGAAGATTCGGACGCATGCAAAAAATTCGGTCGTCCGAATTTTGAAGCGAAAAATTCGGACGCAGAATTCGGTCGTCCGAATTTTCTGAAACTAGCCGTTACTAGCCGTTGTATAGCCGTTTGAACTGATTTTTGAATTCTATAAAAGCCATAAACTCCAGATTTTTTAGTAGAACTTTGAACTTAACAAATCCTTCATGCTCTAACTTATTTTACATCAAATCAAATTGAAAAGCTCTCAAATTGCCTTGTGCTCAAAGGTGTACATTCAAGATTCCAAAGGCAAAGGTGAAGTGGTGCTAGCAATTGTAATTATCTACCAAGAAGTGTTGGTAATATCCAAACTCCATTCTTCATTTTAATTCTGTTTTTCTACTAGCTCATTGCAAGGTTATCTTGTGACATAAAACCCTTTTGTGTTAGAGTGAGCCATAGACTAGATTAATCAAGGTTGTGGTGTAAAACCCGTTTGTGGGTGAGCCTTTGATTATATTGGTCTTTAGGTTGTCTTTAGATATAAAACCCTTGTGGAAGGGTGAACCTTGTTTGTATAATTACTAAAAGAGGTTGTGAGTGTAAAACCATTGTGTGGTGAGCCTCTTATGTAATTGTTGAATTTGAGCATATAGTGGATTGGTTGAAATCCTTGAGTGTGGACTCAAGGTAGTGGATGTAGATCTTGGAGAGATCGAACCACTATAAATCGTGTGTTCATTTTCTTATTGCTTTACTTGTTTACATTCTTGTGATTATTATTTATGCTTAGTTGTTGATTGATTGGTTATGGTCTTATAGTTTGATAATCTTGTATTAATCATCAAATCACATATAACTTGAAGTTTGTGAATTTAAAGAAGAGCTTTTATTAAGACAAAGGATTTGCAAAAAGGGGAAAAGATTTCGATAATTAGCCAAAGACCTAATTCACCCCCCCTCTTAGGTCTTTCAGTACCAATAATGGAATGATCATGAGGTCTTGGAACAAGAGTCCAAACTTTATTCCTTTCAAATTGATTTAACTCTTCTTCCACAGCAATAATCCTGAAATTATCACTCAATGCATCATCAATGTTTTTAGGTTCAATATGAGATAAAAGAGCAAAATTATCAATACAGTACCGCCTTGTTTTTACTCCTTGGGGTACATCACTAATGATTTACTCCTTAGGATGACCTCTCGCATATGTTAGATCCTTTGGAAGCTCTTGATCATTGCTGGGTTGACCATCCTGTCCTTGCTCTATTATTTCTTCTTCTTTGGCATGTTCTTCCAATGTGGGTGCTTGATGATGAGTTTGATTTTCAATCATTGAGGAAGCTGCATCATCTTCATTTCTTCTCTCAAGGTAAATGTTAGATTCATCAAAGGTTACATGTATGGTTTTTTCAACACATAATGTTCTTTTGTTATAAACTATATATGCCTTTTTATTTGATGAATAACCAAGAAATACGCCTTCATCAGATTTTCTGTCAAACTTTCCTAGATTGTCACTAGTGTTCAAGATAAAGCACTTATAACCAAAAACCATAAAGTAGACAATTGAGGGAGTTTTATCAAATAGGATTCAAAAGGTGTTTTTCTTATAAAAGGTCTTAATAAAACTATATTCATTACGTAGCAAGCAGTATTTACAGCTTCAGCCCAAAAATATTTTGGTACAAAATTTTCACATAACATTGATCTAGCCATTTCTTGTAAGGTCTTATTTTTCCTTTCAACAACACCATTTTATTGAGGTGTTTTGGCAGTTGAGAAATTGTGAGTAATACCATATTCATCACAAAATTTTGTAAAATCTTGATTGCAAAATTCTCTTCCATTGTCACTTCTAATAGAAATCAGTTTATATTCAAGAGATGTTTGAACCTTTTTGAAAAGGTTTGCAAATTGATGAAATGTTTCATCCTTCTGAGATAAGAAAATCACCCAAGTAAAAATCTTGAAAAATCATCAACAATCACGTAAGCATATCTTTTATCACCAAGACTAGTGGTCCTCATTGGTCCAAATAAGTCCATGTGAACTAATTCAAGAGGTTTTGAGTAGAGACCATTTTATTTGGTTTAAAAGATGTTTTTGATTGTTTTCCATATTGACAAGCATCACAAAGACGGGTTTTATCAAAATGCATTTTGGGTAATCCTCTAACTAGTTCTTGTGTAGAAAGTTTATTCAATAAATCCATGCTCACATGTCCTAATCTTCTATGCCACAAAAATCCATCATTATCATGAATGGCAAGACATTTTATGTCATTTGTAATAAGTTCATCAAGATATAACACATATACATTTCCAACTCTTTTAGCAACAAAGATGGCTTTGCTACTTGCACTATCAAGAATAGTACAAGTATTACATTTAAATTCTACTTTATATCCATTGTCACATAATTGACTATTGCTAAGTAAATTATACTTAAGCAATCAATGAGTAATACTTGCTTAATGAGAGGGAAAGAGCCTTTACCAATGTTACCTATTCCAAGTATTTTTCCTTTCTTCTTGTCACCAAATGTGACAAAACCTTCACTTGTTGCTTGAAGCTCACTAACAAGTGAGGCATTTCCAGTCATATGTCTTGAACAAACACTATTAAGAAACCATTTTGTGGCACTTGATCTTGAAGCAAAGCGAACCTACACCAAATTAGAAAGAGTGATTTTTGGTACCCATATTTTCTTGGGTCCAAGGGGGTTAGTGAAAGTTCCTTTGACTTTCCAAATGGTCTTAACACCATTTTCAATCTTTCTTTTTACAAAACATTTTGATACCTTGTGTCCATGCTTACCACAATATGTACAACAAATATGAGGCCTACAATTAAAAGTTTCTTTAGCAAAAGAGTTTTTATATTTTGGAGCATACCCATCATGAGTATAACCAAGACCATGTTTTGCAAATGAAGTTCTTTGATAGCCAAGTAATTTATTTAAAATTTCTCTTCCATTTGTAAACATTTCAGTGTATGATGTAAGATCATTAACTTTCCCTTTTAAAATCTCATGATCATTAAGCATTGTTTCAAGAGAAACAACTTTTATGCAAAGCTCTTTATTTTCAAAAGATATGTTTTGTATGGTTGCATTTAAAACTTCTTTTTCAATATTTAGACAATTAATGGTCGTAAGAAGTTTCCCATTTTCAACACATAATTTTGAATTCTGATTTGATAAATCATTGATTTTGAATTTCATTTCTTTATTCCTTTTAGAAGCCTTTTTTAATTCTACAAGTAATTCACTAGGATCAACATCATCATCATAGATATTAGAAATGGAAGGAGAAGATTGTACCTCATCATCAATTGCCACAAAGCATATGTTGGCCTTTTCTTCACTATCATCTTCACTTTTTTGTTGATCCCATATTCCAGCCAGTCCTTTTCCTTTCTTCACAAATTTCTTTTTGTTCTTGTTGTCTCTTTCCCTTTCCAAAACTTTGGGACTATCAGTAACAAGATGTTCTGTACTCTTGCATTCAAAACATTGAGGTTTGAAGGATGAAGACTGTCCACTCTTCTTGGTTGGCTTTCTTCCTTTCTTAAGAAACTCCTTCTTGTAGAATCTTTTGAATTTCCTAATAGCCATGGCAACCTCCTCTTCTCCATTGTTTCCATCTTCTTTTTCACTTGATGATTTTTCTTGTTCACTCAAGTGATTTGAAGCTTTAAGTACAACTCCTTTTCTTTCTTTTTCTTCATCTTCTTTGTCATTTAGTCTCTTCATCTTCATTTCATGCGTGAGGAGTGATCCAATGAGCTCTTCAAGTGGAAGAGTTGTCAAATCCTTTGATTCCTCAATTGCAAGTGTCTTTGGTTGCCAAGATTTTGGTAAAGCATCCAATATCTTCCTGTTTTGATCTCCAATAGTATAGCTCTTCCCATAAGCTTTTAAGCCATTGAAAATGTTAGTAAACCTTATAAACATATCACTAACATTCTCACCTTGCTTCATGGTAAATAACTAATAGTCTCTTACTAGCATGGCAAGCTTTGACTCTTTAACTTGGTTTGTACCTTCATGTGTTATTTGGAGTAATCTCCACATATCATGAGCAGTATCACAACCACTAACTCTATTATATTCGGTTACATCTAATCCATAACTTAAGATGTTCATGGCCTGATAATTTAATGTCATTTTTTTTGAATCATGTTCATCAAATTCGTTAGTAGACTTTAGTTCTAAGGTTACTCCATTAGCTCTCATTTTCATAGGAATATAAGAACCTTTTTCAACAATATTCCACAGATCAAAATTGATAGAACAAATATATATCTTAACTCTAGATTTCCAAAAGGTATAGTTTGTTCCATCAAACAAAGGTGGTCTATTTGTGGAAGACCCTTCTAGGTAAGGTAAGTTTGAAATATTAGCCATAAGATCTTTAACTTCTAGGTTGTTAAACCACACAAAGAAGTCCTTGCTCTGATACCAATTGAAATACCTAAGAGGGGGGGTGAATTAGGTATTGCACTAATTTTTCACAAACGCGGTCTTTTTATAAGTCTAAGCAAATACCAGATTGTATGTGCTTGGTTCAATAGAAGAGTAAGGTAATTAATAGCAAAGCAGTAGAGCAATAAAAGAACAAAGAACACAAGCAATTTATAATGGTTCGATCTCTTCAAGATCTACGTCCACTACCTTAAGCCTACACTTAAGGATTTCAAACAATCTACTATAAGCTCAAGTCTACAAATTACATAAGAGGCTCACCATACAATGGTTTTACACACAAACTCTTTTAGCAATTATACAAACAAGGTTCTCCCTTTCACAAGGATTTTATATCTAAAGACAACCTAAAGACCAATCTAATCCAAGGCTTACCCACATAAGAGTTTTACACCACAACCTTGATTAATCTAGTCTATGGCTCACCCTTATCAAAAGGATTTTACGTCACAAGATAACTTTGCAATGAGCTACTAGAAAAAACACAGTTTAATAGAGAAAGAAGAATGTGTAGATGTTACCACTTGTTGGTAGATGTTTATACAATGTTGCACCTTCACACTTTATCGTCTTTGGAATCTTGAATGATAAATTGAAAGCACAAGACAAAAGTGAACTTAAAAATTTGAAGTTTATAACTTTTATAGATTTGAAAAAACAATTGCAACAGCTACAAAATGGCTAGTAACGACTAGTTTTAGAGAAGTTCGGACGTCCGAACTTTCTGCCAGGCATCTAAACATGCGTCCGAACTTCACTGTGCCAAACTGTCTGGAAAAGTTCGGACGTTCGAAGTTTTCCTTATGTGTCCGAACATTCATCTGAAATTCTCTGGAAAACCAGTAACCATGCTATCAGAGAAAGTTTGGACGTCCGAACTTTACTCCTTGCATCCGAACTTGCGTCCAAATTTCTCTGGAAGCACAGTGATCATTTTCAAATTTGGACGACCAAACTTGCATCCAAACTTATCAAATTTTGTCAAATCATTTAAAAATCATCCTTAATAACATCGAAATCATTTTATATAAATAGATAAGTCATTTAAGCACTTTTAACCACAAAAACCGTTACCAAAACATTTTAATCATCCAAAGTTTACATACTTGTTGTTAAGAAGTTCATTAAAAATCATTTCAAAAACAAGTTTTGTGCTCTCTTATGCATACAAATAATTCCAAGAAATGCAAACGTAGAGTTTACAGAAAAATATACCTACTTAGCATATGAACTCTACACTCTAAGTCTTAAATGCCTTCAATCATCTTGAACATACTCTTCAATCTTCAATCACTTTTGGCATAGTTGAGTTGTTCTTGTATTGTAACTTAAAGGCAATAAGAATCATGCTTCTTAATTCATCAATCCTATCACTCAACATACAAGCACATTAGTCCTCATCAATGTTTGCCATTATTCAAAACTAATCATAACTACATGATTTGCCTTTAGGGCTAACAATAAATTTATGATGGTGTCTAATAATAAAACAATGAATATAAAATCTGCAATAATAGAATCTGTAAACTTACCAACGTATGTTGTGATTTCTCACTAACAAACGTGCTCTTTTTTGGGGCCATTCTTATGAATTAAATAACAAGGATAAAAATAATTATTACCATCCGACGCTCATGCTTGCTGAAGTAAATATCCTGCCGTGTGAGTCTGTCCAGTTGCGACTGCTTTGTTCTGCTTAACACGGCTAAAACACGCTTGAATTATTCCGTGTTCCAGTGATCTCGCTAGAGTTGGCTCCAAACTTCATGAGATATCCACGATGGACATTTCTCCTTACACCGAGCATTTGATAGCTGATCAGATAGACAACGAGTGCATTTGTCATCCTAAATATGTCGTATCTGATCAACATACTCTGAAAGCCATAAATATATATTTTATAATTTGTTACTTACACTGCACATTTGGAACCACATGTCCAGAAGCTCCATTAGGACCCCCTCAAAATTAGGATACGGTCCAGTGAAATGCCGGTGAAACATATCCGATTTTGAATGCACCGTCCTGATACAGGTGAATCATTAAATGCTCTATCACATCAAAAAATGCAGGAGGGAATATCCTTTCCAACTGGCACAGTAGGATTACTATGTTCTTCTCCCATTCTCTCATACGAGATGTTAATAGTTTTGGAGCACATAGGTCCCGATAGAAAAGACTTAATTCTGTTAGCATATTCCACATTGAGGTGGGGAGGAACTCTCGAAATGCTATAGGAATCAATCTTTCTATAAATACATGATAGTCATGCGTTTTCATGCCCGACATCTTCAACTCTTTCAAATGAACACATCTACCTAGATTAGACGCATATCCATCGGGCAACTTCAGATCCCTCACCCATTCCAATATAACCCTTTTTGCTGAGTCGTAAGAGAATACTTAGCCTTTGGTATAGAAACCACACCATTTTCAACAGTGGTAATATGTAACTCTGGTCTATTACAGTACACCTCCAAATCTCGACAAGCCTTTATATTATTCTTCGATTTGCCCTTCATGTCCATTATAGTATTAAACACGTTCTCGAACACGTTCTTTTCATTATGCATGACATCAACATTGTGGCGAATTAAATTTGATTTCTAATAGGGTAAGTCCCAAAAGATGCTACGCGTAGCCCAATATCGACAATTCAGGGCAAACTGCATACTCTAGGCCACATCTCATCCCCACATATCGCTTAATAGTTGCAATGTGTCACAGCCGCAGTCCTTTAGAAATGATTTAGCATCTCTTCTATATTGATGACCTATCAGTAAGAACCGGTGGTGATAGTCAAACCAAGATTTTTTTGAGCCATGTTGTAGCTGAAATAACTTTGTTTACTCCATACAGTGCGAACAAGCCTGTCTTCTGACAGTGCTCCAACCATTCAACATGCCATAAGTTGGAAAATCATTAATAGTCCATAAGAGGGAGTCGCATTTGAAAATTTTGCTTTTTTGAGACATCATATGTCAACACGCCAACTGACCACAAATGTTGTAATTCTTCTAGCAGTGGATGTAGATAGACGTCGATCTTATGCTTTGAGTTCCACGACCCTAGAATAATACCTGTCAGAAACATCATAGTATCCTTCATACACATCCTGGTGGTAAGAATGACGGCCCAACATTCCAAAGAGTGAGAACCCATCAGTGCATAGCGCTAAAAGCACGTTCCGAACCTCTTTTGCAAATTCAACATGCATACGATGAAAATGATGCCATGCTTCGCTGTGCCGTGGATGACTCATCAATCCCTCATTCTGTACGCTTTTAACGTTCCACCTCATGTATTATGCAGTTGTTTTAGATGCATACAACCTCTGCAACCTTCGTGTCAATGGAAAGTAGTACATTTTCTTAAAAGCGATCTCTTTTCACAGTCTATTCTTCCGAAGTTCCCTTCTCTACATGTACCAGGGACTCTCATAGAACTTGCATTCTCGCAAACCAATATCCTCCTTCCAATAAAGCATGCAACTATTCGAGCAACAATCTATTTTCTTCATTGGAACCGAGTACAGAAACCATCTTCTTGGTATGTGTTAGCCCTAAGGGAAAATCATGAAGTTTTAATTAAGTTTTGAATAATGACAAACATTGATGTGAACTAATCTTCATGTCAATTGTGTGATACGATTGTTGGATTAAGAAGTATGAAGTCTTGTTGTCTTAAAGCCAAAATGCAAGAACAACTTCAATGAGTCAAAGTAATTGAAGATTGAAGAATTTTGTTCGAAGATGAGTAAAGGCATTGAAGACTTGAAGTATAGGTCACTGTTGTGTTTTTGTTGTCTATGCCTTTATACTCAATTTTATCACAATCCTCAACAATTTGCGCACAAACACAAGGCAAGTGCACCCATCGTTTAAATTAGTATAATGACAGGAAATTTTAATTATCGTATCCACGGGAATGGTTAAATACCATTTCTCACTTTCTAGTCTATTGTTGAGCCTAAAAAATTTGTTTGTGAAAATGATTGGAACAATTATTAGGAAAAGGAATCTAACTTAACTAGTTAAACCAACTTAAATCTTGCTTGCAAGAGAGAATCCAATAGAGAAAACTGAAATACCTAAGAGGGGGGGTGAATTAGGTATTTGGCTAATTATTGCAAATTCAAACTTTATAAATGTGTAGACCTATTGCAGATTAAGTGAATAAGAGAAAAAATAGTTTATGGCACAACAATATAATAAATGTAGATAAAAGAACACAAGCAATTTATAGTGGTTCGATCCTCAAGATCTACCTCCACTACCTTAAGTCCACACTTAAGGATTTCAATAACTCTACTATCTGCTCAAGTTTACAGATTACAAGAGAGGTTCACCACACTATGGTTTTACACTTATAACCTCTTCTAGTAATTTTACAAACAAGGCTCACCAACCTATGGTTTTATATCTCAAACAACCTTGAATCACAACTTCAAGGATCACCCTTATCTAAAGGGTTTTATGTTATCAAGATAACCTTGCTAGAGCTAGTAGATCAATACAATTGAATAAGTAAAGAAGAGTGTGTAGATGTTACCACTTGTTGGTAGAATTTACACAAAGTTGCACCTTCACACTTTGATGTCTTTGGATTGATCAATTGAATGCACAAGACATAAGAGAGGTTGAGAAATGTTTGTAATAGACTTTAGAAAGCTTAGAATATTCAAGGATTCAGAACTTACAAAAGATTGCACGTTTATAGCTTTTATAGAATTTGAAAATCAGTTGAAACAGCTATAAAATGGCTAGTTAACGGCTATTTTCAGGAAATTCAGACGACCGAATTCTGCGTCCGAATTTTTCGGACGACTGAATTTTTCCTGCTTCGTTCGAATCTTCTTCCGAATTTCTCTGGAAGAACAGTGACCATACTGAAGACCAAAATTCGGACGACCGAATTTTTTCTCATGCATCCGAATCTTCTTCCGAATTTCTCTGGAAGAACAGTAGCAAACTTTTGCTACCAAATTCGGACGACCGAATTTTATGGAATTGTGTTCAAACTTTGTAGAATCATTTGAAATCAATCTTCCCAGTATTTGAAATACATTTGGTATATATAGATAACTTATTTAGACAAATATAAGTTTGAAAACCAAAATCAAACTCATTTGATCATTTAAAGTTTACTTAAAAACTTTTAGGACACAAAACCATATTTACTAGGAATTCATTCAACAAACTTTTAAACTTAAGAAACCAATTTTATGCTCCCTTATGCATTCAATAGACTCCAAGACATACAAGTGTAGAGTTCACATAGATATTACCTATCATCATACCTACTCTACACTTCAAGTCTTCAATGCCTTGAGTTCATCTTTGAATAAACCTCAAAAGACTCATAGCTTACTGAGGTTGTTCTTTGCTCTTCCTCTTGAAGGCAATGAGACTTCAAACTTCTTTCTTCACAAATCCTATCACACAATATAAACATATTAGTTCTCATCAATATTTGTCATGAATCAAAATTACATGATTTTCCCTTAGGGTTTACAAAAACAATACTTGGATGGTTAATCCCCCTAGAATTACCTATGTGATAGAAATGTCCCTCGGTTGATAAATTTCACTTCTTATGTTTGATGAAATTCCAATGATAGAACTCACTCTATCTCTAGATGAAAGTTCTCTACTTTTAGATTAATTAGTTGAAATCTCTTTCTAACCAATTCAACCCAAGAATGCATTAAGAATTGTGAATTTCCAATTAGATTTCTCTAATTACCAACAAGATGTTTAGGTTTCTATCTCTAGTCACCTAAATCATCCCAATTGTTTGTGTATGGTCTATTTCACCCTTACTTTCTCAATTCCAAGTGAAAAAATCCAAAGTTTGAATCAATTGTCAATCACCCTTCCTTTCTCAATTCCAAGTGGAAAAATTTTCAGATTATGCATCAATAATCCACTCAATCAATTCAACCATTCAAACCACAAACAATCCACAAGAAATTCGAATTCAATCAACCAAGGAAACAATTCATTCACATAGGCAAAATCCAGGGTTCATACCCATACAAGTATTCAAAAGTTTAGTTCATCAACATATTACAATTCAAAGAATATAAACCAATAAAGAAAGAGTAAGAATTGCTCATTTTCATGGTGTAAAATCTTCTCTTCCTCAAGGTTGAAATTCGTCACTGTAGCATGGAGAAAATTGCAGCTTTTTCCATGAATCTTCAAGGTGGATGTTCTCCTTCTTCAAGGATTCAATCTTCTCTCTTGATTTCTCTTGCAAGATTGATGTATTGGAAGAAGAAATTGGTGTGTTTTCTTGGTGTTTTGCTGTTTTCTGTCCACTCCAATCGGCTGCTCTTGTTTCTGCCCTAAAGGGGTATGAAAATCTGCCCCAAAAGCTAGATAAATGCAGATTAAAAGCAGCTTTATATCGACACAAACGGCACCGCTTATATCACACCAAACGGCACCGCTTGCCCCCAGTTTTGGTGCAAGTTTCTGCTACCCGACTGTGACACTGTTTTGCTTTCTAGGTGAATTTAGAGCACTATATCAGCTGATATAGGTCTTGATGTCTTCATAAAGGTTGTAGATCAGGATCTTATATTTCCACAGAGATTTGAATAACCTCAATTGGGCATCTAGAACTCAAGATATGAGCATTATACCGAAGTGTATCAAAAATGGAACCCAATGCAGAACATGTGACTTTGCAGCATAAGTAGAGTAGGCAAATGAACTCCGATTGACACAAATTGTACCATTCAAAAACTTCAGAATGTCCTCTATAATTGTCTAGAATACCCATATTTCAGTTGAGAATCCCTTTTGTCAAGATTTGAAAATTTTCCAACCATGACTTGTCAATTGCTTCTATGAAGTTGATTAGGTAACATTGATGATATGAGATTGATTTCATGGTTGATATGTTCTTGAAATTGATTATATGTCATGGTCAAATGATTAAAATATCTATGATTGAATATCTATGCATTTGCTTTGCCAAAAACATATTTATGAAATTTTACAAAATGTTCGGACTTGAAGTTTGAATGTAGACCATAAGTTCGGTTGCCCGGACTTGTATGACAAAATGATATTTTGAGATTTTGATCAATTACTTACAAAATGTTTCAATGTGTGTTTTATCTTGATAAGCTTGAATGTCTTGTTGCTTATAATAATGATTGATTTTCTTGGCATAGAAGATTTGGTCACATGAGTTGAACAAACTTTCCTCTCAAGATTTAGTTGGAGGATTGCTAAAAATGTTTTTTGAGAAAATTGTCTTTGAGATATTTGTCAATATGGAAAAAAAATAAAAGAATCTTTCAAACCCATGAAAATTCTTTTAGACCTCAAAACATCTTGAGCATGTTCATATGGATTGATTTGGACTTATGAGTAACTCTAGTATTGATGACTTGAAGTATACCAATATTCAATTTAGCATTCTTCTTTGCTCAAAAAGATGAAGTGTTTCATAAGTTTGAAAAACTATTCAAAAAGGTTCAAACCTCCCTTGAGTGCAAATTGATTTCCATTAGGAGTGACAACGGGAGAATTTTACAATCAAGATTTTACAAAACTTTGTGATGATAATGAGATTGTTCACAAACTTTTTGGCTGCCAAAACACCTCAACAAAATGAAGTTGTTGAAAGTAAAAATCGTACCACACAATAAATGGTTAAGTCTATGCTTGATGAAAATTCTTTACCAGAATATTTTTTGAACAAAGCTGAAAACACTGCTTTGTTATGTTTTTGAATAGAGTTCTTTTGAGGCAATTTTTTTTATGATTTAAAACAAGCTCCTAGAGCTTGGTACGAAAAATTAAGTGGTTTTCTTCTTTCAAAAGGATTTTCAAGATGACAGGTTGATACTACTCTTTTCATAAAAAAACTCTTGTAACAATGATCTATAAGTTGTCCAAATATATGATGCAATTTTTGGTGCTTTTAATACTTCACTTTGTGATGTGTTTGCCAAGTTAATGCAAAGTAAATTTGAAATGAGAATGATAGAAAAACTCAATTTCTTTCTTGGCCTACAAATAAAGCAAACCAAGGATGGCACTTTCATGAATCAAGTTAAGGTATAAGCACTTCCATAAGTTTATCAACTATGCTTGACAAGAATAAAAAGTTGTCATAGGAGTAGTAACTCTACTTGACAGCAAGTAGAGCCAATATTATATTTGTCATGTGCTTTTGTGCTAGATTTCATCTTGTCCTAAAGAGTCTCCTTTGATTATGGTCTGTATTTCAAATGTGTAGCTATGTTATGTGATAACACTAATGCAACAAATTTGACCATCATACTATTCAAAAAACTAGAACAAAGTATATAGAGATCAAACATCATCTCATTAGAGATTATTCCACAAAGGGTAATATTTGTTTAAAGCATGTTTGCACTAATGAACAAATTAATGATATTTTTACTAAGCCATTGGCCGAAGAAAGGTTTGACCAATCTTAAGAAGAAGCTTAGGGATTTCAAAATTCAATAGCTAAGGAGTGTATTCATGTGTTGTAGCTCCAGGTGAGGACAAAGAAGCCTAGCATGAGGAAAGGAAAGGGAAAGCCAAAGAAAGAGAAGGAGGACCAGTATCAATGAACCAAGGAAGTTCACGTTCCTCAAAGCATGTCATGGCTGGATAGATTTGTCACAATGGAGGCTGCTACTGAATTTGATGATTGGTCAAAAAGGAACCATAAGATAAATCCAAGCCACAAGGTGGATGTCATCAAAATATCTGAAATGGGTAATATACTCTCATTTTTAAATGATGTGAGTTGGACTAGTTTGCTTGTGTTTGATGAATGACATTACCTTCCTTAGTTTATGAAGTTTATATTAAAAAAAAAGGGGTTGAGCATATTGGTATTAAAACTACTCAGCGGTATTCTTCAAGAATATCACAAGTTGATTTTTGAGATTGATAATGCATTTCTCAATAGAATTTTTGATGTTGAGGATGTTGGGTTTAGGCATTATTCTTCCGGGGGACATTGTCTTATAAGTAAGTTATACTCACATTAAAGGATTGAGAATGCCTGTACAAGTGGTAGAAGCCTCAAGACTATAAAGGAGAGAGAGATAAAAGCTTTTGATGCTACTGAAAGAATTTTGCATCACATGCTTACTACCTTGATTATAGCATACTTTGGGCACAAATCTTCTATTGATAATATATATGCTATAATTAGGCTAGCCATGCATAAGAAAAGAAAATTGAATTTTGGATATATAATGCTAAAGAATATAATGGAGCAAGAAGAACAGAAAAATTATTCTTGGAAACAAAGTAAACTTGGATAAACTCATTAATATGGGTAATCTTCTATCTCTATTTGATGATATTGATTGGAGCAATTTACTAGTAGTTGATGAAGAATTTTATCCTGCCTTTATATATGAGTTTTATGCAAATCTTAAAAAAGAGAGAATTGAACATGAGGGGGATAATGTAGTTCAATGGTATTCCTCTAGACTATGTCAAGTGGATTTTGAGTTCAATGATGCCTTAGTGAACAGAATTTGTGGGGTAGATGATAATGAGGCAAGGTGTTACCCATTGGGACAGCATTGCTTTATTCATGAATTCTTCACAAATGAAAGATTTGAAGAGGCCTTCAGAAATGCTAGACAATTTAGGTACATTAGGGAAAAGGAAGTCAAAGCCTTTGATGCTAGAGGAAGGGTTATGCATCACATGATTGCCACTATGCATATGGTGATTATGCTTGCCTTGCATAAGCATAGAAGACTAAACTTTGGAGGCATTGAAGCATATGATTAGTTCAAGAAAAAAAGGCAATAAAGGCTTACCGTATGGGAGACTATTAACAAGAATTTTCAAACACTTCCAAGTCAAACTTCCTGTAAGAGGACAAGCTTTCAAGAGTGAAGAAATCTATACTAATGACTCTCTTAGAAGGGTGCAATTAGTTCTTATGAAGATGGTATATGGAGAAAAAAAAGAGAAGAGGTTGAAGAAAGTGAGGAGGTTGAGGAAGAAGAAAATCAAGAAGAAGAAGAGCATGAGAATGAAGAACAAAGAGGTAAAGCCCAAGAGAATGAGCAAGAAGAAGGAGGTGAAGAGAGTTTAAACAAAGTCAAATCACAAATCCATCACCCATTTGCTTCAGCCAAGGGAGGAGGAAAATGTGGTGCGAAGGAAGTAGATCCAAAGATTCTCTCAATTGGTAACTTTCCAAAGCCAAATTACACGGGCAAGGAGTCAGCAAATGAAGGACCCCATCATATAGAGATCAAGGGAAACATGGCCATCATAACAAATAGATTTGGAAGTGAACCATGAAGTGCATCCAAGACTAAGCGTTTATATCCCTAAACTCTATTTTGGTGATTATCGTAGTTTATGCCTTGATGCACATGTTATGCTTTAACATTGAAATTTACTTGTGCCTTTCTAGTTATTATAATGTTTTGAAGCGCAATATATGAAATCTTTGTGATAAGAGCTTCTTTTGTTTCACTTTTGTTGTCCAAGTACTCTTACCCCATCTTTAATTGACGACAAAAGGAGGAGAAGAAATGTGATGACAAAATGTGTGAACATGTGCGAAATAGCAGTCGAATTCCTCATGCATGAAAAGAAAATGTGTGATTTTTTTGAAAATCTTGAACTTGGTTATTTTCTAAGATTTTGGAATATGGTTAAGTTGAGATTGAAATCATGAACTTGGTTCTTAACTTGACCTATGATTTTGAATTACTTCATGAAAACAGTTGAATGCATAAATTTTGTGGTTTTGCAAAGCTAAACTGAGTGCCATTGTGGACATTCATATTTGAGTACTTTTACAGTTCATTTGAAAATGAAAAATTATCTTTTTAAACTTGTTGCCAAAAATTCAGACTAGAAATTCATATGCAAACCAAAAGCTCGGACGCATCCAAACTTTCTTGCCAAAAATATTTTTCTGTTATTCAAATATATTTTAATCTCTTCCATTATGTTTGACCAACCTTAGGAAAGATTTATTTCACTTTAAACATTGATTATATTGAATTTATTGCAGTTTGGACTTGAAATCTCAAAACTCAGACGCATTATCAAAAAATTCAGATGCATGTTCTGAAATTCGGATGCATCCATATTTTGTTACCAAAAAGTGCTCTTTTGTAGTTCAAATTGATTCAAATATGTTTTAATCTCTTCTATTGTGTTTGAAAAACCTTAGGAAAGATTATTTTAAAAAATTGAAGCTTTCATTTCACTTATTTTACAATTCGAACTTGATGTGTCAAAATTTAGATTCACAGCATCTCAAGTCCAAACTTGTTGAAAAACTGATTACAATCTAAGGGGAGCATTGTTAATTTTTTCTAACCTTTAATACCTCCCTTAGAAGTTTTTTAATGCTTAAATGCTATATCTTCTATCCTAGTTGTTGGAAGGAAGGAGGTTAATGGAGGTTGGTTGGGTCATATGCTTATATTGAGCCTTTTGAATGTCAATGTGTTAAATTGGTTATTATCTATCATTGACATCAATGCTTATTTGTACTACATTGTTTAAATCCATCACATTTTGCATCAAAGTTTGTCATCATCAAAAAGGGGGAGATTGTTAGCCCTAAGGGCAAATCATGAAGCTATGATTAGTTTTGATTAATGACAAACATTGGTGAGGACTAATCTTTATGTCATTTGTGTGATAGGATTGTTGGATTAAGAAGTATGAAGTCTCATCCTTGATGCCACAATGCAAGAACAACTCAAATATGTCAAAGTGACTGAAGATTGAAGAGTTTGTTCAAGATGATTGAAGGCTTTGATGACATGAAGTGTATGTTACATGTGCTTAATAGGTACACTTTGTAAACCTACACTCTTAAGTCTTGGAATCTATGAGTTGCAATTGAGAGCACAAAACTTGATTTAAATGGTTTCAACAATTTTGAGCTTACCTTAATTATCAAGTTTTTATCAATGGTTTTTATACTTAAAAGGTCTTTAAAGACTAATCTTATAGGATAGAAGGTTTTCCAACTTGTTTGAATTGATTTGAATATGTTTTGACAAAGTTTAAAAAGTTTGGATGCAAAGTTCGGACGTCTGAACTTTTTGTGCATAATGAACAGTAACTACGGTTCAATGAACAGTACCACTATTTTTCCAGAGAAATTCGGACGCAAGTTCCAATGTAGAAGGCCAAGTTCAGTAGTCCGAATTGTGAGTAGTACGTGAATAGTATTTTTCAGAAAAGTTTGGACGTAGAGAAACAAGTTCGGTCCACGTGAACAGTTTTTTCCAGAAATGTTCGGACGCAAAAAAGCAAGTTCGGACGTCCAAACTTCTCAGAAACTAGCAGTTACTAGTCGTTTTATGACTGTTAAAGCTAATTTTTAAAATATATAAAAGCCAAAAACTCTATATTTTTAGTATAACTTTGAAAATTCAAAAATCCTTCGAGCTCTAACTTGTTTTACATCAAAATTATTTGAAGAGCTCTCAAATTGCCTTGTGCTCAAAGGTTGAAATTTAAGATTCCAAACGTAAGAAGTGAAGTGGTGATAAATACAAGGTTGTTGTGTAAAACCCATTGGTGTGGGTGAGCCTTGGATTAGATTGGTCTATGTTGTCTAGTGACATAAAACTCTTACTTATAAGGGTGAACCTTATTTATTAGATTGAATAGAGGTTGTCGGGGTAAAACCCATTGAAGGGTGAGCCTCTTGTGTAATTGTTTGGATTGACCAAATAGTGAATTGGTTAAAATCCTTGAGTGTGGACTGAAGGTAGTGGATGTAGATCTTGGAGAGATCGAACCACTATAAATCGTGTGTTCATTTTCGTATAGCTTTACTTGTTTACATACTTGTATTATTATTATTAATTCTTAGTTGTTGATTGATTGGTTGTAGTTTTATTATTTGATCATCTTGTCTCAACCATCAAATCACATATAAATTTGAAGTTTAAGAATTTAAAGAAGAGCTTTTATTAAGGCAAAGGATTTGCAAAAAGGGAAAAGATTTTTTTATAATTAGCCAAAGACCTAATTCACCCATCTCTTAGGTCTTTCAGTATGGTCCACTGGAATGCCGGTGAAACGTATTCGATATCGAATGCACAGTCCCCTCTGATGGGAAGAAATTGTTCCATTACACAAATAAATAGTTAGTTATTCAACAAAAAATTCGAATAAATGTTTTTGAAAGTAAATAGAAATTTACTCGTCCCCACTCGGGGTTATCAGAATGTGGGTATCATTTGTCTGAACCCCACCCATAGAAGCAGCCATAGAGGGTACCGTAGAAGTTGTGGTCAAAAGCGTATGCTCAGACTCTGCTGCTCGTGTGTCATCCTCACTCGGTAAGAATGGAGGAGTACGATCACCCATCCTAATTGAACGTGATCTATGTGGAGGCATATGAAAAGCAATAAAATATTTGTTAGATTTGTACTCATTAATTATTTGTAAAAGTTAACTTTAAATAAATTTAAACATTGAATAACTGACGTAGCATATGTATACATAAAACATACGAATTATTCATTGTTTTCGTCATCTAATAACTATCAAAATCATCCTCGCTCGAATCATCTTCTAATTCCCATTCACTTTCAACTTCTGTATCAGAATCAGTAATGTTATCATATTCTGTGCTTCCTGGTTCATTATCATCCAAAATCTCCCATTCACCTGAGTCATGCATAAGTTCACCGATTATATCATCTTCACCACGTATACTAAATGTCATCAATTCATCTACATCTTCTTAATATGGTCTCTCAACAACTGGTGCATCAATCATATGACGCACCTTCGATTTTCATACTCCTATCCAATTAGACTTATTCCTTCTACTTCTAGGATAGGTGACATAATATACTTGGTGAGCTTGCACAACTAATACAAATGGATCATATTTTGGGTGACTTTTCTTGCAATTTACATCTACAGTTTTGTAATGTGGATGAACACTGACACCTCTGTTAAGCACATGATCATACTAGTCACACTTAAATAAAACAACATTCTGACATGGAATTCCCGAAACTACACTTTAATAATCTCCTTCAAATTTCTATAATAGTCGCTCCTGCTGCTAATATCTACATCTTTGCCCTTAACCCAAACTCCACTATTTGTAGTCTTCTTTCCCGATTCCATGATCGTGCGTATGAAATCTGAAGCCATTTATTACATATCTCTTATAAGATTTCACTTGTCTTGAAGGTCCCCACGAAAAACTTTTAATATTTTCATCAGTTACATTATTTTGAGGATCTTGCACCTGCAACATATAAACGATGTTATTCACTATTTAATAGAATAGTTCTTAACCGTTGTTGACAAACTACTCTACAAAGACAAACTTACATAAGCCCTGAACCACATGAGAAACTCGTTCTCAAATCTCGTATCAATTTCCTCCTCTGTTATACAGGGGTCAACGTATTGCAAATCGGCTTAGAATTTCCTATTTCATAGGCGTTATTTAAGCCGAGTGTTTACAACCACAAAGAATCAGTAAGCCAGTGAAAATGTGAGAAAAAGACGTACGTGACTGACGGTTGCACCTCATCACAATTGATAAATATGTAATTAATAGCCGCCTTAAATTCCTCAGGTGACAGGAATCTGGTAATTGTGTTCCCAATCACCTTTCCCGACGTATTACATATGGACAAACCACATCTTTTAGAAATGTCTTTGTCGTTTCTATCCAGGTTTGTATGTTTTGTCTGGACATGCGGCTCGAAATAGTAAGGGAAAAACGTAGATGCCTCTTCAATCAAATATGCATTGCAAATTCATCCCTCGGCCCTTGCCTTATTTTTCACTTTCAACTTCAGAAGATATCAGAACCTGCACTTGGTTATTTTAATAATGTTAGATCTTCTACATTGACATGGTCACATAAACAGAAATTTAAATTCTCATGTGAAAAGGCTTAACCTCTCAACCGGATACATCCATTGATATTGAACAGACCCAGCAACCCTTGCTTCATTTGACAGGTGAATCATTAAATGCTCCATCACATCAAAAAATGCAGGAGGGAATATCCTTTCCAACCTGCACAGTAGGATTACTATGTTCTTCTCCTATTCTCTCATACGAGATGTTGATAGTTTTTAAGCACATAAGTCCTGATAGAAAAGATCTAATTCTGTTAGCACATTCCAAACTGAGGCGGGGAGGAACTCTCGAAATGCTATTGGAAGCAATCTTTCCGTAAATATGTGACAGTCATGCGTTTTCATGCCCGACATGTTCAACTCTTTCAAATCAACACATCTACCTAGATTAGATGCATATCCATCAGGCAACTTCACATCCCTCAACTATTCCAATACAACCTTTTTTTGCTGAGTCGTAAGAGAGTACTTAGCCTTTGGAATAAAAACCTTACCATTTCCAACAGTGGTAATATGTAACTTTGGCCTATTACAGTACACCTCCAAATCTCGACAAGCCTTTATATTATTCTTCGATTTGCCCTTCACGTCCATTATAGTATTAAACACGTTCTCAAACACGGTCTTTTCATTATGCATGACATCAACATTGTGGCGAATTAAATTTGATTTCCAATAGGGTAAGTCCCAAAAAATGCTACGCTTAGCCCAGTTGTAATATACTCCTCTGCCAACAACCTTGCCAACCTCCTCCGCAGTATCGACAATTCGTGGCAAATTGCATACTCTATGCCACATCTCATCCCCACATGATCGCTTAATAGGTTGCAATGTCTCACGACTGCGGTCCTTTCGAAATGATTTAGCATCTCTTCGATATTGATGACCTATATGTAAGAAAAAGTGGTGACTGTCACCAAGATTGTTTTTGTTAGCCCTAAGGGCAAATTATGTAGTTTTGATTAATGACAAATATTGATGAGGACTAAAATGTTTGATTATTGTGTGATAGGTTCTGTAAACTGAGAAGTATGAAGTCTCATTGCTTTGAAGCAAAAGTTCAAGAACAACTTCAGTTAAGCAAGTATTTGAAGTTTGAAGAATGTTGTTCTAAAGATGATCAAAAAGCATTGAAGACTTGAAGTGTAGAGTACATTTAACTTTTAGGTAAATTTCTATGTAAACTCTACACTTGCATGTCTTGGTTATCATTGAATGCATAAGAGAGCATAAAAATAGTCTTATGATCTTAAAAGGCTTTGAATGAATCTTTTTATAAGATATGTTAGTAAACTTCATATGTTCTATACATATCAAATGTTTTTCAAACTCATTGAAGTTATATCTCAAATGATTTTACAAAGTTTGAAAATGCTTCCAAAAAATTCGGTCGTCCGAATTTTGTAGCAAAAGTTTGCTACTATTCTTCCAGAGAAATTCAGAAGAAGATTCGGACGCAGCCAAAAAATTCGGTCGTCCGAATTTTTGGCCTTCAGCATGGTCACTGTTCTTCCAGAGAAATTCGGAAGAAGATTCGGATGCAGCAAAAAATTCGGTCGTCCGAATTTTTGTTCTCAGCATGGTTACTATTCATCCAGAGAAATTCGGACGAAGATTCGGACGCAGCCAAGAAATTCGGTCATCCGAATTTTCTGAAATAGCCGTTTCTAGCCGTTTTATGAACGTTTTAACAGATTTTCAAATTCTATAAAAGCTATAAACATGCAAATTTTTGTAACACTTGAAATCTTGAAAACTCCAAGCATTCAAAAGCATTTAGCAAACATTTCTTAAGCTCTCTTATGTCTTGTGCATTCAATTGATCAACCCAAAGACATCAAAGTGTGAAGGTGCAAAATTGTGTAATATCTACCATCAAGTGGTAACTTCTACACATTCTCATTTATTTATCAAATTGTGTATTTATACTAGCTCTAGCAAGGTTATCTTGATAACATAAAATCCTTTAGATAAGGGTGATCCTTGAAAGTGTGATTCAAGGTTGTTTAAGATATAAAACCATTGTTTGTGGTGAGCCTTGTATTGTAAACATTACTAGAAGAGGTTGTGAGTGTAAAACCATAGTGTGGTTAGCCTCTTATGTAATTGTTGAACTTGAGCTTATAGTGGATTGGTTGAAATCCTTGAGTGTAGACTCAAGGTAGTGGATGTAGATCTTGGAGAGATCGAACCACTATAAATTGTGTGTTCATTTTCTTATAGCTTTATTTATTTACATGCTCATGTTATTATTACTTATTGATTGTTGTTGATTGATTGGTTGTAGTTTGATGATATTATCTTAACCATCACATCACATATAAACTTGAAGCTTGTGGAATTAAAGAAGAGCTTTTATTAAGGCAAAGGATTTGTAAAAAGGGAAAAGATTTCGATAATTAGCCTAAGACCTAATTCACCCCCCCTCTTAGGTCTTTCAATTGGTATCAGAGCAAGGTCTTCTTTTTAAGGTCTAACAACCTAGAAGTAAAGATTCTATAGCTAGTTTATCAAATTTGCCTTATATGGAAGGTTCCTCTACAAATAGACCTCCTTTGTTTGATGGTTCTAATTTTACATTTTGGAAATCTAGAATTAGAATTTTTATTTGTTCTATTAACTTTGATTTGTGGAGTATCATTGAGAAAGGTCCCTATGTTCCTTTGAGAATAAAAGTTGTTGGAATTACAAGGGAACAAAAGTCTATGGAGGAACTTGATGAGAACGACTCAAGAAAGATAACCTTAAACTACCAAGCAATGAACATCTTGAGTTGTGCATTGGATGTGAATGAATACAATAGAGTGAGTGAATGTGACACCGCTCACGATATGTGGAGACTTCTACAAGCAACACACGAGGAAAGAGCCAATATGTGTTTCATGGCAATAAATGATGAGGTACAATCCACTCCTTCTACCTCTACTTGTTGTGATGATGATGTTGATGATGTTGATGATCCTAGTGAACTACTTGTTGAAATGTATGAAGAATTAAAAAATGTTTCAAAAAGAAATAAGGAAATGAAATTCAAAATTAATGATTTATTGAATGAAAATTCAAAATTATATTGTGAAAACAAAAAGCTTCTTGAATCTATTGATTGTTTGAATATTGAAAAAAAAGTTTTAAATGTCTCTTTACAAAAAATGTCCCTTGAAAATAAGAATCTTTGTGAAAAGATTTTGTCTCTTGAAAGAATGCTTGTTGATCATGAGACTTTGAAAAAAAAGGTTGATGAGCTTACATTATGTATAGAAAAATTTACAAAAGGAAGGGACAATCTTGATAAAATTCTTGGAGCTCAAAGATCTCCTCTTTTTAAAAATGGTCTTGGCTATAATTATGTAAACAATGTGCCTAAATATAAAAATTTCTTTGTTAAAGCTACTTCTAGTTCAATGCCTCATACTTGTTGTACATATTGTGGAAAACATGGACACAAAGCCATTAGGTGCTTCGTTAAAAGAAAAATAGAAAATGGTGTTAAAACTATTTGGAGAGTTAAAGGAATTATTACTAACCCCCATGGACCCAAGAAAGTATGGGTACCAAAGGATACTTCTTCTCCTTATTGCAGGTACGCTTCAATTCAAACTCAAGTACTACTAAAGGGGTATATTGATGATGTTAGCTTAAAGAATAATAGAAAACATCACATTCATAATCAAAGTCAAGACAAACAATGAAGGATTTGTTTTTGAGACAAGAAGAAAGGAAGAATTCTTGGAGTAACCAATGTTGGTAAAGGTTTCTTTCTTCTTTTTAAACAAATGTGGCTTATTGCTGATTTGAACTATAACTTGATTAGCATTAGTCAATTGTGTGACAATGAATAAGAAGTTAAAATTCTAACATGCAAAGTTTCAGTTGAGAATCCATTTTGTTTAGCTTTGAAAATTTGCCAACCATAACTTGTCAATTGCTTTTATGAAGTTGATTAGGTAACATTGATGATATGAGATTGAATTCATGGTAGATATGTTCTTGAAATTGATTATATGTCATGATAAAATGATTAATATAGCTATGATTGAATATCTATGCATTTGCTTGGCCAAAAACATATTTATGAAACTTTACAAAATGTTTGGACATGAAGTTTGGATGTAGACCATAAGTTAGATCGCCCGAACTTATATGACAAAATGATATTTTGTGATTTTGATCAATCACTTACAAATTTTTGAATATGTGTTTTATCTTGATAAGCTTGAATGTCTTGTTGCTTATGATAATGATTTTCTTGGCATAAAAGATTTGGTCATGTGAACATGGATTTGTTGAACAAACTTTTCTATCAAGATTTAGTTAGAGGATTGCTAAAAATGTGTTTTGAGAAAATTGTCTTTGAGATACTTGTCCATATGGAAAACAAACAAAAGAATCTTTCAAACCCATGAAAATGATTTTAGACCTCAAAACATCTTGAGCTTCTTCAAATGGATTGTTTTGGACTTATATGGAACTCTAGTATTGATGACTTGAAGTATGCCTTACTAGTAGTTGATGATTTCTAAATATTCGTTTTAGCATTATTCATTGTTCGAAAAGATTAAGTGTTTCATAAGTTTGTAAAATTATTCAAAAAGGTTCAAACCTCCCTTGAAAATTGGAGAAGTGTTTCACAAGTGACAATGGGAGAATTTTACAACAAAGTCTTTACAAAATTTGCTTTGAAAATTGAATTTCATATAATTGTTTCAACTGCAAAAGCTCCACAATAAAATGGTGTTATTGAAAGAAAATTTTGAACTTTGCAGAAATTGGCTAGGTCTATGCTTTGTGAAAATTCTTCTTCAAAAATATTTTTGGGCCAAAGCCTTAAACACCACATGCTATGATAAATAGAATTCTTTTAAGATCATTTTGAAGAAAAACATCTTTGGAATTTCTCTTTTATATAACTCCTCAAGCTGCATATTTTAAATGTTTTGGTTATAAATGTCTTATCTTGAATACTTGTGATAACTTACTTAAATTTGATAGAAAGACTGATATAGGTATATCTCTTAGCTATTCTTCTAACAAAAAGGCATATAGAGTATAAAACATAAACAACCTTACATGATGAGGAAACCATTCATGTTAGTTTAGATGAATCTTACATTTGCTTGGAAAGAAAAGAAGAAGATGATGCAGGTACAACTATGAATAACTATCAAACCCATCTTCAAGCACCAACTTTGGAGGATCACACCAATGAGGAAGAAATGATTGAACAAAATCAAGATGACCAACCTAGTGGTGACCAAGAGATCTCAAAGAACCTAAGATATTCAAGAGGACACCCTAAGGAGCAAATCATTGGTGATATCTCCCAAGGAGTAAAAATAAGGCGGTACTTTATCAATAACTTTGATCTTTTATCTCATAATGAGCCTAAATATATTGATGATGCATTGTGTGATGATTTTTGGATTATTGCTATACAAGAGGAATTAAATAAATTTGAATGATACAACATTTGGATATTCCTAAATCTCATGATCATTCCATTAGTGGAACTAAATGGTTTTTAGAAACAAACTAAATGAATCCGAGGAAGGTGTAAGAAATAAATCTAGATTTGTCACCCAAGGATTCAATCAAGAAGAGTGAATTGTTTATGATGAAACCTTTGTTCCGAATACTAGATTTAAGTCCATAAGAATGCTTTTGACTTTTTCTTTCTTTCAAGGTTTTAAATTATTTCAAATGAATGTCAAAAGAGCTTTTCTAAATGGTTCTATTGAGGAAGAGATTTATATGGAACAATCACCCGGTTTTGATCATGAAAAGTTTCCTAACCATGTTTTCAAATTATCCAAAGCTTTGTATGATTTAAAACAAGCTCCTAGAGTTTTGTATGAAAAATTGAGTGTTTTTCTTCTTTCAAAAGGATTTTCAAGAGGAAAGGTTGACACTACTATTTTCATAAAACCTCTTGTAACAATGATCTATAAGTTGTCCAAATATATGATACAATTTTTTATGCTTTTAATACTACACTTTGTGATGTGTTTACCAAGTTGATGCAAAGTAAATTTGAAATGAGCATGATAGGAAAACTCTATTTCTTTCTTGGCCTACAAATCAAGAAAACCAAGGATGTCACTTTCATGAATCAAGTTAAGGAATAGGCACTTCTATAAGTTTATTGACAAGAATAAAACGGTGTCATAGGAGTAGTCAACTACATTTGACAGCAAGTAGAGCCAATATTATATTTGTCATGTGCTTGTGTGCTAGATTTCATCTTGTCCTAAAGAGTTTCATTTGATTGTTGTAAACACACTCTATTACCTTATTGATACTCTAAGTGATTATGGTCTATATTTCAAATGTGTGGCTTTGTTATGTGATAACACTAATGCAATAAATTTGACCATCATACTATTCAACAAACTAGGACAAAGCATATAGAGATCAAACTTCATTTCATTAGAGATCACTCTACTAAGGGTAATACTTGTTTAAAGCATGTTTGCATTAACGAACAAATTAATGATATCGTTACTAAGTCATTGGCCGAAGAAAGGTTTGACCAATCTTAGAAGAAGCTTAGGGGTTTCAAAATTCAATAACTAATGAGTATATTCAAGCGTGTAGCTCCAGATGAGGACAAAGAAGCCTAGCATGAGAAAAGGAAGGGGAAAAAGCTAAAGATAGAGAAGGAGGACCAGTATTCAATGAACCAAGGAAGGTTTATGTTCCTCAAAACATGTCATGCCTGGATAGATTTGTCACAGTGGAGGCTACTACTGAATTTGATGATTGGACAAAAAGGAACAATAAGACAAAGCCAAGCCACAAGGTGGATGTCATCAAACTATCCGAAATGGGTAATATACTCTCATTTTTTAAATTATATGAGCTGGGCTAGTTTGCTTGTGTTTGATGAATGCTATTACCTTATTTAGTTTATGGAGTTTAAGCAAATAATAAGGAAGAAAGAGTTGAGTGAGTTGGTAATAAAGCTATTTAGCGGTATTTTTCAAGAATATCACAAGTTGATTTTTGAGATTGATCATGCATTGATCAATAGAATTTGTGATGTTGAAGATGTTGGGTTTAGGCATTATTCTTCTGAGGGACATTGTTTTATAAGTGAGTTATACTCACATGAAAGAATTGAGAATGCCTATATAAATGGTAGAAGCCTCAAGACTAGAAAGGAGAGAGAGATAAAAGTTTTTTGATGCTAGTGAAAGAGCTTTACACCACATTCTTACTACTTTGATTATAGCATACGTTGGACACAAATCTTCTATTGATAATATGTATGCGATAATTATGCTAGCCATGCATAAAAAAAATGAATTTTGGATATATATTGCTAAAGAATATAATGGAGCAAGAAGAACAAAAATAAAATAAAATTATTCCTGAAAACAAAGTAAACTTGGATAAACTCTCCAATATTGATAATGTTCTATCTCTATTTGATGATATTGATTGGAGCAATTTACTAGTAATTGATGAAAAATTTTATAATGCCCTTACATATGAGCTTTATGCAAATCTTAAAGAAGAAAGAATTGAACATTAGGGGGATAATGTAGTTTAATGATATTCCTCTAGAGTGTATCAAGTGGATTTTGAGTTCAATAATGCCTTAGTGAACAGAATTTTGTGGGATAGATGATAATGATGCAAGGTATTACTCATTGGGATAACATTGCTTTATTCTTGAATTGTTCACAAATGAGAGATTTGAAGAGGCTTTCACAAATGGTAGACAATTTAGGTCATTTAGGGAAGAGGAAATCCTTGCTAGAGAAAGGAAAATTAAAAAAAAGGGAAGCATGGGTCACCAAGTGAGGGGGAGCAAATCCCTATAAAAAAAGGAAGACTATTTGAAGAGGTATTCTCCATTGAAGGTGATAATCTCACTAGAAGTAACACCATAGTTTCCAAGGTGTTTTAAGAGGCATTGAACAACTATGTAAATTCTTCGAGTCTGTTGCTCTAATGATTCTTGGCAAATTTGATGGTTTAGAAGCTAGACTCAAGAATATGGAAGAAGACTTGAGAAGGATTTCTCAAGTGATTTTTAAATGGTGCTAGTTCCTTTAGAGCTAAAGAAGAAAACTACGATGAAGGAAAAGGCAATGAAGCACTCCAAGAGAAAGAATAGCTTGAGAATGAAGAACAAAGAGGTAATGCTCAAGAGAACAAGCAAAAAGAAGAAAGTGAAGGGAGTTTCACAAAGTCAAATCACAAATCCATCACCAATCTCCTTCAGCCAAGAGAGAAGGAAAATGTGGTTCAAAGGAAGAAGATCCAAAGATCCTCTCGATTAGTAACTTTCCAAAGTCGAACTACACGGGCAAGGAGTCAACAAATGAAGGACCCCATCATATAGAGCTCAAGGGAGACATGGCCATCATAACAAACAAATTTGGAAGTGAAGACCATGAAGCGCATCCAAGACTAAGCCTTTCTATCCCTAAACTCTATTTTGATGCTTATTTTAGTTTATTCCTTGATGCACACGTTATGCTTTAATATTGAAATTTACTTGTGTCTTTCTAGTCATTATAATGATTTGAAGCTCAATATGTGAAATCTCTGTGATAAGAGCTTCTTTTGTTTCACTTTTGTTGTCTAAGTACTCTCACCCCAAGTTTAATTGCTGATAAAAAGGGAGAGAAGAAGTCGATTTATTATTGTTGAAGATGCTACATAATGATTATTGCTGTTAGGATGATAACTATTTGACTAGAACTATACTGTTTATGAGAGTTGGTCAATACATTGCTAAATTGCCGAATGAGAGTTGATCAATATACTGCTTATATGTGATACATGTTGTCTCATTTTCATTAACCCCATCTTTGAGTGATGACAAAAGGGGGAGAAGAAATGGGATGACAAAATGTGTGAAAATGTGAAATAGCAGTAGGATTCCTCATGCATGAATAGAAAATGTGTGAATTTTCTGAAAATCCATGCATATGTCAAGGGGAAGAAAGAATGTTGACTGCAAGATGTGCTATATGCTATGTGCTTGTTGTAAATGTGCTATGTATATGTGCTATAGGTTGAAATGTAAAATGAATGTGTTTTGTGAAAATATATGGCTGCAATTGAAATTTAAATTGACTATGTTATACTATGTGAGGTTTTGGTTATTTTCTGAGTTTTTGGAATATGGTTAAGTTGAGATTAAAATCTTGAACTTGGTTCTTGACTTGACCTACAATTGAATGCATTAGTTTTGTGGTTTTGCAAAGCTAAAATGAGTGCTATTGTAGCTATACATATTTGAGTACTTCTATAGTTCATTTGAGAATGCAAAATCACCTTTTTAAACTTGCTACCAAAAATTTGGACTTGAAATTCGAATGCAAACCAAAAATTCGGATGCATCCAAACTATCTTGCCAAAAATGTTTTTCTGTTGTTCAAATTGTTTAAAAACCGTCTTAATCCTTCCTATCATATTTGAACAATCTTAGAAAAGCTTATTTTCAAAGATTAAAGTTGTTATCTCACATATTTTACATTTTGGATTTGATATCTTAAAATTCGGATGCATGCATATTTTGTTGCCAAAATGTGCTCTTTTGTTGTTCAAATTGATTCAAATATGTTTTAATCTCTTCCATTATGTTTGAACAACCTTAGGAACACTTTATTTCACTTTAAACATTCATTATATTGAATTTATTGCAGTTTGAACTTAAGATTTAAAAAATTCGGATGCAAGGTTTAAGAATTCGGATGCATGTTCTGAAATTCGGATGCATGCATCTTTTGTTGCCAAAATGTGTTCTATTGTTATTCAAATTGATTCAAACTTGTTTTAATCTCTTCCACTATGTTTGAACAACCTTAGGAAGATTATTTTCAAAAATTGAAGCTTTCATTTCACTTATTTTACAATTCGCACTTGATATGTCAAAATTCGGATGTATAGCATCTCAAGTCCAAACTTGTTGAAAAATGAGCACAATCTAAGGGGGAGCAATATTAATCTTTTCTGACCTTTAATACCTCTCTTAGAAGTTGTCGTAATGATTAAATGCTATATCTTCTATCCTAGTAGTTGGAAGGAAGGAGGTTAATGGAGGTTTGTTGGGTCATAGGCTCATATTGAGCCTTTTGTATGTTAATGTGCTAAATTGGTTATTTTCTATCATTGACATCAATACTTCTATGTACTACATTGTTTTAATCTATCACATTTTGCATCAAAGTTTGTCATCATCAAAAAGGGGGAGATTGTTAGCCCTAAGGGCAAATTATGTAGTTTTGATTAATGACAAATATTGATGAGGACTAAAATGTTTGATTATTGTGTGATAGGTTCTGTAAACTGAGAAGTATGAAGTCTCATTACTTTGAAGCAAAAGTTCAAGAACAACTTCAGTTAAGCAAGTATTTGAAGTTTGAAGAATGTTGTTCTAAAGATGATCAAAAAGCATTGAAGACTTGAAGTGTAGAGTACATTTAACTTTTAGGTAAATTTCTATGTAAACTCTACACTTGCATGTCTTGGTTATCATTGAATGCATAAGAGAGCATAAAAATAGTCTTATGATCTTAAAAGGCTTTGAATGAATCTTTTTATAAGATATGTTAGTAAACTTCATATGTTCTTGCTTTCCAAGCTTATATATGGTTAAATAAGTTTTCTATACATATCAAATGTTTTTCAAACTCATTGAACTTATATCTCAAATGATTTTACAAAGTTTGAAAATGCTTCCAAAAAATTCGGTCGTCCGAATTTTGTAGCAAAAGTTTGCTACTATTCTTCCAGAGAAATTCGGAAGAAGATTCGGACGCAGCCAAAAAATTCGGTCGTCCGAATTTTTGGCCTTCAGCATGGTCACTGTTCTTCCAGAGAAATTCGGAAGAAGATTCGGACGCAGCAAAAAATTCGGTCATCCGAATTTTTGTTCTTAGCATGGTTACTATTCATCCAGAGAAATTCGGACGAAGATTCGGACGCAGCCAAGAAATTCGGTCATCCGAATTTTCTGAAACTAGTCGTTTCTAGCCGTTTTATGAACGTTTTAACAGATTTTCAAATTCTATAAAAGCTATAAACATGCAAATTTTTGTAACACTTGAAATCTTGAAAACTCCAAGCATTCAAAAGCATTTAGCAAACATTTCTTAAGCTCTCTTATGTCTTGTGCATTCAATTGATCAACCCAAAGACATCAAAGTGTGAAGGTGCAAAATTGTGTAATATCTACCATCAAGTGGTAACTTCTACACATTCTCATTTATTTATCAAATTTTGTATTTATACTAGCTCTAGCAAGGTTATCTTGATAACATAAAATCCTTTAGATAAGGGTGATCCTTGAAAGTGTGATTCAAGGTTGTTTAAGATATAAAACCATTGTTTGTGGTGAGCCTTGTATTGTAAACATTACTAGAAGAGGTTGTGAGTGTAAAACCATAGTGTGGTTAGCCTCTTATGTAATTGTTGAACTTGAGCTTATAGTGGATTGGTTGAAATCCTTGAGTGTAGACTCAAGGTAGTGGATGTAGATCTTGGAGAGATCGAACCACTATAAATTGTGTGTTCATTTTCTTATAGCTTTATTTATTTACATGCTCATGTTATTATTACTTATTGATTGTTGTTGATTGATTGGTTGTAGTTTGATGATATTATCTTAACCATCATATCACATATAAACTTGAAGCTTGTGGAATTAAAGAAGAGCTTTTATTAAGGCAAAGGATTTGTAAAAAGGGAAAAGATTTCGATAATTAGCCTAAGACCTAATTCACCCCCCCTCTTATGTCTTTCAGTTTTGAGTCATGTTGTAGCTGAAATGACTTTGTTTACTTCATACAGTGCGAACAAGCCAGTCTTTCGGCAGTGCTCCAACAGCTCAACATACCATAACCTAGAAAACCATTAACAGTCCATAAGAGGGCAGCCGCATTTAAACATTTTGCTTTTTTGAGACGTCATATGTTGGCACGCCAACTAACCACAAATGTTATAATTCCTTCTAGCAGTGGATGTAGATAGACATCGATCTTATGCTCTGAGTTCCACAGCCCTGGAATAATTACTGTTAAAAATATCGTTGTATCCTTCATACATATCCATGGTGGTAAGTTGCACGCAGTAAGAATGACTGGCCAACTAGAATACTGCTTTCTTGACATTCCAAAGAGTGAGAACCCATCAGTGCATAGTGCTAAAAGCATGTTCCGAACCTCTTTTGCAAATTCAACATTCATACGATCAAAATAATGCCATGCTTCACCGTCCTTTGGATGACTGATCAATCCCTCATTCTGTACACTTTCAACGTGCCACCTCATGTGTTCTGCAGTTGTTTTAGATGCATACAACCTCTGCAACCTTCGTGTCAATGGAAAGTAGTACATTTTCTTAAAAGTGACCTCTTTTTGCAATCTATTCTTCCGAAGTTTCCTTCTCTACATGTACTAGGGACTCCCATAGAACTTGCATTCTCGCAAACCAATATCCTCCTTCTAATAAAGCATGCAACTATTCAGGCAACAATCTATTTTCTTCACTGGCAAACCGAGTACAAAAACAATCTTCTTGGTATATGTTAGCCCTAAGGGCAAATCACGAAGTTTTAATTAAGTTTTGAATAAAGACAAACATTGAGGTGGACTAATCTTTATGTCAATTGTGTGATAGAATTGTTGGATTAAGAAATATGAAGTCTTGTTGCCTTAAAGCCAAAATGCAAGAACAACTTCAATAAGTCAAAGTAATTGAAGATTAAAGAATTTTGTTCAGAGATGAGTAAATGCATTGAAGACTTGAAGTATAAGTCACATATGCTCAATAGGTATATTCTTTTGTAAACCCTATACTTGTGTGTCTTGGAATTTGTTGAATGCATAAGAGAGCGACAAAAACTTGTTTTGAATCTTAAATGGCTTTGAATGAACTTTTGAATAACAAGTATGCTTTTGAATCTCAAATAATCTCAAATGATCTAGAGTAAACTTTATATGATCAAAGTGTTTTTGAGTTTGAAATTGTTTAAATGACTTACCTATTTATACAAAATGTTTTCTGTAAGACATAAGAGGGGGGGTGAATTAGGTCTTTGGCTAATTATCGAAATCTTTTCCCTTTTTACAAATCCTTTGCCTTAATAAAAACTCTTCTTTAATTTCACAAGTTTCAAGTTTATATGTGATGTAATGGTTAAGATAAGATCATCAAACAATAAGACTATATCCAATCAATCAACAACTATGAACAACTAATAATAACATGAGCATGTAAATAAATAAAGCTATAAGGAAATGAACACACGATTTATAGTGGTTCGATCTCTCCAAGATCTACATCCACTACCTTGAGTCTACACTCAAGGATTTCAACCAATCCACTATAAGCTCAAGTTCAACAATTACATAAGAGGCTAACCACACTATGGTTTTACACTCACAACCTCTTCTAGTAATGTTTACAATACAAGGCTCACCACAAACAATGGTTTTATATCTTAAACAACCTTGAATCACACTTTCAAGGATCACCCTTATCTAAAGGATTTTATGTTATCAAGATAACCTTGCTAGAGCTAGTAGAAATACACAATTTGATAAATAAATGAGAATGTGTAGAAGTTACCACTTGATGGTAGATATTACACAATTTTTGCACCTTCACACTTTGATGTCTTTGGGTTGATCAATTGAATGCACAAGACATAAGAGAGCTTAAGAAATGTTTGCTAAATGCTTTTGAATGCTTGGAGTTTTCAAGATTTCAAGAGTTACAAAAATTTGCATGTTTATAGCTTTTATAGAATTTGAAAATCTATAAAAACGTTCATAAAACGGCTAGAACGGTTAGTTTCGTAAAAATTCGGACGACCGACTTTCCCCGGGTCAGCGTCCAATTTCTCTCGGATGAATAGTAACCATGCCGAGAACAAAAATTCGGACGACCGAATTTTTTTGTCACGTCCGAATCTTCTTCCGAATTTCTCTCGGAAGAACAAAGTGACTATGCTGAAGGCCAAAAATTCGGACGACCGAATTTTTTGGGCTGCGTCCGAATCTTCTTCCGAATTTCTCTCGGAAGAATAGTAGCAACTTTTGCTACAAAATTCAGACGATCGAATTTTTTTGGAAGCATTTTCAAACTTTGTAAAATCATTTGAGATATAACTTCAATGAGTTTGAAAAACATTTGATATGTATAGAAAACTTATTTAACCATATATAAGCTTGAAAAACAAGAAGATATGAAGTTTACTAACATATCTTATAAAAAGATTCATTCAAAGCCTTTTAAGATCATAAGACTATTTTTATGCTCTCTTATGCATTCAATGATAACCAAGACATGCAAGTGTAGAGTTTACATAGAAATTTACCTAAAAGTTAAATGTACTCTACACTTCAAGTCTTCAATGCTTTTTGATCATCTTTAGAACAACATTCTTCAAACTTCAAATACTTGCTTAACTGAAGTTGTTCTTGAACTTTTGCTTCAAAGCAATGAGACTTCATACTTCTCAGTTTACAGAACCTATCACACAATAATCAAACATTTTAGTCCTCATCAATATTTGTCATTAATCAAAACTACATAATTTGCCCTTAGGGCTAACAATCTCCCCCTTTTTGATGATGACAAACTTTGATGCTAAATGTGATAGATTAAAACAATGTAGTACATAGAAGTATTAATGTCAATGATAGAAAATAACCAATTTAGCACATTGACATACAAAAGGCTCAATATGAGCCTATGACCCAACCAACCTCCATTTTCCTCCTTCCTTCCAACAAAACTAGGATAGAAGATATAGAATTTAATCATTAAGACAACTTCTAAGAGAGGTATTAAATGTCAGAAAAGATTAACATTGCTCCCCCTTAGATTGTGCTCATTTTTCAACTAGTTTGGACTTGAGATGCTATGCATCCGAATTTTGACATATCAAATCCGAATTGAAAAATAAATGAAATGAAAGCTTCAATTTTTGAAAATAAGCTTTCCTAAGGTTGTTCAAACATAGTGGAAGAGATTAAAACAAGTTTGAATCAATTTGAACAACAATAGAGCACTTTTTGGTAACAAAATATGCATGCATCCGAATTTCAGAACATGCATCCGAATTTTTAAATCTTGCATCCGAATTTTTTAAATCTTAAGTCTAAACTGCAATAAATTCAATATAATGAATGTTTAAAGTGAAATAAAGTGTTCCTAAGGTTGTTCAAACATAATGGAAGAGATTAAAACATATTTGAATCAATTTGAACAACAAAAGAGCAGCTTTTGGCAACAAAATATGGATGCATCCGAATTTTTGAAACATGCATCCGAATTTTGAATCATGCATCCGAATTTTAAGATTTCAAATCCAAAATGTAAAATATGTGAGATAACAACTTTAATTTTTGAAAATAAGCTTTTCTAAGATTGTTCAAATATGATAGGAAGGATTAAAACAGTTTTCAAACAATTTGAACAACAGAAAAGACATTTTTGACAAGAAGATCTTGATGCGTCCGAATTTTTTGGTCTGCATCCGAATTTCAAGTCCAAATTTTTGGAAACAAGTTGAAAAGGTGATTTTGCATTTTCAAATGAACTATAGAAGTACTCAAATATGTATAGCTACAATAGCACTTAGTTTAGCTTTGCAAAACCACAAAACTCATGTATTTAATTGTTTTCATGATGTAATGTAAAGTCATAGGTCAAGTCAAGAACCATGATAAAAACTTCACAATCCCAACTTAACCATTTTCAAAATCTCAGAAAACAATCATTTTAAATTTCAAATGCAACCAATTAGTTTCACAGTACACATTCATAGCATATTTACATTACACATCACAATTACATCAAGCAATTGCAGTACAACAAACACATAGCATGTTTTGTTCTTTCTCCCCCTTGACATATGCATGGATTTTCAGAAAATTGACACATTTTCTATTCATGCATGAGGAATTCCACTGCTATTTCATATTTTCACACATTTTGTCATCACATTTCTTCTCCCCCTTTTGTCATCACTCAAAGATGGGGTTAATGAAAATGAGACATGTATCACATATAAGCAGTATATTGATCAACTCTCATTTGGCAATTTAGCAATGTATTGACCAACTCTTATAAACAGTATAGTTCTAGTCAAATAATTATCATCCTAACAGCAATAATCATTATGTAGCATCTCAACAATAATAAATTGACTTCTTCTCTCCCTTTTTATCAAAGCAATTTAAACTTAAAGTAGAGTACTTAGACAACAAAAGTGAAACAAAAGAAGCTCTTATCACAAAGATTTCACATATTGAGCTTCAAAACATTATAATGACTAAAAAGGCACAAGTAAATTTCAATATTAAAGCATAACATGTGCATCAAGGAATAAACTAAAATAAGCATCAAAATAGAGTTTAGGGATAGAAAGGCTTAGTGATGGATGCGTTTCATGGTCTTCACTTCCAAATTTGTTTGTTATGATGGCCATGTCTCCCTTGAGCTCTATATGATGGGGTCCTTCATTTGTTGACTCCTTACTCGTGTAGTTCTGCTTTGGAAAGCTACCAATTTGAGAGGGTCTTTGGATCTTCTTTCTTTGAACCACATTTTCCTCCCTTGGCTGAAGGATATTGGTGATGGATTTGTGCTTTGACTTTGTTAAACTTCCTTCACCTCCTTCTTCTTGCTTGTTCTCTTGGGCTTTATAGGAACTTGCACCACTTAAAACCACTTGAGAAATCTTTCTCAAGTCTTCTTCCATATTCTTGACTCTAGCTTCTAAACCATCAAATTTGCCAAGAATTATCAGAGCAAAAAGACTTGAAGAATTTGTCCATCTTCTTTATTTCCTCTATATGGTTGTCCAATATTTCTTGAAACACCTTGGCAACTATGGTATCACCTCTAGTGATATTTTCATCTTCAACTTTTTTTCCTTCAATAGAGAGTACCTCTTCAAATAGACTTCTTTTTGTGGGGTTGCTCCCCCTCACTAGATGACCCATGCCTCATTTTAGGTTTCCTTTCTCCAGCAAGGATTTCCTTTTTATCCTCTTCTTCTTCTTCATTTTCTTCTTCCTTCTTTTCTTCATCATCTCTAGCATCTCTTCTATCACCCTTAGAGGATTTTCTCTTCTAGCCATTCATATATTATCATCATCAAGTATCCAAGGAATTTTGTTTAGTGAGTTGTTGGTGTAGACTTCTTCACTCTTTATTGGTAAACCATTGGAAGAAAATTGCACTTGGAGATACTTGAAAATTCCTGTTAATAACCTTCCATACGGTAATGCCTTATGCTCAGTTCTTCTAGCTGCCATTATATTCTTTAGCACTATATATCCAAAATTCATTTTTCTTTTCTTATGCATGGCTAGCATAATTACAGCATACATATTATCAACAGAAGACTTGTGCTCAAAGTATGCTATAATCAAGGTAGTAAGCATGTGATGAAAAATTCTTTCACTAGCATCAAAAAGTTATATATATATATATATATATATATATATATATATATATATATATATATATATATATATCCTTTCTAGTCTTGAGGCTTTCTACCATTTGTACAGGCATTTTCAATCCTTAAAAATGAGTATAACTTACTTATAAAACAATGTTCCCCTGGAAGAATAATGCCTAAACCCAATATCCTCAACATCACAAATTCTATTGAGCAATGCGTTATCAATCTCAAAAATCAACTTGTGATATTCTTGAAGAATACCACTGAATAGCTTTATTATCAATTTGTTCAACTCTTTCTTCCTTAATATTTGCATAAACTTCATAAACTAAGGAAGGTAATAGCATTCATCAAACACAAGCAAACTAGTCCAGCTCACATCATTTAAAAATGAAAGTAATATTACCCATTTCGAATAGTTTGATGACATCCACCTTGTAGCTAGGATTTTTCTTATGATTCCTTTTTGTCCAATCATCAAATTCAGTGAGTGACCTTTCACTCGTGACAAATCTATCAAGCCTTGACATGCTTTGAGGAACATGAACCCTCCTTGGTTCATTGATCACTAATCCTCCTTCTCTTTCTTTGGCTTTTCCCTTTCCTTTTCCTCACCTGGAGCTACGACACTTGAATACACTTATTAGTTATTGAATTTTGAAATTCCTAAGCTTCTTTTAAGATTGGTCAAACCTTTCTTCGGTCAATGGCTTAGTAATGATAGCATTAATTTGTTCATTAGTGAAAACATACTTTAAACATATTACACTTAGTAGAATGATCTCTAATAAGATGAAGTTTGATCTCTATATGCTTTGTCCTAGTTTGTTGAATAGTATGATGATCAAATTTATTGCATTATCATGTATACATAACATAGCCACACATTTGAAATATAGACCATAATCACTTAGTGTATCAATAAGGCAATAGAAAATGTGTTTAATAGCAATCAAATGAAACTTATTAGGACAATACGAAATCTAGCACACAAGCACATGGCAAACATAATATTGGTTCTACTTGCTGTCAAATAGAGTTGACTACTCCTATGAAATCATTTTATTCTTGTCAAGCATAGTTGATAAACTTATGGAAGTGCTTATACCTTAACTTGATTCATAAAAGTGCCATCCTTGGTTTTTTTGATTTGTAGGCCAAGAAGGAAATTGAGTTTTCCTATCATGCTTATTTCAAGTTTACTTTGCATCAACTTGGAAAACACATCACAAAGTGAAGTATTAGAAGCACCAAAAATTGTATCATATATTTGGACAAGTTATAGATCATTGTTGCATGAGGATTTTATAAAAAGGGTAGTTTCAGTTTTCCTCTTGAAAATCCTTTTGAAAGAAGGAAACTACTCAACCTTTCACACTAAATTGTAAAATCTGGTTTTACACCATTCAAAACTTAGGATAGTTTGAAAATATGGTTAGGAAACTTTTCATGAGCAAAACCAGGTGATTGTTCCACATAAACCACTTCCTCAATAAAACCATTTAGAAAAGCACTTTTGACATTCACTTGAAATAACTTAAAGCAAGTACAAGTCAAAAGCATTCTTATAGACTCAAGTCTAGCATTCAGAACAAAAGTTTCATCATAATCAATTCCCTCTTCTTGATTGAATCCTTAGGCAACAAGTCTAACCTTGTTTCTAACAACTTCTCCAGTTTCAATAAGTTTATTTCTAAAAACCATTTAGTTCCAACAATGGAATGATCATGAGATTTAGGAATATCCAAAAGTTTGTATCTTTCAAATTTATTTAATTCCTCTTGCATAGCAATAATCCAAAAATCATCACACAAGGCATCATCAATACTTTTAGGCTCATATGCAATAAAAGAATAAAGTTATTGATAAAATACAGCCTTATTTTTACTCCTTGAGAAATATCACCAATGATTTGCTCCTTAGGGTGGCCTCTTGGATATCTTAAGTTCTTTGAGAGCTTTTGGTCACCACTAGGTTCGTTATCTTGTTCTTGCTTAATCATCTCTTCCTCATTGGTATGATTCTCCAAAGTTGGTGCTTGAAGATGGGTTTGATAGTCATTCATTGATGTACCTACATCATCTTCATCTCTTCTTTCCAAGCAAATGTAAGATTCATCAAAACAAACATGAATGGTTTCCTCATCATGTAAGGTTCTTTTTTATTGTAAATTCTATATGCCTTTTCGTAAGAAGAATAGCTAAGATATATCAATATCCATTTTTCTACCAAATTTAAGTAAGTTGTCACAATAATTTAAGATAAGACATTTATAACCAAACATTTTAAAATATGCAACTTGAGGCATTCTATAAAAAAAGAAATCAGAAGATGTTTTTCTTCAAAATGATCTTAAAAAATTCTATTTATCATAGCATGTGGTGTTTAAGGCTTTGGCCCAAAAATATTTTTGAAGAAGAATTTTCACAAAGCATAGACTCTAGCCAATTTCTGCAAAGTTTAAATTTTCTTTCAATAACACCATTTTATTGTGAAGTTTTTGCAGTTGAAACAATTATATGAAATTCAATTTTCAAAGCAAATTTTTGTAAAAACTTTGTTGTAAAATTCTCCCATTGACACTGTAATAGAGATCAATTGCACTCAAGGGAGGTTTGAACTTTTTGAGTAGTTTTTCAAACTTATTTAACACTTCATCTTTTTGAGCAAAGAAGAATGCTAAAGTGAATATTGAGAAATCATCAACTACTAGTAAGGCATACTTCAAGTCATCAATACTAGAGTTCCTCATAAGTCCAAATCAATCCGTATGAACATGCTCAAGATGTTTTGAGATATAAATGCACTTTCATGTGTTTGAAAGATTCTTTTGTTTGTTTTCCATATTGACAAGTATCTCAAAGATAAATTTCTCAAAACATATTTTTAGCAATCCTCCAACTAAATCTTGAGAGGAAAGTTTGCTCAACAAATCCATGCTTAAAAGTGACCTAATCTTCTATGCCAAGAAAATCCATCATTATCATAAGCTACAAGACATTCAAGCTTATCAAGATAAAACACATAATGAAATATTTTGCAAGTAATTGATCAAAATCACAAAATGTCATATTGTCATATAAGTTCGGACGACTGAACTTATTGTCTACATCCAAACCTTTTTGTAGAGTTTTGAGAAGATGATTTTAGCAAACCAAATGCATAGATAGTTAATCATCTTATCATGACATATAGTCAACTTCAAGAACATATCAACAATGAATTTAATTCCACATTATCAATGTTATTTAATCAATTTCATAGAAGCAATTGGTAAGTCATGGTTGGCAAATCTTTAAATCTTAACAACAAAGAATGCTCAACTAAAACTTCACATGTTGGTATTTAACTTCTTATCCATTGTCACACAATTGGATAATACTAAGCAAGTTAAAGTTCAAATCAGCAATAAGCCACATTTGTTTAAAAAGAAGAGAGGAACCTTTACCAACATTGGTTACTCCAAGAATTCTTCCTTTCTTCTTGTCTCAAAAACAAATTCTTCATCGGTTGCTTTGACCTTGATTATGAATGAGATGTTTTCTGTTATTCTTTAAGCCAACATCATCAATGTACCGCTTAGTGATGCTTGAGTTTGAATTAAAGTGCACCTGCAATAAAGGAGAGGAAGTATCCTTTGGTACCCATACTTTCTTGGGTCCGTGAGGGTTAGTAATAATTCTCTTAACTCTCCAAATGGTTTTTACACCATTCTCTACTTTTCTTTTTAACATAACATTTGGTGACTTTATGTCCATGTTTTCCACAATAAGTACAACAAGTATGATGCATGGAAGTAGAAGTAGCTCTAACAAAGAAGTTGTTGTATTTAGGCACATTATTTACATAATTATAACCAAGACCATTTTTGACAAGAGGAGATCTTTGAACTCCAAGAATTTTATTATGATTGTCCCTTCCTTTTGTAAATTTTTCTATACATGATGTAAGTTCATAAACCTTCTTTTTCAAAGTCTCATGATCAACAAGCATTCTTTCAAGAGACAAAATATTTTCACAAAGAATCTTATTTTCAAGGGACATGTTTTGCAAAGAGACATTTAAAACTTCTTTTTCAATATTCAAGCATTCAATAGAATCAAGAAGCTTTTTATTTTCACAAAATAATTTTGAATTCTCATTCAATAAATCATTAATTTTGATTTTCATTTCCTTATTCCTTTTTGAAGCCTTTTTTAATTCTCGATACATCTCAACAAGTAATTTACTAAGATCATCAATATTATCAATATCATCATCACTATAAGTAGAGGTAGAAGGAGTGGATTGTACCTCATCATTTATTGCCATAAAGCATACATCTACTCTTTCTTCTTCATGAGTAGCTTGAAGTAGTTTCCACATATCATGAGCGGTGTCGCATTCACTCACTTGATCGTACACAATCATATCCAAATGGCACAACTCAAGATATTCATGGCTTGGTAATTCATTGTCATCTTCTTTGAGTCACCCTCATCAAATTCGTCCCATAGACTTTGGCTCTTTAGTAACTCCATCAATTCTCACTTTCATTGGTATGTAAGGACCTTTCTCAACAATATTCCACAAATCAAAGTTAATAGAACAAATATATATCTTAACTCTAGATTTCCAAAATGTGTAATTTGTTCCATCAAACAAAGGTGGTCTATTTGTGGAGAAACCTTCCATATAAGGCAAATTTGATAAACTAGCCATATGATCTTTACTTCTAGGTTGTTAAACCTTAAAAAGAAGACCTTGTTCTGATACCAATTGTAAGACCTAAGAGGGGGGTGAATTAGGTCTTTGGCTAATTATCGAAATCTTTTCCCTTTTTACAAATCCTTTGCCTTAATAAAAACTCTTCTTTAATTTCACAAGTTTCAAGTTTATATGTGATGTAATGGTTAAGATAAGATCATCAAACAATAAGACTATATCCAATCAATCAACAACTATGAACAACTAATAATAACATGAGCATGTAAATAAAGAAAGCTATAAGGAAATGAACACACGATTTATAGTGGTTCGATCTCTCTAAGATCTACATCCACTACCTTGAGTCCACACTAAAGGATTTCAACAAATTCACTATATGCTCAAGTTCAACAATTACATAAGAGGCTAACCACACTATAGTTTTACACTCACAACCTCTTCCAGTAATGTTTACAATACAAGGCTCACCACAAACAATGGTTTTATATCTTAAACAACCTTGAATCACACTTTCAAGGATCACCCTTATCTAAAGGATTTTATGTTATCAAGATAACCTTGCTAGAGCTAGTAGAAATACACAATTTGATAAATAAATGAGAATGTGTAGAAGTTACCACTTGATGGTAGATATTACACAATTTTGCACCTTCACACTTTGATGTCTTTTGGGTTGATCAATTGAATGCACAAGACATAAGAGAGCTTAAGAAATGTTTGCTAAATACTTTTGAATGCTTGGAGTTTTCAAGATTTCAAGAGTTACAAAAATTTGCATGTTTATAGCTTTTATAGAATTTGAAAATCTGTTAAAACGTTCATAAAACGGCTAGAAACGGCTAGTTTCGGAAAAATTCGACGACCGAATTTCTCGGGCCGCGTCCCGAATCTTCGTCCGAATTTCTCTCGGATGAATAGTAACCATGTCGAGAACAAAAATTCGGGACGTACCGAATTTTTTGCTGCGTCCCGAATCTTCTTCCGAATTTCTCTCGAAGAACAATGACTATGCTTGAAGGCCAAAAATTCGGACGACCGAATTTTTTTGCTGCGTCCGAATCTTCTTCCGAATTTCTCTGGAAGAATAGTAGCAAACTTTTGCTACAAAATTCGGACGACCGAATTTTTTGGAAGCATTTTCAAACTTTGTAAAATCATTTGAGATATAACTTCAATGAGTTTGAAAAACATTTGATATGTATAGAAAACTTATTTAACCATATATAAGCTTGAAAAACAAGAACATATGAAGTTTACTAACATATCTTATAAAAAGATTCATTCAAAGCCTTTTAAGATCATAAGACTATTTTTATGCTCTCTTATGCATTCAATGATAACCAAGACATGCAAGTGTAGAGTTTACATAGAAATTTACCTAAAAGTTAAATGTACTCTACACTTCAAGTCTTCAATGCTTTTTGATCATCTTTAGAACAACATTCTTCAAACTTCAAATACTTGCTTAACTGAAGTTGTTCTTGAACTTTTGCTTCAAAGCAATGAGACTTCATACTTCTCAGTTTACAGAACCTATCACACAATAATCAAACATTTTAGTCCTCATCAATATTTGTCATTAATCAAAACTACATAATTTTCCCTTAGGGCTAACATTTTCAATGTTATTAAGGTTGATTTTCAAATGATTTGACAAAGTTTGATCAGTTCAGACACAAGTTCGGACGTCAAAACTTTGAAAATAGTTACTGTGCTTCTAGAGAAATTCAGATGCAAGTTCGGACGTATAGGATAAAGTTCGGATGGCCAAACTTTTTCTAACAGCATAGTTACTGTTTTTTCAGAGAAATTCGGACAAATGTTCGGACGCAGAAGGATAAGTTTGGACGTCCAAACTTTTCCAGACAACTTGGCACAGTAAAATTCGGACGAAAGTTCGGACGCATATGAGAAAGAATAAGAAAATAAGGGCTTCGAAAAAGAATAAGGAAATAAAACTCAAAATTAATGAGTTATTGAATGAAAATTCAAAATTATTTTGTAAGAACAAAAAACTTCTTGAATCTATTGATTGTTTAAGTATTCAAAAAGAAGTTTTAAATGTTTCTTTACAAAACATATCTCTTGAAAATAAATCTCTTTGTACAAAAGTTTCTTTTCTTGTAAAAATGCTTGGTGATCATAAAATTTTGAAAAAGAAAGTTGATGATCATACGTCATGTGTTAAAAAATTTACAAATAGAATCTCAAAGATCTTCTCTTGTCAAAAATGGTCTTGGTTACAATTATGTCAATAATGTGCCTAAACAAAAGAACTTATTTGTTAGAGCTACTTCTTCTTCCATGCATAATACTTGTTGTACTTATTGTGGAAAACATGGACATAAAGTCACCAAATGTTATGTTAAAAGAAAAGTAGAGAATGGTGTAAAAACCATTTGGAGAGTTAAAGGAATCATTACTAACCCCCATGAACCCAAGAAAGTATGGGTACCAAAGGATACTTCCTCTCCTTTATTGCAAGTACTCTTCAATTCAAACTCAAGCACCACTAAAAGGTATATTGATGATGTTGGCTTCAAGAATAATGGAAAACACCTCATTCATAATCAAGGTCAAAGCAACCAATAAAGGATTTGTTTTTGAGGCAAGAAGAAAGGAGGAATTCTTGGAGTAACCAATGTTGGTAAAGGTTCCTCTCTTCTTTTTAAACAAATGTTGCTTAGTGCTGATTTGAAGAATAACTTGCTTAGCATTAGACAATTGTGTGACAATGAATAAGAAGTTAAATGCCAACATGCGAAGTTTTAGTTGAGAATCCCTTATGTTAAGATTTAAAAATTTGCCAACCATGACTTGTCAATTGCTTCTATGAAGTTGATTACATTGATGATATGAGATTGAATTCATGGTCAATATGTTCTTGAAATTGATTATATTTCATGATAAAATGATTAAAATAGCTATGATTGAATATCTATGCATTTGCTTGGCCAAAAACATCTCTATGAAACTTCACAAAATGTTCGGACTTGAAGTTTGAATGTAGACCATAAGTTCGGTCGCCCAAACTTGTATGACAAAATGATATTTTGTGATTTTGATCAATTACTTACAAAATGTTTCAATTTGTGTTTTATCTTGATAAGCTTGAATGTCTTGTTGCTTATAATAATGATTGATTTTCTTGGCATAGAAGATATGGTTACGTGAGCATGGACTTGTTGAACAAACTTTCCTCTCAAAATTTAGTTGGAAAATTGTCTTGACATATTTGTCAATATGGAAAACAAATAAAAGAATCTTTAAAACCCATGAAAATGCTTTTAGACCTCAAAACATCTTGAGTATGTTCATATGGATTGATTTGGATTTCGGAGGAACTCTAGTATTGATAACTTGAAGTATGCCTTAGTAGTAGTTGATGATTTCTCAATATTCACTTTAGCATTCTTCATTGCTCAAAAAGATGAAGTGTTTCATAAGTTTGAAAAACTATTCAAAAAGGTTCAAACCTCCCTTGAGTGCAAATTGATTTCCATTAGGACTGACAATGGGAGAATTTTACAATCAAGATTTTACAAAACTTTGTGATGAGAATGGGATTGTTCACAAACTTTTTGGCTGCCAAAACACCTCAACAAAATGGAGTTATTGAAAAGAAAAATCGTTCCACACAAGAAATGGTTAAGTCTATGTTTGGTGAAAATTCTTTACCAAATATTTTTGGAATAAAGCTGAAAATACTAATTTGTTATGTTTTTGAATAGAGTTCCTTTGAGGCCTTTTTTTTTTTTAAAAAAACTTCTTTTGAACTTCTATTTGATAGAATACTCTAGAATTTAAACATACATGACAAGTTGTATCAAATATATATGAATATGCGCAACAAAGTACTTTATATTGAATACTACTAGCATGTATTGCCTAGTTCAAAGTATTTGGTTGCAAGTGCCTTATATTGAATATGTGCAAAAACTTGAAAACTTGATCGAAAATTGAATGACGGGATATTCCTTGGTTATTCCTCTAACAACAGGGCTTATAGAGTTTATAACAAAAGGAACCTTACATGATGAGGAAACCATTCATGATAGTTGTGATGAATCTTATATTTACTTGGAAAGAAAAGATGAAGATGATGTAGGTACATCTATGAATGATTATCAAACCTATCTTCAAGCACCAACTTTGGAGCATCATACCAATGAGGAAGAAATGATTGAAAAAAATCAAGATGACCACCTAGTGGTGACCAAGAGCTCCCAAAGAACTTAGAATATCCAAAAAGGCCACCCTAAGGAGCAAATCATTGGTGATATCTCTCATGGAGTAAACATAAGGCGATACTTTATCGATAACTTTTTTTTTATCTCATATTAGCCTAAAAGTATTGATGATGCATTGTTTGATGATTTTTTGATTATTACTATGCAAGAGGAATTAAATCAATTTGAAAGATACAAAATTTGAAAATTCCTAAATCTCATGATCATTTCATTATTGGAACTGAATAGTTTTTAGAAATAAACTCAATGAATCTGGAGAAGTTATTAGAAATAAGATTAGACTTGTCACCCAAGGATTCAATCAAAAAGCGGGCATTGATTATAATGAGACTTTAGTTCCGATTAGTAGATTTAAATCAATTAGAATGCTTTTGGCATTTGCATGTTTTAAAGGTTTCAAACTCTTTCAAATTAATGTCAAAAGTGCTTTTCTAAATGGTTCTATTGAGGAAGAGGTTTATGTGGAACAACCACCCGGTTTTGATCATGAAAAGTTTCCCAACCATGTTTTCAAATTATCCAAGGCTTTGTATGATTTAAACAAGCTCCTAGAGCTTGCTATGAAAAATTGAGTAGTTTTCTTCTTTCAAAAGGATTTTCAGGATGAAAGGTTGATACTTCTCTTTTCATAAAAACCTCTTGGAGCAATGATCTATAAGTTGTCCAAATATATGATACAATTTTTGGTGCTTTTAATACTTCACTTAGTGATGTGTTTGCCAAGTTAGTGCAAAGTAAATTTGAACTGAGCATGATAGGAAAAGTCAATTTCTTTCTTGGCCTACAAATAAAGCAAACCAAGGATGGCACTTTCATGAATCAAGTTAAGGTATAAGCACTTTCATAAGTTTGTCAATTATGCATGACAAGAATAAAAGGTGTCATAAGAGTAGTCAACTCTAGTTGACAGCAAGTAGAGCCAATATTATATTTGTCATGTGCTTGTGTGGAAGATTTCATCTTGTCCTAAAGAGTCTTATCTGATTGTAGTTAAATATATTCTTTATTACCTTATTGATACTCTAAGTGATTATGGTCTGTATTTCAAATGTGTGTCTATGTTATGTGATAACACTAATACAACAAATTTGACCATCATACTATTCAAGAAAACTAGATCAAAGCATATAGAGATCAAACTTTATCTCATTAGAGATTATTCCACTAAGGGTAATATTTGTTTAAAGCATGTTTGCACTAATGAACAAATTAATGATACTTTTACTAAGCCATTGGCCGATGAAAGGTTTTGTTAGCCCTAAGGGCAAATCATGTAATTTTGATTAATGACAAATATTGATGAGAACTAATATGTTTATATTGTGTGATAGGATTTTTGGATTAAGAAGTTTGAAGTCTCATTGCCTTGAAGCTAAAATGCAAGAACAACTCAAATATATCAAAGTGATTGAAGATTGAAGGGTTTGTTCAAGATGTTAGAAGGCTTTGAAGACATGAAGTGTAGGTTGCATGTGGTTGATAGGTAATATCTATGTAAACCCTACACTTGTATGTCTTGGAGTCTATTGAATGCATAAGAGAGCATAAAATTGGTTTCTTAAGTTTAAAAGTTTTTTGAATGAATTCCTAGTAAATGTGGTTTTGTGTCCTAAAAGTTTTTAAGTAAACTTTAAATGATCAAATGAGTTTGATTTTGGTTTTCAAACTTATATTTGTCTAAATAAGTTATCTATATATACCAAATGTATTTCAAATACTTGGAAGATTGATTTCAAATGATTTTACAAAGTTTGAACACAATTCCATAAAATTCGGTCGTCCGAATTTGGTAGCAAAAGTTTGCTACTGTTCTTCCAGAGAAATTCGGAAGAAGATTCAGACGCATGAAGAAAAAATTCGGTCGTCCGAATTTTGGTCTTCAGCATGGTCACTGTTCTTCCAGAGAAATTCGGACGAAGATTCAGACGAAGCAGGAAGAATTCGGTCATCCGAAAAATTCGAACGCAGAATTCGGTCGTCCGAATTTCCTTAAAATAGCCGTTAACTAGCCGTTTTATAGTTGTTTTAACTGATTTTCAAATTCTATAAAAGCTATAAATGAGCAATCTTTTGCAAGTTCTGAATCCTTGAAAATTCTAAGCTTTCCAAAGTCTATTACAAACATTTCTCAAGCTCTCTTATGTTTTGTGCATTTAATTGATCAATCCAAAGACATCAAAGTGTGAAGGTGCAACTTTATGTAATTTCTACCATCAAGTGGTAACATCTACACACTCTTCTTTACTTATTCAATTGTGTTGATCTACTAGCTCTAGTAAGGTTATCTTGATAACATAAAACCCTTTAGATAAGGGTGATCCTTGAAGTTGTGATTCAAGGTTGTTTGAGATATAAAACCAAGCCTTGTTTGTAAAAATTACTAGAAGAGGTTGTATGTGTAAAACCAAAGTGTGGTGAGCCTCTCTTGTAATCTGTGAACTTGAGCACATAGTAGAGTTATTGAAATCCTTAAGTGTATACTTAAGGTAGTGGAGTTAGATCTTGAGGATCGAACCACTATAAATTGTTCGTGTTCATTTGTTTACATTTCTTATATTGTTTTGCCATAATTTGTTTCTCTCTTATTCATATCATATGTAATTGGTCTATACATATAATAGATTTGAATTTACGAAAATTAGCCAAATACCTAATTCACCCCCCTCTTAGGTATTTCAATTGGTATCAGAGCTAGAACATCTTTGTGTGGTTTCACACCTAGAAGGCAAAGATCCTATGGCTAATATTTCAAACCTACCTTACCTAGAAGGATCTTCTACAAACAGACCTTCATTGTTTGATAGAACAAATTACACTTTTTGGAAGTCTAGAGTTAAAATATATATTTGTTCTATCAATTTTTATTTATGGAACATAATTGAGAAAGGTCCCTATGTCCCAATGAAAATGAGAGCAGATGGAGTAACCTCAGAACCCAAATCCACTGATGAATTTGATGAGCATGACTCAAGGAAAATGACACTAAATTATCAGGCCATGAATATATTAAGTTGTGCATTAGATGTTACTGAATATAATAGAGTTAGTGGATGTGATTCTGCTCATGATATGTGGAGATTACTTCAAATTACACATGAAGGTACCAATCAAGTTAAAGAATCTAAACTTGCTATGCTTGTTAGAGATTATGAATTGTTTATGAATTGTTTACGGACGACCGAATTTTTTGAAAGCATTTTCAAACTTTGTAAAATCATTTGAGATATAACTTCAATGAGTTTGAAAAACATTTGATATATATAGAAAACTTATTTAACTATATTTAAGCTTGAAAAACATGAACATATGAAGTTTACAAACATATCTTATAAAAAGATTCATTCAAAGACTTTTAAGATCATAAGATTATTTTTATGCTCTCTTATGCATTCAATGATAACCAAGATATGCAAGTGTAGAGTTTACATAGAAATTTACCTAAAAGTTAAATGTACTCTACACTTCAAGTCTTCAATGCTTTTTGATCATCTTTAGAACAACATTCTTCAAACTTGAAATACTTGCTTAACTGAAGTTGTTCTTGAACTTTTGCTTCAAAGCAATGAGACTTCATACTTCTCAGTTTACAGAACCTATCACACAATAATCAAACATTTTAGTCCTCATCAATATTTGTCATTAATCAAAACTACATGATTTGCCCTTGCCCTTAGGGCTAACATTTACTATGAAACAAGGTAAAAATATTAGTGATATGTTTACAAGGTTTACTAATATTTTCAATGGCTTGAAAGCTTATGGTAAAGGATATACTACGGGAGAACAAAACAGAAAGATTTTGGATGCTCTACCAAAATCTTGGCAGCCAAAGACGCTTGCTATTGAGGAGTCCAAAGATCTAAAAACTCTTCCTCTTGAAGATCTTATTGGATCACTACTCACTCATGAAATGAAGATGAAACGGTTGAATGATAAGGAAGATGAGGAAAATGGAAGAAAAGGAGTAGTTCTTAATGCCTCAAACAACTTGAGTGAACAAGAACAATCTTCAAGTGAAGAAGAAGGAGGAAACAGTGGAGAAGAAGAAATTGCAATGGCAGTGAAGAAGTTCAAGAGATTCTACAAAAAGGAATTTCTCAAGAAAGGAAGAAAGCCAGTGAAGAAGAGTGGACAATCTTCATCATATAAACCTCAATGCTTTGAATGCAAGAGTACTGAGCATCTTATTGCTGACTGTCCCAAAGTGTTGGAAAGGGAAAGAGAAAGCAAAAACATAAAGAAATCTGCCAAGAAAGGAAAAGGACTAACTGGAACGTGGGATCAACAGGAAAGTGAGGATGAAAGTGAAGGAAAGGCCAACATATGCTTCATGGCCATTGATGATGAGGTACAATCTTCTCCCTCTATTTCAAATTTGTGTGATGATGATATTGATTCTAGTGATTTAATTCTAGAATTGTATGAAGAATTGAAAAAGGCTTCAAGAAGAAATAAAGAAATAAAATCCAAAATTAGTGATCTTTCAAATGAAAATTCAAAATTATGTCTTGAAAATGATAGACATCTTGAGACCATAAATTCTCTTACCATTGAAAAGGAAGTTTTGAATACTACCTTACAACATGTATCTTTTGAAAACAAAAAGCTGTGTTCAAAAATTATTTCTCTTGAATCAATGCTAAAAGATCATGAGGTTTTAAAAAGGAAAGTAAATGATCTTACTTTATGCATTGAGAGATTTACAAATGGAAGAGACAATTTAAATAAATTACTTGGGTATCAAAGATCCTCATTTGTAAAGCATGGTCTCGGTTTTACACATGATTGCCTTCATTCAAAACCAAAAGAGTCATTTGTTAAAGAATCTTCTCATTATAGGTCTCATACTTGCTGTACATATTGTGGTAAGCATGGACACAAAGTGTCTAAGTGCTTTATAAAAAGAAAGATAGAAAATGGAGTGAAGACTATATGGAAAGTTAAAGGAACTATCACTAACCCTCTTGGACCCAAAAAGATATGGGTACCAAAAGTCACTCTTTCCAATTTGGTATAGGTACAATTTGCCTCAAGATCAAGTTCCACAAAATGGTTTCTTGATAGTGGCTGTTCAAGGCACATGACTGGAAATGCATCACTTGTTAGTGAGCTTCAAGCTACAAGTGAAGGCTTTGTTACTTTTGGAGATAAGAAGAAAGGGAAAATACTTAGAATAGGTAACATTGGTAAAGGTTCCTTCCCTCTTATCAAACAAGTTTTACTTATTGATGGTTTAAAGTATAATTTACTTAGCATTAGTCAATTATGTGATAATGGTTGCAAAGTAGAGTTTAAATGTGATACTTGTACTATTCTTGATAATGCAAGCAATAAAACTATTGTTAGCCCTAAGGGCAAATCATGTAGTTTTGATTAATGACAAATATTGATGAAGACTAATATGCTTGTATGTTGTGTGATAGGTTTTATGAACTAAGAAGTATGAAGTCTCATTGCCTTGAAGTTAGAATGCAAGAACAACTCCAATATGTCAAAGTGATTGAAGATTGAAGAGTTTGTTCAAGATGTTAGAAGGCTTTGAAGACATGAAGTGTAGGTTGCATGTGCTTAATAGGTAAACTTTGTAAACCCTACACTCTTAAGCCTTGGAATCTATGAGTTGCAATTGAGAGCACAAAACTTGATTTAAATGGTTTCAATGGTTTTGAACTTACCTAAATTATCAAGTTTTCATAAATGGTTTTTGCACAAAAAAGGTCTTTAATGACTTATCTTTAAGTCTAGAATGTTTTCCAACTTGTTTGAAATGATTTGGATATGTTTTGACAAAGTTTTAAAAATTCGGAAGAAGATTCGGACGCATGCAGAAGAAATTCGGTCGTCCGAATTTTGTGAAACCCATTGTGTGGGTGAGCCTTTGATTAGATTAGTCTTTAGGTTGTCTTTGGATATAAAACCCTTGTGGAAGGGTGAACCTTGTTTGTATAATTACTAAAAGAGGTTGTGAGTGTAAAACCATTGTGTGGTGAGCCTCTTATGTAATTATTGAATTTGAGCATATAGTGGATTGGTTGAAATCCTTGAGTGTGGACTCAAGGTAGTGGATGTAGATCTTGGAGAGATCGAACCACTATAAATCGTATGTTCGTTTTCTTATTGCTTTACTTGTTTACGTACTTGTGATTATTATTTATATTTAGTTGTTGATTGATTGATTATGGTCTTATAGTTTGATAATCTTGTATTAATCATCAAATCACATATAACTTGAAGTTTGTGAATTTAAAGAAGAGCTTTTATTAAGACAAAGGATTTGCAAAAAGGTGAAAAGATTTCGATAATTAGCCAAAGACCTAATTCACTCTCTCTTAGGTCTTTCAACTATCTTTGTAGCTAAAAGAGTAAGTAATGTATATGTGTTACATCTTGATGAGCTTATCACTAATGACATTAAATGTCTTGCCATTCATGACAATGATGGATTTTTATGGCATAGAAGATTAGGACATGTGAGCATGGATTTATTGAACAAACTTTCTACTCAAGAACTAGTTAGAGGATTACCAAAAATGTATTTTGACAAAACTCGGATTTGTGATGCTTGTCAATATGGAAAACAATCAAAAACATCCTTCAAACCAAAGAAAATGGTTTCTACCTCAAAGCCTCTTGAACTAGTTCACATGGACTTATTTGGACCTATGAGGACTACTAGTCTTGGTGGTAAAAGATATGCTTATGTGATTGTTGATAATTTTTCCAGATTTACATGGGTAATATTTTTATCACATAAAGATGAAACATTTTATTGCAATCTAATCTCTATTAGAAGTGATAATGGAAGAGAGTTTTGCAACCAAGATTTTACAAAATTCTGTGATGAGTATGGCATCACTCATAATTTTTCAGCAGCCAAAACACCTCAACAAAATGGAGTTGTTGAGAGGAAAAACAGAACATTACAAGAAATGGCTAGATCAATGCTTTGTGAAAACTCTTTACCTAAATACTTTTGGGCTGAAGCTGTAAATACAGCATGCTATGTAATGAATAGAGTTTTACTAAGACCTTTTATAAGAAAAACACCTTTTGAACTTCTATTTGATAAAACTCCATCAATTGTCTATTTTAAAGTATTTGGTTGTAAATGCTTTATTTTAAATACTAGTGACAATCTTGGTAAGTTTGACAGGAAATCTGATGAAGGCATATTTCTAGGCTATTCATCTAATAAAAAGGCATATAGAGTCTATAATAAAAGGACATTATGTGTTGAAGAAACTATTCATGTAACTTTTGATGAATCTAATATTTATCTTCAAAGAAGAAATGAAGATGATGCAGGTTCTTCAATGGTTGAAAATCAAACTCAACACCAAGTACCTACATTGGAAGATCATGCTAAAGAAGAAGAAATAATGGAGCAAGAACATGATGGTCAATCAAGCAATAATCAAGAGCTTCCAAAGGATCTCACATATGCAAGAAGTCATCCTAAGGAGCAAATCATTGGTGATGTCTCTCAAGGAGTTAAAACTAGACGGTACTTTATTGAAAATTTTGCACTTGTATCTCATATTGAACCTAAAAATATTGATGATGCATTGTGTGATAATTTCTAGATTATTGCTATGGAAGAAGAGTTAAATCAGTTTGAGAGAAATAAAGTTTGGACTCTTGTTCCTAGACCTCATGATCATTCTGTTATTGGTACAAAATGGATCTTTAGAAATAAGTTAAATGAACTAGGAGAAGTGGTTAGAAATAAAGCTAGACTTGTTGGTCAAGGCTTCAATCAAGAAAAAGGTATTGATTATGATGAAACTTTTGCTCCAGTGGCCAGATTAGAGTCTATCAGAATACTCTTGGCATTTGCTTGTTTTAAAGACTTTAAACTATTTCAAATGGATGTCAAAAGTGCTTTTCTAAATGGTTTTATTGAAGAAGAAGTTTATGTAGAACAACCTCCTGGATTTATTCATGAAAAATTTCCAAATCATGTTTTCAAATTAACTAAAGCTCTATATGGACTGAAACAAGCTCCAAGATCTTGGTATGAAAGATTAAGTGGTTTTCTTCTCTCAAAAGGTTTTACTAAAGGAAAAGTAGATACAACTCTTTTTATTAAAACATCTTCTAAAAATGATATTTTGCTTGTACAAATCTATGTTGATGATATCATTTTTGGTTCTACTAATACTTCTCTTTGTGAAGAGTTTGCTAAAACTATGCAAAATGAATTTGAGATGAGCATGATGGGAGAACTAAGTTTCTTCCTTGGACTGCAAATTAAGCAAACCAAGGATGGAGTCTTCATCAATCAAGCAAAATATACTAAGGAGCTATTGAAAAGGTTTGGAATGGATCAAGCAAAAGGAATAAGTACTCCAATGAGTTCATCAACTAAACTTGACAAAGATGGGAAAGGTAAAAGTATTGATGAGAAATTATATAGAGGTATGATAGGAAGTTTACTCTATCTCAGAGCTAGTAGACCAGATATTATGTTTTCTGTATGCTTGTGTGCTAGATTCCAATCATGTCATAAAGAATCTCATCTAATTTCTGTTAAATGAATTTTTCGTTACTTGATTGATACTCATGACTATGGCCTTTGGTTTTCGAAAACTTCATCTTTTGAACTTATTGGATATTCTGATGCGGATTATGCTGGTTGTAAAGTTGAACGTAAAAGCATAAGTGGGCATTGTCAATTTCTTGGTAGTTTTCTTGTATCTTGGTTTAGTAAAAAGCAAGCTTGTGTGTCTTTATCCACTGCAGAAGCTGAATACATAGCTGCAAGAAGTTGTTGTGCACAATTGTTATAGATGCAGCATACTTTACTTGATTATGGTCTTAAATTCAATTGTGTGCCCATATTATGTGATAATACTAGTGCCATTAACTTGAGCATAAATCCCATTCAACATTCTAGGACTAAGCATATAGAGATAAAACATCATTTCATTCGTGACCATGTGATTAAGAAAGATATATGCTTAGAATATATAAATACAAATGATCAAATTGCTGACATATTTACAAAGCCTTTGGCTGAGGAAAGGTTTAGTCACCTAAGAAGACTCTTAGGAATTTCAAGATTCAATGACTAATGTGTGTATTGAAGTTATGATGAATGCAGGAAATTTTTGATTCAAAATTCGAATGCACTGCAGAAAATTCGATTGAGACTTTTGATCAAGAATTCGGACGCAGGTCAGAAAATTCGGTCGACCGAATTTTCTGAACTGAAGAAACAGAAACTTTTGCTCGAAAATTCAGACGCAGACCTGAAAAATCAGTCGACCGAATTTTACGGATGTAACCCTTTAAATGAAGATTAAACAATCTTCTTAACATTTCAACTTCCGAATTTCACATCCTTTTTAAAACCTCTCATACCCATTCACATCCGAATCAAAATCCCTTCAAAATCCCACATTCTCATCCTGATTTTCCTTCATTTTTAAACTTCTAAGCCCTAATTTCATACAGAAAACAAATCCTTCTCAAGAGAAAACATCATGGTGAGAACAAAGAAGCCAAATGTTGAGAAAGGAAAAGGAAAAGCTAAGGAAGGAGATGGAGACCCAATCCTCAATTAGCCAAGAAGGATTCACATTCCTCAAACACAATCTGGGGTTGATAGGTTTATCTCTATTAAATCTACTCATGAATTTGATGAATGGAATAAGAGTAGTAGAAAAATCATTCCTGGATATAAGGTGGATATTGATAAACTGTCAAATATGGATATTGTCCTATCTCATTTCAATGATATTGGTTGGAGTAGTTTGCTCTTCATTGATGAAGAATTTTATCCTACTTTGATATATGAATTCTATGCAAATTTGAAAGAGGATAGAATTGAGATGATAGGGGATAATGTGATACAATGGTATTCATCTAGAGTATCACAAATAGACATTGAATTCAATGAAGGATTGATAAATAGAATTTGTGGAGTAGGTGAAAATGGAGCTAGATATTATTCAGCATCCATGCATTGCTATGGTCGTGAACTTTTTACACATGTTAGATTTGAAGAAGCATTTACAAACGGTAGAGAGTTTAGAACCATAAAGGAAAGGGAAATTAAGAATTTGGATGCTAGAGGTAGAGTTTTGCATCACATGGTGACTACAATGATTGTTCTTAATTTTGAACACAAGTCATCAGTTGGAAATATGCATATTGTAATCATGTTAGCCCTGCATGAGCATAGAAGAGTGAACAACGCATGAATAGTAATACTATTCACGTGAACAGTATATTATTCATTTGAATCGTTTACTATTCTTCCAGAGAAATTCGGACGAAGCCGAAAAATTCGGTCGTCCGAATTTTGTGAATAGTGCATGTACAGTGACTACTGTTCACATGAACAGTGCCGACTGTTTTTCCAGAGAAATTCGGACGAAGATTCGGACGATTCGGTCGTCCGAATTTTTGTGACCGGTGCATGAATAGTGGATGAACAATACCACTATTCACATGAACAGTGCATGAACAGTACCTATTCACATGAACAGTATTTTCTGAAAATAGCCGTTACTAGCCGTTTTATGGCTGTTTAAACTGATTTTTGAATTCTATAAAAGCCATAAACTTCAGATTTTTTAGTAGAACTTTGAACTTAACAAATCTTACATGCTCTAACTTATTTTACATCAAATCAAATTGAAAAACTCTCAAATTGCCTTGTGCTCAAAGGTGTACATTCAAGATTCCAAAGGCAAAGGTGAAGTGGTGCTAGCAATTGTATTTATCTACCAAGAAGCGTTGGTAATATTCAAACTCATTTATTCCTCATTTAATTCTGTTTTTCTACTAGCTCATTGCAAGGTTATCTTTAGACATAAAACCCTTTTGTGTTAGGGTGAGCCATAGACTAGATTAATCAAGGTTGTGGTGTAAAACCCATTGTGTGGGTGAGCCTTTGATTAGATTAGTCTTTAGGTTGTCTTTGGATATAAAACCCTTGTGGAAGGGTGAACCTTGTTTGTATAATTACTAAAAGAGGTTGTGAGTGTAAAACCATTGTGTGGTGAGCCTCTTATGTAATTATTGAATTTGAGCATATAGTGGATTGGTTGAAATCCTTGAGTGTGGACTCAAGGTAGTGGATGTAGATCTTGGAGAGATCGAACCACTATAAATCGTATGTTCGTTTTCTTATTGCTTTACTTGTTTACGTACTTGTGATTATTATTTATGCTTAGTTGTTGATTGATTGATTATAGTCTTATAGTTTGATAATCTTGTATTAATCATCAAATCACATATAACTTGAAGTTTGTGAATTTAAAGAAGAGCTTTTATTAAGACAAAGGATTTGCAAAAAGGTGAAAAGATTTCGATAATTAGCCAAAGACCTAATTCACCCCCCCTCTTAGGTCTTTCAATTGGTATCAGAGCAAGGTCTTCTTTTTAAGGTCTAACAACCTAGAAGTAAAGATTCTATGGCTAGTTTATCAAATTTGCCTTATATGGAAGGTTCCTCTACAAATAGACCTCCTTTGTTTGATGGTTCTAATTTTACATTTTGGAAATCTAGAATTAAAATTTTTATTTGTTCTATTAACTTTGATTTGTGGAGTATCATTGAGAAAGGTCCCTATGTTCCTATGAGAATAAAAGCTGATGGAATTACAAGGGAACAAAAGTCTATGGAGGAAATTGATGAGAACGACTCAAGAAAGATAACCTTAAACTACCAAGCAATGAATATCTTGAGTTGTGCATTGGACGTGAATGAATACAATAGAGTGAGTGAATGTGACACCGCTCACGACATGTGGAGACTTCTTCAAGCAACACATGAGGAAAGAGCCAATATGTGTTTTATGTCAATAAATGATGAGGTACAATCCACTCCTTCTACCTCTACTTATTGTGATGATGATGTTGATGATATTGATGATCCTAGTGAATTACTTGTTGAGATGTATGGAGAATTAAAGAAGGCTTCAAAAAGGAATAAGGAAATGAAAACCAAAATTAATGATTTATTGAATGAGAATTCAAAATTTTTTTTTGAAAATAAAAAGCTTCTTGATTCTATTGAATGCTTGAATATTGAAAAAGAAGTTTTAAATGTCTCTTTACAAAATATGTCCCTTGAAAATAAGATTCTTTGTGAAAAGATTTTGTCTCTTGAAAGAATGCTTGTTGATCATGAGACTTTGAAAAAGAAGGTTGATGAACTTACATCATGTATAGAAAAATTTACAAAAGAAAGGGACAATCTTGATAAAATTCTTGGAGCTCAAAGATCTCTCCTTGTCAAAAATGGTCTTGGTTACAATTATGTAAACAATGTGCCTAAATATAACAAATTCTTTGTTAGAGCTACTTCTACTTCCATGCATCATACTTGTTGTACTTATTGTGGAAAACATGGACATAAAGTCACCAAATGTTATGTTAAAAGAAAAGTAGAGAATGGTGTAAAAACCATTTGGAGAGTTAAGGGAAATATTACTAACCCTCACGGACCCAAGAAAGTATGGGTACCAAAGGAAACTTCCTCTTCTTTATTGCAGGTACTCTCCAATTCAAACTCAAGCACCACTAAATGGCATATTGATGATGTTGGCTTAAAGAATAACTGAAAACACCTCATGCATAATCAAGGTCAAAGCAACCGATGAAGTAACCAATGTTGATAAAGGTTCCTCTCTTCTTTTTAAACAAATATTGCTTAGTGATAATTTAAAATATAATTTGCTTAACATTAGTCAATTATGTGATAGTGTGAAAAGTTGAATGTAAATGTAATACTTGCACTATACTTGATGGTGTCAATAGTAGAACTATTTTTGTTGCAAATTGTATTAATGCCTTGCCTTGATGAACTTGTTGCTTATAAAGTTAGATGATTTTCCACTCATGATACTGACTGATATTTATGGCATAGTAAACTTGGTCATGATAAAATGATTAAAATTACTATGGTTGAATATCTATGCATTTGCTTGGCCAAAAACATCTTTATGAAACTTCACAAAATGTTCAGACTTGAAGTTTGGATGTAGACCACAAGTTCGGTCGCCCGAACTTATGTGACAATATGACATTTTGTGATTTTGATTAATTACTCGCAAAATGTTGCAATATGTGTTTTATCTTGATAAGCTTGAATGTCTTGTGGCTTATGATAATGATGGATTTTCTTGGCATAAAAGATTAGATCACGTGAGCATAGATTTGTTGAGCAAACTTTCCTCTTAAGATTTAGTTGGAGGATTACTAAAAATATATTTTGAGAAAATTATCTTTGAGATACTTGTCAATATGAAAAACAAACAAAAGAATCTTTCAAACACATGAAAATGCATTTAGACCTCAATCATCTTGAACATGTTCATATGGATTGATTTGGACTTATGAGGTACTCTAGTATTAATGACTTGAAGTATGCCTTAGTAGTGGTTGAGGATCTCTAAATATTCACTTTAGCATTATTCTTTGCTCAAAAGAAGTGTTTCATATGATTGTAAAACTATTCAAAAAGGTTCAAACCTCTCTTGAGTGCAAATTGATTTCCATTAGAAGTGACAATGGGAGAATTTTACAACTAAGTCTTTACAAAATTTGCTTTGAAAATTGAATTTCATATAATTGTTTCAACTGCAAAAACCCCCACAACAAAATGGTGTTATTTGAAAAGAAAATTTAAACTTTGTAAAAATTGGCTAGGTCCATGCTTTGTGAAAATTCTTCCTCAAAAATATTTTTAGTCCAAAGTCGTAAACATCACATGTTATGATAAATAGAATTCTTTTAAGATCATTTTGAAGAAAAACATCTTTTGAATTCTCTTTTATAGAATGCCTCAAATTGCATATTTTAAAATGTTTGGTTATAAATGTCTTATCTTAAATTCTTGTGTTAACTTACTTAAAATTTGATAGAAATCTTGATATTGGTATATCTCTTATCTATTCTTCTAACAAAAAGGCTTATAGAATTTTATAACAAAAAGAACCTTACATGATGAGGAAACCATTCATGTTAGCTTTGTTGAATCTTATATTTACTTGGAAAGAAAAGATGAAGATGATGTAGGTACATCTATGAATGACTATCAAATCCATCTTCAAGCACCAACTTTGGAGGATCATACCAATGAGCAAGAAATGATTGAACAAAATGATCAACATAGTGGTGACCAAAAGTTCTCAAAGAACTTAAGATATCCAAGAGGCCACCCTAAGGAGCAAATCATTGGTGATATCTCCCAAGGAGTAAAAATAAGGCGGTACTTTATCAATAACTTTATTCTTTTATTGGATATGAGCCTAAAGTATTGATGATGCATTGTGTGATGATTTTTGGATTATTTGTACGCAAGAGGATTTAAATAAATTTGAAAGATACAAAATTTTGGATATTCCTAAATCTCATGATCATTCCATTATTGGAACTAAAAGGTTTTTAGAATTAAACTTATTGAATCCGAAGAAGTTGTTAGAAACAAAGTTAGACTTGTTGCCTAAGGATTCAATCAAGAAGAAGGAATTGATTATGATGAAACATTTGTTCCGAATGAAAACTTGAGTCCATAAGAATGCTTTTGACTTGTACTTGCTTTAAACTCTTTCAAATGAATGTCAAAAGTGCTTTTTTAAATGGTTCTATTGAGAAAAAAAGTTTATGTGGAACAACCACCCGGTTTTGTTCATGAAAAGTTTCCTAAACATGTTTTCAAAATTATCCAAAGCTTTGTATGATTTAAAACAAGCTCCTAGAGCTTGGTATGAAAAATTGAGTGATTTTCTTCTTTCAAAAGGATTTTCAAGAGGAAAGGTTAACACTACTATTTTCATAAAAAACCTCTTGTAACAATGATCTATAAGTTGTCCAAATATATGATACAATTTTTTGTGCTTCTAATACTTCACTTTGTGATGTGTTTTCCAAGTTAATGAAAAGTAAATTTGAAATGAGCATGATAGGAAAACTTAATTTCTTTCTTGGCCCACAAATCAAGCAAACCAAGGATGGCACTTTCATGAATCAAGTTAAGGTATAAGCACTTCCATAAGTTTATCAACCATGCTTGACAAGAATAAAAAGGTTTCATAGGAGTAGTCAACTCTATTTGATAGCAAGTAGAAACAATATTATGTTTGTCATGTGCTTGTGTGCTAGATTTCATCTTATCCTATAGAATTTCATTTGATTGTGGTTAAACACATTCTCTATTACCTTATTAATACTCTAAGTGATTATGGTCAATATTTCAAATGTGTGGCTATATTATGTGATAACACTAATGCAATAGATTTGACCATCATACTATTCAATAAACTAGGACAAAGCATATAGAGATCAAATTTCATCTCATTAGATATAATTCTACTAAGGATAATACTTATTTAAAGCATGTTTGCATTCATTGATATCGTTACTAAGTCATTGGCCGAAGAAAGGTTTGACCAATCTGAAATACCTAAGAGGGGGGGTGAATTAGGTATTTAGATAATTTTCGCAAACTCAAACCTATTAAGTTTAGACCAAGAACAAGTTATGTGAGCTAATTATAGATATTTGATAGCAAGACAATAATGAAAGCAATAGCAAAGAACTCAAACAATTTATAGTGGTTCGATCCTCAAGATCTACGTCCACTACCTTAAGCTCACACTTAAGGATTTCAACAAATCTACTAATTGCTCAGGTTTACAAATTACAAGAGAGGTTCACCACACTTTGGTTTTACACTCACAACCTCTTCTAGTAATTTCTTACAATACAAGGCTCACCAACCTATGGTTTTATATCTCAAACAACCTTGAATCACAACTTCAAGGATCACCCTTATCTAAAGGGTTTTATGTTATCAAGATAACCTTGCTAGAGCCAGTAGATCAACACAATTGAATAAGTAAAGGAGAGTGTGTAGAAGTTACCACTTGATGGTAGATATTACACAAATTTGCACCTTCACACTTTGATGTCTTTGGATGGATCAATTGAATGCACAAGATGTAAGAGAGCTTGAGAAATGTTTGTAATAGACTTTTGTAAGCTTAGAATATTCAAATTGTAAGTTTTTGTAAAAGATTGCACGTTTATAGCTTTTATAGAATTTGAAAATCAGTTGAAACAGCTATAAAACGGCTAGTTAACGGCTACTTTCAGAAAATTCGGACGACCGAATTCTGCGTCCGAATTTTTCGGACGACCGAATTCTTCCTCGCTGCGTCCGAATCTTCTTCCGAATTTCTCTCGGAAGAACAGTAACCATGTCTGAAGACCAAAATTGGACGACCGAATTTTTTCTTCATGCGTCCGAATCTTCTTCGAATTTCTTCGGAAGAACAGTAGCAAACTTTTGCTACCCAATTTCGGACGACCGAATTTTATGGAATTGTGTTCAAACTTTGTAAAATCATTTGAAATCAATCTTCCAAGTATTTGAAATACATTTGATATATATAGATAACTTATTTAGACAAACATAAGTTTGAAAACCAAAATCAAACTCATTTGATCATATAAAGTTAACTTAAAAACTTTTAGGACACAAAACCACATTTACTAAGAATTCATTCAAAAAACTTTTAAACTTAAGAAACCAATTTTATGCTCTCTTATGCATTCAATTGACTCCAAGACATACAAGTGTAGAGTTTACATAGATATTACCTATCATCATACCTACTCTACACTTCAAGTCTTCAATGCCTTGAGTTCATCTTTGAATAAACCTCAAAAGACTCATAGCTTACTCGAGGTTGTTCTTGCTCTGTGTCTTTAAGGCAATGAGACTTCAAACTTCTTTCTTCATAAATCCTATCACACAATATAAACATATTAGTTCTCATCAATATTTGTCATGAATCAAAATTACATGATTTGCCCTTAGGGCTTACAATCTCCCCTTTTTGATGATGACAAACTTTGATGCAATATGTGATGGATTTAAACAGATTAGCACAGAGAAGTATGGATGTCAATGACAGAAATTAACCAATTTAGCATATTGACATGCAAAAGGCTCATTATGAGCCTATGACCCAACCATCCTCCATTTGCCTCCTTCCTTCCAAAGCAATTAGGATAGAAGATATAGCATTTAAGTATTTAGAAAACTTCTAAGAGAGGTTTTAAGGTTGTTAAAAGCTTATCAATGCTCCCCTTAGATTGTACTCATTTTTCAACACATTTGGACTAGAGATATCATGCATCCGAATTTTGTGCATAGTAAGTCCAAACTTTAAAATAGGATAAATGAAAGCTCCAAATTTTGTGAATAAGCTTTCCTAAGGTTGTTCAAACATATTAGAAGATATTAAAACATATTTGAATCAATTTGAACAACAAATGAGCACTTTTTGGTAACACAATATGGATGCATCCGAATTTTTATATCATGCATCCGAATTTTGAATCACATGCGTCCGAATTTTGAACCACATGCATCCGAATTTTTAAACTCATGTCCAAATCAGCAATGTATTCAATATAATTGAAGGTTTGAAATGATATAAAGGTTTCATACTGTTGTTCAAACATAATGGAGTAGAGTAAGACAGATTTGAACCAATGTGGATAAACAGGAAAAAAAATTTTTGACCATAAATATGAATGCATCCAATCTTAAAACCTTGCATCCGAATTTCATTAAGGACTCGAGTTCATATTGCATCATATTTTTTCTCCCCTTTTGTCATCATAAAAAAAATTTAAAGGGATCAATGAAAATGAGATGTTCAAGTTAGCATATAAAAGAAGCTCTCATCACTATGATTTCATCATTGAGCTTCAGAATAGAAAATATTTAACAGAGTTCGTAATAGAAAATGCAACAAAATGCTTAGAAAACTCGAACAAAATACGAGAAAGAGATTAGAAGAGAAGGCTTAGTCTTGTGATGATGAGGTTGATGGAGAGGCTCGGCTCACTCCTTTCTTGACTCGCCAAGTGCTTGACTCTTCCTTGACTCGAAAGAGATTGTTGTTGGAGATACAATTGCAGCTTGATCTACTTGGCTCCCGACCACCGGTGGATCTTCAAGAGCATGTTCTTGTTCTTCTTCTTCTGCTATAGTCTCGTCATTTCCACCCTTATTATCATCTTCATCACTGCTATCTTGATTATCTTCTTTTTCTGCTTCTCTTTTTCTTTCCTCCTCCTTTCCATCTTGAGGTTTAGAGGTTCCTTCACCACTTTGAGTATTTCTCATAAGGATATCTTCAATGTGTTTTACTCGTTTTCCAATCCATCTAGTTTTCCAAGAACCATTGGAGCAAATGACTCAAAGAATTTATACATTTTCTCCATTTCCTTGACATGATTGTTCAAGGCTTCTTGGAATGTTTTGGCTATAATGGTGTCCCCTCTAGATACTCCTTTATCGCTAGACTTAACTCCAGACTTCTTCTTCAAATAATCTCCTTTTTGTTGGGGGTTGCTCCCTCACTTGAGGTGTCATGTTTTCTTTTTGTTTTCATTTCCCTAGCAAGGGTTTCCTCTTCATCCTCTTCTTCTTCTTCCTCTTCACTTTCTATAGCTTTCTCTCTTTCTATCCTTTTTGGAGGAGTTTCTCTTTTTGTCCTCCATACATTATCCTCATCATGAACTAATTGCATTCTCTTAAGAGTTTCATTTGTATAAATTTCACCACTCTTAAAAGTTTGCCCTCTTCCGGGAAGTTTGATCTTAAAATGCTTGAATATTCTGGTTAATAACCTTCCAAATGGGAATGCCTTGGTAACTGTTTTTCTGGCTGCAATCATATGTTTCAATGCTATATACCCAAAATTCATCCTTCTATTTTCATGCAGGGCTAACATGATTACCATATGCATATTTCCAACTGATGACTTATGTCCAAAATTAGGAACAATCATTGTGGTCACCATGTGATGTAAAACTCTACCTCTAGCATCCAAATTCTTAATTTCCCTTTCCTTTATGGCCCTAAACTCTCTTCCATTTGTAAATGCATCTTCAAATCTAACATGTGTGAATAGTTCACGATCATAGCAATGCATGGATGCTTTGAATAATATCTAGCTCCCTCATCTCCTACTCCACATATTCTATTTATCAATCCTTCATTGAATTCAATGTCCATTTGTGATACTCTGGATGAATACCATTGTATCACATTATCCCCTATCATCTCAATTCTATCCTCTTTCAGATTTGTATAGAATTCATATATCAAAGTGGGATAAAATTCTTCATCAATGAAGAGCAAACTACTCCAACCAATATCATTGAAATGAGATATGACAATATCCATATTTGACAGCTTATCAATATCAACCTTGTATCCAGGAATGATTTTTCTATTATTCTTATTCCATTCTTCAAATTCATGAGTAGATTTGATAGAGATAAACCCTGTCAACTCCTTGTGCTTGAGGAATGCGAATCTTTCTTGGTCGATTGAGGATTGGATCTCTATCTCCTTCCTTAGCCTTTCCTTTTCCTTTCTCAACATTGGGGATCTTTGTTCTCACCATGATGTTTTCTCTTGAGAAGGATTTGTTTTCTGTATGAAATTAGGGCTTAGACGTGTAAAAATGAAGGAAAATCGGGATGAGAGTGTGGGATTTTGAAGAGATTTTGATTTGGATGTGAATGGGTGTGAGATGTTTTAAAAAAGATGTGAAATTCGGAAGTAGTAATGTTGAAGAGATTGTTTCAGCTTTATTTAAAAAGTCTCGTCCGTAAAATTCGGTCGACCGATTTTTCAGGTCTGCGTCCAAATTTTCGAGCGAAAGTTTTCGTTTCTTGATTCGGAAAAATTCGGTCGACCGAATTTTCTGACTCGCGTCCGAATTCTTGATCAAAAGTCTCGTTTCTTGACACTCGAAAAATTCGGTCGACCAATCTTCTGCAGATGCATCCGAATTTTGAATCAAAAATTTCCCTGCATTCATTATGACTTCAACAAACACATTAGTCATTGAATCTTGAAATTCCTAAGAGTCTTCTTAGGTGATTAAACCTTTCCTCAGCCAAAGGCTTTGTAAATATGTCAGCAATTTGATCATTTGTATTTATATATTCTAAGCATATATCTTTCTTAATCACATGGTCACGAATAAAATGATGTTTTATCTCTATATGCTTAGTCCTAGAATGTTGAATAGGATTTATGCTCAAGTTAATGGCACTAGTATTATCACATAATATGGGAACACAATTGAATTTAAGACCATAATCAAGTAAAGTATGCTCGCATCCATAACAATTGTGCACAACAACTACTCGCAGACTATGTATTCAAACTTTATGCAGTGGATAAAGACACACAAGCTTGCTTTTTTACTAAACCAAGATACAAGACAACTACCAAGAAATTGACAATGCCCACTTGTGCTTTTACGTTCAACTTTACATCCAAAGATAATCCGCATCGAATATCCAATAAGTTCAAAAGATGAATTTTTTCGAAAACCAAAGGCCATAATCATGAGTATCAATCAAGTAACGAAAAATTCGTTTAACGAAATTAGATGAGATTCTTTAGGACAAGATTGGAATCTAGCACACAAGCATACAAAGCAAACATAATATCTGGTCTACTAGCAAAGTGAGATAGAGTAAACTTCCTATCATACCTCTATATAATTTTTCATCAATACTTTTACCTTTTTTCATCTTTGTCAAGTTTAGTTGATGAACTCATAGGAGTACTTATTCCTTTTGCTTGATTCATTCCAAATCTTTTCAATAGCTCCTTAGTATATTTTTCTTGATTGATGAAGACTCCATCCTTGGTTTGCTTAATTTGTAGTCCAAGGAAGAAACTTAGTTCTCCCATCATGCTCATCTCAAATTCATTTTGCATAGTTTTAGCAAACTCTTCACAAAGATAAATATTAGTAGAACCAAAAATAATATCATCAACATAGATTTGTACAAGCAAAATATCATTTTTTAGAAGATGTTTTAATAAAAAGAGTTGTGTCTACTTTTTCCTTTAGTAAAACCTTTTGTGAGAAGAAAACCACTTAATCTTTCATACCAAGATCTTGGAGCTTGTTTCAGTCCATATAGAGCTTTGGTTAGCTTATATACATAATTTGGAAATTTTTCATGGATAAAACCAGGAGGTTGTTCTACATAAACCTCTTCTTCAATAAAACCATTTAGGAAAGCACTTTTAACATCCATTTGAAAAAGTTTAAAACCTTTAAAGCAAGCAAATGCTAAAAGTATTCTTATAGATTCTAATCAGCTCACTGGAGCAAAGGTCTCATCATAGTCAATGCCTTCTTCTTGGTTGAAACCTTGAGCTACAAGTCTAGCTTTATTTCTAACTACTTCTCCTAGTTCATTTAACTTATTTCTAAAAACCCATTTTGTACCAATAATGGAATGATCATGAGGTCTAGGAACAAGAGACCAAACTTTATTTCTTTCAAATTGATTTAGCTCTTCTTCCATAGCAATAATCCGTAAATTATCACACAATGCATCATCAATATTTTTTTAGTTCAATATGAGATAAAAAGAGCGAAGTTATCAATAAAGTACCGCCTTGTTTTTACTCCCTTGAGAGACATCACCAATGATTTGCTCCTTAGGATGACCTTTTGCATATGTGATATCTTTTGGAAGTTCTTGATCATTTCTTGATTGACCATCTTGTTCTTGCTCCATTATTTCTTCTTCTTTGGCATGATCTTCCATTGTGGGTGCTTGGTGTTGAGTATGATTTTCAACCATTGATGTACTTGTGTCATCTTCATTTCCTCTTTGAAGATAAATGTTAGATTCATCAAAGGTTACATGAATAGTTTCTTCAACACACAATGTTCTTTTTTATTATAGACTCTATATGCCTTTTTATTTGATGAATAACCAAGAAAAAATTCCTTCATCCGATTTTCTATCAAACTTCCCAAAATAGTTGCTAGTGTTTAAAATGAAGCATTTACAACCAAAAACTTTGAAATAGACAATTGATGGAGTTTTGTCAAATAAGAGTTCAAAAGGTGTTTTTTCTTATAAAAGGTCTTAGTAAAACTCTGTTTCATGATATAACAAGTCTGTATTAATGACTTTCAGCTCAAAAAATACTTTGGTAATGAGTTTTCACAAAGCATTGATCTAGCCATTTCTTGTAAGGTTCTGTTTTTCCTTTCAACAACACCATTTTGTTGAGGTGTTTTGGCAACTGAAAAATTGTGAGTAATACCATATTCATCACAAAAATTTTGTAAAGTCTTGATTACAAAATTCTCTTCCGTTATCACTTCTAATAGAAATCAGTTTGCAATCAAGAGAGGTTTGAACCTTTTTGAAGAGTTTTGAAAATTCATGAAATGTTTCATCTTTTTGTGCTAAGAAGATTACCCATGTAAATCTTGAAAAATCATCAACAATCACATAAGCATAGCTTTTACCACCAAGACTAGTAGTCCTCATAGGTCCAAATAAATCCATATGAATTAGTTCAAGAGGTTTTGTGGTAGAAACCATTTTCTTTGGTTTAAAAGATGTTTTTGATTGTTTTCCATATTGACAAGCATCACAGAGGTGAGTTTTATCAAAATGCAATTTAGGTAATCCTCTCACCAACTCTTGTGTAGAAAGTTTGTTTAATAAATCCATGCTTACATGTCCTAATCTTCTATGCCATAAAAATCCATCATTGTCATGAATGGCAAGACATTTAATATCATTTGTAATAAGCTCATCAAGATACAACACATATACATTACCAACTCTTTTAGCAACAAAAATAGTTTTGTTACTTTCATTGTCAAGAATAGTACAAGTATCACATTTAAACTCTACTTTGCATCCATTATCACATAGTTGACTAATACTTAGTAAATTATACTTTAAATCTTCAATAAGTAATACTTTCTTGATAAGAGGAAAAGAACCTTTACCAATGTTACCTATTCCAAGTATTTTCCCTTTCTTCTTATCTCCAAATGTGACAAAACCTTCACTTGTAGTTTGAAGTTCATCGACAAGTGATGCATTTCCAGTCATGTGTCTTGAGCATCCACTGTCAAGGAACCATTTAGTGGCACTTGATCTTGAGGCAAATTATACCTATACCAAATTTGAAAGGGTGATTTTTGGTACCCATATTTTCTTGGGTCCAAGGGGGTTAGTAAAAGTTTCTTTGACCTTCCAAATGGTTTTAACACCACTTTCTACTTTTCTTTTGACAAAACATTTAGAAACCTTGTGTCCATGTTTACCACAATAAGTGCAGCAAATATGTGATCTAGAATGATAAGATTCTTTAACAAAAGATTTTCTCTGTTTTGGAGCAGAATAATCATGAATAAAACCAAGACCATGTTTTACAAATGAAGGTCTTTGATAGCCAAGTAATTTATTCAAATTTTCCCTTCCATTTGTAAATCTCTCAATGCATAAAGTTAGATCATTAACTTTCCTTTTTAGAAGCTCATGATCTTTTATCATTAACTCAAGAGAAATAATTCTAGTGCAAAGCTTTTTGTTTTCAAAAGATATATTTTGTATAGTTGTATTCAAAACTTCTTTTTCAATAGCAATGCAACTAATGGTTTCAAGAAGTTTTCCATTTTCAACACATAATTTTGAATTCTCATTAGATAAATCATTTATTTTGAGTTTCATATCCTTATTTCTTTTTGAAGCCTTTTTTAATTCTTCATATAATTCAACAATAAGATCACTGGAATCAATATCATCATCATATATATTTGAGATAGAGGGTGAAGATTGTACCTCATCATCAATGGCCATGAAGCATATGTTGGCCTTTCCTTCACTTTCATCCTCACTTTCCCTGTTGATCCCATGTTCCAGCTAGTCCTTTTCCTTTCTTGGCGATTTCTTTCTGTTTTTGCTTTCTCTTTCCCTTTCCAACACTCGGGGACGATCAAGCAATAAGATGCTCAAGTACTCTTGCATTCAAAGCATTGAGGTTTATATGATGAAGATTGTCCACTCTTCTTGACTGGCTTTCTTCCTTTCTTGAGAAATTCCTTTTTGTAGAATCTCTTGAATTTCTTCACTGCCATTGCAATTTCTTCTTCTCCACTGTTTCCTCCTTCTTCTTCACTTGAAGATTGTTCTTGTTCACTCAAGTTGTTTGAGGCATTAAGCACTACTCCTTTTCTTCCCTTTTCTTCATCCTCCTTGTCATTTAGCCGTTTCATCTTCATTTCATGAGTCAAGAGAGATCCAATGAGCTCTTCAAGTGGAAGAGTCTTCAAATCCTTGGATTCCTCAATGGCAAGTGTTTTAGGTTGCCAGGGATTTTGGTAGAGCATCTAAAATCTTTCTGTTTTGCTCTCCCATAGTGTAGATTTTACCATAAGCTTTTAAGCCATTGAAAATGTTAGTAAATCTTGTAAACATATCACTAATATTTTCACCTTGTTTCATGGTAAACAGTTCATAATCTCTAACTAGCATGGCAAGTTTAGATTCTTTAACTTGATTAGTACCTTCATGTGTGATTTGAAGTAATCTCCACATTTCATGAGCAGAGTCACATCCACTAACTCTATTGTATTCGATTACATCTAAAGCACAACTTAATATATTCATGGCTTGATAATTTAAAGTCATTTTCTTAGAATCATGCTCATCAAATTCATCTCGTGGACTTGGGTACCGAGGTTATTCCATCAGCACTCATTTTCATTGGGACATAAGGACCTTTCTCAATTATGTTCCACAAATCAAAATTAATAGAACAAATATAAATTTTAACTCTAGATTTCCCGAACGTGTAATTTGTTCCATTAAACAAAGGTGGTCTATTTGTGGAAGATCCTTCTAGGTAAGGTAGGTTTGACATATTAGCCATAGGATCTTTGTCTTCTAGGTTGTTAAACCACACACGTAAGTTCTAGCTCGATACCAATTGAAATACCTAAGAGGGGGGTGAATTAGGTATTTAGATAATTTTCGCAAACTCAAACCTATTAAGTTTAGACCAAGAACAAGTTATGTGAGCTAATTATAGATATTTGATAGCAAGACAATAATGAAAGCAATAGCAAAGAACTCAAACAATTTATAGTGGTTCGATCCTCAAGATCTACGTCCCACTACCTTAAGCTCACACTTAAGGATTTCAACAAATCTACTAATTGCTCAGGTTTACAAATTACAAGAGAGGTTCACCACACTTTGGTTTTACACTCACAACCTCTTCTAGTAATTTCTTACAATACAAGGCTCACCAACCTATGGTTTTATATCTCAAACAACCTTGAATCACAACTTCAAGGATCACCCTTATCTAAAGGGTTTTATGTTATCAAGATAACCTTGCTAGAGCCAGTAGATCAACACAATTGAATAAGTAAAGGAGAGTGTGTAGAAGTTACCACTTGATGGTAGATATTACACAAATTTGCACCTTCACACTTTGATGTCTTTGGATGGATCAATTGAATGCACAAGATGTAAGAGAGATTGAGAAATGTTTGTAATAGACTTTTGTAAGCTTAGAATATTCAAATTGTAAGTTTTTGTAAAAGATTGCACGTTTATAGCTTTTATAGAATTTGAAAATCAGTTGAAACAGCTATAAAACGGCTAGTTAACGGCTACTTTCAGGAAATTCGGACGACCGAATTCTGCGTCCGAATTTTTCGGACGACCGAATTCTTCCTGCTGCGTCCGAATCTTCTTTCGAATTTCTCTGGAAGAACAGTAACCATGCTGAAGACCAAAATTCGGACGACCGAATTTTTCTTCATGCGTCCGAATCTTCTTCCGAATTTCTCTGGAAGAACAGTAGCAAACTTTTGCTACCCAATTCGGACGACCGAATTTTATGGAATTGTGTTCAAACTTTGTAAAATCATTTGAAATCAATCTTCCAAGTATTTGAAATACATTTGATATATATAGATAACTTATTTAGACAAACATAAGTTTGAAAACCAAAATCAAACTCATTTGATCATATAAAGTTAACTTAAAAACTTTTAGGACACAAAACCACATTTACTAAGAATTCATTCAAAAAACTTTTAAACTTAAGAAACCAATTTTATGCTCTCTTATGCATTCAATTGACTCCAAGACATACAAGTGTAGAGTTTACATAGATATTACCTATCATCATACCTACTCTACACTTCAAGTCTTCAATGCCTTGAGTTCATCTTTGAATAAACCTCAAAAGACTCATAGCTTACTGAGGTTGTTCTTGCTCTGTGTCTTGAAGGCAATGAGACTTCAAACTTCTTTCTTCATAAATCCTATCACACAATATAAACATATTAGTTCTCATCAATATTTGTCATGAATCAATATTTGATGAAGACTAATATGCTTGTATGTTGTGTGATAGGTTTTATGAACTAAGAAGTATGAAGTCTCATTGCCTTGAAGTTAGAATGCAAGAACAACTCCAATATGTCAAAGTGATTGAAGATTGAAGAGTTTGTTCAAGATGTTAGAAGGCTTTGAAGACATGAAGTGTAGGTTGCATGTGCTTAATAGGTAAACTTTGTAAACCCTACACTCTTAAGCCTTGGAATCTATGAGTTGCAATTGAGAGCACAAAACTTGATTTAAATGGTTTCAATGGTTTTGAACTTACCTAAATTATCAAGTTTTCATAAATGGTTTTTGCACAAAAAAGGTCTTTAATGACTTATCTTTAAGGCTAGAATGTTTTCCAACTTGTTTGAAATGATTTGGATATGTTTTGACAAAGTTTTAAAAATTCGGAAGAAGATTCGGACGCATGCAGAAGAAATTCGGTTGTCCGAATTTTGTGAAACCCATTGTGTGGGTGAGCCTTTGATTAGATTAGTCTTTAGGTTGTCTTTGGATATAAAACCCTTGTGGAAGGGTGAACCTTGTTTGTATAATTACTAAAAGAGGTTGTGAGTGTAAAACCATTGTGTGGTGAGCCTCTTATGTAATTATTGAATTTGAGCATATAGTGGATTGGTTGAAATCCTTGAGTGTGGACTCAAGGTAGTGGATGTAGATCTTGGAGAGATCGAACCACTATAAATCGTATGTTCGTTTTTTTATTGCTTTACTTGTTTACGTACTTGTGATTATTATTTATGTTTAGTTGTTGATTGATTGATTATGGTCTTATAGTTTGATAATCTTGTATTAATCATCAAATCACATATAACTTGAAGTTTGTGAATTTAAAGAAGAGCTTTTATTAAGACAAAGGATTTGCAAAAAGGTGAAAAGATTTCGATAATTAGCCAAAGACCTAATTCACCCCCCTCTTAGGTCTTTCAACTGTCTTTGTAGCTAAAAGAGTAAGTAATGTATATGTGTTATATCTTGATGAGCTTATCACTAATGACATTAAATGTCTTGCCATTCATGACAATGATGGATTTTTATGGCATAGAAGATTAGGACATGTGAGCATGGATTTATTGAACAAACTTTCTACTCAAGAACTAGTTAGAGGATTACCAAAAATGTATTTTGACAAAACTCGGATTTGTGATGCTTGTCAATATGGAAAACAATCAAAAACATCCTTCAAACCAAAGAAAATGGTTTCTACCTCAAAGCCTCTTGAACTAGTTCACATGGACTTATTTGGACCTATGAGGACTACTAGTCTTGGTGGTAAAAGATATGCTTATGTGATTGTTGATAATTTTTCCAGATTTACATGGGTAATATTTTTATCACATAAAGATGAAACATTTTATTGCAATCTAATCTCTATTAGAAGTGATAATGGAAGAGAGTTTTGCAACCAAGATTTTACAAAATTCTGTGATGAGTATGGTATCACTCATAATTTTTCAGCAGCCAAAACACCTCAATAAAATGGAGTTGTTGAGAGGAAAAACAGAACATTACAAGAAATGGCTAGATCAATGCTTTGTGAAAACTCTTTACCTAAATACTTTTGGTATGAAGCTGTAAATACAGCATGCTATGTAATGAATAGAGTTTTACTAAGACCTTTTATAAGAAAAAACACCTTTTGAACTTCTATTTGATAAAACTCCATCAATTGTCTATTTTAAAGTATTTGGTTGTAAATGCTTTATTTTAAATACTAGTGACAATCTTGGTAAGTTTGACAGAAATCGATGAAGGCATATTTCTAGGCTATTCATCTAATAAAAAGGCATATAGAGTCTATAATAAAAGGACATTATGTGTTGAAGAAACTATTCATGTAACTTTTTGATGAATCTAATATTTATCTTCAAAGAAGAAATGAAGATGATGCGAGGTTCTTCAATGGTTGAAAATCAAACTCAACACCAAGTACCTACATTGGAAGATCATGCTAAAGAAGAAGAAATAATGGAGCAAGAACATGATGGTCAATCAAGCAATAATCAAGAGCTTCCAAAGGATCTCACATATGCAAGAAGTCATCCTAAGGAGCAAATCATTGGTGATGTCTCTCAAGGAGTTAAAACTAGACGGTACTTTATTGAAAATTTTGCACTTGTATCTCATATTGAACCTAAAAATATTGATGATGCATTGTGTGATAATTTCTAGATTATTGCTATGGAAGAAGAGTTAAATCGGTTTGAGAGAAATAAAGTTTGGACTCTTGTTCCTAGACCTCATGATCATTCTCATTATTGGTACAAAATGGATCTTTAGAAATAAGTTAAATGAACTAGGAGAAGTGGTTAGAAATAAAGCTAGACTTGTTGGTCAAGGCTTCAATCAAGAAAAAAGGTATTGATTATGATGAAACTTTTGCTCCAAAGTGGCAGATTAGAGTCTATCAGAATACTCTTGGCATTTGCTTGTTTTAAAGACTTTAAACTATTTCAAATGGATGTCAAAAGTGCTTTTCTAAATGGTTTTATTGAAGAAGAAGTTTATGTAGAACAACCTCCTGGATTTATTCATGAAAAATTTCCAAATCATGTTTTCAAATTAACTAAAGCTCTATATGGACTGAAACAAGCTCCAAGATCTTGGTATGAAAGATTAAGTGGTTTTCTTCTCTCAAAAGGTTTTACTAAAGGAAAAAGTAGATACAACTCTTTTTATTAAAACATCTTCTAAAAATGATATTTTGCTTGTACAAATCTATGTTGATGATATCATTTTTGGTTCTACTAATACTTCTCTTTGTGAAGAGTTTGCTAAAACTATGCAAAATGAATTTGAGATGAGCATGATGGGAGAACTAAGTTTCTTCCTTGGGACTGCAAATTAAGCAAACCAAGGATGGAGTCTTCATCAATCAAGCAAAATATACTAAGGAGCTATTGAAAAGGTTTGGAATGGATCAAGCAAAAGGAATAAGTACTCCAATGAGTTCATCAACTAAACTTGACAAAGATGGGAAAGGTAAAAGTATTGATGAGAAATTATATAGAGGTATGATAGGAAGTTTACTCTATCTCGAGCTAGTAGACCGAGATATTATGTTTTCTGTATGCTTGTGTGCTAGATTCCAATCATGTCATAAAGAATCTCATCTAATTTCTGTTAAATGAATTTTTCGTTACTTGATTGATACTCATGACTATGGCCTTTGGTTTTCGAAAACTTCATCTTTTGAACTTATTGGATATTCTGATGCGGATTATGCTGGTTGTAAAGTTGAACGTAAAAGCATAAGTGGGCATTGTCAATTTCTTGGTAGTTTTCTTGTATCTTGGTTTAGTAAAAAGCAAGCTTGTGTGTCTTTATCCACTGCAGAAGCTGAATACATAGCTGCAAGAAGTTGTTGTGCACAATTGTTATAGATGCAGCATACTTTACTTGATTATGGTCTTAAATTCAATTGTGTGCCCATATTATGTGATAATACTAGTGCCATTAACTTGAGCATAAATCCCATTCAACATTCTAGGACTAAGCATATAGAGATAAAACATCATTTCATTCGTGACCATGTGATTAAGAAAGATATATGCTTAGAATATATAAATACAAATGATCAAATTGCTGACATATTTACAAAGCCTTTGGCTGAGGAAAGGTTTAGTCACCTAAGAAGACTCTTAGGAATTTCAAGATTCAATGACTAATGTGTGTATTGAAGTTATGATGAATGCAGGAAATTTTTGATTCAAAATTCGAATGCACTGCAGAAAATTCGATTGAGACTTTTGATCAAGAATTCGGACGCAGGTCAGAAAATTCGGTCGACCGAATTTTCTGAACTGAAGAAACAGAAACTTTTGCTCGAAAATTCAGACGCAGACCTGAAAAATCGGTCGACCGAATTTTACGGATGTAACCCTTTAAATGAAGATTAAACAATCTTCTTAACATTTCAACTTCCGAATTTCACATCCTTTTTAAAACCTCTCATACCCATTCACATCCGAATCAAAATCCCTTCAAAATCCCACATTCTCATCCTGATTTTCCTTCATTTTTAAACTTCTAAGCCCTAATTTCATACAGAAACAAATCCTTCTCAAGAGAAAACATCATGGTGAGAACAAAGAAGCCAAATGTTGAGAAAGGAAAAGGAAAAGCTAAGGAAGGAGATGGAGACCCAATCCTCAATTAGCCAAGAAGGATTCACATTCCTCAAACACAATCTGGGGTTGATAGGTTTATCTCTATTAAATCTACTCATGAATTTGATGAATGGAATAAGAGTAGTAGAAAAATCATTCCTGGATATAAGGTGGATATTGATAAACTGTCAAATATGGATATTGTCCTATCTCATTTCAATGATATTGGTTGGAGTAGTTTGCTCTTCATTGATGAAGAATTTTATCCTACTTTGATATATGAATTCTATGCAAATTTGAAAGAGGATAGAATTGAGATGATAGGGGATAATGTGATACAATGGTATTCATCTAGAGTATCACAAATAGACATTGAATTCAATGAAGGATTGATAAATAGAATTTGTGGAGTAGGTGACAATGGAGCTAGATATTATTCAGCATCCATGCATTGCTATGGTCGTGAACTTTTTACACATGTTAGATTTGAAGAAGCATTTACAAACGGTAGAGAGTTTAGAACCATAAAGGAAAGGGAAATTAAGAATTTGGATGCTAGAGGTAGAGTTTTGCATCACATGGTGACTACAATGATTGTTCTTAATTTTGAACACAAGTCATCAGTTGGAAATATGCATATTGTAATCATGTTAGCCCTGCATGAGCATAGAAGAATGAACTTTGGGTATATAGCCTTGAAACATATGATTGCTGCTAGAAAAATAGTAACCAAGGCATTCCCATTTGGAAGGTTATTAACCAGAATCTTCAAGCATTTTAAGATCAAACTTCCTGGAAGAGGGCAAGCTTTTAAGAGTGGTGAAATTTATACAAATGAAACTCTTAAGAGAATGCAATTAGTTCATGATGAGGATAATGTATGGAGGACAAAAAGAGAAACCCCTCCGAAAAGAATAGAAAGAGAGAGAATCATAGAAAGTGAAGAGGAAGAAGAAGAAGAGGATAAAGAGGAAACCATTGCTAGGGAAATGAAAACCAAAAGAAAGAATGACACCTCAAGTGAGGGGGAGCAACCTCCAACAAAAAGGAGGTTATTTGAAAAAGAAACTGGAATTGGGTTAAGTGGTAAAGGAGTAACTAGAGGTGACACCATTATTGCCAAAGCATTCCAAGAAGCCTTGAACAATCATGTCAAGGAAATGGAGAAAATGTATAAGTTCTTTGAGTCATTTGCTCCAATGGTTCTTGGAAAATTAGATGGACTGGAAAATAGAATAAAACACATTGAAGATATCCTTATGAGAACCACTCAAAGTGGTGAAGGACCCTCTAAGCCTCAAGATGGAAATGAGGAGGAAAGAGATAGAGAAGTAGAAAAAGAAGACAATGAGGATAGCAATAATGAAGAGGATGATCAGGGTGGAAATGATAAGACCACAGCAGAGGAAAAAGAACAAGAACATGCTCATGAAGATCTACCAGTGGCAGAAAGTCAAGTAGCTCAAGCTGCAATTGTATCTCCAGCAACAATCTCTTTTAGTCAAGGAAGAGTTAAGCACTTGGCAATCAAGAAAGGAGTGAGCCGAGCCTCCCCATCAACCTCACCATCACAAGACTAAGCCTTCTTTTCTAATCTCTTTACTGTATTTTGTTCAGTTTTCTAAGCATTTTGCTGCATTTTCTATTCTGAACTTGTAATAGTGAAGCTCAATGATGAAATCCCAGTGATGAGAGTTTCTTTTCTATGCTAACTTGAACAACTCATTTTCATTGCTCCCTTTCATTTTTTTTATGATGACAAAAGGGGGAGAAATAAAATATGATGCAATATGATGCCATACATGTAAAAACTTAGTCTTATGTGAACTTAGTATTTACTGCTATTGAATGTTGCATCTGTTACAATATGACTTTTTATGCCTTAAAATTCGGATGCAAGGTTTTAAGAATTGGATGCAGTCATATTTATGGTCAAATTTTTTTTTTTTATGTTTATCCAAATTAGTTCAAATCTGTCTTAATCTATTCCTATGTTTGAACAACATTATGAAACCTTTATATCATTTCAAAACTTCAATTATATTGAATCTGTTGCAGTTTGGACCTGAGTTTAAAAATTCGGATGCATGTGATTCAAAATTCGGACGCATGTGATTCAAAATTCGAATGCATGATATAAAATTCGGATGCATCCATATTGTGTTACCAAAATATGCTCATTTGTTGTTCAAATTGATTCAAATATGTTTTAATCTCTTCTAATATGTTTGAACAACCTTAGGAAAGCTTATTTACAAAATTTGGAGCTTTCATTTATCCTATTTTAAAATTTGGACTTGATATGTCAAAATTCGGATGCATAATATCCCTAGTCCAAATTTGTTGAAAAATGAGCACAATCTAAGAGGGAGCTTTGATAAGCTTTTAACAACCTTATAACCTCACTTAGAAGTTTTCTAAATGATTAAATGCTATATCTTCTATCCTAGTTTTTTATAGTTGGAAGGAAGGAGGCAAATGGAGGTTGGTTGGGTCATAGGCTCATATTGAGCCTTTTGTATGTCAATGTGCTAAATTGGTTATTTTCTATCATTGACATTAATACTTCGATGTACTACATTGTTTCAAATCCATCACATTTTGCATCAAAATTTGTCATCATCAAAAAGGGGGAGATTGTTAGCCCTAAGGGCAAATCATGTAATTTTGATTAATGACAAATATTGATGAGAACTAATATGTTTAAATTGTGTGATAGGATTTTTGGATTAAGAAGTTTGAAGTCTCATGGCCTTGAAGCTAAAATGCAAGAACAACTCAAATATATCAAAGTGATTGAAGATTGAAGGGTTTGTTCAAGATGTTAGAAGGCTTTGAAGACATGAAGTGTAGGTTGCATGTGGTTGATAGGTAATATCTATGTAAACCCTACACTTGTATGTCTTGGAGTCTATTGAATGCATAAGAGAGCATAAAATTGGTTTCTTAAGTTTAAAAGTTTTTTGAATGAATTCCTAGTAAATGTGGTTTTGTGTCCTAAAAGTTTTTAAGTAAACTTTAAATGATCAAATGAGTTTGATTTTGGTTTTCAAACTTATATTTGTCTAAATAAGTTATCTATATATACCAAATGTATTTCAAATACTTGGAAGATTGATTTCAAATGATTTTACAAAGTTTGAACACAATTCCATAAAATTCGGTCGTCCGAATTTGGTAGCAAAAGTTTGCTACTGTTCTTCCAGAGAAATTCGGAAGAAGATTCGGACGCATGAAGAAAAAATTCGGTCGTCCGAATTTTGGTCTTCAGCATGGTCACTGTTCTTCCAGAGAAATTCGGACGAAGATTCGGACGAAGCAGGAAGAATTCGGTCGTCCGAAAAATTCGAACTCAGAATTCGGTCGTCCGAATTTCCTGAAAATAGCCGTTAACTAGCCGTTTTATAGCTGTTTTAATTGATTTTCAAATTTTATAAAAGCTATAAATGTGCAATCTTTTGCAAGTTCTGAATCCTTGAAATTCTAAGCTTTCCAAAGTCTATTTCAAACATTTCTCAAGCTCTCTTATGTTTTGTGCATTCAATTGATCAATCCAAAGACATCAAAGTGTGAAGGTGCAACTTTATGTAATTTCTACCATCAAGTGGTAACATCTACACACTCTTCTTTACTTATTCAATTGTGTTGATCTACTAGCTCTAGCAAGGTTATCTTGATAACATAAAACCCTTTAGATAAGGGTGATCCTTGAAGTTGTGATTCAAGGTTGTTTGAGATATAAAACCAAGCCTTGTTTGTAAAAATTACTAGAAGAGATTGTATGTGTAAAACCAAAGTGTGGTGAGCCTCTCTTGTAATCTGTGAACTTGAGCACATAGTAGAGTTATTGAAATCCTTAAGTGTATACTTAAGGTAGTGGAGGTAGATCTTGAGGATCGAACCACTATAAATTGTTCGTGTTCATTTGTTTACATTTCTTATATTGCTTTGCCATAATTTGTTTCTCTCTTATTCATATCATCTGTAATTGGTCTATACATATAATAGATTTGAATTTGCGAAAATTAGCCAAATACCTAATTCACCCCCCTCTTAGGTATTTCAGGTTTGACCAATCTTAAGAAGAAGCTTAGGGATTTCAAAATTCATTAGCTAAGGAGTGTATTCATGTGTTGTAGCTCCAGGTGAGGACAAAGAAGCCTAGCATGAGAAAAGGAAAGGGAAAGCCAAAGAAAGAGAAGGAGGACCAGTGATCAATGAACCAAGGAAGTTCATGTTCCTCAAAGCATGTCATGGCTAGATAGATTTGTCACAATGGAGGCTGCTACTGAATTTGATGATTGGACAAAAAAGAACCATAAGAAAAATCCAAGGCACAAGGTGGATGTCATCAAACTATCCGAAATGGGTAATATACTCTCATTTTTAAATGATGTGAGCTGGACTAGTTTTCTTGTGTTTGATAAATGCTATTACCTTCCTTAGTTTATGAAGTTTATATTAAAAAAAAGGTTGAGCAAATTGGTATTAAAACTACTCAGTGGTATTCTTCAAGAATTTTTGATGTTGAGGATGTTGGGTTTAGGCATTATTCTTCCGGGGGATATTCTTTTATAAGTAAGTTATACTCACATTAAAGGATTGAGAATGCCTGGACAAGTGGTAGAAGCCTCAAGACTATGAAGGAGAGAGAGATAAAAGCTTTTGATGCTACTGAAATAATTTTGCATCACATGCTTACTACCTTGATTATAGCATACTTTGGGCACAAATCTTCTATTGATAATATATATGCTATAATTAGGCTAGCCGTGCATAAGAAAAGAAAAATGAATTTTGGATATATAATGATAAAGAATATAATGGAGCAAGAAGAACAGAAAAATTATTCTTGGAAACAAAGTAAACTTGGATAAACTCATTAATATGGGTAATCTTCTATCTCTATTTGATGATATTCATTGGAGCAACTTACTAGTAGTTGATGAAGAATTTTATCCTGCCTTTATATATGAGTTTTATGCAAATCTTAAAAAAGAGAGAATTGAACATGAGGGGGATAATGTAGTTCAATGGTATTCCTCTAGAGTATGTCAAGTGGATTTTGAGTTCAATGATGCCTTAGTGAACAGAATTTGTGGGATAGATGATAATGAGGCAAGGTATTACTCATTGGGACAACGTTGCTTTATTCATGAATTGTTCACAAATGAAAGATTTGAAGAGGCTCTCTTCTACTATGTTTGAGCAACCTTAGGAAAGCTTATTTTCAAAAATTGCAGCTTTCATTTTACTTATTTTACAGTTCGGACTTGATATGTCAAAATTTGGATTCACAACATCTCAAGACCAAACTTGTTGAAAAAACGAGCACAATCTAAGGGGGAGCATTTTTAAACCTTTACAACCTTAAAACCTCTCTTAGAACCTTTTCTAAATGATTAAATCCTATCTATCCTATCCTAATTGTTTGTTGGAATGAAGGAGGTAAATGGAGGTTGGTTGGGTCGTAGGCTCATATTAAGCCTTTCGAATGTCAATATGCTAAATTGGTTATTATCTATCATTGACATCAATATTTCTTTGTACTACATTGTTTAAATCCATCACATTTTGCATCAAATTTTGTCATCATAAAAAAGGGAGAGATTGTTAGCCGTAAGGGCAAACCATGAAGTTTTAATTAAGTTTTGAATAATGATAAACATTTATGTGAACTAATCATCATGTCAATTGTGTGATATGATAGTTGGATTAAGAAGTATGAAGTCTTGTTGCCTTAAAACCAAAATACAAGAAACTTCAATGAGTCAAAGTAATTGAAGATTGAAGAATTTTGTTCAAAAAATGAGTAAAGGCATTGAAGACTTGAAGTATATGTCACATATGCTCAATAGGTATATTCTTTTGTTAACCCTACACTTGTGTGTCTTGGAATCTGTTGAATGCATAAGAGAGCAACAAAAACTTGTTTTGAATCTTAAATGGCTTTGAATGAACTTTTGAATAACAAGTATGCTTTTGAATCTCAAATGATCTTGAGTAAACTTTATATGATCAAAGTGTTTTAGTAACTGCTTTTGAGTTTGAAAGTGTTTAAATGACTTACCTATTTATACAAAATGTTTTAATGTTATTAAGGTTGATTTTCAAATGATTTGACAAAGTTTGATCAGTTCAGATTCAAGTTCGGACGTCCAAACTTTGAAAATAGTTACTGTGCTTCCAGAGAAATTTGAACGCAAGTTCGGACGCATAGGATAAAGTTCGAATGTCCAAACTTTCTTTGATAGCATGGTTACTGTTTTTTCAGAGAAATTCGGACGAATGTTCAGACGCATAAGCAAAATTTTGAACGTCCAAACTTTTCCAAACAACTTGGCACAGTAAAGTTCGGACAAAAGTTCGGATGCATAGGAGAAAGTTTGGACGTCCTAACTTCTCAGAAAGTAATCGTTACTAGTCATTTTATGACTGTTAAAGCTGATTTTCGAAATCTATAAAAGCCAGAAACTCTAGATGTTTTACAGAACTTTTGAACTTTAAAAATCCTTCAAGCTCTAACTTGTTTTACATCAAATTGTTTGAAAAGCTCTCAAATTGCCTTGTGCTCAAAGGTTAAAATTCAAGATTGCAAAGGCAAGAAGTGAAGAGATGCTAGCTATTGTATTCATCAACCAAGAAGTGTTGGTAACATCCAAACTCTCTCTTTACATTATTGTTGTGATTGATACAAGGTTTTCAAGAGACTTAAAACCCTTGTGGAGGGTGAGCCATAGACTAGATTAATCAAGGTTGATGTGTAAAACCCTCTGGTGAGGGTGAGCCTTGGATTAGATTGGTCTAGGTTGTCTAGTGACATAAAATTCTTACTGATAGGGGTGAGCCTTGTTTATTAGATTGAATAGAATTTATTGTGGTAAAACTCATTGAAGGGTGAGCCTCTTGTGTAATTGTTTGGAATGACCATTTAGTGAATTGATTAAAATCCTTGAGTGTGGACTCAAGGTAGTGGATGTAGATCGTGGAGAGATCGAACTACTATAAATCATATGTTCATTTTCATATAGCTTTACTTGTTTACATACTTGTATTATTATTATTAGTTCTTAGTTGTTGATTGATTGGTTGTAGTCTTATTGTATGATCATCTTGTCTCAACCATCAAATCGCATATAAACTTGAAGTTTATAAATTTAAAGAAAAGCTTTTATTAAGGCAAAGGATTTACAAAAAGAGAAAAGATTTTTTATAATTAGCCAAAGACCTAATTCACCCCCTTAGGTCTTTCAGTACGGTACAAGTCCTCCAAAAGCTAATTATCCTTTGGTAGAACATCCTTAAACAGTTGCATTACTTGATTCAAACACCTCTCTTAAATATTATTCTCATATTTAATATTCAGTATGCAAGAAAAAAATGATAACTGTGAGTGGTTCGTGCATCCATCCCACAATGGAGTATCGGCAGATTTTAACATGTCATAAAATTTCTTGGCCTCAGTATTAGGAGGTTCTTCATCGTCGACACCCACCAGTGGGTCAACTGGATGGTCCAAACCAGAACCACCCATTACCATCTGTTGAAATGGATTAATAGGCATAGGTAGGGATTGAGAATTGGTTGGAGCCATCTTCGGATGGAACAAATCAAGATTCTCATCGTAACTGCTCCAAATCTATACAAATGCACCTGCACTTCATCGGGAGAAAGGTGCACCTTGTTCTTACACTTCGCACAAGGACATCTCAATCACGTAGTGTGTCCCTTTGACAAACAATACACTATAAAACCCTTAATTTCATCCTTATATTCATTTGTGATTCCCTTAATCCCTTGTTGTGGTGCCTATACATCCAACTACGATAATCCATCTATATTAAAAAATATTGCCTATTAAATTTTAGCCAATTCCACAAAAAAAAATTTAGGGGGTTTGGCATCTCTTGTTAAAATAGAGTCAAAAACTTAGACAAGCGTTAAGAAAGCGCAAAAAAATTTCGGTAGTATCTTCGCTGTAAAATGGACATTTTCTAGCCACAAGGCTACCACAATCAATCCTCCACATCCCAATTTAATTCTCACAAAAATTTCTTCCATTTAGATATATCCAAAATTCATAAGAAAAACAAAAATATTATAAATATTTTCACAAAATTTAAAAAATTAAAACCAGTCCCAGTTGTAAAAATTTTAAAAATACTACAAAAAATACAAAAAAGGAACAAAAAATACAAGAAAAATAGGAAAAATAGAAAAAAAATAACAAAAAATACAAGAAAATTAGAAAAAAAAGAACAAAAAAATCCAAACAAGATAGAAAAAAATAACTCAACAAAAAACAAAACAGAACAACAAAATACATAAAATAAAAAACAAAAAAAAGGAATATCACAATTTACCTCGACCGTGAAGAAATTTGTAACCGGTGGAGGTCCGACAGCGGCGGGCAAGGCAGCACAACGTGGACGACCAAGGCAGCACGGGCGGCGGGCAGAGGTGAGGAATCGACAGCGGTAAGTTGGAGAGACCGAGAGAGGGAGAAATGGTGAGAGAGGCAGACCGAGAGGGGGAGAAATGAGAGTTCATATTCTGTTAAGAAGAAAGAGATTGCGACGACAATTTCCATATCTGCGATGGATTTGTAGTGATGAATTTGCGACTGTGATTATTTCCAATTTTATTTTAATAACAATAAAAAATCCATCGCAAATCTGTCACTATTCTACTCCGGAATTACGACGGATGTTTCTTTTATTTTTTAAACAACGGCTAAAATATCCATCGCCAAAGCATTGCAAATTTGCAACGGTCTTGCGACAGAATCAATTTCAATGTGGCGGCTGTTTTTCATGGCTGAAACTTTAAAATTTTGTTGCAAATGTGTCGCAAATTGCAACAAATTTGTGATGAATTTGGGACGATAATTAATTTCTAATATTTTTTAAGTATTTTTCTTTCTCTTCCACTCCTCCAATAAGTTTATGGTTAAGATTTGTTAATAATCAATATTTATAAACATGTATATGTTGTGCTACATGTATTAATCTCACCAACACTATATGTTGTATAATATTATATATTATAAATTGGTCATACTCAAAGTTATAACTATTAGTATTATATACATATGTAATATACTATTACATATTTTGCATCATGTGTTATTATAGTCAATATATATGTTATATCAAACTAAATTATAAAATACATATTCGTATGTATCTTTATATAAAGAATACTAACTATACATTACCAGTATTTCATAATACATATTACAAGTGTGCTGCATACTATCTATGTTTAATTAAGTAGTACATTTATAAACACCGCGAAGTATGACTCACAAATTTAATATGGGTAACAAAAAACAAATAAAGATGCAAGAAAACAAGAGCAAACAAAATTTCGTTGCAAATCTATTGCAAATAACTAGCCATTGCAAATCCGTAGTTACTTTTCTAAAGATTTGTGACGACCAATTTTTTCTATTCTATGTTTTTTTCAAAGCATAGTAAATCCGTAGCTACATGGCGACATATTTGCTACAGAATACAAAATATTTTTACTTTGTTGCCATATAGCTACATATTTGCAACAGAAAATTTAAAATTTCTTTTACTTTTATTTTACTTTGTCGCTGTATAGTTATAGATTTGCGACAGAAAATTTAAAAGTTTTTTTACTTTTATTTTTTGTCGCAAATCCGTAGCTATATGGCGACGGATTTGTCACGGAATTAACTTTTTAAAATATTTTCTTTTTCTTCTACGTTGTAATTCTATCGCCGTATAGCTACAGATTTGGGACGGAAATTTAAAAACTTTTTAGTTTTTCTTTTCCGTCGCATATACGTAGCTCTATGGCGACAAATTTGTGACAGCCTGAAAAACCTTTTTCTAATATTTTCTTTTTCTTTTCGTCTCAATTCCATAGATATACTGCGACGGATTTGCGATAGAATATGTAAAAACTTTTTCCAATTTTAATTTTCGTCGCAAATTCGTAGTTACATTGTGACAGATTTGCGACGGGATATAAATTTTTTAAATATTTTCTTTTTCCTTATAGTTGTAATTCTGTAGCAATCAGGCAACATAATTTATAAACTTTTCTAGTTTTTCTTTTCCGTCTCAAATCAATAGCTATATGACGATGGATTTGCGACGGCTTATAAAATTTTTTTCTAATTCTATAGCTACATTGCGACGGATTTGCTATGGAATATATAATTTTTTTTTAAATATCTACTTTTTCATATCCGTCGCAAATCCATCGCAGCTTGCAACGGATTTGCAACCATGTTTTTTGCCGTCGCTATTTTTGTCAACTTATTAATTGGTAGCAGTTCTGCTACAATTCGTCGCAAAATTGCGATGGATTTTGCCGTGGCAAATTCTGTCGCAAAAATCATTTTTTCTTATAGTGTTAGGTAGGTACCTTCAGATCTAACTCAAAGGTTCAACTTTTCTAGTTACTCTTGGGTTGTTAGGTTCTTGGGGAAGAATCAAGCTTCTATTTCAAAGGTTGTTATAGCTAGTTCTATAAGGATTATTAGAGTAAGGGTTGATTATAGTATCTCTCTTCACCTGTAGGTTTTGGGATCCCTAAGCCTAGCCTGTCCTTTTTATGTTTTTCTTGCAACTCGAGTGTGATTTCTTATGATTCTTAACATAATGATTTCTAATTGCCAAAGAGATGAGTCAGAGGTATTTTGAATTCTTTAAAAAAAAGAAAATAAATAAGAAGGCAGAGACACTCAAAAAAGGTTATTAAAGATCTTTGGGCTGAGATTGGCATCTAATTCTGGCAGGTTTATGGATAAGAAAACTTTAACCATAAGAAAGAGAGGCACCAATCTTGCTTTACGGAGAATTCTATGAAGTCAAGGAAGAGAACCATCTCAGGTTGAAGCCTCAAAACTCATATGCAACTTCTCATTAAAAGCAACTAGTTATGTATTCTAGAAAGAAAAATCTAGAACTGTGCCAAGTTCAAAATAAGATTTAGGGCAGTATCCCTTTTCATACCACCTGGGTTCACGAAGCAAAGCAGATCATCGATACAAAAACTATCTTTGTCCTCTCTATATCACTAATAGTCATCTCCAATACATCAAACTTGGAGTTTGTATCAAATTGGTTAGCATACTTTGAGGATTCCTATCCTATAGATGGGCAATTTGAGGGAGTATCTATCTTACTCAAACTATTTAGGAGGAGCATCTCGCCCTTTGAAAGCCACATTGCAAGAAGGTTGATGAGTAGGAAGTTCAGAGTTTGAAACTATAACAACTTTAGGAACCCGTAAATGTTTTAAGAGAGTAGGAGGATTACAAGGCGCACATCATGGATTGAACTTGCCCTTTGGGTTTGGGTTAGGTTTAGTATCCAACTTGTAAATTTTATTTCACTTTTCACCAAAAACCCTTATTAGGACTACTTCCAATCTAAACACGATTTCACAAATGTTTAACAAGTTCAACCTCTATACAAACTCGTGCAGCAATCAACCGAGAGAGATTAGCAAATGGTTCAACTAACTTGGGGAGATGACTAATGGCACTAAAAATAGAAAAGAGAAATTTTTGCCGTGAGTTGAAATTTGGGAGAGCACTCTAATGAGAAGCCCATAAAATTTCACATTCCGTTAACAAGCACCTTAATTCTTCAAGATCAAATTGAATGACAACAGATAAGGATCTAACCACCCAATAGAGAATGAACCCTTGAGCATAGTTGAGAAATTTCTTTTGTAAAGCCTTCGTTGATAGTTTCCTACAAGAGAATTTACCAATGAAAGAGAGGTGAAAACAAGCATTGAGTGAAGAGACCTCCGTTTTATCTAAGCGTATAATAGGCTCCCTCTTGAAGCTCTGAATAGGTTTAACAGATGGAGATATAGCCTAGGATAAATTGGAAAAGAGATTTGCAAAAGTTTCCTTTTGCCCAAACTCAATCACCAGCTACAACATAGTCTAATTGACTGCGACCACGACATCCAAAACTTTCAGAATTAAAATATATAGCAAGAGGGGGCTAGAGAGAAAAATTAATTTATCCGCTATGAAAGACCTAAGAGGGGGGGCGAATTAGGTCTTAGGCTAATTATCAAAATCTTTTCCTGTTTTGCAAATCCTTTGCCTTAATAAAAGCTCTTCTTCAAATTTACAAACTCTAAGTTTATATGTGATTTAATGGTTGAGACAAGATGATCAAACAATAAATTCACAACCAATCAATCAACAACTAAGAACAAATAATAATAACATAAGTATGTAAACAAGTAAAGCTATAAACAAATGAACACACGATTTATAGTGGTTCGATCTCTCCAAGATCTACATCCACTACCTTGAGTCCACACTCAAGGATTTCAATCAATCCACTATATGCTCAAATTCAACAATTACATAAGAGGCTAACCACACTATGGTTTTACACTCACAACCTCTTCTAGTAATTATACAAACAAGGTTCACCCTTCCACAAGGATTTTATATCTAAAGACAACCTCAAGACTAATCTAATCCAAGGCTCACCCTCACACGGGTTTTACACTACAACCTTGATTAATCTAGTCTATGGCTCACCCTTCCACAAAAGGGTTTTATGTCACAAGATAACCTTGCAATTAGCTAGTAGAAAACACAATAGAGATAAGAAAAGAGAGTGTGTAAGATGTTACCACTTTGTTGGTAGATGATTACACAATGTTTCACCTTCACACTTTGTTGCCTTTGGAATCTTGAATTTCAATCTTTGAGCACAAGGCAATTTGAGAGCGTTTTCAAGTAATTTTGATGTAAAACAAGTTAGAGCTTGTAGGATTTCTTAAGTTCAAAGTTCTACTAAAAAATCTGAAGTTTATGACTTTTATAGAATTTGAAAATCTGTTAAAACGGTCATAAAACGGCTAGTAACGGCTAGTTTCAGAAAATTCGGATGACCGAATTCTGCGTCCGAATTTTTCGGACGACCGAATTTTTTTTGCTGCGTCCGAATCTTCTTCCGAATTTCTCTGGAAGAACAGTGACCATGCTGAAGGCCAAAATTCGGACGACCGAATTTTTTGGCTGCGTCCGAATCTTCTTCCGAATTTCTCTGGAAGAATTGTAGCAAACTTTTGCTACAAAATTCGGACGACCGAATTTTTGGACTGTGTCCGAATCTTGCATCCGAATTTTTTAAACTTTGTCAAAACATGTTCAAATCAATTCAAACAAGTTGGAAAACATTCTAGCCTTAAAGATAAGTCATTAAAGACCTTTTATGTACCAAAACCATTTATGAAAACTTGATAATTTAGGTAACTTCAAAACCATTGAAACCATTTAAATCAAGTTTTGTGCTCTCAATTGCAACTCATAGATTCCAAGGCTTAAGAGTGTAGGGTTTACAAAGTTTACCTATTAAGCACATGCAACCTACACTTCATGTCTTCAAAGCCTTCTAACATCTTGAACAAACTCTTCAATCTTCAATCACTTTGACATATTGGAGTTGTTCTTGCATTTTAACTTCAAGGCAATGAGACTTCATACTTCTTAGTTCATAAAACCTATCACACAACATACAAGCATATTAGTCCTCATCAATATTTGTCATTAATCAAAACTACATGATTTGCCCTTAGGGCTAACAATCTCCCCCTTTTTGATGATGACAAACTTTGATGCAAAATGTGATAGATTAAAACAATGTAGTACATAGAAGTATTAATGTCAATGATAGAAAATAACCAATTTAGCACATTGACATACAAAAGGCTCAATATGAGCCTATGACCCAACCAACCTCCATTTGCCTCCTTCCTTCCAACAACTAGGATAGAAGATATAGCATTTAATCATTAAGACAACTTCTAAGAGAGGTATTAAAGGCAAGAAAAGACTAATATTGCTCCCCCTTAGATTGTGCTCATTTTTCAACAAGTTTGGACTTGAGATGCTATGCATCCGAATTTTGACATATCATGTATGAATTGTAAAATAAGTGAAATGAAAGCTTCAATTTTTGAAAATAAGCTTTCCTAAGGTTGTTCAAACATAGTGGAAGAGATTAAAACAAGTTTGAATCAATTTGAACAACAATAGAGCACTTTTTGGCAACAAAATATGCATGCATCCGAATTTCAGAACATGCATCCGAATTTTTAAATCTTGCATCCAAATTTTTTAAATCTTAAGTCTAAACTGCAATAAATTCAATATAATGAATTTTTAAAGTGAAATAAAGTGTTCCTAAGGTTGTTCAAACATAATGGAAGAGATTAAAACATATTTGAATCAATTTGAACAACAAAAGAGCACATTTTGGCAACAAAATATGGATGCATCCGAATTTTTGAAACATGCATCCGAATTTTGAATCATGCATCCGAATTTTAAGATTTCAAATCCAAAATGTAAAATATGTGAGATAACAACTTTAATTTTTGAAAATAAGCTTTTCTAAGATTGTTCAAATATGATAGGAAGGATTAAAACAGTTTTCAAACAATTTGAACAACAGAAAAGACATTTTTGACAAGAAGATCTTGATGCGTCTGAATTTTTTGGTCTGCATCCGAATTTCAAGTCCAAATTTTTGGAAACAAGTTGAAAAGGTGATTTTGCATTTTCAAATGAACTATAGAAGTTCTCAAATATGTATAGCTATAATAGTACTCAGTTTATATTTGCAAAACCACAAAATTCATGTATTTAATTGTTTTCATGATGTAATGTAAAGTCATAGGTCAAGTCAATAACCATGATAAAAACTTCACAATCCCAACTTAACCATTTTCAAAATCTCAGAAAACAATCATTTTAAATTTCAAATGCAACCAATTAGTTTCACAGTACACATTCATAGCACATTCGCATTACACATCACAATTACATCAAGCAATTGCAGTACAACAAACACATAGCATATTTTGTTCTTTCTTCCCCATGACATATGCATGGATTTTCAGAAAATTCACACATTTTCTATTCATGCATGAGGAATTCCACTGCTATTTCATATTTTCACACATTTTGTCATCACATTTCTTCTCCCCTTTTGTCATCACTCAAAGATGGGGTTAATGAAAATAAGACAGCATGTATCACATATAAGCCAGTATATTGATCAACTCTCATTTGGCAATTTAGCAATGTATTGACCAACTCTTATAAACAGTATAGTTCTAGTCAAATAATTATCATCCTAACAGCAATAATCATTATGTAGCATCTCAACAATAATAAATTGACTTCTTCTCTCCCTTTTTATCAGCAATTTAAACTTGGGGTGAGAGTACTTGGACAACAAAAGTGAAACAAAAGAAGCTCTTATCACAAAGATTTCACATATTGAGCTTCAAAACATTATAATGACTAGAAAGGCACAAGTAAATTTCAATGTTAAAGCATAACATGTGCATTAAGTCATAATCTAAAATAAGCAACAAAATAGAGTTTAGGGATAGAAAGGCTTAGTCTTTAGATGTGCTTCATGGTCTTCACTTCCAAATTTGTTTGTTATGATGGCCATGTCTCCCTTGATCTCTATATGATAGGGTCCTTCATTTGTTGATTTCTTGCTTGTGTATTTCTGCTTTGGAAAGCTCCCAATCGAGAGGATGTTGGATCTTCTTTCTTTGAACCACATTTTCTTCCTCCCTTGGCTGAAGGAAATTGGTGATGGATTTGTGATTTGACTTTGTTAAACTCCCTTCATCTCCTTCTTCTTGCTTGTTCTCTTGAGCTTTACCCCTTTGTTTGTTCTTCATTCTCATGCTCTTCTTCTTTTGGGATGCTTCACTGCCTTTTCCTTCATCTTTTGTATTCTTCTTTCGCAATAAATTGATAGTCATATCAATTTTTACTATCATTACTATCATTCTTATTGCTGCCATCTCTTTTCTTCTTCTTTGGCTTTATAGGAACTTACACCATTTAAAAACACTTGAGAAGTCTTTCTTAAGTCTTCTTCCATATTCTTGACTTTAGCTCCTAAACCATCAAATTTGCCAAGAATCATCAGAGCAAAAAACTTGAAGAATTTGTCCATCTTCTTCATTTTCTCTACATGGTTGTTCAATGTCTCTTGAAACACCTTGGCAACTATGGTGTCACCTGTAGTGAGATTATCATCTTCAACTTCTTTTTCTTGAATAGAGAGTACCTCTTTAAATAGTCTTCTTTTGTGGAAGGTTGCTCCCCCTCACTTCATGCCACATTTTAGTTTTCCTTTTGCAGCAAGGATTTCCTCTTCATCCTCTTCTTCTTCATCATTTTCTTCTTCATCATTTTCTTCTTCCTCAAACTCCTCACATTTTTGTTAATAGTCTACCATACAATAAGGCTTTTCAAATCTTTCATTTGTGAACAATTCATGAATAAAGCAATGATGTCCCAATGAGTAATATCTTGCCTCATTATCATCTACTCCACAAATTTTGTTCACCAAGGCATCATTGAACTCAAAGTCCACTTGAGATACTTTAGAGGAATACCATTGAACTACATTATTCCCCTCATGTTCGACTCTCTCTTTCTTAAAGGAGTTTCTGCATTTGTTCTCCATATTCCATCCTTATCAAGAACTAACCATTTCGGATAGTTTGATGACATCCACCTTGTGACTTGGATTTATCATATGGTTACTTTTTGTCCAATTATCAAGTTCAGTAGCAGTCTCCACTGTGACAAATCTATCCAGCCATGACATGCTTTGCAAAACATGAACTTTCCTTAGTTCATTGATCACTGATCATTCTTCTCTTTCTTTGGCTTTTCCCTTTCCTTTTCCCATGCTTGGCTTTAGTGTCCTCACCTGGAGCTACAACACTTGAATACACTCATTAGTTATTGAATTTTGAAATTTCTATGCTTCTTCTAAGATTGGTCAAACCTTTCTTCGGCCAATGGCTTAGTAATGATATCATTAATTTGTTCATTAATGCAAACATACTTTAAACAAGTATTACCCTTAGTAGAGTGATCTCTAATGAGATTAAGTTTGATCTCTATATGCTTTGTCCTAGTTTGTTGAATAGTATGATGATCAAATTTATTGCATTAGTGTTATCACATAACATAGCCACACATTTGAAATATAGACCATAATCACTTAGAGTATCAATACAGTAATAGAGAATGTGTTTAACAACAATCAAATGAAACTCTTTAGGACAAGATGAAATCTTGCACACAAGCACATGTCAAACATAATATTGGCTCTTCTTGCTGTCAAATAGAGTTGACTACTCCTATGAAACCATTTTATTCTTGTCAAGCATAGTTGATAAACTTATGGATGCTTATACCTTAACTTGATTCATAAAAGTGCCATCCTTGGTTTGCTTGATTTGTAGGCCAAGAAAGAAATTGAGTTTTCCTATCATGCTTATTTCAATTTTACTTTGCATCAACTTGAAAACACATCACAAAGTGAAGTATTAGAAGCACAAAAAATTGTATCATGTATTCGGACAAGTTATAGATCATTGTTGCATGAGGATTTTATAAAAGGGTAGTTTCAGTTTTCCTCTTGAAAATATTTTGAAAGAAGGAAACTACTCAAGGAAACTAGGGGCTGGTTTTAAACCATTCAAAAATTAGGATAGTTTGAAAATATGGTTAGGAAACTTTTCATGAGCAAAACCGGGTGATTGTTTCACATAAACCACTTCCTCAATAGAACCATTTAGAAAAGCACTTTTGACATTCATTTGAAATAACTTAAAGCAAGTACAAGTCAAAAGCATTCTTTTGGACTCAAGTCTAGCATTCGGAACAAAGGTTTCATATCATAATCAATTTCCTCTTCTTGATTGAATCCTTAGGCAATAAGTCTAACCTTGTTTCTAACAACTTCTCCGGATTCAATAAGTTTATTTCTAAAAACCATTTAGTTCCAATAATAGAATGATCATGAGATTTAGGAATATCCAAAATATTGTATCTTTCAAATTTATTTAATTCCTCTTGCATAGCAATAATCCAAAAATCATCACACAAGGCATCATCAATACTTTTAGGCTCATAAGAAATAAAAGAATAAAGTTATTGATAAAATACCGCCTTATTTTTACTCCTTGGGAGATATCACCAATGATTTGCTCCTTAGGGTGGCCTTTGTGGATATCATAAGCTCTTTGAAAGCTCTTGGTCACCACTAGGTTGGTCATCTTATTTTGTTCTATCATTTCTTCCTCATTGGTATGATTCTCCAAAGTTGGTGCTTGAAGATGAGTTTGATATTCATTCATAGATGTACCTACATCATCTTCATCTCTTCTTTCCAAGCAAATGTAAGATTCATCAAAACAAACATGAATGGTTTCCTCATCATGTAAGGTTCTTTTTTATTGTAAATTCTATATGCTTTTTTCGTAAGAAGAATAGCTAAGATATATCAATATCCATTTTTCTACCAAATTTAAGTAAGTTGTCACAATAATTTAAGATAAGACATTTATAACCAAACATTTTAAAATATGCAACTTGAGGCATTCTATAAAAAAGAAATCAGAAGATGTTTTTCTTCAAAATAATCTTAAAAGAATTCTATTTATCATAGCATGTGGTGTTTAAGGCTTTGGCCCAAAAATATTTTTGAAGAAGAATTTTCACAAAGCATAGACCTAGCCAATTTCTGCAAAGTTCAAAATTTTCTTTCAATAACACCATTTTATTGTGGAGCTTTTGCAGTTGAAACAATTATATGAAATTCAATTTTCAAAGCAAATTTTGTAAAGACTTTGTTGTAAAATTCTCCCATTGTCACTTGTGAAACACTTCTCCAATTTTCAAGGGAGGTTTGAACCTTTTTGAATAATTTTACAAACTTATGAAACACTTAATCTTTTCGAACAATGAATAATGCTAAAATGAATATTTAGAAATTATCAACTACTAGTAAGGCATACTTCAAGTCATCAATACTAGAGTTCCATATAAGTCCAAAAAAATCCATTTGAAGAAGCTCAAGATGTTTAGAAGTCTAAAATCATTTTCATGGGTTTGAAAGATTCTTTTGTTTGTTTTCCATATGGACAAGTATCTCAAAGACAATTTTCTCAAAACACATTTTTAGCAATCCTCTAACTAAATCTTGATAGAAAAGTTTGTTCAACAAATCCATGTTCACATGACCAAATCTTTTATGCCAAGAAAATCATTATCATAAGCAACAAGACATTCAAGCTTATCAAGATAAAACACATATTCAAAAATTTGTAAGTGATTGATCAAAATCACAAAATATCATTTTGTCATATAAGTTCGGGCGACCGAACTTATGGTCTACATCCAAACTTCATGTCCAAATATTTTGTAAAGTTTCATAAATATGTTTTTGGCCAAGCAAATGCATAGATATTCAATCATAGCTATATTAATCATTTTATCATGACATATAATCAATTTCAAGAACATATCTACCATGAATTCAATCTCATATCATCAATGTTACCTAATCAACTTCATAAAAGCAATTGACAAGTTATGGTTGGCAAATTTTCAAAGCTAAACAAAATGGATTCTCAACTGAAACTTTGCATGTTAGAATTTTTAACTTCTTATTCATTGTCACACAATTGACTAATGCTAATCAAGTTATAGTTCAAATCAGCAATAAGCCACATTTGTTTAAAAAGAAGAAAGAAACCTTTACCAACATTGGTTACTCCAAGAATTCTTCCTTTCTTCTTGTCTAAAAAACAAATCCTTCATTGTTTGTCTTGACTTTGATTATGAATGTGATGTTTTCTGTTATTCTTTAAGCTAACATCATCAATATACCCCTTTAGTAGTGCTTGAGTTTGAATTGAAGCGTACTCGCAATAAGGAGAAGAAGTATCCTTTGGTACCCATACTTTCTTGGGTCCATGGGGGTTAGTAATAATTCCTTTAACTCTCCAAATAGTTTTAACACCATTTTCTATTTTTCTTTTAACGAAGCACCTAATGGCTTTGTGTCCATGTTTTCCACAATATGTACAACAAGTATGAGGCATTGAACTAGAAGTAGCTTTAACAAAGAAATTTTTTATATTTAGGTCCATTATTTACATGATCATAACCAAGACCATTTCTAATAAAAGAGGATCTTTGAGAGCCAAGTATTTTGTCAAGCTTGTCTCTTCCATTTGAAAATTTGTCAATACATAATGTAAGATCATCAACTTTCCTTTTCAAAAATTTCATGGTCACTAAGCATTCTTTCAAGAGAAGAAACTTTTGTACAAAGTGCTTTATTTTCAAAAGATATATTTTGTAAAGAAACATTTAAAACTTCTTTTTCAATATTTAAACAATCAATAGATTCAAGAAGCTTTTTATTTTCACAATATAATTTTGAGTTTTCATTCAATAACTCATTAATTTTGAATTTCATTTCCTTATTTCTTTTTGAAACCCTTTTTTAATTCTTCATACATTTCAACAAGTAGTTCATTAGGATCATCTACAACATCAACATCATCATCACAACAAGTAGAGGTAGAAGGAGTGGATTGTACCTCATCATTCATTGCCATGAAGCACACATTTGCTCTTTCTTCTTCATGAGTGATTTGAAGTAGCTTCCACATTTCATGAGCGGAATCACATTCCATCACTCTATTGTATTCATTGACGACCAACGCACAACAAAGAATGTTCATTGCTTGGTAGTTTAATGTCATCTTTCTTGAATCACTCTCATCATACTCCTCCATAGGCTTTGGTTCCCTTGTAACTCCATCGGCTTTCAATCTCAATGGCACATAGGGACCTTTCTCAATAATATTCCACAATTCATAGTTAATAGAACAAATGTACATCTCAATCCTAGACTTCCAAAAAATATAATTAGAACCATCAAACAATGGAGGTCTATTAGTGGAGGAACCTTCCATATAAGGCAAATTTGATAAACTAGCCATATGATCTTTACTTCTAGGTTGTTAGACCTTAAAAAGAAGACCTTGCTCTGATACAAATTGAAAGACCTAAGAGGGGGGGTGAATTAGGTCTTAGGCTAATTATCAAAATCTTTTCCTGTTTTGCAAATCCTTTACCTTAATAAAAGCTCTTCTTCAAATTTACAAACTCTAAGTTTATATGTGATTTAATGGTTGAGACAAGATGATCAAACAATAAATTCACAACCAATCAATCAACAACTAAGAACAAATAATAATAACATAAGTATGTAAACAAGTAAAGTTATAAACAAATGAACACACGATTTATAGTGGTTCGATCTCTCCAAGATCTACATCCACTACCTTAAGTCCACACTCAAGGATTTCAATCAATCCACTATATGCTCAAATTCAACAATTACATAAGAGGCTAACCACACTATGGTTTTACACTCACAACCTCTTCTAGTAATTATACAAACAAGGTTCACCCTTCCACAAGGATTTTATATCTAAAGACAACCTCAAGACTAATCTAATCCAAGGCTCACCCTCACACGGGTTTTACACTACAACCTTGATTAATCTAGTCTATGGCTCACCCTTCCACAAAAGGGTTTTATGTCACAAGATAACCTTGCAATTAGCTAGTAGAAAACACAATTGAGATAAGAAAAGAGAGTGTGTAAGATGTTACCACTTTGTTGGTAGATGATTACACAATGTTTCACCTTCACACTTTGTTGCCTTTGGAATCTTGAATTTCAATCTTTGAGCACAAGGCAATTTGAGAGCTTTTCAAGTAATTTTGATGTAAAACAAGTTAGAGCTTGTAGGATTTCTTAAGTTCAAAGTTCTACTAAAAAATCTGAAGTTTATGACTTTTATATAATTTGAAAATCTGTTAAAACGGTCATAAAACGGCTAGTAACGACTAGTTTCAGAAAATTCGGATGACCGAATTCTGCGTCCGAATTTTTCGGACGACTGAATTTTTTCTGCTGCGTCCGAATCTTCTTCCGAATTTCTCTGGAAGAACAGTGACCATGCTGAAGGCCAAAATTCGGACGACCGAATTTTTTGGCTGCGTCCGAATCTTCTTCCGAATTTCTCTGGAAGAATAGTAGCAAACTTTTGCTACAAAATTCGAACGACCGAATTTTTGGACTGTGTCCGAATCTTGCATCCGAATTTTTCAAACTTTGTCAAAACATGTTCAAATCAATTCAAACAAGTTAGAAAACATTCTAGCCTTAAAGATAAGTCATTAAAGACCTTTTATGTACCAAAACCATTTATGAAAACTTGATAATTTAGGTAACTTCAAAACCATTGAAACCATTTAAATCAAGTTTTGTGCTCTCAATTGCAACTCATAGATTCCAAGGATTAAGAGTGTAGGGTTTACAAAGTTTACCTATTAAGCACATGCAACCTACACTTCATGTTTTCAAAGCCTTCTAACATCTTGAACAAACTCTTCAATCTTCAATCACTTTGACATATTGGAGTTGTTCTTGCATTTTAACTTCAAGGCAATGAGACTTCATACTTCTTAGTTCATAAAACCTATCACACAACATACAAGCATATTAGTCCTCATCAATATTTGTCATTAATCAAAACTACATGATTTGCCCTTAGGGATAACACGCTATCTTCAACATTCAATTCAAAAAGTAAAGGAGTTCAATTTAGGTATGAAAGACCTAAATGAGGTTAATTAGGTCTAAGGCTATTTTTCAAAAACTTTTTCCTTTTTGAGAATATAGCTTGGAAGAGATTTGAAATCAAATTCACAATAAGATATACAAGTTAACACAATGAGTTCCCAAATAAGATATACTTGTTCTACATCCACTATCTTGAACCCTTACTCAATGATTTCAAACAATTTTAACTATAAAAATAGTTATACAAAACACACTGGAGGCTCACCCGACAAGGGTTTTACCCCTCAACCTATTTTCACTTACAACCACCAAAGTTCGCCCTTTCAAAAGGATTTTATATCCTAAAGATAACCTTGAAGAAATCAAATAGATGAAGTAAGAGAGAAGGATATTACCAACAACTTGGTAGATGATGAAAAATCTCGAACCACTAAGAGAGAAGGATATTACCAACAACTTGGTAGATAATGAAAAATCTCGAACCACTTCACCTTTTTGTCTATGAAAACTTGTAAATCAACTTTTTTAGCACAAGGCAAAAGAGAGCTTTTCAATAAAGAATGATTGGGAAGGGTAAAGATTCTTAAAGGCTCAAAAATTGATGAAAAATCTGAATTTTATGGCTTTTATAACATTTGAAAATCAATTAAAATGTTCAAATAACGGCTAGTAAGAGTAAAATTTAGTTAACTGAACATGGACTCATGCATCCGAATGATCGTCCGAACTTCTCAGTTTTCAAGCTATCAAGATAAATTTGGTCGTCCGAATTTGGATATAAGCTTCCAAATGGTCATCTAAGTTCCTCTAAAAATTCAACAGCCAAGGTTTTTAGTTCGGACGTCCGAACTAGAGTCCGAACTATTCAAACTTTGTCAAAATGTTTTGAAATCAAGTACAACAAGTTTAAAATCATTTCGGACTATAAGATAGATCTTTTAAGAGCTTTTAAACCACAAGCCATTGTAAAAAACTTGGTAAAACATGTATGAAATACCTTAGAGGGGGTGAATTAGGTCTTTGGGTAATTTTTGAAAATTTTTTTTGTTTTATGAACTTGGTTTGAAAAGATTATATTCAATTGCTTCAATAAGAATGTGATGAACACAGTGATAGAGCAATAAACAATTGAAGAGCAAAGAACACAAGCAATTTATAATGGTTCGATCTTTTCAAGATCTATATCCACTACCTTGAGTCTACACTCAAGGGTTTCAACCAATCCACTATATGCTCAAATTCAATCAATTACACAAGTGGCTCATCCCACAAGGGTTTTACACCAACAACCTCTTTTGCAATGTTACAAACAAGGTTCACCCTACCATAAGGACTTTATATCTGAAAATAACCTTGAATAAATGCCTCAAGGATCACCCTTACCAAAAGAATTTTATGTCACAAGATAACCTTGTATTGAGCAAGTAGTTAACAAGATTAAACAGAGAATGGATGAGATATTACCATTGCTTGGTAGATGATTACACAAGTTACACCACTTCACCTTGTTGTCTTTGGAATCTCGAATAATCACATGAAAGCATAAGGGAAGAGAGAGCTCTAATGATTTCAAATGATTTTGGAATGTTAGGATTTTTCAAGTTTTCCAAAGTTACAAAAAATCTAAAGTTTATGGCTTTTATAGATTTTGAAAATCGGTTCAAACAGTCATAAAACGGCTTTTATAGAGTTTGAAAATCGGTTCAAACAGTCATAAAATGACTAGTAACGCTAGTTTCTAAGGAGTTCTGATGACCAAACCTGATCATCTGTGTCCGAACTATCATCCGAACATTACTGTGACAAGCTATCTGGGAAAGTTTGGAAGACCGAACTTTGCCACTTACATCCGAAATTACGTCCGAATTTCTCTGAAAATACAGTAGTCATTTAAAATCTTTTGAATTAAAAGACCGTTACCAAAGCACTTGATCATTCAAAGGTTACTCAAAACCATTTAAGATTCAAAAACAACACTTGGTAATTCAAAGTTTATTCAAAGCCATTTAAGATTCAAAAACAAAACTTGGTAATTCAAAGTTTATTCAAAGCCATTTAAGATTCAAAAACAAGTTTTGTGCTCTCTTATGCATTCAATAGATTCCAAGATAAACAAGTGTAGGGTTTACAAGAATATACCTATTAAGCAAGTGTAAACCTACACTAGAGTCTTCAAAACCTTCAATTCATAGGGCATGCTCTATATTCTTGATCCTTGAGCACACTTGAGTTGTCCTTAGCACTTTTAGCTTCAAGGCAATAAAAACTCTTTACTTCTTAATCCGAAAATCCTATCACAAAAATAACATATGAGTTAGTTCTTATCAATGTTTGTCATTAATCAAAACTATATGATTTGTCCTCAGGGCTAACAATCTTCCCCTTTTTGATGATGACAAACTTTGATGCAAAATGTGATGGATTTGAACAAGGTAGTACAAAGAAACACTAATGAATGATAAATAATAACCAATTTAGCACTTTGACATTCGAATGGCTCAATATGAGCCTATGGCCCAACCAACTTCCATTTACCTCCTTCATTCCAACAACTAAGATAAAAGATATAGCATTAAAGCATTAAGAAAGCTTCTAAGAGAGGTTTTAAAGGTTAGAAAAGATTAATAATGCTTCCTCTTAGATTGTGCTCATTTTTCAATAGTTTGGACTTGAGATGTTATGAATCTAAATTTTGAAATTTCAAGTCTAAACTATAAAATATGTGAGATAAAGGCTACAATTTTTGAAAATAAGCTTTCTAAGGTTGTTCAAACATAGTAGAAGAGATTAAAATATATTTGGATTATTTTGAACAACAAAAGAGCACTTTTGGCAACAAAATATGGATGCATTCGAATTTCTGGATATGCATCCGAATTTCAAGTCCAAAATAAAATTGAGTGATTTTGAACACAAAATTTGCCAAATAAGCTCAATCCAATTAAACATTATTGTACAAACTTAAGCAAGCAAATCTTAGCATCAATGTAACCCAACTACAACATAAGCAATTCCACTTTTTCACATTTTTACATTTTACATTTTGTCATCTCGCATTCTTTCTCCCCCTTTTGTCGTCACTCAAAGATTGGGTGAATCACAATCATCATAGTTAAGTTTCATTATTCCATATAAGCAACATTTAGCAAACATTATGCTAGTCTCATTTTGCAATATGAGTAAAATAAACAATAAGCAGCATTTATCATGTTAGCACATTTTGGTAAATCAACTTCTTCTCCGCTTAATTGAACTTGGGGTGATCAAAGTATCATTAACCAAAGAATCTCTCAACACTAAAGTTTCATCATTGAGCTTCATAAAAACTATTACAGAAATTAAAGAAAGAAGCATAGAAATTGCATATACCAAGCTAGAAATGAAACATATAAGTTATACTAAGCACATCTAAGTAAATAAAACAGTAAAGAGAGATAGGATTGAAGAGATGCTCAGTATTGTGATGTCGATAGAAAGGCCTTGCTTAAGTGCCACATGTTTGACTCTTCCTTGGCTGAATGTCAGGTTCGAGGGAGTAGTTACTTCAGCTCTAGCAATTAAGCTTCTTTCTTTACTAATGCCAACTAGCTGCTCCTCTTGATCCTCCCTTTGTGACTCGGCATCCTTTTCTTCATTTTCTTCTCCTGTTCTAGCCACTAGCTCAAAGTCATCTCCTTGGTTATCATCATAATTATTATCATTGTCACTATCATCTTTCTCTTCCTTTTTATCTTCTTTATCTTCATCATCATCTATTTCTTCTCTTTCTTGAGGCCTAGAGGTTCCTTCACCACTTTGAACATTTCTCATTAAAATCTCCTCTATGTGCTTCACTCTATTTTCCAAACCATCTAGTTTTCTAAGAACTATTGGAGCAAAGGAATCAAAGAATTTATACATTTTCTCCATTTCCTTGATGTGGTTGTTCAAGGCTTCTTGGAATGCCTTAGCAACGATAGTATCTCCTCTAGTAATCCCTTCACCACTAGGAGCCTCCCCATTGTCTTCACTTCCCTTGCCAATGTTTCTTCTTCATCTTCATCTTCCTCAATCTCTTCACTTTCTTCAATCTCTTCTCTTTTTGCTCTCCATATTCCAACTTCATCAAGAAATAATTGCATCCTTCTAAGAGAATCATTAGTATAGATTTCTCCACTCTTGAAAGATTGTCCTCTTATGGGAAGTTTGACTTGGAAGTGTTTGAAAATCCTTCTTAATAATCTCCCATAAGGTAAAGCTTTGTTGGCTGTTTTTCTTGCATTAATCATGTGCCTTAATGCCATGAATCCAAAATTAGTCTTCTATACTTACGCAAAGCAAGCATAACCACCATATGCATATTACCAATAGATGATTTATGTCCAAAATTAGGAATGATCATGGTGGTAATCATATGATGCATAACCCTTCCTCTAGCATCAAAAGCTTTAATTTCCCTTTCCCTAATGGACCTAAATCTTCTACCATTTGTGAAAGTCTCTTCAAATCTTTCATTTGTGAACAATTCATAAATAAAGCAATGCTGCCCCAATGAGTAATACCTTGCCCCATTATCATCTACTCCACAAATTCTGTTAACTAAAGCATCATTGAACTCAAAATTCACTTGAGACGCTCTAGATGACTACCATTGAACTACATTTTCTCCCATATGTTCAACTCTTTCTTCTTTAAGATTTGCATAAAACTCATATATAAGGGAAGGATAAAATTCTTCAACAACTACTTGTAAACTGCTCCATCCAATATCATCAAACAGAGATAGAACATTACCCATATTGGAGAGTTTTTCCTAGTTTACTTTGTTTTCAGCAATGATTTTTCTATTCTTCTTGCTCTATTCTTCAAATTCAGAGGCAACCTTGATGGAGATGAATCTGTCCACTCCAAATGAGGTTTGAGGAATTCGAATTCTTCTTGGTTCGTTGATGATCAATCCACCATCGCTTTCCTTTGCTTTCCCCTTTCCCTTTTCAATATTTACTTTCTTAGTCCTTACCATGATGATTTTATTTGAGAGAAAGTGAATTATAAGTTGTATTTAGGGCTTAGAACTCGAAAGTACAAATGATTTGAAGTGAAGAAGGTGAAATTTCAGAGAGATATGGGTTTGGATGCAGGTGGGTAATATGGGTTTCGAGAGAGGAGAGAGTTTGGAAGTTAAAAAGTGTGAAAAATGACTGTTCAGATTCATTTAAAAAGTGCAGTTTGGATGACCGAATATTCAGGTCTACGTCTGAACTTGAGTCCAAACTTCTCTGTTTCTTCAGTTTCAAAAAATTCGGACGACCGAATTTTTTATCATGCGTCAGAATCTTTCTGTCCATAATTTTCTGAAGAAAGTTTGGACGTCCAAATTTCACTCAATGCATCTGAATTATGCATCCGAATATTTCCTGTTTCTACCATACATTAGCACATGCATTCGTAATTGAATTTTGAAATACCCAAAAGCCTTCTTAGGTAACTGAACATTTCCTCAGCCAAAGGCTTGATAAATATATCAGCAATTTGATCATTTGTATTCACATACTCCAAGCATATATCTTTTTTAGCTACATGATCACAAATAAAATGATGTTTAATCTCTATATGCTTAGTCCTAGAATGCTGAATGGGATTTATGCTTAAATTGATAGCACTAGTATTATCACATAGTATAGGCACACAATTGAACTCTAGACCATAATCAAGTAGAGTGTACTTCATCCATAGCACTTGAGCACAACAACTACCGGCGGTGATATATTCAGCCTCAGCGGTAGATAAGGGCACACATGCTTGTTTTTTACTATACCAAGATACTAGACAACTACCAAGAAATTGACAGTGACCACTAGTGCTTTTACGCTCAACTTTACATCCAGCATAATCAGCATCCGAATATCCAACAAGGTCAAAAGATGAAGATTTTGAAAACCAAAGGCTATATACATGAGTATTAATCAAATAACGAAAGATGCATTTTACAAAACTTAAATGAGACTCTTTAGGACAAGATTGAACTCTAGCACATAAGCACACAACAAACATAATATCTGGTCTACTTGCGGTAAGATAAAGTAAACTCCCAATCATACCTCTATATGCCTTTTCATCAACATTTTTACCTTTCTCATCTTTATCAATTTTAGTTGATGAGCTCATTGGAGTGCTTATCCCTTTTGCTTGATCCATTCCAAATCTTTTCAATAGCTCTTTGGTGTACTTTGATTGATTTATGAAGACTCCATATTTAGTTTGCCTAATTTGTAGCCCAAAAAAGAAATTGAGTTCTCCCATTATGCTCATTTCGAATTCATTTTGCATTAATTTGGCAAACCCATCACAAAAGGATGTATTAGTAGCACCAAATATGATATCATCCACATAAATTTGCACAAGTAAGAGATCATTATTGCAAAAGGTTTTTATAAATAGTGTTGTGTAACTCTCCCTCTTGAAAATCATTTTGAGAGAAGAAAGCCACTTAATCTTTCATACCAAGCTCTAGGAGCTTGTTTCAATCGATATAAGGCCTTGATTAGGTTGAAAACATGGTTAGGAAAATTTTCATCAGTAAAACCGGGTGGTTGTTCTACAAAAACCTCTTTCTCAATAAAACCATTTAGGAATGCACTTTTGACATCTATTTGAAATAGTTTAAAACCTTTAAAACAAGCAAAAGCTAAAAGTATTCTTATGGATTCAAGTCTAGCTACCGGAGTAAAAGTTTCATCATAATCAATGCCTTCTTCTTGATTAAATCCTTGGGCAACAAGTCTAGCATTATTTCTAACAACTTATCCTAGTTCATTTAATTTGTTTCTAAAAACCCATTTTGTACCAATAATTGAATGATCTGAGATCTTGGAACAAGAGTCCAAACTTTGTTTCTTTCAAATTGATTTAGCTCCTCTTGCATAGCAATAATCCAAAATTCATCACACAAGGCATCATCAGTTTTTTTATGCTCAATATGAGATAAAAGAGCAAAGTTGTTAATAAATTACCGCCTTGTTTTAACTCCTTGGGAGACATCACCAATGATTTGCTCCTTAGGGTGGCCTCTTGCATATCTTAGATCTTTTGGAAGCTCTTGGTCACTACTAGGTTGGCCATCTTGTTCTTGCTCTATTATTTCTTCTTCATTGGCATGTTCTTTCAAAGTTGGTACTTGAAGATGATTTTGATTATCAATCATTGAGGTACCTACATCATTGTCATTTCTTCTTTCAAGGTAAATGTTAGATTCATCAAAGGTCAAGTGGATGGTTTCCTCAACACATAATGATCTTTTGTTATAAACTCTATAGGCCTTTTTTATTTGATGAATAACCAAGAAATATACATTCATCCAATTTTCTATCAAGTTTTCCCAGGTTATCATGAGTATTCAAGATAAAACACTTACAACCAAATACCTTAAAATAAACAATTGAAGGAGTTCTATCAAATAGAAGTTTCAAACTTATTTTTCATAGAAAGGCCTTAAAAGAACTCTACTCATTACGTAGCAAGCAGTGTTTTCAGCTTCGGCCCAAAAATATTTTGGTAAAGAGTTTTCACAAAGCATTGATCTATCCATCTCTTGTAAAGTTCTATTTTTCCTTTCAACAACACCATTTTGTTAGGGTGTTTTGGCAACTAAAAAATTGTGTGTAATACCCATTTTCAAATAAAATTTTGTAAAGTCTTGATTACAAAATTCTCTTCCATTGTCACTCCTAATAGAAACCAATTTGCACTCAAGGGAGATTTGGACCTTTTTGAAAAGTTTTACAAGTTAATGAAAAACTTCATCCTTTTGAGCTAGAAAGATCACCCATGTAAATCTTGAGAAGTCATGAACAATCACATGCGCATACATCTTACCACCAAGACTAGTGGTCCTCATTGGTCCAAACAAGTCCATATGAGCTAGTTCAAGAGGTTTTGATGTAGAGATCATTTTCTTTGGTTTGAAAGATGTTTTTGTTTGTTTTCCATATTGAAAAGCATCACAAAGGTGAGTTTTATCAAAATACATTTTAGGTAGTCCTCTAACCAATATTTGTGAGGAAAATTTGTTCAACAAGTCCATGCTCACATGACCTAATCTTCTATGCCATAGATATCCATCATTATCATAAATGGCAAGACATTTAATATCATTTGCAACAATTTCATCAAGATATAGTACATATACATTTCCAATTCTATTTGCAACGGAAATAGTTTTGCCACTCACACTATCAAGAATAGTACATGTGTCACATTTAAATTCAACTTTACAAACATTGTCACATAATTGGCTAATACTAAGTAAATTATATTTCAAACCATCAATAAGAAATACTCATTTAATGAGAGGAAAAGAACCTTTACCAATATTACCAAAAATCATCACATAAAGCATCATCAATGTTTTTAGGTTCAAGATGGGATAAAAGAGCAAAGTTGTCAATAACGTACCGCCTCGTTTTAACTCCTTGAGAGACATCACCAATGATTTGCTCCTTAGGGTGGCCTCTTGCATATCTTAGATCTTTTGGAAGCTCTTGGTTACTACTAGGTTTGCCATCTTGTTCTTGCTCTATTATTTCTTCTTCGTTGACATGTTCTTGCAAAGTTGGTACTTGAGGATGAGTTTGATTATCAATCATTGAGGTACCTACATCATCTTCATTTCTTCTTTCAAGGTAAATGTTAGATTCATCAAAAGTCATATGGATGGTTTCCTCAACACATAAAGATCTTTTGTTATAAACTCTATAGGCCTTTTTATTTCATAAATAACTAAGAAATATACTTCATTCGATTTTCTATCAAATTTTCCCAGGTTATCATGAGTGTTCAAGATAAAGAACTTACAACCAAATACCTCAAAATAAACAATTGAAGGAGTTCTACCAAATAGAAGTTCGAAAGGTGTTTGTTAGCCCTAAGGGCAAATCATGTAGTCTTGATTGGTTTTGATTAATGACAAACATTGATGAGGACTAACTCATATGCTATTTGTGTGATAGGATTGTTGGATTGAAAGAGTTCTTATTGCCTTGGAGCTAAAAGTGCTAAGGACAAATCAAGTGTGCTCAAGGATCAAGAATATAGCACATGTCCTGTGAATTGAAGGCTTTGAAGACTCTAGTGTAGGTTTACACTTGCTTAATAGGTATATTTCTTAGAATCTATTGAATGCATAAGAGAGCACAAAACTTGTTTTTGAATCTTAAATGGCTTTGAGTAAATTTTTAATTACCAAGTATTGTTTTTAAATCTTAAAATGGTTTTGAGTAAACTTTGAATGATCAAGTTCTTTTGTAACGGTCTTTGAGTTCAAAAGATTTTAAATAACTTATCTTTTAGTACAAAAAGATTTCAAACTTGTTGTGGATGATTTTCAAATGTTTTGACAAAGTTTAAAAATTTCAGACACAAATTCGTATGTCCAAACTGACATGACTACTGTTTTTCCAGAGAAATTCGAATGCAAGGGGCAAAGTTTAGTCGTCCAGACTTTCCCAAAAAGTATGTCACAGTAATATTCGGAAGACAGTTCAGACGTACAGGATCAAGTTTGGTCATCTGAACTCCTCAGAAACTAGTCGTTACTAGCCATTTTGTGACTGTTGGAACTGATTTTCAAAATCTATAAAAGCCATAAACTCCATATTTTAAGAAAATTTTTGAACACCTGAGAAATCTGAACATTCCAAATTCATTTGAAAACATCAAAGCTCTCTTTTGTCTTGTGCTTACATGTGATTATTCAAGATTCCAAGGACAACAAAGTGAAGTGGTGCTAAATTGAGTAATTATCTACCAAGCAGTGGTAACATCTCATCCATACTCTATTTAATCTTGTTTTCTACTAGCTCAATACAAGGTTATCTTGTAACATAAAATCCTTTAGGTAAGGGCGATCCTTGAAATATTGATTCAAGGTTGTTTGTAGATATAAAATCCTTTGGTAGGGTGAACGTTGTTTGTAGAATTGCAAAAGAGGTTGTTGGTGTAAAACCATTTGTGGTGAGCCTCTTGTGTAATTGATTGAGTTTAAGCATATAGTAGATTGATTGAAATCCTTGAGTGTAGGTTCAAAGTAGTGGATGTTAATCTTGAAGAGATTGAACCACTATAAATTGCTTTTGTACATTCTCTTGAATTGTTTATTGCTTTGTCATTGAATTCATTATTCTCTCATTGAAACAAGTGAATATAATTTGTCCAAACTCATTTTATAAGAAGAAAATAGTTTTAAAAAATTAGCTAATTCCCCCCCTTAGGTATTTCAATTGGTATCAGTGAAAGGGCTTCTTTATGTGGTTTTACAACCTAGAAGTTAATATCATTTGGCTAATGTTACAAACTTACCTTATTTGGAAGGATCTTCCACAAATAGACTACCTTTGTTTGATGGAACAAATTATGTATTCAGAAATCTAGAGTTAAAATATATATTTGTTCTATTAACTTTGATTTTTGGAATATTGTTGAGAAAGGTGCTTGCATACCAATGAAAATGAGAACTGATGGATTATTATGGAGCCAAAACCTATAGAAGAATTTGATGAGAGTGATTCGAAGAAAATGATATTGAATTACTAAGCCATGAACATTTTGAGCTATGCACTAGATGTGAATGAATACAATCGAGTTAGTGGATGCGACACCACTCATGATATGTGGAGACTACTTCAAGTAACACATGAAGGAACTAACCAAGTAAAGGAGTCAAAGTTTGCAATGCTCGTAAGAGATTATGAGCTATTCACCATCAAGCAAGGTGAGAATATTAGTGATATGTTCACAAGATTCAAAATAGAAAGATATTGGATGCTCTACCAAAATCTTGGCAACCGAAGACTCTTGCTATTGAGGAATCAAAAGACTTGAAAACTCTTCCACTTGAAGAGCTCATTGGATCACTACTTACACATGAGATGAAGGTTAAAAGATTGAATGATATTGAAGATGAAGAGAAGGAAAGAAAGGGAGTTGTACTTAAAACCTCCAATCATCTTAGTGAACAAGAGAAATCATCAAGTGAAGAAGATGGAAATAGTGAAGACGAGGAGATGGCTATGGCAGTAAGAAAATTCAAGAGATTTTATAAAAAATAATTTCTCAAGAAAGGAAGAAGGCCATTCAGAAAAAGTGGACAGTCGTCATCATTCAAACCCCAATGCTTTAAATGCAAAAGCACCAAACATCTTGTTCCCGATTGTCCTAAAGTTTTGGAAAAGGAAAGAGACATCAAACTCAAAAATAAATCTATCAAGAAGGGAAAGGGATTTGGTGGTACTTGGGACCAATAAGAAAGTGAAGTTGCTTCATGGCAATAGATGATGAGGTACAATCTACTCCTTCAATTTCCACTTACTGTGATGATGATATTAATCCTAGTGATTTACTTGTTGAGATGTATGGAGAATTGAAAAAGGATTCAAAAAGGAATAAGGAAATGAAAATCAAAATTAATGAGTCATTGAATGAGAATTCAAAGTTATGTTCTGAAAATGGAAAACCTCTTGAATCTATTAATTGCTTAAACATTGAAAAGGAAATTTTAAATGTAACTATACAAAACATATCTCTTGAAAATAAAGATATTTGTACAAAAATCATTTCTCTAGAAACAATGCTTAGTGATCATGAGATATTGAGAAAGAAAGTTGATGACCTTGCATTGTGCATTGAAAAATTTGTAAATGGAAAAGAAAATCTAAATAAACTACTTGGATCTCAAAGATCATCTAGTATGAAAACAATGTTCCAAAATATAAAACTTTCTTAGCTAAAGCCACCTCTATTTCAATGCCTCATATATGTTGCACGTATTGTGGTAGACATAGACACAAAGTTTCAAAATATTATGTGAAATGAAAATATGGGTACCAAAAGTCATTTTCTCAAATTTGGTGTAGGTTCTTTTTACTCCAAGATCAAGCACCACTAAGTGGTTTCTAACAATGTAAGTAGCAAACCTATCTTTGTTGCTAATAGATTTGGAAATGTATACGTACTATATCTTGATGAACTTGTTGCAAATGATATTAAATGTCTTGCCATTCATGACAATGATGGATAACTATGGCATAGGAGATTAGGTCATGTGAGCATGGACATGTTGAACAAACTTTCCACACAAGAATTGGTTAGAGGACTACCTAAAATGCATTTTGATAAAACTCGTCTTAGTGATGCTTGTCAATTTAGAAAACAATCGAAAACATCTTTTAAACCTCTACCTTGAATTCAAATTAATCTCTATTAAGAGTGACAATGGGAGAGAATTTTGTGATGAAAATGGTATTGCACAAAATTTTTCAGTTGCCAAAACACCCCAACAAAATGGTATTGTTGAAAGGAAAAATAGAACTTTACAAGAGATGGCTACATCAATGCTTTGTGAAAACTCTCTACCAAAATACTTTTTGGCTGAAACTATAAACACTGCTTGCTACATAATGAATAGAGTTCTTTTAAGACCTTTTCTACAAAAAACACCTTTCGAACTTCTATTTGATAGAACTCCTTCAATTTTTTATTTTAAGGTATTAGGTTGTAAGTGCTTTATCTTGAATACTCATGATAACCTGGGAAAATTTGATAGAAAATTGGATGAAGGTATATTTCTTGGTTATTCATCAAATAAAAAGGCCTATAGAGTTTATAACAAAAGATCATTATGTGTTGAGGAAACCATCCACGTGACCTTTGATGAATCTAACATTTACCTCGAAAGAAGAAATGAAGATGATGTAGGTACCTCAATGATTGATAATCAAACTCATCCTCAAGTACCAACTTTGGAAGAACATGCCAATGAAGAAGAAATAATAGAGCAAGAACAAGATGGCCAACCTAGTAGTGACCAACAGCTTCTAAAAGATCTAAGATATGCAAGAGGCTACCCTAAGGAGCAAATCATTGGTGATGTCTCCCAAGGAGTTAAAACAAGGCGGTACTTTATTGACAACTTTCCTCTTTTATCTCATATTGAGCCTAAAAACATTGATGATGCCTTGTGTGATGATTTTTGGATTATTGCTATGCAAGAAGAGCTAAATCAATTTGAAAGAGATAAATTTTGGACTCTTGTCCCAAGACCTCGTGATCATTCCATTATTGGTACAAAATGGATTTTTAGAAACAAATTAAATAAACTAGGAGAAGTTGTTAGAAATAAGGCTAGACTTGTTGCTCAAGGATTCAATCAAGAAGAATGTATTGATTATGATGAAACTTTTGCTCTGGTAGCTAGACTTGAATCCATAAGAATACTTTTAGATTTTGCCTGTTTTAAAGATTTTAAACTATTTCAAATGGATGTCAAAAGTGCACTCCTAAATGGTTTTATTGAGGAAGATATTTATGTAGAACAACCACCTGGTTTCATTCATGAAAAGTTTTATAACCATGTTTTCAAGCTAACTAAGGCTTCATATGGATTGAAACAAGCTCCTAGAGCATGGTATGAAAGACTAAGTGGCTTCCTTCTTTCAAAAGGAAAAGTTAACACAACATTGTTTATAAAAAACTGTAGCAATAATGATATCCTACTTGTGCAAATGTATGTAGATGACATCATATTTGGTACTACAAACTCATCTCTTTGTGATGAGTTTTCCAAATTAATGCAAAATGAGTTCGAAATGAGCATGATGGAAGAACTCAATTTCTTTCTTGGCCAGCAAATTAAGCAAACTAAGGATGGAGTCTTCATAAATCAATCAAAGTACACCAAAGAGCTATTGAAAAGATTTTGAATGGATCAAACAAAAGAGATAAGCACTCCAATGAGCTCATCAACTAAGCTTGATAAAGATGAGAAAGGTAAAAATGTTAATAAAAAGGTATATAGAGGTATGATTGGGAGTTTACTTTATCTCACCGCAAGTAGACCAAATATTATGTTTGTTGTGTGTTTATGTGCTAGATTTCAATCTTGTCCTAAAGAGTCTCATTTAATTTTTGTTAAACGGATCTTTCATTATTTGATTGATACACATGACTATGGCCATTGGTTTTTCAAAATCTTCATCCTTTGACCTTGTTGGATATTCAGATGCTAATTACGCCGGATGTAAATTAAAAAACTCTATTCATTACATAGTAAGTCGTGTTTACAGCTTCGGCCCAAAAATATTATAGTAAAGAGTTTTCACAAGGTATTGATCTAGCCATCTCTTATAAAGTTCTATTTTTCCTTTCAACAACACCATTTTGTTAGGGTGTTTCGGAAAGTGAAAACTTGTGTGTAATACCATTTCATCACAAAATTTTGTAAAGTCTTGATTACAAAATTCTCTTCCATTGTCACTCCGAATAGTTTTACAAATTAATGAAAAACTTCATCCTTTTGAGCTAGAAAGATCACCCATGTGAATTTGGAGAAATCATCAACAAGTCCATGCTCACATGACCTAATCTTCAATGCCATAGATATCCATCATTATCATGAATGGCAAGACATTTAACATCATTTGCAACAAGTTCATCAAGATATAGTACATATACATTTCCAATTCTATTTGCAACGAAAATAATTTTGCCACTCACACTATCAAGAATAGTACAAGTGTCATATTTAAATTCAAATTTACAACCATTGTCAAATAGTTGGCTAATACTAAGTAAATTATATTTCAAACCATCAATAAGCAATACTTGTTTAATGAGAGGAAAAGAACATTTACCAATATTACCGATTTCAAGTACTCTTCCCTTCTTTTTATCACCAAATATAACAAAACCATCACTTGTTGCTTGGAGTTCACTAGTAAGTGAAGCATTTCCCGTCATGTGTCTTGAGCAACCACTGTCAAGAAACCACTTATTGGTGCTTGATCTTGGGGCAAATCGATCCTACACCAAATTAGATAAAGTGACTTTTGGTACCCACATTTCTTAGGTCCAAGGGGGTTAGTGATAATTTCTTTAACTCTCCAAATAGTTTTAGCACTATTCTCTATTTTTCTTTTCACATAACATTTGGAGACTGTGTCCATGTCTACCACAATAAGTACAACATGTATGAAGCATTGAAGTAGGAGTAGCTTTAATAAATAATGTTTTATATTTTGGAACATTGTTTTTAAGATTGTAGCCAAGACCATTTTTCACAAGAGAGGATCTTTGAGATCCAAGTAATTTGTCAAGATTATCTTTTCCATTTGTAAATTCTTCAATGCATGATGTAAGATTATCAACTTTCTTTCTCAACATTTCATGATCACTAAGCATTATTTCTAGAGAAAAGAATTTTGTGCAAAGATCTTTATTTTCAAGAGATATGCTTTTGTAAAGCTATATTCAAATTTTCATTTTCAACGTTTAAGCAATTAATGAATTCAAGAAGTTTTCCATTTTCACAATATAATTTTGAATTTTCATTCAATAACTCATTAATTTTAGTTTTCATTTCCTTACTCCTTTTTTATGCCTTTTTTAGTTCTCCATACATCTCAACAAGTAATTCACTAGGATCGATATCATCATCACAACATGTGAAAATTGAAGGAGTAGATTGTTCCTCATCATTTATTGCCATAAAGCATATGTTGGCTCTTCCTTCATCGTCATCTTCACTTTCTTGTTGATCCCAAATGCCAGCAAGTCCCTTTCCATTCTTGAGAGATTTCTTTTTGAGTTTGATGTCTCTGTCCTTTTCCAAAGCTTTAGGACAATCTACAGCAAGATGTTCAGTGCTCGTGCATTCAAAGCATTGAGGTTTGAACAATGATGATGACTGTCTACTTTTCTTGAATGGTCTTTTTCCTTTCTTGAGAAATTTCTTTTTATAGAATTTCTTGAATTTTCGTGCTACCATAGCCGTCTCATCATCTTCACTATTTTCATCTTCGTCACTTGATCATTTTGCTGGTTCACTAAGATGACTGGAGGTTTTAAGTAAGACTCCCTTCCTTCCCTTCTCTTCATCTTCAATATCATTTAATCTCTTGACTTTCATCTCATGTGTAAGTAGTGATCCGATGAGCTCTTCAAGTGGAAGAGTTTTCAAGTCTTTTGATTCCTCAATAGCAAGAGTCTTCGGTTGCCAAGACTTTTGTAGAGCATCCAATATCTTTCTATTTTGTTCTTCAATTGTGTAATTCTTCCCATAGGCTTTTAGACCATTGGAGATGTTAGTAAATCTTGTGAATATATCACTAATATTCTCACCTTGCTTCATGGTGAATAACTCATAATCTCATACTAGCATTGCAAGCTTTGACTCCTTTGCTTGATTTGTTCCTTCATGTGTTACTTGAAGAAGTTTCCACATATCATGAGCGGTGTAGCATTCACCAAATCATTAACATCTAGTGCACAGCTCAATATGTTCATGGCTTGATAATTTAATATCATCTTCTTAGAGTGTCCCTCATCAAATTCGTCTATAGGCTTTGGTTCTCTAGTAACTCCATCAGTTCTCATTTTCATTGGTATGTAAGGACCTTTCTCAACAATATTCCACAAATCAAAGTTAATAGAACAAATAAATATCTTAATTCTACATTTTCAAAATGTGTAATTTGTTCCATCAAACAAAGGAGGTCTATTTGTAGAAGATCCTTCCAAATAAGGTAAGTATGAAACATGAGCCATAAGATCTTAACTTCTAGGTTGTAAAATAGCACAAAGAAGCCCTTGCTCTGATACCAATTGAAAGACCTAAGAGGGGGGTGAATTAGGTCTTTGGCTAATTTTTGAAAACCTTTTCGTTTTATGAACTTGGTTTGAAAAAATTATATTCAATTGCTTCAATGAGAATTCGATGAACACAATGATAGAGCAATAAACAATTGAAGAGCAAAGAACACAAGCAATTTATAGTGGTTCGACATCTTCAAGATCTACATCCACTACCTTGAGTCTACACTCATGGATTTCAACCAATCTACTATATGCTCAAATTTAATCAATTACACAAGAGGCTCACCCACAAGGGTTTTACACCAACAACTCTTTTGCAATGCTACAAACAAGGTTCACCCTACCACAAGGATTTTATATCTAAAAGCCACCTTGAATCAATACCTCAAGGATCACCCTTACTAAAAGGATTTTATGTCACAAGATAACCTTATATTGAGCAAGTAGATAACAAGATTAAACAGAGAATGGATGAGTTATTACCACTACTTGGTAGATGATTACATAAGTTAGCACCACTTCACCTTGTTGTCTTTGGAATCTCGAATAATCACATGAAATCACAAGACAAGAGAGAGTTCTAATGATTTCAAATGATTATGGAACGTTATGATTTTTCAAGTTTTCAAAAGTTACAAAAAATCTGAAGTTTATGGCTTTTATAGATTTTGAAAACTGGTTCAAACTGTCATAAAACGGCTAGTAACGGCTAATTTCTGAGGAGTTCGAAATACCAAACTTAATCCTCTGTGTCTGAACTGTCGTCCAAATATTGTTGTTACATGCTGTCTGGGAAAGTTCTGACGACCGAACTTCACCCCTTGCATCCAAATTTCTCTGGAAGTACAGTGATCATTTTCAAATTTGGACGACCAAACTTGCATCCAAACTTATCAAATTTTGTCAAATAATTTAAAAATCATCCTTAATAACATTGAAATCATTTTGTATAAATAGATAAGTCATTTAAGCACTTTTAACCACAAAAACCGTTACCAAAACATTTTAATCATCCAAAGTTTACTTAAGATCATTTGAGACTTCAAAAACATACTAGTTGTTAAGAAGTTCATTAAAAATCATTTCAAAAACAAGTTTTGTGCTCTCTTATGCATACAACTAATTCCAAGAAATGCAAACGTAGAGTTTACAGAAAAATATACCTACTTAGCATATGAACTCTACACTCTAAGTCTTAAATGCCTTCAATCATCTTGAACATACTCTTCGATCTTCAATCACTTTTGGCATAGTTGAGTTGTTCTTGCATTGTAACTTAAAGGCAATAAGAATCATGCTTCTCAATTCATCAATCATGTCACTCAACATACAAGCACATTAGTCCTCATCAATGTTTGCCATTATTCAAAACTAATCATAACTACATGATTTGCCTTTAGGGCTAACAATAAATTTATGATGGTGTCTAACAATAAAACAATCAATATAAAATCTGCAATAATAGAATATGTAAACTTACCAACGTATGTTGTGATTTCTCACTAACAAACGTGCTCTTTTTTGGGGCCATTCTTATGAATTAAATAAAAAGGATAAAAATAATTATTACCATCCGACGCTCATGCTTGCTGAAGTAAATATCCTCCCGTGTGAGTCTGTGGACATTTTCCCTTACACCGAGCATTTGATAGCTGATCGGATAGACAACAAGTGCATTTGTCATCCTAAATATGTCGTATCTGATTAGCATACTCTGAAAGCCATCGATAACGTCTCTGCAAAGTCATAAAAAAATATCAACTATATAAAATATATATAGATATATATATAAATATAAATATATATTTTATAATTTGTTACTTACACTACACATTTGGAACCACATGTCCAGAAGCTCCATTAGGACCCCCTCAAAATTAGGATACGGTCCAGTGAAATGTCGGTGAAACATATCCGATTTCGAAAGCACCGTCCCCATACAGGTGAATCATTAAATGCTCTATCACATCAAAAAATGCAGGAGGGAATATCCTTTCCAACTTGCACAGTAGGATTACTATGTTCTTCTCCCATTCTCTCATACGAGATGTTAATAGTTTTGGAGCACATAAGTCCCGATAGAAAAGACTTAATTCTGTTAGCATATTCCACATTGAGGCAGGGAGGAACTCTCAAAATGCTATAGGAAGCAATCTTTCTATAAATACATGATAGTCATGCGTTTTCATGCCCGACATCTTCAACTCTTTCAAATCAACACATCTACCTAGATTAGACGCATATCCATCGGGCAACTTCAGATCCCTCACCCATTCCAATAAAACCCTTTTTTGCTGAGTCGTAAAAGAATACTTAGCCTTTGGTATAGAAACCGTACCATTTTCAACAGTGGTAATATGTAACTCCGGCCTATTACAGTACACCTCCAAATCTCGACGAGCCTTTATATTATTCTTCGATTTTCCCTTCATGTCCATTACAGTATTAAACACGTTCTCAAACACGTTCTTTTCATTATGCATGACATCAACATTGTGGCGAATTAAATTTGATTTCTAATAGGGTAAGTCCCAAAAGATGCTACGCTTAGCCCAATATCGACAATTCAGGGCAAACTACATACTCTATGCCACATCTCATCCCCACATGATCGCTTAATAGTTGCAATGTGTCACAACCGCGGTCCTTTAGAAATGATTTGGCTTCTCTTCTATATTGATGACCTATCAGTAAGAACCGGTGGTGATAGTCAAACCAAGATTTTTTTGAGCCATGTTGTAGCTAAAATAACGTTGTTTACTCCATACAGTGCGAACAAGTCTGTCTTCCTACAGTGCTCCAACCATTCAACATGCCATAAGCTGGAAAATCATTAATAGTCCATAAGAGGGAGTCGTATTTGAAAATTTTGCTTTTTTGAGACGTCATATGTCAACACGCCAACTGACCACAAATGTTGTAATTCTTCTAGCAGTGGATGTAGATAGACGTCGTTCTTATGCTTCGAGTTCCACGACCCTGGAATAATTACTGTCAGAAACATCATAGTATCCTTCATACACATCCATGGTGGTAAGAATGACGGCCCAACATTCCAAAGAGTGAGAACCCATCAGTGCATAGCGCTAAACGCACGTTCCGAACCTCTTTTGCAAATTCAACATGCATATGATGAAAATGATGCCATGCTTCGCTGTGCCGTGGATGACTCATCAATCCCTTATTTTGTACTCTTTTAACGTGCCACCTCATGTATTATGTAGTTGTTTTAGATGCATACAACCTCTGCAACCTTTGTGTCAATGGAAAGTAGTACATTTTCTTAAAAGCGATCTCTTTTTGCAGTCTATTCTTCCGAAGTTCCCTTCTCTACATGTACCAGGGACTCTCATAGAACTTGCATTCTCGCAAACCAATATCCTCCTTCCAATAAAGCATGTAACTATTCAGGAAACAATCTATTTTCTTCACTGGAACCAGGTACAGAAACCATCTTCTCGGTATGTGTTAGCCCTAAGGGCAAATCATGAAGTTTTATTTAAGTTTTGAATAATGACAAACATTAATGTGAACTAATCTTCATGTCAATTGTCTGATACGATTGTTGGATTAAGAAGTATGAAGTCTTGTTGTCTTAAAGCCAAAATGCAAGAACAAATTCAATGAGTCAAAGTAATTGAAGATTGAAGAATTTTGTTCAAAGATGAGTAAAGGCATTGAAGACTTGAAGTATAGGTCACTGTTGTATTTTTGTTGTCTATGCCTTTATACTCAATTTTATCACAATCCTCAACAATTTGCACACAAACACAAGGCAAGTGCACCCATAGTTTAAATTAGTATAATGACAGGCAAGTTTAATTATCGTATCCACGGGAATGGTTAAATACCATTACTCATTTTCTACTCTATTGTTTAGCCTAACAAATTTGTTTGTGAAAATGATTGGAACAACTACTAGGAAAAGTAATCTAACTTAACTAGTTAAACCAACTTAAATCTTGCTTGCAAGAGAGAATCCAATAGAGAAAACAATACTTGGATGGTTAATCCCCCTAGAATTACCTATGTGATAGAAATGTCCCTCGGTTGATAAATTTCACTTCTTATGTTTGATGAAATTCCAGTGATAGAACTCACTCTATCTCTAGATGAAAGTTCTCTACTTTTAGATTAATTAGTTGAAATCTCATTCTAAGCAATTCAACCCAAGAATGCATTAAGAATTGTGAATTTCCAATTAGATTTCTCTAATTACTATATCAGCTGATCTAGGTCTTGATGTCTTCATAAACGTTGTAGATCAGGATCTTAGATTTCCACATAGATTTGAATCACCTCAATTGGGCATCTATAACTCAAGATATTAGCATTATACCGAAATGTGTTAAAAATGGAACCAAATGCAGGACATGTGACTTTGCAACATAAGTAGAGTAGGCAAATGAACTCCGATTGACACAAATTGTACCATTCTGAAAACTTTAGAATGTCCTCTATAATTGTCCAGAATACCCATATTTCAGTTGAGAATCCCTTTTTTCAAGATTTGAAAATTTTCCAACCATGACTTGTCAATTGCTTCTATGAAGTTGATTAGGTAACATTGATGATATGAGATTGATTTCATGGTTGATATGTTCTTGAAATTGATTATATGTCATGGTCAAATGATTAAAATATCTATAATTGAATATCTATGCATTTTCTTTGCCAAAAACATATTTATGAAATTTTACAAAATGTTCGGACTTGAAGTTTGAATGTAGACCATAAGTTCGGTCGCCCGAACTTGTATGACAAAATGATATTTTGTGATTTTGATCAATTACTTACAAAATGTTTCAATGTGTGTTTTATCTTGATAAGCTTGAATATCTTGTTGCTTATAATAATGATTGATTTTCTTGGCATAGAAGATTTGGTCACATGAGTTGAACAAACTTTCCTCTCAAGATTTAGTTGGAGGATTGCTAAAAATGTGTTTTGAGAAAATTGTCTTTGAGATATTTGTCAATATGAAAAAAAAAATAAAAGAATCTTTCAAACCCATGAAAATTCTTTTAGACCTCAAAACATCTTGAGCATGTTCATATGGATTGATTTGGACTTATGAGGAACTCTAGTATTGATGACTTGAAGTATGCCATAGTAGTAGTTGATGATTTCTCAATATTCAATTTAGCATTCTTCTTTGCTCAAAAAGATGAAGTGTTTCATAAGTTTGAAAAACTATTCAAAAAGGTTCAAACCTCCCTTGAGTGCAAATTGATTTCCATTAGGAGTGACAATGGGAGAATTTTACAATCAAGATTTTACAAAACTTTGTGATGAGAATGAGATTGTTCACAAACTTTTTGGCTGCCAAAACACCTCAACAAAATGAAGTTATTGAAAGTAAAAATCGTACCACACAATAAATGGTTAAGTCTATGCTTGATGAAAATTCTTTACCAGAATATTTTTTGAACAAAGCTGAAAACACTGCTTTGTTATGTTTTTGAATATAGTTCTTTTGAGGCAATTTTTTTTTATGATTTAAAACAAGCTCCTAGAGCTTGGTACGAAAAATTAAGTGGTTTTCTTCTTTCAAAAGGATTTTCAAGATGAAAGGTTGATACTACTCTTTTCATAAAAAACTCTTGTAACAATGATCTATAAGTTGTCCAAATATATGATACAATTTTTGGTGCTTTTAATACTTCACTTTGTGATGTGTTTTCCAAGTACAAAGTAAATTTGAAATGAGAATGATAGAAAAACTCAATTTCTTTCTTGGCCTACAAATAAAGCAAACCAAGGATGGCACTTTCATGAATCAAGTTAAGGTATAAGCACTTCCATAATTTTATCAACTATGCTTGACGAGAATAAAAAGGTGTCACAGGAGTGTCAAGTCTACTTGACAGCAAGTAGACCCAATATTATATTTGTCATGTGCTTTTGTGCTAGATTTCATCTTGTCCTAAAGAGTCTCCTTTGATTATGGTCTATATTTCAAATGTGTGGCTATGTTATGTGATAACACTAATGCAAAAAATTTGACCATCATACTATTCAAAAAACTAGAACAAAGCATATAGAGATCAAACTTCATCTCATTAGAGATTATTCCACAAAGGGTAATATTTGTTTAAAGCATGTTTGCAGTAATGAACAAATTAATGATATTTTTACTAAGCCATTGGCCGAAGAAAGGTTTGACCAATCTTAAGAAGAAGCTTAGGGATTTCAAAATTCAATAGCTAAGGAGTGTATTCATGTGTTGTAGCTCCAGGTGAGGACAAAGAAGCCTAGCATGAGGAAAGGAAAGGGAAAGCCAAAGAAAGAGAAGGAGGACCAGTGATCAATGAACCAAGGAAGTTCACGTTCCTCAAAGCATGTCATGGCTGGATAGATTTGTCACAATGGAGGCTGCTACTGAATTTGATGATTGGACAAAAAGGAACCATAAGATAAATCCAAGCCACAAAGTGGATGTCATCAAAATATCCAAAATGGGTAATATACTCTCATTTTTAAATGATGTGAGTTGGACTAGTTTGCTTGTGTTTGATGAATGCCATTACCTTCCTTAGTTTATGAAGTTTATATTAAAAAAAAAGGGTTGAGCATATTGGTATTAAAACTACTCAGTGGTATTCTTCAAGAATATCACAAGTTGATTTTTGAGATTGATAATGCATTGCTCAATAGAATTTTTGATGTTGAGGATGTTGGGTTTAGGCATTATTCTTCCGGGGGACATTGTTTTATAAGTAAGTTATACTCACATTAAAGGATTGAGAATGCCTGTACAAGTGGTAGAAGCCTCAAGACTATAAAGGAGAGAGAGATAAAAACTTTTGATGCTACTGAAAGAATTTTGCATCACATGCTTACTACCTTGATTATAGCATACTTTGGGCACAAATCTTTTATTGATAATATATATGCTATAATTAGGCTAGCCATGCATAAGAAAAGAAAAATGAATTTTGGATATATAATGCTAAAGAATATAATGGAGCAAGAAGAACAGAAAAATTATTCTTGGAAACAAAGTAAACTTGGATAAACTCATTAATATGGGTAATCTTCTTCTCTATTTGATGAAGAATTTTATCATGCCTTTATATATGAGTTTTATGCAAATCTTAAAAAAGAGAGAATTGAACATGAGGGGGATAATATAGTTCAATGGTATTCCTCTAGACTATGTCAAGTGGATTTTGAGTTCAATGACGCCTTAGTGAACAGAATTTATGGGGTAGATGATAATGAGGCAAGGTGTTACCCATTGGGACAGCATTTCTTTATTCATGAATTCTTCACAAATGAAAGATTTGAAGAGGCCTTCAGAAATGCTAGAAAATTTAGGTACATTAGGGAAAAGGAAGTCAAAGCCTTTGATGCTAGAGGAAGGGTTATGCATCACATGATTGCCACTATGCATATAGTGATTATGCTTGCCTTGCATAAGCATAGAAGACTAAAATTTGGATTCATGGCATTGAAGCATATGATTAGTGCAAGAAAAAAAGCCAACAAAGGCTTACCGTATGGGAGACTATTAACAAGAATTTTCAAACACTTCCAAGTCCAACTTCCTATAAGAGGACAAGCTTTCAAGAGTGAAGAAATCTATACTAATGACTCTCTTAGAAGGGTGAAATTAGTTCTTATGAAGATGGTATATGGAGAACAAAAAGAGAAGAGGTTGAAGAAAGTGAGGAGGTTGAGGAAGAAGAAAATCAAGAAGAAGAAGAGCATGAGAATGAAGAACAAAGAGGTAAAGCCCAAGAGAATAAGCAAGAAGAAGGAGGTGAAGAGAGTTTAAACAAAGTCAAATCACAAATCCATCACCCATTTGCTTCAGCCAAGGGAGGAGGAAAATGTGGTGCAAAGGAAGTAGATCCAAAGATTCTCTCAATTGGTAACTTTCCAAAGCCAAATTACACGGGCAAGGAGTCAGCAAATGAAGGACCCCATCATATAGAGATCAAGGGAAACATGGCCATAATAACAAACAGATTTGGAAGTGAAGACCATGAAGTGCATCCAAGACTAAGCCTTTATATCCCTAAACTCTATTTTGGTGCTTATCGTAGTTTATGCCTTGATGCACATGCTATGCTTTAACATTGAAATTTACTTTTGCCTTTCTAGTTATTATAATGTTTTGAAGCGCAATATATGAAATCCTTGTGATAAGAGCTTCTTTTGTTTCACTTTTGTTGTCCAAGTACTCTTACCCCATCTTTAATTGATGACAAAAGGAGGAGAAGAAATGTAATGACAAAATGTGTGAAAATATGCGAAATAGCAGTCGAATTCCTCATGCATGAAAAGAAAATGTGTGAATTTTCTGAAAATCTTGAACTTGGTTATTTTCTAAGATTTTGGAATATGGTTAAGTTGAGATTGAAATCATGAACTTGGTTCTTGACTTGACCTATGATTTTGAATTACTTCATGAAAACAATTGAATGCATAAATTTTGTGGTTTTACAAAGCTAAACTGAGTGCCACTGTGGACATACATATTTGAGTACTTTTACAGTTCATTTGAAAATGCAAAATTATCTTTTTAAACTTGTTGCAAAAAATTCAGACTAGAAATTCAGATGCAGACCAAAAGCTCGGACGCATCCAAACTTTCTTGCCAAAAATATTTTTATGTTATTCAAATATATTTTCATCTCTTCCATTATGTTTGACCAACCTTAGGAAAGCTTTATTTCACTTTAAACATTGATTATATTGAATTTATTGCAGTTTGGACTTGAAATCTCAAAACTCGGATGCTTTATCAAAAAATTCAGATGCATGTTCTGAAATTCGGATGCATCCATATTTTGTTACCAAAAAGTGCTCTTTTGTTGTTCAAATTGACTCAAATATGTTTTTATCTCTTCTATTGTGTTTGAAAAACCTTAGGAAAGCTTATTTTCAAAAATTGCAGCTTTCATTTCACTTATTTTACAATTTGAACTTGATATGTCAAAATTCAGATTCACATCATCTCAAGTCCAAACTTGTTGAAAAACTAATTACAATCTAAGGGGGAGTGTTAGCCCTAAGGGCAAATCATGTAGTTTTGATTAATGACAAATATTGATGAGGACTAATATGCATGTCATTTGTGTGATAGGATTGTTGGATTAAGAAGTATGAAGTCTCATTGCCTTGAAGCTAAAATGCAAGAACAACTCCAATATGTCAAAGTGATTGAAGATTGAAGAGTTTGTTCAAGATGTTAGAAGGCTTTGAAGACATGAAGTGTAGGTTGCATGTGCTTAATAGGTAACCTTTGTAAACCCTACACTCTTAAGCCTTGGAATCTATGAATTGCAATTGAGAGCACAAACTTTGATTTAAATGGTTTCAATGGTTTTGAACTTACATAAATTATTAAGTTTTCATAAATGGTTTTTGCACATAAAAGATCTTTAATGACTTATCTTTGAGGCTAGAATATTTTTCAACTTGTTTGAATTGATTTAAACATATGTTTGACAAAGTTTGAAAAAATTCGGATGCAAATTCGGTCATCCGAAATTTTTCAGCACTGTGAACAGTAACACTATTCACGTAAACAGTAACACTGTTCACGTAAACAGTAAGACTGTTCACATGAACAGTACCTACTATTCTTCCAGAGAAATTCGAAAGAAGATTCGGACGAATGGAGAAAAATTCGGTCGTCCGAATTTTGTGAATAGTGTTACTGTTCACAGTGCTGAAAAATTTCAGAGAAATTCGGAGAAATTCGGACGAAGATTCGGACGAAACTGGAAAATTCGGTAGTCCGAATTTTTGTGTCCGATGCATGAATAGTGCATGTACAGTACCACTATTCACATGAACAGTACATGAACAGTACCACTATTCACATGAACAGTATTTTCTTAAAATAGCCGTTACTAGCCGTTTTATGGCTGTTTAAACTGATTTTTGAATTCTATAAAAGCCATAAACTCCAGATTTTTAAAAAAGAACTTTGAACTTAACAAATCTTACATGCTCTAACTTATTTTACATCAAATCAAATTGAAAAGCTCTCAAATTGCCTTGTGCTCAAAGGTGTACATTCAAGATTCCAAAGGCAAAGTGTAAAGGTGCAATATTGTGTAAACTCTACCTACAAGTGGTAACATCTACACATTCTTATCTCCTTATTAAATTGTGTTATTTTCTATTAGCTCATTTACAAGGTTATCTTGTGACATAAAACCCTTTTGTGTTAGGGTGAGCCATAGACTAGATTAATCAAGGTTGTAGTGTAAAACCCGTGTGAGGGTAAGCCTTGGATTAGATTAGTCTTGAGGTTGTCTTTAGATATAAAACCCTTGTGGAAGGGTGAACCTTGTTTGTATAATTACTAGAAGAGGTTGTGAGTGTAAAACCATAGTGTGGTTAGCCTCTTATGTAATTGTTGAACTTGAGCTTATAGTGGATTGGTTGAAATCCTTGAGTGTGGACTCAAGGTAGTGGATGTAGATCTTGGAGAGATCGAACCACTATAAATCGTGTGTTCATTTTCTTATAGCTTTATTTATTTACATGCTCATGTTATTACTTATTGATTGTTGTTGATTGATTGGTTGTTGTTTGATGATATTATCTTAACCATCACATCACATATAAACTTGAAGCTTGTGGAATTAAAGAATAGCTTTTATTAAGGCAAAGGATTTGTAAAAAGGGAAAAGATTTTGACAATTAGCCTAAGACTAAGACCTAATTCACCCCTCCTCTTAGGTCTTACAGGGAGCATTGTTAATTTTTTCTGACCTTTAATACCTCTCTTAGAAGTTTTTTAATGCTTAAATGCTATATCTTCTATCCTAGTTGTTGGAAGGAAGGAGGTTAATGGAGGTTGGTTGGGTCATATGCTCATATTGAGCCTTTTGAATGTCAATGTGCTAAATTGGTTATTATCTATCATTGACATCAATGCTTATTTGTACTACATTGTTTAAATCCATCACATTTTGCATCAAAGTTTGTCATCATCAAAAAGGGGGAGATTGTTAGCCCTAAGGGCAAATCATGAAACTATGATTAGTTTTGATTAATGACAAACATTGATGAGGACTAATCTTTATGTCATTTGTGTGATAGGATTGTTGGATTAAGAAGTATGAAGTCTCATTGCCTTGAAGCCACAATGCAAGAACAACTCAAATATGTCAAAGTGATTGAAGATTGAAGAGTTTGTTCAAGATGATTGAAGGCTTTGATAACATGAAGTGTAGGTTACATGTGCTTAATAGGTACACTTTGTAAACCTACACTCTTAAGTCTTGGAATCTGTGAGTTGCAATTGAGAGCACAAAACTTAATTTAAATGGTTTCAACAGTTTTGAGCTTACCGTAATTATAAAGTTTTCATCAATGGTTTTTATACTTAAAAGGTCTTTAAAGACTAATCTTATAGGCTAGAAGGTTTTCCAACTTGTTTGAATTGATTTGAATATGTTTTGACAAAGTTTAAAAAGTTTGGATGCAAAGTTCGGACGCAGAAGGCAAAGTTCGAACGTCTGAACTTTTGGTGCATAATGAACAGTAACTACGGTTCAATGAACAGTACCACTATTTTTCCAGAGAAATTCGGACGCAAGTTCAAATGTAGAAGGCCAAGTTCAATAGTCCAAATTTGTGAGTAGTACGAGAACAGTATTTTTCAGAAAAGTTTGGACGCAGAGAAACAAGTTCGGTCCACGTGAACAGTTTTTTCCAGAAAGGTTCGGACGCAAAAAAGCAATTTCGGACGTCCAAACTTCACAAAAACTAGATGTTACTAGCCGTTTTATGACTGTTAAAGCTAATTTTTGAAATCTATAAAAGCCAAAAACTCTATATTTTTAGTATAACTTTGAAACTTCAAAAATCCTTCAAGCTCTAACTTGTTTTACATCAAAATTATTTGAAGAGCTCTCAAATTGCCTTGTGCTCAAAGGTTGAAATTCAAGATTCCAAACGTAAGAATTGAAGTGGTGATAGCTATTGGATTCATCCACCAAGAAGAGTTGGTAACATCCAAACTCTCTCTTTACAGTATTGTTGTGATTGATACAAGGTTGTCAAGAGACTTAAAACCCTTATGGAGGGTGAGCCATAGACTAGATTAATCAAGGTTGTTGTGTAAAACCCATTGGTGAGGGCGAGCCTTGGATTAGATTGGTCTAGGTTGTCTAGTGACATAAAACTCTTACTTATAAGGGTGAACCTTATTTATTAGATTGAATAGAGGTTGTTGGGGTAAAACCCATTGAAGGGTGAGCCTCTTGTTTGGATTGACCATCTAGTGAATTGGTTAAAATCCTTGAGTGTGGACTCAAGGTAGTGGAGAGATCGAACCACTATAAATCGTACGTTCATTTTCGTACAGCTTTACTTGTTTACATACTTGTATTATTATTATTAGTTCTTAGTTGTTGATTGATTGGTTGTAGTTTTATTATTTGATCATCTTGTCTCAACCATCAAATCACATATAAACTTGAAGTTTATGAATTTAAAGAAGAGCTTTTATTAAGGCAAAGGATTTGCAAAAAGGGAAAAGATTTTTTATAATTAGCCAAAGACCTAATTCACCCCTCTCTTAGGTCTTTCAGTATGGTCCACTGAATGCCGGTGAAACGTATTCGATATCGAATGCACAGTCCCCTCTGATGGGAAGAAATTGTTCCATTACACAAATAAATAGTTAGTTATTCAGCAAAAAATTCGAATAATGTTTTTTGAAAGTAAATAGAAATTTACTCGTCCCCACTCGGGGTTATCAGAATGTGGGTATCATCTATCTGAACCCCACCCATAGAAGCAGCCATAGAGGGTACCGTAGAAGCTGTGGTCAAAAGCGTATGCTCAGACTCCGCTGCTCATGTGTCATCCTCACTCGGTAAGAATGGAGAAGGAGTACGATCACCCATTCCAATCGAACGTGATCTATGTGGAGGCATCTGAAAAGGAATAAAATATTCGTTAGATATGTACTCATTAATTATTTGTAAAAGTTAACTTTAAATAAATTTAAACATTGAATAACTGATGTAGCATATGTATACATAAAACATACGAGTTATTCATTGTTTTCGTCATCTAATAACAATCAAAATCATCCTCGCTCGAATCATCTTCTAATTCCCTTTCACTTTCAACTTCTGTATCAGAATCAATAACGTTATCATATTCTGTGCTTCCTGGTTCATTATCATCCAAAATCTCCCCTTCACCCGAGTCATCCATAAGTTCACCTATTATATCATCTTCACCACGTATACTAAATGTCATCAATTCATCTACATCTTCTTGATATGGTCTCTCAACAACTGGTGCATCAATCATATGACGCACCTTCAATTTGCATACTCCTATCCAATCAGACTTATTCCTTCTACTTCCAGGATAGGTGGCATAGTATACTTTGTGAGCTTGCACAACTAATACAAATGGATCATATTTTGGGTAACTTTTCCTGCAATTTACATCTACAGTTTTGTAATGTGGATGAACACTGACACCTCTGTTAAGCACAGAATCATACTAGTCACACTTAAATAAAACAACATTCTGACATGGAATTCCCGAAAACTACACTTTAATAATCTCCTTCAAAATTCTATAATAGTCGCTCCTGCTGCTAATATCTACATCTTTGCCCTTAACCCAAACTCCACTATTTGTAGTCTTCTTTCCCGATTCCATGATCGTGCGTATGAAATCTGAAGCCATTTATTACATATCTCTTATAAGATTTCACATGTCTTGAAGGTAAGATTTCACTTATCTTGAAGGTCCCCACGAAAAACTTTTAATAATTTCATCAGTTACATTATTTTGAGGATCTTGCACCTGCAACATATAAACGATGTTATAGTTCTTAACCGTTGTTGACAAACTACTTGACAAAGACAAACTTACATAAGCCCTGAACCACATGAGAGACTCGTTCTCAAATCTCCTATCAATTTCCTCCTCTGTTATACAGGGGTCAACGTATTACAAATCGGCTTAGAATTTCCTGTTTCGTAGGCGTTATTTAAGCCGAGTGTTTACAACCACAAAGAATCAGTAAGCCAGTGAAAATGTGAGAAAAAGACGTACGTGACTGACGGTTGCACCTCATCACAATTGAGATATATGTAATTAATAGCCGCCTTAATTCCTCAGGCGACAGGAATCTGATAATTGTGTTCCCAATCACCTTTCCCGAAGCATTACATATGGACAAACCACATCTTTTAGAAATGTCTTCGTCGTTTCGAGCCTGGTTTGTATGTTTTGTCTGGACATGCGGCTCGAAATAGTAAGGGAAAAATGTAGATGCCTCTTCAATCAAATATGCATTGCAAATTCATCCCTCGACCCTTGCCTTATTTTTCACTTTCAACTTCAGAAGATATCAGAACCTGCACTTGGTTATTTTAATAATGTTAGAACTTCTACATTGACATGCTCACATAAACAGAAATTTAAATGCTCATGTGAAAAGGCTTAACCTCTCAACCGGATACATCCATTGATATTGAACAGACCCAGCAACCCTTGCTTCGTTTGACAGGTGAATCATTAAATGCTCCATCACATCAAAAAATGCAGGAGGGAATATCCTTTCCAACCTGCACAGTAGGATTACTATGTTCTTCTCCTATTCTCTCATACGAGATGTTGATAGTTTTTGAGCACGTAAGTCCCAATAGAAAAGATCTAATTCTGTTAGCACATTCCAAATTGAGGCGGGGAGGAACTCTCGAAATGCTATTGGAAGCAATCTTTCCGTAAATATGTGACAGTCATGCGTTTTCATGCCAGACATCTTCAACTCTTTCAAATCAACACATCTACCTAGATTAGATGCATATCCATCAGGCAACTTCACATCCCTCACCTATTCCAATACAACCCTATTTTGTTGAGTCGTAAGAGAGTACTTAGCCTTTGGAATAAAAACCTTACCATTTCCAACAGTGGTAATATGTAACTTTGGCCTATTACAGTACACCTCCAAATCTCGACAAGCCTTTATATTATTCTTCGATTTGCCCTTCACGTCCATTATAGTATTAAACACGTTCTCGATCACGTTCTTTTCATTATGCATGACATCAACATTGTGGCGAATTGAATTTGATTTCCAATAGGGTAAGTCCCAAAAGATGCTACGCTTAGCCCAGTTGTAATATACTCCTCTACCATCAACCTTGCCAACCTCCTCCTAAGTATCGACAATTCGTGGCAAATTGCATACTCTATGCCACATTTCAACCCCACATGATCGCTTAATAGGTTGCAATGTCTCACGACCGCGATCCTTTCGAAATGATTTAGCATCTCTTCGATATTGATGACCTATAGGTAAGTAAAAGTGGTGACGGTCAAACCAAGATTGTTTTGAGCCATGTTGTAGCTGAAATGACTTTGTTTACTCCATACAGTGCGAACAAGCCAGTCTTTCGGCAGTGCTCCAACCGCTCAACATACCATAACCTAGAAAACCATAAACAGTCCATAAGAGGGCAGCCGCATTTAAACATTTTGCTTTTTTGAGACGTCATATGTTGGCACGCCAACTGACCACAAATGTTGTAATTCTTCTTGCAGTGGATGTAGATAGACGTCGATCTTATGCTCTGAGTTCCACAGCCCTGGAATAATTACTATCAAAAATATCATAGTATCCTTCATACATATCCATGGTGGTAAGTTGCACGGAGTAAGAATGACTGGCCAACTAGAATACTGCTTTCTTGACATTCCAAAGAGTGAGAACCCAGTAGTGCATAGTGCTAAAAGCATGTTCCGAACCTCTTTTGCAAATTCAATATGCATACGATCAAAATAATGCCATGCTTCACCGTCCCTTGGATGACTCATCAATCCCTCATTCTGTACACTTTCAACGTGCCACCTCATGTGTTCTGCAGTTGTTTTAGATGCATACAACCTCTGCAACCTTCGTGTCAATGGAAAGTAGTACATTTTCTTAAAAGCGACCTCTTTTTGCAGTCTATTCTTCCGAAGTTTCCTTCTCTACATGTACCAGGGACTCCCATAGAACTTGCATTCTCGCAAACCAATATCCTCCTTCTAATAAAGCATGCAACTATTCGGGCAACAATCTATTTTCTTCATTGGCAAACCGAGTACAGAAACAATCTTCTTGGTATATGTTAGCCCTAAGGGCAAATCACGAAGTTTTAATTAAGTTTTGAATAAAGACAAACATTGAGGGGGACTAATCTTTATGTCAATTGTGTGATAGAATTGTTGGATTAAGAAGTATGAAGTCTTGTTGCCTTAAAGCCAAAATGCAAGAACAACTTCAATAAGTCAAAGTAATTGAAGATTGAAGAATTTTGTTCAGAGATGAGTAAAGGCATTGAAGACTTGAAGTATAGGTCACATATGCTCAATAGGTATATTCTTTTGTAAAACCTACACTTGTGTGTCTTGGAATTTGTTGAATGCATAAGAGAGCGACAAAAACTTGTTTTGAATCTTAAATGGCTTTAAATGAACTTTTGAATAACAAGTATGCTTTTGAATCTCAAGTGATCTCAAATGATCTCGAGTAAACTTTATATGATCAAAGTGTTTTTGAGTTTGAAATTGTTTAAATGACTTACCTATTTATACAAAATGTTTTCAATGTTGATTTTCAAATGATTTGCAAAGTTTGATCAGTTCAGACGTAAGTTCGGACGTCCAAACTTTGAAAATAGTTAATGTGCTTCTAGAGAAATTCATATGCAAGTTCGGACGCATAGGATAAAGTTCGGACGGCCAAACTTTTTCTGATAACATAGTTACTATTTTTTCAGAGAAATTCGGACGAATGTTCGGACGCAGAAGGAAAATTTTGGACATCCGAACTTTTCCAGACAACTTGGCACAGTAAAATTCGGAAGAAAGTTCGGACGCATATGAGAAAGAATAAGGAAATAAGGGCTTCGAAAAAGAATAAGGAAACAAAACTCAAAATTAATGAGTTATTGAATGAAAATTCAAAATTATTTTGTGAGAACAAAAAACTTCTTGAATCTATTGATTGTTTAAGTATTCAAAAAGAAGTTTTAAATGTTTCTTTACAAAACATATCTCTTGAAATTAAATCTCTTTGTACAAAAGTTTCTTTTCTTGAAAAAATGCTTGGTGATCATAAAATTTTGAAAAAGAAAGTTGATGATCATACGTCATGTGCTAAAAAATTTACAAATAGAAGAGACAATCTTGACAAACTACTTAGATCTCAAAGATCTTCTCTTGTCAAAAATGGTCTTGGTTACAATTATGTCAATAATGTGCCTAAACAAAAGAACTTCTTTGTTAGAGCTACTTCTTCTTCCATGCATAATACTTGTTGTACTTATTGTGGAAAACATGGACATAAAGTCACCAAATGTTATGTTAAAAGAAAAGTAGAGAATGGTATAAAAACCATTTGGAGAGTTAAAGGAATCATTACTAACCCCCATGAACCCAAGAAAGTATGGGTACCAAAGGATACTTCCTCTCCTTTATTGCAAGTACTCTTCAATTCAAACTCAAGCACCACTAAAAGGTATATTGATGATGTTGGCTTCAAGAATAATGGAAAACACCTCATTCATAATCAAGGTCAAAGCAACCAATGAAGGATTTGTTTTTGAGGCAAAAAGAAAGGAGGAATTCTTGGAGTAACCAATGTTGGTAAAGGTTCCTCTCTTCTTTTTATACAAATGTTGCTTAGTGCTGATTTGAAGTATAACTTGCTTAGCATTAGTCAATTGTGTGACAATGAATAAGAAGTTAAATGCCAACATGCGAAGTTTCAGTTGAGAATCCCTTATGTTAAGATTTAAAAATTTGCCAACCATGACTTGTCAATTGCTTCAATGAAGTTGATTACATTGATGATATGAGATTGAATTCATGGTCAATATGTTCTTGAAATTGATTATATGTCATGATAAAATGATTAAAATAGCTATGATTGAATATCTATGCATTTGCTTGGCCAAAAACATCTTTATGAAACTTTACAAAATGTTCGGACTTGAAGTTTGAATATAGACCATAAGTTCGGTCGTCCAAACTTGTATGACAAAATAATATTTTGTGATTTTGATCAATTACTTACAAAATGTTTCAATTTGTGTTTTATCTTGATAAGCTTGAATGTCTTGTTGCTTATAATAATGATTGATTTTCTTGGCATAGAAGATATGGTTACGTGAGCATGGACTTGTTGAACAAACTTTCCTCTCAAAATTTAGTTGGAGGATTGCTAAAAAAGTGTTTTGAGAAAATTGTCTTTGACATATTTGTTAATATGGAAAACAAATAAAAGAATCTTTAAAACCCATGAAAATGCTTTTAGACCTCAAAACATCTTGAGCATGTTCATATGGATTGATTTGGACTTCGAAGGAACTCTAGTATTGATAACTTAAAGTATGCCTTAGTAGTAGTTGATTTCTCAATATTCACTTTAGCATTCTTCTTTGCTCAAAAAGATGAAGTGTTTCATAAGTTTGAAAAAGTATTCAAAAAGGTTCAAACCTCCCTTGAGTGCAAATTGATTTCCATTAGGACTGACAATGGGAGAATTTTACAATCAAGATTTTACAAAACTTTGTGATGAGAATGGGATTGTTCACAAACTTTTTGGCTGCCAAAACACCTCAACAAAATGGAGTTATTGAAAAGAAAAATCGTTCCACACAAGAAATGGTTAAGCCTATGTTTGGTGAAAATTCTTTACCAAAATATTTTTGGAACAAAGCTTAAAATACTGCTTTGTTATGCTTTTTAATAGAGTTCTTTTGAGGCCTTTTTTTAAAAAAAACATCTTTTGAACTTCTATTTGATAGAATACTCTAGAATTTAAGCATACATGACAAGTTGTAACAAATATATATAAATATGCGCAACAAAGTACTTTATATTGAATACTACTAGTATGTATTGCCTAGTTCAAAGTATTTGGTTGCAAGTGCCTTATATTGAATATGTGCGATAACTTGAAAACTTGATAGAAAATTGAATCACGGGATATTCCTTGGTTATTCCTCTAACAACAAGGCTTATAGAGTTTATAACAAAAGGAACCTTACATGATGAGGAAACCATTCATGTTATGTAGATGATTACAAAAGTTAGCACCACTTCACCTTGTTGTCTTTGGAATCTCGAATAATCACATGAAAGCACAAGACAAGAGAGAGTTCTAATGATTTCAAATGATTTTGGAACGTTAAGATTTTTCAATTTTTCAAAAGTTACAAAAAATCTGAAGTTTATGGCTTTTATAGATTTTGAAAATTGGTTCAAACGGTCATAAAACGGCTAGTAACGGCTAATTTCTGAGGAGTTCGGACGACCAAACTTAATCCTCTGTGTCCGAACTGTCGTCTAAACTTTGTTGTGACATGCTGTCTGGGAAAGTTCTGACCCCTTGCGTCCGAATTTCTTTGGAAATAAGTAGTCATGCTCACAGTTTGGATGTCCGAATTTGCGTCCAAACTGTTCAAACTTTGTCAAAATATTTGAAAATCAACCTCAATAAGTTTGAAATCATTTTGTACTAAAAGATAAGTCATTTAAAAGCTTTTGAACTCAAAGATTGTTACCAAAGCACTGGATCGTTCAAAGTTTACTCAAAACCATTTAAGATTCAAAAACAACACCTTGGAACGCAGGTCTTCAAAGGTGAGATTCACTTCTGCTTCTCCTCCCCTATTGAGAACGTGACCGAGTATCTTTCCGAAGGCTATGACAAGACAGAGGTTTCGTTAGCATCAAGTGGCTAGTAGTACTTCAATAGCCTAAGTAAACGGTAGGGAGCAGTCCTTAATTCAAAGTTTATTCAAAGCCATTTAAGATTCAAAAACAACACTTGGTAATTCAAAGTTTATTCAAAGCCATTTAAGATTCAAAAACAAGTTTTGTGCTCTCTTATGCATTCAATAGATTCCAAGATAAACAAGTATAGGGTTTACAAGAATATACCTATTAAGCAAGTATAAACATACACTAGAGTCTTCAAAGTCTTCAACTCATAGGACATGCTCTATATTCTTGATCCTTGAGCACACTTGAGTTGCCCTTAGCACTTTTACCTCCAAGGCAATAAGAACTCTTTACTTCTTAATCCGAAAATCCTATCACAAAAATAACATATGAATTAGTCCTTATCAATGTTTGTCATTAATCAAAACTAATCAAAACTATATGATTTGCCCTTAGGGCTAACAATCTCCCCCTTTTTGATGATGACAAACTTTGATGCAAAATGTGATTGATTTGAACAATGTAGTACAAAGAAACAATAATGAATGGTAAATAATAACCAATTTTAACACTTTCACATTCGAATGGCTCAATATGAGCCTATGGCCCAACCAACTTCCATTTACCTCCTTCCTTCCAACAACTAGGAGAACATATGAATTTCAAATGATTTCAAATGATTTTAGGATTTTTCAAGTTTTCAAAATTTATAAAAAATCTGAAGTTTATGGCTTTTATAGATTTTGAAAAATCGCTTCAAACACTCAGAAAACGGCTAGTAACGCTAGTTTTTAAGGACTTCGGGCGACCAAACTTGATCCTCAGCGTCCGAACTATCGTCTGAATATTACTGTGACATACTGTCTGGAAAAGTTCGGAAGACCGAACTTTGCCCCTTGCATCCGAATTTCTCTGGAAATACAGTAGTCATTTAAAATCTTTTGAACTCAAAGACCGTTACCAAAGCACTTGATCATTCAAAAGTTTATTCAAAACCATTTAAGATTCAAAAACAACACTTGGTAATTCAAAGTTTATTCAAAGCCATTTAAGATTCAAAAAGAAGTTTTGTGCTCTCTTATGCAGTCAATAGATTCCGAGATAAATAAGTGTATGGCTTACAAGAATATACCTATTAAGCAAGTGTAAACCTACATTCGAGTCTTCAAAGCCTTCAATTCATAGGACATGCTCTATATTCTTGATCCTTGAGCACACTTGAGTTGTCCTTAACACTTTTAGCTCCAAGGCAATAAGAACTCTTTACTTCTTAATCCGAAAATCCTATCACAAAAATAACATATGAATTAGTCCTTATCAATGTTTGTCATTAATTAAAACTAATCAAATGATTTGCCCTTAAGGCTAACAATGTATAATGAAAACATTTTAAGATTGAAAACCAAATTTTTTGCTCTCTTGTAAAGTATTTAGATTCCAAAGACAACAAGTGTAGGTTTAACAAAATATAACTATTAAGTAAGTAAACCTACACTAAAGTCTTCAAAGTCTTCAATTCTTAGGACATGCTGTATATTCGTTTCTTCTCTGAGATCATTTGAGTTGTTCTTAGCACTTTATCTTCAAGGAAATGAGACTTCTTAGCTTCCACAATCCAATAACCCTATCACACAAAAATTACTTAAGTTAGCTTATATCAATATTTATCATAATTAAAACTATAAGATTTGCCCTTAGGGTTTACAATCTCCCCCTATTTGATGATGACAAACTTTGATGCAACAAGTGATGGATTTAAACGATGTATTATAATAAAGCATTAATGTCATTGATGAATGATGAACAATTTGGCACAATGACATAAAATTGCTCATAAGTGAGCCTATGGCCTAACCCATAATCTTCCTTCCTTCCATCAAGATAGAAAATAAAGCATGAAAGCATTTAGACTATACTCTAAGAGAGGTTTTAGAGGTTAGCATCGATTTTCGAGGCTCCCCCTTAGATTGTGCTTATTTCTGGACTTGAGGTGAGAAAATCCAAGTTTTGAAAAATCAAGTCCGAGTTGCATAAATATTCAAGATAATGATTTGATTTTCTAAGAATAAACCTTCCCGATGTTGCTCAATCATCTTAGGAAAGAGCAAGACAGTTTTAAGAAAAAAGTGGTCATCATTTTTTACAGGAATATTCAGACGTTTGAATTTTTGGTTTGCGTCCGAACTTCAAGTTCAAATTTTTGGTAAAAGCTTCAAGAGATAAATTTTGCAGCAAAAGTGCTCAAAACCAATCACTCAATCATCAAGGCAAGGTGATCAACATAACAATCAGACATAATCATCTTGATCAACCAATACTCCACTTAAAATTATAGCCTCAAAATTAACTTAAGGCATACGAACCACTTCAAAACTATCATTCTCAAAACATTAATGCCAGCAAATTAATACAATAAACCACAATAAATCACAATAGATTCATCATAATTCTAGCAATATCAAAGTACATTTTGCAACACTTCCCCTTTTGTCATCAATGAAATGTGGGGTGATAAAAGCGAAGCGAATATGGAAGCAAAAGAAACACAAGCTCTCAATACTAGTATATCATCATTGAGCTTTAAAGGATTACATAGACTAGAAAGGCACATGGAAAGATAAAGCATGAGAATACATAGACTATGCTAGATACATGAACTAAGCATGGCATATAAAAGTTATAAAGTACATAAACTAAACTAAACATATATGTAAAGTAGAATAGAGTTAAGGAGCTCTTAGTTTTGGATTATCTTCATTGTCTTCACTCCATATTTGTTTGTTGTGATTGATGTATCTCCTTTTAGCTCAATGTGTAGAGGCGCTTCACTTGCATGGTCCTTGCCAGTGTAATTTGGTCTTCGAGTTGAGGCCAACCGAGATGATCTTCTTGATCACTTCTTTTTAACCACATGCTTCACTCTTATCACTAATATTGGTATCAGAGCCATTGGTGTATCAGAAATTAAGCTAGAGTTGAAGAAGCCTTGTTCACCCAAGTATCCAGAAACTTCTTGTTCATCTATTTCGTTAGATACCACTCATTCCTTCCATCAAATTGCATCTAAGAAAGTAGATTACCTATATGAAGTTACTGTAGATTCATCTTCTCAATTTTCTCCTGAAAGTTATCCTTTCATGAATCCTTATACTAATTATGCTAAGTCCATAGTTTCCCCTTGGAAATCTTTTAAGTCTCTTATCCGTCAAACACCTTCCTCTGTCCGAGAGTATGTCCAATACTCAAAGATGGACCAACATCCTATTATAGCCACTGGTAAAGAGCAATTCGTTACACTTTACATTCCTGAAGACTTTCCCCGTCAATGGAAGCAACATGATTACACCCATCTTCACTTTGGTTCTATTCGTATAGCTTTCACCCTCCATGGCAGAAAGGGCTGCTTACTTATGGTTGCCCGAGTTGCCCTCTTATATACCCGCTTTCTAGTATATCAGCATGCTTGTATCGCCACAGTTGAAGCAACACTAAATGCTGGCACTGTATCGATCACCTTTGTTAGCCCTAAGGGCAAATCATGTAGTTTTGATTAATGACAAATATTGATGAGGACTAATATGCTTGTATGTTGTGATATGATTTTTGGATTGAGAAGGAAGCAAGCCTCATTGCCTTGGAGCTAGCAATGCATGAACAACTCAAATATGTCAAAGTGATTAAAGATTGAAGAGTTTGTTCAAGATTAATGAAGGCTTTGAAGACATGAAGTGTAGGTGACATGTGGTTAATAGGTAAATATTGTAAACCCTACACTCTTAAGTCTTGGAATCTATGAGTTGCAATTGAGAGCACAAAACTTGATTTAAATGGTTTCAATGGTTTTGAAATTACATAAATTATCAAGTTTTCATAAATGGTTTTTGCACATAAAAGATCTTTAATGACTTATCTTTAAGGCTAGAATGTTTTCCAACTTGTTTGAATTGATTTGAACATGTTTTGACAAAGTTTGAAAAATTCGGATGCAAGATTCGGACGCATTCCAAAAATTCGGTCGTCCGAATTTTGTAGCAAAAGTTTGCTACTATTCTTCCAGAGAAATTCGGAAGAAGATTCGGACGCAGCCAAAAAATTCGGTCGTCCGAATTTTGGCCTTCAGCATGGTCACTGTTCTTCCAGAGAAATTCGGAAGAAGATTCGGACGCAGCAGAAAAAATTCGGTCGTCCGAAAAATTCGGACGCAGAATTCGGTCATCCGAATTTTCTGAAACTAGCCGTTACTAGCCGTTGTATAGCCGTTTGAACTGATTTTTGAATTCTATAAAAGCCATAAACTCCAGATTTTTGAGTAGAACTTTGAACTTAAGAAATCCAACAAGCTCTAACTTGTTTTACATCAAAATTACTTGAAAAGCTCTCAAATTGCCTTGTGCTCAAAGATTGAAATTCAAGATTCCAAAGGCAACAAAGTGTGAAGGTGAAACATTGTGTAATCATCTACCAACAAAGTGGTAACATCTTACGCACTCTCTTTTCTTCTCTCAATTGTGTTTTCTACTAGCTCATTGCAAGGTTATCTTGTGACATAAAACCCTTTTGTGTTAGGGTGAGCCATAGACTAGATTAATCAAGGTTGTGGTGTAAAACCCGTTTGTGGGTGAGCCTTTGATTATATTGGTCTTTAGGTTGTCTTTAGATATAAAACCCTTGTGGAAGGGTGAACCTTGTTTGTATAATTACTAAAAGAGGTTGTGAGTGTAAAACCATTGTGTGGTGAGCCTCTTATGTAACTGTTGAATTTGAGCATATAGTGGATTGGTTGAAATCCTTGAGTGTGGACTCAAGGTAGTGGATGTAGATCTTGGAGAGATCGAACCACTATAAATCGTGTGTTCATTTTCTTATTGCTTTACTTGTTTACATACTTGTGATTATTATTTATGCTTAGTTGTTGATTGATTGGTTATGGTCTTATAGTTTGATAATCTTGTATTAATCATCAAATCACATATAACTTGAAATTTGTGAATTTAAAGAAGAGCTTTTATTAAGACAAAGGATTTGCAAAAGGGGAAAAGATTTTGATAATTAGCCTAAGACCTAATTCACCCCCCCTCTTAGGTCTTTCAACCTTGTACCCCAATTTCAACATGTCTCTGGCAGATCCACATCTACTAAATGCTCTTAAGGTACAAGTCCAGATTGCAGGAGTGTCTCAGGTACATGATGCTCTCACTGCAACTTTACACTATCAAATGATCTACCGAGTCCAAAATCATGCCATAGATCTCTCCCTTCCTGGTGGAGAAAATGCTCTTCTTATCAAGGTAGATGACAAATAGTCAGCTGTTTGCACCCATGTCCCAAGCCAGATTCCCAAATTTGAACTCCTCAGTCTCCTTCATGACGCTTGGGTCACAGAATATGAAAAGGTCCATGAAGCTGAAAATCAGCCTCTGGAATCTTCCTCCTCTCAGATCTCTCAGAATTCTGATGGTTCTGTTTCCATCAGATTTGATCATAAGCATCTTCAGTCTATCAAGCAAAACTATCCGAGGATTGCTATGATTCGTCTTCCTGTCTCTGTCCTTCCTCCAGATCTTCAAGTAGATCTTGATCGCATTACCAAACTTGGAACAGATCATCCTTTGGTCTCCCATAGAGATACTTTCCCGGACATCATAAAATGGTACACACCAGATGCACAACCAGTCGTCTTCGAGACAGATCCATTCTCCAATCATTCCTATTGGGGTGGTTGCACTTCCTGTGACTCTTGTCAAAAGTGCTGCTTTGAATGCGGTCTTGATCCAGAAGACCGCATATGTGGATATTCCAGTCGAAGAAGAAGGAAGAAGAAATCAATTCCTTCTCCGTGCTCTACTAAAACTCCTGACATCGATCCAGATTATCAACAAGGAACTCAAGTCATTCAGACTCGCAACAGGTATGATTCCTCTATTGCAGAAATCCCATCCACATGGTTACCTCTTAAACCAAAACCACCACTTCACCCTTATTACCAAAAATGCCTCAAAATCCTTGCCAAAGAAAAACCGGTACCTCCTACTTGTCAACCTATCAATCCAATTTACAAGCCACCAACACCACCAACTCCTATTCCAACTATCTGTATGTTTCAACCAGCTGAATTTCCCCCTCTCAAACCTATATTTCCTCAAACCTTACCTTTTACCAAAGACAATGCCCGACACTCTCATAAAATCCAGAACTGCACAAACTAATCCAGTTGAAACTGTCATGAACTGGCAATCGGAAAACGTTGTTGCTCAGAACAAGCTTCTGACCCAAATTGATCATAAAGTTACCCAGGTAAACTCCCGTCTTGTTACTGTTGAAACTAAAGTTGACTCTTAAGTACAAGACCTGGAATCCACCAAAAGGTTGATCATCAATATGGAGAAAAGATTGAAGTAGATCCCTTACGATCTACCCATGCCTGGTGTTAATCCTGCTGAAATCATTCGACAAAAGCAGAGAGAAGTAGCAGACCTTGAAGGTTATATTGTTTATCTCAAAGCACAGGTTGAGTCTATTCCTTTCTCTTCTCCTCCTCCAGCTACTACTACCCCTCCAGTCTCTTCCAGCTTATTTCCACCTTTCACAAATCCCTTCCAGCCACCATCCAAAACAGAATACTCTACTTTTGGATCCATGGGATATGAAATGTCTAAACCCTCTCCAAGCGTTTTCAACCCTGCTCAATGGTTAAAAGCAAAGCAAGCTCAGAAACAACAACAGAAGTCTGCTCCTCCTCCTCTGGAAGTTCAAAAGCAAGTTATGATTAAGAATCCTCTAACTCCTATGCTTCAAGAAGCGGCTACCGCTCAACCCTTTCCTCATATTGCTGTTGTTCAAGAAAAAACTCCATCTGAGACCCAGTACTCTTCTCTATCAGAGTCAGACCCAGTTTCTGATTCCGACACAGACTCCTCTTCAGTCTCAGACTCTTCTACACAGTCCTTCTCTGATGAATTTGAACCAAAAATTTCACAAATCAACATGACTCGTGAAGAAGAAGATACAGGAGATACATTTGAAGACACCTATTGTCGATGAGCCTGAGTCATCTCAAACTTCCAAGAAACTGACTACTTCAGGCACATTCACATTTCAGCTCGATGATATCCCTCTAGCAAAATGGGCAGTCAGACTTCAAGAATTCCATGCTTGGATGACGACCAAAGAACTATCTGGCATCACAGCAGAAAACATCCTTACTGAGTTCACCTCCGGATTCACCGGCACACTGAAGCACTGGTTTACTACTCTCAATTATGTTGAGAGAACTCAATTTCTAAACTCTTCCTTAGATCAAGCTGCTTCGTTACTTTATAACAGTTTTCTTGGTGAACCTGATTCTGATTTAGAATTAAAAAGAAAAGTGTTTTTCCAAATGAAGTGTTACTCTTTCCAAAGAACTGATTTAGATAAACATTTGCAATGTATGACTCAATTGTTTTATCTTCTTGGTGCAGATGTTAGTTTAAAACAAGCTTTCCTCAGCTCAATCCCTCAAGCTTTAGCTCAAGGAGCCGATGTATACATCAGACAAAAATACCAATCCATCCTTGGTATGACTGCTGGTCAAATTAGACAAGCCATCTTGCAAAGTCTTGAAGATCTCTGCCACAAAGGGCAGGTCATTAAGCAATATCTCAAAGGAGATAAAGAAGTTGACCAAGTATGCAAACTTTCCGACTTGATCATCAAGTCATGCTGCAACAAGTCCTCTTCGAAGAAATCATCCAGAAGAAAGAAGTTCTCCAAAATTCATACAACGGACAGACGCTCCTCAAAGAAAAAATGGAGATACTTCAGAAGGAAACACAAGTCCTCCAGAAGTCCCAGAAGCAAGTCAGACTACTGCTATGTCTGCAAACAGAAAGGTCACTATGCCAATCAATGTCCTCAAAAGAAGAAAAGGCAAAACCTTATCTCACAAATCGAACAGGTTAGCCCTATCTATGATGACGATGACCTTGAGTCCCTTTTTTCTGAACTAGATGAACTGGACGAAGATACCCTCTTTGCCATTGAAGAAGATGAAATCCCTTTGTCTTATCATATCTCAAAACCAGTTCCCTCAGAACCAGTTCCCCCGGAACCAGACCCAACACTTCCAGAAAAACCTTCTGTTTCAATCCTCACTATTCAGACCCGTAAAACACACCCTCAAGCCCCTGTTCAAATCCGAACCTCCAAATATGATAAACTCACTCCTGCTATAGCCTTCTTTGACACATGTGCTGCAGTATCCATGATGAATCCATCTATCCTACCTCCTGAGCATTGGACAGAACATCAGAAAGAATTCATTACTGCTGATGGTAAAACATTCTACACTTCTCTGATTACTAAGAAACCCATTACTATCCAATTCTTCCCCAAATGTGAAGTTCGTTTACATTTTGTTGGCTGTGCTGAAACTGACAAACTTCTTGTTGGTTTTGATATTTACAGTAAACTTCACAAATTCCAGATCCTTCCCAATGGTATTCGTTTTGGAAAACAGTTTAGAGAAACTTCTTGTTACCCAATCTTGTGTTGAATCTCACACAGAGTTTCTTACTAAATTCTCTCATCCACTTTGGCGGAATCATTAATTCTTCATAAAACTCCCTTTTAAGAAAAATGAGGATATCAACCCTACCAAAGCTAGCCACTCTGGCATGAACCCTGATCATCTCCAGTTAGCCACAAAAGAATGCCTTGACCTTCTTCATTTTGATCTCATTGAACCTACAGATTCTCAATGGTCTTGTGAAGCATTCTATGTTGACAAACGGGCTAAACAAGTTTATGGAAAAATGAGACTGGTAATTAATTATCAGCCTCTCAACCACTTTTTTCCAGATGATAAGTTTCCATTACATCACAGACACACTTTTGTCACAACTTTCTAGTACAAAATGGTTTTCCAAATTTGATTTGAAATCTAGTTCTTGGCAATTAAGCATTTATCTTGGTGAACGTCCTAAAACAAGTTTTTGTATTCCTAACCAGCATTTCCAGTGGAAAGTAATGCCTTTTGGATTAAAACCTGCACCATCCTTGTTTCAAAAAGCCATGGTCAAGATTTTTGAACCACTCTTACACACTGCACTGGTTTATATTGATGACATCCTACTTTTTAGTTCTACTAAGGATGATCATATAAAACATTTACGCCAATTAGCTCGAAATGTTAAAAATTATGGCGTAATGCTTTCTGAAAGAAAATGATCTTGGCTACCCAGGAAATTACTTTCCTAGGAATGCATTTCACTGCAGGTACATACACTCTTGGAAATCATATTTCCGATGAGTTACAAAAGTTCCCTGAGTCTAATCTTTCTCAGAAACAAGTCCAACAGTTCCTTGGCGTTGTCAACTATGTCCGAGATTTCCTGCCAAAAGTTTCTGAACATATCCATCCACTCACCAAGACGCTCAAGAAGAATCCATCTCCCTGGATATCCTTACAGACTCAAGCTGTAGCTGCACTGAAAGAACAAGTGTCCAAAATACAGAAGTTGCATCGACCAACAAATGGCCAAAAGATACTTCAAACTGATGCAAGTGACAAATATTGGAGTGCAGTGCTACTTGAAGAAATTGATGGCACCCGACATCGTTGTGGATTTACAAGTGGAAGATTCAAGACAGTGGAAATTCATTACCACTCTATTTTTAAAGGAATCCTTGCAGTCAAAAATGGAATAAAGAAGTTCAGTTTCTATCTCATCGGATCAAAGTTTTTGGTAGAAACAGATATGAGTTTGTTCCCCAAAATGTTGTAGTTCAAACAGAAGCAAGTACCTCATCCTCAACTACTCAGGTGGTCAATGTAGTCTGCGCAGTATTCATTCCAGGTCAAACACATCAAAGTTAATCTAATGTTGTGGATAATTTCCTTTATCGACCTAATTCCTTTACCACCAAACCCGTTATAGTCATGATCTGACCCAGTTATTCCATACTTCTCTCCAGATTACCCAGTTTCATATTCTGTTGACTCGATAATGCAAAAAAGAGATTTTTATGAGTTACAGATTTCTAAAGAATTTGGAGGATCCATCCTAAAACCATCCAGAGTCAATCCATATTTCCCTTTCAGTCAGGTTTTCATTCTCAGACCTAATGACTTCCCTCCTCCATTGAAATGGTTCTTCTGATACCTCTGTCAATAGTACCACATTCTTCTTGAAGGATTTATTCCAAGTATCCTTGAGTTCTTAACCTGGTTTAAACCTTTAGCAGAATGGAAGATACTCCTTACTTTTCCTAAACACTTCCTCCTCTTTGACATCCACTGCCCAATAGACCCTGATTTCACAATCCATCCATATTCCCATCTTTACCAGGTCAATTCCATTAATGTGTTAGATCTTCATCAAAAATATATGTTTGTTGAAAATAAAATTATGCCTCAAGAAATCTAGCATGATGATTATGGTTCTTGGAATTATCCGACTAACCATCATCACGAGATAAACATCAAAATAGCTCGTGAATGGTATCTTCACCACCTGGCTGATTCTCAGCCAGACACTGAAACCCCTTTTGATTACTTTAACCTTCAGCCAGCTAACTCTTCTTAGTCATCACATGGGTTTACCTTTCCACATTTGGCCTTTGATAAAACTGCTCGAACCACTTGTGTCACCTCACTCAGAAAGGATGCACTCAAACAGAAAAAGAAAAAAGCAAAGGCACATGCTCTACATCAGGATCTCATTATTGAACGCAATATCACTGACCCAGACTCCACTGATAGTGATATTTCGACACCGACTGATTCCAAGCATTACAGCTGTGAAGACTTTTATCTTTAGTGCTCTGCAATTTGTTGTCTTATTATTCAGTGTGCTGTCATGTCAACTTTATTTCCCAACTGATTAAAGCTGATAAGTGTAATAAGTGTGGTGTGATGTAAGCGATGACCTCATTAGATACCATGATGTAAGCAATGACTTCATAGCCAAATAATTTAGCCTTCTAGGTTCTTCCTTGGAGCTCTATATAAAGAGCCCATTGTTGTAACATTTTCTCAAGCTTAGTTTCCGAGTAATAATATATCTCTTGTGTGTTCTACTCTAAAAATATCTTTCTAAGTTTCCTCTATTCTTCTTCTCTACTTCTATTTCTGATATGGCTTTAGCTTAGATCCTTGTTCGGTGATACATAGAAATTGTAAGTATTCCTTCTTGAATGGTTGATTTCATTCCTTCTTGGATTGTTGAAAGATAAGAGGACAGGATCCTTAGAGTGCCCAAGAGTTGGTCGTTGTGTTGATCCAAGTCATACCTTCTTATACAGTCCAGGTTTGAGTTTCTGAAATTATTCTCTTTCGAATACTTCCAGCTTGGGTCACAAAATATGAAAAGGTCCATGAAGCTGCAAATCAGCCAAGAAGGAATGAAATCAACCATTCAAGAAGGAATACTTACAATTTATAAGTATCACCGAACAAGGATCTAAGCTAAAGCCATATCAGAAATAGAAGCAGAGAAGAAGAATAGAGGAAACTTAGAAAGACATGTTTAGAGTAGAACACACAAGAGAGATATTATTACTCAGAAACTAAGCTTGAGAAAATGTTAAAACAATGGGCCCTTTATATAGAGCTCCCAGGAAGAACCTAGAAGGCTAAACTATTGGGCTATGACATCATTACTTACATCATGGTAGCTAATGAGATCATCGCTTACATCACACCACACTTGTCACACTTATCAGCTTTAATCAGCTAGGAAATAAAGTTGACATGACAGCACACTGAATAATAAAGACAACAAAGTGCAAAGCACTAAAGATAAAAGTCTTCACAGCTGTAATACTCGGAATCAGTCGGTGTCGAAATATCACTATTAGTGGAGTCTGGGTCAGTGATATTGCGTTCAATAATGAGATCCTGATGCAAAGCATGTACCTTTGCTTTTTTCTTTTTCTGCTTGAGTGCATCCTTTCTGAGTGAGGTGACTCAATTGTTTTATCTTCTTGGTGCAGATGTTAGTCTAAAACAAGCTTTCCTCAGCTCAATCCCTCAAGCTTTAACTCAAGGAGCGATGTATACATCAGAAAAAAATACCAATCCATCCTTGGTATGACTCCTGGTCAAATCAAACAATCCAGCTTTTCAGAGATCTGATCTAGATAAACATTTGCAACGTATGACTCAATTGTTTTATCTTCTTGGTGCAGATGTTAGTCTAAAACAAGCTTTCCTCAGTTCAATCCCTCAAGCTTTAGCTCAAGGATTCACACAGAGTTTCTTACTAAATGTTCTCATCCACTTTGGCAGAATCCTCAATTCTTCATAAAACTCCTTTTCCACCTTCTTGTGGCTACTCTTGATCACCTTCACTCTGTGGTGAGTGTTACAACCCTTTCATCATTCTTCTCACTCTCTCTTACTACAAAATCAAAGTCACCTCCATGATCATTATTACCATTGTCATCATCCTTATCCTCTTCTTCTTTCTTTTCTTCCTCATCTTCTTCTTCATCTTTTTCATCCCTTGCTTGAGGTCCTTCACCACTGTGAGCATTCTTCAATAATAGTTCCTCAATGTTCTTCACTCTAGTGTCCAAACCATCCAATTTACTTAGAACCATGAGGCCAGATGTTTCAAAGAACTTATACATTTTCTTCAATTCTTTGATGTGATTGTTCAAGGCTTGTTGAAACACCTTGGCAACTATGGTGTCTCTTCTAGTATCCCCTTCCCCAATTGGCACCTCTCCAACATTTTGATGAGATTGTGGAGTGGTCCCTTCTTCAAATAATCTTCTCTTTGAATGAGGTTGCTCCCCTTCACTTGATACATGATGTCTCTTCTTTGTTTTTCTTTCTCTTTCCAAGGCCTCTTATTCATCTTCCTCTTCTTCTTCATTATCTTCACTAACCTCTATCCTTTCATTCCTTTAAGGAGTTTCTCTCCTTGACCTCCATACACCATTCTCATCAAGTGATAATTGCATCCTTTTGAGGGACTCATTGGCGTATATTTCTCCACTTTTCATAGCATTTCCCCTTCTAGAAAGTTGAACATGAAAATGCTTGAAAATTTTGGTTAGCAATCTTCCATAGGATAGAGCTTCATTTGCCATTCTCCTTGCACTAATCATGTGTTTCAAAGCCATGTACCAAAGTTTAGCCTTCCATGTTCAAGCAAAGCAAGCATTATCACTACATGCATGTGACCAACGAAAGACTTATGTCCAAAATTGGGAATAATAATAGTTGTGATCATATGATGCAACACACACCCTCTAGCATCAAAAGCTTTGATTTTCCTTTCTCTTATGGACCTAAATCCCTTACCATTTGTGAAGGCTTCTTCAAACATTTCATTTATGAATAACTCACGAATGTAGTAATGTTTTCCCAATGAATAATACCTTGTGCCATTATCATGTACTTCACAAATTTTATTGACTAGAGCACCATTAAATTCAAATTCAACTTGAGATACTCTAGAGGAATACCATTGAACTACACTATCTCCAACATGCTCAACCCTTTCGTCCTTAAGATTTGCATGGAATTTGTATACAAGGGTAGGGTAGTGGTAGTCCTCATTAACAACAAGCAAACTACTCCATCCAATTTCACCAAAGAGTGATAGTACATTAGCCATGTTGGAGAGTGTGTGTAAATTGACTCTATGCCTAGGAAGGATTTTTCTACATTTTTTTGCTCCACTCTTCAAATTCCACAGCCACCCTTGTGGATATGAATCTATCCATTCCTAGGGTGGTTTGGGGAATACGAACTCGTCTTGGTTCATTGATGATCAGTCCTTCATCTACCATCTTTGCTTTCCTCTTTTCTTTAGCAATATTAGCCCTCTTAGTGCGCACCATTGTGTTTTTCTTTGAAGAAAGGAAAGTTTCAAGGATAATATATGGCTTAGAACGCGAAAATAGAAAGGATTTCAAGTGAAAATGGTGAAATATATAAGAGATTTGAGTTTGGATGAGAGTGGGTAGAGTGAGTTTTGAGAGAAGAGAGAATTTAGATAGTTTAAAATGAGAGAAATGGTCATTTGAGTGGCTTTAAAATCAATGTAATCGCACAGTTTTGATGACCAAACTTTTTGGTTTGTGTCCAAACTTGCATCTGAATTTCTTTGTTTCTTCAACTCCAGCAAATTCGGACAACTGAATTTTTGGTCATGTATATGAACTTGCATTTGAATCTTTTTATTTGAATTCTTTTGAGGAGCAATTTGGACGTCTGAATTTCACTCCATGCATCAAACCACGAGTCTTAATTTTTTTTTATTTTTGTCCTCTCCGAAGGTAATAAAACCTTTCCTTGGCCAAAGGTTTGATGAAGATGTCAACAATTTATTCATTTGTGCACATATAATCCAAGTATATATCACATTTAGCTACATTATCACGAATGAAATGATGTTTAATCTCTATATGTTTAATCCTAAAATGTTGAATAGGATTTATGGTCAAATTAATGGCACTAATATTGTCACATGAGATAGGTCTAAGCCAAAATCAAGTAGAGTGTGCTTCATCCATAGCACTTGAGCACAACAACTGCCGGTGACGATATATTTGGCTTCATCAGTAGACAATGACACACAAACTTGTTTCTTGCTATACCAAGATACAAGACAATACCAAGAAATTGACAATGACCACTTGCACTCCTACACTCGACTTTGCATCTGGCATAGTCAGTATTCGAATGGGCAATAAGGTCAAAAGAAGATGATTTTTAAACCAAAGACTATAATCATGTGTATCGATTAGATAACGAAAAATACGCTTAACGGCAATTAAATGATACTCTTTTGGACAAGATTGAGTAATGCATATACCTCAAAAGTTCATTCATCTAATGTCTCGATATACTGATAATATAATCAAGGCTCTAAAAGTTTTAGGAGACTATATAGAGAATGATGTATTACAACAATTGATCATTAGGTGAAGATCTGGTAGCTCTTTTGGAGCTTTTAATCAATTAATTCTTCTAGAGTTATCGTTCAATTAGTTCTTCAGGAACTTGCACTATTAATTATACCTTGGACATATATTTTAAATTTTGTCCAAATAAATAACAAATATTGTTTAGACAAGTTGTATCTTCACCATTCTTGATTCAAAACAAACCAAAATAATATACAAATACTAGAATATAAATTTATAGTATTAAAACTTTTCAATAATAATCACAAATGATAAAATTAAAAAGTAACAATTTGATAATTTAAAATTTTGATTGACATTCAAAATGCTAAAAACTCTTTTTGGATATTCAAAATAATTGGCTACATTCACATGTGACATATTAATATTATCGACACAATCATCATTACTATCAGTAGCATAATTTAGAAAAGTAAAGAATTATCAATAATTAATAGAGATTCATAACATGTTTGGCGTACTACAGGTACATGACAAACTTTCATATTGCATCAATAAAATGTTAGAATTACTACTTTCCCCTTTTCTTTCTCATTATTTTCTCACTTCTGATGAGTATCTATTTACTAGGAATTTAATAAGTCATTCTTATAGTATAAGAACAAAGTGTATTTCTACTAGCCGCAACTAAAATCTCGTACATAAATATATTATAATTTCTAATATCATTCACTTCAGGGAATGTCATAAAAATATTTGGTCGAGCGTCAAAATATTTTATTCAGAACTCATTTAGTCTGAGAAGATATAAATTCAAAATACTTCTGAAAAAATCTTTATCTTTATTGCTACTACAAAAGCATGTTAGAGATATGAGAAAGGAAAATTCTTTTATTCATCACATTACTAATGATATCTCTCCTTATAACATTAATTGAGGAGAAATTCTAAATGTAATAAAATTTTTGCATACTGATAGACATAAAATATTTTAGGCACACTTATAACAAATCATCACTAGCATTTATATAACAATCATCTTCTGGTGATTGTATGTTTCATTCATAATTTGCTAGTAATTAAGTGGTTTTGATACTTTGTATTTCTTAAATAGTATCTTCTAGATGCATATATTCTAATCGCCATGATTATATGCATTATTCTTACAATATCCGCGTCTATATCCATAGTTTCGACCATGACTACGACCTCTTCTAGGGCCATAACCATGGGTTTTAATGCATTTACTTACATATTTAAAGTAAACTGTGCTTTGGTAAAATGAACATCTTTTGGTGGTCAAATCTTTCTTTTAAATCTTTTCACAAAATAAATGGATCTTTCACAATAATATATTCTGTCTTTAGATCCTCATGAAAATTTTTGCGGAGAAAAATCATGACTTTATGCGATTTTAAGATGATGATGCATTTTTTTCAACAATGGTGTCTGCCAGACCCATTACATCTCAATAAATTTGAGCATCTAGTGTCTATGACATATAATTCTTTCTATAAATATCAAGAGTAAAAAAATAAATTTTGAAAGGTTTGTCATGGGAATTCAAAAATAAAAAAATACCTCTTTTTCGATTGATTATGCTCTCAACTTCGGTAGTAGAGACTCGTGCTGATAACGTGTTATGAATTTTTTGGCGCGCAGTCGTCGTTGGCACAACAAAATCGTAATAGTAATATAGATAATTAAATAGGAAAACTGCAATGAAGAATATAGAGAGAAACTAGAAAGAAAATAGAGACAGAGAATATAAGAGTTTTTATTGATTCTCTGAGAGTAAATGAATGAATCAATGAATGTATTCAATACATCAGTGTAAAGCTCTATTTTTAAGATTCAGGGGTACATATTAATAAGAAGAGGTAGAGAGTAATCAAAAGACAAATCGTATTACTAATTAAAGATGTGATAGAACTCTACCATCTATCTTCTAGATAGTTAGAATATCATTATAACTCTGATATTAAATTGCTTCTTTGATATCAAATAATGAACATCCACAATATTAATTTTATAACAAATATTATATTATATAAAATACCATGTATAAATATACTATACTATTTCTTAAAACAGACCTTATCTAGTTTTCTCAAATTTCTTTGTAATTACTTTTTTCACATACACTTATAAAACCAAGTACGTACAAATCATTTTCTGATATTTTTCTTCTTCCTTTTGTTGTAATGAACCAATTAAAGCACGTAAAAATCAAATGAAATTTTGCTTTACAATTTATTTTTTCTTTATGAGAATATCTGAACTAAGTGATGAGCTGTGCATTTGACAGTTTAACTTCAATATGAAGACAAAAAGTCAAAAGTTCGGTTTCGTAGGTCCATCTTGCATATGGTTGACTAACAGCATATCGAAATACATTTCGCACTCCAAACAGCATTTCATTTGTAAAGCAAAACTTTAACGTTTAGGTCGTCCAAATTTCTACTACCATTTCTGCGATTGTTTCGGCCATCAAATCTTGGGGAGGCAGTGTGTCATTTTCACATCTTCATAATACTCCTTCATTATATTTTAAAACAGAAGTCTTTTTCTTAATTTTATATAAATTTTAAAAATAAGAAGTATTTATTTATTATATTGTTAAATAATTTTATTAATATAATAAAAATTAAATAATTATAAATAAATGATTGCTATATAAAAAATAATTTTATTGGTGAAGGATAATTTTTAACAATTTTTACTTTTTATAAATTTTATTTTTTAAAGAAAAGTAGTGGTGTGCCAAATCAGGGCACCCAAGCTAGGCACCGCCCACCTAGCGTTTGCACCAGCTTTTGGTGCAACCCCCATTTGGGTTGTGCCAAAGGCTGGCCCAAACCCAGCTAGGGGACGCTCAAGTTAGACACCAACAATGTAGGATAAGCGCGACATTGTATTTATTTATTTTAAAAAAATTAAATTAACGTAATTTATTTTAATATTGACATAATTTGAATGAAATGATGAATCTTAACTCTATTCTACCTCATTATATTCTGATTATTGTAAAAAAATGAAATAAATATCAAATAATAAATTTAGATATCTTATATAGTATTTGAAGGAAAAACATCAAGATTATTTAAAAATCATCATATATTAGTAAAATCATTTTATGTTTAGTATTTATATTATATTTATAGTGGTGGGTATTTTTAAAATTTATAAAAAATTAAATATTTAAAAAAAATGACGAAATGCATTATATTTTGAAATGAAGGGAGTATCATACTTTTGTTATATTCCAAATAGTTTGGATTGCAACTCTAGCGAAAAAGTGATTATTTTTTAAAGTTTTTGTGAGGTATATACCATTGGCTTTTGGGAGAGAAAAGGTAAATTTTAAGGTGGAAAAAGTGGAAAAGTTTTGAATTTCATCAGTCATGATTCAGTAAGAAACTATTTTTGGTAATAATATTCCTTTTCAAAATTTTCCCTTTTTCATTCTGCAACTCGGTTAGGGGTTCTGGGGGGGCGGGGTGTCGGAGTGTTATTAATGTTTCTTTCATGTGCCGAATTTATACCTTTTGAGTACAAAGTCCAGGTTCAGTATTTGCTTGCCATCTCCTTCAAGTATAACATTGCTTACTAGTATTATTATTGAAGGACATGTCTGACTACACTTGAGATGCTCCCCAAGTAAAAGGGAGGGAAGAAAAGGTTGAAAACATTGCTTACTAGTAGTACTTATCTAAATTGGTGCTAGAAGTTTCATCAATTCCCACTAAGAAAGTATACTGTGGATAGTAGAGATGTTTATCCATTTGGTTTAAAGAAAAATTTATTTTATTATTTGAAAAAAATTATTTTTTATATCTTTTTTTAAAATCAGACCAAACTTAATTTATTTTCAAATCGAAATATTTTGCCTTGAAAAAAGTCAAAATATATAAAATTTTGAATTTTAAATTTCAAATAACATAGATTATATTCTAATATAGTTTAAGTTAGTAATTTTGAAATAGTGTTTGTGAAAATATAAAAAATTAAGTATTTTGAATTTTAAATAATCTTAATTAAAATCTAATTTAGTTTAAATTTTTAGTCTTCAAATAGTATTTGTGAAAATATATAAATTAAATATTTTAAATTTTAAAATAACTTCAATTAAGATCTAACTTAATTAGAGTTATTAACCTTCAATTATACTTAATTATTAATTTAGAAAAATTTCAATTTTTTTTGTTTGACTTGGTCCAAACTAAAATCGAACTAAATTTTAGTCATTTAATTTTTAAATTTTCTCCAAATAATGCACCACCCTTACTACGGTGTACTTTCTCAATGTAATTATTAAATTGTTGTATCCATCAAGGGACTCTTGAAAATTGAAATTCTGAATTATTTAACTTCACTAATAGTATTTTAGAATTGTTATAATAGATCGATCAATAATGACGCTTCTTTGCAAATAAATAGTTTTAGGTTAATTCACGTCTCTCTTCCCTAATATAATAAAAAAAACTATAGTTATACTTATGATAAGGTAGTAGCTTATTAGATAAATCAACACCTCTTGTTCGGAACTCCCCAATTCAGGACACATCTTGCCTAGGATGTCAAGAATTTTGCTCTTGAATTTGAATTATGTTCTCTCTTTTTTGGTTGAGTTGGGATATTCTTACTCATCTTCCAGTAAAACAGGTTTCTATTCTCTAGATGGTCAGGTCTGGTTAGGAAATGATCATTCTGACGTAAGTCAAGCCGCTAGGGCTAATTTCTCTCCTTCTTAATTCATTCGTTGCTTTTATATTTTTTAAAAAAATTATAGAGATGTTCTTCTTAATTAGGGGGAATTGAAAAGTTCCCTTCTTGTACGTGGTCGACAATGTTGAAAACGTTTTTTTTTTCCCTTCCAAAAGAACTTACAATCACTATCGAAGCGCATTTTAAACCGGAGGAACAGGTAAATTCCACCAGTCAAGGATAATGCAACATGCATTAATGAGAATAGACTTGAAACCGCATGGAATTTGAATATTGATTGCTATTGTAGTATGCAATAATAGCATTTTCCTCTCGCTTGATAAACTCTTTTAATAATGTTAAGTGGAAAGGTTTGTAAGTTTAGAATTGAGATAATAATCTTAATTAGTAAAAGAACCATGCTAACTAACATCATACATTTATTTATAAAAGGAGTTAGGATTTTTTTGACAAAATTGAAATTTTAAAGGCTGAAGTTTAAAATATTTAAACTTTAATACTATATACCAAATCTAAAAAATCAATAAATTCGAAAGCTGAATAAAAAAACTAAATATTAGTGTAACTGTGTAACGGAAACAAAAATATCCATTAGAAAAATAAGAACCCAAATAAATGACTACGAAGGCCTATCTTATATATCTGACACAGAATCCCCATTCGTTGTTGTTGATCTTGCGAAACTCCGATCAGTCAGTGTAAATATAGGGGACGACACTGCATGGGTGGAGGCGGGCGCTACTGTTGGCGAACTTTATTACAGAATTTCGGAGAAAAGCCGAACTCATGGCTTTCCTGCTGGCCTTTGTTCCAGTTTAGGAATCGGCGGGCACATAACAGGAGGAGCATATGGAACCATGATGAGAAAATATGGCCTAGGAGCCGACAACGTGCTTGATGCTCGTATAGTGGATGCAAGTGGCAGAGTTCTTGATCGGCAATCTATGGGAGAGGATTTGTTCTGGGCAATAAGGGGAGGTGGGGGTGCTAGTTTCGGGATTATTCTTGCCTGGAAGATCAAATTGGTCCCTGTCCCAGCAACTGTAACTGTTTTCACCGTTCCAAAAACGCTGGACCAAGGTGCTACAAGTGTTCTCTACAAATGGCAACAAGTTGCTCCTAACATTGATGAAGATCTTTTCATCAGAGTCATCATACAAGTGGTGGATGGTTCCCGAAAGGGTGAGAGAACAGTTCAAACCGCCTACAACGCCTTGTTCCTCGGTGCTGCCGATAGACTTCTCCAGGTAACAAATGAAAGCTTTCCAGAATTGGAATTGACGCGAAAAGATTGCATCGAGATGAGCTGGATAGAATCGGTTCTTTATATTGCTGGATATCCCAGCAACACACCCCCTAAAGTTCTGCTTCAGGGGAAGTCATTGTTCAAGAACTATTTCAAAGCAAAATCGGACTTCATTAAAGAGCCTATTCCAGTGGAAGGGCTTGAAGGGCTTTGGAAACGATTCCTGGAGGAGGATTCACCCCTGCAGATTTGGAATCCCTACGGTGGAATGATGAGTAAAATTTCTGAATCCGAAATCCCTTTTCCTCATAGAAAAGGAGTGCTATACAAAATCCAGTACCTTACAACTTGGAATGACGAAAACAAAGAATCAGCAACCAAACATGTAGACTGGATTAGGAGGCTATACAATTACATGGCTTCCTATGCTTCCATGTTCCCCCGAGAAGCCTATGTCAACTATAGGGATCTGGACTTGGGAATGAACAAGAATGGAAACACAAGTTTTATCCAAGCAACTGTGTGGGGTACCAAGTATTTCAAGGACAATTTCAGCAGGCTAGTAAGAATCAAGACTAAAGTTGATCCTGATAACTTCTTCAGACATGAGCAGAGTATCCCTACACTTCCGTTAACAAGTAAGAAAAGAGGAAAGAGAAGAATCCATTGAGGCGAAATTGGTCCCTATTTTTATTAGTACTAATAAAAGATGTTCTAGAATTCATCTCCATCGCTTTTAGATTTGAAGTGACTTAAAAATGGAAGGTTTTCTTCAATATTTCAAAATTCTTCTTGTTTGTTATACTTCAGAATGAACTCAAGCTTTTTTCTTCTCTCTTTATTCTCCTTTTGCATCATCTTTTACTAAATTGAATTTGATGCAATAAGTAATAGAGGGAAAAAAGCCGGATAAGAAATGTATCTGGTGTATTGATAGACTCTGTAGCATATATGGTCAATAATATAGTGTATATGGTACCTATCGTATATACAATGTCTCTGGCATCCATTGTATTATTTGGTCTACCAAATGTACAAATCAATTATCAGTATATGACCATTGTTAGAAGAAAACATATCTGAAACTTTACAAACAAGTGGAGAGAAAGTATATGTATATTTCTCTGATCTTGCCAAGTACATGTTATAACCCTATATATGCAGCCAAAACAGAGAAACGTTAACCATGCTAACCTTAATTATATTCAGCATAACTACAGTGTGCATAACCAAACCAAACATACAGAAATATACAAAAGCTATACTAAGAGATTGAGAGAGATTATTAAATCCTAGAATATCTCCAATATTCCCTCTCAAGTTGGTGCATGAAGATCATGAATGCCTAACTTGCCAAGCAACGAATGAAATGTTTTTGGTCCCAAAGCTTTCATAAAGATCTCTGCAGGTTGTAGTGCAGTGCAAATGTATCATGGGGAGATAAAAACAGCCTGAAATGCATCCCGGATAAAATGAAAATCCACCTCTATATATTTAGTACGTTTGAGAAACACCTAATTAGCAACAATATGTAGGGTTGCTTGACGAGACAAAATAAGAGGAATAAATTGAACTTTGCCAACCTGCAAATCATGAAGAACATTGCAAATCCATTTCAGCTCACAAACGATCATGGCCATTGATCGATACTTTACTTCAGTTGAGGATCTAGAAATAGTGTGTTGCTTCTTGGTCTTCCAGGACACCACAGAGGATCCCAAAGTAATAAAGTAGCCCGTGAGAGAATGCCTTGTGAGAGGACATGAAGTCCAATCTGAATCACAATAGGCATCAAGAGATAGATCAGTTCCTACACGAGAATAATGCGTTGACCCAAATGATTCTTTAAATAACAAACAACCCGAAGTGCTGCCTCCCAATGTTCCAGTTGAGGAGCTTGCATAAATTGAGCCAAAATATGCACCGAATAAGCGAGCTTTGGTCGAGTTATGGTGAGATATATAAGACGTATCCATAACTTTTTGTCCGAGAAAACAAGTTCCCTTGGACCTTTAACAAATGATGATTTAGCCCCATAGGCACTTCTATCAGCTTTGCACCGAGCAAACCAACCTCAGAAATTATCTGCAATGCATACTTACGTTGGCAAAGATATATCCCAGGCGGACTGCAAGTAATTGTATATGCCAAGAAAATATTTTAGAGATCCAAGATCCTTCATATGAAAGCAATGATTCAAGTGTTGTTTAAATTTCTCAATGGAATCGAGACTATTCCCAATAACACTTAGATCATCCACATAGATGAGTATGTAAGAAATTATAATATAGACATGAACCAAAATATGTCTCGCAGTGGAAAAATTAACTAAAATGCGTACCTTTGACCAATATTATTCAAGTAATTGTGTAAAGATAATACCTTGATTTTTACAGCCTCGATTCCTCCATCTCTGTGTAGTTTTGTATGGAAATCTTCTAGCCTATACCTATCAATGTTAAAAGAAACTTTGGAACTGATGGTGTTACATAGGCTTTATATAGGCTAGGTTAGGGACCCTTATATGATGAATATCAATTAGAGTTTCCTTCCATCAAGTAAACATCCGGAATATATTCCAAAATCATAACCAATCATATCTTTATTAATATTTAACTAATTAACTTAAATAGGAGAAAACATGGTAACTACTTATAATGTGTGGGCCACATAAAGGTCTTTTTATCAATATCAAATTCTTACATTCTCCCACTTAGCCCACATGTTATAATTAGGTAAATGCCTTTATGAGTGATTGCAAAAACTTAAAGTATGGCCAAGAAAGTTTATAATCACTCTATTGCAATATGGTTATGTAACGGTTACTTAATCAGAAAATGTAATACAAGAATCATAGAGATTATGTTCTTATGTTGAACACTCCCTTCCATGTATTACAATGTAAACATTTCCTAATCAAGCCCCTAAACTTTATGAATGAACTTAACATAAATCATTCAGGGTCCAACCTTATGGATCCAATATGGATCACAACTTGATACCTTAACTTTATGTGTACAATCATGTGAGTAAAATTACTCAAATGTCTAAACAATTAATGTCAGTATGGAAATACCTTTATGTGTTAATTGAGTAACCAAAGTTGAATAATAAATCAGCCAACAACTTAAAATTTTAACTCTATAACTTTATACTCAATTGTCATTTGCTGCAAACTGACAAAGAAACTGTATGTCTGAGTTGCTTATTCAACTATCAAAACAAATTGTTCAAAATGAACAATATAGTTGAATAACATAAATTTGGCTAATAGCAAAATCGATGAACAATATGCCAAATCATATGCTGGTGACACCATCATAGCATCCTTGGATTTCCTATTCTTTCAATGTATTGTAACAAACAGATAATTATCTTAAATGTGACAAGCTTAAGTAATGAGCAACATTTTATATAACTTAATAAGAATACTATAATTTCGGTCACACGAACATTGGTAAAATGTTCTTTACAATTCTTCATTAATCTATACCATAATTTTGGTCACACGAACATTGGTAAAATGTTCTTTATAATTCTTCATTAATCTCTATGTAAATAATACAAGAGATTATAATTAAGGCCCCCTTATATTGATATTCAAAATATAAAATTACTCAAAAGTCACAAACATCCTTTTGCCAAATTTTGCAAAATAAATATCAACATATGAGAGTAATAAACTTTATTTACTCCCACAGACCTTGAGATATATAAATAAACAATGATGAACTTCAAAACAAAATGAAGAAACAACATCATAATCATTCCATTGAAAGAAAACAATTTCATACATTTAGAGAGTTTCATTATCTTGCAAAATGAATTATCAAAATATATGAAAACCTTTATACATGCACATGTATACCTCTCCATTATATATAATGCATATCAAATCATATTTTCATATCCATTAAAAGTAACTCTATATCAAAATGAGTTACAATGTCATGAATAGTCGAATAGAATCCTTCATTAAAACTTAAAGTAAGTTTTCATGATAATGGATGCCCTTTAAATGAAATTTTGAGAAATAAGTCTAACTTTACTAATCAACATTACTAGATAAAACATAATGAACTATTTTAGTATGCACTAATAGAGGTTAACTCTAGTAATTTGAACAAGATTTAGACTTAACTCTAATCTCAGATAGAACACTGCTTCATGGCAACAAATCAAATATATGGAGTCTAAATTATTCATGACTTATGAAAAATATAATTGAACCAATTTTATTCTAACAAAAAGGTTAGAATATCAAAGGTATACGATCAGTAAAAGTGATTAAAACTCTAAATTCATAAAGAACCTATAACTCTAATTGTTTTTGAAATCTTTCATCAATGAAAAGTAGAGTTCTCTTTATGTAGTTATTCAAAGAAATCCTCATTTTGAGTTTGAAAAAATAGGTGGATAATATAAAAGGACAATAAATTTAAAATTTGGAGTTAAAGATAATATCAAATAAACAACCACTTATTATGCTTATCCAATTTCATCGGTTAAGGGTTTTAAATTCCTTACCTCAGTTGGAAACTTTCATATGTGTAGTCATTAGAGATGTGATTTCCAAACATTCTTGTAAAGAAAACTCAAAAGAAACCTCATCTTATACACAAAAGTGGTTCTAAAACTTTTCCAAAGGTGCATGTAACTTAAATTACAACTACATTTGTTCTCACAATATTAATTATAGTTCCAATTTATAATCTCACAGCATACTTGGTGAAAATAAACAGAATATCACGAAATGTTCCTTTCCATCTTTTATTTCTTCCTTTCTCCTTATTTTCAAATCTTCTGAAGTATCAAGTACTTCAATTTTGTCAAACAAGGATAAGAAAATACTTTATTATGAATAGTTTTGTTGGAAAATCTTTATAATTGATCATGTAGAAAATAGGAAAGTTTCGTAGAAGTAGAATATAGAAAAGTTTCCTAAGATTGGAATTAGCAGCTGTAACTTACTGTTGTCAAATATTTAGAAATAGGATATTTAACTAATATTGTTTCCAAAATTAGTTTAGGAAAACTGGTATATAAAGTCCTATTCATGTAATCAAAGATATACAAAGAGAGACATTCTTTCTCTTCTTCTCAGATTTTGTCATGGTATTAGAGCAAGACTCAATCTGAATTTTTTTCTCCCGGCCTTAATTGCTTCTTTTTTGGCCTTAATTGCCGATTATACGGATTGTTTCCCGGTATTCATTGTTAATTTCGGCCTTCATTTCCGAAATAATCGCTGCCGAATCCACCTCGTAACCGTTGTCAAAGTCACGACGAATTTTCGCTGATTATTCTATCCAGATTAGTCGAAAGAGGTGATTTAAACCGTTGTCAAAGAAGAACAACATAGTCAAAGACACGTGTCGATTTCAGATAATATGTCAGAAAAGTCAGATATTTGTTCTTTGGTATATTCAGGTAAGTTTCCTCTTTCTATTGGATTGAATGTTTCACATATAACTCTAACCAATTCTTGGATTATTGATTTGGAGCAACTGACCACATGACCCATTCATCCAAACATTTCTCAACCTATACCCCATGTCCGAGCAATAGGAAAATAGTCACAGCCAATGGATCCCTAACAACTGTTGCTGGAGTAGGAGATGTCCAAATAAGTCCATCATTGACCTTGAAAAATGTTCTTCATGTTCCTAAATTATCCATTAGTCTTATCTCCATCAAAAAACTTACCCAAGATTTGTGTTGCAATGTGATTTTTAACAGTAGTTATTGTGTATTTCAGGATAAGAATCCGGGGAGGATGATTGGACAAGCTAGGGAACGAGATAGCCTCTACTTTCTTGAGATACCAAGTCAGTCCAAAGTTCCGTATTCCTTTATGTCAGAGTCTGTCCTGTCTAATAGAAAGAAGATTTTACTGCATCATTCCCGCCTAGGACATCCTTCATTTATAATTATTAAGACCTTGTTTCCCTCATTCTTTACAAATTTGAATGTTGAGGATTTTCATTGTGAAGTGTGTGAGTTTGCTAAACATAAACGTGCATCTTTCCCAATTAGCAATAAAAGAAGTCATGTTCCTTTCTATCTCATCCATAGTGATATATGGGGTTCGTCTAATATTCCTAATGTTTCTGGGGCAAGATGGTTCGTTTCTTTTATTGATGATTGTACCCGTGTCACTTGACTATTCTTACTTAAACATAAATCGGATGTTAGTACCATACTTCCAAAATTTTGTTCCATGATCAAAAATCAATTTGGAGTCACAATCAAAAGATTTAGGTCAGATAATGCCAAGGATTACTTCAATCAAATTCTTACCCCATACTTTCAGAAAGAAGGAATAGTCCATGAGTCATCATGTGTAACAATCCCACAACAAAATGGGGTAGCTGAAAGGAAAAATGACCATATTCTTGAAAAAACCTGAGCACTCTTATTTCAAAAATATGTTTCAAAAGCCTTTTGGAGAGAAGCCATTCTTACAGCAACTTACCTTATAAATCGATTGCCTTCTAAAATTTTAGGTCTCAAAAGTCCTATGGATATCCTCTCATCTTTTTAACCAAACCTAAAGACTACAAACAATCTTACTCCGAGAATTTTTGTGTGTATAGCCTTTGTTCATATCTATGGTCCAAATAGAGGAAAACTAGATCCAAGAGTTTTAAAATGCATTTTTGTAGGCTATTCACCAACCCAGAAAGGGTATAAATGTTATCATCCTTCCTCAAAGAAATTCTATGTCTCCATGTATGTCACATTTAGTGAACACGAATCCTATTTTTCCAATCCTTATCTTCAGGGGGAGAACTCGACTAGAGAAGATAAGAAAAGTTTTCTGAACTTAGATTTGACAATAAATCCGGTACCTTCTAGTTCTGAGTCCAATTCTAAATCCATGCATAAAAATCACTCAGAATCTCATGATTTGACAATAAATCCGGTACCTTCTAGTTCTGAGTCTGGTCATGAATCCATGCATAAAAATCCCTTAGAATCTCCTGATTTGATAATAAACCCTCTACCATCTAGTTTTGATCACAGTTCTGAATCCATGCATAAAAATCATTCAGAATCTCCTGATTTGTCATCTTTCCCTAAGTCTCTTAAGTATTCACCATCCAAGTTATTGCCAGTCCTAAACCCTAATAATGTGTCTCACTCAACTCCAAAAATTGGGAGATTTGACAAGGTGTTTTCAAGAAGGAAAGTTAGAAACTTTTGCTCCAGTTGCTAAAATGAATACCGTAAGAGTATTATTGTCAATAGCTGCTAACTACAGTTGGGAGCTACAACAGTTTGATGTCAAGAATGCATTCTTGCATGGAGACCTAAAGGAGGAAATTTACATGGAAGTGCCACCTGGCTATAGAAAGAACTTAGGTGCTCATACTGTGTGTAAATTGAAGAAGGCATTATATGGCCTCAAGCAATCACCAAGGGCATGGTTTGGGAGATTTGCAAGGGTAATGTTGACTATGGGATATAAACAAAGTCAAGGAGATCACACACTCTTTATTAAACATTCTTTGGCAGGAAAAGTTACTGTTCTATTGGATATGTTGATGACATAATAGTAACCGGAAATGATGATAAAGAAAAACGAGTTTTGAGTCAATGCTTGGCTAAGGAGTTCAAGATTAAAGCACTGGGAAGGTTGAAGTATTTTCTTGGGATTGAGGTTGCACACTCTAAGAAGGGAATTTTTATCTCTCAACAGAAGTATGTTACAGATCTTCTGAAGAAAACAGGCAAGTCTGCATGTAAACCGGCAAGTATTCCTATCGATCCTAATCTCAAGCTTGGAATTGCAGAGAAAAATGCAGCAATGGATAGGAAAATGTATCAACGCCTTGTGGGAAGACTCATTTATCTTTCTCATACAAGACCAGATATAGCATATGCAGTGAGTGTGATTAGTCAATTTATGCACAGTCCAAAAGATATTTACTTGCAAGTGGCTCATAGGATACTTCAATATCTTAAGGAAACACCAGGAAAAGGTATCTTGTTCAAAAGAAATGGAGGATTGATACTTGAGGCCTACACTGATGCTAATTATGCTGGGTGCATTGTAGATAGAAGGTCAACCTCTAGTTACTGTACATTTCTTGGTGGGAATCTTGTGACTTGGAGAAGTAAAAAACAAAGTGTTGTGGCTAGATCTAGTGCTGAGGCAGAGTTTCGAGCAATGGCTCAGGGTGTGTGTGAGTTACTTTGGTTGAAGATTATTCTACAAGATTTGAAGATTAAATGGGATGGCCCAATGAGACTCTACTGCGATAATAAGTCTGCAATCAGCATAGCACATAATCCAGTGCAACACGATTGAACTAAGAACATTGAAATTGATAGACACTTCATCAAGGAAAAGTTGGATAGTGGTTTGATTTGCACTCCTTATGTGTCTACACAAGGACAGCTAGCTGATGTGTTGACAAAAGGATTAAATAACTCAGTTTTCCAAGCAATTGTTTCCAAGCTGGGAATGGAAAATTCTTATTCTCCAGCTTGAGGGGGAGTGTTAGAAAATCTTTATAATTGATCATGTAGAAAATATGAAAGCTTCCTAAAAGTAGAATATAGAAAAGTTTTCTAAGATTGGAATTAGCAGCTGTAACTTACTGTTGTCAAATAATTAAACTAATATTGTTTCCAAAATCAGTTTAGGAAAACTTGTATATAAAGTGCTACTCATGTAAGATATACAAAGAGAGACATTCTTTCTCTTCTTCTCAGATTTTGTCAGTTTTCAATAAATGAGATAAGATATCTCTCACTATTCACGCAAGAAATAAAAGCATTCAAAAAACACTTATGATCTCATGTAATTCAAAACTCATTTGACATTTTCAATAATCTAGATGGGTTTGCCTTACCTTATGCAATCCCAATAATTACTAAAAAGATCGAAGAAATCTTGAACTTTAAGGATTTCTTTTGTCATTTAGTAATCTTTATGGAGATTGTTAGCCCTAAGGGCAAATCATGTAATTTTGATTCATGACAAATATTGATGAGAACTAATATGTTTATATTGTGTGATAGGATTTGTGAAGAAAGAAGTTTGAAGTCTCATTGCCTTCAAGCCAAAGAGCAAGATAAACCTCAAAAAGCTATGAGTCTTTTGAGGTTTATCCAAAGATGAACTCAAGGCATTGAAGACTTGAAGTGTAGAGTAGGTATGATGATAGGTAATATCTATGTAAACCCTACACTTGTATGTCTTGGAGTCTATTGAATGCATAAGAGAGCATAAAATTGGTTTCTTAAGTTTAAAAGTTTTTTGAATGAATTCCTAGTAAATGTGGTTTTGTGTCCTAAAAGTTTTTAAGTAAACTTTAAATGATCAAATGAGTTTGATTTTGGTTTTCAAACTTATATTTGTCTAAATAAGTTATCTATATATACCAAATGTATCTCAAATACTTGGAAGATTGATTTCAAATGATTTTACAAAGTTTAAACACAATTTCATAAAATTCTGTCGTCCGAATTTGGTAGCAAAAGTTTGCTACTGTTCTTCCAGAGAAATTCGGAAGAAGATTCGAACGCATGAAGAAAAATTTGGTCGTCCGAATTTTGGTCTTCAGCATGGTCACTGTTCTTCCAGAGAAATTCGGACGAAGCAGGAAGAATTCGGTCGTCCGAAAAATTCGGACGCAGAATTCGGTCGTCCGAATTTCCTGAAAATAGCCGTTAACTAGCCGTTTTATAGCTGTTTTAACTGATTTTCAAATTCTATAAAAGTTATAAACGTGCAATCTTTTGTAAGTTCTGAATCCTTGAAAATTCTAAGCTTTCCAAAGTCTATTACAAACATTTCTCAAGCTCTCTTATGTTTTGTGCACTCAATTGATCAATCCAAAGACATCAAAGTGTGAAGGTGCAACTTTGTGTAATTTCTACCATCAAGTGGTAACATCTACACACTCTTCTTTACTTATTCAATTGTGTTGATCTACTAGCTCTAGCAAGGTTATCTTGATAACATAAAACTCTTTAGATAAGGGTGATCCTTGAAGTTGTGATTCAAGGTTGTTTGAGATATAAAACCATACGTTGGTGAGCCTTGTTTGTAAAAATTACTAGAAAAGGTTGTATGTGTAAAACCAAAGTGTGGTGAGCCTCTCTTGTAATCTGTGAACTTGAGCACATAGTAGAGTTATTGAAATCCTTAAGTGTATACTTAAGGTAGTGGAGGTAGATCTTGAGGATCGAACCACTATAAATTGTTCGTGTTCATTTGTTTACATTTCTTATATTGCTTTGCCATAATTTGTTTCTCTCTTATTCATATCATCTGTTAGCCCTAAGGGCAAATCATGTAGTTTTGATTAATGACAAATATTGATGAGGACTAATATGCTTGTATGTTGTGATAGGATTTTTGGATTGAGAAGGAAGCAAGTCTCATTGCCTTGGAGCTAGCAATGCATGAACAACTCAAATATGTCAAAGTGATTAAAGATTGAAGAGTTTGTTCAAGATTAATGAAGGCTTTGAAGACATGAAGTGTAGGTGACATGTGGTTAATAGGTAAATATTGTAAACCCTACACTCTTAAGCCTTGGAATCTATGAGTTGCAATTGAGAGCACAAAACTTGATTTAAATAGTTTCAATGATTTTGAACTTACCTAAATTATCAAGTTTTCATAAATGGTTTTTGCACATAAAAGATCTTTAATGACTTATCTTTAAGGCTAGAATGTTTTCCAACTTGTTTGAATTGATTTGAACATGTTTTGACAAAGTTTGAAAAATTCGGATGCAAGATTCGGACGCAGTCCAAAAATTCGGTCGTCCGAATTTTGTAGCAAAAGTTTGCTACTATTCTTCCAGAGAAATTCGGAAGAAGATTCGGACGCAGCCAAAAAATTCGGTCGTCCGAATTTTGGCCTTCAGCATGGTCACTGTTCTTCCAGAGAAATTCGGAAGAAGATTCGGACGCAGCAGAAAAAATTCGGTCGTCCGAAAAATTCGGACGCAGAATTCGGTCATCCGAATTTTCTGAAACTAGCCGTTACTAGCCGTTTTATGAACGTTTGAACTGATTTTTGAATTCTATAAAAGCCATAAACTCCAGATTTTTTAGTAGAACTTTGAACTTAACAAATCTTACATGCTCTAACTTGTTTTACATCAAATTATATCAAAAGCTCTCAAATTGCCTTGTGCTCAAAGATTGAAATTCAAGATTCCAAAGGCAAGAAGTGAAGTGGTGCTAGCAATTGTATTCATCCACCAAGAAGTGTTGGTAACATTCAAATCCTCTCTTTATATTATTGTTGTGATTGATACAAGGTTGTCAAGAGACATAAAACCCATGTGGAGGGTGAGCCATAGACTAGATTAATCAAGGTTGTTTGTGTAAAACCCATTGGTGAGGGTGAGCCTTGGATTAGATTGGTCTAGGTTGTCTAGTGACATAAAACTCTTAGTGATAAGAGTGAACCTTGTTTATTATATTGAAAAGAGGTTGTTGTGGTAAAATCCATTGAAGGGTGAGCCTCTTGTGTAATTGCTTGGATTAAGCTCATAGTGAATTGGTTGAAATCCTTGAGTGTGGACTCAAGGTAGTGGATGTAGATCTTGGAGAGATCGAACCACCATAAATCGTGTGTTCAATTCTTTATAGCTTTGCTTGTTTACATACTTGTGTTATTATTATTTGTTCATAATTGGTGATTGATTGGTTGTGATATTATAATTTGATAATCTTGTCTTAACCATCAAATCACATATAAACTTGAAGTTTGTGATTTTAAAGAACTTTTATTAAGGCAAATGATTTGCAAAAAAGAGAAAAGATTTTCGATAATTAGCCAAAGACCTAATTCACCCCCCCCCTCTTAGGTCTTTCAATTGGTATCAGAGCAAGGTCTTCTTTTTAAGGTTTAACAACCTAGAAGTAAAGATTCTATGGCTAGTTTATCAAATTTGCCTTATATGGAAGGTTCCTCTACAAATAGACCTCCTTTGTTTGATGGTTCTAATTTTACATTTTGGAAATCTAGAATTAGAATTTTTATTTGTTCTATTAACTTTGATTTGTGGAGTATCATTGAGAAAGGTCCCTATGTTCCTATGAGAATAAAAGCTGATGGAATTACAAGGGAACAAAAGTCTATGGAGGAACTTGATGAGAACGACTCAAGAAAGATAACCTTAAACTACCAAGCAATGAACATCTTGAGTTGTGCATTGGATGTGAATGAATACAATAGAGTGAGTGAATGTGACACCGCTCACGATATGTGGAGACTTCTACAAGCAACACACGAGGAAAGAGCCAATATGTGTTTTATGTCAATAAATGATGAGGTACAATCCACTCCTTCTACCTCTACTTATTGTGATGATGATGTTGATGATATTGATGATCCTAATGAATTACTTGTTGAGATGTATGGAGAATTAAAGAAGGCTTCAAAAAGGAATAAGGAAATGAAAACCAAAATTAATGATTTATTGAATGAAAATTCAAAATTATATTGTGAAAACAAAAAAGCTTCTTGAATCTATTGATTGTTTGAATATTGAAAAAAGAAGTTTTAAATGTCTCTTTACAAAACATGTCCCTTGAAAATAAGATTCTTTGTGAAAAGATTTTGTCTCTTGAAAGAATGCTTGTTGATTATGAGACTTTGAAAAAGAAGGTTGATGAGCTTACATTATGTATAGAAAAATTTACAAAAGGAAGGGACAATCTTGATAAAATTCTTGGAGCTCAAAGATCTCCTCTTTTTAAAAATGGTCTTGGCTATAATTATGTAAACAATGTGCCTAAATATAAAAATTTCTTTGTTAAAGCTACTTCTAGTTCAATGCCACATACTTGTTGTACATATTGTGGAAAACATGGACACAAAGCCATTAGGTGCTTTGTTAAAAGAAAAATAGAAAATGGTTTTAAAACTATTTGGAGAGTTAAAGGAATTATTACTAACCCCCATGGACCTAAGAAAGTATGGGTACCAAAGGATACTTCTTCTCCTTATTGCAGGTACGCTTCAATTCAAACTCAAGCACTACTAAAGGGGTATATTGATGATGTTGGCTTAAAGAATAACAGACAACATCTCATTCATAATCAAGGTCAAAGCAACCGATGAAGGATTTATTTTTGAAACAAGAAGAAAGGAAGAATTCTTGGAGTAACCAATGTTGGTAAATGTTCCTCTTTTTAAACAAATGTGGCTTATTGCTGATTTGAACTATAACTTGATTAGCATTAGTCAATTGTGTGACAATGAATAAGAAGTTAAAATTCTAACATGCAAAGTTTCAGTTGAGAATCCATTTTGTTTAGCTTTGAAAATTTGCCAACCATAACTTGTCAATTGCTTTTATGAAGTTGATTAGGTAACATTGATGATATGAGATTGAATTCATGGTAGATATGTTCTTGAAATTGATTATATGTCATGATAAAATGATTAATATAGCTATGATTGAATATCTATGCATATGCTTGGCCAAAAACATATTTATGAAACTTTACAAAATGTTTGGACATGAAGTTTGGATGTAGACCATAAGTTCGATCGCCCGAACTTATATGACAAAATGATATTTTGTGATTTTGATCAATCACTTACAAATTTTTGAATATGTGTTTTATCTTGATAAGCTTGAATGTCTTGCTGCTTATGATAATGATTTTCTTGGCATAAAAGATTTGGTCATGTGAACATGGATTTGTTGAACAAACTTTTCTATCAAGATTTAGTTAGAGGATTGCTAAAAATGTGTTTTGAGAAAATTGTCTTTGAGATACTTGTCCATATGGAAAACAAACAAAAGAATCTTTCAAACCCATGAAAATGATTTTAGACCTCAAAACATCTTGAGCTTCTTCAAATGGATTGTTTTGGACTTATATGGAACTCTAGTATTGATAACTTGAAGTATGCCTTACTAGTAGTTGATGATTTCTAAATATTCATTTTAGCATTATTCATTGTTCAAAAAGATTAAGTGTTTCATAAGTTTGTAAAATTATTCAAAAAGGTTCAAACCTCCCATGAAAATTGGAGAAGTGTTTCACAAGTGACAATGGGAGAATTTTACAACAAAGTCTTTACAAAATTTGCTTTGAAAATTGAATTTCATATAATTGTTTCAATTGCAAAAGCTCCACAATAAAATGGTGTTATTAAAAGAAAATTTTGAACTTTGCAAAAATTGGCTAGGTCTATGCTTTGTGAAAATTCTTCTTCAAAAATATTTTTGGGCCAAAGCCTTAAACCCCACATGCTATGATAAATAGAATTCTTTTTAAGATCATTTTGAAGAAAAAACATCTTTGGAATTTCTCTTTTATATAACTCCTCAAGCTGCATATTTTAAATGTTTTGGTTATAAATGTCTTATTCTGAATACTTGTGAAAACTTATTTAAATTTGATAGAAAATTGGATGTAGATATATCTCTTAACTATTCTTCTAACAAAAAAAGGCCTATAGAGTTTATAATGAAAAGAATCTTATATGATGAGGAAACCATTCATGTTTATTTTTTATGAATCTTACATTCACTTGGGAAAGAAAAGATGAAGATGATGTAGGTACATCTATGAATGAATATCAAGCTCATCTTCAAGCACCAACTTTGGAGAATCATACCAATGAGGAAGAAATGATAGAACAAAATCAAGATGACCAACCTAGTGGTGACCAAGAGCTTTCAAAGAACTTATGATATCCACAAAGGCCACCCTAAGGAGCAAATCATTGGTGATATCTCCCAAGGAGTAAAAAATAAGGTGTATTTTATCAATAACTTTATTCTTTTATTTCATATGAGCCTAAAAGTATTGATGATGCCTTGTGTGATGATTTTTGGATTATTGCTATGCAAGAGGAATTAAATAAATTTGAAAGATACAATATTTTGGATATTCCTAAATCTCATGATTATTCTATTATTGGAACTAAATGGTTTTTAGAAATAAACTTATTGAATCCGGAGAAGTTGTTAGAAACAAGGTTAGACTTGTTGCCTAAGGATTCAATCAAGAAGAGGAAATTGATTATGATATGAAACCTTTGTTCCGAATGCTAGACTTGAGTCCATAAGAATGCTTTTGAGTTGTACTTGTTATAAGTTATTTCAAATGAATGTCAAAAGTGCTTTTGTAAATGGTTCTATTGAGGAAGTGGTTTATATGGAACAATCACCCGGTTTTGCTCATGAAAAGTTTCCTAACCATATTTTCAAACTATCCTAAGTTTTGAATGGTTTAAAACCAGCCCCTAGTTTCCTTGAGTAGTTTCCTTCTTTCAAAAGATTTTCAAGAGGAAAACTGAAACTACCCTTTTATAAAATCCTCATGCAACAATGATCTATAACTTGTCCGAATACATGATACAATTTTTTGTGCTTCTAATACTTCACTTTGTGATGTGTTTTCCAAGTTGATGCAAAGTAAATTTGAAATAAGCATGATAGGAAAACTCAATTTATTTCTTGGCCTACAAATCAAGCAAACCAAGGATGGCACTTTTATGAATCAAGTTAAGGTATAAGCATCCATAAGTTTATCAAATATGCTTGACAAGAATAAAATGGTTTCATAGGAGTAGTCAACTCTATTTGACAGCAAGTAGAGCCAATATTATGTTTGCCATGTGTTTGTGTGCTAGATTTCATCTTGTCCTATAGAATCTCATTTGATTACTATTAAACACATTCTTTATTACCTTATTAATACTCTAAGTGATTATAGTCTATATTTAAAATGTGTGACTATGCTGTGTGATAACACTAATGCAATAAATTTGACCATCATACTATTCAACAAACTAGGACAAAGCATATAGAGATCACACTTCATTTCATTAGAGATCATTCTACTAAGGGTAATACTTGTTTAACGCATGCTTGCATAAATGAACAAATTAATGATATCATTACTAAGCCATTGGCCGAAGAAAGGTTTGACCAATCTTAGAAGAAGCTTAGGGATTTCAAAATTCGATAACTAATGAGTGTATTCAAGTGTTATAGCTCCAGGTGAGGACAAAGAAGCCTAGCATGAGAAAAGGAAAGGGAAAGCAAAAGATGTGAGAAGGAGGACCAGTGATCAAATGAACCAAAGAAGGTTCATGTTCATCAAAACATGTCATGGCTGGATAGATTTGTCACAATGGAGGCTACTACTGAATTTGATGATTGGACAAAAAGGATCCATAAGACAAATCCAAGCCACAAGGTGGATGTCATCAAACTACCCGATATGGGTAATATACTCTCAGTTTGATAAATGCTATTACCTTCCTTAGTTTATGAAGTTTAAGCAAATATTAAGGAAGAAAGAGTTGAGCAAGTTGATAATAAAGCTATGCAGTGGTTTTCTTCAAGAATATCACAAGTTGATTTTTGAGATTGATAATGCATTGCTCAATAGAATTTGTGATGTTGAGGATGTTGGGTTTAGGCATTATTCTTCCGGGGGACATTGTTTTATAAGTGAGTTATACTCACATGAAAGAATTGAGAATGCCTATATAAATGGTAGAAGCCTCAAGACTAGAAAGGAGAGCGAGATAATGCTTTTTGATGCTAGTGAAAGAATTTTGCATCACATGCTTACTACCTTGATTATAGCATACTTTGGGCACAAATATTCTGGTGATAATATGTATGTTGTAATTATGCTAGTCATGCTTAAGAAAAGAAAATTGAATTTTGGATATATAGTGCTAAAGAATATAATGGCAGCTAGAAGAACCGAGCATAAGGCATTGTTGTATGAAAGGTTATTAACAGGAATTTTAAAGTATCTTCAAGTGCAATTGTCTTCTAGTGGTCTACCAATAAAGAGTGAAGAAGTCTACACCAGTAACTCACTAAAGGGAATTCCTTGGACACTTGATGATGATAATGTATGAAGGACTAGAAGAGAAACTCCTCTAAGGGGTGATAGAAGAGATGCTAGTGATATTGAAGAAAGTGAGGAGGTTGAGGAAGAAGAAAATGAAGAAGAAGAAGAGAATGAAGAGAAATTCCTTGCTGGAAAAAGGAAAGTTAAAATGAGGCATGAGTCACCAAGTGAGGGGGAGCAACCTTTCACAAAAGAAGACTGTTTGAAGAAGTGCTCTCTATTGAAGGAAAAGAAGTTGAAGATGATAATCTCACTATAGGTGATACAACAGTTGCCAATGTATTTCAAGAGACATTGAATAGCCATATAGAGGAAATGAAGAAGATGGACAAATTCTTCACGTCTTTTGGTCTGATAATTCTTGGCAAATTTGATGGTTTAGAAGCTAGAGTCAAGAATATGGAAGAAGACTTGAGAAAGATTTCTCAAATGGTTTAAATGGTGAAAGTTCCTATAAAGCCAAATGAAGAAGATCAAGAAGATAATATGGGTGAAGATAGTAGCAACAAGGATGATAGTAATGACAGTGAAAATTGAGATGGCTATCAATTTGTTGCCAAAGAAGAAGACAAGATGAAGGAAAAGGCAGTGAAGCACCCCAAGAAGGAGAAGAACATGAGAATGAAGAGCAACGAACAAGCAAGAAGAAGGAGGTGAAGGAAGTTCAACAAAGTCAAATCACAAATCCATCACCAATTTCCTTTAGCCAAGAGATCAAGGGAACCATGGCCATCATAACAAACAGATTTGGAAGTGAAGACCATGAAGAGCATCCAAGACTAAGCCTTTCTATCCCTAAACTCTATTTTGATGCTTATTTTAGTTTATTCCTTGATGCACATGTTATGCTTTAATTTTGAAATTTACTTGTGTCTTTCTAGTCATTATAATGATTTGAAGCTCAATGCATGAAATCCTTATGATAAGAGCTTCTTTTGTTTCACTTTTTCTGTCCAAGTATTCTTACCCCAAGTTTAATCATTGCTAAAAAGGGGGAGAAGAAGTTGATAATATATTGCTTATTGTATTATTATTGAAGATACTACATAATGCTTATTGCTATTAGGATAATAATTATTTGACTAGAGAATTGCTGAATATTACCAATATACAGTTTATGAGAATTGGCTAATTTATTACTAAATTGCCAAATGAGGTTTAGTCCATATACTGCTTATATGTGATACATGCTGTCTCACTTTCATTAACCCCATCTTTGATTGATGACAAAAGGGGGAGAAGAAATGTGATGACAAAATGTGTGAAAATGAGAAATAGCAGTGGAATTAAAGAATATTGACTGCAAGATGTGCTATGTGCTATGTGCTTGTTGTAAATGTGCTATGTATGTGTGGCTGCATTTGAAATTTAAATTGAATATGTTATACTATGTGAGGTTTTGAGATTTTGAATATGGTTAAGTTAAGATTTTGAAATCTTGATACTAGTTCTTGACTTAACTTATGATTTTAGTTTATCTCATAAAAACAATTGAATGCTTGAGTTTTGTGGTTTTGCAAAGCTAAAGAGTGCTATTGTGGCTATACATATTTGAGTACTTCTATAGTTCATTTAAGAATGCAAAATCACCTTTTCAAACTTGTTTCCAAAAAATTTGGACTTGAAATTCGGATGCGGACTCAAAAAATTCGGATGCATGTTTCGTAAATTCGGATGCATGTATATTTGTTGCCAAAAAGTGCTTCTTTGTTGTTCAAATTGATTCAAATATATTTTATTCTCTTCCATTATGTTTGAACAACCTTTGGAAAGATTTATTTCGCATTAAACTTTCATTATATTGAATTTATTGCAATTTGGACTTGAATGTCAAAATTCGGATGCATGAGTTTAAAAAATTCGGATGCATCCATATTGTGTTGTCAAAATGTGCTCTTTTGTTGTTCAAATTGATCCAAATATGTTTTAATCTCTTCCATTATGTTTGAACAACCTTAGGAACACTTTATTTCACTTCAAACATTCATTATATTGAATTTATTGCAGTTTGGACTTAAGATAAAAAAAAATTCGGATGCAAGGTTTAAAAATTCGGATGCATGTTCTGAAATTCGGATGCATCCATATTTTGTTGCCAAAATGTGCTCTATTGTTGTTCAAATTGATTCAAACTTGTTTTAATCTCTTCCACTATGTTTGAACAACCTTAGGAAAGCTTATTTTCAAAAATTGAAGCTTTCATTTCACTTATTTTACAATTCGGACTTGATATGTCAAAATTCGGATGCATAGCATCTCAAGTCCAAACTTGTTGAAAAATGAGCACAATCTAAGGGGGAGTAATGTTAATCTTTTCTGACCTTTAAAACCTCTCTTAGAAGTTTTTTATATACTTTAAATGCTATATCTTCTATATGTTGTTGGAAGGAAGGAGGCAAATGGAGGTTGGTTGGGTCATAGGCTCATATTGAGCCTTTTGTATGTCAATGTGCTAAATTGGTTATCTTCTATCATTGACATCAATACTTCTATGTACTACATTGTTTAAATCCATCACATTTTGCATCAAAGTTTGTCATCATCAAAAAGGGGGAGATTGTTAGCCCTAAGGGCAAATCATGTAGTTTTGATTAATGACAAATATTGATGAGGACTAATATGCTTGTATGTTGTGATAGGATTTTTGGATTGAGAAGGAAGCAAGTCTCATTGCCTTGGAGCTAGCAATGCATGAACAACTCAAATATGTCAAAGTGATTAAAGATTGAAGAGTTTGTTCAAGATTAATGAAGGCTTTGAAGACATGAAGTGTAGGTGACACGTGGTTAATAGGTAAATATTGTAAACCCTACACTCTTAAGCCTTGGAATCTATGAGTTGCAATTGAGAGCACAAAACTTGATTTAAATAATTTCAATGATTTTGAACTTACCTAAATTATCAAGTTTTCATAAATGGTTTTTGCACATAAAAGATCTTTAATGACTTATCTTTAAGGCTAGAATGTTTTCCAACTTGTTTGAATTGATTAGAACATGTTTTCACAAAGTTTGAAAAATTCGGATGCAAGATTCGGACGCAGTCCAAAAATTCGGTCGTCCGAATTTTGTAGCAAAAGTTTGCTACTATTCTTCCAGAGAAATTCGGAAGAAGATTCGGACGCAGCCAAAAAATTCGGTCGTCCGAATTTTGGCCTTCAGCATGGTCACTGTTCTTCCAGAGAAATTCGGAAGAAGATTCGGACGCAGCAGAAAAATTCGGTCGTCCGAAAAATTCGGACGCAGAATTCGGTCATCCGAATTTTCTGAAACTAGTCGTTACTAGCCGTTTTATGAACGTTTGAACTGATTTTTGAATTCTATAAAAGCCATAAACTCCAGATTTTTTAGTAGAACTTTGAACTTAACAAATATTACATGCTCTAACTTGTTTTATATCAAATTATATCAAAATCTCTCAAATTGCCTTGTGCTCAAAGATTGAAATTCAAGATTCCAAAGGCAAGAAGTGAAGTGGTGCTAGCAATTGTATTCATCCACCAAGAAGTGTTGGTAACATTCAAATTCTCTCTTTATATTATTGTTGTGATTGATACAAGGTTGTCAAGAGACATAAAACCCATGTGGAGGGTGAGCCATAGACTAGATTAATCAAGGTTGTTTGTGTAAAACCCATTGGTGAGGGTGAGCCTTGGATTAGATTGGTCTAGGTTGTCTAGTGACATAAAACTCTTAGTGATAAGAGTGAACCTTGTTTATTATATTGAAAAGAGGTTGTTGTGGTAAAATCCATTGAAGGGTGAGCCTCTTGTGTAATTGCTTGGATTAAGCTCATAGTGAATTGGTTGAAATCCTTGAGTGTGGACTCAAGGTAGTGGATGTAGATCTTGGAGAGATCGAACCACTATAAATCGTGTGTTCAATTCTTTATAGCTTTGCTTGTTTACATACTTGTGTTATTATTATTTGTTCATAATTGGTGATTGATTGGTTGTGATATTATAATTTGATAATCTTGTCTTAACCATCAAATCACATATAAACTTGAAGTTTGTGATTTTAAAGAACTTTTATTAAGGCAAATGATTTGCAAAAAAGAGAAAAGATTTTCGATAATTAGCCAAAGACCTAATTCACCCCCCCTCTTAGGTCTTTCATCATCTGTAATTGGTCTATACATATAATAGATTTGAATTTGCAAAAATTAGCCAAATACCTAATTCACCCCCCCTCTTAGGTATTTCAATTGGTACCAGAGCTAGAACTTCTTTGTGTGGTTTTACAACCTAGAAGACAAAGATCCTACGGCTAATATTTCAAACCTACCTTATCTAGAAAGATCTTCTACAAACAGACCTTCATTGTTTGATGGAACAAATTACACTTTTTGGAAGTCTAGAGTTAAAATATATATTTGTTCTATCAATTTTGATCTATGGAACATAATTGAGAAAGGTCCCTATGTCCCAATGAAAATGAGAGCTGATGGAGTAACCTCAGAACCCAAATCCAATGATGAATTTGATGAGCATGATTCAAGGAAAATGACATTAAATTATCAGGCCATGAATATATTAAGTTGTGCATTAGATGTTATTGAATATAATAGAGTTAGTGGGTGTGATTTTGATCATGATATGTGGAGATTATTTCAAATTACACATGATGGTACTAATCAAGTTAAAGAATCTAAACTTGCTATGCTTGTTAGAGATTATGAACTGTTTACTATGAAACATGGTGAAAATATTAGTGATATGTTTACAATCTTTACTAATATTTTCAATGGCTTGAAAGCTTATGGTAAAAGGTATACTATGGGAGAGCAAAACAGAAAGATTTTGGATGCTCTACCAAAATCTTGGCAGCCAAAGACGCTTGCTATTGAGGAGTCCAAAGATCTAAAAACTCTTCCTCTTGAAGAGCTTATTGGATCACTGCTTACTCATGAAATGAAGATGAAACGATTGAATGATAAGGAAGATGAGGAAAAGGGAAGAAAAGGAGTAGTTCTTAATGCCTCAAACCACTTGAGTGAACAAGAACAATCTTCAAGTGAAGAAGAAGGAGGAAACAGTGGAGAAGAAGAGATTGCAATGGCAGTGAAGAAGTTCAAGAGATTCTACAAAAATGAATTTCTCAAGAAAGGAAGAAAGCCGATCAAGAAGAGTGGACAATCCTCATCATATAAACCTCAATGCTTTGAATGCAAGAGTACAGAGCATCTTATTGCTGATTGTCCCAAAGTGTTAGAGAGGGAAAGAGAAAGCAAAAACAGAAAGAAATCTGCCAAGAAAGGAAAAGGACTAGCTGGAACGTGGGATCAACAAGAAAGTGAGGATGAAAGTGAAGAGAAGGCCAACATATGCTTTATGGCCATTGATGATGAGGTACAATCTTCACCCTCTATTTCAAATTTGTGTGATGATGATATTGATTCTAGTGATTTAATTGTAGAATTGTATGAAGAACTGAAAAAGGCTTCAAGAAGAAATAAAGAAATGAAATCCAAAATTAATGATCTTTCAAATGAAAATTCAAAAGTATGTGTTAGCCCTAAGGGCAAATTATATAGTTTTGATTAATGACAAATATTGATGAGGACTAAAATGTTTGATTATTGTGTGATAGGTTCTGTAATTTGAGAAGTATGAAGTCTCATTGCTTTGAAGCAAAAGTTCAAGAACAACTTCATTTAAGCAAGTATTTGAAGTTTGAAGAATGTTGTTCTAAAGATGATCAAAAGGCATTGAAGACTTGAAGTGTAGAGTGCATTTAACTTTTAGGTAAATTTCTATGTAAACTCTACACTTGCATGTCTTGGTTATCATTGAATGCATAAGAGAGCATAAAAATAGTCTTATAATCTTAAAAGGCTTTGAATGAATCTTTCTATAAGATATGTTTATAAACTTCATATGTTCATGTGTTTCAAGCTTAAATATAGTTATATAAGTTCTCTATATATATCAAACGTTTTTCAAACTCATTGAAGTTATATCTCAAATGATTTTACAAAGTTTGAAAATGCTTTCAAAAAATTCGGTCGTCCGAATTTTGTAGCAAAAGTTTGCTACTATTCTTCCAGAGAAATTCGGAAGAAGATTCGGACGCAGCCAAAAAATTCGGTCGTCCGAATTTTTGGCCTTCAGCATGGTCACTGTTCTTCCAGAGAAATTCGGAAGAAGATTCGGACGCAGCAAAAAAATTCGGTCGTCCGAATTTTTGTTCTCAGCATGGTTACTATTCATCCAGAGAAATTCGGACGAAGATTCGGACGTAGCCAAGAAATTCGGTCGTCCGAATTTTCTGAAACTAGCCGTTACTAGCCGTTTTATGAACGTTTTAACAGATTTTCAAATTCTATAAAAGCCATAAACATGCAAATTTTTGTAACTCTTGAAATCTTGAAAACTCCAAGCATTCAAAAGCATTTAGCAAACATTTATTAAGCTCTCTTATGTCTTGTGCATTCAATTGATCCATCCAAAGACATCAAAGTGTGAAGGTGTAAATTTGTGTAATATCTACCATCAAGTGGTAACTTCTACACACTCTTCTTTACTTATTCAATTGTGTTGATCTACTAGCTCTAGCAAGGTTATCTTGATAACATAAAACCCTTTAGATAAGGGTGATCCTTGAAGTTGTGATTCAAGGTTGTTTGAGATATAAAACCATAGGTTGGTGAGCCTTGTATTGTAAGAAATTACTAGAAGAGGTTGTGAGTGTAAAACCAAAGTGTGGTGAACCTCTCTTGTAATTTGTAAACCTGAGCAATTAGTAGATTTGTTGAAATCCTTAAGTGTGAGCTTAAGGTAGTGGACGTAGATCTTGAGGATCGAACCACTATAAATTGTTTGAGTTCTTTGCTATTGCTTTCATTATTGTCTTGCTATCAATTATCTATAATTAGCTTACATAACTTGTTCTTGGTCTAAACGCTTAAAAGGTTTAAGTTTGCGAAAATTAGCTAAATACCTAATTCACCCCCCTCTTAGGTATTTCAATTGGTATCGTAGCTAGAACTTCGTGTGTGGTTTAACAACCTAGAAGACAAAGATCCTATGGCTAATATGTCAAACCTACCTTACCTAGAAGGATCTTCCACAAATAGACCACCTTTGTTTAATGGAACAAATTACACTTTCTGGAAATCTAGAGTTAAAATTTATATTTGTTCTATTAATTTTGATTTGTGGAACATAATTGAGAAAGGTCCTTATGTCCCAATGAAAATGAGTGCTGATGGAATAACCTCAGCACCCAAGTCCACAGATGAATTTGATGAGCATGATTCTAAGAAAATGACTTTAAATTATCAAGCCATGAATATATTAAGTTGTGCTTTAGATGTTACTCGAATATAATAGAGTTAGTGGATGTGATTCTGCTCATGACATGTGGAGATTACTTCAAATTACACATGAAGGAACTAATCAAGTTAAAGAATCTAAACTTGCCATGCTAGTTAGAGATTATGAATTGTTTACCATGAAACAAGGTGAAAATATTAGTGATATGTTTACAAGATTTACTAACATTTTCAATGGCTTAAAAGCTTATGGTAAAAGCTACACTATGGGAGAGCAAAACAGAAAGATTTTAGATGCTCTACCAAAAATCCCGGCAACCTAAAACACTTGCCATTGAGGAATCCAAGGATTTGAAGACTCTTCCACTTGAAGAGCTCATTGGATCTCTACTCGACTCATGAAATGAAGATGAAACGGCTAAATGACAAGGAGGATGAAGAAAAGGGAAGAAAAGGAGTAGTGCTTAATGCCTCAAACAACTTGAGTGAACAAGAACAATCTTCAAGTGAAGAAGAAGGAGGAAACAGTGGAGAAGAAGAAATTGCAATGGCTGTGAAGAAATTCAAGAGATTCTACAAAAAGGAATTTCTCAAGAAAGGTAGAAAGCCAATCAAGAAGAGTGGACAATCTTCATCATATAAACCTCAATGCTTTGAATGCAAGAGTACTGAGCATCTTATTGCTGACTGTCCCAGAGTGTTGGAAAGGGAAAGAGAAAGCAAAAACAGAAAGAAATCTGCCAAGAAAGGAAAAGGACTAGCTGGAACATGGGATCAACAGGAAAGTGAGGATGAAAGTGAAGGAAAGGCCAACATATGCTTCATGGCCATTGATGATGAGGTACAATCTTCACCCTCTATCTCAAATATATATGATGATGATATTGATTCCAGTGATCTTATTGTTGAATTATATGAAGAATTAAAAAAGGCTTCAAAAAGAAATAAGGATATGAAACTCAAAATAAATGACTTATCTAATGAGAATTCAAAATTATGTGTGGAAAACTTCTTGAAACCATTAGTTGCATTGCTATTGAAAAAGAAGTTTTGAATACAACTATACAAAATATATCTTTTGAAAACAAAAAGCTTTGCACTAGAATTATTTCTCTTGAGTTAATGATAAAAGATCATGAGATTCTAAAAAGGAAAGTTAATGATCTAACTTTATGCATTGAGAGATTTACAAATGGAAGGGAAAATTTGAATAAATTACTTGGCTATCAAAGACCTTCATTTGTAAAACATGGTCTTGGTTTTATTCATGATTATTCTGCTCCAAAACAGAGAAAATCTTTTGTTAAAGAATCTTATCATTCTAGATCACATATTTGCTGCACTTATTGTGGTAAACATGGACACAAGGTTTCTAGATGTTTTGTCAAAAGAAAAGTAGAAAGTGGTGTTAAAACCATTTGGAAGGTCAAAGAAACTTTTACTAACCCCCTTGGACCCAAGAAAATATGGGTACCAAAAATCACCCTTTCAAATTTGGTATAGGTACAATTTGCCTCAAGATCAAGTGCCACTAAATGGTTCCTTGACAGTGGATGCTCAAGACACATGACTGGAAATGCATCACTTGTTAGTGAACTTCAAACTACAAGTGAAGGTTTTGTCACATTTGGAGATAAGAAGAAAGGGAAAATACTTGGAATAGGTAACATTGGTAAAGGTTCTTTTCCTCTTATCAAGAAAGTATTACTTATTGAATATTTAAAGTATAATTTACTAAGTATTAGTCAATTATGTGATAATGGATGCAAAGTAGAGTTTAAATGTGATACTTGTACTATTCTTGACAATGCAAGTAACAAAACTATCTTTGTTGCTAAAAGAGTTGGTAATGTATATGTGTTGTATCTTGATGAGCTTATTACAAATGATATTAAATGTCTTGCCATTCATGACAATGATGGATTTTTATGGCATAGAAGATTAGGACATGTAAGCATGGATTTATTAAACAAACTTTCTACACAAGAGTTGGTGAGAGGATTACCTAAATTGCATTTTGATAAAACTCACCTCTGTGATGCTTGTCAATATGGAAAACAATCAAAAACATCTTTTAAACCAAAGAAAATGGTTTCTACCACAAAACCTCTTGAACTAATTCATATGGATTTATTTGGACCCTATGAGGACTACTAGTCTTGGTGGTAAAAGCTATGCTTATGTGATTGTTGATGATTTTTCAAGATTTACATGGGTAATCTTCTTAGCACAAAAAGATGAAACATTTCATGAATTTTCAAAACTCTTCAAAAAGGTTCAAACCTCTCTTGATTGCAAACTCGATTTCTATTAGAAGTGATAATGGAAGAGAATTTTGTAATCAAGACTTTACAAAATTTTGTGATGAATATGGTATTACTCACAATTTCTCAACTGCCAAAAACACCTCAACAAAATGGTGTTATTGAAAGGAAAAAACAGAACCTTACAAGAAATGGCTAGATCAATGCTTTGTGAAAACTCATTACCAAAGTATTTTTGGGGTGAAGCTCGTTAATACAGCTTGTTATATCATGAACAGAGTTTTACTAAGACCTTTTATAAGAAAAACACCTTTTGAACTCTTATTTGACAAAACTCCATCAATTGTCTATTTCAAAGTTTTTGGTTGTAAATGCTTCATTTTAAACACTAGCAACTATCTTGGGAAGTTTGATAGAAAATCGATGAAGGAATTTTTTCTTGGTTATTCATCAAATAAAAAAGGCATATAGAGTTTATAATAAAAAGAACATTGTGTGTTGAAGAAACTATTCATGTAACCTTTGATGAATCTAACATTTATCTTCAAAGAGGAAATGAAGATGACACAGTACATCAATGGTTGAAAATCATACTCAACACCAAGCACCCACAATGGAAGATCATGCCAAAGAAGAAGAAATAATGGAGCAAGAACAAGATGGTCAATCAAGAAATGATCAAGAACTTCCAAAAGATATCACATATGCAAAAGGTCATCCTAAGGAGCAAATCATTGGTGATGTCTCTCAAGGGGTAAAAACAAGGCGGTACTTTATTGATAACTTCGCTTCTTTTATCTCATATTGAACCAAAAAATATTGATGATGCATTGTGTGATAATTTCTGGATTATTGCTATGGAAGAAGAACTAAATCAATTTGAAAGAAATAAAGTTTGGTCTCTTGTTCCTAGACCTCATGATCATTCTCGTTATTGGTACAAAATGGGTTTTTAGAAATAAGTTAAATGAACTAGGAGAAGTAGTTAGAAATAAAGCTAGACTTGTTGCTCAAGGTTTCAACCAAGAAGAAGGCATTGACTATGATGAGACCTTTGCTCCAGTGAGCTGATTAGAATCTATAAGAATACTTTTAGCATTTGCTTGTTTTAAAGGTTTTAAACTTTTTTCAAATGGATGTTAAAAGTGCTTTCCTAAATGGTTTTATTGAAGAAGAGGTTTATGTAGAACAACCTCCTGGTTTTATCCATGAAAAATTTCCAAATTATGTGTATAAGCTAACCAAAGCTCTATATGGACTGAAACAAGCTCCAAGATCTTGGTATGAAAGATTAAGTAGTTTTCTTCTCACAAAAGGTTTTACTAAAGGAAAAGTAGACACAACTCTTTTTTATTAAAACATCTTCTAAAAAATGATATTTTGCTTGTACAAATCTATGTTGATGATATTATTTTTGGTTCTACTAATATTTCTCTTTGTGAAGAGTTTGCTAAAACTATGCAAAATGAATTTGAGATGAGCATGATGGGAGAACTAAGTTTCTTCCTTGGACTACAAATTAAGCAAACCAAGGATGGAGTCTTCATCAATCAAGAAAAATATACTAAGGAGCTATTGAAAAGATTTGGAATGAATCAAGCAAAAGAAATAAGTACTCCTATGAGTTCATCAACTAAACTTGACAAAGATGAGAAAGGTAAAAGTATTGATGAGAAATTGTATAGAGGTATGATTGGAAGTTTACTCTATCTCACTGCTAGTAGACCAGATATTATGTTTGTTGTTTGTTTGTGTGCTAGATTCCAATCATGTCCTAAAGAATCTCATCTAATTTCTGTCAAACGAATATTTCGTTATTTGATTGACACATATGACTATGGTCTTTGGTTTTCTAAAACTTCATCTTTTGAACTTATTGGATATTCTGATGCTGACTATGCTCGGATGTAAAGTTGAGCGTAAAAGTACAAGTGGTCATTGTCAATTTCTTGGTAGTTGTCTAGTGTCTTGGTTTAGTAAAAAGCAGGGCTTGTGTATCTTTGTCCACAGCTGAAGCTCGAATACATAGTCTGCAGGGAAGTTGTTGTGCACAATTATTATGGATGCAACATACTTTACTTGATTATGGTCTTAAATTTAAGTGTGTGCCTATACTATGTGATAACACTAGTGCCATCAATTTGAGCATTAATCCCATTCAACATTCTAGGACAAAGCATATAGAAATAAAACATCATTTCATTCGTGATCATGTGATTAAGAAAGACATATGCTTAGAACATGTAAACACAAATGATCAAATTGCTGACATATTTACAAAGCCTTTGGCTGAGGAAAGGTTTAATCACCTAAGAAGACTCTTAGGAATTTCAAAATTCAATGACTAATGTGTGTATTAATGTTGTGATGAAAACAGAGATTTATTGATCAAAAATTCGGATGCAGGACAGAAAATTCGGTCGACCGAATTTTCTGAATCAAAGAGACAAAAACTTTCGACCGAAAATTCGGACGCAGACCTAAAATTCGGTCGTCCGAATTTTGCGAATGCATCTATTTAAATGAAAATCGGACGGTTTCTTCCAAACATTATAACTTCCGAATTTTAAATCCTTTCAAAACCTCTCATACCCATTCACGTCCGAATCAAAATCTCTTCAAATTCACACAGTCTCATCCCGATTTGCGTTCATTTTTAAACTTCTAAGCCCTAATTTCATACAGAAAACAAACCCTTCTCAAGAGAAAACATCATGGTGAGAACAAAGAAGCCCAATGTTGAGAAAGGAAAAGGAAAGGCTAAGGAAGGAAATGGAGACCCAATCCTCAATCAACCAAGAAGGATTCGCATTCCTCAAACACAATCTGGAGTTGACAGGTTTATCTCTATCAAATCTACTCATGAATTTGATGAATGGAATAAGAATAGTAGAAAGATTATTCCTGGATATAAGGTGGATGTTGATAAACTATCTAGTATGGATATGGTTTTGTCTTGTTTCCATGATGTTGGATGGAGTAGTTTGTTGTTTATTAATGAAGATTTTTATCCCACCTTGGTATATGAATTCTATGCAAACCTAAAGGAAGAAAGAACCGAGATTGTTGGGGGATGATAAGATACAATGGTATTCAACTAGAGTATCCCAAGTTGATATTGAATTAAGTGAAGATCCGATTAATGCAAATTTGTGGGGGTAAGTGACAGTGGGGCTAAATATTATGCACCCTCAATGCATTGCTATGATCGTCAACTCTTTACATATGATAGATTTGAACAAGCATTTACAAATGGAAGAGAGTTTAGATCTATAAAAGAGAGAGAAATCAAGAATTTGGATGCTAGAGGTAGGGTATTGCACCACATGGTAACTACTATGATTGTTCCTAACTTTGGACATAAATCATCAGTAGGGAATATGCATATGGTATTAATGTTGGCCCTGCATGAACACAGGAAATTCAACTTTGGATATATAGCCTTAAGACACATGATTACTGCTAGAAAAACAAGTAACCAAGGCATTCCCTTTGGAAGACTGTTAACCAAGATCTTTAAGCATTTTAAGATTAAACTTCCGAGAAGAGGACAAGCTTTTAAAAAGTGGAGAAATATACACCGATGAATCTCTTAAGAGAATGCAACTTATCCTTGATGATGATGGATTATGGAAGACAAAAAGAGGATCCTCTCCAAAAAGATTAGGAAGAAAGGAAAGGACAGAAAGTGTAGAGGAGGAAAAGGAGGAGGATGAAGATGAGGAAGATGAGGAAGATGAGGAAGAGACCCTTGCAAGAGAAATGAAGACAAAAAGAAAGCATGACACTTCAAGTGAGGGGGAGCAACCACCAACAAAAAAGAAGGGTAGTTGAAGAAGAAACTAAAAAATGAGTCAAGTGGTGAAGGAATAACTAGAGGTGACACCATAATAGCCAAAGCATTCCAAGAAGCCTTGAACAATCAAGTCAAGGAAATGGAGAAGATGTATAAGTTCTTTGAATCATTTGCTCCAATGGTTCTAGGAAAATTAGACGGACTAGAGAGTAGAGTGAAACACATTGAGGAAATCTTAATGAGAAATACTCAAAGTGGTGAAGGACCCTCTAGGCCTCAAGATAGAAATGAGGAAGATGATGAAGAGAAAGATAAGAAAGACAAAGATAATGACAGTGATGATGGGGATGACCAAGGAGGAGATGATGAGACAGTGACAGAACAAGAAGAAGAAGAAGAACATGTACATGAAGAACCACAAAAGGCAGGAAGCCAAGTAGCTCAAGCTGAAATTGTCTCACCATCACACATTTCATTCAGCCAAGGAAGAGTGAAGCACTTGGCCATCAAGAAAGGGATTAGCAGAGCCTCTTCATCAACATCACAAGACTAAGCATCTCTTCCATTCTATTTACTGCTTTAAGTTACTTGAATTTTTAATTATGCATCTAATGTTATAATCTTCTTCAGAATTTTTCTTGCATCTTCTGTAATAGTGAAGCTCAATGATGAAATCTCAGTGATGAGAGCTTCCTTTATTTGTTAAATTGTTAATCTCATTTTCATTGACCCTATCTTTGACTGATGATAAAAGGGGGAGAAAAAATGAGGATGACAAAATGTGTGAAAAACTGCTATGTGATGAGATAATGAATTTTTCTGCATATGAATTTTTTTTATATGCATCCTATAGATGTTTTCTGTGTGTTTTCTGTAAATGAATAACTTGCTCTTGAATTGTTACTCTATGAAAACTTTATGAAAACATTTGAATGCATGAGCTATAACTTGTTACCAAAAAGTATTCTATTGTTGTTCAAATTGATCTAAATCTGTTTTAATCTCTTCTAGTATGTTTGAACAACCTTAGGAATTCATTATATTGAAGTTATTATAATTTTTGACTTAAGATTTAAAAATTCGGATGCAAGATCAAAAAATTCGGATGCATGTTCTGAAATTCGGATGCATGCATATTTTGTTGCCAAAATGTGCTCTATTGTTGTTCAAATTGATTCAAACTGGTTTTAATCTCTTCCTCTATGTTTGAACAACCTTAGGAAAGCTTATTCTCAAAATTTTAAGCTTTCATTTAATCTATTTTACAATTCGGACTTGATATGTCAAAATTCGGATGCATAGCATCTCAAGTCCAAACTTGTTGAAAAATGAGCACAATCTAAGGGGGAGCATTGTTAAACATTTACAACCTTTAAAACCTCTCTTAGAATCTTTTCTAAATGCTTAAATATTATACCTTCTATTCTAGTTGAGTTGGAAGGAAGGAGGCAAATGAAGGTTGGTTGGGTCATAGGCTCTTATTGAGCCATTTGTATGTCAATGTGCTAAATTGGTTATTTTCTATCATTGACATCTATACTTCTATGTACTACATTGTTTTAATCTATCACATTTTGCATCAAAGTTTGTCATCATCAAAAAGGGGGAGATTGTTAGCCCTAAGGGCAAATTATATAGTTTTGATTAATGACAAATATTGATGAGGACTAAAATGTTTGATTATTGTGTGATAGGTTCTGTAATTTGAGAAGTATGAAGTCTCATTCCTTTGAAGCAAAAGTTCAAGAACAACTTCATTTAAGCAAGTATTTGAAGTTTGAAGAATGTTGTTCTAAAGATGATCAAAAGGCATTGAAGACTTGAAGTGTAGAGTGCATTTAACTTTTTAGGTAAATTTCTATGTAAACTCTACACTTGCATGTCTTAGTTATCATTGAATGCATAAGAGAGCATAAAAAATAGTCTTATAATCTTAAAAGGCTTTGAATGAATCTTTCTATAAGATATGATTATAAACTTCATATGTTCATGTGTTTCAAGCTTAAATATAGTTATATAAGTTCTCTATATATATCAAACGCTTTTTCAAACTCATTGAAGTTATATCTCAAATGATTTTACAAAGTTTGAAAATGCTTTCAAAAAAATTCGGTCGTCCGAATTTTGTAGCAAAAGTTTGCTACTATTCTTCCAGAGAAATTCGGAAGAAGATTCGGACGCAACAGAAAAAATTCGGTCGTCCGAATTTTTTGTTCTCAAAGCATGGTTACTATTCATCCAGAGAAATTCGGACGAAGATTCGGACTGCAGCCAAGAAATTCGGTCGTCCGAATTTTCTGAAACTAGCCGTTACTAGCCGTTTTATGAACGTTTTAACAGATTTTCAAATTCTATAAAAGCCATAAACATGCAAATTTTTTGTAACTCTTGAAATCTTGAAAACTCCAAGCATTCAAAAGCATTTAGCAAACATTTCTTAAGCTCTCTTATGTCTTGTGCATTCAATTGATCCATCCAAAGACATCAAAGTGTGAAGGTGCAAATTTGTGTAATATCTACCATCAAGTGGTAACTTCTACACACTCTTCTTTACTTATTCAATTGTGTTGATCTACTAGCTCTAGCAAGGTTATCTTGATAACATAAAACCCTTTAGATAAGGGTGATCCTTGAAGTTGTGATTCAAGGTTGTTTGAGATATAAAACCATAGGTTGGTGAGCCTTGTATTGTAAGAAATTACTAGAAGAGGTTGTGAGTGTAAAACCAAAGTGTGGTGAACCTCTCTTGTAATTTGTAAACCTGAGCAATTAGTAGATTTGTTGAAATCCTTAAGTGTGAGCTTAAGGTAGTGGACGTAGATCTTGAGGATCGAACCACTATAAATTGTTTGAGTTCTTTGCTATTGCTTTCATTATTGTCTTGCTATCAATTATCTATAATTAGCTTACATAACTTGTTCTTGGTCTAAACGCTTAAAAGGTTTAAGTTTGCGAAAATTAGCTAAATACCTAATTCACCCCCCCCTCTTAGGTATTTCAGTATGTATTGAAAATGATAGACATCATGAGACCATTAATTCTCTTACCATTGAAAAGGATATTTTGAATACTACCATACGACATGTATCTTTTGAAAACAAAAAGCTTTGTTCAAGAATTACTTCTCTTGAATCAATGCTAAAAGATCATGAGCTTTTAAAAAGGAAAGTAAATGATCTTACTTTATGCATTGAGAGATTTACAAATGGAAGAGAAAATTTAAATAAATTACTTGGTTATCAAAGATCCTCATTTGTAAAGCATGGTCTCGGTTTTACACATGATTGTTTTGGTCCAAAACCAAAAGGGTTATTTGTTAATGAATCTTCTCATTATAGGTCTCATACTTGTTGTACATATTGTGGTAAGCATGGACACAAAGTTTCTAAGTGCTTTATAAAAAGAAAGATAGAAAATGGAGTGAAGACTATTTGGAGAGTTAAAGGAGCTATTACTAACCCTCTTGGACCCAAGAAGATATGGGTACCAAAAATTACTATTTCCAATTTGGTATAGGTACAATTTGCCTCAAGATCAAGTGCCACTAAATGGTTTCTTGATAGTGGCTGCTCAAGGCACATGACTGGGAATGCATCACTTGTTAGTGAGCTTCAAGCTACAAGTGAAGGTTTTGTCACTTTTGGAGATAAGAAGAAAGGAAAAATACTTGGAATAGGTAACATTGGTAAAGGTTCCTTCCCTCTTATCAAGCAAGTTCTACTTATTGATGGTTTAAAGTATAATTTACTTAGCATTAGTCAATTATGTGACAATGGTTGCAAAGTAGAGTTTAAATGTGATACTTGTACTATTCTTGATAGTGCAAATAGTAAAACTATTTTTGTAGCTAAAAGAGTTAGTAATGTATATGTGCTATACCTTGATGAGCTTATCACTAATGATATTAAATGTTTTGCCATTCATGACAATGATGGATTTTTATGGCATAGAAGATTAGGACATGTAAGCATGGATTTGTTGAACAGAGGATTACCAAAAATGCATTTTGATAAAACCCGTATTTGTGATGCTTGTCAATATGGAAAACAATCGAAAACATCTTTCAAACCAAAGAAAATGGTTTCTACCTCAAAGCCTCTTGAACTAGTTCACATGGACTTATTTGGACCTATGAGGACTACTAGTCTTGGTGGTAAAAGATATGCTTATGTGATTGTTGATGATTTTTCCAGATTTACATGGGTAATCTTTTTATCACAAAAAGATGAAACATTTTATGAATTTTCAAAACTTTTCAAGAAGGTTCAAATTTCTCTCAACTGCAACTTAATCTCTATTAGAAGTGATAATGGAAGAGAGTTTTGCAACCAAGATTTTACAAAATTATGTGATGAGTATGGTATAACTCATAATTTTTCAGCTGCCAAAACACCTCAACAAAATGGTGTTGTTGAGAGGAAAAATAGAACATTACAAGAAATGGCTAGATCAATGCTTTGTGAAAATTCTTTACCTAAATACTTTTGGGCTGAAGCTGTAAATACAGCATGCTATGTAATGAATAGAGTTTTACTAAGACATTTTATAAGAAAAACACCTTTTGAACTTCTATTTGATAAAACTCCATCAATTATCTATTTTAAAGTGTTTGGTTGTAAGTGCTTTATTTTAAACACTAGTGACAATCTTGGTAAGTTTGATAGAAAATCTGATGAAGGCATATTTTTAGGCTATTCATCAAATAAAAAGGCATATAGAGTCTATAACAAAAGGACATTATGTGTTGAAGAAACTATTCATGTAACTTTTGATGAATCTAATATTTATCTACAAAGAAGAAATGAAGATGATGCAGGTTCCTCAATGGTTGAAAATCAAACTCAACACCAAGTACCTACATTGGAAGACCATGCTAAAGAAGAAGAAATAATGGAGCAAGAACATGATGGTCAATCAAGCAATAATCAAGAACTTCCAAAGGATCTCACATATGCAAGAAGTCATCCTAAGGAGCAAATCATTGGTGATGTCTCTCAAGGAGTCAAAACAAGACGGTACTTTATTGATAATTTTGCCCTTTTATCTCATATTAAACCTAAAAATATTGATGATGCATTGTGTGATAATTTCTGGATTATTGCTATGGAAGAAGAGTTAAATCAGTTTGAGAGAAATAAAGTTTGGACTCTTGTTCCTAGACCTCATGATCATTCTGTTATTGGTACAAAATGGATATTTAGAAATAAGTTAAATGAACTAGGAGAAGTTGTTAGAAATAAAGCTAGACTTGTTGCTCAAGGCTTCAATCAAGAAGAAGGTATTGATTATGATGAAACTTTTGCTCCAGTGGCCAGATTAGAGTCTATTAGAATACTCTTGGCATTTGCTTGTTTTAAAGACTTTAACTATTTCAAATGGATGTCAAAAGTGCTTTTCTAAATGGTTTTATTGAAGAAGAGGTTTATGTAGAACAACCTCCTGGCTTTATTCATGAAAAATTTCCAAATCATGTTTTCAAATTAACTAAAGCTCTATATGGACTGAAACAAGCTCCAAGATCTTGGTATGAAAGATTAAGTGGTTTTCTTCTTTCAAAAGGTTTTGCAAAAGGAAAAGTAGATACAACACTTTTTATAAAAACGACTTCTAAAAATGATATTCTACTTATGCAAATCTATGTTGATGATATCATTTTTGGTGCTACTAATACTTCACTTTGTGAAGAGTTTGCTAAAACTATGCAAAATGAATTTGAGATGAGCATGATGGGAGAACTAAGTTTCTTCCTTGGGCTGCAAATTAAGCAAACCAAGGATGGAGTTTTCATCAATCAAGCAAAGTATACTAAGGAGCTATTGAAAAGGTTTGGAATGGATCAAGCAAAAGGAATAAGTACTCCAATGAGTTCATCAACTAAACTTGATAAAGATGAGAAAGGTAAGAGTATTGATGAAAAATTATATAGAGGTATGATCGGAAGCTTACTATATCTCACAGCTAGTAGACCAGATATTATGTTTGCTGTATGCTAATGTGCTAGATTCCAATCATGTCCTAAAGAATCTCATCTAATTTCTGTCAAACGAATTTTTCGTTATTTGATTGATACTCATGACTATGGCCTTTGGTTTTCAAAAACTTCATCTTTTGAACTTATTGGATATTTTGAAGCGGATTATGCTGGTTGTAAAGTTGAACGTAAAAGCACAAGTGGTCATTGTCAATTTCTTGGTAGTTGTCTTGTTTCTTGGTTTAGTAAAAAGCAAGCTTGTGTGTCTTTATCCACTACAGAAGCTGAATACATAGCTGCAGGAAGTTGTTGTGCACAATTGTTATGGATGCAGCATACCTGCGGGCACGGGGCGTGACTTATGGTATCAGAGCGGTTTGGTCCTAGGCCAATGATTCTGTTATGGGCGCTTAGCGCTAATTCTGTTATGAATTTTGAATTCTGTTTTGGAGTGCGCTAGGGCCTTAAGGAGAGATGTATGTGATACCCCAATCCAACATGGGATAACTGTAAGTAAAGTTCTCTGTATATGAATATGGGCCTAGGTACCCACTGTCAACTTGAGATATCTATTTTGGCATAGCGAGGACGGTTGCCAAGTAGTTGGCCGTGGGTGCTACCAGACCCATGAGTCGCACGCTCGGGCCTGCGGGCACGGGGCGTGACATTGCCATTAACTTGAGCATAAATCCGATTCAACATTCTAGGACTAAGCATATAGAGATAAAACATCATTTCATTCGTGATCATGTGATTAAGAAAGATATATGCTTAGAATATATAAATACAAATGATCAAATTGCTGACATATTTACAAAGCCTTTGGTTGAGGAAAGGTTCAATCACCTAAGAAGACTCTTAGGAATTTCAAGATTCAATGATTAATGTGTGTATTGAAGTTTTGGTGAATGCAGAAAAATTTTTATCAAAATTCGGATGCACTGTAGAAAATTCGGTCGACCGAATTTTCTGAGTGACAAGAAACAGAGACTTTTGATCAAGAATTCAGACGCAGGTCAGAAAATTCGGTCGATCGAATTTTCTGAACTAAAGAAATAGAAACTTTTACTCGAAAATTTGGACGCAGACTTGAAAAATCGGTCGTCCGAATTTTACGAACGTGACACTTTAAATGAAGATTAAACAATCTTCTCGAGATTTCAGCTTTCGAATTTCACATCTTTTTTAAAACTTCTCATACCCATTCACATCCGAATCAAAATTCCTTCAAAATCACACATTCTCATCCTGATTTTCCTTCATTCTTAAACTTCTAAGCCCTAATTTCATACAGAAAACCAATCCTTCTCAAGAGAAAACATCATGGTGAGAACAAAGAATCCAAATGTTGGGAAAGGAAAAGGAAAAGCTAAGGAAGGAGATGGAGAATCAATCCTCAATCAGCCAAGAAGAATTCGTATTCCTCAAACACAATATGGGGTTGACAGGTTGATCTCTATTAAATCTACTCATGAATTTGATGAATGGAATAAGAGTAGTAGAAAAATCATTCCTGGATATAAGGTGGATATTGATAAACTGTCAAACATGGGTATTGTCCTATCTCATTTCAATGATATTGGTTGGAGTAGTTTGCTATTCATTGATGAAGAATATTATCCTACTTTGATATATGAATTCTATGCAAACTTGAAAGAGGAGAGAATTGAGATGATAGGGGATAATGTGATACAATGGTATTCATCTAGAGTATCACAAATAGACATTGAATTCAATGAATGATTGATAAATAGAATTTGTGGAGTGGGTGACAATAGAGCTAGATATTATTCACCATCTATGCATTGCTATGATCGTGAACTCTTCACACATGTTAGATTTGAGGAAGCATTTACCAATGGAAGAGAGTTTAGAACCATAAAGGAATGGGAAATTAAGAATTTGGATGCTAGAGGTAGAGTTTTGCATCACATGGTGACTACAATGATTGTTCCTAATTTTGGACACAAGTCATCAGTGGGAAATATGCATATGGTAATCATGTTAGCCCTACATGAGCATAGAAGAATGAACTTTGGTTATATAGCCTTGAAACACATGATTGCAGCCAGAAAAACAGTAACCAAGGCATTTCCATTTGGAAGGTTATTAACTAGAATCTTTAAGCATTTTAAGATTAAACTTCTTGGAAGAGGGCAAGCCTGTAAGAGTGGTGAAATTTACACAAATGAAACTCTTAAGAGAATGCAATTAGTTCATGATGAGGATAATGTATGGAGGACAAAAAGAGAAACCCCTCTGAAAATAATAGAAAGAGAGAGATTCATAGAAAGTGAAGAGGAAGAAGAAGAAGAGGATGAAGAGGAAACCCTTGCTAGAGGAATGAAAACAAAAAGAAAGCATGACACCTCAAGTGAGGGGGAGCAACCTCCAACAAAAAGGAGATTATTTGAAGAAGAAACTGGAATTGGGTCAAGTGGTAAAGGAGTAACTAGAGGTGACACCATTATAGCCAAAGCATTCCAAGAAGCCTTGAACAATCATGTCAAGGAAATGGAGAAAATGTATAAGTTCTTTGAGTCATTTGCTCCAATGGTTCTTGAAAAATTAGATAGACTAGAGAATAGAGTAAAACACATTGAAGAAATCCTTATGAGAAACACTCAAAGTGGTGAAGGACCCTCTAAGCCTCAAGATGGAAATGAGGAAAAAGAGATAGAGAAGCATAGGAAGAAGACAATGAGGATAGTAGTAATGAAGAGGATGATCAGGGTTGAAATGATGAGACTATAGCAGAAGAAGAAGAGCAAGAACATGCTCATGAAGGTCCACCCGTGGCAGGATGTCAAGTAGCTCAAGCTGCAATTGTATCTCCAGCAACAATCTCTTTCAGTCAAGGAAGAGTTAAGCACTTGGCAATCAAGAAAGGAGTGAGCCGAGCCTCCCCATCAACCTTACCATCACAAGACTAAGCCTTCTTTTCTAATCTCTTTATTGTATTTTGTTCAGTTTTCTTATTAAGCATGTTGCTGCATTTTCTATTTTGAACTTGTTAAGTATTTTGCTGCATTGTATGTAATAGTGAAGCTCAATGATGAAATCCCAGTGATGAGAGCTTCTTTTATATGTAAACTTGAACATCTCATTTTCATTGATCCCTTTATTTTTTTTTAATGATGACAAAAGGGGGAGAAAAATATATGATGCAATATATGTGAAAACTTAGTCTTATGTGAACTTAGTCTTTAATGATGTTGTATAATGATGCTGTATAATGCTACTGTATGTTGCATCTGCTACAATATGAATTTTTATGCATTAAAATTCGGATGCAATATATGTGAAAACTTAGTCTTATGTGAACTTAGTCTTTAATGATGCTGTATAATGATGTTGTATAATACTGTTGTATGTTGCATCTGCTGCAATATGAATTTTTATGCATTAAAATACGGATGCAAGGTTTAAAGAATTGGATGCATTCATATTTATGGTCAAAATGTATTTATTTTGTTGTTCAAATCGATTCAAATCAGTCTTAATCTCTTCCATTATGTTTGAACAACATTATGAAACCTTTATGTCACTTTAAACTTCAATTATATTGAATCTATTGCAGTTTGGACATAAGCTTAAAAATTAGGACGCATGTGGTTCAAAATTCGGATGCATTCAAATTTCAATGTCAAAATGTGCTCCTTTGTTGTTCAAATTAATTCAAATATGTTTTAATCTCTTTAATATGTTTGAACAACCTTAGGAAAGCTTATTTACAAAATTTGTAGCTTTCATTTTACTTATGTTAAAGTTTGGACTTGCTATGCAAAAAATTCGGATGCATGACACCTCTAGTCCAAATGTGTTGAAAAATGAGCACAATCTAAGGGGGAGCATTGTAAAACTTTTACAACCTTAAAACCTCTCTTAGAACTTTTTCTAAATGCTTAAATGCTATATCTTCTATCCTAGCTGTTGGAAGGAAGGAGGATAATGGAGGTTGGTTGGGTCATAGGCTCATATTGAGCCTTGTGTATGTCAATATGCTAAATTGCTTGTTTTATATCATTGACATGAATACTTCTTTGTGATAATCTGTTTAAATCCATCACATATTGCATCAAAGTTTGTCATCATCAAAAAGGGGGAGATTGTTAGCCCTAAGGGCAAATCATGTAATTTTGATTCATGACAAATATTGATGAGAACTAATATGTTTATATTATGTGATAGGATTTGTGAAGAAAGAAGTTTGAAGTCTCATTGCCTTCAAGCCAAAGAGCAAGATAAACCTCAATAAGTTAAGAGTCTTTTGAGGTTTATCCAAAGATGAACTCAAGGCATTGAAGACTTGAAGTGTAGAGTAGGTATGATGATAGGTAATATCTATGTAAACTCTACACTTGTATGTCTTGGAGTCTATTGAATGCATAAGAGAGCATAAAATTGGTTTCTTAATCTTAAAAGGTTTTTGAATGAATTCTTAGAAAATGTGGTTTTGTGTTCTAAAAGTTTTTAAGTAAACTTTATATGATCAAAGGAATTTGATTTTGGTTTTCAAACTGATATTTGTCTAAATAAGTTATCTTTATATACCAAATGTATTTCAAATACTTGGAAGATTGATTTCAAATGATTTTACAAAGTTTGAACATAATTCCATAAAATTCGGTCGTCCGAATTTGGTAGCAAAAGTTTGCTATTGTTCTTCCAGAGAAATTCGGAAGAAGATTCGGACGCATGAGAAAAAATTCGGTCGTCCAAATTCTGGCCCTCAGCATGGTCACTGTTCTTCCAGAGAAATTCGGACGAAGATTCGGACAAAGCAGGAAGAATTCGGTAGTCCGAAAAATTCGGACGCAGAATTCGGTCATCCGAATTTCCTGAAAATAGCCGTTAACTAGCCGTTTTATAGCTGTTTCAACTGATTTTCAAATTCTATAAAAGCTATAAACGTGCAATCTTTTGTAAGTTTTGTATTTTTTAATACTCTAAGCTTTCTAAAGTCTACTACAAACATTTCTCAAGCTCTCTTATGTCTTGTGCATTCAATTGATCAATCCAAAGACATCAAAGTGTGAAGGTGCAACTTTGTGTAATTTCTACCATCAAGTGGTAACATCTACACACTCATCTTTACTTATTCAATTGTGTTGATCTACTAGCTCTAGCAAGGTTATCTTGATAACATAAAACCATTTAGATAAGGGTGATCCTTGAAGTTGTGATTCAAGGTTGTTTGAGATATAAAACCATAGGTTGGTGAGCCTTGTTTGTAAAAATTATTAGAAGAGGTTGAAGTGTAAAATCATAGTGTGGTGAGCCTCTCTTGTAATCTGTGAACTTGAGCACATAGTAGAGTTATTGAAATCCTTAAGTGTATGCTTAAGGTAGTGGAGGTAGATCTTGAGGATCGAACCACTATAAATTGTTTGTGTTCATTTGTTTACATTTCTTATATTGCTTTGCCATAAATTGTTTCTCTCTTATTCATATCATCTGTAATTGGTCTATACATATAAAAGATTTGAATTTGTAAAAATTAGCCAAATACCTAATTCACCCCCTCTTAGGTATTTTAGAGATGTTTTACAACCTTCTATATACATATATCAAAATCAGATGAGCTCTAAATGATAATATAATACTTTATACCAATTACAATATTATGCAGGATTAAAACTAATGTATGAGTGAGTTTGACTTAAATATTTGAAAAATATTTTCGAAATTCCAAATTGAAACCAGATTTAAGCAATTTAACTTTGAAATAAATTTTCAAAAAATAGTAGGTCATGGAATATGTTAGCCCTAAGGGCAAATCATGTAGTTTTGATTAATGACAAATATTGATGAGGACTAATATGCATGTCATTTGTGTGATAGGATTGTTTGATTAAGAAGTATGAAGTCTCATTGCCTTGAAGCTAAAATGCAAGAACAACTCCAATATGTCAAAGTGATTGAAGATTGAAGAGTTTGTTCAAGACTAATGAAGGCTTTGAAGACATGAAGTGTAGGTGACACGTGGTTAATAGGTAAATATTGTAAACCCTACACTCTTAAGCCTTGGAATCTATGAGTTGCAATTGAGAGCACAAAACTTGATTTAAATGGTTTCAATGGTTTTGAACTTACATAAATTATCAAGTTTTCATAAATGGTTTTTGCACATAAAAGATCTTTAATGACTTATCTTTAAGGCTAGAATGTTTTCCAACTTGTTTGAATTGATTTAAACATGTTTTGATAAAGTTTAAAAAATTCGGATGCAAATTCGGTCATCCGAAATTTTTCTGCACTGTACCTACTATTCTACCAGAGAAATTCGGAAGAAGATTCGGAAGCATAGAGAAAAATTCGGTCGTCCGAATTTTGTAAATAGTGCATGAACAGTGATACTGTTCACATGAACAGTAAATACTATTCTCCCAGAGAAATTCGGAAGAAGATTCGGAAGCACGACGGAAAATTCGGTCGTCCGAATTTTGTAAATAGTGCATGAACAGTGATTACTATTCACATGAACTGTGTCTACTATTCTTCCAGAGAAATTCGGAAGAAGATTCGGACGAAGCTGGAAAATTCGGTCGTCCGAATTTTTGTGACCGGTGCATGAACAGTGCATGAACAGTGCCACTATTCACATGAACAGTATTTTCTAAAAATAGCCGTTACTAGCCGTTTTATGGCTGTTTAAACTGATTTTTGAATTCTATAAAAGCCATAAACTCCAGATTTTTTAGTAGAACTTTGAACTTAACAAATCTTACATTATCCAACTTGTTTTACATCAAATTGAATTGAAAAGCTCTCAAATTGCCTTGTGCTCAAAGATTGAAATTCAAGATTCCAAAGGCAACAAAGTGTGAAGGTGAAACATTGTGTAATCATCTACCAACAAAGTGGTAACATCTTACACACTCTCTTTTTTTTATTTTAATTGTGTTATTTTCTACTAGCTCATTTGCAAGGTTATCTTGTGACATAAAACCCTTTTGTGTTAGGGTGAGCCATAGACTAGATTAATCAAGGTTGTAGTGTAAAACCCGTGTGAGGGTAAGCCTTGGATTAGATTAGTCTTGAGGTTGTCTTTAGATATAAAACCCTTGTGGAAGGGTGAACCTTGTTTGTATAATTACTAGAAGAGGTTGTGAGTGTAAAACCATAGTGTGGTTAGCCTCTTATGTAATTGTTGAACTTGAGCTTATAGTGGATTGGTTGAAATCCTTGAGTGTGGACTCAAGGTAGTGGATGTAGATCTTGGAGAGATCGAACCACTATAAATCGTGTGTTCATTTTCTTATAGCTTTATTTATTTACATGATCATGTTATTATTACTTATTGATTGTTGTTGATTGATTGGTTGTAGTTTGATGATATTATCTTAACCATCACATCACATATAAACTTGAAGCTTGTGGAATTAAAGAAGAGCTTTTATTAAGGCAAAGGATTTGTAAAAGGGGAAAAGATTTCGACAATTAGCCTAAGACCTAATTCACCCCCCCCCCTCTTAGGTCTTACAATTGGTATCAGAGCAAGGTCTTCTTGTTAAGGTCTAACAACCTAGAAGTAAAGATCATATGGCTAGTTTATCAAATTTGCCTTATACGGAAGGTTCCTCCACTACTAGACCTCCATTGTTTGATGGTTCTAATTATATTTTTTGGAAGTCTAGGATTGAGATATACATTTGTTCTATTAACTATGAATTGTGGAATATTATTGAGAAAGGTCCCTATGTGCCATTGAGATTGAAAGCCGATGGATACAAGGGAACCAAAGCCTATGGAGGACTATGATGAGAGCGATTCAAGAAAGATGACATTAAACTACCAAGCAATGAACATTCTTTGTTGTGCGTTGGTCATCAATGAATACAATAGAGTGATGGAATGTGATTCCGCTCATGAAATGTGGAAACTACTTCAAATCACTCATGAAGAAGAAAGAGCAAATGTGTGCTTCATGGCAATAAATGATGAGGTACAATCCACTCCTTCTACCTCTACTTATTGTGATGATGATGTTGATATTGTAGATGATCCTAGTGAACTACTTGTTGAATTGTATGAAGAATTAAAAAGGGTTTCAAAAAGGAATAAGGAAATGAAAACCAAAATTAATGATTTATTGAATGAAAATTCAAAATTATTTTGTGAAAATAAAAAGCTTCTTGATTCTATTGAATGCTTGAATATTGAAAAAGAAGTTTTGAATGTTTCTCTACATAACATATCTCTTGAAAATAAATCTCTTTGTACAAAAGTTTCTTCTCTTGAAAAAATGCTTAGTGATCATGAAATCTTGAAAAAGAAAGTTGATGATCTTACATTATGTGTTGAAGAATTTACAAATGGAAGAGACAATCTTGACAAACTAATTGGACCTCAAAGATCTTCTCTTGTTAAAAATGGTCTTGGTTACAATTATGTCAATAATGTGCCTAAATATAACAACTTCTTTGTTAGAGCTACTTCTACTTCCATGCATCATACTTGTTGTACTTATTGTGGAAAACATGGACATAAAGTCACCAAATGCTATGTTAAAAGAAAAGTAGAGAATGGTGTAAAAACCATTTGGAGAGTTAAGCAAACTATTACTAACCCCCATGGACCCAAGAAAGTATGGGTACCAAAGGATACTTCCTCTCCTTTATTGCAGGAACATTTTAATTCAAACTCAAGCACCACTAAGCGGTACATTGATGATGTTGGCTTAAAGAATAAAGGAAAGCACAACATTCATAAGCAAGGTCAAAGCAACCTATGAAGGATTTGTTTTTTGAGACAAGAAGAAAGGAAGAATTCTTGGAGTAACAAATGTTGGTAAAGGTTCCTCTCTTCTTTTTAAACAAATGTTGCTTATTGCTTATTTGTACTATAACTTGCTTATCATTATCCAATTGTGTGACAATGAATAAGAAGTTAAATGCCAACATGCAAAGTTTCATTTGAGAATCCCTTTTGTTAAGATTTGAAAATTTGCCAACCATGACTTGTAAATTGTTTCTCTAAAGTTGATTAGGTAACATTGATGATATGAGATTGAATTCATGGTTTATATGTTCTTGAAATTGATTATATGTCATCATGAAATGATTAAAATATCTATGAGCGAATATCTATGCATTTGCTTGGTTAAAAACATCTTTATGAAACCTTACAAAATATTCGGACTTGAAGACCATAAGTTCGGTCGTCCGAATTTGTATGACAAAATGATATTTTGTGATTTTGGTCAATTACTCACAAAATGTTTCAATGTGTGTTTTATCTCGATAATCATGAATGTATTGTGGCTTATGATAATGGATTTTCTTGGCATAGAAGATTTGGTCACGTGAACATGGATTTGTTGAACAAACCTTCCTATCAAGGTTTAGTTAGAGGATTGCTAAAAATGTGTTTTGAGAAAATTGTTTTTGAGATACTTGTCCATATGGAAAACAAACAAAAGGATTTTTCAAACACATGAAAATTCATTTAGACCTCAAAACATCTTGAGCATGTTCATATGGATTGATTTGGACTTATAAGGAACTCTAGTATTGATGACTTGAAGTATGCTTTACTAGTAGTTGATGATTTCTCAATATTCACTTTAGCATTCTTCTTTGCTCAAAAAGATGAAGTGTTTCATAAGTTTGAAAAACTACTGAAAAAGGTTCAAACCTCCCTTGAGTGCAATTGATTTCTATTACAAGTGTCAATGGGAGAATTTTACAACAAAGTCTTTACAAAATTTGCTTTGAAAATTGAATTTCATATAATTGTTTCAACTGCAAAAACTTCACAATAAAATGGTGTTATTGAAAAGAAAATTTGAACTTTGTAAAAATTGGCTAGGTCCATGCTTTGTGAAAATTCTTCTTCAAAAATATTTCCGGTCTAAAGTCATAAACAACACATGCTATGATAAATAGAATTCTCTCAAGATCATTTTGAAGAAAAACGTCTTTTGAATTATCTTTTATAGAACAACTCAAATTGCATAGTTTAAAATGATTGGTTAATGTCTTATCTTAAAGGCTTGTGACAACTTACTTAAATTTGGTAGAAAAATGGATATTGATATATCTCTTAGCTATTATTCTTACAAAAAGGCCTATAGAGTTTATAATGAAAAGAACCTTATATGATGAGGAAACCATTCATGTTTATTTTGATGAATCTTACATTCACTTGGGAAAGAAAAGATGAAGATGATGTAGGTACATCTATGAATGACAATCAAACCCATCTTCAAGCACCAACTTTGGAGAATCATACCAATGAGGAAGAAATGATTCAAGATGACCAACCTAGTGGTGACCAAGAGCTCCCAAAGAACTTAAAATATCCAAGAGGCCACCCTAAGGAGCAAATCTTTGGTGATATCTTCCAAGGAGTAAAAATAAGGCGGTATTTTATCAATAACTTTATTCTCTTATTGCATATGAGCCTAAAAGTATTGATGATGCCTTGTGTGATGATTTTTGGATTATTGCTATGCAAGAGGAATTAAATAAGTTTGGATACAAAATTTTGGATATTCCTAAATCTCATGATCATTCCATTATTGGAACTAAATGATTTTTAGAAATAAACTTATTGAATCCGTAGAAGTTGTTAGAAACAAGGTTAGACTTGTTGCCTAAGGATTCAATCAAGAAGAGGGAATTGATTATGATGAAACTCTTGTTCCGAATGCTTTTGACTTGTACTTGCTTTAAGTTATTTCAAAATGGTTTTATTGAGGAAGTGGTTTATGTGGAACAATCACCCGGTTTTGCTCATGAAAAGTTTCCTAATCATATTTTCAAACTATACTAAGTTTTGAATGGTTTAAAACCAGCTTTTACAATTTAGTGTGAAAGGTTGAGTAGTTTTCTTCTTTCAAAAGAATTTTCAAGAGGAAAGGTTGACACTACTATTTTCATAAAAACCTCTTGTAACAATGATCTATAAGTTGTCCAAATATATGATACAATTTTCGATGCTTTTAATACTGCACTTTGTGATGTGTTTACCAAGTTGATGCAAAGTAAATTTGAAATGAGCATGATAGGAAAACTCAATTTCTTTCTTGGCCTACAAATCAAGCAAACCAAGGATGTCACTTTCATGTATTAAGTTAAGGTATAGGCACTTCCATAAGTTTATCAACTATGCTTGACAAGAATAAAAAGGTGTCATAGGAGTAGTCAACTATATTTGACAGCAAGTAGAGCCAATATTATATTTGTCATGTGCTTGTGTTCTAGATTTCATCTTGTCCTAAGAGTCTCATTTGATTGTTGTAAACACATTCTCTATTACCTTATTGATACTCTAAGTGATTATGGTCTATATTTCAAATGTGTGGCTTTGTTATGTGATAACACTAATGCAATAAATTTGACCATCATACTATTCAACAAACTAGGACAAAGCATATAGAGATCAAACTTCATTTCATTAGAGATCACTCTACTAAGGGTAGTACTTGTTTAAAGCATGTTTGCACTAACGAACAAATTAATGATATCGTTACTAAGTCATTGGCCGAAGAAAGGTTTGACCAATCTTAGAAGAAGCTTAGGGATTTCAAAATTCAATAACTAATGAGTATATTCAAGTGTGTAGCTCCAGGTGAGGACACTAAAGCCAAGCATGGGAAAAGGAAAGGGAAAAGCCAAAGAAAAAGATAGATGACCAGTGATCATGAACCAAGGAAGGTTCATGTTCCTCAAAACATGTCATGGCTGGATAGATTTGTCACATGGAAGGCTGCTACTGAATTTGATGATTGGACAAAAAGAAACCATAAGAAAAATCTCAGCTACAATGCGGATGTCATCAAACTATCAAAAATGGGTAATATACTCTCATTTTTAAATGATGTGAGCTGAACTAGTTTGCTTGTGTTTGATGAATGCTATTATCTTCCTTAGTTTATGATGTTTATGCAAATATTAAGGAAGAAAGAGTTGAGCTAGTTGGTAATAAAGCTATTTAGTAGTATTCTTCAAAAATATCACAAGTTGATTTTTGAGATTGATAATGCATTGCTCAATAGAATTCGTGATGTTGAGGATGTTGGGTTTAGGCATTATTCTTCCGGAGAACATTGTTTTATAAGTAAGTTATACTCACATGAAAGAATTGAGAATGCCTATATAAATGGTAGAAGCCTCAAGACTAGAAAGGAGTGAGAGATAAAAGCTTTTTGATGCTAGTAAAAGAATTTTGCATCACATGCTTACTACCTTGATTATAGCATACTTTAAACACAAATATTCTGTTGATAATATGTATGTTGTAATTATGCTAGCCATGCATAAGAAAAGAAAATTGAATTTTGGATATATATATATAGTGCTAAAGAATATAATGGCAGCTAGAAGAACCGAGCATAAGCCATTGTCGTATGGAAAGTCATTGACAGGAATTTTCAAGTATTTCCAAGTGATAATTGCTTTCTAGTGGTTTACTAATAAAGAGTGAAGAAGTCTACACCAACAACTCACTAAACAAAATTCCTTGGATACTTGATGATGATAATGTATGAATGGCTAGAAGAGAAAATCCTCTAAGGGTGATAAAAGAGATGCTAGCGATGATGAAGAAAAGAAGGAAGAAGAAAATGAAGAAGAAGAAGAAGAGGATAAAAAGGAAATCCTTGCTAGAGAAAAGAAATTAAAATGAAACATGACTCATCTAGTGAGGGGGAGCAACCTTCCACAAAAGAAGACTATTTGAAGAGTTGCCAAGGTGTTTCAAGAGACATTGAACAACCATGTAGAGGAAATGAAGAAGATGGACAAATTCTTCAAGTCTTTTGCTCTGATAATTCTTGGCAAATTTGATGGTTTAGAAGCTAGAGTCAAGAATATGGAAGAAGACTTGAGAAAGATTTCTCAAGTGGTTTTAGATGGTGCAAGTTCCTATAAAGCCCAAGAGAACAAGCAAGAAGAAGGAGATGAATGAAGTTTAACAAAGTCAAATCACAAATCCATCACCAATATCCTTCAACCAAGGGAGCAAGAAAGTGTGGTTCAAAGAAAGAAGATCCAAGATCCTCTTGATTGGTAGCTTTCCAAAGCAGAATTACACAAGCAAGGAGTCAACAAATGAAGGACCCCATTATATAGAGCTCAAGGGAGACATGGCCATCATAACAAACAAATTTGGAAGTGAAGACAATGAAACGCATCCAAGACTAAGCCTTTCTATCCCTAGACTCTATTTTGATGCTTATTTTAATTTTATGCCTTAATGCACATGTTATGATTTAACATTGAAATGTACTTGTGCCTTTCTAGTCATTATAGTGCTTTGAAGCTCAATATGTGAAATCTTTGTGATAAGAGCTTCTTTGTTTCACTTTTGTTGTCCAAGTACTCTCACCCCAAGTTTAATTGATGATAAAAAAGGGAGAGAAGAAGTTGATTTATTATTGGTGAGATGCTACATAATGATTATTGCTATTAGGATAATAATTATTTGACTAGAGAATTGCTGAATATTGCCAATATACAGTTTATGAGAATTGGCTAATATATTACTAAATTGCCAAATGAGGTTTAGTCCATATACTGCTTATATGTGATACATGCAGTCTCACTTTCATTAACCCCATCTTTGATTGATGACAAAAGGGGGAGAAGAAATGTGATGACAAAATGTGTGAAAATGAGAAATAGCAGTGGAATTCCTCAAGCATGAAGAAAAATGTGTGAATTTTCTGAAAATCCATGCATATATCAAGGGGGAGAAAGAATGACTACAAATTGTGCTATGTGCTTGCTGTAAATGTGTTGTGTGTTGTGTATATGTTGATGTGCAATATGTAATGAGTAATGTGAAAATATTTGGCTGCATTTCTGCATTTGAATTTAAATTGAAAGTGTTATAATTTGTGAGGTTTTAGTTGTTTTCTTAGATTTTGGAATATGGTTAAGTTGAGATTGAAATCTTGAACTTGGTTCTTGACTTGACCTATGACTTTACATTACATCATGAAAACAATTAAATACATGAGCTTTGTAGTTTTGCAAAGATAAACTGAGTGCTATTGTAGCTATACATATTTGAGTACTTCTATAGTTCATTTGAAAATGCAAAATCACCTTTTCAACTTGTTTCCAAAAAATTTGGACTTGAAATTCGGATGCGGACCAAAAATTCGGATGCATGTTTCGAAATTCGGATGCATGCATATTTGTTGCCAAAAAGTGCTTCTTTGTTGTTCAAATTGATTCAAATATGTTTTATTCTCTTCCATTATGTTTGAACAACCTTTGGAAAGATTTATTTCACATTAAACTTTCATTATATTGAGTTTATTGCAATTTGGACTTGGAATGTCAAAATTCGGATGCATGAGTTTAAAAATTCGGATGCATGTTCTAAAAATTCGGATGCATCCATATTGTGTTGTCAAAATGTGCTCTTTTGTTGTTCAAATTGATCCAAATATGTTTTAATCTCTTCCATTATGTTTGAACAACCTTAGGAACACTTTATTTCACTTCAAACATTCATTATATTGAATTTATTGCAGTTTGGACTTAAGATCAAAAAATTTGGATGCAAGGTTTAAAAATTCGGATGCATGTTCTGAAATTCGGATGCATCCATATTTTGTTGCCAAAATGTGCTCTATTGTTGTTCAAATTGATTCAAACTTGTTTTAATCTCTTCCACTATGTTTGAACAACCTTAGGAAAGCTTATTTTCAAAAATTGAAGCTTTCATTTCACTTATTTTACAATTCGGACTTGATATGTCAAAATTCGGATGTATAGCATCTCAAGTCCAAACTTGTTGAAAAATGAGCACAATCTAAGGGGGAGTAATGTTAATCTTTTCTGACCTTTAAAACCTCTCTTAGAAGTTTTCTAAATACTTTAAATGCTATATCTTCTATATGTTGTTGGAAGGAAGGAGGCAAATGGAGGTTGGTTGGGTCATAGGCTCTTATTGAGCCATTTGAATGTCAATGTGCTAAATTGGTTATCTTCTATCATTGACATCAATACTTCTTTATACTACATTGTTTAAATCCATCACATTTTGCATCAAAGTTTGTCATCATCAAAAAGGGGGAGATTGTTAGCCCTAAGGGCAAATCATGTAGTTTTGATTAATGACAAATATTGATGAGGACTAATATGCATGTCATTTGTGTGATAGGATTGTTTGATTAAGAAGTATGAAGTCTCATTGCCTTGAAGCTAAAATGCAAGAACAACTCCAATATGTCAAAGTGATTGAAGATTGAAGAGTTTGTTCAAGACTAATGAAGGCTTTGAAGACATGAAGTGTAGGTGACATGTGGTTAATAGGTAAATATTGTAAACCCTACACTCTTAAGCCTTGGAATCTATGAGTTGCAATTGAGAGCACAAAACTTGATTTAAATGGTTTCAATGGTTTTGAACTTACATAAATTATCAAGTTTTCATAAATGGTTTTTGCACATAAAAGATCTTTAATGACTTATCTTTAAGGCTAGAATGTTTTCCAACTTGTTTGAATTGATTTAAACATGTTTTGATAAAGTTTGAAAAATTCGGATGCAAATTCGGTCATCCGAAATTTTTCTGCACTATTCTCCCAGAGAAATTCGGAAGAAGATTCGGAAGCACGACGGAAAATTCGGTCGTCCGAATTTTGTAAATAGTGCATGAACAGTGATTACTATTCACATGAACTGTGTCTACTATTCTTCCAGAGAAATTCGGAAGAAGATTCGGACGAAGCTGGAAAATTCGGTCGTCCGAATTTTTGTGACCGGTGCATGAACAGTGCATGAACAGTGCCACTATTCACATGAACAGTATTTTCTAAAAATAGCCGTTACTAGCCGTTTTATGACTGTTTAAACTGATTTTTGAATTCTATAAAAGCCATAAACTCCAGATTTTTTAGTAGAACTTTGAACTTAACAAATCTTACATTATCCAACTTGTTTTACATCAAATTGAATTGAAAAGCTCTCAAATTGCCTTGTGCTCAAAGATTGAAATTCAAGATTCCAAAGGCAACAAAGTGTGAAGGTGAAACATTGTGTAATCATCTACCAACAAAGTGGTAACATCTTACACACTCTCTCTTTTTTTTATTTTAATTGTGTTATTTTCTACTAGCTCATTTGCAAGGTTATCTTGTGACATAAAACCCTTTTGTGTTAGGGTGAGCCATAGACTAGATTAATCAAGGTTGTAGTGTAAAACCCGTGTGAGGGTAAGCCTTGGATTAGATTAGTCTTGAGGTTGTCTTTAGATATAAAACCCTTGTGGAAGGGTGAACCTTGTTTGTATAATTACTAGAAGAGGTTGTGAGTGTAAAACCATAGTGTGGTTAGCCTCTTATGTAATTGTTGAACTTGAGCTTATAGTGGATTGGTTGAAATCCTTGAGTGTGGACTCAAGGTAGTGGATGTAGATCTTGGAGAGATCGAACCACTATAAATCGTGTGTTAATTTTCTTATAGCTTTATTTATTTACATGATCATGTTATTATTACTTATTGATTGTTGTTGATTGATTGCTTGTAGTTTGATGATATTATCTTAACCATCACATCACATATAAACTTGAAGCTTGTGGAATTAAAGAAGAGCTTTTATTAAGGCAAAGGATTTGTAAAAAGGGAAAAGATTTCGACAATTAGCCTAAGACCTAATTCACCCCCCCTCTTAGGTCTTACAGAATATATTTTTCAAAAATTAATATTATAACATTGATTCTAAACTCCCACTCATCCAAATACATCATAAATGGATGCTTTTAATAAAAATAAATTTTATTTTATTCGTATGAAATACCATTAAACCACATTGGTATTTTCTTAATTAGAATACTTTACCCATTTATAAATATTTTTTTTATCATAAGACACGAATAATACTTTATGTGTCTTATATTGCCTCTTTTCTCTTAACACACATGGTCAAAGATTTTATAATTGACCATTCATCTTTATGTGTGTACAAACATGTATGCATTTATGAGTATACAAGGAAAGAGACCAAAAAGAAATATCAATATATGACTCAAAATATAAAATCAAATGGAACATATAATCTAACATTGTCCTTTACTTTTGCACACTCATACTATATTGTTTATGCCCAAAATTTTTATTGCAAAGGATGTCACAAAATAACATTGAAATTATAAAATAAGAATTTTCCAAGTCATAATCAAGGAAAAAACATAATAACCAAGGATAAAGACATATTAACGCTATGAATCTCAAACCAAAAGTAAATTCTCGCATTTGATGGTCAAAACCACCAACCATAACAGAATTTACTAAAATACTTTATAATAAGACAAATCAACTAAACTGGTAAGACAAATCATCCATACCTGCGGGCATAGGATAATTTTCTAAATGTCTAGTTTATAGTCCTATTCAATTAATCACATCAAGATAATAACCTCCCTGTGGGGCTGAGTTATTATTTCAATGAATTAATTTTCATTATTCTAAATGTCATCATTCAACCTCTTAACTTTATGATGTTGAATTTATCTTTATGTATCAAATGCTTAAAATGTTGTGGCTAGTCTTAAGCACAGAAAATAAAATAAACTTGCACGATGACATTCAAGAATATTATTAAATTTTTCAACTTATCTTAATGTTGACAAAACTAAAATAGTGTACATACATACAATAAATGAGGTGTATAATAAATATTTATTTTGATAATTACTAATCACGAAACTTAATGTAATTAATAATCCTTATTACTTTAAAATACTTTGGATGATGTGGCTACTCCCAAATATATAACGTAATTGTATTTCTGATAAACACCTCCAAAATATCAACTATCAATGTTGATAAGATTTTTGTATGTACACATAATGTAATAAATATGCCTCTAAAATTATTTGTTACCTTATATATGTCATTATTTAGTCACCAAAATTTTATGTGACTAAAATTCTTATATGTCAAGTATTTAAGATGCTTTGGCTACTATTAAATAATTGACACAAATATAAATTTTTTTATGACATCACAAATAATTATTTGAAAAATCAACTTAACTGTATGTTGATTTACACAAAAATACATAGGGCATGGGATTTAATCATCATACCATATCTAATTCCATGACATTTTGTTTAAATATAGTCCAAAAATATAATGAAAAATGTCATTGAATTAAAAATAAAATAAATCAACGTCCCAAGTTCAAAGAGACTTTATAGAGACACTATTTAAAAAATATCTTGACGCCCTAAAAGTTTAAGGCTTTAATGAAAGGAATAAGATATCCTTACCCTAAATTTATAATAAAATTTCTGGCATAAACTCGTAACCAATAATGAAGCATCAAAGATGTTCAGAAACCATAACTAGTTCATCAACTTGCAAATTCTCCAATTTGTTGTCTAAATTCTAATTGACAACAAAAAACTTACTTTATTTGAAGGCAAAGAATAAGACAAAAATTTTCATAAAAGACTTCATAGAAACTGAACACAAACTAGTGAAATCTTTTGCAAAAATCATTGCCTTCATTGAAAATTAAATGAAACTGAATAAAAATCGGTAAAATAATCACATAAGATAAAAGCTCAAAACTTTCGAATAAGAAAAATCAAGTCTTGAAAACAAAAGAATCGTATGAGACTAAAGCTCGAATCTTTTTTTTTTAAAATTCACCAATGCAAACTGCTTTGAGGAGGCATGAGATTCAATGTTGTAGAGGCACATGAGGAATTTCACAAATGAGCTCAAGGTTCAAGTGCGTGCACACGCTGTTCAAATTTCGTCACTCCTCATTACCAAACAATAAGGCTAAAGAAGGCTCTGATACCACATGTAAGAAATTATAACATAGATATGAACCAAAATATGTCTCGCAGCGTAAAAATTTACTAAAATACGTAGCTTTAGCCAATATTATTCAAGTAATTGCGTAAAGATAATACCTTGATTTTTACAGCCTCGATTCCTCCATCTATGTGTAGTTTTGTATGGGATTCTTCTAGCCTATGCCTATCAATGTTAAAAGAAACCCTGGAACTGATGGTGTTACACATGCTTTATATAGGTTAGGCTAGAGACCCTCATATGATGGATATCAATTAGAGTTTCCTTCCATCAAGGAAACATCCGGAATATATTCCAAAATCATAACCAATCATATCTTTATTAATATTTAACTAATTAACTTAAATAGCAGAAAACATGGTAACTACTTATAATGTGTGAGCCACATTAAGGTCTCTTTATCAAGACCAAATTCTTACAGAGTACACATGAGAGAACATCATGGATGGAATATATAAATAAATAATAATCTACTTGTGATCGAACAAAGCCACACCTTTTTAATGCAGTAATAAGCTTGGATAACCAATACTGAGATGCTTGTCAAAGACAATAGAGGGATTTCTTTAGCTTACATACAAGATTTGGTATATCCGTATGAAAACCAGGTGGCAATTTCATATATACTTCACTCGAAAGATCTCTATGAAGAAATGCATTATGTACATCTATTTGGTGCACCGCCCAATTTTTGGCTGCTGCAACTGCCGACAAGATTCTAACCATTACCATCTTGGCCACAAGAGCGAAGGTCTTTGAGAAGTCTATGGTCTCAACTTGGGTATTTCCCAAAATCATCAAATGTGCTTTGTACCTTTCCATTGTCCATCTAAATTGAGTTTTATTTCCCATTTATAGCTTAATACCTGCTTTCCAGGTGGTAGTATAGCTGTTTCCAAAGTTTCATTTTGTTCTAATGCATTCAATTCCTGTCCCATGGCCTCTTTCTACCTCAAATTACACATAGCATCACTAAAGTTCGTACGTTCGGTTTTAGTGGTTACTGTTGCAATAAACCTTCAATGACTGTCAGAGAATTTTTCACTGGACATATAATTGGCTAGAGGATAAGAGCACTTATCTGGGACAACCTTCTTGGGGGAATGAGCTAAAAAATAGGGCTCAGAAGCAAGTTTCGCCGTTGGACCATTCACAACATAACAGAGATAGTCTTGCAACATTGCAGGCTTACGTTTTTATCTAGTGCTCTTATGCAGTGATGAAGCTTGTGAGGTCTCATCATGTTCTACCTCATTAGAATTGTTTCGTATAATTTTAGGGTAACTCCTCCTTCCTTTAGAAATGGAATTTTTGAACTGTTCTTCAAACAACGACAGTATACTCCCCTAGCAACTATACTCGTAGAGAGATTAGAAGAAGGAGCAACTTCGGTTGCCAAGTCAGGTTGAGGTTGTGGAGTGTTCTCCTGGGGAACGTCAGTAGATAAAGGTAGAGATTTGCGAATGTCAAATTCAACAGGAGAAGAAGGAATAGTAGTTTCACTAGGGAAACAGGACAAGGAAGAGGTGCAGAGCCAGATTAGGCAAAAGGAAATTGTTTTGTACAGAGCCAAATTAGGCAAAAGGAAATTGTGTTTCATGTAAACTAACGTCACAGGAAACCGAAAATTGATTGGTATCTAGATCAAATAAATGCCAACCTTTCTTCCCATAGGGATATGCTATGAAATTACATTTTCATAAGCGGGCAGAAAATTTGTCTCAATTTGGACTGTTAATAGGGGCATAACATAAGCAACAAAAGAAGTGAATATGGGAATACGAAGGAAATTTACCATGAAGAATTTCAAAGGGAGTTTTGTCATCAAGAGGAACAGAGGGGTTGGATTTATCAGATATCCACAGTCAAAATACATTCTTCACAAAATGTAATAGGTAAATTAGGAAAGAAGCTGTAAAGCGTTATCTTCAATAAGTGAAGTATTATTCCATGGTAAAAGATTAAACTTAGAAATTCATTACCATTATTTGTCTAGATAATTTTTATAGAGCGTTGAAATTGAATGCATACCATAGTACACAAATTCTGTAAAATCCCTTTAACCTCTATTTTCTCAGCAAAAATATCAATCCAAAAGGCTCGTGAAAAATTATCCCTTTAACCACACCAAGAAGAAAATTTATACGGCCCCTAAAAATCACAATGCACAAGGGAAAAAATTATCATCGACTTTATTAAAACTAATAGGAAACACATCGGTGTTTGTACGACACAAAAAATAACATCACACAAACTTATATATATATATATATATATATATATATATATATATATATATATTCAATTTTGGCACTTCAGTGAGAGAAGCAAAAACCGTATGTGAAGGATATCCCATTCTAGCATGATACAAAGCATAAGCAGTTGATCCAGAAACTAGATTTTCATGCTACGGTAGTGGTATTCAATAGATATAAATCTCATTCTTAAGCTCATCCAACCCAATCAGTGTCCTCGAGGTAAGGTCTTGAATGGCGCAAAATTTGTTAGCAAATATAACAAGGCAATTCAGATCAGTCATAAGTTCAAGATACTGAAATTAAATTGCAAGTCAATTGCAAAACAAATAAAAATTTTTGAAGAACAATATTTCTTAGCTTTACAGTGGCCTCCATGGTAGCGATCGTGTCTGCTCAATTTGGCAAACCGATCGATGAAGGAGTGATAGAAGTCATATGAAGAAAGAACTCTTAGCGTCTAGACATATGGTCTGATGCCCCTATATTAAAAATCTAGAAGTTATCACCCTTACTAAATAATTTATCCACTGAAGAAGATGACTTTGAAAAGTTCGATAATATTAGGAAGCTATTCCATACTTCTAGCAAAAGCCTAGGTATCCCCACCATTGCTGTGTCTACTTTCTCGGCTGTTGAAGAAGTTCTAGATTCATGATTCCACACCTGAGTAGCGTTGGCCTAAGCTTGGAATGAAGCTTGTCTAGAACCACCATGACCAGAACTTCTTCCTCTACCATGGCCACTTGTTGTCTCTCCCTTTTGCTCGTTTTTGCCGCTACTCAAGATAGCTAATGACTTGGAAATATTCTTTGGCTTCGTGACCTTGCTTTTCACAGATTATGCAAGTTGGTTTGTCCTTAGTGTCTATCAGGTTCAGAATTCCCTGACTAGACCATATGGAAAACGTCATTTCATTAGCCCTTTTATCTTTCTTTCAAGCAATATTCCTATGCCTCTCCTCCTGGATTATCATTGCGCAAGCTTGCTTAACGTTCAGCAATGGAACAGTCTGTAAGATATTGGAACAAAAACGACATCATCAAGCCCATCAAGAATTGATCAAAATTGATGGACCTGCTCCTCCTTATGATGCTTCACCAATTATGCTGTCTAATTGCATATGCAACCTTGTAAATACAAACGAATATGTACTGATAATTCATCCTACAGCTTTTCAAGTGTCCATTATACAACATCACATTACTTCCTTGTTGTATGCAATTTGCTATTGCAACCTTTAGTTCTTGAATTCTGGGTCCGTTGGCGATGAAGAACATTTGCTTGAGATCCTTCCACAAACCTCCAGCATGATTGACATATGTAATGGTAGACCTTAAGGACAATTCTATGGTATTGAAGATCTAAGATACTACCACAGAATTCGTTGTCTACATATCATCAAGTTGAGAAGAATCCATGTCTGGTTGTATTGCCATAGCATCGATAAAGGATAATTTTTTCTTGGCATGCAAACTCTTGTGCATCTTGATAGTCCTTGCATCATAAGTCTCTTCACGTAATTGCACAAGCATGATTCGTAAATCGGGGTTATCTTTAGACATTATAGTGGAAAAACCTGCACATTGCTATGGCCACTTCTTTGTCCAATTGATTGAATCTCCTCACTTATTTTGATGGTGGCTTTGATACCACTAAACTTTTCAAACAAGTGGTGGGGAAACTATATGTATATTTCTCTAATCTTGCCAAGGACATGTTATTGCCCTATATATATAGCCAAAATAGAGAAATCCTAACCGTCCTAACCTTAACTATATTCAGTATAGCTACAGTATGCAAACCAAACCAAACATACAGATGTATACAAAAGATATACTAAGAGATTGAGAGAGATTAGAATATCCTAGCATATCTCTAATAATATCGAATAGCAATAGAAAATAAATTTGAATCTGCTTCTACCGAGGATCCTTGCGAGTAAAAATCAACCAATTTAGTTAAAGATTATACTTTTTTTTAGTTGCTGCTTCTTCCTAGTGAAACCTTAAGCCAAATCATTAGCAAAACTCCATGATCACTGCCTCTACGGTATCCACTCTGATTAGCTTAGAGTAGAAACTTGAAACTATATTGTTAGCTACAGACAATGAGTGTTTTGTGTTATATTGGTATATGGTTTTGAGAATTAGTGTTAGTCCGAAGGACAAATGTTGCAGTTTTGATTAATAACAAATATTGACGATGTCTAACTTGCATATTAATTTAGTGATAGGATTTTTGGTTAAAGAAGCTAAGTGGTCTCATTGCCTTAAAAAGCTATAATGCCAAAGAAAACTTAAATGAACTCAAGTGCTTGAAGAATGAACAATATGTCGAAGAAGTGAAGACTTTGAAAACACTTTAGTGTAAGTTTACTTTTTCTTAATAGGTATATCTTGTAAGCCCTACACTTTTTGCATTTGGAATCTAAGCAATACATGTAGTAGCAGAAAACCTTTTCTAACTTGGTTATGAGCTTTAAAAGATTTTGATCATTCTTGAAATACCAAGTGTTTGATAAAGGCTTAGCATTCAAAAGTTTTTAAATGATCTATCCTTTAGTCTAAAATTATTTCAAACTTGTTGTGGTTAAGTTTCAAATGATTTGACAAAGTTTGGACTCCAATTTGGACATCGAAATTGTACCTTGGATGCTGAATTTTCAATGAAATTTGACCAACTAATTTGGAAGCAGAGGTCCAATTTCAGTGGATCGAATTATCCTTTGTAGCTTAGTGCACAGTAGGTTTGGACGTAGTAAGCCCTATTCAGTAGATCGAATTGTATTATTATTAGCCGCTATTTGAACGTTTCAATTGAATTTCAAACTTATAAAAGGCAGAAACTTCAAAATTTTTACGACTTTTGCATGCTTGAATACCTTTTGACTCCAATATCTTTAGAACACCAAAAAGCTATCTTTTGTCTTGTGCTACATTTGATTAATCAAGATACCAAAATTAAAAGTGAAGTGGTGCTAGCATTTGTATCTATCCACCAAAGTTGTTGGTAAACTCTTTCCTTACTTCACTTTTTTTTTTTTTGTTTATTCAAGGTTCTTTAGAAGGCATAAACTCTTTTGGAAAAAGGTTAACCTTGATTATTGATTTGAAAAAGTGGTTGTGGAATAAAATCCTTGTGGGGAAACCTCTTGTCTACTTGTGTGGATTGTGATTATAGTTTATTTGGTTGAAATTATTGAGTGTGCGCTCAACGTAGTGGATGTAGATCTTGAAGAGATCAAACCAATATAAATTGGTAATGTTCTTTGTGTGTTTTTACTTTAAGTCTCTATTTATTGATCCTACTCAATTTCCTTGAGAGTTGTTGGCATTTATTATTATTGTCACTAAAATGCTATCATTCTTTCAACTACTCCTTATCAAGGTTTCATAATTTTTTGGAGGTTAAATCTTCTTAAACAAAGTTTTCAAAAATGAAAAGATTTTGAAAATCAGCCAAAGACCTATTTCATCTCCCCCTGGCCCGTTAGGTCTTTCAACTATTGTCAAAGTGAGGGCTTATTTTTATGGTTTAACAACCTAGAAGTTAAGATCTTATGGCTGATATTTCAGACCTCTTTTATTTGGAAGGATCTTTCACAAATAGAATTCTTTTGCTTGATGGAACATATTATACTTTTTAAAAATCTAGAATTAAGATTTATATTTGTTCTATTAACTTTAATTTGTGTATTATTATTGAGAAGGTATTCACGTTCCAATGAAATTGAGACCCAGTGGAACCAAAGCCTATTGAAGAATATAATGAAAGTGACTAAAAAAGGATGACATTGAATTATCAAGCAAGAAACATCCTTAGTTGTGATTTGGATGTGAATGAATATAACTGGGCAAGTGGATGCAACACCGCTCACCATATGTGGAGGCTTCTTCAAGTAACACATGAAGGGACAAACCAAGTGAAGGAGTCTAAGCTTACTATGCTAGTTTGGGACTATGAATTATTCATAGTGAAACAAGAAGAGAACATTAGCTACATGTTTAAACAATTCACCAGCTTTCAAATGGTCTATAAGTCCTATGGAAAGAATTCCTCCCTTAGTGAACAAAATAGGAAGATATTTGATGCTCTACTAAAGTCATGGCAACCAAAGACACTTGATATTGAAGAATCAAAGGACTTGAAGACTCTTCCTCTTGAAGAGCTCATAAGATCACCTCTCACACATGAAATGAATATCAATAGATTAAATGATCTAGAAGATGAAGAAAAGGGAAGAAAATGAGTTGTACTCAAGGCCAATGATAATTCTAGTGAACAGGAAGAATCATCAAGTGATGAAGAAGAAGATGGTGAAGATGTGAGATTGAAATGGTAGTTAAAAAGTTCAAAAAATTTTACAAAAAGGGAATTTTCAAGAAGGGCAAAAGAACTTTCAAGAAAGGTGGTCAATCATCATCTCTACTCAAACCAAAATGCTATGAACGCAAGAGCCTCGAGCATCTTGTTGCCAACTCTATTAGCAACAAAGATAGTTTTGCTACTTGCACTATCAAAAATTAGCAACAAAGATAGTTTTGCTACTTGCACTATCAAAAATAGTACAAGTGTCATATTTAAATTCTACTTTACATCCATTATCACATAATTGACTAATACTAAATGTTAGCCCCAAGGGCAAATCATATAGTTATGATTAGTTTTGAATAGTGGCAAACATTGATGAGGACTAATGTGCTTGTATATTGAGTGATAGGATTGATGGTTTGAGAAGCATGAAGTCTTATTGCCTTGGAGTCACAATGCAAGAACAACTCAACTATGCCAAAAGTGATTGAAGATTGAAGAGTATGTTCAAGATGATTGAAGGCATTGAAGACTTAGAGTGGAGAGTTCATATGCAAAATAGGTATATTTTTCTGTAAACTCTACACTTATATGTCTTGGAATTAGTTGAATGCATAAGAGAGCACAAAACTTGTTCTTGAAATAATTTTTAAATAAACCTCTTGACAGCAAGTTTGTTTTTGAAGTCCCAAATGATCTTGAAACTTTGGATGATTAAAATGCTTTGGTAACCATTTTTGTGTTTAAAAGTCTTAAATGACTTATATATTTATACAAAATGATTTCAATGTTATTACGAATGATTTTTAAATGATTTGACAAAATTTGATAAGTTTGGACGTCCAAATTTTGAAAATGATCACTGTGCTTCCAGAGAAATTTGGACGCAAGTTAGGACGCATGGAGTAAAGTTCAGACGTCCAAACTTTCTCTGATAGCATGGTCACTGTCCAAACTTTCTCTGATAGCATAGTCACAATTTTTCCAGAGAATTTCAAACGAATGTTCGGACGCGTAAGGAAAAGTTCGGACATCCGAACTTTTCCAAACAGCTTGGCATAGTAAAGTTCGGACGAATGGTAGAAAGTTCGGATGTCCGACCTTCTCTGAAACTAACCGTTACTAGCCGCTCTATAGCTGTTGAATTTGATTTTTCAAATCTATAAAAGCTATAATTTGTAATTTGTAATTTGTAAACTTGAGCATGTAGTAGATTGTTTGAAATCCTTAAGTGTAGGGTTAAGGTAATAGATGCAGATCTTGAATAGATCGAACCACTCTAAATTACTTGTGTTCATTGATCTGACATTGTTTTACTGCTTTGCTATAAATTGACTTATTCTCTCATTTAACAAAACATACACAATCTAGTATTATTTAGAATTGTAAAAGGAATTTATTTACGAAAATTAGCCAAAGACCTAATTCACCCCCCTCTTAGGTCTTTCAATTGGTATCAGAGCGAGGACTTCTTTGTGTGGTTTTACAACCTAGAAGTTAAAGATCTTATGGCTAATATCTCAAACTTACCTTATCTTGAAGGGTCTTCCACAAATAGACCACCTTTGTTTGATGGAACAAACTATACCTTTTGGAAATCTAGAGTTAAGATTTATATTTGTTCTATCAATTTTGATTTGTGGAATATTGTTGAAAAAGGTCCTTATATTCCTATGAAAATGAGAGCTGATGGAGTGACCTTAGAACCAAAGTCTATAGACGAATTTGATGAAAATGATTCAAAGAAAGTGTCCTTAAATTATCAGGCCATGAACATTTTAAGTTGTGCATTAGATGTAACTGAATACAATAGAGTTAGTGGGTGTGACACTGCTCATGATATGTGGAAATTACTTCAAATAATACATGAAGGTACAAACCAAGTTAAAGAGTCTAAGCTTGCCATGCTAGTAAGAGACTATGAGCTATTCACTATGAAGCAAGGTGAAAATATTAGTGATATGTTTACAAAATTTACTAACATTTTAAATGGTTTAAAAGCTTATGGGAAGAGTTATACAATGGGAGAGCAAAACAGAAAAATATAGGATGCTCTACCAAAATCTTGGCAACCAAAAACATTTACAATTGAGGAATCAAAGGATTTGAAAACTCTTCCACTTGAAGAGCTCATTGGATCACTCCTCACGCATGAGATGAAGATGAAGAGAGTAAATGACAAAGAAGATGATGAAAAAGGAAGAAAAGGAGTTGTACTCAAAGCTTCAAATCACTTGAGTGAACAAGAAAAATCATCAAGTGAAGAAGAAGATGGAAACAGTGGAGAAGAGGAGATTGCCATGGCTGTTAGGAAATTCAAAAGATTCTGCAAGAAGAAGTTTCTCAAGAAAGGAAGAAAGCCAACCAAGAAGAGTGGACAGTCTTCATCCTTCAAACCAAGAAGAGTGAACATCTTGTTGCTGATTGTCCCAAAGTTTTGGAAAGGGAAAGAGACAACAAGAACAAAAAAAAATATACCAAGAAAGGAAAAGGACTGGTTGGAACAAGGGATCAACAAGAAAGTGAAGATGATAGTGAAGAAAAGGCCAACATATGCTTTATGGCAATTGATGATGAGGTACAATCTTCTCCTTCCATTTCTAATTTCTATGATGATGATGTTGATCCTAGTGAATTACTTGTAGAAATGTATTAAGAATTAAAAAAGGCTTCTAAAAGGAATAAAGAAATGAAAATCAAATGAGAATTCAAAATTATGTGTTGAAAATGGGAAACTTCTTGAGACCATTAATTGTTTAAACATTGAAAAAGAAGTTTTAAATGCAACCATACAAAAAATATCTTTTGAAAACAAAGAGCTTTGCACAAAAGTTATTTCTCTTGAAGCAATGCTTCTTTGTTTTACATTGCTTAAATCCATCACATTTTGCATCAAAGTTTGTCATCATCAAAAAGGGGGAGATTGTTAGCTCTACGGGCAAATCATGTAGTTATGATTAGTTTTGAATAATAGCAAACATTGATGAGGACTAATGTGCTTGTATGTTGAGTGATAGGATTGATGGTTTGAGAAGCATGAAGTCTTATTGCCTTGGAGTCACAACGCAAGCACAGCTCAACTATGCCAAAAGTGATCGAAGATTGAAGAGTATGTTCAAGATGATTTAAGCCATTGAAGACGTAGAGTGTAGAGTTCTTATGCTATATAGGTATATTTTTCTGTAAACTCTACACTTGTATGTCTTGGAATTAGTTGAATGCATAAGAGAGCACAAAACTTGTTCTTGAAAAAATTTTAAATAAACCTCTTGAAAAGAAGTTTGTTTTTGAAGTCTCAAATGATCTTAAGTAAACTTTGGATGATTAAAATGTTTTGGTAACGATTTTTGTGTTTAAAAGTACTTAAATGACTTATCTGTTTATACAAAACGATTTCAATGTTATTAAGGATGATTTTTAAATGATTTGACTAAATTTGATAAGTTTAGATGTCCAAACTTTGAAAATGATCACTGTACTTCAAGAGAAATTCAAAAGCATGGAGTAAAGTTCGAACGTCCAAACTTTCTTTGATAGCATGGTCACTGTTTTTCCAGAGAATTTCGAACAAATGTTCGGACGCATGAGGAAAAGTTTGGACGTTCAAACTTTTCCAGATAGCTTGGCACAGTAAAGTTCGGACGCATGGCAGAAAGTTCGGACGTCCAAACTTCTTTGAAACTAGCCGTTACTTGCCTTTTTATAGCTGTTGAATTTGATTTTTCAAATCTATAAAAGCTATAAGCTTCAAATTTTTGTATTTTCTACTATCTTATTGTAAGGTTATTTTGAGAACATAAAACTCTTTGGATAAGGGTGATTCTTGAGATATTGATTCAAGGTTGTTTATAGATATAAAATCCTTTAGTAGGGTGAACCTTGTTTATAGAATTGCTAAAGAGGTTGTGAGTCTAAAACCATTGCGTGGTGAGCCTCTTATGTAATCCGTAAACTTGAGCATATAGTAGGCTTAAGGTAGTGGAAGTAGATCTTGAATAGATCGAACCACCCTAAATTACTTGTGTTCATTGATCTTACATTGTTTTATTGCTTTGCTATAAATTGACTTATTCTCTCATTTAACAAAACACATACAATCTGGTATTATTTAGAATTGTAAAAGGAATTTATTTGAGAAAATTAGCTAAAGACCTAATTCACTCCCCCCCCCTCTTAGGTCTTTCACTAAGTAGATTATATTTTAAACCATCAATATTTAATACTTGCTTAATGGGAGGGAAAGAACCTTTACCAATGTTACCAATTCCAAGTATTTTTCCCTTCTTCTTATCACCAAATGTGACAAAACCTTCACTTGTTGCTTGAAGCTCATTAACAAGTGAGGTATTTCCTGTCATGTGTCTTGAACAGCCACTGTCAAGAAACCACTTAGTAGCACTTGATCTTGAAGCAAAACGAACCTACACCAAATTTGAGAGAGTGATTTTGGGTACCCACATTTTCTTGACTCTCCAAATAGTTTTAACACCATTTTCTATTTTTCTTTTCACATAATATTTTGACACATTGTGTCCATGCTTGCCACAATATGTACAACAAGTATGAGTCATAGAATTAAAAGTTTCCCTAGCTAAGAAGTTTTTTTAAGTAAAGTTTTTTAAGTAAACTGTACATGGACTTGGTTTTACACATGATTGTTTTGGTGGTAAGACCATTTGGAAAGTCAAAGGAACTATTACTAACTCCCTTGGACCCAAGAAGATATGGGTACCAAAAATCACTCTTTCTAATTTGGTATAGGTACAATTTGCCTCTAGATCAAGTGCCACAAAATGGTTTTTTGACAGTGGCTGCTCAAGGCACATGATTGGAAATGCATCACTTGTTAGTGAGCTTCAAGCTATAAGTGAAGGTTTTGTCACATTTGGAGATAAGAAGAAAGAGAAAATACTTGGAATATGTAACATTGGTAAAGGTTCTTTCCCTCTTATCAAGCAAGTTTTACTTATTGATGGTTTAAAGTATAATTTACTTAGTATTAATCAATTATGTGACAATGGTTGCAAAGTTGAGTTTAAATGTGATACTTGTACTATTCTTGACAGTGCAAGTAATAAAACTATTTTTGTTGCTAAAAGAGTTAGTAATGTATATGTGTTATATCTTGATGAGCTTATTACTAGTGATATTAAATGTCTTGCCATTCATGACAATGATGGATTTTTATGGCATAGAAGATTAGGACATGTGAGCATAGATTTATTGAACAAATTTTCTACATAAGAACTAGTTAGAGGATTACCAAAAATGCATTTTGATAAAACCCATCTTTGTGATACTTGTCAATATGGAAAACAATCAAAAACATCTTTTAAACCAAAGAAAATGGTTTCTACCTCAAAACCTCTTGAACTAGTTCACATGGATTTATTTGGACCTATGAGGACTACTAGTGGTGGTAAAAGATATGCTTATGTGATTGTTGATGATTTCTCAAGATTTACATGGGTAGTCTTCTTATCACAAAAAGATGAAACATTTTATGAATTTTCAAAACTTTTCAAAAAGGTTCAAATTTCTCTTGATTGCAAACTGATTTCTATTAGAAGTGACAATGGAAGAGAGTTTTGTAACCAAGATTTTACAAAATTTTGTGATGAGTATGGCTTTGTAATGAATAGAGTTTTACTAAGACCTTTTATAAGAAAAACACCTTTTGAACTTCTATTTGATAAAACTCCATCAATTGTCTATTTTAAAGTTTTTGGTTGTAAGTGCTTTATTTTAAACACTAGTAAAAATCTTGGTAAGTTTGATAGAAAATCAGATGAAGGCATATTTCTTGGCTATTCATCAAATAAAAAGGCATATAGAGTCTATAACAAAAGAGCATTATGTGTTGAAGAAACTATTCATGTAACTTTTTATGAATCTAACATTTATCTTCAAAGAAGAAATGAAGATGATGCAAGTCCTCAATGGTTGAAAATCAAACTCAACACTAAGTACCCACATTGGAAGATCGTGCCAAAGAAGAAGAAATAATGGAGCAAGAACAAGATGGTCAATCAAGTAATGATCAAGAACTTCCAAAGGATCTCACATATGCAAGAAGTCATCCTAAGGAGCAAATCATTGGTGATGTCTCCCAAGGAGTTAAATCAAGGCGGTATTTTATTGATAATTTTGCCCTTTTATCTCATATTGAACCAAAAAATATTGATGATGCATTGTGTGATAATTTCTGGATTATTACTATGGAAGAAGAGTTAAATCAGTTAGAGAGAAATAAAGTTTGGACTCTTGTTCCTAGACCTCATGATCATTCTGTTATTGGTACAAAATGGGACTTTAGAAATAAGTTAAATGAACTAGGAGAAGTTGTTAGAAATAAAGCTAGACTTGTTGCTCAAGGTTTCAACCATGAAGAAGGCATTGATTATGATGAAACTTTTGCCCCAGTGGCCAGATTAGAGTCTATAAGAATACTTTTGGCATTTTCTTGTTTTAAAGATTTTAAACTATTTAAAATGAATGTCAAAAGTGCTTTTCTAAATGGTTTTATTGAAAAAGAGGTTTATGTATAACAACCTCCTGGTTTTATTCATGAAATTTTCCAAATCATGTTTTCAAGTTAACCAAAGCTCTATATGGAGTCCAAAAGCTTGATATGAAAGATTAAGTTATTTTCTTCTTTCAAAAGGTTTTACAAAAGGAAAAGTGGATACAACTCTTTTTATAAAAACGTCTTCTAAAAATGATATTTTACTTGTGCAAATTTATGTTGATGATATTATTTTTGGTGCTACTAATACTTCTCTTTGTGAAGATTTTGCCAAATCCATGCAAAATGAATTTGAGATGAGTATGATGGGAGAACTAAATTTCTTCCTTGGGCTGCAAATTAAGCAAACCAAGGATGGAGTCTTCATCAATCAAGCAAAGTATACTAAGGAGCTACTGAAAAGATTTGGAATGGATCAAGCAAAAGGAATAGGTACTCCAATGAGTTCATCAACTAAACTTGACAAAGATGAGAAAGGTAAAAATATTGATGAGAAATTATATAGAGGTATGATTGGAAGTTTACTCTATCTCACAGCTAGTAGACCAGATATTATGTTTGTTGTATGCTTGTGTGCTAGATTCCAATCATGTCCTAAAGAATCTCATCTAATTTCTGTCAAACGTATTTTCCACTATTTGATTGATACACATGATTATGGCCTTTGGTTTTCAAAAACTTCATCTTTTGAACTTATTAGATACTCTGAAGCTGACTATGCTGGATGCAAAATTGAACGTAAAAGTACAAGTGGTCATTGTCAATTTCTTGGTAGTTGTCTTGTATCTTGGTTTAGTAAAAAGCAAGCTTGTGTGTCTTTATCCACTGCAGAAGCTGAATACATAGCTGCAGGTAGTTGTTGTGCACAATTGTTATGGATGCAGCATACCTTACTTGATTATAGTCTTAAATTCAATTGTGTGCCTATACTATGTGATAATACTAGTGCTATCAATTTGTGCATAAATCCCATTCAGCATTCTAGGACTAAGCATATAGAGATAAAATATCATTTCATTCGTGATCATGTGATTAAGAAAGATATATGCTTAGAATATATATATGCAAATGATCAAATTGCTGACATATTTACAAAGCCTTTGGCTGAGGAAAGGTTCAATCATCTAAGAAGACTCTTAGGAATTTCAAAATTCAATGACTAATGTGTGTGTTGATGTTTTGATGAAAATAGGAAATTTTTGGATCCAGAATTCAGATGCACTACAGAAAATTCGGTCGAACGAATTTTCTTAGTGAAAGGAAACAGAGACTTTTGATCAAGAATTCGGACGCATGTCAGAAAATTTGGTCGACTGAATTTTCTAAACTGAAGAAACAAAAACTTTCGACTGAAAATTCGGACGCAGACCTGAGAATTCGGTCGTCCCAATTTTACGGATGCGACTGTTTAAATAAAAATTAAACAGTTTTTCTCAACACTTCAACTTCTGAATTTCACATCCTTTTAAAAGTCTCTCATACCCATTCACATCCGAATCAAAATCCCTTCAAAACCACACATTCTCATCCCGATTTGCTTTCACATTTGAACTTCTGACCCTAAATTCATACAAAAAATTAGTACTTCTCAACAGAAAATATCAATGGTGAGAACAAAGAAGCCAAATGTTGAGAAAGGGAAAGGAAAGGCTAAGGAAGGTGATGGAGACTCAATCCTCAATCAACCAAGAAGAATTCGAATCCCTCAAACATTATCTGGAGTTGACAGGTTTGTCTCGATCAAGGCTACTCATGAATTTGATGAATGGAATAAAAATAGCAGAAAGATTATCCCTGGATATAAGTTGGATGTTGATAAATTCTCTAGCATGGATATTGTTCTATCTTGTTTCAATGATGTTGGTTGGAGTAGTTTGTTGTTCATTGATGAAGAATTTTATCCTACCTTGATATATGAATTCTATGCAAACCTAAAAGAGGAAAGTTGACATTGAATTTAGTGATACAGTGGTATTCATCTAGAATATCCCAAGTTGACATTGAATTTAGTGAAGCATTGATAAACAGAATTTGTGGAGTAGGTGACAATGGAGCTAGATATTATTCACCTTTCATGCATTGCTATGATGAACTTTTTACATATGTTAGATTTGAAGAGGCATTTACCAATGGAAGAGAGTTTAGATCTATAAAAGAGAGGGAAATCAAGAACTTGGATGCTAGAGGTAGAGTGTTGCATCATATGGTAACTACAATGATTATTCCTAACTTTGGACATGTCATTAGTTGGAAATATGCATATGGTAATCATATTAACCTTGCATGAGCAAAGGAGATTGAACTTTGGTTATATAGCATTGAAACACATGATTACTGCCAGAAAAATAGTAACCAATGCATTCCCATTTTGAAGGTTGTTGACAAGAATCTTTAATCATTTTAAGATTAAATTTTCGGGAAGAGGTCAAGCTTTTAAGAGTGAGAGATTTACACCAATGAAACTCTTAAGAGAATGCAGTTAGTTCTTCATGAGGATAATGTATGGAGGACAAAAAGAGAAACCCTTCCAAAAAGAATAGGAAGAGAAGAAAAGATAGAAAGTGAAGAAGAGGAAGAAGAAGATGATGAAGAAGAAACCCTTGCTAGAGAAATGAAGACAAAGAGGAAGCATGACACCTCAAGCGAGGGGGAGCAACCTCCAACAAAAAGGAGATTGTTTGAAGAAGAAACTGGAATTGGTTCAAGTGGTGAAGGAGTAACTAGAGGTGACACCATAGTGGCCAAAGCATTCCAAGAAGCATTTGTCAAGGAAATGGAGAAGATGTATAAATTTTTTGAATCACTTGCTCCAATGGTTCTTGGAAAGTTAGATGGACTGGAGAGTAGGGTAAAGCACATTGAAGAAATCCTTATGAGAAATGTTCAAAGTGGTGAAGGACCCTCTAAGTCTCAAGATAGAAATGAGGAAAAAGGAGATAAGGAAGAAAAGAAAGGAGATGATAATGACAGTAATGATGAAGATGATGATCAAGGTGGAAATGAAGAGACTGTGGCAGAAGAAGAAAAGGAAGAACATGCACATGAAGAGCCACAAATAGCAGGCAGCTAAGTAGCTCAAGCTGAATAGGCTCTCCATCAACAATCTCTTTCAGTCACGGAAGTGTGAAGCACATGGGCATCAAGAAAGGAGTGAGCCGAGCCTCTCCATCAACATCAATATCACAAGACTAAGTTTTCTTTCCTTCTATTCTATTTACTTCCTTTAAGTTGCTTTTCTGTACTGAATTTTTTTATCTGTTATGTATTTACTGTTATTCTGTGTTATGTATTCTGAACTTGTTAAGTATTTTGCTGCATTTCATGTAATAGTGAAGCTCAATGATGAAATCTCAGTGATGAGAGCTTCCTTTATGTGTTAAAATTGTTAGTCTCATTTTCATTGATCCCATTTTTATTTTTTTTTGAGTGATGACAAAAGGGGGAGAAAAATGATGAATGATGACTGCAATGATGATTCTGTGATGAACTTGATATTATGTGATGAACTCGATTATGCAAAATGCATTTTGCATCTATGCTTGAATTTTTTTTAACAAATGAAAGCATGAGTCTTGAAATTTTGTAAAGCTAAACTAAGTGTCATTGTGGACATACATGTTTGAGTAATTCAACATTTCATTTTAAAAGGCAAAATCACTTGCAAAAATTTGGACTCAAAATTCGGATGCAAGGTTTAAAAATTCAGATGCATGTTCTGAAATTTGGATGCATCCATATTGTGTTGTCAAAATGTGCTCCTTTGTTGTTCAAATTGATTCAAATATGTTTTAATATCTTCTAATATGTTTGAACAACCTTAGGAAAGCTTATTTTCAAAAATTACAGCTTTCATTTCTCCCATTTTATTGTTTGGACTTGAATCAATTTTATTGTGTCAGATTCGGATGCTTAGCATCACAAATCCAAACTAGTTGAAAAATGAGCACAATCTAAGGGGGAGCATTGTTAAGATTTTACAACCTTAAAACCTCTCTTAGAACTTTTTCTAAATGTTTAAATGCTATATCTTCTATCGTTGTTGGAAGGAAGGAGGTAAATGGAGGTTGGTTGGTTCATAGGCTCATATTGAGCCTTTTGTATGTCAATGTGCTAAATTGGTTATTTTCTATCATTGACATTAATACTTCTATGTACTACATTGTTTTAATCTATCACATTTTGCGTCAAAGCTTGTCATCATCAAAAAGGGGGAGATTGTTAGCCCTAAGGGCAAATCATGTAGTTTTAATTAATGACAAATATTGATGAGGACTACTATGCTTGTATGTTGTGTGATAGGTTTTGTGAACTAAGAAGTATGAAGTCTCATTGCTTTGAAACCAAAGTGCAAGAACAACTTCAGTAAAGCAAAGCGATTGAAGTTTGAAGAAGGATGTTCTTAGATGATCTAAAGGCATTGAAGACTTGAAGTGTAGAGTGTATATACGCAGTAGGTAAATCTCTATGTAAACTCTACACTTATATGTCTTGGTTATCATTATAAAATGAGTCGTATGATCTGAAAAGGCTTTGAATGAATTTTTTGATGAATGTGGTTTTGTGTCCTAAAAGTTTTTTAAGTAAATTTTATATGATCAAAGGAATTTGATTTTGGTTTTCAAACTTATATATGTATAAATAAGTTTTCTAAACATACCAAATGTTTTTCAAACTTATTGAAGTTAAATCTCAAATGATTTTACAAAGTTTGAATATGCTTTCAAAAAATTCGGTCGTTCGAATTTTGTAGCAAAAGTTTGCTACTGTTCTTCCAGAGAAATTCGGAAGAAGATTCGGAAGCATGAAGAAAAATTTGGTAGTCCGAATTTTGGCCTTCAGCATGGTCACTATTTTTCCAGAGAAATTCGTACGAAGATCGGACGCAGTAGGAAGAATTCGGTCGTTCGAAAAATTCGGACGCAGAATTCGGTCGTCCTAATTTTTTGAAAATAGCCGTTAACTAGCCGTTTTATAGCTATTAAAACTGATTTTCAAATTTTATAAAAGCTATAAACGTGTAATCTTTTGTAAGTTTTGAATTCTTGAAAACTCTAAGCATTCTAAAGCCTTTTACAAACATTTTTTAAGCTCTCTTCTGTCTTGGGCATTTAATTGATCAATTCAAAGACATCAAAGTGTGAAGGTGCAAGTTTGTGTAAAAATCTACCAAAAAGTGGTAATATCTACACACTCTTATCTTTTTATCAAATTGTGTTTTTCTACTAGCTCTTGCAAGGTTATCTTGATAACATAAAACCCTTTAGATAAGGGCGATCCTTGAAGTTGTGATTCAGGGTTGTTTGAGATATAAAATCATTGTGTGTGGTGAGCCTTGTTTGTAAAAGTTACTAGAAGAGGTTGTGAATGTAAAACCATTGTGTGGTGAGCCTCTCTTGTAATTTGTAAACCCGAGCATATAGTAGATTGATTGAAATCCTTAAGTATAAGCTTAAGGTAGTGGACGTAGATCTTGAGGATCGAAACACTATAAATTGCTTGTATTCTTTGATCTTACTTTCTTGTATTGTTGTGCTATAAATTGCTTATAACTTGACTCATATAATCTATTCTTTGATTAGACATATAAAAGGTTTTAATTTGCAAAAATTAGCCAAATACCTAATTCAGCCCCCCTCCCTCTTAGGTATTTCACATATGTTGGCTTTTCCTTCACTGTCATCTTCACTTTCTTGTTGATCCCAAGTACCAGCCAGTCCTTTTCCCTTCTTGGCTGATTTCTTTTTGAGTTTGTTGTCTCTTTCCCTTTCCAGAACTTTAGGACAATCAGCAATAAGATGTTCTGTGCTTTTGTATTCAACGCATTGAGGTTTGAAGGATGATGACTGTCGACTCTTCATGGTTGGCTTTCTCCCTTTCTTGAGAAATTCCTTTCTGTAGAATCTTTTGAACTTTCTTACAGTCATAGCTATCCCTTCTTCTCCACTGTTTCCATCTTCTTCACTTGATGATTTTTCTTATTCACTCAAATGATTTGAAGTTTTGAGTACAACTCCTTTTCTTCCCTTCTCTTCATCTTCAATATCATTTAGTCTTTTCACTTTCATCTCATGCGTAAGCAGTGATTCAATGAGCTCTTCAAGTGGGAGAGTTTTTAAATCCTTCAATTCCTCAATAGAAAGTGTTTTCGGTTGCCAAGATTTTGGTAAATCATCTAATATCTTACTGTTTTGCTCTCTAATTGTATACCATTGAAAATGTTAGTAAATCTTGTAAACATATCACTAACATTCTCACCTTACTTCATGGTGAATAGCTCATAATCCCTTACTAGCATGGCAAGCTTTGACTCTTTTACCTGGTTTGTACCTTCATGTGTTACTTGAAGTAATCTCCACATATCATGAGCTGTGTTACATCCACTAACTCGATTATATTCAATTACATCTAGTGCACAACTTAAAATGTTCATGGCCTGATAATTTAATATCATTTTCTTTGAATCATTTTCATCAAATTCGTCGATAGACTTTGGTTCTAAAGTCACTCCATCAGCTTTCATTTTCATTGGTATGAAAGGACCTTTCTCAACAATGTTCCACAAATCTAAGTTAATAGAACAAATATTGAAAGACCTAAGAGAGGGGTGAATTAGGTCTTTGGCTAATTATAAAAAATCTTTTCCCTTTTGGCAAATCCTTTACCTTAATAAAAGCTCTTCTTTAAATTCATAAACTTTAAGTTTATATGTGATTTGATGGTTGAGACAAGATGATCAAACAATAAGACTACAACCAACCAATCAACAACTAAGAACTAATAATAATAATACAAGTATGTAAACAATTAAAGCTATACGAAATAAACACACGATTTATAGTGGTTCGATCTCTCCAAGATCTTCATCCACTACTTTGAGTCCACACTCAAGGATTTTAACCAATTCACTAAATGGTCAATCTAAACAATTACACAAGAGGCTCACCCTTCAATGGGTTTTACCACAACAACTTCTATTCAATCTAATAAACAAGGTTCACCCTTATCACTAAGAGTTTTATGTCACTAGACAACCTAGACCAATCTAATCCAAGGCTCACCCACACCAATGGGTTTTACACAACAACCTTGATTAATCTAGTCTATGGCTCACCCTCCACAAGGGTTTTAAGTCTCTTGACAACCTTGTATCAATCACAACAATAATGTAAAGAGAGAGTTTGGATGTTACCAACACTTCTTGGTGGATGAATACAATTGCTAGCACCACTTCACTTCTTGCCTTTGGAATCTTGAATTTTAACCTTTGAGAGAACTCAATCATGTTGAAGCACTGGTTTACTACTCTTAATTATGTTGAGAGAACTCAATTTCTAAACTCTTCATCAAATCAAGCTGTTTCTTTACTTTATTACTGTTTTCATGGTGAACCTGATTCTGATTTAGAATTAAAAAGAAAAGAGTTTTTCCAAATGAAGTGTTACTCTTTTCAAAGGTCTGATTTAGATAAACATTTGCAACGTATGACTCAATTGTTTTATCTTCTTGGTGCAGTTGTTAGTCTAAAACAAGCTTTCCTCAGCTCAATCCCTCAAGCTTTAGCCCAAGGAGCCGATGTATATATCGGACAGAAATACCAATCCATCCTTGGAATGACTCCAGGACAAATCCGACAAGCTATCTTGCAAAGCATTGAAGACCTTTACCATAAACGGCTGGTTATCAAGCAATATCTCAAATGAGATAAAGAGGTTGACCAACTATGCAAGCACTCAGACTTAATCATCAAATCATGCTGCAACAAATCCTCTTGCAAGAAATCATCCCGAAGAGGTTCTCCAGAATCCATACAACAGACAGACGTTCTTCAAATAAAAAATGGAGATATTTCAGAAGGAAAGATAAGTCCTCCAGAAGTCCTAGAAGCAAGTCAGACAACTGCTATGTCTGCAAACAGAAGGGTGGGTCACTATGCCAAGCAATGTCCTCAAAAGAAGAAAAGGCAAAACCTCATCTCACAAATTGAACAGGTTAGCCCTATCTATGATGATAATGACCTTGAGTCCCTCTTTTCTGAACAAGATGAACTGAATGAAGACACCCTCTTTACAATTGAAGAAGATGAGATCCCTTTGTCTTATCATATCTTAAACCAGTTCCCCCGAAACCAGACCCAACACTTCTAGAAATATCACCAGAAAATCCTTCTGTTCCAATCCTCACTATTCAGACCCACAAAACACATCCTCAAGCCCCTGTTCAAATTCGAACCTCCAAATATGATAAACCTATTCCTGCCATAGCCTTCTTTGACAAAGGTGCTGCAGTCTCCATGACAAATCCATCTGTCCTAACTCCTGAACATTGGACAGAACACAAGAAAGAATTCATCACTGTTGATGGTAAAACATTCTACACTTATTTGATTACTAAGAAATCAATTACCATCCAATTCTTCCACAAATGTGAAGTTCGTTTACATCTTGTTGACTATACTGAAACTGACCAAGATCTTCTTGTTGGTTTTGACATTTACAGTAAACTTCACAAATTCCAAATCCTTCCCAATGGTATTCATTTTGGAAAACAGTTTAGAAAATATGGTACTATTCCAAGACTTTACCAAATCACTCCTAATCCTATTTCCGAGATTCAGAAACTTCTTGTTTCCCAATCTTGTGCTGAATCTCACACAGAATTCCTTACCAAATATTCTCATCCACTTTGGCAGAATCCTTAATTCTTCATAAAACTCCCTTTCAAGAAAAATGAGGATATCAACGCTACCAAAGCCAGTCATTCTGGCATGAACCCTGATCATCTCAGTTAGACACAAAAGAATGCCTTGACCTTCTTCATTCTGATCTCATTGAACCTACCGATTCTCAATGGTCTTGTGAAACATTCTATGTTGATAAACGGGCTGAACAAATCCGTGGAAATATGAGACTGGTAATTAATTATCAGCCTCTCAACCATTTTCTGCAAGATGATAAGTTTCCATTACCACATAGGCACACACTGCTATCACAGCTTTCTGGTGCAAAATGGTTTTCGAAATTTGATTTGAAATCTGGTTTTTGGCAATTAGGCATTCATCCTGATGAACGTCTTAAAATTGGTTTTTGTATCCCTAACCAGCATTTCTAATGGAAAGTAATGCCTTTTGGACTAAAACCGGCACCATCATTATTTCAAAAAGCCATGATCAAGATTTTTGAACCACTTTTACACACTGCACTTGTTTATATTGGTGATATCTTGCTTTTCAGTTCTACTAAGAATGATCATATAAACCTCTTATGCCAGTTTGCTCAAATTATTAAAGATTATGGTGTAATGCTTTCTGAAAAGAAAATGATCTTGGCTACACAAAAAATTACTTTCCCAGGAATGCATTTCACTGCGAGTACATACACTCCTGGAAATCATATTTCCAACGAGTTGCAGAAGTTCCATGAGTCAAATCTCTCACAGAAACAAGTCCAACAGTTTCTTAGCGTAGTCAACTATGTCCGAGATTTCCTGCCAAGAGCTTCAGAGCACATCCATCCTCTCACTAAAATGCTCAAGAAGAATCCATCCCCCTGGACATCCTTACAGACTCAATCTGTAGCTGCAAATGGCCAAAAGATACTTCAGACTGATGCAAGTGACAAATACTGGAGTGCACTGCTACTTGAAGAAATTGATGGCACCTGATATCTTTGTAGATTTGCAAGTGTAAGATTCAAGACAACAGAAATCCATTACCACTCCAGTTTTAAAGAAATCCTCGCAGTCAAAAATGGGATAAAGAAGTTCAGCTTCTATCTTATCGGATCAAAATTTTTGGTGGAAATAGATATGAATTCATTCCCCAAGATGTTGCAGTTCAAGCAGAAGCAAGTTCCTGATTCTCAACTGCTCAGGTGGTCAACGTGGTTTGCGTAGTATTCATTCGAGGTCAAACACATCAAAGGTAAATCTAATGTTGTGGCTGATTTCCTTTCCCGACCTGATTTCATTACCACCAAACCCGTTATAGCCATGATTATCCCGACACAATTATTCTAACCCACCTAATATTCCTCCAGATTATCCAGTTCCATGTTCTGTTGACTCAATAATGTAAAAAAGATATTTTTATGAGTTACATATTTTTAAAAAATTTGGGGGATCCATTCCTAAACCATCCGAAGTCAATCCATATTTCCCTTTCAGCCAGGTTTTCATTCTCAGACCTACTGACTTCCCTCCTTCATTAAAATGGTTCTTCTGGTACCTGTGTCAACAGTACCATATTCTTCTTAAAATCGACTCTGCATTATTTCTTAAAGGTTTTATTCCGCGTGACTTGAGTTTTTAACTTGGTTTAAACCTTTATCAGAATGGAAGAACTTACTTCTCACTTTTCCTAAACACTTTCTCCTCTTTGACATCCATCGACCAATAGACCCTGAGTTCACAATCCATCCATATTCCCATCTTTACCAAGTCAATTCCATCACCGTGCTAGATCTTTCTCAAAAATACTCTGAGGCCCAAAAATATATTTTTGTTGAAAATAAAATTATACCTCAAGAAATTTGGCCTGATGATTATGGATCTTGGAATTATCCTACCAACCATCATCACGAGATAAACATCTAAATAGCTCGTGAATGGTACCCTCACCACTTGCCTGATTCCCAGCCAGACATTGAAACCCTTTTTGATTACTTTAACCATCCGCCAGCTAGCTTTTCTCAGTCATCACATGGGTTTACCTTTCCACGTATGATCTTTGATGAAACTGCTCGACCCACTTGTGTCACCTCACTCAGAAAGGACGCACTCAAGCAGAGAAAGAAAAGAGTAAGAGCACATGCTCTGTATCAGGACCTCATTATTGAACACAATATCACTGACCCTGGCTCCACTAATAGTGATGTCTCCACACCGACTGATTCCGAGCATTACAGCTGTGAAGATTTTTTTATTTAGTGCTCTACACTTTGTTCTCTTTATTGTTCAGTGTGTTGTCGTGTCAACTTTATTTCCTAGCTGATTAAAACTGATAAGTGTGGTGTGATGTAAGTGATGACCTCATTAGCTACCATGATGTAAGCAATGATGTCATAACTCAATAATTTAGTCTTCTAAGTTTTTCCTTGGAGCTCTATATAAATAGCCCATTGTTGTAACATCTTCTCAAGCTTAGTTCCCAAGTACTATTATCTATCTTGTGTGTTCTACTCTAAACATGTCTTTCTAAGTTTCCTCTATTCTTCTTCTCTACTTCTATTTCTGATATGGCTTTAGCTTAGATCCTTGTTCGGTGATACCTAGAAATTGTGAGATAAGAGGACAGGATCCTTTAAGTGCCCAATAGTTTGTCGTTGTTGATCCAAGTCATACCTTTTTAGACAGTCCAGGTTTGAGTCTCTGAAATTATTCTCTTTCGAATACTTCTAGTTTCTAGGTCATCACTAAAATAGGTATCAGAGTTATTGGTATATTATAAATTAAGCTAGAGTTCAAGAAGCCTTATCCACCCATGTATCCAGAAACTTCCCGTTTGTCTATGTCGTTAGATACTACTTTTTCCTTTCATCAAATTACATCTAAAAAATTAGATTACTTATATGAAGTCACTATAGATTCATCTTCTCAGTTTTCTCCTGAAAATCATCCTTTCATGAACCCTTATACTAATTATGCTAAGTCCATAGTTTCCCCTTGGAAATCTTTTAAGTCTCTTATCCGTCAGACACCTTCTTCAAATGATTTTACAAATTTTGAACATGATTCCAAGAAATTCGATCGTCCAAATTTGGTAGCAAAAGTTTGCTACTGTTCATCCAGAGAAATTCGGAAGAAGATTCGGACGCATAAAGAAAAAATTCGGTCGTCCGAATTTTGGCCCTCAACATGGTCACTGTTTTTCCAGAGAAATTCGGACGAAGATTCAGACGCAGCAGGAAGAATTCGGTCGTCTAAAAAATTCGGACGCAGAATTCGGTCGTCCGAATTTCCTGAAAATAGCCGTTAACTAGCCGTTTTATAGCTGTTTTAATTGATTTTCAAATTCTATAAAAGCTATAAATGTGCAATCTTTTGTAAGTTTTGAATCCTTGAATACTCTAAGCATTCTAAAGCCTTTTACAAACATATCTTAAGCTCTCTTATGTCTTGTGCATTCAATTGATCAATCCAAAGACATCAAAGTGTGAAGGTGCAACTTTGTGTAATATCTACCAACAAGTGGTAACATCTACACACTCATCTTTATTTGTTAAATTGTATTGGTCTACTAGCTCTAGCAAGGTTATCTTGATAACATAAAACCCTTTAGATAAGGGTGATCCTTGAAGTTGTAATTCAAGGTTGTTTGAGATATAAAACCATTGTGTGTGGTGAGCCTTGTTTGTATAATTACTAGAAGAGGTTGTGAGTATAAAACCATAGTGTGGTGAGCCTCTCTTGTAATCTGTGAACTTGAGCACATAGTAGAGTTATTGAAATCCTTAAGTGTAGGCTTAAGGTAGTGGAGGTAGATCTTGAGGATCGAACCACTATAAATTGCTTGTGTTCCTTGATCTACATTTCTTATATTGCTTGGCCATAAATTGTTTCTATCTTGTCCATATAATCTGTTATTGATCTATACACATAAAAGGTTTGATTTTGCAAAAATTATCCAAATACCTAATTCACCCCCTTAGGTATTTCAATTGGTATCAGAGCTAGAACTTCTTTGTGTGGTTTTACAACCTAGAAGACAAAGATCCTATGGCTAATATTTCAAACCTACCTTTCCTAGAAGGATCTTCTACAAACAGACCTCCGTTGTTTGATGGAACAAATTATAATTTTTGGAAGTCTAGAGTTAAAATATATATTTGTTCTATTAATTTTGATTTATGGAACATAGTTGAGAAAGGTCCCTATGTCCCAATGAAAATGAGAGCAGATTGAGTAACCTCAAAACCCAAATCCACTGATGAATTTGATGAGCATGATTCGAGGAAAATGACATTAAATTATCATCCCATGAGAATATTAAGGTTGTGCATTAGATGTTACTGAATACAATAGAGTTAGTGGGTGTGATTCTGCTCATGATATGTGGAGATTACTCCAAATTACACATGAAGGTACTAATCAAGTTAAAGAATCTAAACTTGCTATGCTTGTTAGAGATTATGAACTATTTACTATGAAACAAAGTGAAAATATTAGTGATATGTTTACAAGGTTTACTAATATTTTCAATGTCTTGAAAGCTTATGGTAAAAGCTATACTATGGGAGAGCAAAACAAAAATATTTTGGATGCTCTACCAAAATCCTGGCAGCCAAAGACGCTTGCTACTGAGAAGTCCAAAGACCTAAAAACTCTTCCTTTTGAAGAGCTTATTGGATCACTACTCACACACTGAAATGAAGATGAAACGGTTGAATGATAAGGAAGATGAAGAAAAGGGAAGAAAAGGAGTAGTACTTAATGCTTCAAATAACTTGAGTGAACAAGAACAATCTTCAAGTGAAGAAGAAGGAGGAAACAGTGGAGAAGAAGAGATTGCAATGGCAGTGAAGAAGTTCAAGAGATTCTACAAAAAGGAATTTCTCAAGAAAGGAAGAAAGCCAGTCAAGAAGAGTGGACAATCCTTATCCTATAAACCTCAATGTTTTGAATGCAAGAGTACAGAGCATCTTATTGCTGACTGTCCCAAAGTGTTAGAGAGGGAAAGAGAAAGCAAAAACAGAAAGAAATCAGCCAAGAAAGGAAAAGGATTAGCTGGAACATGGGATCAACAAGAAAATGAGGATGACAGTGAAGGGAAGGCCAACATATGCTTTATGGCCATTGATGATGAGGTACAATCTTCACCATCTGTTTCAAATTTTTGTGATGATGATATTGATTCTAGTGATTTAATTGTAGAATTGTATGACGAATTGAAAAAGGCTTCAAAAAGAAATAAAGAAATGAAATCCAAAATAAATGATTTTTCAAATGAAAATTCAAAATTATGTGCTGAAAATGATAAACATCTTGACACCATTAATTCGCTTACCATTGAAAAAGAAGTTTTGAATACTACCATACAAAATGTATGTTTTGAAAACAAAAAGCTTTGTTCAAGAATTAGTTCTCTTGAATCAATGCTAAAAGATCATGAGTTTTTAAAAAGAAAATTAAATGATCTTACTTTATGCATTAAGAGATTTACCAATGGAAGAGAAAATTTAAATAAATTACTTGGTTATCAAAGATCCTCATTTGTAAAGCATGGTCTTGGTTTTACACATGATTGTTTTGATCCAAAACAAAAAGGGTTATTTGTTAAAGAATCTTCTCATTATAGGTCTCATACTTGTTGTACATATTGTGGTAAGCATGGACACAAGTTTTCTAAGTGCTTTATAAAAAGAAAGATAGAAAACGGGGTTAAGACCATTTGGAAAGTCAAAGGAACTGTTACTAACCCCCTTGGACCCAAGAAGATATGGGTACCAAAAATCACTCTTTCCAATTTGGTATAAGTAAAATTTACCTCAAGATCAAGTGCCACTAAATGGTTTCTTGACAGTGGCTGCTCAAGGCACGTGACTGGAAATGCATCACTTGTTAGTGAGCTTCAAGCTACAAGTGAAGGTTTTGTCACATTTGGAGATAAGAAGAAAGGGAAAATACTTGGAATAGGTAACATTGGTAAAGGTTTTTTCCCTCTTATCAAGCAAGTTCTACTTATTGATGGTTTAAAGTATAATTTACTTAGCATTAGTCAATTATGTGACAATGGTTGCAAAGTAGAGTTTAAATGTGATACTTGTACTATTCTTGATAGTGCAAGTAATAAAACTATTTTTGTTGCTAAAAGAGTTAGTAATGTATATGTGTTATATCTTGATGAACTTATCACTAATGATATTAAATGTCTTGCCATTCATGACAATGATGGATTTTTATGGCATACAAGATTAGGACATGTGAGCATGGATTTATTGAACAAACTTTCTACTCAAGAACTAGTTAGAGGATTACCAAAAATGCATTTTGATAAAAGCCATCTTTGTGATGCTTGTCAATATGAAAAACAATCAAAAGCATCTTTTAAACCAAAGAAAATTGTTTCTACCTCAAAACCTCTTGAACTAGTTCACATGGACTTATTTGGACCTATGAGGACTACTAGTCTTGGTGGTAAAAGATATGCTTATGTGATGGTTGATGATTTTTTAAGATTTACATGGGTAATCTTTTTATCACAAAAAGATGAAACATTTTATGAATTTTCAAAACTTTTCAAGAAGGTTCAAATTTCTCTTGATTGCAAACTGATCTCTATTAGAAGTGATAATGGAAGAGAGTTTTGTAACCAAGATTTTACAAAATTCTGTGATGAGTATGGCATCACTCATAATTTTTCAGCTGCCAGAACATTACAAGAAATTGCTAGATCAATGCTTTGTGAAAATTTTCTACCTAAATACTTTTGGGCTGAAGCGTAAATACAGCATGCTATGTGATGAATAGAGTTTTACTAAGACCTTTTATAAGAAAAACACCTTTTGAACTTCTATTTGATAAAACTCCATCAATTGTCTATTTTAAAGTTTTTGGTTGTAAGTGCTTTATTTTAAACACTAGTGACAATTTTGGTAAGTTTGATAGAAAATCAGATGAAGGTATATTTCTAGGCTATTCATCAAATAAAAAGGCATATAGATTCTATAACAAAAGGACATTATGTGTTGAAGAAACCATTCATGTAACTTTTGATGAATCTAACATTGACCTTCAAAGAAAAAATGAAGATGATGCAGGTTCCTCAATGGTTGAAAATCAAACTCAACACCTAGTACCTACATTGGAAGATCATGCTAAAGAAGAAGAAATAATGGAGCAAGAACAAGATGGTCAATCAAGCAATAATCAAGAACTTCCAAAGGATCTCACATATGCAAGAAGTCATCCCAAGGAGCAAATCATTGGTGATGTCTCCCAAGGAGTTAAAACAAGACGGTACTTTATTGATAATTTTGCCCTTTTATCTCATATTGAACCGAAAAATATTGATGATGCATTGTGTGATAATTTCTGGATTATTGCTATGGAAGAAGAGTTAAATCAGTTTGAGAAAAATAAAGTTTGGACTCTTGTTCCTAGACCTCATGATAATTCTGTTATTGGTACAAAATGGATCATTAGAAATAAGTTAAATGAACTAGGAGAAGTTGTTAGAAATAAAGCTAGACTTGTTGCTCAAGGCTTTAACCAAGAAGAAGGCATTGATTATGATGAAACTTTTGCTCAAGTGGCCAGATTAGAGTCTATTAGAATACTCTTGCCATTTGCTTGTTTTAAAGACTTTAAACTATTTCAAATGGATGTCAAAAGTTCTTTTCTAAATGGTTTTATTGAAGAAGAGGTTTATGTAGAACAACCTCCTGGTTTTATCCATGAAAAATTTCCAAATCATGTTTTTAAATTAACCAAAGCTCTATATAAACGGAAACAAGCTCCAAGAGCTTGGTATGAAAGATTAAGTGGTTTTCTTCTTTCAAAAGGTTTTACAAAAGGAAAAGTAGATACAACTCTTTTTATAAAAACATCTTCTAAAAATGATATTTTACTTGTGCAAATCTATGTTGATGATATCATTTTTGGTGCTACTAATACTTCTCTTTGTGAAGAGTTTGCTAAATCCATGCAAAATGAATTTGAGATGAGCATGATGGGAGAACTAAGTTTCTTTCTTGGGCTGCAAATTAAGCAAACCAAGGATGGAGTCTTCATCAATCAAGCAAAGTATACCAAGGAGCTACTGAAAAGATTTGGAATGGATCAAGCAAAAGGAATAGATACTCCAATGAGTTCATCAACTAAACTTGACAAAGATGAGAAAGGTAAAAGTATTGATGAGAAATTATATAGAGGTATGATTGGAAGCTTACTCTATCTCACAGCTAGTAGACCAGATATTATGTTTGTTGTATGCTTATGTGCTAGATTCCAATCACGTCTTAAAGAATCTCATCTAATTTTTGTCAAACGAATTTTTCGTTATTTGATTGATACACATGACTATGGCCTTTGGTTTTCAAAAACTTCATCTTTTGAACTTATTGGATACTCTGATGCTGACTATGCTGGTTGCAAAGTTGAACGTAAAAGCACAAGTGGTCATTGTCAATTTCTTGGTAGTTGTCTTGTATTTTGGTTTAGTAAAAAGCAAGCTTGTGTGTCTTTATCCACTGCAGAAGTTGAATACATAGCTACCGGTAGTTGTTGTGCACAATTGTTATGGATGCAGCATACCTTACTTGATTATGGTCTTAAATTCAATTGTGTGCCCAGACTATGTGATAATACTAGTGCTATTAACTTGAGCATAAATCCCATTCAACATTTTAGGACTAAGCATATAGAGATAAAACATCATTTCATTCGTGATCATGTGATTAAGAAAGATATATGCTTAGAATATATAAATACAAATGATCAAATTGCTGACATATTTACAAAACCTTTGGCTAAGGAAAGGTTTAATCACCTAAGAAGACTCTTTTGAATTTCAAGATTCAATGACTAATGTGTGTATTGAAGTTTTGATGAAAATAGGAAATTTCGATCCAGAGACTTTTGATCAAGAATTCGGACGCAGGTCAGAAAATTCGATCGACTGAATTTTCTGAACTGAAGAAACAGAAACTTTGGATCGAAAATTCTGACGCAGACTTGAAAATTCGGTCGTCTGAATTTTACGGACGTGAAATGAAGATTAAACAGTCTTCTCAACACTTCAACTTCCGAATTTCACATCCTTTTCAAAGCCTCTCATACCCATTCACATCCGAATAAAAATCCCTTCAAAATCACACATTCTCATCTCGATTTTCTTTCACTTTTAAACTTCTAACCCTAATTTCATACAGAAAACCAATAGTTCTCAAAAGAGAACATCATGGTGAGAACAAAGAAGCCAAATGTTGAGAAAGGAAAAGGAAAGGCTAAGGAAGGAGATGGAGACTCAATCCTCAACCAACCAAGAAGAATTCGAATTCCTCAAACACTATCTGGGGTTTGCAGGTTTGTCTCAATTAAAGCTACTCATGAATTTGATAAATGGAATAAGAATAGTAGAAAGATCATTTCAGGATATAAGGTGGATATTGATAAACTGTCAAGCATGGATATTGTCCTATCTTATTTCAATGATATTGGCTGGAGTAGTTTGCTATTCGTTGATGAAGAATACTATCCTACCTTGATATATGAATTCTATGCAAACTTGAAAGAGGAAAGAATTGAGATGGTAGGGGATAATGTGATACAATGGTATTCATCTAGAGTATCACAAGTAGACATTGAATTTAATGAAGGATTGATAAATAGAATTTGTGGAGTGGGTGAAAATGGAGCTAGATATTATTCACCATCCATGCATTGCTATGATCGTGAACTCTTTACATATGTTAGATTTGAAGAAGCATTTACCAATGGAAGAGAGTTTAGATCTATAAAGGAGAGGGAAATCAAGAACTTGGATGCTAGAGGTAGAGTGTTGCATCACATGGTAACTACTATGATTGTTCCAAATTTCGGGCATAAGTCATCAGTTGGAAATATGCATATGGTAATCATGTTAGCCTTGCATGAGCATAAGAGAATAAACTTTGGGTATATAGCCTTGAAACACATGATTACTGCAAGAAAAACAGTAACCAAGGCATTCCCATTTGGAAGATTATTGACAAGAATCTTTAAGCATTTTAAGATCAAACTTCCGGGAAGAGGCAAGCCTTTAAGAGTGGTGAAATTTACACTAATGAAACTCTTAGGAGAATGCAATTAGTTCATGATGAGGATAATGTATGGAGGACAAAAAGAGAAACCCCTCCAAAAAGAATAGAAAGAGAGAAAATAATAGAAAGTGAAGAGGAGGAAGAAGAAGAGGATGAAAAGGAAACCCTTGCTAGGGAAATGAAGACAAAAAGGAAGCATGACACCTCAAGTGAGGGGGAGCAACCTCCGACAAAAAGGAGACTGTTTGAAGAAGAAACTGGAATTGGGTCCAGCGGTAAAGGAGTAACTAGAGGTGACACCATAGTAGCCAAAGCATTCCAAGAAGCCTTGAACAATCATGTCAAGGAAATGGAGAAGATGTATAAGTTCTTTGAATCATTTGCCCCAATGGTTCTTGGAAAATTAGAGGGACTGGAGAATCGAGTAAAGCACATTGAAGAAATCCTTATGAGAAACACTCAAAGTGGTGAAGGACCCTCTAAGCCTCAAGATGCAAATGAGGAAGAAAGAGATAGAGAAGCAAAGAAAGGAGATAATAAGGACAGCAATGATGAAGATGATGATCTAGGTGGAGATGAAGAGACTGTAGCAGAAGAAGAAGAGGAAGAACTGCTCATGAAGATCCACCTGTAGCAGGAAACCAAGTAGCTCAAGCTGAAATAGTCTCTCCATCAACAATCTCTTTCAGTCAAGGAAGAGTGAAGCACTTGGCCATCAAGAAAGGAGTGAGCCGAGCCTTCCCATCAACCTCAACATCACAAGACTAAGCCTTCTTTCTATTCTCTTTACTGTATTTTGTTTATTTGCTTATCTTTATTTGTTCTGAACTTGTTAAGTATTTTACTGCATTTTATGTAATAGTGAAGCTCAATGATGAAATCCCAGTGATGAGAGCTTCCTTTATATGCTAAATTGAAAGTCACATTTTCATTGATCCCTCTATTTTTTTAATGATGACAAAAGAAGGAGAAAAATTAATGGACAAAGTCTTTAATATGATGCTGCAATATGAGAACTGAGTCTTTAATGATGATGCAATATGAGTCTTTATGCATTAAAATTCGGATGCAAGGTTTAAAGATTCGGATGCATCCATATCTATGGTGAAAATGTACTCTTTTGTTGTTCAAATTTATTCAAATCTGTCTTAATCTCTTCCATTATATTTGAACAACATTATGAAAGCTTTATTTCACTTTAAACATCAATTATATTGAATCTATTATAGTTTGGACATGAGTTTAAAAAATTTGGATGCATAAGTTTAAAAATTCGGATGCATTCATGTTTAATTGTCAAAATGTGCTACTTTTTTATTCAAACTGATTCAAATATATTTTAATCTCTTTAAATATGTTTGAATTGCCTTAGGAAAGCCTATTTTCAAAAATCACAGCTTTCATTTCATTTATTTTACTAATCAGACTTGATATGTCAAAATTTGGATTCACAACATCTCAAGTCCAAATATGTTGAAAAATGAGTACAATCTAAGGGGGAGCATTGTTAATCTTTTCTAACTTTTAAATGCGTAATTACAATATCTTCTATCCTAGTTGTGTTGGAAGGAAGGAGGTAAATGGAGGTTGGTTGGGTCATAGGCTCATATTGAGCCTTTTGTATGTCAACGTGCTAATTCGCTTGTTTTCTATCATTGACATTAATACTTCTTTGTACTACATTGTTTAAATCCATCACATTTTGCATCAAAGTTTGTCATCATCAAAAAGGGGGAGATTGTTAGCCCTAAGGGCAAATCATGTAGTTTTGATTAATGACAAATATTGATGAAGACTAATATGCTTGTATGTTGTGTGATAGGTTTAATGAACTAAGAAGTATGAAGTCTCATTGCCATCAAACCAAAGTGCAAGAACAACCTCAATAAACTATGAAGTCTTTTGAGGTTTATTCAAAGATGAACTCAAGGCATTGAAGACTTGAAATGTAGAGTAGGTATGATGATAGGTAAAGAAAGACCTAAGAGGGGGGGTGAATTAGGTCTTTGGCTAATTATCGAAAATCTTTTCCCTTTTTGCAAATCCTTTGCCTTAATAAAAGCTCTTCTTTAAATTCACAAACTTCAAGTTTATATGTGATTTGATGGTTAAGACAAGATTATCAAACTATAAGACCACAACCAATCAATCAACAACTATAAACAATAATAATAACACAAGTATGTAAAACAAGTAAAGCTATAAAGAAATGAACACATGATTTATAGTGGTTCGATCTCTCCAAGATCTACATCCACTACCTTGAGTCCACACTCAAGGATTTCAATCAATTCACTATATGCTTACTTCAAGTAATTACACAAGAGGCTCACCCTTCAATGGGTTTTACCACAACAACCTCTTTTCAATATAATAAACAAGGTTCACTCTTATCACTAAGAGTTTTATGTCACTAGACAACCTAGACCAATCTAATACAAGGCTCACCCTCACCAATGGGTTTTACACAAACAACCTTGATTAATCTAGTCTATGGCTCACCCTCCACAAGGGTTTTATGTCTCTTGACAACCTTGTATCAATCACAACAATAATATAAAGAGAGAATTTGAATGTTACCAACACTTCTTGATGGATGAATACAATTGCTAGCACCACTTCACTTCTTGCCTTTGGAATCTTGAATTTCAATCTTTGAGCACAAGGCAATTTGATGTACAACAAGTTAGAGCTTCAAGGATTTCTTTTGTGCAAGAGTTCTTTTAAAAATCTAGAGTTTCTAGCCGTTATAGAATTTGAAAATCAGTTAAAACGGCCATAAAAGGGCTAGTTTCAGAAAATTCGGATGACCGAATTCTGCATCCGAATTTTTCGCTTCAAAATTCGGACGACCGAATTCTGCGTCCGAATTTTTCGCTACAAAATTCGAACGACCGAATTTTTTCCATGCGTCCGAATCTTCTTCCGAATTTCTCTGGAAGAACAGTAGCAAACTTTTGCTACAAAATTCGGACGACCGATTTTTTTGTCCTGCGTCCGAATCTTCTTCCGAATTTTTCAAACTTTGTCAAAACATGTTCAAATCAATTCAAACAAGTTGGAAAACCTTCTAGCCTCAAAGATAAGTCATTAAAGACCTTTTAAGTGCAAAAACCATTTATGAAAACTTGATAATTTAGATAAGTTCAAAACCATTGAAACCATTTAAATCAAGTTTTGTGCTCTCAATTGCAACTCATAGATTCCAAGACTTAAGAGTGTAGGGTTTACAAAGTATACCTATTAAGCACATGCAACCTACACTTCGTCTTCAAAGCCTTCTAACATCTTGAACAAACTCTTCAATTTTCAATCACTTTGACATATTGGAGTTGTTCTTGCATTTTAGCTTCAAGGCAATGAGACTTCAAACTTCTTAATCCACAAATCCTATCACACAACATACAAGCATATTAGTCCTCATCAATGTTTGTCATTAATCAAAACTAATCATAACTACATGATTTGCCCTTAGGGCTAACAATCTCCCCCTTTTTGATGATGACAAACTTTGATGCAAAATGTGATGGATTTAAAACAATGTAGTACATAGAAGTATTAATGTCAATGATAGAAAATAACCAATTTAGCACATTGACATACAAAAGGCTCAATATGAGCCTATGACCCAACCAACCTCCATTTGCCTCATTCCTTCCAACAATTAGGATAGAAGATATAGCATTTAAGCATTTAGAAAAAGTTCTAAGAGAGGTTTTAAGGTTGTAAAAGTTTAACAATGCTCCCCCTTAGATTGTGCTCATTTTTCAACAAATTTGGACTAGAGATACTATGCATCCGAATTTTGACATATCAAGTCCAAACTTGTAAAATAAGAGAAATGAAAGCTGTAATTTTTGAAAATAAGCTTTCCTAAGGTTGTTCAAACATATTAGAAGAGATTAAAACATATTTGAATCAATTTGAACAACAAAGGAGCACATTTTGACAACACAACATGGATGCATCCGAATTTTGACATTACAAGTCCAAATTGCAATAAATTCAATATAATGAAAGTTTAATGTGAAATGAATCTTTCCTAAGGTTGTTCAAACATAATGGAAGAGAATAAAACATATTTTAATCAATTTGAACAACAAAGAAGCACTTTTTGGCAACAAATATGCATGCATCCGAATTTCTGAAACATGCATCCGAATTTTTTGTCTAAATTTTTGACAACAAGTTTGAAAAGGTGATTTTGCATTCAAATGAAATTTTGATGTACTCAAATATGTATGTCCACTATAGCATTCAGTTTAGCTTTGCAAAATCACAAAATTCATGCATTCAATTGTTTTCTTGAAGTAATTCAAAATCATAGGTCAAGTCAAGGACCAAGTTCAAGATTTCAATCTCAACTTAACCATATTCCAAAATCTAAGAAAACAACTAAAACCTCACATATTATAACACTTTCAATTTAAATTCAAATGCAGAAATGCAGCCAAATATTTTCACATTACTCATTACATATTGCACATCAACATATACACAACACACAACACATTTACAGCAAGCACATAGCACAATTTGTAGTCATTCTTTCTCCCCCTTGATATATGCATGGATTTTCAGAAAATTCACACATTTTCTCTTCATGCATGAGGAATTCCACTGCTATTTCACATTTTCACACATTTTGTCATCACATTTTCTTCTCCCCCTTTTGTCAGCAATCAAAGGTGGGGTAAGAGTACTTGGACAACAAAAGTGAAACAAAATAAGCTCTTATCATAAAGATTTCATATATTGAGCTTCAAAACATTATAATGACTAGAAAGACACAAGTAAATTTCAATGTCAAAGCATAACATGTGCATCAAGGCATAAACTAAAATAATCAACAAAATAGAGTTTAGGGATAGAAAGGCTTAGTCTTGGATGTGCTGCATGGTCTTCACTTCCAAATTTGTTTGTTGTGATGGCAATGTTTCCTTGATCTCTATATGATGGGGTCCTTCATTTGTTGACTCCCTTCACCTCCTTCTTCTTGCTTGTTCTCTTGGGCTTTAGCTCTTTTTTCTTCATTCTCATGCTCTTCTTTTGCTTGAAGTGCTTCACTGCCTTTTCCTTCATCTTAGTCTTCTTCTTTAGCAACAAATTGATAGCCATCTCAATTTTCACTGTCATTACTATCATCCTTATTGTTGCCATCTCCTTCCATATTTTTTTACTCTAGTTTCTAAATCATCAAATTTGCCAAGAATTGTTAGAGCAAAGGACTGGAAGAATTTGTCCATCTTCTTCATTTTCTTTACATAGTTGCTCAATGTCTCTTGAAACACCTTGGCAACTATGGTATCACTTCTAGTGAGATTATTACCTTCAAATTCTTTTCCTTCAATAGAGGGTACCTCGTCAAATAGTCTTCTTTTGTGGAAGGTTGCTCCCCCTTACTAGATAACTCATGCCTCATTTTGGTTTTCCTTTCTTCAGCAAGAATTTCCTTTTTTTTCTCTTCTTCTTCTTCATTTTCCTCTTCCTCAACATCCTCACTTTCTTGTTAATAGTCTCCCATACGGTAAGGCTTCGTTGGCTGGTTTTCTTGCACTAATCATATGCTTCAATGCCATGAATCCAAAGTTTAGTCTTCTATGCTCATGCAAGGCAAGCATAATCACCAAATGCATAGTAGTAGTTGTTAGCCCTAAGGGCAAATCATGTAGTTATGATTAGTTTTGATTAATGACAAACATTGATGAGGACTAATATGCTTGTATGTTGTGTGATAGGATTTGTGGATTAAGAAGTTTGAAGTCTCATTGCCTTGAAGCTAAAATGCAAGAACAACTCCAATATATCAAAGTGATTGAAGATTGAAGAGTTTGTTCAAGATATTAGAAGGCTTTGAAGACATGAAGTGTAGGTTGCACGTGCTTAATAGGTAAACTTTGTAAACCCTACACTCTTAAGCCTTGGAATCTATGAGTTGCAATTGAGAGCACAAAACTTGATTTAAATAGTTTCAATGGTTTTGAACTTACCTAAATTATCAAGTTTTCATAAATGGTTTTTGCACATAAAAGATCTTTAATGACTTATCTTTAAGGCTAGAATGGTTTCCAACTTGTTTGAATTGATTAGAACATGTTTTGACAAAGTTTGAAAAATTCGGATGCAAGATTCGGACGCAGTCCAAAAATTCGGTCGTCCGAATTTTGTAGCAAAAGTTTGCTACTATTCTTCCAGAGAAATTCGGAAGAAGATTCGGACACAGCCAAAAAATTCGGTCGTCTGAATTTTGGCCTTCAGCATGGTCACTGTTCATCCAGAGAAATTCGGAAGAAAATTCGGACGCAGCAGAAAAATTCGGTCGTCCGAAAAATTCGGACGCAGAATTCGGTCATCCGAATTTTCTGAAACTAGCCGTTACTAGCCGTTTTATGAACGTTTGAACTGATTTTTGAATTCTATAAAAGTCATAAACTCCAGATTTTTTAGTAGAACTTTGAACTTAACAAATCTTACATGCTCTAACTTGTTTTACATCAAATTATATCAAAAGCTCTCAAATTGCCTTGTGCTCAAAGATTGAAATTCAAGATTCCAAAGGCAAGAAGTGAAGTGGTGCTAGCAATTGTTTTCATCCACCAAGAAGTGTTGGTAACATTCAAATTCTCTCTTTATATTATTGTTGTGATTGATACAAGGTTGTCAAGAGACATAAAACCCTTGTGGAGGGTGAGCCATAGACTAGATTAATCAAGGTTGTTTGTGTAAAACCCATTGGTGAGGGTGAGCCTTGGATTAGATTGGTCTAGGTTGTCTAGTGACATAAAACTCTTAGTGATAAGAGTGAACCTTGTTTATTATATTGAAAAGAGGTTGTTGTGGTAAAACCCATTGAAGGGTGAGCCTCTTGTGTAATTGCTTGGATTAAGCTCATAGTGAATTGGTTGAAATCCTTGAGTGTGGACTCAAGGTAGTGGATGTAGATCTTGGAGAGATCGAACCACTATAAATCGTGTGTTCAATTCTTTATAGCTTTGCTTGTTTACATACTTGTGTTATTATTATTTGTTCATAGTTGGTGATTGATTGGTTGTGATATTATAATTTGATAATCTTGTCTTAACCATCAAATCACATATAAACTTGAAGTTTGTGATTTTAAAGAAGAACTTTTATTAAGGCAAAGGATTTGCAAAAAGAGAAAAGATTTTCGATAATTAGCCAAAGACCTAATTCACCCCCCTCTTAGGTCTTTCAATTGGTATCAGAGCAAGGTCTTCTTTTTTAAGGTTTAACAACCTAGAAGTAAAGATTCTATGGCTAGTTTATCAAATTTGCCTTATATGGAAGGTTCCTCTACAAATAGACCTCCTTTGTTTGATGGTTCTAATTTTTACATTTTGGAAATCTAGAATTAGAATTTTTATTTGTTCTATTAACTTTGAATTGTGGAGTATCATTGAGAAAGGTCCCTATGTTCCTATGAGAATAAAAGCTGATGGAATTACAAGGGAACAAAAGTCTATGGAGGAACTTGATGAGAACGACTCAAGAAAGATAACCTTAAACTACCAAGCAATGAACATCTTGAGTTGTGCATTGGATGTGAATGAATACAATAGAGTGAGTGAATGTGACACCGCTCACGATATGTGGAGACTTCTACAAGCAACACACGAGGAAAGAGCCAATATGTGTTTTATGTCAATAAATGATGAGGTACAATCCACTCCTTCTACCTCTACTTATTGTGATGATGATGTTGATGATATTGATGATCCTAATGAATTACTTGTTGAGATGTATGGAGAATTAAAGAAGGCTTCAAAAAGGAATAAGGAAATGAAAACCAAAATTAATGATTTATTGAATGAAAATTCAAAATTATATTGTGAAAACAAAAAGCTTCTTGAATCTATTGATTGTTTGAATATTGAAAAAGAAGTTTTAAATGTCTCTTTACAAAACATGTCCCTTGAAAATAAGATTCTTTGTGAAAAGATTTTGTCTCTTGAAAGAATGCTTGTTGATTATGAGACTTTGAAAAAGAAGGTTGATGAGCTTACATTATGTATAGAAAAATTTACAAAAGGAAGGGACAATCTTGATAAAATTCTTGGAGCTCAAAGATCTCCTCTTTTTAAAAATGGTCTTGTCTATAATTATGTAAACAATGTGCCTAAATATAAAAATTTCTTTGTTAAAGCTACTTCTAGTTCAATGCCTCATACTTGTTGTTAGCCCTAAGGGCAAATCATGTAGTTTTGATTAATGACAAATATTGATGAGAACTAATATGCATGTCATTTGTGTGATAGGATTGTTGGATTAAGAAGTATGAAGTCTCATTGCCTTGAAGCTAAAATGCAAGAACAACTCCAATATATCAAAGTGATTGAAGATTGAAGAGTTTGTTCAAGATATTAGAAGGCTTTGAAGACATGAAGTGTAGGTTGCATGTGCTTAATAGGTAAACTTTGTAAACCCTACACTCTTAAGCCTTGGAATCTATGAGTTGCAATTGAGAGCACAAAACTTGATTTAAATGGTTTCAATGGTTTTGAAGTTACCTAAATTATCAAGTTTTCATAAATGGTTTTGGTACATAAAAGGTCTTTAATGACTTATCTTTAAGGCTAGAATGTTTTCCAACTTGTTTGAATTGATTTGAACATGTTTTGACAAAGTTTGAAAAATTCGGATGCAGTCCAAAAATTCGGTCGTCCGAATTTTGTAGCAAAAGTTTGCTACTATTCTTCCAGAGAAATTCGGAAGAAGATTCGGACGCAGCCAAAAAATTCGGTCGTCCGAATTTTGGCCTTCAGCATGGTCACTGTTCTTCCAGAGAAATTCGGAAGAAGATTCGGACGCAGCAAAAAAATTCGGTCGTCCGAAAAATTCGGACGCAGAATTCGGTCATCCGAATTTTCTGAAACTAGCCGTTACTAGCCGTTGTATAGCCGTTTGAACTGATTTTTGAATTCTATAAAAGCCATAAACTTCAGATTTTTTAGTAGAACTTTGAACTTAAGAAATCCTACAAGCTCTAACTTGTTTTACATCAAAATTACTTGAAAAGCTCTCAAATTGCCTTGTGCTCAAAGGTGTACATTCAAGATTCCAAAGGCAAAGTGTAAAGGTGCAATATTGTGTAAACTCTACCTACAAGTGGTAACATCTACACATTCTTATCTCCTTATTAAATTGTGTTATTTTCTATTAGCTCATTTGCAAGGTTATCTTGTGACATAAAACCCTTTTGTGTTAGGGTGAGCCATAGACTAGATTAATCAAGGTTGTAGTGTAAAACCCGTGTGAGGGTAAGCCTTGGATTAGATTAGTCTTGAGGTTGTCTTTAGATATAAAACCCTTGTGGAAGGGTGAACCTTGTTTGTATAATTACTAGAAGAGGTTGTGAGTGTAAAACCATAGTGTGGTTAGCCTCTTATGTAATTGTTGAACTTGAGCTTATAGTGGATTGGTTGAAATCCTTGAGTGTGGACTCAAGGTAGTGGATGTAGATCTTGGAGAGATCGAACCACTATAAATCGTGTGTTCATTTTCTTATAGCTTTATTTATTTACATGCTCATGTTATTACTTATTGATTGTTGTTGATTGATTGGTTGTAGTTTGATGATATTATCTTAACCATCACATCACATATAAACTTGAAGCTTGTGGAATTAAAGAATAGCTTTTATTAAGGCAAAGGATTTGTAAAAAAGGGAAAAGATTTCGACAATTAGCCTAAGACCTAATTCACCCCCCCCTCTTAGGTCTTACAATTGGTATCAGAGCAAGGTCTTCTTTTTAAGGTCTAACAATCTATAAGTAAAGATCATATGGCTAGTTCATCAAATTTGCCTTATACGGAAGGTTCCTCCACTACTAGACCTCCATTGTTTGATGGTTCTAATTATACTTTTTGGAAGTCTAGGATTGAGATATATATTTGTTCTATTAACTATGAATTGTGGAATATTATTGAGAAAGGTCCCTATGTGCCATTGAGATTGAAAGCCGATGGAGTTACAAGGGAACCAAAGCCTATGGATGAGTATGATGAGAGCGATTCAAGAAAGATGACATTAAACTACCAAGCAATGAACATTCTTTGTTGTGCGTTGGTCGTCAATGAATACAATAGAGTGATGGAATGTGATTCCGCTCATGAAATGTGGATGCTACTTCAAATCACTCATGAAGAATAAAGAGCAAATGTGTGCTTCATGGCAATAAATGATGAGGTACAATCCACTTCTTCTACCTCTACTTCTTATGATGATGATATTGATGATCCTAGTGAATTACTTGTTGAGATGTATGGAGAATTAAAAAAAGGCTTCGAAAAAGAATAAGGAAATGAAACTCAAAATTAATGAGTTATTGAATGAAAATTCAAAAATTATTTTGTGAGAACAAAAAACTTCTTGAATCTATTGATTGTTTAAATATTGAAAAAGAAGTTTTGAATGTTTCTTTACATAACATATCTCTTGAAAATAAATCTCTTTGTATAAAAGTTTCTTCTCTTGAAAAAATGCTTAGTGATCATGAAATTTTGAAAAAGAAAGTTGATGATCTTACATTATGTGTTGAAGAATTTACAAATGGAAGAGACAATCTTGACAAACTACTTGGATCTCAAAGATCTTCTCTTGTCAAAAAATAGTCTTGGTTACAATTATGTCAATAATGTGCCTAAACATAACAACTTCTTTGTTAGAGCTACTTCTACTTCCATGTCTCATACTTGTTGTACTTATTGTGGAAAACATGGACATAAAGTCACCAAATGTTATGTTAAAAGAAAAGTAGAGAATGGTGTAAAAACCATTTGGAGAGTTAAGAGAATTATTACTAACCCTCAAGGACCCAAGAAAGTATGGGTACCAAAGGATACTTCCTCTCCTTTATTGCAGGTACACTTTAATTCAATCTCAAGCACCACTAAGCGGTACATTGATGATGTTGGCTTAAAGAATAACAGAAAACATCTCATTCATAATCAAGGTCAAAGCAACCGGTGAAGAATTTGTTTTTGAGACAAGAAGAAAGGAAGAACTCTTGGAGTAACCAATGTTGGTAAAGGTTCCTCTCTTCTTTTTAAACAAATGTGGCTTATTGCTGATTTGAACTTTAACTTGCTTAGTATTAGCCAATTGTGTGACGATGGATAAGAAGTTAAATGCCAACATATGAAGTTTTAGTTGAGCATTCTTTGTTGTTAAGATTTAAAGATTTGCCAACCATGACTTACCAATTGCTTCTATGAAATTGATTAGATAACATTGATAATGTGGAATTAAATTCATTGTTGATATGTTCTTGAAGTTGACTATATGTCATGATAAGATGAATAAAATAGCCATGATTGACTATCTATGCATTTGGTTTACCAAAATCATCTTCTTAAAACTCAACAAAAAGGGTTTGGATGTAGACCATAAATTCGGTCGTCCGAATTTATATGACAATATGACATTTTGTGATTTTGATCAATTACTTGCAAAATGTTTTATTATGTGTTTTATCTTGATAAGCTTGAATGTCTTGTGGCTTACGATAATGATGGACATTCTTGGCATAGAAGATTTGGTCAGTAAATATGGATTTGTTGAACAAACCTTCCTCTCAAGATTTAGTTGGAGGATTGCTAAAAATGTGTTTTGAGAAAATTGTCTTCAAGACACTTGTCAATATGGAAAACGATCTAGAGAATTTTTTTTAAACACATGAAAATTCATTTAGACCTCAAAACATCTTGAGCTTGATTCATATGGATTGATTTGGACTTATGAGAAACTCTAGTATTGATAACTTGAAGTATGCCTTAGTAGTAGTTGATGATTTTTCAATATTCACTTTAGCATTCTTCTTTGCTCAAAAGGATGAAGTGTTTCATAAGTTTTTTTAAAAAAAAACTATTCAAAAAGTCTAAACCTCCTTTGAGTGAAAATTGATTTTCATTAGAAGTGATAATGAGAGATTTTACAAACAAGTCTTTACAAATTTTGTTTTGAAAATTGAATTTCATAAAATTGTTTCAACTGCAAAAACCCCACAATAAAATGGTGTTATTAAAAGGAAATTTTGAACTTTGTAAAAAAAAATTGGCTAGGTCCATGTTTTGTGAAAATTCTTCTTCAAAAATATTTTTGGTTCAAAGTTGTAAACATCACATGCAATGAAAAATAGAATTCTTTTAAGATCATTTTGAAGGAAAACATCTTTTGAATTCTCTTTTATAAAATGCCTAAAATTGCATATTTTAAAGTGTTTGGTTATAAATGTCTTATTCTGAATACTTGTGAAAACTTACTTAAATTTGATAGAAAATTGGATGTAGATATATCTCTTAACTATTCTTCTAACAAAAAAAGGCCTATAGAGTTTATAATGAAAAGAATCTTATATGATGAGGAAACCATTCATGTTTATTTTTGATGAATCTTACATTCACTTGGGAAAGAAAAGATGAAGATGATGTAGGTACATCTATGAATGAATATCAAAGTCATCTTCAAGCACCAACTTTGGAGAATCATACCAATGAGGAAGAAATGATAGAACAAAATCAAGATGACCAACCTAGTGGTAACCAAGAGCTTTCAAAGAACTTATGATATCCACAAAGGTCACCCTAAGGAGCAAATCATTGGTGATATCTCCCAAGGAGTAAAAAATAAGGCGGTATTTTATCAATAACTTTATTCTTTTTATTTCATATGAGCCTAAAAGTATTGATGATGCCTTGTGTGATGATTTTTGGATTATTGCTATGCAAGAGGAATTAAATAAATTTGAAAGATACAATATTTTGGATATTCCTAAATCTCATGATCATTCTATTATTGGAACTAAATGGTTTTTAGAAATAAACTTATTGAATCCGGAGAAGTTGTTAGAAACAAGGTTAGACTTGTTGCCCTAAGGATTCAATCAAGAAGAGGAAATTGATTATGATATGAAACCTTTGTTCCGAATGCTAGACTTGAGTCTATAAGAATGCTTTTGACTTGTACTTGCTTTAAGTTATTTCAAATGAATGTCAAAAGTGCTTTTCTAAATGGTTCTATTGAGGAAGTGGTTTATATGGAACAATCACCCGGTTTTGCTCATGAAAAGTTTCCTAACCATATTTTCAAACTATCCTAAGTTTTGAATGGTTTAAAACCAGCCCCTAGTTTCCTTGAGTAGTTTCCTTCTTTCAAAAGATTTTCAAGAGGAAAACTGAAACTACCCTTTTATAAAATCCTCATGCAACAATGATCTATAACTTGTCCGAATACATGATACAATTTTTTTGTGCTTCTAATACTTCACTTTGTGATGTGTTTTCCAAGTTGATGCAAAGTAAAAATTGAAATAAGCATGATAGGAAAACTCAATTTCTTTCTTGGCCTACAAATCAAGCAAACCAAGGATGGCACTTTTAAGAATCAAGTTAAGGTATAAGCATCCATAAGTTTATCAACTATGCTTGACAAGAATAAAATGGTTTCATAGGAGTAGTCAACTCTATTTGACAGCAAGTAGAGCCAATATTATATTTGCCATGTGCTTATGTGCTAGATTTTATCTTGTCCTAAAGAGTTTCATTTGACTGTTGTTAAATACATTCTCTATTAACTTATTGATACTCCAAGTCATTATGGTCTATTTCAAATGTGTGGCTATGTTATGTGATAACATTAATGCAATAAATTTGATCATCATACTATTCAACAAACTATGATAAAGCATATAGAGATCAAACTTCATCTCATTAGAGATCACTCTACTAAAGGTAATACTTGTTTAAAGCATGTTTGCATTAATAAACAAATTAATGATATTGTTACTAAGCCATTGGTCGAAGAAAGGTTTGACCAATCTTAGAAGAAGCTTAGGAATTTCAAAATCCAATAACTAAAGTGTATTCAAGTGTTGTAGCATCCAAGTGAGGACACTAAAGCCAAGCATGGGAAAAGGAATGGGAAAAGCCAAAGAAAATAATAGATGACCAGTGATCAATGAACCAAGGAAGATTCATTTTCCTCAAAGCATGTCAAGGCTTGAAAGATTTGTCACAGTGGAGGCTGCTACTGAATTTGATGATTGGACAAAAAGGAATCATAAGAAAAATCCCAGCTACAAGGTGGATGTCATCAAACTATCCGAAATGGGTAATATGCTCTCATTTTTAAATGATATGAGTTGGACTAGTTTGCTTATGTTTGATGAATGCTATTGGCTTCCTTAGTTTATGAAGTTTATGCAAATATTAAGGAAGAAAGAGTTAAGCAAGTTGGTAATAAAAGCTATTTAGTAGTATTCTTCAAAAATGCATTGCTCAATAGAATTTGTGATGTTGAGGATGTTGGGTTTAGGCATTATTCTTCTGGGGACATTGTTTTATAATTGAGTTATACTCACATGAAAGAATTGAGAATGCCTATATATATATATATAAATGATAAGAAGCCTCAAGACTAGAAAGAAGAGAGAGATAAAAGCCTTTTTATGCTAGTAAAAGAATTTTGCATCACATGCTTACTACCTTGATTATAGCATACTTTGAGCACAAATCTTCTGTTGATAATATGTATGCTGTAACTATACTAGTCATGCATAAGAAAAGAAAAATGAATTTTGGATATATATATAGTGCTAAAGAATATAATGGCAGCTATAAGAACCGAGCATAAAGCCTTACCTTATGGGAGATTATTAACAAGGATCTTCAAATACTTCCAAGTCAAACTTCCCATAAGAGGACAAACTTTCAAGAGTGGAGAAATCTACACAAATGATTCTCTTAATAGTATGCAGTTAGTTCTTGATGAGAATGGAATATGGAGAACAAAAGTAGAAACTCTTTTAAGAAGAAAAGAGGTTGAAGAAACTGAAGAGGTTGAGGAAGAAGAAGATGAAGAAGAAATATTGGCAAGGGAAATGAAGACAAAGAGGAGGCATGACTCATTTAGTGAGGGGGAGAAACCCCACAAAAGAAGACTATTTGAAGAGGTACTCTCTATTGAAGGAAAAGAAGTTGAAGATGAAAATCTCACTAGAGGTGATACCATAGTTGCCAAGGTGTTTCAAGAAATATTGGACAACCATATAGAGCAAATGAAGAAGATGGACAAATTTTTCAAGTCTTTTTGCTCTGATAATTCTTGGCAAATTTGATGGTTTAGAAGCTAGAGTCAAGAATATGGAAGAAGACTTGAGAAAGATTTCTCAAGTGATTTTAAATGGTGCAAGTTCCTATAAAGCCCAAGAGAACAAGCAAGAAGAAGGAGGTGAAGGAAGTTTAACAAAGTCAAAGCACAAATCCATCACCAATATCCTTCAGCCAAGAGAGGAAAATATGGTTCAAAGAAAGAAGATCCAAAGACCCTCTCAAATTGGTAGCTTTCCAAAGCAGAACTACACGAGCAAGGAGTCAACAAATGAAGGACCCCATCATATAGAGCTCAAGGGAGACATGGCCATCATAACAAACAAATTTGGAAGTGAAGACCATGAAACGCATCCAAGACTAAGCCTTTCTATCCCTAAACTCTATTTTGATGCTTATTTTAGTTTATTCCTTGATGCACATGTTATGCTTTAATATTGAAATTTACTTGTGCCTATCTAGTCATTATAATGATTTGAAGCTCAATGCATGAAATGCTTCTTTTGTTTCACTTTTTCTATCCAAGTATTCTTATCCCAAGTTTAATCATTGCTAAAAAGGAGGAGAAGAAGTTGATAATATATTGTTTATTGTATTATTATTGTTGAGATGCTACACAATGATTATTGCTGCTAGGATGATAATTATTTGACTAGAACTATACTGTTTATAAGAGTTGGTCAATACATTGCTAAATTGCCAAATGAGAGTTGATCAATATACTGCTTATATGTGATACATGTTGTCTCATTTTCATTAACCCCATCTTTGAGTGATGACAAAAGGGAGAGAAGAAATGTGATGACAAAATGTGTGAAAATATGAAATAGCAGTGGAATTCCTCATGCATGAATAGAAAATGTGTGAATTTTCTGAAAATCCATGCATATGTCAAGGGGGAGAAAGAACAAAATATGCTATGTGTTTTTGTACTGCAATTGCTTGATATAATTGTGATGTGTAATGTGAATGTGCTATGAATGTGTACTGTGAAACTAATTGGTTGCATTTGAAATTTAAAATGATTGTTTTCTGAGATTTTGAAAATGGTTAAGTTGGGATTGTGAAGTTTTTATCATGGTTCTTGACTTGACGTATGACTTTACATTACATCATGAAAACAATTAAATACATGAGTTTTGTGGTTTTGCAAAGCTAAACTAAGTGCTATTGTAGCTATACATATTTGAGTACTTCTATAGTTCATTTGAAAATGTAAAATCACCTTTTCAACTTGTTTCCAAAAATTTGGACTTGAAATTCGGATGCAGACCAAAAATTCGGACGCATCAAGATCTTCTTGCCAAAAATGCTTTTCTGTTGTTCAAATTATTTGAAAACTGTTTTAATCCTTCCTATCATATTTGAACAATCTTAGAAAAGCTTATTTTCAAAAATTAAAGTTGTTATCTCACATATTTTACATTTTGGATTTGAAATCTTAAAAATTCGGATGCAAGGTTTAAAAAATTCGGATGCATGTTCTGAAATTCGGATGCATCCATATTGTGTTACCAAAACGTGCTCTTTTATTTTTCAAATTGATACAAACATGTTTCAATCTCTTTTACTATGTTTGAACAATCTTAGGAAAGCTTATTTTCAAAAATTGAAGCTTTCATTTCACTTATTTTATAGTTCGGACTTGATATGTCAAAATTCGGATGCATAGTATCTCATGTCCAAACTTGTTGAAAAATGAGCACAATCTAAGGGGGAGCATTGTTAAACTTTTACAACCTTTAAAACCTCTCTTAGAAGTTTTCTAAATACTTAAATGCTATATCTTATATATGTTGTTGGAAGGAAGGAGGCAAATGGAGGTTGGTTGGGTCATAGGCTCATATTGAGCCATTTGAATGTCAATGTGCTAAATTGATTATTTTCTATCATTGACATTAATACTTCTTTGTACTACATTGTTTAAATCCATCACATTTTGCATCAAAGTTTGTCATCATCAAAAATGGGGAGATTGTTAGCCCTAAGGGCAAATCATGTAGTTTTGATTAATGACAAATATTGATGAGAACTAATATGCATGTCATTTGTGTGATAGGATTGTTGGATTAAGAAGTATGAAGTCTCATTGCCTTGAAGCTAAAATGCAAGAACAACTCCAATATATCAAAGTGATTGAAGATTGAAGAGTTTGTTCAAGATATTAGAAGGCTTTGAAGACATGAAGTGTAGGTTGCATGTGCTTAATAGGTAAACTTTGTAAACCCTACACTCTTAAGCCTTGGAATCTATGAGTTGCAATTGAGAGCACAAAACTTGATTTAAATGGTTTCAATGGTTTTGAAGTTACCTAAATTATCAAGTTTTCATAAATGGTTTTGGTACATAAAAGGTCTTTAATGACTTATCTTTAAGGCTAGAATGTTTTCCAACTTGTTTGAATTGATTTGAACATGTTTTGACAAAGTTTGAAAAATTCGGATGCAGTCCAAAAATTCAGTCGTCCGAATTTTGTAGCAAAAGTTTGCTACTATTCTTCCAGAGAAATTCGGAAGAAGATTCGGACGCAGCCAAAAAATTCGGTCGTCCGAAAATTTCGGACGCAGAATTCGGTCATTCGAATTTTCTGAAACTAGCCGTTACTAGCCGTTGTATAGCCGTTTGAACTGATTTTTGAATTCTATAAAAGCCATAAACTTCAGATTTTTTAGTAGAACTTTGAACTTAAGAAATCCTACAAGCTCTAACTTGTTTTACATCAAAATTACTTGAAAAGCTCTCAAATTGCCTTGTGCTCAAAGGTGTACATTCAAGATTCCAAAGGCAAAGTGTAAAGGTGCAATATTGTGTAAACTCTACCTACAAGTGGTAACATCTACACATTCTTATCTCCTTATTAAATTGTGTTATTTTCTATTAGCTCATTTGCAAGGTTATCTTGTGACATAAAACCCTTTTGTGTTAGGGTGAGCCATAGACTAGATTAATCAAGGTTGTAGTGTAAAACCCGTGTGAGGGTAAGCCTTGGATTAGATTAGTCTTGAGGTTGTCTTTAGATATAAAACCCTTGTGGAAGGGTGAACCTTGTTTGTATAATTACTAGAAGAGGTTGTGAGTGTAAAACCATAGTGTGGTTAGCCTCTTATGTAATTGTTGAACTTGAGCTTATAGTGGATTGGTTGAAATCCTTGAGTGTGGACTCAAGGTAGTGGATGTAGATCTTGGAGAGATCGAACCACTATAAATCGTGTGTTCATTTTCTTATAGCTTTATTTATTTACATGCTCATGTTATTACTTATTGATTGTTGTTGATTGATTGGTTGTAGTTTGATGATATTATCTTAACCATCACATCACATATAAACTTGAAGCTTGTGGAATTAAAGAATAGCTTTTATTAAGGCAAAGGATTTGTAAAAAAGGGAAAAGATTTCGACAATTAGCCTAAGACCTAATTCACCCCCCCTCTTAGGTCTTACACTTGTTGTACATATTGTGGAAAACATGGACACAAAGCCATTAGGTGCTTCGTTAAAAGAAAAATAGAAAATGGTTTTAAAACTATTTGGAGTGTTAAAGGAATTATTACTAACCCCCATGGACCCAAGAAAGTATGGGTACCAAAGGATACTTCTTCTCCTTATTGCAGGTACGCTTCAATTCAAACTCAAGCACTACTAAAGGGGTATATTGATGATGTTGGCTTAAAGAATAACAGACAACATCTCATTCATAATCAAGGTCAAAGCAACCGATGAAGGATTTATTTTTGAAACAAGAAGAAAGGAAGAATTCTTGGAGTAACCAATGTTGGTAAATGTTCCTCTTTTTAAACAAATGTGTCTTATTGCTGATTTGAACTATAACTTGATTAGCATTAGTCAATTGTGTGACAATGAATAAGAAGTTAAAATTCTAACATGCAAAGTTTCAGTTGAGAATCCATTTTGTTTAGCTTTGAAAATTTGCCAACCATAACTTGTCAATTGCTTTTATGAAGTTGATTAGGTAACATTGATGATATGAAATTGAATTCATGGTAGATATGTTCTTGAAATTGATTATATGTCATGATAAAATGATTAATATAGCTATGATTAAATATCTATGCATATGCTTGGCCAAAAAACATATTTATGAAACTTTACAAAATGTTTGGACATGAAGTTTGGATGTAGACCATAAGTTCGATCGCCGAACTTATATGACAAATGATATTTTGTGATTTTCATCAATCACTTACAAATTTTTGAATATGTGTTTTATCTTGATAAGCTTGAATGTCTTGCTGCTTATGATAATGATTTTCTTGGCATAAAAGATTTGGTCATGTGAACATGGATTTGTTGAACAAACTTTTCTATCAAGATTTAGTTAGAGGATTGCTAAAAAATGTGTTTTGAGAAAATTGTCTTTGAGATACTTGTCCATATGGAAAACAAACAAAAGAATCTTTCAAACCCATGAAAATGATTTTAGACCTCAAAACATCTTGAGCTTCTTCAAATGGATTGTTTTGGAATTATATGGAACTCTAGTATTGATGACTTGAAGTATGCCTTACTAGTAGTTGATGATTTCTAAATATTCATTTTAGCATTATTCATTGTTCAAAAAGATTAAGTGTTTCATAAGTTTGTAAAATTATTCAAAAAGGTTCAAACCTCCCTTGAAAATTGGAGAAGTGTTTCACAAGTGACAATGGGAGAATTTTACAACAAAGTCTTTACAAAATTTGCTTTGAAAATTGAATTTCATATAATTGTTTCAACTGCAAAAGCTCCACAATAAAATGGTGTTATTGAAAAAAATTTTGAACTTTGCAAAAATTGGCTAGGTCTATGCTTTGTGAAAATTCTTCTTCAAAAATATTTTTGGGCCAAAGCCTTAAACCTCACATGCTATGATAAATAGAATTCTTTTAAGATCATTTTGAAGAAAAAAATCTTTGGAATTTCTCTTTTATATAACTCCTCAAGCTGCATATTTTAAATGTTTTGGTTATAAATGTCTTATTCTGAATACTTGTGAAAACTTATTTAAATTTGATAGAAAATTGGATGTAGATATATCTCTTAACTATTCTTCTAACAAAAAAAGGCCTATAGAGTTTATAATGAAAAGAATCTTATATGATGAGGAAACCATTCATGTTTATTTTTGATGAATCTTACATTCACTTGGGAAAGAAAAGATGAAGATGATGTAGGTACATCTATGAATGAATATCAAGCTCATCTTCAAGCACCAACTTTGGAGAATCATACCAATGAGGAAGAAATGATAGAACAAAATCAAGATGACCAACCTAGTGGTGACCAAGAGCTTTCAAAGAACTTATGATATCCACAAAGGCCACCCTAAGGAGCAAATCATTGGTGATATCTCCCAAGGAGTAAAAATAAGGCGGTATTTTATCAATAACTTTATTCTTTTATTTCATATGAGCCTAAAAGTATTGATGATGCCTTGTGTGATGATTTTTGGATTATTGCTATGCAAGAGGAATTAAATAAATTTGAAAGATACAATATTTTGGATATTCCTAAATCTCATGATCATTCTATTATTGGAACTAAATGGTTTTTAGAAATAAACTTATTGAATCTGGAGAAGTTGTTAGAAACAAGGTTAGACTTGTTGCCTAAGGATTCAATCAAGAAGAGGAAATTGATTATGATATGAAACCTTTGTTCGAATGCTAGACTTGAGTCCATAAGAATGCTTTTGACTTGTACTTGTTTTAAGTTATTTCAAATGAATGTCAAAAGTGCTTTTCTAAATGGTTCTATTGAGGAAGTTGTTTATATGGAACAATCACCCGGTTTTTGCTCATGATAAGTTTCCTAACCATATTTTCAAACTATCCTAAGTTTTGAATGGTTTAAAACCAGCCCCTAGTTTCCTTGAGTAGTTTCCTTCTTTCAAAAGATTTTCAAGAGGAAAACTGAAACTACCCTTTTATAAAATCCTCATGCAACAATGATCTATAACTTGTCCGAATACATGATACAATTTTTTTGTGCTTCTAATACTTCACTTTGTGATGTGTTTTCCAAGTTGATGCAAAGTAAATTTGAAATAAGCATGATAGGAAAACTCAATTTATTTCTTGGCCTACAAATCAAGCAAACCAAGGATGGCACTTTTATGAATCAAGTTAAGGTATAAGCATCCATAAGTTTATCAAATATGCTTGACAAGAATAAAATGGTTTCATAGGAGTAGTCAACTCTATTTGACAGCAAGTAGAGCCAATATTATGTTTGCCATGTGTTTGTGTGCTAGATTTCATCTTGTCCTATAGAATCTCATTTGATTACTATTAAACACATTCTTTATTACCTTATTAATACTCTAAGTGATTATAGTCTATATTTAAAATGTGTGACTATGCTGTGTGATAACACTAATGCAATAAATTTGACCATCATACTATTCAACAAACTAGGACAAAGCATATAGAGATCAAACTTCATTTCATTAGAGATCATTCTACTAAGGGTAATACTTGTTTAACGCATGCTTGCATAAATGAACAAATTAATGATATCATTACTAAGCCATTGGCCGAAGAAAGGTTTGACCAATCTTAGAAGAAGCTTAGGGATTTCAAAATTCGATAACTAATGAGTGTATTCAAGTGTTATAGCTCCAGTTGAGGACAAAGAAGCCTAGCATGAGAAAAGGAAAGGGAAAGCAAAAGATGTGAGAAGGAGGACCAGTGATCAAATGAACCAAAGAAGGTTCATGTTCATCAAAACATGTCATGGCTGGATAGATTTGTCACAATGGAGGCTACTACTGAATTTGATGATTGGACAAAAAGGATCCATAAAACAAATCCAAGCCACAAGGTGGATGTCATCAAACTACCCGATATGGGTAATATACTCTCAGTTTGATAAATGCTATTACCTTCCTTAGTTTATGAAGTTTAAGCAAATATTAAGGAAGAAAGAGTTGAGCAAGTTGATAATAAATCTATGCAGTGGTTTTCTTCAAGAATATCACAAGTTGATTTTTGAGATTGATAATGCATTGCTCAATAGAATTTGTGATGTTGAGGATGTTGGGTTTAGGCATTATTCTTCCGGGGGACATTGTTTTATAAGTGAGTTATACTCACATGAAAGAATTGAGAATGCCTATATAAATGGTAGAAGCCTCAAGACTAGAAAGGAGAGCGAGATAAATGCTTTTTGATGCTAGTGAAAGAATTTTGCATCACATGCTTACTACCTTGATTATAGCATACTTTGGGCACAAATATTCTGGTGATAATATGTATGTTGTAATTATGCTAGTCATGCTTAAGAAAAGAAAATTGAATTTTGGATATATAGTGCTAAAGAATATAATGGCAGCTAGAAGAACCGAGCATAAGGCATTGTTGTATGAAAGGTTATTAACAGGAATTTTAAAGTATCTTCAAGTGCAATTGTCTTCTAGTGGTCTACCAATAAAGAGTGAAGAAGTCTACACCAGTAACTCACTAAAGGGAATTCCTTGGACACTTGATGATGATAATGTATGAAGGACTAGAAGAGAAACTCCTCTAAGGGGTGATAGAAGAGATGCTAGTGATGTTGAAGAAAGTGAGGAGGTTGAGGAAGAAGAAAATGAAGAAGAAGAAGAGAATGAAGAGAAATTCCTTGCTGGAAAAAGGAAAGTTAAAATGAGGCATGAGTCACCAAGTGAGGGGGAGCAACCTTTCAAAAAAGAAGACTGTTTGAAGAAGTGCTCTCTATTGAAGGAAAAGAAGTTGAAGATGATAATCTCACTATAGGTGATACAACAGTTGCCAATGTATTTCAAGAGACATTGAATAGCCATATAGAGGAAATGAAGAAGATAGACAAATTCTTCACGTCTTTTGGTCTGATAATTCTTGGCAAATTTGATGGTTTAGAAGCTAGAGTCAAGAATATGGAAGAAGACTTGAGAAAGATTTCTCAAGTGGTTTAAATGGTGAAAGTTCCTATAAAGCCAAATGAAGAAGATCAAGAAGATAATATGGGTGAAGATGGTAGCAACAAGGATGATAGTAATGACAGTGAAAATTGAGATGGCTATCAATTTGTTGCCAAAGAAGAAGACAAGATGAAGGAAAAGGCAGTGAAGCACCCCAAGAAGGAGAAGAACATGAGAATGAAGAGCAACGAACAAGCAAGAAGAAGGAGGTGAAGGAAGTTCAACAAAGTCAAATCACAAATCCATCACCAATTTCCTTTAGCCAAGAGATCAAGGGAACCATGGCCATCATAACAAACAGATTTGGAAGTGAAGACCATGAAGAGCATCCAAGACTAAGCCTTTCTATCCCTAAACTCTATTTTGATGCTTATTTTAGTTTATTCCTTGATGCACATGTTATGCTTTAATTTTGAAATTTACTTGTGTCTTTCTAGTCATTATAATGATTTGAAGCTCAATATGTGAAATCTCTGTGATAAGAGCTTCTTTTGTTTCACTTTTGTTGTCCAAGTACTCTCACCCCAAGTTTAAATTGCTGATAAAGAGGGAGAGAAGAAGTCAATTTATTATTGTTGAGATGCTACATAATGATTATTGCTGTTAGGATGATAATTATTTGACTAGAACTATACTGTTTATGAGAGTTGATTAATATACAGCTTATATGTGATACAAGTTGTCTCATTTTCATTAACCCCATCTTTGAGTGATGACAAAAGGGGGAGAAGAAATGTGATGACAAAATGTGTGAAAATATGAAATAGCAGTGGAATTCCTCATGCATGAATAGAAAATGTGTGAATTTTCTGAAAATCCATGCATATGTCAAGAGGGAGAAAGAACAAAATATGCTATGTGTTTGTTGTACTGCAATTGCTTGATGTAATTGTGATGTGTAATGTGAATGTGCTATGAATGTGTACTGTGAAACTAATTGGTTGCATTTGAAATTTAAAATGATTGTTTTCTGAGATTTTGAAAATGGTTAAGTTGGGATTGTGAAGTTTTTATCACGGTTCTTGACTTGACCTATGACTTTACATTACATCATGAAAACAATTAAATACATGAGTTTTGTGGTTTTGCAAAGCTAAACTAAGTGCTATTGTAGCTATACATATTTGAGTACTTCTATAGTTCATTTGAAAATGCAAAATCACCTTTTCAACTTGTTTCCAAAATTTTGGACTTGAAATTCGGATGCAGACCAAAAATTCGGACGCATCAAGATCTTCTTGTCAAAAATGTCTTTTCTGTTGTTCAAATTGTTTGAAAACTGTTTTAATCCTTCCTATCATATTTGAAAAATCTTCGAAAAGCTTATTTTCAAAATTTACAGTTGTTATATCACATATTTTACATTTTGGATTTGAAATCTTAAAATTCGGATGCATGATTCAAAATTCGGATGCATGTTTCAAAAATTCGGATGCATCCATATTTTGTTGCCAAAATGTGCTCTTTTGTTGTTCAAATTGATTCAAATATGTTTTAATCTCTTCCATTATGTTTGAACAACCTTAGGAACACTTTATTTCACTTTAAACATTCATTATATTGAATTTATTGCAGTTTGGACTTAAGATTTAAAAAATTCGGATGCAAGGTTTAAGAATTCGGATGCATGTTCTGAAATTCGGATGCATGCATATTTTGTTGCCAAAATGTGCTCTATTATTGTTCAAATTGATTCAAACTTGTTTTAATCTCTTCCACTATGTTTGAACAACCTTAGGAAAGCTTATTTTCAAAAATTGAAGCTTTCATTTCACTTATTTTATAATTCGGACTTGATATGTCAAAATTCGGATGCATAGCATCTCAAGTCCAAACTTGTTGAAAAATGAGCACAATCTAAGAGGGAGCAATATTAATCTTTTCTTGCCTTTAATACCTCTCTTAGAAGTTGTCTTAATGATTAAATGCTATATCTTCTATCCTAGTTGTTGGAAGGAAGGAGGCAAATGGAGGTTGGTTGGGTCATAGGCTCATATTGAGCCTTTTGTATGTCAATGTGCTAAATTGGTTATATTCTATCATTGACATTAATACTTCTTTGTACTACATTGTTTAAATCCATCACATTTTGTATCAAAGTTTGTCATCATCAAAAAGGGGGAGATTGTTAGCCCTAAGGGCAAATCATGTAGTTATGATTAGTTTTGATTACTGACAAACATTGATGAGGACTAATATGCTTGTATGTTGTGTGATAGGATTTGTGGATTAAGAAGTTTGAAGTCTCATTGCCTTGAAGCTAAAATGCAAGAACAACTCCAATATATCAAAGTGATTGAAGATTGAAGAGTTTGTTCAAGATATTAGAAGGCTTTGAAGACATGAAGTGTAGGTTGCACGTGCTTAATAGGTAAACTTTGTAAACCCTACACTCTTAAGCCTTGGAATCTATGAGTTGCAATTGAGAGCACAAAACTTGATTTAAATAGTTTCAATGGTTTTGAACTTACCTAAATTATCAAGTTTTCATAAATGGTTTTTGCACATAAAAGATCTTTAATGACTTATCTTTAAGGCTAGAATGGTTTCCAACTTGTTTGAATTGATTAGAACATGTTTTGACAAAGTTTGAAAAATTCGGATGCAAGATTCGGACGCAGTCCAAAAATTCGGTCGTCCGAATTTTGTAGCAAAAGTTTGCTACTATTCTTCTAGAGAAATTCGGAAGAAGATTCGACATGACCCAAAAAAATTCGGTCGTCCGAATTTTGGCCTTCAAGCATGGTCACTGTTCTTCCGGAGAAATTCGGAAGAAGATTCGGGACGCAATGAAAAAATTCGGTCGTCCGAAAAATTTGGACGCTGAACTCGGTCATCCGAATTTTTCGAAACTAGCCGTTACTAGCCGCTTTTATGAACGTTTGAACTGATTTTTGAATTCTATAAAAGCCATAAACTCCAGATTTTTTTAGTAGAACTTTGAACTTAACAAATCTTACATGCTCTAACTTGTTTTACATCAAATTATATCAAAAGCTCTCAAATTGCCTTGTGCTCAAAGATTGAAATTCAAGATTCCAAAGGCAAGAAGTGAAGTGGTGCTAGCAATTGTATTCATCCACCAAGAAGTGTTGGTAACATTCAAATTCTCTCTTTATATTATTGTTGTGATTGATACAAGGTTGTCAAGAGACATAAAACCCTTGTGGAGGGTGAGCCATAGACTAGATTAATCAAGGTTGTTTGTGTAAAACACATTGGTGAGGGTGAGCCTTGGATTAGATTGGTCTAGGTTGTCTAGTGACATAAAACTCTTAGTGATAAGAGTGAACCTTGTTTATTATATTGAAAAGAGGTTGTTGTGGTAAAACCCATTGAAGGGTGAGCCTCTTGTGTAATTGCTTGGATTAAGCTCATAGTGAATTGGTTGAAATCCTTGAGTGTGGACTCAAGGTAGTGGATGTAGATCTTGGAGAGATCGAACCACTATAAATCGTGTGTTCAATTCTTTATAGCTTTGCTTGTTTACATACTTGTGTTATTATTATTTGTTCATAGTTGGTGATTGATTGGTTGTGATATTATAATTTGATAATCTTGTCTTAACCATCAAATCACATATAAACTTGAAGTTTGTGATTTTAAAGAAGAACTTTTATTAAGGCAAAGGATTTGCAAAAAGAGAAAAGATTTTCGATAATTAACCAAAGACCTAATTCACCCCCCCCCCCTCTTAGGTCTTTCAGTAGTCATGTGATGCATAACCCTTCCTCTAGCATCAAAGGCTTTGATTTTCTTTTCCCTAATTGACCTAAATTGTCTACCATTTGTGAAAGCTTCTTCAAATCTTTCATTTGTGAACAATCCATGAATAAAGCAATGCTGTCCCAATGAGTAATACCTTGCCTCATTATCATCTACCTCACAAATTATGTTCACTAAGGCATTATTGAACTCAAAATCCACTTGATATACTCTGGAGGAATACAATTGAACTACATTATTCCCCTCATGTTCAATTCTCTCTTCTTTAAGATTTGCAAGAAAATCATATATAATGGCAGTATAAAATTCTTCATCAACTACTATTAAATTGCTCCAATCAATATCATCAAATAGAGATAGAACATTACTCATATTGGATAGTTTATTCAAGTTTACTTTGTTTTCGGGAATAATTTTTTTGTTCTTCTTGCTCCATTATATTCTTTAGCACTATATATATCCAAAAATTCATATAGATTTTTTTTATGCATGGCTAGCATAATTACAGCATACATATAATCAACAGAAGATTTGTGCCCAAAGTATGCTATAATCAAGGTAATAAGCATGTGATTCCAAAAAATATATATATATATTTTTAACCATCAAAAAGCTTTTATCTCTCACTCCTTTCTAGTCTTGAGGCTTCTTCATTTATATAGGCATTCTCAATTCTTTCATATGAGTATAACTCACTTATAAAACAATGTCCCCCGGAAGAATAATGCCTAAACCCAACATTCTCAACATCACGAATTCTATTGAGCAATGCATTATCAATATCCAAAATCAACTTGTGATATTCTAAAGAATACCACTGAATAGATTTATCACCAACTCGCTCACCTCTTTCTTCCATACTATTTGCTTAAACTCCATAAAATAAGTAAGGTAATAGCATCAAACACAAGCAAACTAGTCCAGCTCATATTATTTAAAAATGAGAGTATATTACCCATTTCGGATAGTTTGATGACATCCACCTTGTGGCTTGGATTTGTCTTATGGATCCTTTTTGTCCAATTATCAAATTCAGTAGCAGCCTCCATTATGACAAATCTATCCAGCCATGACATGATTTGAGAAACATAAACCTTCCTTGGTTCGTTGGTTACTAGTCCTCCTTCTCTATCTTTGGCTTTTTCCCTTTCCTTTTCTCATGCTAGGCTTCTTTGTCCAAATTTGGTAGCAAAAGTTTGCTACTGTTCTTCCAGAGAAATTCGGACGAAGATTCGGACGCAGCAGGAAGAATTTGGTCGTCTGAAAAATTCAGACGCAGAAATCAGTCGTCCGAATTTCCTGAAAATAGCCATTAACTAGCCGTTTTATAGCTGTTTTAACTGATTTTAAAATTCTATAAAAGCTATAAACGTGCAATCTTTTGTAAGTTTTGAATCCTTGAATACTCTAAGCATTCTAAAGCCTTTTACAAACATATCTTAAGCTCTCTTATGTCTTGTGCATTCAATTGATCAATCCAAAGACATCAAAGTGTGAAGGTGCAACTTTGTGTAATATCTACCAACAATTGGTAACATCTACACACTCATCTTTATTTATTAAATTGTATTGGTCTACTATCTCTAGCAAGGTTATCTTGATAACATAAAACCCTTTAGATAAGGGTGATCCATTGTGTGTGGTGAGTCTTGTTTGTATAATTACTAGAAGAGGTTGTGAGTGTAAAATCATAGTGTGGTGAGCCTCTCTTGTAATCTGTGAACTTGAGCACATAGTAGAGTTATTGAAATCCTTAAGTGTAGGCTTAAGGTAGTGGAGGTAGATCTTGAGGATCGAACCACTATAAATTGCTTGTGTTCCTTGATCTACATTTCTTATATTGCTTGGCCATAAATTGTTTCTATCTTGTCCATATAATCTGTTATTGATCTATACACATAAAAGGTTTGATTTTGCAAAAATTATCCAAATACCTAATTCACCCCCCTCTTAGGTATTTCAATTATTATAAGCAACAAGACATTCAAGCTTATCAAGATAAAACATAAATTGAAACTTTTTGCAAGTAATTGATCAAAATCACAAAATATCACTTTGTCATACAATTTCGGGCGACCGAACTTATGGTCTACATTCAAACTTCAAGTTCAAACATTTTGTAAAGTTTCATAAAGATGTTTTGGGCCAAGCAAATGCATAGATATTCAATCATAGCTATTTTAATCATTTTATCATGACATATAATTAATTTCAAGAACATATCGACCATGAATTTAATCTCATATCATCAATTTTACCTAATCAACTTCATAGAAGCAATTGACAAGTCATGGTTGGCAAATTTTCAAATCTTAACAAAAGGGATTCTCGACTAAAACTTTGCATGTTGGCATTTAACTTCTTATTCATTGTCACACAATTGACTAATGCTAAGCAAGTTATAGTTCAAAGCAGCACTAAGCAACATTTGTTTAAAAAGAAGAGAGGAACCTTTACCAACATTGGTTACTTCAAGAATTCTTCCTTTCTTCTTGTCTCAAAAGAAAATCCTTCATTGGTTGCTTCGACCTTGATTATGAATGAGGTGTTTTCTGTTATTCTTTAAGCCAACATCATCAATATACCGCAGAGTGGTGCTTGAGTTTGAATTGAAGAGTACCTGCAATGAATGAGAGGAAGTATCCTTTGGTACCCATACTTTCTTGGGTCCGTGAGGGTTAGTAATAATTCTCTTAACTCTCCAAATGGTTTTTACACCATTCTCTACTTTTCTTTTAACTTAACATTTGGTGACTTTATGTCCATGTTTTCCACAATAAGTACAACATGTATGATGCATGGAAATAGAAGTATCTCTAACAAAGAAGTTGTTATATTTAGGCACATTGTTTACATAATTATAACCAAGACCATTTTTGACAAAAGGAGATCTTTGAGCTCCAAGAATTTTATCAAGATTGTCCCTTCCATTTGTAAATTTTTCCATACATGACGAAAGGTCATCAACCTTCTTTTTCAAAGTCCCATGATAAACAAGCATTCTTTCAAGAGACAAAATCTTTTCACAAAGAATCTTATTTTCAAGGGACATGTTTTGTAAAGAGACATTTAAAACTTCTTTTTTAATATTCAAACAATCAATAGATTCAAGAAATCTTTTGTTTTCACAATATAATTTTGAATTTTCATTCAATAACTCATTAATTTTGAATTTCATTTCCTTATTTCTTTTTTAAGCCTTTTTTAATTCATCATACATTTCAACAAATAATTCACTAGGATCATCAATATCATCATCACAACAAGTAGAAGTAGAAGAAGTGGATTGTACCTCATCATTTATTGCCATAAAGCACATATTGGCTCTTTTCTTATGTGTTATTTGAAGAAGTCTCCACATATCGTGAGCGGTCTCGCATTTACTCACTCGATGGTATTCATTCACGTCCAATGCACAACTCAAGATGTTCATTGGTTGGTAATTTAAAGTTATCTTTCTTGAGTCGTTCTCATCAAGTTCCTCTATAGGCTTTAGTTCCCTTGTAATTCCATCAAATTTTATTCTCATAGGCACATAGGGACCTTTCTCAATGATACTCCACAAATCAAAGTTAATAGAACAAATAAAAATTCTGATTCTAGATTTCTAAAATGTATAATTAGAACCATCAAACAAATGAGGTCTATTTGTAGAGGAACCTTCCACATAAGGTAAATTTGATAAACTAGCCATATAATCTTTACTTCTAGGTTGTTAGACCTTAAAAAGAAGACCTTGATCTGATACCAATTGAAAGACCTAAGGGGAGGGGTGAATTAGGTCTTTGGTTAATTATCAAAAATCTTTTCCCTTTTGGCAAATCCTTTGCCTTAATAAGAGCTCTTCATTAAATTCATAAACTTCAAGTTTATATGTGATTTAATGTTTGAGACAAGATGATCAAACAATAAGACTATAACCAATCAATCAACAACTAAGAACTAATAATAACAATACAAGTATGTAAACAATTAAAACTATACGAAAATGAACACACGATTTATAGTGGTTCCATCTCTCCAAGATCTACATCCACTATCTTGAGTCCACACTCAAGGATTTTAACCAATTTACTAAATGGTCAATCCAAACAATTACAAGAGGCTCACGCTTCAATGGGTTTTACCACAACAACCTCTATTCAATCTAATAAACAAGGTTCACCCTTATCACTAAGAGTTTTATGTCACTAGACAACCTAGACTAATCTAATAAGAGGCTCACCCTCACCAATGGATTTTACACAACAACCTTGATTAATCTAGTCTATGGCTCACCCTTCACAAGGGTTTTAAGTCTCTTGACAACCTTGTATCAATCACAACAATAATGGTTGAAAGCAAAGCAAGCCCAGAAACAACAACAAAATCCTGCTCCTCCTCCTCCGGAAGTTCAAAAACAAACTATGATTCAGAATCCACTGACTGAGACCCATTATTCTTCCCCGACAGAGTCAGAACCAGCCTCTGATTCTGACACAGACTTTCTTTCAGTCTCAGACTCTCTTACATAGTCCTTCTTTGATGGCCTTGAACCAGAAATTCACAGGAAGTGCAACCACCCCAATAACAATGATTGGAGAATGGATCTGTCTCAAAGACGACTGGTAGTGCATCCGGTGTGTTCAAGGCAATTTGAAAGCTTTTCAAATAATTTTGATGTCAAACAAGTTAGAGCTTCAAGAATCTCTTAAGTTCAAAAGTTCTATCGAAATCTGGAGTTTGTTGCTTTTCTATATTTTAAAAATCAGTTAAAACGATCATAAACTGGCTAGTTTCAGAAAAATCGAACGATACTGTTCAAAATTTGGACGACCAAATTTTTCTTGTACGTCTGAATTTTTCTGGAAGTACTGTTCATGTGAACAGTGTTATTGTTCACTGGTACTGTTCATAATTCGGACGACAAATTTTTGCTTTGCGTCAAAATGTGCGCCTAAATTTCTTTGGAATCTACTGTTTATTGAACAGTAGTTACTGTTCACATTACTGTTTAACATTCGGACGACCGAATTTTTCTAGGTGCGTCCGAACGTGCGTCCGAATTTCTCTGAAAAAATAGTTGGCACTATTCACTCGAACAGTGTTACTGTTCATAGTGCAGGAAAAATTCGGACGATCGAATTTTCATCTTGCGTCCGAACTTACATCTGAATTTTCAAACTTTGTCAAAATAAATTCAAATCAATTCAAATAAGTTGAAAAACGTTCAAGCCTCAAAGATAAGTCATTAAGGACCTTTTAAGTGCGAAAACCATTGATGAAAAACGTGATAATTTATTTAAGTTCAAAAACATTGAAACCATTTAAATCAAGTTTTGTGCTCTCAACTGCAACTCATAGATTCAAGGGCTTAAGAGTGTAAGGTTTACAAAAGTTTACCTATTAAGCACATTTAACCTACACTTCATGTCTTCAAAGCCTTCAATCATCTTGAACAAACTCTTCAATCTTCAATCATTTTGACATATTGGAGTTGTTCTTGCATTATGGCTTCAAGGCAAATGAGACTTCATACTTCTTAATCCACAAATCATATCACATAACATACAAGCATATTAGTCCTTATCAATATTTGTCATTAAACAAAACTAATCATAACTACATGATTTGCCCTTATGGCTAACAAATATATATCATAACTCTAGATTTTCAAAATGTATAATTTGTTTCCATCAAACAAAGGTGGTCTATTTGTGGAAGATCCTTCTAGATAAGGTAAGTTTGAAATATTAGCCATAAGATCTTAACTTCTAGGTTATAAAACCACACAAAGAAGCCCTTGCTTTGATACCAATTGAAAGACCTAAGAGGAGCTGATTATGAATATTAGTTTCAATGAGATAATAGTTAAATCAATAACAAAGCAATAAACAATCTATAATCAAAGAACACAAGCAATTTATAGTGGTTCGATCTCTTCAAGATCTACGTCCACTACCTTGAGTCTATACTCAAGGTTTTTGATCAATCTACTATATGCTCAAGTTCAACAATTACATAAGAGGGTCACCACACAATGGTTTTACACTCACAACCTCATTTGCAATTCTACAAATACCAAAGGATTTTATATCTACAACAACCTTGAATCAATGTCTCAAGGATAACCCTTATCTAAAGCATTTTATGTTTACAAGAAAACCTTGTAATGAGCTAGTAGAAAACATAATTAAATGGAGAATGGCTAAGATGTTACCATTTTCTTGGTAGATAATTACACAATATTACACCTCTCTTTGAAATCTTGAATGATCGATTGAAAGCACAAGACAAAAGAGAGCTTTGATGTTTGCTAAAGATTTTGTAATGTTAAGATTTCTCAAAGATTCAAAACTAACAAACATTCTTGAGTTTATAGCTTTTATAGATTTCAAAAATCAATTTTAATAGCTATAAAACGGCTAGTAACGGCTAGTTTCAGAGAAGTTCGGACGTCCGAACTTTTCTTTCTGCGTCAGAATATTCGTCCGAATTTCTCTGGAAAACCAGTAACCATGCTATCAAGAGAAGTTCAGACGTCCGAACTTGTGTCCGAATTTCTCTGAAAGCACAGTAACCATTTTCAAAGTTTGGACGTTCGAACTTGCGGACGAACTGATCAAACTTTGTCAAATCATTCGAAAATCAACCTTAATAACATTTAAAAAATTTTGTGTAGATAGGTAAGTCATTTAAACACTTTTAAACTTAAAAACCGTTACCAAAAACACTTTGATCATCCAAAGTTTACTCAATATCCTTTAAGACTTAAAAAGCATACTTGTTATTCAAAAGTTCATTCAAAGCCTTTTAAGAATCAAAATACGTATTGTGCTATCTTATGCATTCAATAAATGCCAAGACATACAAGTGTAGGGTTTACAAAAGAATATACCTATTAGCATACACTTCAAGTCTTCAATGCCTTTAATCATCTTTGAACAAAAGCTCTTCAATCTTCAATCTCTTTGACATATTGGAGATATTCTTGCATTTTGGCTTTAAGGCAATAACACTTCAAACTTCTTAATCCAATAATCCTATCATACAAATGACATAAAGATTAGTCCTCATCAATATTTGTCATTAATCAAAACTTAAACAAAACCTTATGATTTGCCCTTAGGGCTAATAGGGCGGATAAAAAACGAACCAAGAAGGTTCTGGGTTCCTTAATCATCCTCCAAAATAGATAGATTTGTCACAAGCAAGGCTAGGTTTGAGTTCAAGGATTGGAGCAGGCATAATCGAAAGATCATTCCTAAGCACAAGATCGATTTAGAGAAATTCTCAGGAATGAGTAATGTTATATCACACTTTTGGTGCTATGGGATGGAGAGTAGCTTTTTGGTTGTTGATGATGATTATCACCTCACCCATGTATATGAATTTTATGTCAATCTTAAGGTAGAAAGGGCAGAACAAATTGGTGATAATCTAGTGAATTTGTACTTATCTAGAGTATCACAAATTGAATTTGAGTTTAATGATAGATTAGTCAATAGAATATTTGGGGTAGATGATGAAGGGGTTAAATATTACTCTATGGGACATCATTTCTATATCCATGATCTCTTTACTTATGAGAGATTTGAAGATGTATTCACTAATACTGGTAGATTAGAACAATGAAGAAAAGGGAGATCAAAGCACTAGAGTAAGAAAAACAGAAAACAAGGTGTCACCATATGGGAGATTGTCTACAAAACTCTTTAAGCATTTCCTAGTCCAATTTCCGGAAGAAGATTGACTATCATTAGTGGAAGCATCTACACAAATGAATCCCTCAAGAGAATTCTTGATGATGATAGAGTATGGAGAACCAAGAGGGAGACACCTACAAGGAAATAAAAACAAGAAAAAAGTGAAGAAATGGAGAGTGCAGAAGAAGAAGAAAAGGAGGATGAAGAAGAGATGCAAACTAGAGAGAGGAAAACTGAAAGAAGACATGAGTGACAAAGTGAGGAGGAGCAACCTCCCTCAAAGAGGAAGTTATTTGAAGATGAACAAGCTCCTCAATCACACTCCAATTAGGTGGATAACTTTATTAGTGAGAGGATCACTTCCAAGAGGCCCTCAACAATCATACTAAAGAAATGGACAAGATGTACAAGTTTTTCTAACCTAATTGGTTTTGGATTTGGAGTAGGTGGCTGGATCACAAGTCCTTAACGGGCTTGGATTTGCAACTATTTTTAGCTAATTAAATCCAACTAAGGATAAAAATAAAAGACTAGATATGGACTTTAATAAATAGAAGTTCTCAACCTAAACAAACTTAAAAACTCATTAAAACAAATTAGATAATTTCTTGCAGCCCTTAGGCTGAGCCCTTCAATTTGTAATCTTAGATGTCAATTTGGCTGCCCAATAGACTCCCAAGTGGTTGGACAATTTTCTTGCAATAAATTAACCATTGTTGATCCTCCTTGTACAGAATATACCCTTGAAAGCTCATCATCTTTTGGTTGTTTATTCCTCACGTTTTCAATTATGCTATCAAGGCCTCTTTCATCCTCTTAGCCTTACCTCTTCTGATTGGACTAGTAGAGATCTTTAATGGGTCTTGATCAGTTGATCTTGGCGCTTCTTGATTCTCATCATTCCCTCTCTCCTCGAAAAGATTTGTCCTCGCATTAGCTCTTACATCATCAAAGCACATAATAAGTTCTAAAGGAACCAATGTAGAACAAGATTCTTCACAATAAGTGCAGGTATGGGAAGTGATGTGCATTAAGCTCAAGTATTCCTTAGGGATGAAAAATGAGAAGCAAATCATGCAAATAGAGCCTTCTTGGTCATTAGGGAACTCAAACTCAATGGATGTCAATGACCGCATTATCAAGGGAAATAATACAATTAAGCTACCATGTATAAATTTCAATAACAAAATCTTAGTTGGAATTAACAAATATGCAATCTCGTAGGCATAGAAACATCAAGAGCATTGGCTTGCCTATCCTAACGTTACATTTGGCTACAAAATTGAACAACAAACTATTATTATGTGAAGTTTCATCATAGATAAGCAAAGTGGGGTTCTCCATCAAACTCATCACGTGTTTATCAAGTCCATATAAAGATATTTGTTCATAAACACATAGTGGTTCTAAACTACAAGAAGTCTCAAGATGGGAAAGAGATGTGTGTCCAATCCCATGGAACACAAGCTCTTCACATGAACAAGAAACCATTCGAATTTCCTAAAAGTCTCTCAATATAAAAAACTTTACACATAGTTATTACATAATCATTTCAACTAACAAAGCATGTATAGAGTCAATAAAATCAAGATAACTTGTATGATCATTCAAACACCTTTGCAAGTGATTCCTATGAACAAATGAAACACTATTTAAGCAAGTAAAATCAAGAGTTATAAGACAAGTCACAAGATAATAGCAAGCAGGTAAGAACAATTTATCCTCCTTAAAGAAAAATTTAAAACATGGACTACGAAAATGAGAAAAGAAGCTTATTGGTTAGTTTATGATTTTTATGCCAAGTTTTCCTTCTGTCATCGTACTTTAAGCTCACAATCCTACAGAAATGAATAAACACTAGGCAGAAAGTCAATTAGTTTGTTAGAAAATAAGCTCAACTCCTCACTTGAAAGTGAGTTTATTAGTGGCTTTAGAATGAAAGCACTATCTTGTGAGTTCATTAACTCATGCTCTTGTAACTTGTCTTAGAAAATAAGCTCAACTCTTCACTTGAAAGTGAGTTCATTAACTCATGCTCTTTTCATCTCTCTTGTCAAGAATCTTCAAGCTCAACTTTTCTCTTGTGCAATATTTTGCTTTGCCCTCATAATTACTCTCATTTTGTTGAAGCTCACACTCTATACACTCCTTTCTTTCAACCTCATAGTCCCTCTTTCCTTTTGTTCTCTCAGCAACCTTAGTTTTCTTAACCAAAGGAGGAAAATTCACTTCATTAGCTTTACATTCAACTTCTTAATCCGTCTTTGGTTGTTCTTCAACAACTTCATTGTCCTTTTGATGTTCATTAGTTTCTATGTTTCTTTCCTTTCAAAGTGATATAGCAGCTCCACCCTCTCTCTTGTTCTTCTTTCTTTGTTCTATTATCTTTAAACATTCAAAAAGCTTGACTTTGAAGTCCAACCTCATTATTTCCTTTAACTCATCCTGTGACTTAATGGATTCCTACTTACTAAAAGGAATGGGAGAAATCAGAATACGAAATAGCTTTTGCTTTCCTAAAAGAATTAGGGACCTCTAATGGGAATAGACTTTGATTTCTAAAAAAATTAGGAAAAGAAAAAAATCTGATGGAAGTAGACTTTGGAGTATATTTTGATTTTCTAAAAAAAGCAATCAAAGCAGTGAAGGACCCTCTAAACCTCAATCTAAGAATGACAAAGATGATGAAGGAGATGAAGAAGGAAGGAAAGAAAAAGGGGATGAAGATGATGATAATGATGATGGGAATGATGATCAAGAAGGTAACTTCGAATTTGTTAGAAAGTGAGAAAAATGAAGCTGTTCAAGAGGAGCCACAAGGAGGTGGAAGCCAAGAAGGAATTTGATAGAAAGATCTGGGATTACTTCACCATCCACCACATTATTTGGCCAAGGAAAAGTCAAGCATGTGTTCAAGAAGAATGGTACAAGGAGATCCTCCCGGTTGGCTACAACTCCAAAGCCAAACTACACCGGCAAGGAGCAAGCAAGTGAGGGACCAATTCATATTGAACTTAAGGAGACATGGCTATCGCAACCAACACGTATGGAGTGAAGACGAAGAAGAGAATACAAGACTAAGCACTCCTTAACCCTATCTCATTTTACTTTTACTTATGTATTTTTTATATCTTGCTTATTTCATGTATTTTCATGCTTTAACTTTCCATGTGCCTTTCTAGTCCATGTGATCCTTTGAAGCTCAATAATGGTATCATAGCATTGAGAGCTTCTATTACTTTTATTTTCATATTTTCTTCACTTTTGCTTTCATTAACCCACATTGGATTGATGACAAAGGGGGGAGAAAGAGTGTTGCAAATTGTATTTGGATATTGTGATGAATGAATGACATTATGGTTTATTGTGGTTCTAAAAGAAGTGTTGCAAAATGTATTTGGATATTGTGATGGATATTGTGATGAATTAATGGCATTATGGTTTATTGTGGTTCTATTTTGGTTCATTGTGTGCTCATTGGCATTTTGGCATTTTTGAGGATAAAGATCCTGAAAGATTATGCCATGAGTTGATTTATGCATTAGTTGATCAAGATAATTATATATGAGTGTTATAGTTGTTGATCAACTTGTTTTAATACCTGTGTGATTGGTTTTAAGTACTAAAATTGCAAAATCTACCTTTTGATGATTTTACCAAAAATTTGGACGCAGACAAAATATTCGGTCATCCAAACTTTCTGCCAAAAATGAAGTTTTGATACATTTTGCTTGAAACTATCTTGATCTTTCCTACTATGATTGAGAAGCCTTTGGAAGGTTTATTCTTAGAAAATAAACTCATTCTTTTGAATATTGGGCATCTAGGACGTGATCTTCCAAAATATTTTTAATTCTTATAACTCAAAGTTCAAATATGAGCATTATCTAAGGGGGAGTCTTGCATATTGATTCTAACCTCTAAAAGAGTGTGGTTCAAAATGCCTTCGTGCTATATTTTCTATTTTGGTAAAAGGACTGAGGATTATGGAGGTTGGTTGTGTCATAGGATCATTCATGAGCCTTATTATATCATTGTGCTAAATTGTTCATCATTCATCTATGACATTATTGCTTCATTGAACTATATTGTTTAATCCATCACATTTTGCATCAAAGTTTTTTATCGTCAAAAAGGGGAAGATTGTAAATCTTAGAGTTTTGATTATGACAAACATTGACATGAGCTAACTTGAGTATTTGGTGTGTGATAGGATTATTGGAATTTGGAAGCTAAGAGTCTCATTGCCTTGAAGGCAATGATGCTAACGACAACTCAAATGCACTCAAAGATTTAAAGTGTACAGAGCATGTCCTAAGGATTGAAGGATTTGATGACCTTAGTGTAGGTTTACAATTGCTTAATAGGTATATCTTTGTAAACCTTATGTTGGTTTGTCTTTGGAATCTAAAGCATTTTCAAGAGAGCATAAAACTTGGTTTTCAATCTCAAATGATTATCTTACAAGTGTTTTTACCAAGTTTCTAAAAACGGCCTTTGGACTAAAAGCTTTTGAAATGATCCATTTTATAATCCAAAATGATTTTAAACTTGATGTGCTTGATTTCTAATCATTTTGACTAAGTTTAAATAGTTGGGACACCAATTCGAATGTCCGAACTGTATATGATGGCTGCTGAATTTTCAGAGAAATTCAGACGACCATTCAGATGCTTGTGTCCAAATTTAATTGACCAAAGTTATCCTGGCAGCTTGAAAATAGAAAAATTCAGACGATCATTCAAACACAGAGGTCCATGTTAGGTCGACCGAATTTTACTCTTATTAGCCCTTATTTGAAAGTTGTAACTGATTTTTAAACCCTATAAAAGAGATAAACTTTAGACTTTTTGCTAGATTTTTTAGCCTTTAAGAATCTTTACTCTTTCCAATCATTCTTTATAAAAATATTTCTCATTTGTCTTGGGCTATAAAGTTGAAAATCAAGATTCCTTAGACAAAAAGTGAAGCTATGCTAATCTGCCATCATCTACCAAGTTGTTGGTAACTTTCTTATCTCTTACTTCATCTATTTATTTCATTCAAGGTTATCTTGCAGATATAAAACCCTTTTGATAGGGTGAGCCTTGATCATTGTAAGTGAAAAGAGGTTGTAGAGTAAAACTCTTGTTGGGTGAGCCCCTATTGTGTTTTGATCAACTTGTGTTATAGTTGAATTTGGTTGAAATCCTTGAGCTAGGGCTTAAGGTAGTGGATGTAGATCTTATGTGATCAAACCACTATAAATTGCTTGTATTGCCTATTCTCATCTCTCTTTCAATTTGGAATCTTATTGTGATTACTTGCATAACTTATTGTGATTAATTTTTCTAAAAAAGAAAAAAGTTTTCAAAAATTAGCTAAAGACCTAATTCATCCCCCTCTTAGGTCTTTCAGAAAGATCTTGATCATTCTTTGAATACCAAGTGTTTGATAACAACTTATAGTTTAAAACCTTTTAAATGACTTATCTTTTAGTCCAAAATGATTTGAAACATGTTGTGGTTAAGTTTCAAATGATTTTACAAAGTTTGAAAATTTTTGGACTCTAATTCAGACGTCCTGTTAGCCCTAATGGCAAATCATGAAGTTTTAATTAAGTTTTGAATAATGACAAACATTGTTGTGGACTAATCTTTATCTTGATGCCTTGAAACTACAATGCAGGAACAACATCAATGAGTCAAGGTGATTGAAGATTGAAGAATTTTATTCAAAGATGATTAAAGCCATTGAAGACTTGAAGTGTAGTTCAAATATGCTTAATAGGTATATTCTTTTGTAAACCCTACACTTGTGTGTCTTTAAATCTATTGAATGCATAAGAGATCAATAAAAACTTGTTTTGAATCTTAAATGGCTTTGAATAACATGTTTTTGAACCTCAAATGATCTTGAATAAACTTTGAATGATCAAAGTGTCTTAGCATTTTTGAGTTTGAAAATGTTTGAATGAATTGCCTATTTATACAAAATGTTTTCAATGTTATTAACGTTGATTTTCAAATGATTTGAAAAAGTTTGATGAGTTCGGACGCAAGTTCGGACGTCCAAACTTTGAAATTGGTCACTATGCTTCCAGAGAAATTCGGATGCAAGTTCGCAAGCATGGGATAAAGTTCGTACGTCCAAACTTTCTCTGATAGCATGGTTACTATTTTTCTAGAGAAATTCGGATGAATGTTCAGACACACGAAGAAAAGTTCAGAATTCCCAACTTTTCTAGACAGCTTGGCACAGTAAAGTTTTGACAAAAGTTCGGACGTCCGAACTTCTTTGTAACTAGCCGTTACTAGCCACTTTATAGCTGTTGAAATTGATTTTTGAAATCTATAAATGCTATAAACTCAAGAATTTTTGTAAGTTTTGAATCTTTGAGAAATCTTAACATTCCAAACTCTTTAGCAAACATCAAAGCTCTCTTTTGTCTTGTGCTTTCAATTTATCATTCAAGATTCCAAAGACAACAAAGTGAAAATGTGCAACATTGTGTAATTATCTATCAAGAAAGTGGTAACATTTTATTCATTCTCCATTCTCCATGTAATTGTGTTTTCTACTAGCTTATTACAAGGTTTTCTTGTAAATATAAAATCCTTTAGATAAGCGTGATCCTTGAGACATTGAGTCAAGATTGTTTGTAGATATAAAATCCTTTGGTAGGGCGAACCTTGTTTGTAGAATTTCAAAAGAGGTTGTGAGTGTAAAACCATTGTGTGGTGAGCCTCTTATGTGATTGTTGAACTTGAGCATATAGTAGATTGATTGAAATCCTTGAGTGTAGACTCAAGGTAGTGGACGTAGATCTTGAAGAGATCGAACCACTATAAATTGCTTGTGTTTATTGATCTTAAATCATTTATTGCTTTGACTTTGATTTATATATTCTCTCATTGAAACAAGTACACATAATCTGCTCTAGCTAAACTTGCAAAAGGAAATAGTTTTTGAAAATTAGCCAAAGTCCTAATTCACCCCCCTCTTAGGTCTTTCAATTGGTATCAGAGCAAGGGCTTCTTTGTGTGGTTTTGCAACCTAGAAGTTAAGATCTTATGGCTAATATTTCAAACTTACCTTATCTAGAAGGATCTTCCACAAATAAACCATCTTTTTTTGATGGAACAAACTATACAATTTTGAAATCTACAGTTAAGATTTATATTTGTTTTATTAATTTTCATTTGTGGAATATTGTTGAGAAAGTTCCTTACATACCTATGAAAATGAGAGCTGATGGAGTGACTTTAGAACCAAAGTCTATACACGAATTTGATGAAAATGATTCAAAGAAAATGACATTAAATTATCAAGCCATGAACATTTTAAGTTGTGCAATAGATGTAACTGAATACAATAGAGTTAGTGGATGTGATACTGTTCATGATATGTGGAGATTACTCCAAGTAACACATGAAGGTACAAACCAGGTTAAAGAATCAAAGCTTGCCATGTAGTAAGGGACTATGAGCTATTCACCATAAAGCATGGTGAGAATGTTAGTGATATGCTTACAAGATTTACTAACATTTTTAATGGTTTAAAAGCTTATGAGAAGAGCTATACAATTGGAGAGCAAAACAGAAAAATATTGGATGCTCTACCAAAATCTTGGCAACCGAAAACACTTGCTATTGAGGAATCAAAGGATTTAAAAACTCTCCCACTTGAAGAGCACATTAGATCACTGCTTACACATGAAATGAAGGTGAAAAGGCTAAATGATATTGAAGAGGAAGAGAAGGGAAGAAAAGGAGTTGTACTCAAAACTTCAAATCATTTGAGTGAACAAGAAAAATCATCAAGTGAAGAAGATGGAAACAATGGAGAAGAAGAGATAGCTATGGCTATAAGAAAGTTCAAAAGATTCTACAAAAAGGAATTTCTCAAGAAAGGGAGAAAACTAACCAAGAAGAGTGGACAGTCATCATCCTACAAAAGTACAGAACATCTTGTTGCTGATTGCCCTAAGGTTTTGGAAAGGGAAAGAGACATCAAATTAAAAAAAGAAATCTGCGAAGAAAGGAAAAGGACTGGCTGGAACTTGGGATCAACAAGAAAGTGAAGATAACAGTGAAGGAAATGCCAACATATGCTTGATGGCAATTGATGATGAGGTACAATCTTCTCCTTCTATTTCTAACTACTATGATGATGATGTTGATCCTAGTGATTTACTTGTTGAAATGTATGAAGAACTGAAAAAGGCTTCTAAAAGGAATAAAGAAATGAAAACCAAAATCAATGAGTTATTAAATGAGAATTCAAAGTTATGTCTTGAAAATGGGAAATTCATTGAAACTATTAATAGCCTAAACATTGAAAAAGAAGTTTTAAATGTAGCCATATATAACATATCTTTTGAAAATAAAGAGCTTTGTACAAAAGTTATTTCTCTTAAATCAACGCTTAATGATCATGAGATATTGAAAAAGAAAGTTAATGATCTTACATTATGCATTGAAACATAAAATGCTTTAGCTAAGGGTGATCCTTGAGACATCGATTCAAGGTTGTTTGTAGATATAAAATTCTTTGGTAAGGTGAACCTTGTTTGTAGAATTGCAAAAGAGGTTGTGAGTGTAAAACCATTGTGTGGTGAGCCTCTTATGTAATTGTTGAACTTGAGCATATAGTAAATTGATTAAAATCCTTGAGTGTAGACTCAATGTAGTGGACGTAGATCTTGAAGAGATAGAACCACTATAAATTGCTTGTGTTTATTGATCTTAAATTGTTTATTGCTTGTGTTTATAAATTTCTTGTGTTTATTTATCTTAAATTGTTTACTGATTTAACTATTCTCTCATTGAAGCAAGTATACATAATTTGCTCTACCTAAATTTGTAAAAGGAAATAGTTTTTCGAAAATTAGCCAAAGACCTAATTCATCCCCCCCCCCCTTAGGTCCTTTAGACATAATATTTATATTGGTTCGATCTGTTCAAAATCCACATCCACTATCTTGAATCCACACTTAAGTATTTTAACCAATTAACTAAAATATCAATCAACACAATTACAAAAGAAGTTCACCCACTAAGAGTATTACACTAATAACCTCTTCAACTCAAGAAATCAAGGCTCACCTTTACCAAAAGTGATTTATGTCTCAAGAAAACCTTGAATAAACAAAGAGAATATGGCATAAGGATGGGAATCACCTGAAAAGTTGGTAGATAACAAACAAATATAGCACCACCTCACTTTTTGCCTTTGGAATCTTTTGACGATCACTTGAAGCACCTGCACAATTAAGGATTTTTCTTTAATCTTTGAGAATTTCAAGATAGTGGGAAGTAAATTTCATCAATATAATGAAATCTGAGATTGTAGCTTAACATCCCATCTGCTAAATAGGGTTTTTAGAGAATCTCAGGTCGAGAACTAGGCTTTAGAACCTTAGAATTTAGGATCGGAAGGCCCCAAACCGTGATTGATTATTGTAAGAGAGTGAGCTATGTGTTATAGGGGTTAGCCAACCTAAGTCGCAAAGAAGAATTTGCTAAAATTTAAACTTGTCATATAATCAAGCGTGAAAACTAAAAAGCCAACCTACGCGATAAAACTGAAAAATAAATTGATAGTTTTAGTTAATGAAAATATTACAAGAAAAATAATCTTCTTAGAAGACTTAAAATAAAGTTCTTGAAGAAATAAAGTACCAAAAATGCCCTTAGAAATGTTAAAATATATTATAGCAAAGGAAGGCAAAATGGTCATTTTACTCCCTAATGTGATTTTTCAATTTTTGCCCCTCATTCGTCTAAAATGATTCCAGATTATTATTCTCAAAACCAGCCACTAGACTCTAGAATTCATGAAAAATAATTAAAATCAAAATAATCATGCAAACATAATCATTTTCCATCTCACAAGTTGAGTAATGCATGCTCTTCCCTCTTTCTCTAGGCTAACCAATATTACAGTCAAGGAGTATGCTATCTTGCACCCCACATGATAACCTACACAAACCAGAGCTTTCACACACTTCTCTTAGCATTTCAGTGGGCCAGATTGATTCTAGAATGCAAGACAAACTCTATTCTACATATTTCACACAATCTCACTTCTAGACACTCTTTCTTTACTATCTCTTGTTTCTTCATCCTCCCTTCACCTGAACAAGAGCTTATAAGGCTAGAATAAGTGCTACATTGTGAATTTTTCTGGAAAAGGTAAGATGTTAATAAGATTCTATGCATAAGAAATTAATTATGCTAGTTCTAGCTTTTGAACTTGTGGTTTTGCTGAAAAATTTTAGGTGGTCAGCAGCTATAGCTTGACAGAACCAGCAAGGTAATCTTCACTTTCTTATGGTTTAGAGGCTTTTTAACTAGGATCCAAGAAGCTTGCTAAGGTTTCTTGAAAGCTTTTTCTGAAACTTTGTGTTTAGGAAACTAGGAGCTTGTTTGCTAGACTCATGTTGCATATCTTGTTTCCATAGCATGAAATCTGAATTTTTATGTCAGCTTTTGTGAAAATATATAGTTTTATCAAATAAATCCATCAAGAATACATATATCTATAAATTTCAGTTTAGTTTTCTTGGGTATTAAAGCTGAAAATGCAACCAAAGATCTTCTAGAAGCATTTATATTTCTTCATTTTGTTTGAAACGCTTGAAAAAAATGGACTGTTTTGTGGCTTTTGTAATGCACAAAATTTTCAGAGGCTAGAGCTGAAGTTTCCAGCTATGGTTTCTTGTATAATGTGGCAGAGACCACTAAAGAGTTGGGAATCTCAGCTAGGTTGGTTGTTTTCTGAAAAATGGCCATGAAACAAGGGCAGGACAGTTTGTCTTCCAGCTTTTTTTTGGCCAAAATCACAAGGAAATGAAACTGTTTTGAGGAGTTTTTTGTTCTTATTAAAAGTATTATGATCAAACATGCTTTCCTCAAGAAAATGCTAAGGTTTTCACGATAGAAAAGCAAGATATTTTTTGAGAAAAATCTGCTAAGAACAAATGGTGAAATGGATATTGGTAGCTTTGCTTCATTGTTTTTCCTTGGCTGGAATTTGAGATTTTTTATGTGTTTTAAGAGATCTATTGGATGAAATGAATAATGTGCATGATGAGCCTTGTTTCTCCCTTTATTTGGCAGAAAAATGTTTGAAAATAAATGAGTGTATGGAGTTAGAAATTTGATCTTGTGTTCTGTACAAAAATCTGGACAGCCATGCTTGCAACTATGGATAGTGGAGAAAGCTCATGAAAAACATTTAAGCTTTGAAAACTAAAAGTACATTGTCTTTCTAGACAGTTTAAATGATGAATGGAATAAGGGAAAAAATTTATAGAAATGAAGGAGTTTTCTTTAAAGTTTGCACACAATGCTGAGCTTTCAGAACATGAGCTAGTTTCTTAATAGCTTTTTAGGACCATTATTGCTCTACTATTTTCATCACAGTAGTGCAATGAAGCACTGTAGTTGACACTTTGGCTATCCTTTCATAGTACAAGTGTATATACCTTCAAACATTTCTTAATTGGTGAAATATAACATGTGAAATAACTTAATAGTCGACGATGTCAATTTAATAAGAGTCATATCATCATGTGAAATATCCTTCTCATTTTTGCCTCCATTATTGTGCAGTTCTGGGAGAAAAAAGCCAAGGACCATAAACTTTCTTTGCTTGTTGACCAATGCCAAGATAATAGACCTTGGTTTTGTTAGCGTCAAGGTTTCCAAAAGTTTCGCATGTCTGCCAAACTTAAAAGTCGTTATACAGTCACGTTAGCAAATATTTTGTCCTCAACAAAAACCCAAAAAAATTTGAAATAGCTTAGCGGTTAAATTTGTAAATTCGGTAATTTTCAATATAACCAGATGCATTATTTCATCAATTGGACACTTTGAATGAACAAAACAATCGGAACTAAGACCTGTTTAAGGCTTCAGCAAATTGGTTACGGTAAGTAGGTCCAAGCTCATGTTACAATGGTCCAAGTAGCTACTAGGAGATAGGCTTGTTACATCCAAGTAAACCCATTGAAATGTAATAAAGAAACAACCACTTCATGTCTATTATATAGGTCAGAATTAGTCGACTGAGCCCAGATTGTGTTTGATAGAATTTGTCCTTGATGTGGCTAGTCAAATCTTTAGCTTAATCAAATCTACATTCAATCCCTGCTCAATGGCCAAAAGATTCACCAAATCAATTTGCATCATTAAACCTATACCTCAGCTTCAGTTGCTGTAGAATATGTTTGCATTGTTAAGGCAAGTTATACAAGCCTAACCATGTTATTTCTATATCATTTGGAGTTCAAAGATGGGTTCGGTGTTGGATACAACATTCTACACAATTCACTTCCACTTCTTCGCAACCACTTCTAGCTCAACAGCTAAAGATGCATGGCCAGGGCAAGAATGACACAGTCCAATCGATAATTAGTTGGCCTCCTCATGTTGTGGCAGCGATGTTCAAACAACTAGAAAAGCTAACCAGGGATAGACGATTTGCCTCTGTAAGTCCTGGAGTGGTTGTATAGTCAACTAGCTTGTGACCTGATAATGAAAACTAAGGATATGATAACTGAGCACATGGCAATTGCCAAAATCTCAAGCCTTCAAGCATAGCACCATGAATTCTAGTACATGATGTAGCAACAGTGATATTCTTGGATCCTAGCAACAAATCGGGCTAGGTCACAGCTTCACAACCAGTGTGGGAGCAATTCAGAGCGGTAACAACATCATAATTTTATTTCAATATTAGTCACTGGGTAGGTGCTGTAACAGTTCTTATAGATGCCTTTTTCATTATTTCATAGGCCCACCCATTTGTCGATAGGTACGCTTTGTTTGGAGAGGCACATTACTATATAATGCAAGACTTGTTCACAAACAACAATGATCCAGGAAGCTCACAGTTGAACTCCCAGACAGGGTACTATAACAGAAGGGTCTCCGTTTCTTCTGGAGTGGACTCCCTAGCTACAAGAGAAGTAAATGTTCATTAAAGGCCAGACTCAATCACACATGGCATCAACCAGTCGATGAAGAACTGAAACAATGGTAATAATCAATCCAAACTAGGTCACTACTATAGTTATGCCACTGCAATAGGCTCTTGGATTATGGGACTCCAACAAGTTGGAAGAAGGTAGGTAGATGAACAATCATTATTTAGTACTTCGATACTTACTGTGGTGCAATTTCCTCCAACCAAACAATGGCTTATGCCCCTTTCTAATTTTTTATTTTCAAATGCTAGTTAAACACGTTTCCCTTTTGTTTATATTTTATATGTTTAGTTGTGTAATATAATATATCGTATGTGTGATAGTCTAAGCGAAACCTGTCATTTTTCAATATGAATGGACTATGTGTTGGTCTACATCTATCAATGCATCACTTTCAGGCAACATACAATCAAAAACACAACAATATTTCCATAACAATGAACTTACATCCAAGGCCAACCTTATACAGTAGTCAACAACACTTCTACCACATAGTCGACTACTACACTTCTACCACCTGCTAGTTTTCCATGGGCTAAACCTAGTGCCTTATATCTCTCTCAATCTTCGACCTTAAAGGCAATTGAACCTTCCTATCTAGACCATAGAAGCCCTTTCGGCTGCCCAACTACTATGACCGTCATCTTTTAGCAAAACACTTCTTTAACTGAACATGTTCCTTCGTCAACAACCAAAGAGATGACTCACAATCTTTGAACTCCAATTTTATTTCTCCCTTCTGAGCAAAATGCCTAGGACCAAGAATCCTACCCTATATAGCAGCAGCAAAAGCAGCCATATGGAGGTTCATAAGTGCCTCTGTCTCCAGATTCCTAAATGGGACAATGATCTCCACTTGATAAAGAAGTTCAAGTCAATCTCTACCACTTGAAAAGACCTTTCATGTGCCACGAATTTGAGCACTGGTTTCACTCCAAGTTTGAGAGGAGAAGAATAGCCCCCCAAGTTTGAGGGCTTGTAGGATATTTTCAACTACCAGGGGTGGAGGAAATTGTTTGGCCACCAAGTGATGAGGCACAACCTAGTTAGGTTGTTCTATGCCAATATATGCATAGCCTGCAACTAGAAGGACCAGCTATGCTTGAGGTCTTATATAAAAGGGGCAGAAATTTCTTTCACCATTGCCGATATAAACAGGATGTAGATGAATGTTTCTGCATTACTTGGCTCCATGACATGGTTGTAAAGGAGTACGAGGCACTAAAAGTGAAAGACCTAAGAGGGGGTGAATTAGGTCTTTGGCTAATTATCAAAAATCTTTTCCCTTTTTGCAAATCCTTTGCCGTAATAAAAGCTTTTCTTCAATTCACAAGTTCTAAGTTTATATGTGATTTAATGGTTGAGACAATGTGATCAAATAATAACACCACAACCAATCAATCAACAATTAAGAACAAACAATATTAACACAAGTATGTAAACAAGTAAAGCTATAAACAAGTGAACACACGATTTATAGTGGCTTGATATTTCCAAGATCTACATCTACTATCTTGAGTCCATACTCAAGGATTTCAACCAATTCACTATATACTTAATCCAAGCAATTACACAAGAGGCTCACCCTTCAATGGGTTTTACCACAACAACCTCTTTTCAATATAATAAACAAGGTTCACTCTTATCACTAAGAGTTTTATGTCACTAGACAACCTAGACCAATCTAATCCAAGGCTCACCCTCACCAATGGGTTTTACACAAACAACCTTGATTAATCTAGTTTATGGCTCACCCTCCACAAGGGTTTTATGTCTCTTGACAACCTTGTATCAATCACAACAATAATATAAAGATAGAGTTTAGATGTTACCAACACTTCTTGGTGGATGAATACAATTGATAATACCACTTCACTTCTTGCCTTTGGAATCTTGAATTTCAATCTTTGAGCACAAGGCAATTTGAGAGCTTTTGATATAATTTTGATGTAAAACAAGTTAGAGCTTCAAGGATTTTGAATGTTCAAAAGTTGTTTAAAAAATCTGGAGTTTGTGGCTTTTATATATTTGAAAATTTGGTTTTAATAGTCATAAAACGGCTAGTAACGGCTAGTTTCAGCAAAATTCGATCGATCAAATTTTTGGTCGAAAATTTTCAGACTCACTGTTCATTTACTGTTCACTACTATTCACTATGCGGGGGGAAATTCGGACGACCGTTCCCAGCTGCGTCCGAATCTTCTTCCGAATTTCTGTGGAAAAATAGTGTCACTGTTCATTGTACAGTACTGTTCACATGAATAGTATCACTGTTCACAATGCGGAGAAAAATTCGGACCAGCTTCGTCCGAATTTCTCTTGAAAAATAGTTTGGTACTATTCACATGAATAGTGTCACTATTCACGTAAATAGTGGGTCCTGTTCATTGCGCAAGAAAATTCAGACGACCGAATTTTTCATTCTGCGTCCGAATCTTGCATCCGAATTTTTCAAACTTTATCAAAATATGTTCAAATCAATTCTAACAAGTTGAAAAACCTTCTAGCCTAAAAGATAAGTCATTAAAGGCCTTTTAAGTGCAAAAACCATTTATGAAAACTTGATAATTTAGATAAATTCAAAAGCATTGAAACCATTTAAATCAAGTTTTGTGCTCTCAATTGCAACTCATAGATTCCAAGGCTTAAGAGTGTAGGGTTTACAAAGTTTACCTATTAAGCACATGCAACCTACTCTTCATGTCTTCAAAGCCTTCTAACATCTTGAACAAACTCTTCAATCTTCAATCACTTTGATATATTTGAGTTGTTCTTGCATTTTAGCTTCAAGGCAATGAGACTTCAAACTTCTTTCTTCACAAATCCTATCACACAATATAAACATATTAGTTCTCATCAATATTTGTCATGAATCACAATTACATGATTTGCCCTTAGGGCTTACAATCTCCCCCTTTTTGATGATGACAAACTTTGATGCAATATGTGATGGATTTAAACAGATTAGCACAAAGAAGTATTGATGTCAATGATAGAAATCAACCAATTTATCATATTGACATACACAAGGCTCATTATGAGCCTATGACCCAACCAACCTCTATTTGCCTCCTTCCTTCCAACAATTAGGATAGAAGATATAGCATTTAAGCATTTAGAAAAAGTTCTAAGAGAGGTTTTAAGGTTGTAAAAGTTTAACAATGCTCCCCCTTAGATTGTGCTCATTTTTCAACACATTTGGACTAGAGATATCATGCATCCGAATTTTTTGACATATCAAGTCCAAACTTTAAAATAAGTAAAATGAAAGCTGCAAATTTTGTAAATAAGCTTTCCTAAGGTTGTTCAAACATATTAGAAGAGATGAAAACATATTTGAATCAATTTGAACAACAAAGGAGCACATTTTGGTAACAAAGTATGAATGCATCCGAATTTCAGAACATGCATCCGAATTTTTGACAATCCAAGTCCAAACTGCAATAAATTCAATATTATGAATGTTTAAATTGAGATAAAGCTTTTCTAAGGTTATTCAAACTTATAGTAAGAGATTAAAACATATTTGAATCAATTCGAACAACAAAAGAGCACATTTTGACAATGAAATATTTGGTGCATCCGAATTTTAGAACATGCATCCGAATTTTTAAACTCATGCATCCGAATTTTTTGATTTCAAGTCCAAACTGCAATAAACTCAATATAATGAATGTTTAAAGTGAAATAAATATTTCCTAAGGTTGTTCAAACATAATGGAAGAGATTAAAACATATTTGAATCAATTTGAACAACACAAGATCGCTTTTTGGCAACAGATATGGATGCATCCGAATTTTTAAATCATGCATCCGAATTTCAAGTCAAAAATTTTTGCAGCAAGTTTGAAAAGGTGATTTTGTTTTTTCAAATGAAATGTTGAAGTACTCAAACATGTATGTCCACAATAGCACTCAGTTTAGCTTTGCAAAACCACAAGATTCATGCATTCAATTATTTTCATGAATCAATCCAAAATCATAGGTTAAGTCAAGAACCAAGTTCAAGATTTCAATCTCAACTTAACCATATTCCAAAATCTAAGAAAACAACTAAAACCTCACATATTGTAACACTTTCAATTTAAATTCAAATGCAGAAATGCAGCCAAATATTTTCACATTACTCATTACATATTGCACATCAACATATACATAGCACACATTATCACACATTGCAGCATGATTCACACATAGCACATTTTGTAGTCATTCTTTATCCCCCTTGACATATGCATGGATTTTCAGAAAAGTCACACATTTTCTCTTCATGCATGAGGAATTCACTGCTATTTCATATTTTCACACATTTTGTCATCACATTTCTTCTCCCCCTTTTGTCATCAATCAAAGGTGGGGTAAGAGTACTTGGACAACAAAAGTGAAACAAAAGAAGCTCTTATCAAACCGATTTCACACATTGAGCTTCAAAACAGTATAATGACTTAGAAAGGCACAAGTAATTTTCAATGTTAAAGCTTAACATGTTCATCGAGGCATAAACTAAAATAAGTAACAAAATAGAGTTTAGGGATAGAAAGGCTTAGTCTTGGATGCTCTTCATGGTCATGTTTCCCTTGATCTCTTGGCTGAAGGAAATTGGTGATGGATTTGTGATGTGACTTTGCTAAACTTCCTTCACCTCCTTCTTCTTACTTGTTCTCTTGGGCTTTACCTCTTTACTCTTCATTCTCATGCTCTTCTCCTTCTTGGGTTGCTTCACTGCCTTTTCCTTCATCTTTGTCTTCTTTGGCAACAAATTGATAGCCAATCTCAATTTTCACTGTCATTAATATCATCCTTGTTGCTGCCATCTTCACCCATATTATCTTCTTCATCTTCTTCATTTGGCTTTATAGGAACTTTCACCATTTAAAACCACTTGAGAAATCTTTCTCAAGTCTTCTTCCATATTCTTGACTCTAGCTTCTAAACCATCAAATTTGCCAAGAATCATTTGAGCAAAGGACCAAAGAATTTGTTCATCTTCTCCACTTCATTTACATGGCTGTTCAATGTCTCTTGAAACAGCTAGGCAACTATGATATCACTTCTAGTGAGATTATCACCTTCAACTTCTTTTTCTTCAATAGAGGGTACCTCTTCAAATAGTCTTCTTTTTGTGGGGAGTTGCTCCCCCTCACTTGGTGACTCATGCCTCATTTTAACTTTCCTTTTTCCAGCAAGGAATTTCTCTTCATTCTCTTCTTCTTCTTCATTTTCTTCTTCCTCAACCTCCTCACTTTCTTCAACATCACTAGCATCTCTTCTATCACCCCTTAGAGGAGTTTCTCTTCCAGTTCTTCATAGATTATCATCATCAAGTGTCCAAGGAATTCTCTTTAGTGAGTTGTTGGTGTAGACTTCTTCACTCTTTATTGGTAAACCATTGCACTTGGAGAAAATTCCTATTAATAACTGTAAGCCCTAAGGGCAAATCATGTAATTTTGATTCATGACAAATTTTGATGAGAACTAATATGTTTATATTGTGTGATAGGATTTGTGGATTAAGAAGTTTGAAGTCTCATTGCCTTGAAGCTAAAATGCAAGAACAACTCAAATATATCAAAGTGATTGAAGATTGAAGAGTTTGTTCAAGATGTTAGAAGGCTTTGAAGACATGAAGTGTAGGTTGCATGTGCTTAATAGGTAGCATTATGTTTAATCCAAATTAGTTCAAATCTGTCTTAATCAATTCCATTATGTTTGAACAACATCATGAAACCTTTATATCATTTCAAAACTTCAATTATATTGAATCTATTGCAGTTTGGACATGAGTTTAAAAATTCGGATGCATGTGATTCAAAATTCGGACGCATGTGATTCAAAATTCGGATGCATCCATATTGTGTTACCAAAATGTGCTCATTTGTTGTTCAAATTGATTCAAATATGTTTTCATCTCTTCTAATATGTTTGAACAATCTTAGGAAAGCTTTTTTACAAAATTTGGAACTTTCATTTATCCTATTTTAAAGTTTGGACTTGATATGTCAAAATTCGGATGCATAATATCCCTAGTCCAAATTGGTTGAAAATGAGCACAATCTAAGGGGGAGTTTTGATAAGTTTTTAAACAACCTTATAACCTCACTTAGAAGTTTTCTAAAATGATTAAATGCTATATCTTCTATCCTAGTTTTTATAGTTGGAAGGAAGGAGGCAAATGGAGGTTGGTTGGGTCATAGGCTCATATTGAGCCTTGTGTATGACAAAATGCTAAATTAGTTGTTCTATCATTGACATCATTCTTTGTGCTAATTTGTTTAAATCCATCACATATTGCATCAAAGTTTGTCATCATCAAAAAGGGGGAGATTGTAAGCCCTAAGGGCAAATCATGTAATTTTGATTCATGACAAATATTGATGAGAACTAATATGTTTATATTGTGTGATAGGATTTGTTGATTAAGAAGTTTGAAGTCTCATTGCCTTGAAGCTAAAATGCAAGAACAACTCAAATATATCAAAGTAATTGAAGATTGAAGAGTTTGTTTAAGATGTTAGAAGGCTTTGAAGACATGAAGTGTAGGTTGCATGTGGTTGATAGGTAATATCTATGTAAACCCTACACTTGTATATCTTGGAGTCTATTGAATGCATAAGAGAGCATAAAATTGGTTTCTTAAGTTTAAAAAGACTTTGAATGAATCTTTAGCAAATGTGGTTTTGTGTTCTAAAAGTTTTTAAGTAAACTTTAAATGATCAAATGAGTTTGATTGTGGTTTTCAAACTTATATTTGTCTAAATAAGTTATCTATATATACCAAATGTATTTCAAATACTTGGAAGATTGATTTCAAATGATTTTACAAAGTTTGAACACAATTCCATGAAATTCGGTCGTCCGAATTTGGTAGCAAAAGTTTACTACTGTTCTTCCAGAGAAATTCGGAAGAAGATTCGGACGCATGAAGAAAAATTCGGTCGTCCGAATTTTGGTCTTCAGCATGGTCACTGTTCTTCCAAAGAAATTCGGACGAAGATTCGGACGAAGCAGGAAGAATTCGGTCGTCCGAAAAATTCGGACGCAGAATTCGGTAGTCCTAATTTCCTGAAAATAGCCGTTAACTAGCCGTTTTATAACTGTTTCAACTGATTTTCAAATTCTATAAAAGCTATAAACGTGCAATCTTTTGCAAGTTCTGAATTCTTGAATATTCTAAGCTTTCTAAAGTCTATTCCAAACATTTCTCAAGCTCTCTTATGTCTTGTGCATTCAATTGATCAATCCAAAGACATCAAAGTGTAAAGGTGCAACTTTGTGTAAATTCTACCAACAAGTGGTAATATCTACACACTCTTCTTTACTTATTCAATTGTATTGATCTACTAGCTCTAGCAAGGTTATATTGATAACATAAAACCCTTTAGATAAGGGTGATCCTTGAAGTTGTGAGTCAAGGTTGTTTGAGATATAAAACCATAGATTGGTGATCCTTGTTTGTAAAAATTACTAGAAGAGGTTGTATGTGTAAAATCAAAGTGTGGTGAGCCTCTCTTGTAATATGTGAACTTGAGCACATAGTAGAGTTATTGAAATCCTCAAGTGTATACTTAAGGTAGTGGAGGTAGATCTTGAGGATCGAACCACTATAAATTGTTCGTGTTCATTTGTTTACATTTCTTATATTGCTTTGCCATAATTTGTTTCTCTCTTATTCATATCATCTGTAATTTGTCTATACATATAAAAGAATTGAATTTGCGAAAATTAGCCAAATACCTAATTCACCCCCCCCCCCCCCCCCTCTTAGGTATTTCAATAACCTTCCATACAACAATGTCTTATGCTCGGTTCTTCTAGCTGCCATTATATCATTTAGCACTATATATCCAAAATTCATTTTTCTTTTCTTATGCATAGCTAGCATAATTACAGCATGCATATTATCAACAGAAGATTTGTGCCCAAGGTATGCTATAATCAAGGTAGTAAGCATATGATGCAAAATTCTTTCACTAGCATCAAAAAACATTTATCTCGCTCTCCTTTCTAGTCTTGAGGCTTCTACCATTTATATAGGCATTCTCAATTCTTTCATGTGAGTATAACTCACGTATAAAACAATGTTCCTCGAAAGAATAATGCCTAAACCCAACATCCTCAACATCACAAAATTCTATTGAGCAATGCATTTTCAATCTCAAGAATCAACTTGTGATATTTTTGAAGAATACCACTGAATAGCTTTATTACCAACTTGCTCAGCTCTTTCTTCCTTAATATTTGCTTAGACTTCATAAACTAAGGAAGGTAATAGCATTTATCAAACTGAGAGTATATTACCCATTTCGGATAGTTTGATGACATCCACCTTGTGGCTTGGATTTGTCTTATGGTTCCTTTTTGTCCAATCATCAAATTCAGTAGCAGCCTTCACTGTGACAAATTTCTCCAGCCATGACATGCTTTGCAGAACATGAACCTTCCTTGGTTCATTGATCACTGGTCTTCCTTCTCTTTCTTTGGCTTTTCCCTTTCCTTTTCCCATGCTAGGCTTCTTTGTCCTCACCTGGAGCTACAACACTTGAATACACTCATTAGTTATTGAATATTGAAATTTCTAAGCTTCTTCTATGATTGGTCAAACCTTTCTTCGGCCAATGACTTAGTAACGATATCATTAATTTGTTCGTTAATGCAAACATGCTTTAAACAAGTATTACCCTTAGTAGAGTGATCTCTAATGAAATGAAGTTTGATCTCTATATGCCTTGTCCTTGTTTGTTGAATAGTATGATGGTCAAATTTATTGCATTAGTGTTATCACATAACAAAGCCACACATTTGAAATATAGACCATAATCACTTAGAGTATCAATAAGGTAATAGAGAATGTGTTTACAACAATCAATGAGACTCTTAGAACAAGATGAAATCTAGCACACAAGCACATGACAAATATAATATTGGCTCTACTTGCTGTCAAATATAGTTGACTACTCCTATGACACCTTTTTATTCTTGTCAAGCATAGTTGATAAACTTATGGAAGTGCCTATACCTTAACTTGATTCATGAAAGTGACATCCTTGGTTTGCTTGATTTGTAGGCCAAGAAAGAAATTGAGTTTTCCTATCATGCTCATTTCAAATTTACTTTGCATCAACTTGGTAAACACATCACAAAGTGTAGTATTAAAAGCATAAAAAATTGTATCATATATTTGGACAACTTATAGATCATTGTTACAAGAGGTTTTTATGACAATAGTAGTGTCAACCTTTCCTCTTGAAAATCATTTTGAAAGAAGAAAAACACTCAATTTTTCATACAAAGCTCTAGGAGCTTGTTTTAAATCATACAAAGCTTTGGATAATTTGAAAACATGGTTAGGAAACTTTTCATGATCAAAACCGGGTGATTGTTCCACATAAATCTCTTCCTTAATAGAACCATTTAGAAAAGCTCTTTTGACATTCATTTGAAATAATTTAAAACCTTTAAAGAAAGTAAAAGTCAAAAGCATTCTTATGGACTTAAGTCTAGCATTCGGAACAAAGGTTTCATGATAAACAATTCACTCCTCTTGATTGAATCCTTCGGTGACAAATCTAGATTTATTTCTTACACCTTCCTCGGATTCATTGAGTTTGTTTCTAAAAACCATTTAGTTCCACTAATGGAATGATCATGAGATTTAGGAATATCCAAATGTTGTATCTTTCAAATTTATTTAATTCCTCTTACATAGCAATAATCTAAAAATCATCACACAATGCATCATCAATACATTTAGGCTCATATGAGATAAAAGATCAAAGTTATTGATAAAGTACCGCCTTATTTTAATCCTTGGGAGATATCACCAATGATTTGCTCCTTAGGTTGGCCTCTTGAATATTGTAAGTTCTTTGGACGCTCTTGGTCACCACTAGGTTGGTCATCTTGATTATGTTCAATCATTTCTTCCTCATTGGTATGATCCTCCAAAGTTGGTACTTGAAGATGGGTTTGATAATCATTCATAGATCTACATCATCTTCTTCTTTTCTTTCCAAGCAAATGTAAGATACTATATCCGGATTTCTATCAAATTTAATAAAGTTATCACAAGTATTCAAGATAAGACATTTATAACCAAACACTTTTAAAAAAATGCAACTTGAGGAGTTATATAAAAGAGAACTTCAAAAGATGTTTTTCTTCAAAATGATCTTGAAAGAATTCTATTCATCATAGCATGTGTTGTTTATGGTTCCGGCTCAAAACATATTTTTGAAGAAGAATTTTAACAAAGCATAGATCTAACCAATATTTGTAAAGTTCAAATTTTTCTTTCAATAACACCATTTTGTTGTGAGGGTTTTTGCAGTTGAAACAATTATATGAAATTCAATTTTCATCACAAATTTTGTAAAGACTTGGTTGTAAAATTCTCCCATTGTCACTTCTATTGGAAATCAATTTTGCACTCAAGGGAGGTTTGAATCTTTTTGAATAGTTTTACAAATTTATGAAACACTTTATCTTTTTTTGAGCAAAGAAGACTACTAAAGTAAATATTGAGAAATCAAAAACTACTACTAAGGCATACTTCATGTCATCAATACTAGAGTTCCTCATAAGTCCAAATCAATCCATATGAACAAGCTCAAGATGTTTTGAGGTATAAAATCATTTCATGGGTTTGAAAAATTCTTTTGTTTGTTTTCCATATTGACAAGTATCTCAAAGAAAATTTTCTCAAAGCACATTTTTATCAATCCTCTAACTAAATCTTGATAGAAAAGTTTGTTCAATAAATCCATGTTCACATGATCAAAGCTTCTATGCCAAGAAAATCATTATCATAAGCAACAAGACATTCAAGCTTATCAAGATAAAGAGCACATTAAAACATTTTGTAAGTAATTGATCAAAATCACAAAATATCATTTTGTCATATAAGTTTGGGCGACCGAACTTATGGTCTACATCCAAACTTCAAATCCGAACATTTTGTAAAGTTTCATAAAGATGTTTTTGGCCAAGGAAATGCATAGGTATTCAATTATAGCTATTTTAATCATTTTAGCATGACATATAATCAATTTCAAAAACATATCAACCATGAATTCAATATCATATCATCAATCTTACCTAATCAACTTCATAGAAGCAATTGACAAGTCATGGTTGGTAAATATTCAAATCTTAACAAAAGAGATTCTCAACTGAAACTTCGCATGGTGTCATTTAACTTTTCATTCATTATCACACCTTTGACTAATGCTAAGCAAGTTATAATTCAAATCAGCACTAAGCAACATTTGTTTAAAAAGAAGAGAGTAACCTTTACCAACATTGGTTACACCAAGAATTCTTCCTTTCTTCTTGTCTCAAAAGCAAATCCTTCACTGGTTGCTTCGACCTTGATTATGAATGAGATGTCTTCTGTTATTCTTTAAGCCAACATCATCAATATACCGCTTAGTGGAGTTTGAGTTTGAATTGAAGAATACCTGCAATGAAGGAGAGGAAGTATCCTTTGGTACCCATACTTTCTTGGGTCCGTGGGGGTTAGTAATAATTCCCTTAACTCTCCAAATGGTTTTTACACCATTCTCTACTTTTCTTTTAACATAACATTTGGTGGCTTTATGTCTATGTTTTCCACAATAAGTACAACAAGTATGATGGAAGGAAGTAGAAGTAGCTCTAACAAAGAAGTTGTTATGTTTAGGCACATTATTGACATAATTGTATCCAACACCATTTTTAGCAAGAGAAGATCTTTGAGATCCAAGTAGTTTGTCAAGATTGTCTCTTCCATTTGTAAATTTTTCAACACATGATGTAAGATCATTAATTTTCTTTTTCAAAATTTCATGATCACTAAGCATTTTTTCAAGAGAAGAAGCCTTTGTACAAAGAGATTTATTTTCAAGAGATATGTTTTGTAAAGAAACATTTAAAACTTCTTTTTCAATATTTAAACAATCAATAGATTCAAGAAGTTTTTTGGTCTCACAAAATAATTTTGAATTTTCATTCAATAACTCATTAATTTTGAGTTTCATTTCCTTATTTCTTTTTGAAGCCTTTTTTAATTCCTCATACATTTCAACAAATAACTCATTAGGATTATCAATATCATCATCACAACAAGTAGAAGTAGAAGAAGTGGATTGTACCTCATCATTTATTGCCATAAAGCACATATTGGCTCTTTCCTAATGTGTTACTTGAAGAAGTCTCCACATATCGTGAGCGGTGTCGCATTCACTCACTCGATTGTATTCATTCACGTCCAATGCACAACTCAAGATGTTCATTGCTTGGTAGTTTAAAGTTATCTTTCTTGAATCATTCTCATCAAGTTCCTCCATAGGCTTTACTTCCTTTGTAATTCCATCAGCCTTTATTCTCATAGGAACATAGGGACCTTTCTCAATGATACTCCACAAATCAAAGTTATTAGAACAAATAAAAATTCTAATTCTAGATTTCCAAAGTGTATAATTAGAACCATCAAGCAAAGGAGGTCTATTTGTAGATGAACCTTCCATATAAGGCAAATTTGATAAACTAGCCATATAATCTTTACTTCTAGGTTGTTAGACCTTAAAAAGAAGACCTAGCTCTGATACCAATTGAAAGACCTAAGAGGGGGGATGAATTAGGTCTTTGGCTAATTATCAAAAATCTTTTCCCTTTTTGCAAATCCTTTCCCGTAATAAAAGCTTTTCTTCAATTCACAAGCTTTAAGTTTATATGTGATTTAATGGTTGAGACAATATGATCAAATAATAACACCACAACCAATCAATCAACAATTAAGAACAAACAATATTAACACAAGTATGTAAACAAGTAAAGCTATAAACAAGTGAACACACGATTTATAGTGGTTCGATATTTCCAAGATCTACATCCACTACCTTGAGTCCACACTCAAGGATTTCAACCAATTCACTATATGCTTAATCCAAGCAATTACACAAGAGGCTCACCCTTCAATGGGTTTTACCACAACAATCTCTTTTCAATATAATAAATAAGGTTCACTCTTATCACTAAGAGTTTTATGTCACTAGACAACCTAGACCAATCTAATCCAAGGCTCACCCTCACCAATGGGTTTTACACAAACAACCTTGATTAATCTAGTCTATGGCTCACCCTCCACAAGGGTTTTATGTCTCTTGACAATCTTGTATCAATCATAACAATAATATAAAGATAGAGTTTAGATGTTACCAACACTTCTTGGTGGATGAATACAATTGATAGTACCATTTCACTTCTTGCCTTTGGAATCTTGAATTTCAATCTTTGAGCACAAGGCAATTTGAGAGCTTTTGATATAATTTTGTGGACATATTCTATTATTCTTTCAATAAGAATTCACTAAGACAATCTTATTATGTTCTGCAAGAACAATTATATACTTCAAGCATATTGAGTCCATCAGGGACTTCAAATATAAGTACTATTATCAAATGATAACAAAGATAAACATGTATTAAGTGTTATCATGCACTATTATATCCACTACAAGAAATATATTTCTTCGTTATCAGCGCCAAATCTTACGAAGAATTACACACCATAAGTTATGGAAAAAATTCACTTTTGTAGTTCCTATTTTATAAGCAAATATTAATTGTTATCTCTTTAGGATTATAGTTCAAGTGTATAATTCCTGCTGGGGAATACATGTACACTTCAAGTATACTTGTGAATAGTTTAAACCTTTTATATTTTTCATGCGAACTTTATCATTTTGTATCTGATGTCATATACTTGTGCAGTTCCAGTATTTTCTAATCATGTTGAGATCTCATCATTGTCAAAATTTTTAGGTACTTAAATTTCTTCTGGAAATATATATCAATGATATTTAGAGAAAAATTCTGCTAGAATTTAAATATCCTCAACTTAACATATATGACCATCTTAAATCTTTGCTCCAATGAGGAGCTTGTATAGTTAGAACCGACTTATCTACCACGTTTCAATTGTATCTCAAATTTTTTTATAGTGGCAGATTATCCTTCAGGGACATCAACTATAATAGGAGCATTCTTTGTCAGATATTGGTCAGTTAATATACCTAACTATATAAATTATCCTTTGAACTTTTGGTTCAAGATATCTTCTATGAGTATCAAAATAAAAGATCAAGATGAGACACATACTAATATCTTTATCCAGTCTCATGTTTTCTCCTCTTTATGTTGGGACAACAATGTTAGGGTAACATATTCAAAATTAACAAAATATGAATCTCTCCCTTTTTGCTCCCAACATATTTGATAATCTCTTTGAGAATCCATCTCATTACCTTTGTGGTGGAGCAACATACATAGTGCATCTCTAAATTTAGGATGAAAAATATTTAATTTTTTACCACAAACCAACTACTATGAGCATAATCAAAATGTGTTGGCAAAATTCAAAATAAGAGCTAATATATCACAATCATAAAAATTCTACAAGATGTTCAATATTTATCTCAATACAACCAGTATTATTAGGACAAATTATGTCTTTGGGAGAATGTTAAAACATGAGCTCATTATCAATGAATTGTGCAAAATACAAGTTGCAAAAATAACAATAGACATACGACTGTTGATGCATCAACTAATAATTTCTCTATATTCATCCCAAAATAACACATCCAATCTCAAGTAATACTATTAACTTTTATATAAAACAGGCAGTACATATAAATTCATCATATTAAGAAACTTTTGGTTTTATAATAAATTCATAATCATTTTTCGTATTTTAATGATCAAGAATTGTCCAACCGGTTATACTAACTAATAAATTATTTATTAGTAAACTTCAAGTTTACTCACATCTTAATTTCATAATTCTATACAATATAAACCAGTAGAGATGAATAGTGATATGTATAATTGACATATATTTTATGTCATAATAGTAATACATATGCCTCACTAGTTCATTTATCTAATATCTTGATATACTTATAATATAATCAAGGCTCAAAAGTTTTACAAAACTATAAGAAAGATGATGCATTAAAATAATTGACTATTAGGTGAAGATTTGGTAACTCTTCTAGAGCTTTTAATCAATTAACTCTTCTAGAGTTATTGATCAATTAGTCTTCAGGAACCTTGCACTACCATTTATATTTTGGACATATATTTTAAATTTTATCAAAATAAACTATAAATATCATTTATAAAATTGTATATTCAATATTGTTTATCTAAAATAAAATAAAATAATATATAAATACTAGAATATAAATATATAGTATTAAAACTTTTCAATAATCATCATAAAATGATAAAATAAAAAAATATCAATTCGATAATTTAAAATTTTGATTAACATTCAAAATGTTAAAAACTCTCTTTGAATATTCAAAAGAACTTACTAGTCTTGATTAAACTCTCAACTTCAGTAGTAGAGACTCGTGTTTTCTTGTCTTCATATAAATTTCAAAGACGTAGTGGTAGAGTTTCGTGCTGATAACGTGTTATGAATTTGTTAGCGTGCAGTAATCATTGGCACAACGAATTCATAATAGTAATATAGAGAATTGAATAAGAAAACTATAATGAAGAATATAGAGAAAAATTAGAAAGAAAATAGAAAAAGAGAGAACACAAGAGTTTTTATTGATTCTCTGAGAGTAAATGAATAAATCAATAAGTGTGTCCTCAATACATCAATCTAAAGCCCTATTTATAAGGTTCAAGAGTGCATATCAATAAGAAGAGGTGGAGAGTAATCAGAAGATAAATCCTATCACTAATTAAAGATGTGATAGAACTCTACCATCTATCTTTTGGATAGTTGGAGTATCATTATAACTCTGATATTGAGTTATCTCTTTGATATCAGATAATGGACATCAACAATATTAATTTAATGATAAGAAAAAAGTTTTTTGTTAGAATGAAAAAACAATAAATAGTTTTTGGTTATAAATAGCCAATTTCCTATTTTTATTTTAGAAACAAAATTTTTCAATGACGCGTATTTTTCAATAGCTTAAAAAGACCTTCAGAGAAGTGACCCTCCAACTATTTCAGTTACACTTCCTTTGCAAAACTTCCACTGGGCAAGCCTATACCAATTCTAGTTATCTTTAATCCTCAAAACAAGCCAGTCATTACCAGATTTCATCGTAAGCTCCATTTGATACAATATATGAGAAACTACACCATAAATAGTCAGATTGCCAAAATATCTAAATCAATGATTCAGCCTATGCTATGAATCAAGTGGTGTACTAGGAGCCCCACAATCCCCGCAGACACCAGTGAGAATCTAGATCAATAAACATTTCTGGTTTAAGGTGTAACAATATATCTCAATCTGAGTTTACTTCAGGTACCCAGCGATGATGCAGCAAGTCTAAGGAAAATTATTAAAAAAAGAAAAATTCATCAGAAGAATGCCAGAGGGGAAAAAAAAAAAAGGAACTGTACAAACATGAAGCAAAATATGCTAGAAGACGTTCCCCATATAAGATCGTATGGTCAAGGCCTCATTTCTTCCAGGTGAAGTAATTCTTTAAGTACATGCTTTACAGTTTGCAGCAAGGCCAAAATGAAAACTGAAACTGTTCATGAGTAAACCAGAGAAAATCTAAGAAAACCTGTAAAATTTTGTGTAATCTTTATGATATAATCAATTATCATTATGACAGCTGTCTCAGAAAACATCTAACCCTTTCCTCTGGATGAACTCAGATCTTTGGAAAAAGTATGGTGCTCCTCTAGAGGTGCAGGATTGCGTCTTGCAAAATTCAAGGATCTCTTCAGCAATGGTGACACAAAGGAGTTACACACTTTCTCCGCATTCCCATGCTGATCATCATAAAGAAGTCACCTTGATATCTGATTAGTTGTAGAATCAGCACATAGAGGTTGAGTATAATAACCATCTCCAAGAATTAATGATTCTATCTTTTGGCTCAATCTCTCACACTGATTCAGTGAGCATGGAGTCTCCAGAATTACATTTGAATTTCTGTTCTCATCAGCAAACTGTTCGCCAGCTTTGGCATCATCAGAGTACTTGTTTGGAGTATTCCTGGGAGAGAGAACAGATTCCTGGGATGGATATTCCTGTTCATGAGTTAGAGAATCTCTTCTTATATTAAGCAACTCTTGATCATCTTCTTCAACCATGTCAGCCCAACTTTTCTTATTTTGGCTTGTTGAGAAACCCTGCAAGTATTCTAAATTCGTTTTGAGTTCCTTTCTTGATTTTTGAATTTGATTAACATGATCAGTTGCTTCTATCAACCCTGTACTACATACAGGAAGAGAAGTTGAATTTTGTCTACAGTCTTCATTAAAATCAGGGAAATCATTCATTCTTGTACCAAGATTGGACCCATCATCTTTAGTGTCCTTTTTCTGCTTATCAATTTCCAAAAAGTCCCCCTCCCAAACTCCAACAGAAATGGATATAATTGAAGAATCACCATTCATTTTAGCTGGATCTCCCAACATATTTTTTCTCCTATCTTCACAACTCAGCCTTCTTGCAGATTCAGGCTCCATATCAATATTATGGCAGGGTAAAAACTGGACATCTTCACTGTTTTTTTCCTGCTGAAATAACAACTTTCGGCTACAACTACCATTTGATTCTTCAGCATACCAACCCCACCTATGATTGCCTTTGCTGGACCAACGTGAGCATTTCTGTGGCTGTGTAAATAGAACACTTGGAGTCTTAGCTAGAGAAAATGAAGAATCATATTTGTCATGCATGCACACAGAATCCTCTTCCTCTTTGCCACTGCAAAGCCTTCTACCACCACTCAAGGTGCCCTCAGTGTTTCTTTTGGATCCAGAGAGACTGAGGTTACTGTCATGAAAATTCTGCAAAAGAGATGATGCACCTTGGATCTGTGATGATCCTTTAAGTAATTGAGATCCATGAAGTTTACTCATATTAGCAGTTTGAGAAGATACTCTTGAATTTCTTCTAGCATGCGATGAGAAAGGTTCATGAATTTCTCCATACATCCCTTCTTTCTGATTGATAGGCTTCAGATCTGACTCAAATTCCCCCAGTATCTTAGTAGCACGCTCAAAGGATCTAGAAATGGATTCATCAATTTGTCCATTCCCACATGAAATTCTTACAGTTTGAAGTAGAATTTTAGCTTCTGTCATCTTGTTCAAATGCATCAAGCAAATTGCCAGATTGCATTGCTTGTTCTTATCAGGTTCAAGTGACAGTGCTTTTCTGAGTAAAGAGAAAAATGATATCAGCGGAACAAGGCCTTGTAAGAGGAAAAGTATCAGTTACAGTTTTACATGGTGGGTGTATGATTTGAAGAAAGCAAACCTATAGTATTCTTCTGCTGATCTGTAATCTTTCTGCTGCAAATATGCCCAGGCCAAGTTTCCCAACAATCTGAATCCAAATGGTTTTAAGCATTTTGAGATATTTACAGAGAATACACTAGTATTGAAGGTCAAAAATTAATGAAGATATTTATACCTAGAATACTCTTTTTCAATTGTAATATGGACTTTCCTTCCTTGAGATCTACCAACCTTTGTCCTCTTCCCCCTAAAGCTAATGCCTTCTTCAATATGCTTCAATTTAACTTGTAACATTTGAATCTCTTGATCAAGTTTCCCAGATCTCTGTAGTCAACTAAAGATGTCAAAATGGATGACATCTTTTAGACTAAAGGCATGAAATCCAATAAATATAGAAATTAAATACCAAAGTTCACTACTACTGAGCATATAGAGCCTGACTGATATCCAAACAGAACGTCAAAGGCAAACACCAATGAAGAAAAGGAAGCCGATCAGAACATAAATGAACTGTGCTTACTTTATAGAGTTCTAGCAATATATTATCAAGCGATTCCTGAGATTCAGCAGGACAAAGATGACGGAATGATTTAATGGCTTCAATTGCCTCATCTGACCGATTTAATTGTTTCATGATGACTGCCATGTCTTTCAGGGCACTGTCAATTCGATCGCCAGAGTTTATTGCTGCCCAGAACAGGGAAACAGCCCTGCTTGGATCCTTGTCCACTAACTGTGTCAGACCCATAAAGTAAATATATAAATAAACAGATAGAAACAGACGAAAACAAAAGCCAAAATAATAAGTGGTTGTCAAGAATCAGAACGTTTCCAGGATGGATTGTTATTGGGTATTCCAATAACAAAATTTCCAGTGAAGACTTGTACCTGAAACTTATTCAAAAGTTATGTGCTTTCCCAAATGCAGATTGATTTTCTGTATTTTTGGTCCACATCAAGTAATGTGAAGTTTGAGTGTCCTAGGATCAGAAACTTGAATATCTCTAGTTAATTGGCACATATCATGAACATAACTGATCCATAAGAATATATTTTCCTTCCTGTTGTGCTATAAAACCCATAAAATATGAAATAAGATCCATCAGGGCATACCATGACATGTGCATGATCTAGAATTAAGAAAGTAACAATAAATTTCAACAGAGAAGATGTCTGGTCCATAATGTTCTCTTTGTCCCCTTTCATAAAAGGGATATTACCTTAAATTAAAGATTAGATATGCATTCAAATTAATTTCTTTTTATTTACAATGTAGTTTACAGGTACATCTTTGTCTATTCATCCAATTAATATCCATTCAACTCTTACACGGATGCAGATATCAGTTTGTCGTCAGATAGTGCTCTTATTTTACATTCATCTTGATATTTATATAATTACTATCCTATCTTAAACAAGTTTTATTTTAAGCATTCATTTTGAGCGTACGTTGTAACATAATCATCCACAATCTGCATGGCACATGAAGCACGGACAGCATCAGATAGTTAAATACACGTCAATAGGTTTCTGTCTGAGTTTGTTTGTTTTCACTTTTAGTTCTTTTATCTGCCTTTTGATACATCCTTCAACTATTAAAAAAAAAAAGTAATTTCAGATTGCTTATAATAAACCAAATTATCACTTTAAAAAAAAATTACCAAAAACGTATTCCAGCAGATCAACAATTTCTTGAAATTCTGATTAGGGATTCAAAGCAGGCATAAATGTTCAATTGATCGAAAGAGTGCAAATCTGGGTAAAAAAATTTAAAAATTCTGTCTTCTTAAAAAGTCAGGACTCACTCTTACTGAAATCTTGTAAAACCTAATAAATTTTCAGAAATTCATCACCTTCTTGAAATCAAATATCAATAAAAGTAAAATAGATGAATGTGAAATACAAACAGTGAGATCTTAAACGAAGCAGAAAACTTCGATCATAACATATCAAGATCAAGAATACAAAAACCACTTTCCCGAAATGCGTGGATGGCCCAAAATTCAGTAGTTTCTTGAAATAAGTTCAACAATTCCGAACTCATCGCGCACTCATAGGTGGAGAGGTAACACAAACAGTAAAACTTCATACCAAGTAAATGAAATACATGAACGAGCTCAAACACTGAAACCCAAAATCCAGACAAAATCAAAGCAATAAAACTACCTGAACTTTTTTTGCCAGTCCATAGGGAGAGTTCGCCGGAGGCACCTTATGGTGGACGTGGTAAAGAGACCTCCTTCCATTGCTCTCCGAACGCGGCATCATAGGCACATCCCTTCGAGGAGTTTCCCATTTTGGGGGTGGAGTAAAAAATACTCCAGAATGGAAAGAACTCTCAGCTCCACCGGACATTGCGGCCTCAATTGCCTTCTGTGAAAAACCGTTCTAAGATTTCTTTTCGATGCACGATCGACAATCTAACTTCACAAAAAATTACGAAAATTTTTATCCTCTGATAGCATTCTTCATAGGAGCTGGGAATGATGGCATACGGGAATGAGAATTTCAGAGAGGTAGTTTGAGGAGGAAGATGATGAACAAATTCAAATGGCGGGGAAAGGGGCGCCGTCGACGGTACTTAGGTAGGCCTGTCAATCGGCTCTGTGAGTCCGGCTCGGCCCGAGTTAAGAAATAAATATTTTCTTTATTTTTTAATTTAAATTGAGCAATAAAAGAAAAAAATAAATGTGAATGTATAAATATATAAAGTATATATTTTTATAAATAATTAAATCATTAGTTTTCATATCATCCTTTTTACAAATAAATTTTATTGACAATAATTATAATTATAAACAAATTATAAGTTTTTTATGTAGTTAAAAAATAAAATTCATTACTATTATTTTAATTTACCAATTAAAATAATTAAAGAAAAAAATTAATTATATGAATCAATAAAATAATATACAATGATAGAAGGGTACTATAATAAATATAATAGTAATATATATTTTAACAGTCACTAGGTAATAAAATTGACTTATAACTAGTACAAAGAAAAAGAATTATTTATATCAATAAGTATAGGCATAAGTGTCAATAAATACTTATAATAGGAAGTTAGTTTATCGTGATCATAATATTATCGATATACACAAATATATAAAATCAAGATCATTTTCTTAAGAAAGAAAAAAATATACAACTACTTAAAATCAGAAATCTTTCAAATCTTTATTCCTTCCTTTTGAAAAATATGAGGAAAACCTTTTCTAATATATACACATATCGATTTTATAAATTATAATTATAAAGTTTAAAATAAAAATTTTGATATACTAAATTCTTAAAAAATCATATATAAACAAAATTTATTTATACAAATAAATAAAAATTTTAATTTATAAAGTTAAATATATAATATTATATATAAACTATTACTATTATATCAATGTATTATTAATATAGAATAATAATTATTATTATATATAACTACTCGGGGCGAGTTTATAATGGGTTGAGCTTGTACAAGCCCGAGCTCAACCTAAAAATATATTCGAGCTCAAAATTAAGCTCGAGTCCACATCAGAAAAAATTCGATCCTTAAATTTCGAGTCGAACACAGTCAAGGTAGTGGTAGAAATAATTCTAAATTGGTCCTTTCAGTTATCCATTTGTCTCAATATTATGGCCACTAAGTTTCTATATATTCCAAATTGGCCCCAAAGAATATAGATATAGTAAGGGACGATTATTCTAGAAATTGTTTCTCATGCTGCTCCAAAAAAAATTAAAAAAATGGTTGAAGTCCATTTTACTATTTCAAACTATAAGGATGTGATGATTTAATACCTTATCATAATCTCGTGACAAATTTTTATGCATAAGAATTATCACACTATTAGTGAAGATTATCTATAAAGAATAATGTCTTATATACAAGACCAATAAATAGGTAGAAGGTATCTTTATGAAGGGTAAAAAATGACCCTAGAAAAGGAGAATAATAAATACTATGGGTTAAACAGACATTAAACCTTCAATTTCAGGCAATTAAAGGCCTAAAGGTGTTTTATGTATAATTTATTTAAGTATTTTTATATTTTTTTTTTCAAAAATACCTCTCTTCACACTAATTTCAATTTTAATTCATCTCCTACCTTCGTTCCTTCTCCTCTCTTTTGTGCAAGGATCTTCAACGGCAATAGTAACACCATTGCTATCCAACCAATATCAGCTACTATCAATCTTAAGAGGCAGACAATGTGCACAAAACCTATACACTATTTTACGTAGCTCCTTGTGGAGAACTCAATTTCATTATTCAACCCATCAAAATTTCACCAGAAAAACACCATGCAAAACAATCCTTTGTGGTTTCACCTCTCTCTTCAACCCATCCAAAACACACCCCTCCAACCACCTCTAAAACCTTCCTCGTAATATTTTGCCCTACCTCGCTTCTACTTGTTCCAACAACCCCGCTAAAACCAAATCCCTCTAGCCCACTTCATCCTGGCCACCTGCTCTCCTTTCTCTTCTAAAAAATTATTGCCTCCATCTCTAAACCACTTCACCACATTTTCAATAACCCTTATACAAACGCACCACTATTGTTACGTAATCCAACTTTTGTTGACGACCCATTTTGCAACATTCCTCTTTATGGAGAACCACAAAATTAGACAAAATTTTTTAGAAGGTTAGGATGAAAATTACAAAATTCCTTTTTATGGGTATTTTTGAAAAAACATGAAAATATTTTCATAAATTATACATTTGACTTAATTGCGCCCTTAATAATAATAAGGTTAGGATCAGTACTTAATTGTCAAACTCCTTATAGTCTGGGTAGTAAAATAGACTTAACCTTGAAAATTATTTTGAAGGTTTACAAAATTGGATGCATCCATATCTATGGTCAAAATGTACTCTTTTGTTGTTCAAATTGATTCAAATCTGTTTTAATCTCTTCCATTATGTTTGAGCAACATTATGAAACCTTTATGTCACTTTAAACTTCAATTATATTGAATCTATTGCAGTTTCAACATGAGTTTAAAAATTCGGACGCATGAGTTTAAAAATTCAGACGCATGTGGTTCAAAATTCGAATGCATGCGATAAAATTCGGATGCATTCATATTTCATTGTCAAAATGTGCTCCTTTGTTGTTCAAATTGATTCAAATATGTTTTAATCTCTTCTAATATGTTTGAACAACCTTAGGAAAGCTTATTTACAAAATTTGGAGCTTTCATTTATCTTATTTTAAAGTTTGGACTTGATATGTCAAAATTCGGATGCATAGTATCTCTAGTCCAAATTTGTTGAAAAATGAGCACAATCTAAGGGGGCGCATTGATAAGCTTTTAACAACCTTAAAACCTCTCTTAGAAGTTTTCTAAATGCTTAAATGCTATATCTTCTATCCTAGTTTTGTTGGAAGGAAGGAGGTTAATGGAGGTTGGTTGGGTCATAGGTTCATATTGAGCCTTTTGTATGTCAATGTGCTAAATGGTTTGTTTTCTATCATTGACATGAATACTTCTTTGTGTTACTCTGTTTAAATCCATTACATCTTGCATCAAAGTTTGTCATCATCAAAAAGGGGGAGATTGTTAGCCCTAAGGACAAATCATGTAATTTTGATTAATGACAAATATTGATGAGAACTAATATATTTATATTGTGTGATAGGATTTGTGAAGAAAGAAGTTTGAAGTCTCATTGCCTTCAAGCCAAAGAGCAAGAACAACCTCAATATGCTATGAGTCTTTTGAGGTTTATTCAAAGATGAACTCAAGGCATTGAAGACTTGAAGTGTAGAGTAGGTATGATGATAGGTAATATCTATGTAAACTCTACACTTGTATGTCTTGGAGTCTATTGAATGCATAAGAGAGCATAAAATTGGTTTCTTAACTTTAAAAGGTTTTGAATAAATCCTTAGTAAATGTGGTTTTGTGTCCTAAAAGATTTTAAGTAAACTTTATATGATCAAAGGAATTTGATTTTGGTTTTCAAACTGATATTTGTCTAAATAAGTTTTCTATATATACCAAATGTATTTCAAATCCTTGGAAGTTAAATCTCAAATGATTTTACAAAGTTTGAACATGATTCCAAGAAATTCGGTCGTCCGAATTTGGTAGCAAAAGTTTGCTACTGTTCTTCCAGAGAAATTCGGAAGAAGATTCGGACGCATGAAGAAAAATTCGGTCGTCCGAATTTTGGCCTTCAACATGGTCACTGTTCTTCCAGAGAAATTCGGACGAAGATTCGGATGAAGCAGGAAGAATTCGGTCGTCCGAAAATTCGGACACATTACGCCATAATCTTTAACAATTTGAGAAAACTGGCGTAAAATTTTTATATGATCATCCTTAGTAGAACTGAAAAGTAGGATGTCATCAATATAAACCACTGCAGTGTGTAAGAGTCGTTCAAAAATCTTGACCATGGCTTTTTGAGCAGATATGGATCTGCCATAGAGATATTTAAATTGGGGTACAAGGTAATGAATACCGTGTCAGCATTCAGTGTTGCTTCAACTGTGGCGATACAAGAATGCTGATATGCTAGAAAGCGGGCATCCAAGAGGGCAATTCGGGCAACCATAGGTAAGCCCTTTCTGCCATGGAGGGTGAGAGCCATACGAACAGCACCAAAGTGAAGATGGGTGTAACCATGTTGCTTCCATTGACGGGAAAAGTCTTCTGGAATGTAACGAGTAACAAATTGCTCTTTACCAGTGGCTATAATAGGATGTTGGTCCATCATTGAGCATTGAACATACTCTCGGACAGAGGAAGGTGTTTGAAGGATAAGAGACTTTAAAGATTTCCAAAGGGAAACTATGGACTTAGCATAATTAGTATAAGGGTTCATGAAAGGATGACTTTCAGGAGAAAACTGAGAAGATGAATTTACAGTGACTTCATATAGGTAATCTAATTTCTTAGATGCAGTTTGATGGAAAGAAGGAGTAGTATCTAAAGATATAGATGAACTGGAAGTTTCTGGATACATGAGTGGGTAAGGCTTCTTCAACTCTAGCTTAATTTCTGATACACCAATGTCTCTGATACCAATATTAGTGATGACCTAGAAACTGGAAGTATTCAAAAGATTAGTGATGACCTAGAAACTAGAAGTATTCGAAAGAGAATAATTTCAGAAACTCAAACCTGGACTGTCTAAGAAGGTATGACTTGGATCAACACAACGGCCAACTCTTGGGCACTCAAAGGATCCTGTCCTCTTATCTTTCAACAATGCAAGAAGGAATGAAATCAACCATTCAGGAAGGAATACTCACAATTTCTAAGTATCACCGAACAAGGATCTAAGCTGAAATACCTAAGAGGGGGGTGAATTAGGTATTTGGCTAATTTTCGCAAACTTAAACCTTTTATGCATTTAGACCAAGAATAAGTTATATAAGCTAATTATAGATATTGATAGCAAGGCAGTAATGAAAGCAATAGCAAAGAACTCAAACAATTTATAGTGGTTCGATCCTCAAGATCTACGTCCACTACCTTAAGCTCACACTTAAGGATTTCAACAAATCTACTAATTGCTTAGGTTTACAAATTACAAGAGAGGTTCACCAAACTATGGTTTTACACTCACAACCTCTTCTAGTAATGTCTACAATACAAGGCTCACCACAAACAATGATTTTATATCTTAAACAACCTTGAGTCACACTTTCAAGGATCACCCTTATCTAAAGGGTTTTATGTTATCAAGATAACCTTGCTAGAGCTAGTAGATCAACACAATTGAATAAGTAAAGAAGAGTGTGTAGAAGTTACCACTTGATGGTAGATATTACACAAATTTGCACCTTCACACTTTGATGTCTTTGGATTGATCAATTGAATGCACAAGACATAAGAGAGCTTAAGAAATGTTTGCTAAATGCTTTTGAATGCTTGGAGTTTTCAATATTTCAAGAGTTACAAAAATTTGCATGTTTATAGCTTTTATAGAATTTGAAAATCTGTTAAAACGTTCATAAAACGGCTAGTAACGGCTAGTTTCAGAAAATTCGGACGACCGAATTTCTTGGCTGCGTCCGAATCTTCATCCGAATTTCTCTGGATGAATAGTAACCATGCTGAGAACAAAAATTCGGACGATCGAATTTTTTTGCTGCGTCCGAATCTTTTTCCGAATTTCTCTGGAATAACAGTGACCATGTTGAAGGCCAAAAATTCGGATGACCGAATTTTTTGGCTGCGTCCGAATCTTCTTCCGAATTTCTATGGAAGAATAGTAGCAAACTTTTGCTACAAAATTCGGACGACCGAATTTTTTGAAAGCATTTTCAAACTTTGTAAAATCATTTGAGATATAACTTCAATGAGTTTGAAAAGCATTTGATATATATAGAAAACTTATTTAACTATATTTAAGCTTGAAAAACATGAACATATGAAGTTTACAAACATATCTTATAAAAAGATTCATTCAAAGACTTTTAAGATCATAAGATTATTTTTATGCTCTCTTATGCATTCAATGACAACCAAGACATGCAAGTGTAGAGTTTACATAGAAATTTACCTAAAAGTTAAATGCACTCTACACTTCAAGTCTTCAATGCCTTTTGATCATCTTTAGAACAACATTTTTCAAACTTCAAATACTTGCTTAAATGAAGTTGTTCTTGAACTTTTGCTTCAAAGCAATGAGACTTCATACTTCTCAATTTACAGAACCTATCACACAATAATCAAACATTTTAGTCCTCATCAATATTTGTCATTAATCAAAACTACATAATTTGCCCTTAGGGCTAACATAAGCTAAAGCCATATAAGAAATAGAAGCAGAGAAGAAGAATAGAATGAACTTAGAAAGACATATTTAGAGTAGAACACAAAAGAGATATATTATTATTCGGGAACTCCGCTTGAGAAAATGTTACAACAATGGGCTCTTTATATAGAGCTCCAAGGAAGAACCTAGAAGACTAAATTATTGGGCTATGACATCATTGATTACATCATGGTAGCTAATGAGGTCATCGCTTACATCACACTACACCTATCACACTTATCAGCTTTAATCAGCTGGAAAATAAAGTTGACATGACAACACACTGAACAATAAAGACAAGAAAGTGCAGAGCACTAAATATAAAAGTCTTCACAGCTGTAATGCTTGGAAGAAGTCGGTGTGAAAACTTCACTATCAGTGGAGTTAGGGTCTGTGATATTGCGTTCAATAATGAGGTCCTGATGCAGAGCATGTGCCTTTTCTTTTTTCTTTCTCTATTTTAGTGCATCCTTTCTGAGTGAGGTGACACAAGTGGTTCGAGCAGTTTTATCAAAGGCCATACGTGGAAAGGTAAACCCATGTGATGACTGAGAAAAGCTAGCTGGCTGAAGGTTAAAGTAATCAAAAGGGGTTTCAGTGTCTGGCTGGGGATCAGGCAATTGGTGAAGATACCATTCACGAGCTATTTTGATGTTTATCTTGTGATGATGGTTGGTCGGATAATTCCAAGAACTATAATCATCATGCCAGATTTCTTGAGGCATAATTTTATTTTCAACAAACATATATTTTTGGGCCTCAGAGTATTTTTGAGGGAGATCTAACACAGTAATGGAATTGACTTGGTAAAGATGGGAATATGGATGGATTGTGAAATCAGGGTCTATTGTACGGTGGATGTCAAAGAGGAGGAAGTGTTTAGGAAAAGTGAGGAGTAAGTTCTTCCATTCTGGTAAAAGTTTAAACCAGGTTAAGAACTCGAGTATACTTGGAATAAAACCTTTAAGAAATAATGCAGAGTCGGTTTCAAGAAGAATGTGGGAATCGCTGTGACAGAGGTACCAGAAGGATTGACTGAAAGGGAAATATGGATTGACTCTGGATGGTTTTAGGATGGATCCTCCAAATTCTTTAAAAATCTGTAACTCATAAAAATCTCTTTTGTACATTATAGAGTCAACAGAATATGAAACTGGGTAATCTGGAGGAAAGTCTGGAGGAATATTAGTTGGGTTGGAATATCTGGGTCGGATCATGGCTATAACGGGTATGGTGGTAAAGGAATCAGGTCGGGAAAGGAAATCAGCCACAACTTTAGATTTACCTTTGATGTGTTTGACCTCGAATGAATACTGTGCAAACCACGTTGAGCACCTAAGCAGTTGAGGATGAGAAACTTGCTTCTGCTTGAACTGCAACATTTTGGGGAATGAACTCATATTTGTTTCCACCAAAAACTTGGATCTGATGAGATAGAAACTGAACTTCTTTATTCAATTTTTTATGGCAAGGATTTCCTTGAAAGTGGAGTGGTAATGAATTTTCGCTGTCTTGAATCTTCCACTTGCAAATCCATAAAGATGTGTGGTGCCATCAATTTCTTCAAGTTATTCCTCCACTCCAATATTTGTCACTTGCATCAGTCTGAAGTATTTTTTGGCAACAAGTTATAGCTCATGCATTCATGCATTCAAATGTTTTCATAGAGTTTTCATAGAGTAAAAATTCAAGAGCAAGTTATTCATTTACAGAAAACACACAGAAAACATCTATAGGATTGAGACATAAGACTCAGAAAGCATGCATACAAAAAAAATTCATTATCTCATCCCATAGAGCAGTTTTTCACACATTTTGTCATCCTCATTTTTTCTCCCCCTTTTGTCATCAGTCAAAGATGGGGTCAATGAAAATGAGATTAACAATTTAACACATAAAGGAAGCTCTCATCACTGAGATTTCATCATTGAGCTTCACTATTACATAAGATGCAAGAAAAAATACTGAAGAAGATTATAACATTAGATGCATAACTAAAAATTTAAATAACTTAAAGCAGTAAATAGAATGGAAGAGATGCTTAGTCTTGTGATGTTGATGAAGAGGCTCTGCTAATCCCTTTCTTGATGGCCAAGTGCTTCACTCTTCCTTGGCTGAATGAAATGTGTGATGGTGAAACAATTTCAGCTTGAGCTACTTGGCTTCCTGCCTTTTGTGGTTCTTCATGTACATGTTCTTCTTCTTCTTCTTGTTCTGCCACTGTCTCATCATCTCCTCCTTGGTCATCCCCATCATCACTGTCATTATCTTTGTCCTTCTTATCTTCCTCTTTATCATCATCTTCCTCATTTCTATCTTGAGGCCTAGAGGGTCCTTCACCACTTTGAGTATTTCTCATTAGGATTTCCTCAATGTGTTTCACTCTACTCTCTAGTCCATCTAATTTTCCTAGAACCATTGGAGCAAATGATTCAAAGAACTTATACATCTTCTCCATTTCCTTGACTTGATTGTTCAAAGCTTCTTGGAATGCTTTGGCTATTATGGTGTCACCTCTAGTTATTCCTTCACCACTTGACTCAACTTCAGTTTCTTCTTCAACTACTCTTCTTTTTGTTGGTGGTTGCTCCCCCTCACTTGAAGTGTCATGCTTTCTTTTTGTCTTCATTTCTCTTGCAAGGGTCTCTTCCTCATCTTCCTCATCTTCATCCTCCTCCTTTTCCTCTTCTACACTTTCTGTCCTTTCCTTTCTTCCTAATCTTTTTGGAGAGGATCCTCTTTTTGTTTTCCATACTCCATCATCATCAAGGATAAGCTGCATTCTCTTAAGGGATTCATCAGTGTATATTTCTCCACTTTTAAAGGCTTGTCCTCTTCCTGGAAGTTTAATCTTAAAATGCTTAAAGATCTTTGTTAACAATCTTCCAAAAGGGAATGCCTTGGTTACTGTTTTTCTAGCAGTAATCATGTGTCTTAAGGCTATATATCCAAAGTTGAATTTCCTCTGTTCATGCAGGGCCAACATTAATACCATATGCATATTACCTACTGATGATTTATGTCCAAAGTTAGGAACAATCATAGTAGTTACCATATGATGCAATACTCTACCTCTAGCATCCAAATTCTTGATTTCCCTCTCTTTTATAGATCTAAACTCTCTTCCATTTGTAAATGCTTGTTCAAATCTATCATATGTAAAGAGTTGACGATCATAGCAATGCATTGAGGGTGCATAATATTTAGCCCCACTGTCGCTTACCGCACAAATTCTGTTAATCAGGTCTTCACTTAATTCAATGTCAACTTGGGATACTCTAGTTGAATACCATTGTCTCCTATCATCCCCAACAATCTCAGTTCTTTCTTCCTTTAGGTTTGCATAGAATTCATATACCAAAGTAGGATAAAAATATTCATTAATAAACAACAAACTACTCCATCCAACATCATTGAAATAGGACAAAACCATATCCATACTAGATAGTTTATCAACATCTACCTTATATCCAGGAATAATCTTTCTACTATTCTTATTCCATTCATCAAATTCATGAGTAGATTTGATAGAGATAAACCCTGTCAACCCCTGCATTGTGTTTGAGGAATGCGAATCCTTCTTGGTTGATTGAGGATTGGGTCTCCATCTCCTTCCTTAGCCTTTCCTTTTCCTTTCTCAACATTGGGCTTCTTTGTTCTCACCATGATGTTTTCTCTTGAGAAGGGTTTGTTTTCTGTATGAAATTAGGGCTTAGAAGTTTAAAAATGAACGCAAATCGGGATGAGAGTGTGTGGATTTGAAGAGATTTTGATTCGGATGTGAATGGGTATGAGAGGTTTTGAAAGGATTTAAAATTCGAAAGTTGTAATGTTTGGAAGAAACCGTTCGATTTTCATTTAAAGGGATGCATCCGCAAAATTCGGACGACCGAATTTTAGGTCTCGCGTCCGAATTTTCTGATCGAAAGTTTCGTCTCTTTGGTTCGTAAAATTCGGTCGACCGAATTTTCCGTCTCGCGTCCGAATTTTTTTGATCAATAAATCTCTGTTTTCATCACAACATTAATACACACATTAGTCATTGAATTTTGAAATTCCTAAGAGTTTTCTTAGGTGATTAAACCTTTCCTCAGCCAAAGGCTTTGTAAATATGTCAGCAATTTGATAATTTGTATTTACATGTTCTAAGCATATATCTTTCTTAATCACATGATCACGAATGAAATGATGTTTTATTTCTATATGCTTTGTCCTAGAATGTTGAATGGGATTAATGCTCAAATTGATGGCACTAGTGTTATCACATAGTATAGGCACACACTTAAATTTAAGACCATAATCAAGTAAAGTATGTTGCATCCATAATAATTGTGCACAACAACTTCCTGCAGCCTATGTATTCACTTTCACTGTGGACAAAGATACACAAGCCTCGCTTTTTACTAAACCAAGACACTAGACAACTACCAAGAAATTGACAATGACCACTTGTACTTTTACGCTCAACTTTACATCCAAAGATAGTCAGCATCGGAATATCCAATAAGTTCAAAAGATGAAGTTTTTAGAAAACCAAAGACCATAGTCATATGTGTCAATCAAATAACGAAATATTCGTTTGATGTAAATTAGATGAGATTCTTTAGGACATGATTGGAATCTAGCACACAAGCAAACAGCAAACATAATGTTTGGTCTACTAGCAGTGAGATAGAGTAAACTTCCAATCATACCTCTATACAATTTCTCATCAATACTTTTACCTTTCTCATCTTTGTCAAGTTTAGTTGATGAACTCATAGGAGTACTTATTCCTTTTGCTTGATCCATTCCAAACCTTTTCAATAGCTCCTTAGTATATTTTTTCTTGATTGATGAAGACTCCATCCTTGGTTTGCTTAATTTGTAGTCCAAGGAAGAAACTTAGTTCTCCCATCATGCTCATCTCAAATTCATTTTGCATAGTTTTAGCAAACTCTTCACAAAGAGAAATATTAGTAGAACCAAAAATAATATCATCAACATAGATTTGTACAAGCAAAATATCATTTTTAGAAGATGTTTTAATAAAAAGAGTTGTGTCTACTTTTCCTTTAGTAAAACCTTTTGAGAGAAGAAAACCACTTAATCTTTCATACCAAGATCTTGGAGCTTGTTTCAGTCCATATAGAGCTTTGGTTAGCTTATACACATAATTTGGAAATTTTTTCATGGATAAAACCAGGAGGTTGTTCTACATAAACCTCTTCTTCAATAAAACCATTTAGGAAAGCACTTTTAACATCCATTTGAAAAAGTTTAAAACCTTTAAAGCAATCAAATGCCAAAAGTATTCTTATAGATTCTAATCTGGCTACTGGAGCAAAGGTCTCATCATAGTCAATGCCTTCTTCTTGGTTGAAACCTTGAGCAACAAGTCTAGCTTTATTTCTAACTACTTCTCCTAGTTCATTTAACTTATTTCTAAAAAACCCATTTTGTACCAATAATAGAATGATCATGAGGTCTAGGAACAAGAGACCAAACTTTATTTCTTTCAAATTGATTTAGCTCTTCTTCCATAGCAATAATCCGTAAATTATCACACAATGCATCATCAATATTTTTTGGTTCAATATGAGATAAAAGAGCGAAGTTATCAATAAAGTACCGCCTTGTTTTTACCCCTTGGGAGACATCACCAATGATTTGCTCCTTAGGATGACCTTTTGCATATGTGATATCCTTTGGAAGTTCTTGATTATTGCTTGATTGACCATCTTGTTCTTGCTCCATTATTTCTTCTTCTTTGGCATGATCTTCCATTGTGGGTGCTTGGTGTTGAGTATGATTTTCAACCATTGATGTGCCTGTGTCATCTTCATTTCCTCTTTGAAGATAAATGTTAGATTCATCAAAGGTTACATGAATAGTTTCTTCAACACACAATGTTCTTTTATTATAGACTCTATATACCTTTTTTATTTGATGAATAACCAAGAAAAAATTCCTTCATCCGATTTTCTATCAAACTTACCAAGATAGTTGCTAGTGTTTAAAATGAAGCATTTACAACCAAAAACTTTGAAATAGACAATTGATGGAGTTTTGTCAAATAAGAGTTCAAAAGGTGTTTTTTCTTATAAAAGGTCTTAGTAAAACTCTGTTCATGATATAACAAGTCTGTATTAATGACTTTCACCCCAAAAAGTACTTTGGTAATGAGTTTTCACAAAGCATTGATCTAGCCATTTCTTGTAAGGTTCTGTTTTTCCTTTCAACAACACCATTTTGTTGAGGTGTTTTGGCAGCTGAAAAATTGTGAGTAATACCATATTCATCACAAAATTTTGTAAAGTCTTGGTTACAAAATTCTCTTCCATTATCACTTCTAATAGAAATCAGTTTGCAATCAATAGAGGTTTGAACCTTTTTGAAGAGTTTTGAAAATTCATGAAATGTTTCATCTTTTTGTGCTAAGAAGATTACCCATGTAAATCTTGAAAAATCATCAATAATCACATAAGCATAGCTTTTACCACCAAGACTAGTAGTCCTCATAGGTCCAAATAAATCCATATGAATCAGTTCAAGAGGTTTTGAGGTAGAAACCATTTTCTTTGGTTTAAAAGATGTTTTTGATTGTTTTCCATATTGACAAGCATCATAGAGGCGAGTTTTATCAAAATGCAATTTAGGTAATCCTCTCACTAGCTCTTGTGTAGAAAGTTTGTTTAATAAATCCATGCTTACATGTCCTAATCTTCTATGCCATAAAAATCCATCATTGTCATGAATGGCAAGACATTTAATATTATTTGTAATAAGCTCATCAAGATACAACACATATACATTACCAACTCTTTTAGCAACAAAGATAGTTTTGTTACTTGCATTGTCAAGAATAGTACAAGTATCACATTTAAACTCTACTTTGCATCTATTATCACATAATTGACTAATACTCAGTAAATTATACTTTAAATCTTCAATAAGTAATACTTTCTTGATAAGAGGGAAAGAACCTTTACCAATGTTACCTATTCCAAGTATTTTCCCTTTTTTCTTATCTCCAAATGTGACAAAACCTTCACTTGTAGTTTGAAGTTCACTAACAAGTGATGCATTTCCAGTCATGTGCCTTGAGCATCCACTGTCAAGGAACCATTTTGTGGCACTTGATCTTGAGGCAAATTGTACCTATATCAAATTTGAAAGGGTGATTTTTGGTACCCATATTTTCTTGGGTCCAAGGGGGTTAGTAAAAGTTTCTTTGACTTTCCAAATGGTTTTAACACCACTTTCTACTTTTCTTTTGACAAAACATCTAGAAACCTTGTGTCCATATTTACCACAATAAGTGCAGCAAATATGTGATCTAGAATGATAAGATTCTTTAACAAAAGATTTTCTCTGTTTTGGAGCAGAATAATCATGAGTAAAACCAAGACCATGTTTTACAAATGAAGGTCTTTGATAGCCAAGTAATTTATTCAAATTTTCCCTTCCATTTGTAAATCTCTCAATGCATAAAGTTAGATCATTAACTCTCCTTTTTAGAAGCTCATGATCTTTTATCATTGATTCAAGAGAAATAATTCTAGTGCAAAGCTTTTTGTTTTCAAAAGATATGTTTTGTATAGTTGTATTCAAAACTTCTTTTTCAATAGCAATGCAACTAATGGTTTCAAGAAGTTTTCCATTTTCAACACATAATTTTGAATTCTCATTAGATAAATCATTTATTTTGAGTTTCATTTCCTTATTTCTTTTTGAAGCCTTTTTTTAATTCTTCATATAACTCAACAATAAGATCACTGGAATCAATATCATCATCATATACATTTGAGATAGAGGGTGAAGATTGTACCTCATCATCAATGGCCATGAAGCATATGTTGGCCTTTCCTTCACTTTCATCCTCACTTTCCCTGTTGATCCCATGTTCCAGCTAGTCCTTTTCCTTTCTTGGCGATTTCTTTCTGTTTTTGCTTTCTTTCCCTTTCCAACACTCTGCGACGATCAGCAATAAGATGCTCAAGTACTCTTGCATTCAAAGCATTGAGGTTTATATGATGAAGATTGTCCACTCTTCTTGACTGGCTTTCTTCCTTTCTTGAGAAATTCCTTTTTGTAGAATCTCTTGAACTTCTTCACTCGCCATTGCAATTTCTTCTTCTCCACTGTTTCCTCCTTCTTCTTCACTTGAAGATTGTTCTTGTTCACTCAAGTTGTTTGAGGCATTAAGCACTACTCCTTTTCTTCCCTTTTCTTCATCCTCCTTGCCATTTAGCCGTTTCATCTTCATTTCATGAGTCAGTAGAGATCCAATGAGCTCTTCAAGTGGAAGAGTCTTCAAATCCTTGGATTCCTCAATGGCAAGTGTTTTAGGTCGCTGGGATTTTGGTAGAGCATCTAAAATCTTTCTGTTTTTGCTCTCCCATAGTATAGCTTTTACCATAAGCTTTTAAGCCATTGAAAATGTTAGTAAATCTTATAAACATATCACTACTATTTTCACCTTGTTTCATGGTAAACAGTTCATAATCTCTAACTAGCATGGCAAGTTTAGATTCTTTAACTTGATTAGTACCTTCATGTGTAATTTGAAGTAATCTCCACATGTCATGAGCAGAATCACATCCACTAACTCTATTGTATTCAGTTACATCTAAAGCACAACTTAATATATTCATGGCTTGATAATTTAAAGTCATTTTCTTAGAATCATGCTCATCAAATTCATCAGTGGATTTGAGTACTGAGGTTATTCCATCAGCACTCATTTTCATTGGGACATAAGGACCTTTCTCAATTATGTTCCACAAATCAAAATTAATAGAACAAATATAAATTTTAACTCTAGATTTCCAGAAAGTGTAATTTGTTCCATTAAACAAAGGTGGTCTATTTGTGGAAGATCCTTCTAGGTAAGGTAGGTTTGACATATTAGCCATAGGATCTTTGTCTTCTAGGTTGTTAAACCACACACAGAAGTTCTAGCTCTGATACCAATTGAAATACCTAAGGGGGGGGGGGGGTGAATTAGGTATTTGGCTAATTTTTGTAAACTTAAACCTTTTATGCGTTTAGACCAAGAACAAGTTATATAAGCTAATTATAGATAATTGATAGCAAGGCAGTAATGAAAGCAATGGCAAAGAACTCAAACAATTTATAGTGGTTCGATCCTCAAGATCTACGTCCACTACCTTAAGCTCACACTTAAGGATTTCAACAAATCTACTAATTGCTCAGGTTTACAAATTACAAGAGAGGTTCACCAAACTATGGTTTTACACTCACAACCTCTTCTAGTAATGTCTACAATACAAGACTCACCACAAACAATGGTTTTATATCTTAAACAACCTTGAGTCACACTTTCAAGGATCACCCTTATCTAAAGGGCTTTATGTTATCAAGATAACCTTGCTAGAGCTAGTAGATCAACACAATTGAATAAGTAAAGAAGAGTGTGTAGAAGTTACCACTTGATGGTAGATATTACACAAATTTGTACCTTCACACTTTGATGTCTTTGGATTGATCAATTGAATGCACAAGACATAAGAGAGCTTAAGAAATGTTTGCTAAATGCATTTGAATGCTTGGAGTTTTCAATATTTCAAGAGTTACAAAAATTTGCATGTTTATAGCTTTTATAGAATTTGAAAATATGTTAAAACGTTCATAAAACGGCTAGTAACGGCTAGTTTCAGAAAATTCGGACGACCGAATTTCTTGGCTGCGTCCGAATCTTCGTCCGAATTTCTCTGGATGAATAGTAACCATGCTGAGAACAAAAATTCGGACGACCGAATTTTTTTGCTGCGTCCGAATCTTTTTTCGAATTTCTCTGGAAGAACAGTGACCATGCTGAAGGCCAAAAATTCGGACGACCGAATTTTTTTGGCTGCGTCCGAATCTTCTTCCGAATTTCTATGGAAGAATAGTAGCAAACTTTTGCAACAAAATTCGGACGACCGAATTTTTTGAAAGCATTTTCAAACTTTGTAAAATCATTTGAGATATAACTTCAATGAGTTTGAAAAACATTTGATATATATAGAAAACTTATTTAACTATATTTAAGCTTGAAAAACATGAACATATGAAGTTTACAAACATATCTTATAAAAAGATTCATTCAAAGACTTTTAAGATCATAAGATTATTTTTATACTCTCTTATGCATTCAATGATAACCAAGACATGCAAGTGTAGAGTTTACATAGAAATTTACCTAAAAGTTAAATGCACTCTACACTTCAAGTCTTCAATGCCTTTTGATCATCTTTAGAACAACATTCTTCAAACTTCAAATACTTGCTTAAATGAAGTTGTTCTTGAACTTTTGCTTCAAAGCAATGAGACTTCATACTTCTCAATTTACAGAACCTATCACACAATAATCAAATATTTTAGTCATCATCAATATTTTTCATTAATCAAAACTACATAATTTGCCCTTAGGGCTAACATAAGCTAAAGCCATATAAGAAATAGAAGCAGAGAAGAAGAATAGAATGAACTTAGAAAGACATATTTAGAGTAGAACACAAAAGAGATATATTATTATTCGGGAACTCCGCTTGAGAAAATGTTACAACAATGGGCTCTTTATATAGAACTCCAAGGAAGAACCTAGAAGACTAAATTATTGGGCTATGACATCATTGATTACATCATGGTAGCTAATGAGGTCATCGCTTACATCACACTATACCTATCACACTTATCAGCTTTAATCAGCTGGAAAATAAAGTTGACATGACAGCACACTGAACAATAAAGACAAGAAAGTGCAGAGCACTAAATATAAAAGTCTTCACAGCTGTAATGCTTGGAAGCAGTCGGTGTGAAAACTTCACTATCACTGGAGTTAGGGTCTGTGATATTGCGTTCAATAATGAGGTCCTGATGCAGAGCATGTGCCTTTTCTTTTTTCTTTCTCTATTTTAGTGCATCCTTTCTGAGTGAGGTGACACAAGTGGTTCGAGCAGTTTTATCAAAGGCCATACGTGGAAAGGTAAACCCATGTGATGACTGAGAAGAGCTAGCTGGCTGAAGGTTAAAGTAATCAAAAGGGGTTTCAGTGTCTGGCTGGGGATCAGGCAAGTGGTGAAGATACCATTCACGAGCTATTTTGATGTTTATCTCGTGATGATGGTTGGTCGGATAATTCCAAGAACTATAATCATCATGCCAGATTTCTTGAGGCATAATTTTATTTTCAACAAACATATATTTTTGGGCCTCAGAGTATTTTTGAGGGAGATCTAACACAGTAATGGAATTGACTTGGTAAAGATGGGAATATGGATGGATTGTGAAATCAGGGTCTATTGTACGGTGGATGTCAAAGAGGAGAAAGTGTTTATGAAAAGTGAGGAGTAAGTTCTTCCATTCTGGTAAAAGTTTAAACCAGGTTAAGAACTCGAGTATACTTGGAATAAAACCTTTAAGAAATAATGCAGAGTCGGTTTCAAGAAGAATGTGGTACTGTTGACAGAGGTACCAGAAGGATTGACTGAAAGGGAAATATGGATTGACTCTGGATGGTTTTAGGATGGATCCTCCAAATTCTTTAAAAATCTGTAACTCATAAAAATCTCTTTTGTACATTATAGAGTCAACAGAATATGAAACTGGGTAATCTGGAGGAAAGTCTGGAGGAATATTAGGTGGGTTGGAATATCTGGGTTGGATCATGGCTATAACGGGTTTGGTGGTAAAGGAATCAGGTCGGGAAAGGAAATCAGCCACAACTTTAGATTTACCTTTGATGTGTTTGACCTCGAATGAATACTGTGCAAACCACGTTGAGCACCTAAGCAGTTGAGGATGAGAAACTTGCTTCTGCTTGAACTTCAACATTTTAGGGAATGAACTCATATCTGTTTCCATCAAAAACTTGGATCTGATGAGATAGAAACTGAACTTCTTTATTCAATTTTTTATGGCAAGGATTTCCTTGAAAGTGGAGTGGTAATGAATTTTCGCTGTCTTGAATCTTCCACTTGCAAATCCACAAAGATGTGTGGTGCTATCAATTTCTTCAAGTAGCACTTCACTCCAATATTTGTCACTTGCATCAGTCTGAAGTATTTTTTGGCAGTTTGTTGGGAGATGCAATTTCTGAATTTTGGACACTTGGTCTTTCAGTGCAGCTGCAACTTGTGTTTGTAAGGATGTCCAAGGAGATATCCTTAGAAGCTCTTGGCAGGAAATCTCGGACATAATTAACAACGCCAAGGAACTGTTGGACTTGTTTCTGAGAAAGATTGGACTCAGGGAACTTCTGTAACTCGTCGGAAATATGATTTCCAGGAGTGTATGTACCTGCAATGAAATGCATTCCTAGGAAAGCAATTTCCTGTGTAGCTAAGATCATTTTCTTTTTAGAAAGCATTAAGCCATAATCTTTAACAATTTGAGCAAACTGGCGTAAAAGATTTATATGATTATCCTTAGTTGAACTGAAAAGCAGGATATCATCAATATAAACCAGTGCAGTGTGTAAGAGTGGTTCAAAAATCTTGACCATGGCTTTTTGAAACAAGGATGGTTCGAGTTTTAATCCAAAAGGCATTACTTTTCATTGGAAATACTGGTTAGGAATACAAAAACATGTTTTAGGACGTTCATCAGGATGAATGCCTAATTGTCAAAAACCAGATTTCAAATCAAATTTGGAAAACCATTTTGCACCAGAAAGTTGTGACAACAGTTTGTGTCTGTGAGGTAATGGAAACTTATCATCTTGCAAAAAGTGGTTGAGAGGCTGGTAATTAATTTAGCCCTTTAGGTTTTTCAATTTGTATTAGAGTAGGGCTTCTTTTTGTGATTAAACACCTTAGAAGTTAAGATCCTATGACTAATATTTCAAACCTCCATAATTTGGAAGGATCTTCTACAAACCAGCCTCCACCTTTTGATGAAACAATTATACATTTTGGAAATCTAGATTAAGATTTATAGTTGTTCTATTAACTTTGATTTGTGGAACATCATTGAGAAAGGTCCATATATTCCTATGAAGTTGAAGGCTAGTGGAATTACAAGAGAGCCCATGAAAATTGAGGAATTCTATGAAAGTGATTCAAAAAAGATGACATTGAATTATCAAGCCATGAATATTCTTAGTTGTGTTTTGGATGTCAATGAATACAATAGAGTGAGTGGATGTGATCCCACTCACGAAATGTGGAAGCTACTTCAATCACACATGAAGCCACCAATTAAGTGAATGAATCAAATCTTGCTATACTTGTTAGATATTATGAACTATTCACGATCAAGTAAGGAGAAAATATTAGTGATATATTTACAAGATTCACCAATATCTCAAATGACTAGAAGTCCTACATGAAAAACTATTCCCTTGAAGAAAAAAATAGGAAGATCTTGGATGCACTTCCAAAATCATGGCAACCAAAGACGCTAGCTATTGAAGAATCAAAGGACTTGAAGACTCTTCCTCTTGAAGAGCTCATTGGATCACTCCTTACATATGAAATGAAGATCAAAAGATTGAATGATCTAGAAGATGAAGAAAAAGGAAGAAAAGGATTTTTTGTTAAGCAAATGATAATCCTAGTGAACAAGAGGATTTCTCTAGTGATGAAGAAGAGGCCAATGAAGATGATGAAATAGCAATGGAGGTAAAAAAATTTAAAAATTTCTACAAAAAGGGCGAGAGACCTTTCAAGAAAGGTGGTCAATCCTAATCCCTATTTAGATCACAAAAAGGGCTTGTTGGCACTAGGGATAAACATGGCAATAAAGAAAGTGAAGAAAAGATTGAAGAAAGAGTAAATGTATGCTTTATGGCTATGGAAGATGAGGTACAACCTACTCCATCTACCTCTTCTTCTTGTGACGATGATGTTGATGATCCTAATGATCTACTTGTTGACATGTAGAGAATAAAAGAACTTTAAAAAATAAACAAGAAAATGAGATTAAAAATTGATGAATTGTTAAATGACAATTCAAAATTGATTTAAAAAAATCTCCTTGATTCTAATGAATTCTTGAATATTAAAAAAGAAGTTTTAAATGACTCTTTGCAAAATGTGTGTCCCTTGAAGGAAAATTCTTTGCGAAAAGATTTCTTCTCTTGACAAAATACTTTTTGATCATGAAATTTTGGAAAAGAAAGTGAATGATCTTACTTTATGTGTTGAAAAGTTTACAAAAGGAAGGGACAATCTTGATAAATTTCTTAAAACTCAAAGATCCAATCTTATGTAAAAATGGTCTTGGTTATAACTATGTGAATAATGTTTCTAAATACAATAATTTATTTGTTAGAGCCACTTCCAATTCTATGTTTGGTGCTTGTTGTACTTATTGTAGAAAATACAGGCTCAAGTCCACCCGATGCTATGTGAAGAGGAAAGTAACCAACCCCCATGGACCCAAGAAAATGTGGGTACCAAAAGTCATTCCATCTCCTTTGGTGTAGGTAAAAGAAACGATAACCAACCCCCATGGACCCAAGAAAATGTGGGTACCAAAAGCACTCCATCTCTTTTGGTGTAGGTAAAAAAAATGATAACCAACCCCCATGGACCCAAGAAAATGTGGGTACCAAAAGTCACTCCATCTCCTTTGGTGTAGGTACAATTTCTCTAAGATCAAGTGTCACTAAATGATTTCTTGATAGTGGTTGTTCAAGATACGTGAAGGAAAACACCTCACTCATAGGGAGGATGCAAGTTACAAATGAAGAATTTGCTACCTTTGGAGAGGAGAAGAAAGAAAGAATCCTTTATGTAGGAAATATTGATAAATGTTCTTCCCCTCTCATTAAACAAGTATTACTTATTGATGATTGGAAATATATCCTACTTAATATCAGTCAATTATGTGACAAAGGTTGCAAAGTTGAATTTAAATATGACACTTCTACTATTCTTGAATGTATATGTGCTTTACCAAGTGAACTTGCTGTTAATGATGTTAAATGTCTTACTCTTAATGGTAGTGATGGTAATTTGTGGCATAGAAGACTAGGTCATGTTAGTATGAATTCGTTAAACAAACTCATTTCTCAAGAACTTGTTAGAGGTTTGCCCAAAATGCATTTAGAGAAAATTTGTGTTTGTGATGCTGGTCAATATGTCTCTAAATTAAATAATTTCTTTGTCATAGCCACTTCTAATTCTATGTTAGATGCTTGTTGTACTAACTGTGAAAAATAAGGGCATAAGGCCACTAGATGCTATGTGAAGAGGATAGTAGGAAATGGGATTAAGACAATCTAGAGACTAAAAGGAATGATCTCTAACCCTCATGGACCTAAGAAAATATGGGAACCAAAAGTCATTCCATTTTCTTTGGTGTAGGTACAATTCCTCCAAGATCAATTGTCACTGAGTGGTTTCTTGACAGCAGTTGTTCAGGACACGTGAAGGAAAACACCTCACTCATAGGGAGCTGTAAGTTACAAATGAAGGCCTCGTTACCTTTGGAGAGATGAGGAAAGGAAGAATCCTTTATGTAGGCAATATTGGTAATTGTACTTCCCCAAGTATTACATATTCCTGACTTGAAACGTAACTTAATTAATATCAGTCAAATGTTGCAAAGTTGAATTTAAATCTGATACTTGTACGATTCTTGTAAGCCCTAAGGGAAAATCATATAATTTTGATTCATGACAAATATTGATGAGAACTAATATGTTTATATTGTGTGATAAGATTTGTGAAGAAAGAAGTTTGAAGTCTAATTGCCTTCAAGAGGAAGAGCAAAGAACAACCTCAGTAAGCTATGAGTCTTTTGAGGTTTATTCAAAGATGAACTCAAGGCATTGAAGACTTGAAGTGTAGAGTAGGTATGATGATAGGTAATATCTATGTGAACTCTACACTTATATGTCTTGGAGTCTATTGAATGCATAAGAGAGCATAAAATTGGTTTCTTAAGTTTAAAAGTTTGTTGAATGAATTCCTAGTAAATATGGTTTTGTGTCCTAAAAGTTTTTAAGTAAACTTTAAATGATCAAATGAGTTTGATTTTGGTTTTCAAACTTATATTTGTCTAAATAAGTTATCTATATATACCAAATGTATTTCAAATACTTAGAAGATTGATTTCAAATGATTTTACAAAGTTTGAACACAATTCCATAAAATTCGGTCGTCCGAATTTGGTAGCAAAAGTTTGCTACTGTTCTTTCAGAGAAATTCGGACGAAGCAGGAAAAATTCGGTCGTCCGAAAAATTCAGACGCAGAATTCGATCGTCCGAATTTCCTGAAAATAGCCGTTAACTAGCCGTTTTATAGCTGTTTCAACTGATTTTCAAATTCTATAAAAGCTATAAGCGTGCAATCTTTTGCAAGTTCTGAATCGTTGAAAATTCTAAGCTTTCTAAAGTCTATTACAAACATTTCTCAAGCTCTCTTATGTCTTGTGCATTCAATTGATCAATCCAAAGACATCAAAGTGTGAAGGTGCAACTTTGTGTAAACTCTACCAACAAGTGGTAACATCTACACACTCTTCTTTACTTATTCAATTGTATTGATCTACTAGCTCTAGCAAGGTTATCTTGATAACATAAAACCCTTTAGATAAGGGTGATCCTTGAAGTTGTGATTCAAGGTTGTTTGAGATATAAAACCATAGGTTGGTGAGCCTTGTTTGTAAAATTACTAGAAGAGGTTATAAGTGTAAAACCATAGTTTGGTGAACCTCTCTTGTAATCTGTAAACTTGAGCACATAGTAGAGTTATTGAAATCCTTAAGTGTGGACTTAAGGTAGTGGAGGTAGATCTTGAGGATCGAACCACTATAAATTGCTTGTGTTCTTCTGTCTACATTTATTATATTGATGTGCCATAAACTGTTTTTCTTCTCTTATTCACTTAATCTGCAATAGGTCTACACATTTATAAAGTTTGAATTTGCAATAATTAGTCAAATACCTAATTCACCCCCCTCCTAGGTATTTCAATTGGTATCAGAGCTAGAATTTCTTTGTGTGGTTTTACAACCTAGAAGGCAAAGATTCTATGGCTAATATTTCAAACCTACCTTACCTAGAAGGATCTTCTACAAACAGACCTCCATTGTTTGATGGAACAAATTACACTTTTTGGAAGTCTAGAGTTAAAATATATATTTGTTCTATCAATTTTGATTTATGGAACATAATTGAGAAAGGTCCCTATGTCCCAATAAAAATGAGAGCAGATGGAGTAACCTCAGAACCCAAATCCACTGATGAATTTGATGAGCACGACTCAAGGAAAATGACACTAAATTATCAGGCCATGAATATATTAAGTTGTGCATTAGATGTTACTGAATATAATAGAGTTAGTGGATGTGATTCTGCTCATGATATGTGAAGATTACTTCAAATTACACGTGAAGGTACTAATCAAGTTAAAGAATCTAAACTTGCTATGCTTGTTAGAGAATATGAATTGTTTACTATGAAACAAGTGAAAATATTAGTGATATGTTTACAAGGTTTACTAATATTTTCAATGGCTTGAAAGCTTATGGTAAAGGATATACTACGGGAGAACAAAACAGAAAGATTTTGGATGCTCTACCAAAATCTTGGCAACGAAAGACGCTTGCTATTGAGGAGTCCAAAGATCTAAAAACTCTTCCTCTTGAAGAGCTTATTGGATCACTACTCACTCATGAAATGAAGATAAAACGGTTGAATGATAAGGAAGATGAGGAAAAGGGAAGAAAAGGAGTAGTTCTTAAGGCCTCAAACAACTTGAGTGAACAAGAACAATCTTCAAGTGAAGAAGAAGGAGGAAATAGTGGGGAAGAAGAAATTGCAATGGCAGTGAAGAAGTTCAAGAGATTCTACAAAAAGGAATTTCTCAAGAAAGGAAGAAAGCCAGTCAAGAAGAGTGGACAATCTTCATCATATAAACCTCAATGTTTTGAATGCAAGAGTACAGAGCATCTTATTGCTGACTGTCCCATAGTGTTAGAGAGGGAAACAGAAAGCAAAAACAGAAAGAAATCTGCCAAGAAAGGAAAAGGACTAGCTGGAACGTGGGATCAACAAGAAAGTGAGGATGAAAGTGAAGGGAAGGCCAACATATGCTTAATGGCCATTGATGATGAGGTACAATCTTCTCCTTCTATTTCATATTTATGTGATGATGATATTGACCCTAGTGATTTAATTGTAGAATTGTATGAAGAACTGAAAAAGGCTTCAAGAAGAAATAAAGAAATGAAATCCAAAATTAATGATCTTTCAAATGAAAATTCAAAATTATGTATTGAAAATGATAGACATCTTGAGACCATTAATTCTCTTACCATTGAAAAGGATGTTTTGAATACTACCATACAACATGTATCCCTTGAAAACAAAAAGCTTTTTTCAAAAATTACTTCTCTTGAATCAATGCTGAAAGATCATGAGATTTTAAAAAGGAAAGTAAATGATCTTACTTTATGCATTGAGAGATTTACAAATGGAAGAATAAATTTAAATAAATTACTTGGTTATCAAAGATCCTCATTTGTAAAGCATGGTCTCGGTTTTACACATGATTGTTTTGATCCAAAACCTAAAGGGTTATTTGTTAATGAATCTTCTCATTATAGGTCTCATACTTGTTGTACATATTGTGGTAAGCATGGACACAAAGTTTCTAAATGCTTTATAAAAAGAAAGATATAAAATGGAGTGAAGACCATTTGGAGAGTTAAAGGAGCTATTACTAACCCTCTTGGACCCAAGAAGATATGGGTACCAAAAATCACTCTTTCCAATTTGGTATAGGTACAATTTGCCTCAAGATCAAGTGCCACTAAATGGTTTCTTGATAGTGGCTGCTCAAGGCACATGACTGGGAATGCATCACTTGTTAGTGAGCTTCAAGTTACAAGTGAAGGTTTTGTTACTTTTGGAGATAAGAAGAAAGGGAAAATACTTGGAATAGGTAACATTGGTAAAGGTTCCTTCCCTCTTATCAAGCAAGTTCTACTTATTGATGGTTTAAAGTATAATTTACTTAACATTAGTCAATTATGTGACAATGGTTGCAAAGTAGAGTTTAAATGTGATACTTGTACCATTCTTGATAGTACAAGTAATATAACTATTTTTGTAGCTAAAAGAGTGAGTAATGTATATGTGCTATATCTTGATGAACTTATCACTAATGATATTAAATGTCTTGCTATTCATGACAATGATGGATTTCTATGGCATACAAGATTAGGACATGTAAGCATGGATTTGTTAAACAAACTTTCTACTCAAGAACTAGTTAGAGGATTACCAAAAATGCATTTTGATAAAACTCATATTTGTGATGCTTGTCAATATGGAAAACAATCAAAAACATCTTTCAAACCAAAGAAAATGGTTTCTACCTCAAAACCTCTTGAACTTGTTTACATGGACTTATTTGGACCTATGAGGACTACTAGTCTTGGTAGTAAAAGATATGCTTATGTGATTGTTGATGATTTTTTCAGATTTACATGGGTGATCTTTTTATCACAAAAAGATGAACCATTTTATGAATTTTCAAAACTTTTCAAGAAGGTTCAAATTTCTCTTAACTGCAACTTAATCTCTATTAGAAGTGATAATGGAAGAGAATTTTGCAACCAAGATTTTACTAAATTCTGTGATGAGTATGGTATTACTCATAATTTTTCAGCTGCCAAAACACCTCAACAAAATGGTGTTGTTGAGAGGAAAAACAAAACATTGCAAGAAATGGCTAGATCAATGCTTTGTGAAAATTCGTTAGCTAAATACTTTTGGGCTGAAGCTGTAAATACAGCATGCTATGTAATGAATAGAGTTTTACTAAGACCTTCAATAAGAAAAATACCTTTTGAACTTCTATTTGATAAAACTCCATCAATTGTCTATTTTAAAGTGTTTGGTTGTAAGTGCTTTATTTTAAACACTAGTGACAATCTTGGTAAGTTTGATAGAAAATTTGATGAAGGCATATTTCTAGGCTATTCATCAAATAAAAAGGCATATAGAGTCTATAACAAAAGGACATTATATGTTGAAGAAACTATTCACGTAACTTTTGATGAATCTAATATTTATCTCCAAAGAAGAAATGAAGATGATGCAGGTTCCTCAATGGTTGAAAATCAAACTCAACACCAAGTACCTACATTGGAAGATCATGCTAAAGCAGAGGAAATAATGGAGCAAGAACATGATGGTCAATCAAGCAACAATCAAGAACTTCCAAAGGATCTCACATATGCAAGAAGTCATCCTAAGGAGCAAATCATTGGTGATGTCTCTCAAGGAGTCAAAACAAGACGTTACTTTATTGATTACTTTGCCCTTTTATCTCATATTGAACCTAAAAATATTGATGATGCATTGTGTGAGAATTTCTGGATTATTTCTACAGAAGAAGAGTTAAATCAGTTTGAGAGAAATAAAGTTTAGACTCTTGTTCCTAGACCTCATGATCATTCTGTTATTGGTACAAAATGGATATTTAGAAATAAATTAAATGAACTAGGAGAAGTTGTTAGAAATAAAGCTAGACTTGTTGCTCAAGGCTTCAATCAAGAAGAAGGTATTGATTATGATGAAACTTTTGCTCCAGTGGCCAGATTAGAGTCTATCAGAATACTCTTGGCATTTGCTTGTTTTAAAGACTTTAAACTATTTCAAATGGATGTCAAAAGTGCTTTTCTAAATGGTTTTATTGAAGAAGAAGTTTATGTAGAACAACCTCCTGGCTTTATTCATGAAAAATTTCCAAATCATGTTTTCAAATTAACTAAAGCTCTATATGGACTGAAACAAGCTCCAAGATCTTGGTATGAAAGATTAAGTGGTTTTCTTCTTTCAAAAGGTTTTACTAAAGGAAAAGTAGATACAACTCTTTTTATTAAAACATCCTCTAAAAATGATATTTTACTTGTACAAATCTATGTTGATGATATCATTTTTGGTGCTACTAATACTTCTCTTTGTGAAGAGTTTGCTAAAACTATGCAAAATGAATTTGAGATGAGCATGATGGGGGAACTAAGTTACTTCCTAGGGCTGCAAATTAAGCAAACCAAGGATGGAGTATTCATCAATCAAGCAAAGTATACTAAGGAGCTATTGAAAAGGTTTGGAATGGATCAAGCAAAAGAGATAAGTACTCCAATGAGTTCATCAACTAAACTTGATAAAGATGAGAAAGGTAAGAGTATTGATGAAAAATTATATAGAGGTATGATCGGAAGCCTACTCTATCTCACAGCTAGTAGACCAGATATTATGTTTGTTGTATGCTTATGTGCTAGATTACAATCATGTCCTAAAGAATCTCATCTAATTTCTGTAAAACGAATTTTTCGTTATTTAATTGATACTCATGACTATGGCCTTTGGTTTTCAAAAACTTTATCTTTTGAACTTATTGGATACTCTGATGCGGATTATGCTGGTTGTAAAGTTGAACGTAAAAGTACAAGTGGTCATTGTCAATTTCTTGGTAGTTGTCTTGTATCTTGGTTTAGTAAAAAGCAAGCTTGTGTGTCTTTATCCACTGCAGAAGCTGAATACATAGCTGCAGGAAGTTGTTGTGCACAATTGTTATGGATGCAACATACTTTACTTGATTATGGTCTTAAATTCAATTGTGTACCCATATTATGTGATAATACTAGTGCCATTAACTTGAGCATAAATCCCATTCAACATTCTAGGACTAAGCATATAGAGATAAAACATCATTTCATTCGTGACCATGTGATTAAAAAGGATATATGCTTAGAATATATAAATACAAATGATCAAATTGCTGATATATTTACAAAGCCTTTGGCTGAGAAAAGGTTCAATCACCTAAGAAGACTCCTAGGAATTTCAAGATTCAATGATTAATGTGTGTATTGAAGTTTTGGTAAATGCAGGAAATTTTGATTCAAAATTCGGATGTACTGCAGAAGATTCGGTCGACCGAATTTTCTGAGTGTCAAGAAACAGAAACTTTTGATCAAGAATTCGGACGCAGGTCAGAAAATTCGGTCGACCGAATTTTCTAAACTGACGAAACAGAAACTTTTGCTTGAAAATTCGGACGTAGACCTGAAAAATTGGTCGACCGAATTTTACGAACGTAACCCTTTAAATGAAGATTAAACAATCTTCTCAACATTTCAACTTCCGAATTTCACGTCCTTTTTAAAACCTCTCATACCCATTCACATCCGAATCAAAATCTCTTCAAAATCACACATTCTCATCCCGATTTTCCTTCATTTTTAAACTTCCAAGCCCTAATTTCTTACAGAAAACCAATCCTTCTCAAGAGAAAACATTATGGTAAGAACAAAGAAGCCCAATGTTGAGAAAGGAAAAGGAAAGGCTAAGGAAGGAGATGGAGACCCAATCCTCAATCAGCCAAGAAGGATTCGCATTCCTCAAACACAATCTGGAGTTGACAGGTTTATCTCTATCAAATCTACTCATGAATTTGATGAATGGAATAAGAGTAGTAGAAAAATCATTCCTGGATATAAGGTGGATATTGATAAACTGTCAAACATGGATATTGTTCTATCTCATTTCAATGATATTGGTTGGAGTAGTTTGCTATTCATTGATGAAGAATTTTATCCTACTTTGATATATGAATTCTATGCAAACTTGAAAGAGGATAGAATTGAGATGATAGGGGATAATGTGATACAATGGTATTCATCTAGAGTATCACAAATGGACATTGAATTCAATGAAGAATTGATAAATAGAATTTGTGGAGTGGGTGACGAGGGAGCTAGATATTATTCAGCATCCATGCATTGCTATGATCGTGAACTCTTCACACATGTTAGATTTGAAGATGCATTTACAAATGGAAGAGAGTTTAGAGCCATAAAGGAAAGGGAAATTAAGAATTTGGATGCTATATCTTTCTTAATCACATGATCATGAATGAAATGATGTTTTATCTCTATATACTTAGTTCTAGAATGTTGAATGGGATTTATTAGTTCTAGAATGTTGAATGGGATTTATGCTCAAGTTAATGGCACTAGTATTATCTCATAGTATGGGCACACAATTGAATTCAAGACCATAATCAAGTAAGGTATGCTGCATCCATAGCAATTGTGCACAACAACTACCTGCGGCTATTTATTCAGCTTCTGCAGTGGATAAAGACACACAAGCTTGCTTTTTACTAAACCAAGATACAAGACAACTACCAAGAAATTGAAAATGACCACTTGTGCTTTTACGTTCAACTTTACAACCAGCATAATCCGCATCAGAGTATCCAATAAGTTCAAAAGATAAAGTTTTTAAAAACCAAAGGCCATAGTCATGAGTATCAATTAAATAACGAAAAATTCGTTTTACAGAAATTAGATGAGATTCTTTAGGACATGATTGGAATCTATCACATAAGCATACAACAAACATAATATCTGGTCTACTAGCTGTGAGATAGAGTAGGCTTCCGATCATACCTCTATATAATTTTTCATCAATACTCTTACCTTTCTCATCTTTATCAAGTTTAGTTGATGAACTCATTGGAGTACTTATCTCTTTTGCTTGATCCATTCCAAACCTTTTCAATAGCTCCTTAGTATACTTTGCTTGATTGATGAATACTCCATCCTTGGTTTGCTTAATTTGCAGCCCAAGGAAGAAACTTAGTTCCCCCATCATGCTCATCTCAAATTCATTTTGCATAGTTTTAGCAAACTCTTCACAAAGAGAAGTATTAGTAGCACCAAAAATGATATCATCAACATAGATTTGTACAAGTAAAATATCATTTTTAGAGGATGTTTTAATAAAAAGAGTTGTATCTACTTTTCCTTTAGTAAAACCTTTTGAAAGAAGAAAACCACTTAATCTTTCATACCAAGATCTTGGAGCTTGTTTCAGTCCATATAGAGCTTTAGTTAATTTGAAAACATGATTTGGAAATTTTTCATGAATAAAGCCAGGAGGTTGTTCTACATAAACTTCTTCTTCAATAAAACCATTTAGAAAAGAACTTTTGACATCCATTTGAAATAGTTTAAAGTCTTTAAAACAAGCAAATTCCAAGAGTATTCTGATAGTCTCTAATCTGGCCACTGGAGCAAAAGTTTCATCATAATCAATACCTTCTTCTTGATTGAAGCCTTGAGCAACAAGTCTAGCTTTTTTTCTAACAACTTCTCCTAGTTCATTTAACTTATTTCTAAATATCCATTTTGTACCAATAACTGAATGATCATGAGGTCTAGGAACAAAAGTCCAAACTTTATTTCTCTCAAACTGATTTAACTCTTCTTCCATAGCAATAATCCAGAAATTATCACACAATGCATCATCAATATTTTTAGGTTCAATATGAGATAAAAGGGCAAAGTTATCAATAAAGTAACGTCTTGTTTTGACTCCTTGAGAGACATCACCAATGATTTGCTCCTTAGGATGACTTCTTGCATATGTGAGATCTTTTGGAAGTTCTTGATTATTGCTAGATTGACCATCATGTTCTTGCTCCATTATTTTTTCTTCTTTAGCATGATCTTCCAATGTGGGTACTAGGTGTTGAGTTTGATTTTCAACCATTGAGGAACCTGCATCATCTTCATTTCTTCTTTAAAGATAAATATTAGATTCATCAAAAGTTACGTGAATAGTTTCTTCAACACATAATGTCCTTTTGTTATAGACTCTATATGCTTTTTTATTTGATGAATAGCCTAGAAATATGCCTTCATCATATTTTCTATCAAACATACCAAGATTGTCACTAGTGTTTAAAATAAAGCACTTACAACCAAACACTTTAAAATAGACAATTGATGGAGTTTTATCAAATAGAAGTTCAAAAGGTGTTTTTCTTATAAAAAGTCTTAGTAAAACTCTATTCATTACATAGCATGTTGTATTTACAGCTTCAGCCCAAAAGTATTTAGGTAAATAATTTTCACAAAGCATTGATCTAGCCATTTCTTGTAATGTTCTGTTTTTCCTCTGAACAACACCATTTTGTTGAGGTGTTTTGGTAGCTGAAAAATTATGAGTGATCCCATACTCATCACAGAATTTTGTAAAATCTTGGTTGCAAAACTCTCTTCCATTATCACTTCTAATAGAGATTAGGTTGCAATTGAGAGAAATTTGAACCTTCTTGAAAAGTTTTGAAAATTCATAAAATGTTTCATCTTTTTGTGATAAAAAGATTACCCATGTAAATCTTGAAAGATCATCAACAATCACATAAGCATATCTTTTACCATCAAGACTAGTAGTCCTCATAGGTCCAAATAAGTCCATGTGAACTAGTTCAAGAGGCTTTGAGGTAGAAACCATTTTCTTTGGTTTGAAAGATGTTTTCGATTGTTTTCCATATTGACAAGCATAACAAATACGGGTTTTATCAAAATGTATTTTTGGTAATCCTCTAACTAGTTCTGGAGTAGAAAGTTTGTTCAATAAATCCATGCTCACATGTCCTAATCTTCTATGCCATAAAAATCCATCATTGTCATGAATGGCAAGACATTTAATATCATTAGTGATAAGCTCATCAAGATATAGCACATATACATTACTAACTCTTTTAGCAACAAATATAGTTTTATTACTTGCACTATCAAGAATGGTACACGTATCACATTTAAACTCTACTTTGCAACCATTGTCACATAATTGACTAATGCTAAGTAAATTATACTTTAAACCATCAATAAGTAGAACTTGCTTGATAAGAGGGAAGGAACCTTTACCAATGTTACCTATTCCAAGTATTTTTCCTTTCTTCTTATCTCCAAAAGTGACAAAACCTTCACTTGTAGCTTGAAGCTCACTAACAAGTGATGCATTTCCAGTCATGTGCCTTGAGCAGCCACTGTCAAGAAACCATTTAGTGGCACTTGATCTTGAGGCAAATTGTACCTATACCAAATTAGAAAGAGTGATTTTTGGTATCCATATCTTCTTGGGTCCAAGAGGGTTAGTAATAGTTCCTTTGACTTTCCAAATGGTCTTCACCCCATTTTCTATCTTTCTTTTTATAAAGCACTTAGAAACTTTGTGTCCATGCTTACCACAATATGTACAACAAGTATGAGACCTATAATGAGAAGATTCTTTAACAAATAACCCTTTTGGTTTTGGATCAAAACAATCATGTGTAAAACCGAGACCATGCTTTACAATTGAGGATCTTTGATAACCAAGTAATTTATTTAAATTTTCTCTTCCATTTGTAAATCTCTCAATGCTTAAAGTAAGATCATTTACTTTCCTTTTTAAAAGCTCATGATCTTTTAGCATTGATTCAAGAGAAACAATTCTTGAACAAAGCTTTTTGTTTTCAAAAGATACATGTTGTATGGTAGTATTCAAAACTTCTTTTCAATGGTAAGAGAATTAATGGTCTCAAGATGTCTATCATTTTCAATACATAATTTTGAATTTTCATTTGAAAGATCATTAATTTTGGATTTCATTTCTTTATTTCTTCTTGAAGCCTTTTTCAGTTCTTCATACAATTCTACAATTAAATCACTAGAATCAATATCATCATCACACAATTTTGAAATAGAGGGTCAAGATTGTACCTCATCATCAATGGCCATAAAGCATATGTTGGCCTTCCCTTCACTTTCATCCTCACTTTCTTGTTGATCCCACGTTCCAGCTAGTCCTTTTCCTTTCTTGGCAGATTTCTTTCTGTTTTTGCTTTCTGTTTCCCTCTCTAACACTATGGGACAGTCAGCAATAAGATGCTCTGTACTCTTGCATTCAAAACATTGAGGATTTTGTAATGAGGATTGTCCACTCTTCTTGACTGGCTTTCTTCCTTTCTTGAGAAATTCCTTTTTGTAGAATCTCTTGAACTTCTTCACTGCCATTGCAATCTCTTCTTCTCTACTTTTTCCTCCTTCTTCTTCACTTGAAGATTGTTCTTGTTCACTCAAGTTATTTGAGGCATTAAGAACTACTCCTTTTCTTCCCTTTTCCTCATCTTCCTTATCATTCAACCATTTCATCTTCATTTCATGTGTAAGTAGTGATCCAATAAGCTCTTCAAGAGGAAGAGTTTTTAGATCTTTGGACTCCTCAATAGCAAGGGTCTTTGGCTGCCAAGATTTTGGTAGAGCATCCAAAATCTTCCTGTTTTGCTCTCCCATAGTATAGCTTTTACCATAAGCTTTCAAGCCATTGAAAATATTAGTAAACCTTGTAAACATATCACTAATATTTTCACCTTGTTTCATAGTAAACAGTTCATAATCTCTAACAAGCATAGCAAGTTTAGATTCTTTAACTTGATTAGTACCTTCATGTGTAATTTGGAGTAATATCCACATATCATGAGCAGAATCACACCCACTAACTCTATTATATTCAGTAACATCTAATGCACAACTTAATATATTCATGGCCTGATAATTTAATGCCATTTTCCTTGAATCATGCTCATCAAATTCATTGGGACATAGGGACCTTTCTCAACTATGTTCCATTGAATCATGCTCATCAAACTTTCTGTAATAGCATGGTTGGACGTCCGAACTTTTCCAGACAGCTTGGTACAGTAAAGTTCGGACTAAAGTTAGGACGTATAGGAGAAAGTTCGGACGTGCGACTCTGAAACTAGCCGTTACTAGCCGTTTTATAACTGTTGAAACTGATTTTTGAAATCTATAAAAGCTATAAACTCAAGAATTTTTTTAAGTTTTGAATCCTTAAGAAATATAAACATTCCAAACTCTTTAGCAAACATCAAAGCTCTCTTGTCTTGTGCTGTCAATTGATCATTTAAGATTCCAAAGACATCAAAGTGAAGAGGTGCAATATTGTGTAATTGTCTACCAAGAAAGTGGTAACATCTTACTCATTCACCATTCTTCATTTAATTGTGTTTTCTATTAGCTCATTACATGGTTTTCTTGTAAATATAAAATCCTTTAGATAAGGGTGATCCTTGAGACATTGATTCAAGGTTGTTTATAGATATAAAATCTTTTGGTAGGGTGAACCTTGTTTGTGAAAGTGCAAAAGAGGTTGTGAGTGTAAAACCATTATGTGGTGAGCCTCTTATGTAATTGTTGAACTTGAGCATATAGCAGATTGATTGAAATCCTTGAGTGTAGACTCAAGGTAGTGGACGTAGATCTTGAAGAGATCGAACCACTATAAATTGCTTGTGTTTATTGATCTTAAATTGTTTATTGCTTTTGTAAGACCTAAGAGGGGGGTGAATTAGGTCTTTGGCTAATTATCAAAAATCTTTTCCCTTTTTACAAATCCTTTGTCGTAATAAAAGCTCTTCTTCAAATTCACAAACTCTAAGTTTATACGGGATTTAATGGTTGAGACAAGATGATCAAATAATAAAACCATAACAAATCAATCAACAACTAAGAACAAACAATAATAACATAAGTATGTAAACAAGTAAAGCAATAAATAAATGAACACACGATTTATAGTGGTTCGATCTTTCCAAGATCTACATCTGCTACCTTGAGTCCACACTCAAGGATTTCAACCAATTCACTATATGCTTAATCCAAACAATTACACAAGAGGCTCACCCTTCAATGGGTTTTACCACAACAACCTCTTTTCAATCTAATAAACAAGGTTCACCATTATCACTAAGAGTTTTATGTCACTAGACAACCTAGACCAATCTAATCCAAGGCTCACCCTCACCAATGGGTTTTACATAACAACCTTGATTAATCTAGTCTATAGCTCACCCTCCACAAGGGTTTTAAGTCTCTTGACATCCTTGTATAAATCACAACAACAATGAAAGAAAAGGTTTGAATGTTACCAACACTTCTTGGTGCATGAATACAATGGCTGGCACCACTTCACTTCTTGCCTTTGGAATCTTGAATTTCCACCTTTGAGCACAAGGCAATTTGAGAGCTTTTCAAATAATTTTGATGTAAAACAAGTTAGATCTTGAAGGATTTTGAAGGTTTAAAAGTAGTACAAAAAATCTAGAGTTCATGGCTTTTATAGATTTGAAAAATTGGCTTTAACAGTCATAAAACGGCTAGTAAAAGCTAGTTTTTTTGAAGTTCGGACGTTCGAACTTCATGTCATGTGTCCGAACTTACGTCCGAACTTTATTGTGCCAAGCTGTCTGGAAAAGTTCGGATGCGTCCGAACATGCGTCCGAACTTCTTTGGAAAAACAGTGACCATGCTATTAGAGAAAGTTTGGACGTCCGAACTTTACTCCATACGTCTGAACTTGCGTCCGAACTTCTCTGGAAGCACAGTAACCATTTCCAAAGTTTGGACGACCAAACTTGCATCCAAACTTATCAAACTTAGTCAAATCTTTTGAAAATCATTTTTAATAACACTGAAAATGTTTTGCATGAATGGACACATCATTTAGGCACATTTAAACACAAAAACCGTTACCTCAACATTTTAATCATACAAAATCTTCTTAAGATCATTTGAGATTTCAAAAACATACTTGTTATCACAAAGTTTATTGAAAACCATTTTAAAAACAAGTTTTGTGCTCTCTCATGCATTCAACTAATTCCAAGACATACAAGTGTAGAGTTTACAGAAAAATATACCTATTTAGTATAAGAACTCTACACTCTAAGTCTTCAATGCCTTCAATCATCTTGAACATACTCTTTAATCTTCAATCACCTTTGGCATATTTGAGTTGTTCTTGTTTTGTGACTCCAAGGCAATAAGACTTCATGTTTCTCAATCTATCAATCCTATCACTTAACATACAAGTACATTGGTTCTCATCAATGTTTGCCATTATTCAAAATTAATCATACCTACATGATTTGCCCTTAGGGCTAACAGCTTTGACGTTGATTTTTATATATCAATTATGTGTGTTTGTTTCTTTCTTCATATTATCTTCATATTTTGGCTTCTACAAAGTTTCTTTCTTTGCTATAGCTGATAAAATTCATTGTTTTAGACGATGCATATGTAGAAAGCCTAGTTTTTCTAGTAGATTTCCTTTTTTTCTTTTTTAATAATATGACAGATCCCGGCCATATTATTAAAAGCTTGTGGTTAGAATGGATTTCGTTCGAGTGCCCGAAAATAAAATTCCTAAGCTTTCGTGTGTTCTCCATTACTTGTATGGATAAGGCCTGTAAGACCTAAAGGGGAGGGGGGTAAATTAGGTCTATGGCTAATTTTCAGAAAATCTTTTCCCTTTTTGCAAATTCTTTGCCTTAATAAAAGCTCTTCTTTAAATTCACGAACTTCAAGTTTATATGTGATTTGATGGTTAAGACAAGATTATCAAACTATAAGACCACTACCAATCAATCAACGATTATTAACAAATAATAATAGCACAAGTATGTAAACAAGTAAAGTTATAAAGAATTGAACACATGATTTATAGTAGTTCGATCTTTCCAAGATCTACATCCACTACCTTGAGTCCACACTCAGAGACTTCAACCAATTCACTATATGCTCAATTTAGGCAATTATACAAGAGGCTCTCCCAATAAGGGTTTTACACCAACAACCTCCTTTGCAATCCTACAAACAAGGTTCACCCTTCCCCAAGGGTTTTATATCTAAAGACAACCTAAAGACCAATCTAATCCAAGGCTTACCCACACACGGGTTTTACACCACAACCTTGATTAATCTAGTCTATGGCTCACCCTTACCAAAAGGAATTTACGTCACAAGATAACCTTGTAATGAGCTAGTAGAAAACACAATATAATAAAGAGAGAAGTGTGTGTAGATGTTACCAGTTGTTGGTAGATGTTTTACACAAAATTGCACCTTCACACTTTGATATCTTTGGATTGATCAATTGAATGCACAAGACACAAGAGAGCTCAAAAAATGTTTGCTAAAGGTTTTGGAATGCTTAGAGTTCACTTGGATTCAAAACTTGCAAAAGATTTCAAGTTTTTAGCTTTTATAGAATTTGAAAATAAGTTTTAACAGCCATAAAAAGGCTAGTAACGGCTAGTTTCAGAAAATTCGGATGACCGAATTTTGCATCTGAATTTTTTGGACGTTGCTGTTGCACATTCTGGAAAAATTCGGATGACCGAATTTTTTTCCCTGCGTCCAAATATTCGTCCGAATTTCTCTGGAAAAATAGTAACCATTTTTTGCTACAAAAATTGGACGATCGAATTTTTTGGAAGCACTTTCAAACTTTGTAAAATCATTTGAGACTTAACTTCAATAAGTTTGAAAACATGTTATATGTATAGATAAATTATTTAGACATATATGAACAGAAGGTTTTTCTGGAAGTGTTGGATCAGGTTCTGGGGGAACATTGTCAGTGTTTGAAGAAGTTGGTTCAACTGGTTCGGCAATATGATATGACAGAGGAATTTCTTCTTCTTCAATGGCAAAGAGAGTATGTTCATCCAATTCATCTTGTTCAGAAAAGAGAGATTCAAGGTCATTGTCATCATAGACAGGGCTAACCTGTTCAATCTGAGAGATGAGGTTCTCCGGAAGTCCACAAGCAAGCTATGATTCAGAACCCACTGACTACTCTTCTTCAGCAGGCTACCATATCTCAGCCTGTCCCTCATATTGCTGTTATTCAAGAACAGACTCCATCTGAGACTCAGTATTCTTCCTCAACAGAATCTGAATCTACTTCTGCTTCAGACACAGCCTCTGAACCAGACTCTTCTACACAATCTTCCTCAGATGAACTTGAGATTCCACAAATAAACATGGCTCGTGAAGAAGAAGAGCCCGAAGTGACATCAGAAGCTATTCCCATAGTTGATGTACCAGAATCATCTCACACATCCAAGAAACTCACTAGCTTAGGAACCTTCACATTCCAGTTGGATGACATACCTCCGAACAAATGGGCAGTAAGGCTTCAAGAGTTCCATGCTTGGATGACCACTAGAGAACTCACTGGAATCACAGCAGAAAGTATTCTTACAGAGTTCACCTCCAGATTCACCGGCACATTGAAGCACTGGTTTACAACTCTCAATTATGTTGAGAGAACTAAATTTTTAAATTCTTCAATTGATCAAGCTGCTTCATTACTATATTACTGTTTTCTTGGTGAACCTGATTCTGATCTTGAATTAAAACGAAAAGAATTCTTCCAAATGAAGTGTTATTCTTTTCAAAGGTCAGATTTAGATAAACATTTGCAACGCATGACTCAATTATTCTATCTTCTTAGTGCAGATGTTAGTTTGAAACAAGCCTTCCTCAGCTCAATCCCTCAGGCCTTAGCTCAAGGAGCTGATGTTTACATAAGACAAAAATACCAATCCATCCTTGGTATGACTCCTGGCCAAATCCGACAAGCCATCCTCCAAAGCCTTGAAGATCTGTGCCACAAACGACAAGTTATCAAGCAGTATCTCAAAGGTGATAAAGAGATTGACCAAGTATGCAGACGTTCAGATCTGATCATTAAATCATGCTGCAACAAGTCGTCATGCAAGAAAGCATCCAAGAAAAAGAAGTTCTCCAAAATCCATACTACAGACAGAAGATCTTCAAAGAAAAAATGGAGATACTTTAGAAGAAAACATACATCTTCCAGAAGTTCCAGAAACAAGTCAGACTATTGCTATGTCTGTAAGCAAAAGGGCCATTATGCCAAACAATGTCCCCAGAAGAAGAAAAGGCAGAACCTCATCTCTCAGATTGAACAGGTTAGCCCCTGTCTATGATGACAATGACCTTGAATCTCTCTTTTCTGAACAAGATGAATTGGATGAACATACTCTCTTTGCCATTGAAGAAGAAGAAATTCCTCTGTCATATCATATTGCCGAACCAGTTGAACCAACTTCTTCAAACACTGACAATGTTCCCCCAAAACCTGATCCAACACTTCCAGAAAAACCTTCTGTTCCAATTCCTACTATTCAACCTCCCAAAACACATCCTCAAGCCCCTGTTCAAATCCGAACCTCCAAGTATGATAAACACATTCCTGCCATAGCCTTTTTTGATACAGGAGCTGCAGTATCCATGACGAATCCATCTGTTCTACCCCCTGAAAATTGGATACAACACAAGAAGGAATTCATAACTACTGATGGTAAAACATTCTACACATCCTTGATCACTAAACACCCCATTACCATCCAGTTCTTCCCAAAATGTGAAGTTCGTTTACATTTGATTGGTTGTGCTGAAACTGACAAAGATCTTCTTGTTGGTTTTGACATATACGAGAAACTTCACGAGTTCCAAATTCTTCCCAATGGTATTCGTTTTGGTAAATGGTTCGGAGAATACAGTACTATCCCAAGACTTTACCAAATCACTCCTAATCTCATCACCTGAGATTCATAAACTTCTTGTTTCCCAATCTTGTGCCGAATCCCATACTGAAATTCCTCACCAAATGTTCTCATCCATTATGGCAAAATCCTCGCTTCTTCATTAAACTCCCATTCAAGAAAAATGAGGATATCAATCCCACCAAAGCCGAGTCATTCGGCATGAACCCCCGACCACCTCCAGGTTAGCCACAAAAGAATGCCTTGACCTCCTTCGACTCGATCTCATTGAACCAACAGATTCCCAATGGTCTTGTGAAGCATTCTATGTTGATAAACGGGCTGAACAAGCTCGTGGGAAAATGAGACTGGTAATTAATTACCAGCCCCTCAACCATTTTTTACAAGATGACAAATTTCCATTACCGCATAAGCACACATTGTTGTCACAACTTTACGGTGCAAAATGGTTTTCCAAATTTGATTTGAAATCGGTTTTTGGCAATTAGGCATTCATCCCTGATGAACGTCCCTAAAACGAGCTTTTGCATACCTAACCAAAGATTTCCAGTGGAAAGTAATGCCTTTTGGATTAAAACTCGCACCGTCCCTTATTTCAAAAAGCCATGGTCAAGATTTTTGAACCACTATTGCACTCTGCACTGGTTTATATTGATGACATCCTACTTTTCAGTTTCTTCAAAGGATGAACATATAAACTGGTTACGCCAATTTGCTCAAATTGTTAAAAACTATGGCGTAATGCTTTCGGAAAAGAAAATGATCTTGGCTGCACAGAAATTACTTTCCTAGGAATGCATTTTAGTGCAGGTACATACTCTCCCGGACATCACATCTCTGAGGAATTGCAGAAGTTCCCTGAGTCTAATCTTACACAGAAACAAGTCCAACAGTTTCTTGGTGTTGTGAGCCTCAGAACATATTCATCCTCTCACTAAGATGCTCAGAAAAAATCCATCTTCTTGGACATCCATACAGACTCAAGCCGTAGCTGCTCTCAAAGAACAAGTATCCCAGATACAGAAATTGCATCTGCCAACTACTGGTCAAAAGATACTTCAGACTGATGCTAGCGACAAATATTGGAGTGCCATTTTACTTGAAGAAATCAATGGAACCAGACATTTATGTGGATTTGCGAGTGGAAGATTCAAACCAGCAGAAATACATTATCATTCCACCTTCAAAGAAATCCTTGCTGTCAAAAATGGGATAAAGAAATTCCGTTTTTATCTCATTGGGTCAAAGTTCTTAGTTGAAACTGATATGAGTTCATTTCCTAAGATGTTGCAGTTCAAGCAGAAGCAAGTCCCAAATCTTCAACTGCTCAGATGGTCAACGTGGTTTGCGCAATATTCCTTTGAGGTGTTTCTGTAACTGGCTGGGAATCAGGCAAGTGTTGGAGGTACCAGGCATGGGCTATCTTGATGTTTATCTCATGAGGATGGTTGGTAGAATAGTTCCAAGAACCATAATCACCAGGCCAAATTTCTTGAGGCATTATCTTATTTTCAACAAAGATGTATTTTTGGGCCTCAGAATATTTGTGAGGAAGATCAAGAATAGTAATAGAATTGACCTGATACAGATGAGAGTATGGATGGACTGTGAAGTCAGAAGTGATGGGTCGGTGAATATCAAAAAGAAGGAAATGTTTTGGGAAGGTGAGAAGTATATTCTTCCATCTTCTTGGACATCCATACAGACTCAAGCCGTAGCTGCTCTCAAAGAACAAGTATCCCAGATACAGAAATTGCATCTGCCAACTACTGGTCAAAAGATACTTCAGACTGATGCTAGCGACAAATATTGGAGTGCCATTTTACTTGAAGAAATCAATGGAACCAGACATTTATGTGGATTTGCGAGTGGAAGATTCAAACCATAATCAAATTTCTTTGATCATGCAAAGTTTACTCGAAATCTTTTAAGATACAAAACCACATTCATCAAAAAGTTCATTCCAAGCCATTTAAAATTGAGAAACTTATTTTATGCTCTCTTATGCATTCAATAGATTCCAAGACACGCAAGTGTAGAGTTTACATGGAGATTTACCTATTAGCATATATACTCTACACTTCAAGTCTTCAATGCCTTGAGTTCATCTTTGAATAACCTTTATAAGACTTCAATTACTGTGGCTTATTGAGGTTGTTCTTGCACTTTGGCTTGAAGGCAATGAGACTCCATACTTGTTAGTTCACAAATCCTATCACACAATATATAAACATATTAGTCCTCATCAATATTTGTCATTAATCAAAACTACATGATTTGCGCTTAGGGCTAACAATTTTCCCCTTTTTGATGATGGCAAATTTTGATGCAAAATGTGATAGATTTAAACAATGTAAAACGAAGAAGTATAGTTGTCAATCATATATATTAAACAATTTGGCACATTGACATTCAAAAGGCTCAATATGAGCCTATAACCCAACCAACCTCCATTAACCTCATTTTTCAACACATTTGGACTTGAGATGTTGTGAATCCGAATTTTGACATATCAAGTCCGAACTGTAAAATAAGTGAAATGAAAGCTGCAATTTTTGAAAATAAGCTTTCCTAAGGTTGTTCAAACATATTAGAAGAGATTAAAACATATTTGAATCAATTTAAACAACAAAGGAGCACATTTTGGCAACAAAATATGGATGCATTCAAATTTCAGAACATGCATCCGAATTTTTAAATTTCAAGTCCAAACTGCAATAAATTCAATATAATGAATGTTTAAAGAGAAATAAAGCTTTCCTAAGGTTGTTAAAACATAATGGAAGAGATTAAAACATATTTGAATCAATTTGAACAACAAAAGAGCATTTGTTTGGCAACAAATATGGATGCATCCGAATTTCTTAAAACAACATCCGAATTTCAAGTCCAAATTTTTGGCAACAAGTTTGAAAAGGTGATTTTGCATTTTCAAATGAAATTTTGAAGTCCTCAAATATGTATGTCTACAATGGCACTCAGTTTAGCTTTGCAAAACCACAAAATTCATGTATTCAATTGTTTTCATGAAGTAATTCAAAATCATAGGTCAAGTCAAGAACCAAATTTCAATCTCAACTTAACCATATTCCAAAATCTCAAAAAATATCCAAAACCTCACATATTATAACATATTCAATTTAAATTTCAAATGCAGAAATGCAGCCAAATATTTTCACATTACTCATTACATACTGCACATCAACATATACATAGCACACATAAGCGCACATTGCAGCATGATTCACATTACAACAAGCACATAGCACATTTTGTAATCATTCTTTCTCCCCCTTGACATATGCATGAATTTTCAGAAAATTCACACATTTTCTCTTCATACATGAGGAATTTCACTGCTATTTCACATTTTCACAAATTTTGTCATCACATTTCTTCTCCCCCTTTTGTCATCAATCAAAGGTGGGGTAAAAGTACTTGGACAACAAAAGTGAAACAAAAGAAGCTCTTATCACAAGGATTTCATATATTGAGCCTCAAGACATTATAATGACTAGAAAGGCACAAGTAAATTTCAATGTTAAAGCATAACATGTGCATCAAGGCATAAACTAAAATAAGCAACAAAATAGAGTTTAGGGATAGAAAGGCTTAGTCTTGGATGAGCTTCATGGTCTTCACTTCCAAATTTTTTCGTTGTGATGACCATGTTTCCTTGATCTCTATATGATGGGGTCCTTCACTTGTTGACTCCTTGCCCGTGTAGTTTGACTTTGGAAAGTTACCAACCGAGAGGATCTTTGGATCTTCTTCCTTTGAACCACATTTTCTTCCTCTCTTGGCGGAAGGAAATTGGTGATGGATTTGTGATTTGACTTTGTTAAACTCCCATCACCTTCTTCTTCTTGCTTGTTCTCTTGTACTATCTCTTTGTTCTTCATTCTCACTCTCTTCTTCTTCTTGGGGTGCTTCACTGTATTCTCATTCATCTTTGTCTTCTTCTTTAGCAACAAATTGATAGCCATCTCAATTTGCACTGTCATTACTATCATCCTTATTGCTGCCATCAAGTGTCCAAGGAATTCCCTTTAGTGAGTTGTTGGTGTATACTTCTTCACTCTTTATTGGTAAACCACTAGAAGACAATTGCACTTGGAGATACTTGAAAATTCCTGTTAATAACCTTCTATACGGTAATGCCTTATGCTCAGTTCTTCTAGCTACCATTATATTCTTTAGCACTATATATCCAAAATTCATTTTTCTTTTCTTATTCATGGCTAGCATAATTACAACATACATATTATCAACAGAAGATTTGTGCCCAAAGTATGCTATAATAAATGTAGTAAGCATGTGATGCAAAACTCTTTCACTAGCATCAAAAAGCTTTTATCTCTCTCTCCTTTCTAGTCTTGAGGCTTCTACCATTTATATATGCATTCTCAAACCTTTCATGTGAGTATAATTTACTTATAAAACAATGTCCCCCGGAAGAATAATGGCTAAACCCAACATCCTCAACATCACAAATTCTATTGAGCAATGCATTATCAATCTCAAAAATCAACTTGTGATATTCTTGAAGAATACCACTGAATAGCTTTATTACCAACTCGCTCAACTCTTTCTTCCTTAATATTTGCTTAAACTTCATAAACTAAGGAAGGTAATAGCATTCATCAAACACAAACAAATTAGTCAAACTCATATCATTTAAAAAATGAGAGTATATTACCCATTTCGGATAGTTTGATGACATCCACCTTGTGGCTTGAATTTGTCTTATCGTTCCTTTTTGTCCAATCATCAAATTCAGTAGCAACCTCTACAGTGACAAATCTATCTAACTATAACATGCTTTGAGGAACATAAACCTTTCTTGGTCCATTGATTACTGGTCCTCCTTCTCTTTCTTTGGCTTTTCCCTTTCCGTTTCTCATGCTAGGCTTCTTTGTCCTCACCTGGAGCTACAACACCTGAATATACTCATTAGTTATTAAAATTTGAAATCCCTAAGCTTCTTAAAAGATTGGTTAAACCTTTCTTCGCCCAATGGCTTAGTAATGATATCATTAGTTTGTTCATTAATGCAAACATGCTTTAAACAAGTATTACCCTTAGTAGAGTGATCTCTAATGAGATGAAGTTTGATCTCTATGTGCTTTGTCCTAGTTTGTTGAATAGTATGATGATCAAATTTATTGCATTAGTGTTATCACATAACATAGTCATACTAACATGCAATCCGAGGAAGAAAAGATGGAGATGATGGAATTTTCGGCTTGAACAAACAAAGACTCAACTTTCGAACAAACAAAACAATTCTTTAGAAACTTGTTCTAAGCAATCCGGATAATAAAAATTTAACCAAGTAAGAAGACCACTTACACGCCACAATCGGAAATCTCAATTGATAAGTGAAAGTTTAGTTCTTGGTGTAACAAGAGTAAGAGGAATCAACCCTCTCAAAGTGGTGGCGGCAGCCCCCCTCAAATGACACTCAAAATCTGACCTAATTGCCTCAAAGAAGGCTACCTATAGCTAGGGTAAGATATGAAAGGGTTGGGCTTAATGATACATGTAAGCCCAACATAAAACAAGACATAAAACAAATCCAACAAGATTGGCAGCCCAAGTTTTAGAAACATAACTTCCTCTTGGACTTGAGCCCATTTCATAGCCTTCAAGTAGTAAAATCATCCGACCTAAATATTTGAGACAAATGGACCAAGTTGGGTTGCAGCCCAACTAATTCTCCTCCAACAGGTTTGGTTAACTCTATCCTCTTCAAATGTTGGTCCACTAGGCAAATAAGGCCTCTTGAAGCGCCTTAGCCCTAGCTCTGGTCATTGGTCCAACTGGTATAATTAGCTCTTTATTGGACATGCCCAAGCCATCATAGTAATCGGTAGTCTTGCTCGCATCAGTCCCTCCCTCCTCACAAAGATTCGTCCTCAAATCTAGATCCATATCAAAAGGAGAAAGGTCAGCAACATTAAAGGACGCAGAAACACCATACTCACCTGGCAGATCAAGCTTGTAGGCATCGTTATTGATTCTTTCTATCACTTGAAATGGACCATCTCCTCTTGGAGCTAATTTGGACTTTCACTGGACAGGAAACCGTTCCTTCCTTAGGTGTACCCAAACCCAATCACCGGGTTCAAAAGTCACCAATTTTCGTCTTTTATTGGCTTGTTTGGCATAGACCTTATTCTTCTGCTCAATATGTTATCTTGCCTTCTCGTGTAGGGTCCGTACCAATTCAGCTTTGCTCTTACCATCTGTACTAGACAACTCATGCAAAGGTACAGGCACCAAATCCAAAACAGTTAAAGGATTAAAGCCATATACAAGTTCAAATGGTGAATAACCTGTGGTTGAGTGCACACTCCGGTTATATGCAAACTCGATAAATGGTAAACTTTCACTCCAAGTTTTAAGATTCTTACAAACGACAGCACGTAGTAAGGTACCTAAGGTCCTATTGACAACCTCGGTTTGACCGTCAGTCTGTGGGTGACATGTAGTAGAATAAAGCAGTTTGGTACCCAATTTGCCCCACAATACACGCCAAAAATGACTTAGAAATTTAGCATCTCTATCAGAAACAATAGACCTAGGAAGGCCATGCAATCTAACAACATCTTTGAAAAATAAATCAGTCACTTGCACAACATCAACAGTCTTATGGCATGCAATGAAATGCGCCATCTTACTTTTTTTTTTTTTTTAGGCAAAATAGAAAGATAAGCCAATAGTATAAATAGCAAGATCCTAATTAACTCCGTAGATTTGGAACTCCTTGCTTGTCTAGGATGAGAGGTCCTCGGGCAGCTTGCGGTAGTTGATCCAAAGCATATATATAGGAAGTACCAGCGTCGATATACCCTTGATTGGCCAAGGCATCTGCAACCACATTTGCTTCTCGGTAAACATGTGAAAAGGAAAAATTCTTGCCTTTGGTGAGTGAGAGAATATGACGCAAAGTATACCTAAATCTCCAAGCGGGCCTATGTTTAGCAAGAACTGAGTTAAGTAATAGTAGTGAGTCTGTTTGGACTGCCACATAAGAATACTGTAGTGATAGACATAGTTTTACACCCAAAAGTAATCCCTCGCAACTCTGCCTCAAAATTAGTTCGGATGCCAATATAGGAGTAAAAGGCAGCAATAAAGTTTCCATTGGATGTTCTAAGAACTCCTCCGACCGATGAATTCCCCGGATTTCCCTTTGAAGCCCCATCAATATTCAAGATTACTTGATCCGATCATAATCTTGCTTCCATTTCACTACAAGTGGATGGCGATGTTTTTTTCGAGTGAGCGGATGCATAGGAATGCCAAAAATAGATAAGGCCGAGACAAAGCCCTTTGCATGAGCTAATGATAGGAGGTAACCCAAAATAGATTGCTTCAAATGATATAGAGTCACCCTAGTCGCTCGAGCGGTACGTATTCCTAGATTTCCACAACTCCCAACGAGATAATGGCCGGTACAAGTCAAAGGAGAAATGACTTTGTTCTCTTCCGTAGCCACCATGTTTGTAATCGCAAGTGAAGTGATAAACCTTCCGAAGGCAATAACCCAAAGAACCCTCCGAAATAAGTCCAAATATGATGTGCAAAAGGACACGTGGAGAAAAAGATGATCAAAAGTTTACGTAGCAAGCCCACAAAAACACCTAGATGCCAAATGAAATCCCAATTTCTTCATAGTACAATCCAAGGGCGAGATGACCATTCAGCAATTTCCACATAAACACGAGAAACAGTAGTAGGGCATTCCTTACTCCCGGATACACTGCCTTGAAAAAAATAGTTAGGGTTGGTCGGTTGTATAATCTTTAATACCGAGGAAAGCGTGAACTTACCATGAGGCTCGAGCTTCCAAATAAACCGATCACTTTCCTCGGTTAGATGTATACAATATGAGGAAATTCTTTGTACTAGATGTTGAGGCAAACTAATCAAACCTATCTGGGAAATCATTAAAGAAGTGTCGACGAGAGAGGTGATGATCCTCGTATCTCCCGTAAGCTCCTTAAGCTTCCCCTTTAGAGTCCAATCTTCCCACCGAAATTCGAGTCTCCACTACCCACGATGAGGCCAATATATTGTTCAGCCTCATCCTTCACTTTAAACACACGTCGCCAAGAATGCGAACACAATCTTGGGAGAGAAACTTCGGATACATGAATGATATCAGTACAATACTTTACTCTAATGAAAGTTGCCCAAAGAGATTTAAGCTGTTCGAAAGAACCACCAAAGCTTATATGCAAATGCCTTCTCATATGCATGCAAGGAAATCGGTTCGAGACCATTCTCTTGAGCGGGCTTACATAATTTGGCCCAAGATGCCCAATGTCTACGCCTCCCTCCAAAGAGGAGCCCCGGGAAGAACTCGAGCAAATAACTTTTCAAGCTGCAAAAGAACTCCCTTAGGTGGACCAAGAGATGCCAATAGATACAAGGGGATACTTGTGAGGACATGCTTAATAAGGACAAGCCTTCCTCCGTGGCTCAAAATCTTACTTTGCCATCCCCCGCAATCGAGCGAAACTTTTTTCTACCAAGGGTTGGAAATAAAGAATTTTCTTAACCCCTTTGAAGATTGGACATCCAAGATATATAATAGGAAATGATTTTAGAGAAAAAACCGGTTGCCGTCTGCTATAGTCTCCTTCCTCCTTTCCGAGGCACGAGTAGAGACATAGAATGAGCTTTTACCATAGTTGATTTTTTGGCCCGACACCTGCTCATAATCTTTCAAGAAAAGTATGAGTTTTCTGAGGCCTCTCTTCTCTCCAGTTGTGAATATAATAACATCATCTCGCAAAGCTTAAGTGAGAGATAGATATACATCGCCTCGGCAAGGAGAAAACACCAATATGATTACTAGCCATTAGATAGTTAAGACATCTAGATAAAACTTCAGAGACAATAATAAAGAGGGAGGGAGGGAGAGGGTCTCCTTGTTTAACCCCTCTTGAAGAGGGAAAAAAATCCACAAGGTTTACCATTAACTAATACAGAGAATTTATTGTAAGCCAAACAATTATGTATTAGATTCATAAAATGAGGGTTGAATCCAAAACGACCCAATATTTGAAGCAAGAATCCCCAAGAAACCCTATCAAAGGCCTTCATCATATCCAACTTAACTACAAGGTTGCTCGCCTCTCACTTTCCGGTCCATGGAAGAAACCATTTCGAGTAGCAAGTAGAACATTCTCAACAATGTTTCGACCCTTCACAAAACCAGTTTGATTAGGAGAAATCAGATGGGGTAAGTGCTTGGCTAATCGATTGGCAATAGTCTTAGTAATTACCTTATTGGTAAAATTGCAAAGACTTATTGGCCGAAAGTCTGCAAATGAAGACGGTGCTGGTACCTTCGGAATCAAGACAATCAAAGTGCTGGTGAAGCTTTGGGGCATTGGAATACCAGCCCAGAAGTCACAAACCGCTGCATGGAGATCATCAGCGATTATGTCCCAACACTTCTTAAAGAAAGAACCCAGAAAACCATCAATACCGGGGGCACTTTCAGAGCTTAGGGAAAATACTGAACTTTTAACTTCGTCCTTAGTCGGTAGCATGGATAATTCTTTATTATCATTTTCAGAGATGAGGGAAGGTATGTACTCCAAAGATCGGTTGGAACTTATCCGAAGTAAAAGCAGTAGAATCCATTGTGAGAAGAGAGGAGAAAAAATTGACAGCCTCTTGCTCGATATCCTCATCTGAATAAAGTGTCCGACCATTATCATCTCGAATTGCAGCAATACGTAGATGACTCCATCTAGTAGAACATATTCCATGAAAGTATGATGTATTAGCTTCCCCTTCTTTCAGCCATTTGATTCTTGCTTTTTATCTCCAAAAGATTTCTTCTTGCCCAGTAGGTGAATTGTTAACCTGGCTTTTGCTAGATTTAATATTGTTCTTGCCTCCTCTGTAGGTGAGTTTTCATATGCATATTCAGCATTTAAGACGTCATCCTCGGCTTTAGCAATGTTAGAGTGCAAGGTACCAAATTCAGTAGCATTCCATTGCTTCAAGGCTTGCTTTAGTCTCATTAGCTTACGTGCAAAAAATCGCATTCCATTGCCAAAGAATTCAGCCGCCCAAACCTCTTTAACTATCTGGAAGAAATCTGGTTTGGTCATCCACATATCTTGAAATTTAAAGCTCTTACACCCATATTTCTTAGCTTCAGCGATGGAGAGTAATAATGGAGAGTGATCAGATCCAGTTCGGCTCAAATGCTGCACGGTAGAGTAGGTAAACTTGGAGCTCCAAGACAGATTCATAAGTGCCCTATCCAACCGCCTCCAAGAAGGACGTGATTGAGATGACCTGCGCCAAGTGTAGAGAGATCCCGAAAAAGGTACATCCAATAAACCACAATCATTTATAGCAAGTGTTAAATTCATTAATAGGCGAGCAAAGTTGGGGGAGAACCCAAACACTCAAACCGATCGCACAACATTAAAATCCCTCACCACCATCCAAGGGGAAGTAATATAAGCAGCCAATGAAACCAAATCTGTCCCACAAAGCCCTACGTGCGTGTATAACAACATTTGCCATAAATAAAAAGAGCAAGAAACTTCAACCCCACATAGAGATGCTATTGTACCATGGACTAACTGTTCAGTCACCAAAGTTTGCTGGAAAATAATATTATGATTCCAAAACATTCAAATTTTTCCATTAGAGTTACTGAGATAATGTGGAAAACCAAGCCTTAGACCATACCGTGGAAGAAGAGAAGGATCAACCAATGGTTCAATAATGACCACAAGAGAGCATTTGTAAGTAGAAATAAGATGTTTCGATCAAGAGAAAGAAGAACGATCAGCAATGCCCCTAATGTTCCAAACAATCCAATTATTCATTTTAGAAATTTGTTAAATGACAAAGTGATGGCCCGACGAGCTTTGAAATGCATAACATGACCAGAAGACTTAGTAGAAACCCTACATTCAGAGCATGGACATTTAAGTTTGCATAGTAAAAGCTTGCATAAATCTATCCCAGAAGGTAGGGGTCTAGAGTATTTATCTCCATCGATTCATAACCTCGCTGAGCAAATTACGGAACCAAATGGGTTGGAGGATTAATCGCATAATCATCAAAGAAAGTCTTACCCCTCATACATTGTATCAATGGATTCTTGTTTAGCAGTACTTCAGCTGTGATTTCAGATGTTGCATTCGATGTTGCACGGCTACTGGTTGCATTAATATGTTTAACATCAGCCAGCGATGGGTTCACAGTATTTGGTGGAAGAGCATCAATTTCCCCTGAATCAGTTGGCTCATTGCCCACAAATATGGTTGTTGGATTTTCTTTTGGAGTTACCAACTGCAAGTCTATTGCTGGATTTTCTTTTGAAGCCTCGAATTGCATTTCTGTAGTGTTTAGGGATTGGTGAGCCGTTTTCGAGGTTACAATTGGTTGTTGCTAAACCTATCAACAACAACAAAGATGCTATCGTATCCCTTTTTGGTCTTAGGCAAACCCAAAACAAAGTCCATAGAAATAACAGTCCATGGTTCAGCAAGTACAGGTAAAGGGGTATACAAACCATGAGGTTAGGACGTTCATCAGGATGAATGCCCAATTGCCAAAACCAGATTTCAAAATATCCAAAGTCTTAGCAACCCCAAAATGTCCCATCAATCATCCACTATGAGCCTCAAGCACAAATAAAGTACGCATAGAACAGTTAGGCACACACAATTGATTACCCCGAAAGAGATAGCCATCATGCTTATAGAATTTCTGGAATGCAGTATGTTCACAAGCAAAATAGCCATCATGCTTATAGAATTTCTGGAATGCAGTATGTTCACAAGCAGAATATACAGTAGCAAAATCGTCATCAGAAACATATAATTCCTTAAGCTGCTCAAATCCTAATAATCTAGAATGTAGAGTAGTAATCAAAGAATACCTCCTAGATAAAGTATTTGCTACCACGTTCTCCTTGCCTTGCTTGTACTGTAGTACATAGGGAAAGGTTTCTAGAAACTCCACCCAGGTGGCATGTCGCTTGCTCAGCTTGCCCCGACCCTTCAAGTGCTTTAAGGACTCATGATCGGTCCTAATGACAAACTCTCTAGGTTGGAGATAATGTTGCCACACTTCCAATGCTCTCACAACTGCATACAACTCCTTGTCATATGTGGGATAATTGAGTTGTGCACCACTAAGCTTCTCACTAAAATATGCAACTGTTCTGTTCTCCTGCAAAAGCACAACACTTATACCAATCCCAGAAGCATCACATTCAACCTTGAAATACCTAAGAGGGGGGGTGAATTAGGTATTTAGCTAATTTTCGCAAACTTAAACCTTTTAAGCGTTTAGACCAAGAACAAGTTATGTAATCTAATTATAGATAATTGATAGCAAGACAATAATGAAAGCAATAGCAAAGAACTCAAACAATTTATAGTGGTTCGATCCTCAAGATCTACGTCCACTACCTTAAGCTCACACTTAAGGATTTCAACAAATCTACTAATTGCTCAGGTTTACAAATTACAAGAGAGGTTCACCACACTTTGGTTTTACACTCACAACCTCTTCTAGTAATTTCTTACAATACAAGGCTCACCAACCTATGGTTTTATATCTCAAACAACCTTGAATCACAACTTCAAGGATCACCCTTATCTAAAGGGTTTTATGTTATCAAGATAACCTTGCTAGAGCTAGTAGATCAACACAATTGAATAAGTAAAGAAGAGTGTGTAGAAGTTACCACTTGATGGTAGATATTACACAAATTTGCACCTTCACACTTTGATGTCTTTGGATGGATCAATTGAATGCACAAGACATAAGAGAGCTTAAGAAATGTTTGCTAAATGCTTTTGAATGCTTGGAGTTTTCAAGATTTCAAGAGTTACAAAAATTTGCATGTTTATGGCTTTTATAGAATTTGAAAATCTGTTAAAACGTTCATAAAACGGCTAGTAACTGGCTAGTTTTGAAAATTCGGACGACCGAATTTCTTGGCTGCGTCCCGAATCTTCGTCCGAATTTCTCTCGGATGAATAGTAACCATGCTTGAGAACAAAAATTCGGACGACCGAATTTTTTTGTTGCGTCCGAATCTTCTTCCGAATTTCTCTCGGAAGAAGCAGTGACCATCGTTGAAGGCCAAAAATCGGACGACCGAATTTTTTTGGTCTGCGTCCGAATCTTCTTCCGAATTTCTCCGGAAGAATAGTAGCAAACTTTTGCTACAAAATTCAGACGACCGAATTTTTTTGAAAGCATTTTCAAACTTTGTAAAATCATTTGAGATATAACTTCAATGAGTTTGAAAAACGTTTGATATATATAGAGAACTTATATAACTATATTTAAGCTTGAAACACATGAACATATGAAGTTTATAAACATATCTTATAGAAAGATTCATTCAAAGCCTTTTAAGATTATAAGACTATTTTTTATGCTCTCTTATGCATTCAATGATAACTAAGACATGCAAGTGTAGAGTTTACATAGAAATTTACCTAAAAGTTAAATGCACTCTACACTTCAAGTCTTCAATGCCTTTTGATCATCTTTAGAACAACATTCTTCAAACTTCAAATACTTGCTTAAATGAAGTTGTTCTTGAACTTTTGCTTCAAAGCAATGAGACTTCATACTTCTCAAATTACAGAACCTATCACACAATAATCAAACATTTTAGTCCTCATCAATATTTGTCATTAATCAAAACTATATAATTTGCCCTTAGGGCTAACAATCTCCCCCTTTTTGATGATGACAAACTTTGATGCAAAATGTGATAGATTAAAACAATGTAGTACATAGAAGTATAGATGTCAATGATAGAAAATAACCAATTTAGCACATTGACATACAAATGGCTCAATAAGAGCCTATGACCCAACCAACCTCCATTTGCCTCCTTCCTTCCAACTCAACTAGAATAGAAGGTATAATATTTAAGCATTTAGAAAAGATTCTAAGAGAGGTTTTAAATTTTGTAAATGTTTAACAATGCTCCCCCTTAGATTGTGCTCATTTTTCAACAAGTTTGGAATTGAGATGCTATGCATCTGAATTTTGACATATCAAGTCCGAATTGTAAAATAGATTAAATGAAAGCTTAAAATTTTGAGAATAAGCTTTCCTAAGGTTGTTCAAACATAGAGAAAGAGATTAAAACCAGTTTGAATCAATTTGAACAACAATAGAGCACATTTTGGCAACAAAATATGCATGCATCCGAATTTCAGAACATGCATCCGAATTTTTTGATCTTGCATCCGAATTTTTAAATCTTAAGTCAAAAATTATAATAACTTCAATATAATGAATTCCTAAGGTTGTTCAAACATACTAGAAGAGATTAAAATAGATTTAGATCAATTTGAACAACAATAGAATACTTTTTGGTAACAAGTTATAGCTCATGCATTCAAATGTTTTCATAAAGTTTTCATAGAGTAACAATTCAAGAGCAAGTTATTCATTTACAGAAAACACACAGAAAACATCTATAGGATGCATATAAAAAAAATTCATATGCAGAAAAATTCATTATCTCATCACATAGCAGTTTTTCACACATTTTGTCATCCTCATTTTTTCTCCCCCTTTTGTCATCAGTCAAAGATAGGGTCAATGTAAATGAGATTAACAATTTAACACATAAAGGAAGCTCTCATCACTGAGATTTCATCATTGAGCTTCACTATTACAGAAGATGCAAGAAAAATTCTGAAGAAGATTATAACATTAGATGCATAATTAAAAATTCAAGTAACTTAAAGCAGTAAATAGAATGGAAGAGATGCTTAGTCTTGTGATGTTGATGAAGAGGCTCTGCTAATCCCTTTCTTGATGGCCAAGTGCTTCACTCTTCCTTGGCTGAATGAAATGTGTGATGGTGAGACAATTTCAGCTTGAGCTACTTGGCTTCCTGCCTTTTGTGGTTCTTCATGTACATGTTCTTCTTCTTCTTCTTGTTCTGCCACTGTCTCATCATCTCCTCCTTGGTCATCCCCATCATCACTGTCATTATCTTTGTCTTTCTTATCTTTCTCTTCATCATCTTCCTCATTTCTATCTTGAGGCCTAGAGGGTCCTTCACCACTTTGAGTATTTCTCATTAAGATTTCCTCAATGTGTTTCACTCTACTCTCTAGTCCGTCTAATTTTCCTAGAACCATTGGAGCAAATGATTCAAAGAACTTATACATCTTCTCCATTTCCTTGACTTGATTGTTCAAGGCTTCTTGGAATGCTTTGGCTATTATGGTGTCACCTCTAGTTATTCCTTCACCACTTGACTCATTTTTAGTTTCTTCTTCAACTACCCTTCTTTTTGTTGGTGGTTGCTCCCCCTCACTTGAAGTGTCATGCTTTCTTTTTGTCTTCATTTCTCTTGCAAGGGTCTCTTCCTCATCTTCCTCATCTTCATCCTCCTCCTTTTCCTCCTCTACACTTTCTGTCCTTTCCTTTCTTCCTAATCTTTTTGGAGAGGATCCTCTTTTTGTCTTCCATAATCCATCATCATCAAGGATAAGCTGCATTCTCTTAAGAGATTCATCAGTGTATATTTCTCCACTTTTAAAAGCTTGTCCTCTTCCTGGAAGTTTAATCTTAAAATGCTTAAAGATCTTGGTTAACAGTCTTCCAAAGGGGAATGCCTTGGTTACTGTTTTTCTAGCAGTAATCATGTGTCTTAAGGCTATATATCCAAAGTTGAATTTCCTCTGTTCATGCAGGGCCAACATTAATACCATATGCATATTCCCTACTGATGATTTATGTCCAAAGTTAGGAACAATCATAGTAGTTACCATGTGGTGCAATACCCTACCTCTAGCATCCAAATTCTTGATTTCTCTCTCTTTTATAGATCTAAACTCTCTTCCATTTGTAAATGCTTGTTCAAATCTATCATATGTAAAGAGTTGACGATCATAGCAATGCATTGAGGGTGCATAATATTTAGCCCCACTGTCACTTACCCCACAAATTCTGTTAATCAGATCTTCACTTAATTCAATATCAACTTGGGATACTCTAGTTGAATACCATTGTATCTTATCATCCCCAACAATCTCAGTTCTTTCTTCCTTTAGGTTTGCATAGAATTCATATACCAAGGTGGGATAAAAATCTTCATTAATAAACAACAAACTACTCCATCCAACATCATGGAAACAAGACAAAACCATATCCATACTAGATAGTTTATCAACATCCACCTTATATCCGGGAATAATCTTTCTACTATTCTTATTCCATTCATCAAATTCATGAGTAGATTTGATAGAGATAAACCCTGTCAACTCCAGATTGTGTTTGAGGAATGCGAATCCTTCTTGGTTGATTGAGGATTGGGTCTCCATTTCCTTCCTTAGCCTTTCCTTTTCCTTTCTCAACATTGGGCTTCTTTGTTCTCACCATGATGTTTTCTCTTGAGAAGGGTTTGTTTTTTCGTATGAAATTAGGGCTTAGAAGTTTAAAAAATGAACGCAAATCGGGATGAGACTGTGTGAATTTGAAGAGATTTTGATTCGGACGTGAATGGGTATGAGAGGTTTTGAAAGGATTTAAAATTCGGAAGTTATAATGTTTGGAAGAAACCGTCCGATTTTCATTTAAATAGATGCATTCGCAAAATTTCGGACGACCGAATTTTAGGTCTCGCGTCCGAAATTTTCGGTCGAAAGTTTCTATCTCTTTGATTCGAAAAATTCGGTCGACCGAATTTTCTATCCTGACGTCCGAATTTTTGATCAATAAATCTCTATTTTCATCACAACATTAATACACACATTAGTCATTGAATTTTGAAATTCCTAAGAGTCTTCTTAGGTGATTAAACCTTTCCTCGACCAAAGGCTTTGTAAATATGTCGAGCAATTTGATCATTTGTGTTTACATGTTCTAAGCATATATCTTTCTTAATCACATGATCACGAATGAAATGATGTTTTATTTCTATATGCTTTGTCCTAGAATGTTGAATGGGATTAATGCTCAAATTGATGGCACTAGTGTTATCACATAGTATAGGCACACACTTAAATTTAAGACCATAATCAAGTAAAGTATGTTGCATCTATAATAATTGTGCACAACAACTTCCTGCAGCTATGTATTCAGCTTCAGCTGTGGACAAAGATACACAAGCCTGCTTTTTACTAAACCAAGACACTAGACAACTACCAAGAAATTGACAATGACCACTTGTACTTTTACGCTCAACTTTACATCCAAAGGCATAGTCGGCATCAGAATATCCAATAAGTTCAAAAGATGAAGTTTTAGAAAACCAAAGACCATAGTCATATGTGTCAATCAAATAACGAAATATTCGTTTGACAGAAATTAGATGAGATTCTTTAGGACATGATTGGAATCTAGCACACAAGCAAACAGACAAACATAATATCCGGGTCTACTAGCGGTGAGATAGAGTAAACTTCCAATCATACCTCTATACAATTTCTCATCAATACTTTTACCTTTCTCATCTTTGTCAAGTTTAGTTGATGAACTCATAGGAGTACTTATTCCTTTTGCTTGATTCATTCCAAATCTTTTCAATAGCTCCTTAGTATATTTTTTCTTGATTGATGAAGACTCCATCCTTGGTTTGCTTAATTTGTAGTCCAAGGAAGAAACTTAGTTCTCCCATCATGCTCATCTCAAATTCATTTTGCATAGTTTTAGCAAACTCTTCACAAAGAGAAATATTAGTAGAACCAAAAATAATATCATCAACATAGATTTGTACAAGCAAAATATCATTTTTAGAAGATGTTTTAATAAAAAGAGTTGTGTCTACTTTTCCTTTAGTAAAACCTTTTGTGAGAAGAAAACCACTTAATCTTTCATACCAAGATCTTGGAGCTTGTTTCAGTCCATATAGAGCTTTGGTTAGCTTATACACATAATTTGGAAATTTTTCATGGATAAAACCAGGGAGGTTGTTCTACATAAACCTCTTCTTCAATAAAACCATTTAGGAAAGCACTTTTAACATCCATTTGAAAAAAGTTTAAAACCTTTAAAACAAGCAAATGCTAAAAGTATTCTTATAGATTCTAATCAGCTCATCGGAGCAAAGGTCTCATCATAGTCAATGCCTTCTTCTTGGTTGAAACCTTGAGCAACAAGTCTAGCTTTATTTCTAACTACTTCTCCTAGTTCATTTAACTTATTTCTAAAAACCCATTTTGTACCAATAACAGAATGATCATGAGGTCTAGGAACAAGAGACCAAACTTTATTTCTTTCAAATTGATTTAGTTCTTCTTCCATAGCAATAATCCGGAAATTATCACACAATGCATCATCAATATTTTTTGGTTCAATATGAGATAAAAGAGCGAAGTTATCAATAAAGTACCGCCTTGTTTTTACCCCCTTGAGAGACATCACCAATGATTTGCTCCTTAGGATGACCTTTTGCATATGTGATATCTTTTGGAAGTTCTTGATCATTTCTTGATTGACCATCTTGTTCTTGCTCCATTATTTCTTCTTCTTTGGCATGATCTTCCATTGTGGGTGCTTGGTGTTGAGTATGATTTTCAACCATTGATGTACATGTGTCATCTTCATTTCCTCTTTGAAGATAAATGTTAGATTCATCAAAGGTTACATGAATAGTTTCTTCAACACACAATGTTCTTTTTATTATAAACTCTATATGCCTTTTTATTTGATGAATAACCAAGAAAAAATTCCTTCATCTGATTTTCTATCAAACTTCCCAAGATAGTTGCTAGTGTTTAAAATGAAGCATTTACAACCAAAAACTTTGAAATAGACAATTGATGGAGTTTTGTCAAATAAGAGTTCAAAAGGTGTTTTTTCTTATAAAAGGTCTTAGTAAAACTCTATTCATGATATAACAAGTCTGTATTAACGACTTTCAACTCAAAAATACTTTGGTAATGAGTTTTCACAAAGCATTGATCTAGCCATTTCTTGTAAGGTTCTGTTTTTCCTTTCAACAACACCATTTTGTTGAGGTGTTTTGCAGTGAGAAATTGTGAGTAATACCATATTCATCACAAAATTTTGTAAAGTCTTGATTACAAAATTCTCTTCCATTATCACTTCTAATAGAAATCAGTTTGCAATCAAGAGAGGTTTGAACCTTTTTGAAGAGTTTTGAAAATTCATGAAATGTTTCATCTTTTTGTGCTAAGAAGATTACCCATGTAAATCTTGAAAAATCATCAACAATCACATAAGCATAGCTTTTACCACCAAGACTAGTAGTCCTCATAGGTCCAAATAAATCCATATGAATTAGTTCAAGAGGTTTTGTGGTAGAAACCATTTTCTTTGGTTTAAAAGATGTTTTTAATTGTTTTCCATATTGACAAGCATCACAGAGGTGAGTTTTATCAAAATGCAATGTAGGTAATCCTCTCACCAACTCTTGTGTAGAAAGTTTGTTTAATAAATCCATGCTTACATGTCCTAATCTTCTATGCCATAAAAATCCATCATTGTCATGAATGGCAAGACATTTAATATCATTTGTAATAAGCTCATCAAGATACAACACATATACATTACCAACTCTTTTAGCAACAAAGATAGTTTTGTTACTTGCATTGTCAAGAATAGTACAAGTATCACATTTAAACTCTACTTTGCATCCATTATCACATAATTGACTAATACTTAGTAAATTATACTTTAAATCTTCAATAAGTAATACTTTCTTGATAAGAGGAAAAGAACCTTTACCAATGTTACCTATTCCAAGCATTTTCCCTTTCTTCTTATCTCCAAATGTGACAAAACCTTCACTTGTAGTTTGAAGTTCACTAACAAGTGATGCATTTCCAGTCATGTGCCTTGAGCATCCACTGTCAAGGAACCATTTAGTGGCACTTGATCTTGAGGCAAATTGTACCTATACCAAATTTGAAAGGGTGATTTTTGGTACCCATATTTTCTTGGGTCCAAGGGGGTTAGTAAAAGTTTCTTTGACCTTCCAAATGGTTTTAACGCCACTTTCTACTTTTCTTTTGACAAAACATCTAGAAACCTTGTGTCCATGTTTACCACAATAAGTGCAGCAAATATGTGATCTAGAATGATAAGATTCTTTAACAAAAAGATTTTCTCTGTTTTGGAGCAGAATAATCATGAATAAAACCAAGACCATGTTTTACAAATGAAGGTCTTTGATAGCCAAGTAATTTATTCAAATTTTCCCTTCCATTTGTAAATCTCTCAATGCATAAAGTTAGATCATTAACTTTCCTTTTTAGAATCTCATGATCTTTTATCATTAACTTAAGAGAAATAATTCTAGTGCAAAGCTTTTTGTTTTCAAAAGATATATTTTGTATAGTTGTATTCAAAACTTCTTTTTCAATAGCAATGCAACTAATGGTTTCAAGAAGTTTTCCATTTTCAACACATAATTTTGAATTCTCATTAGATAAGTCATTTATTTTGAGTTTCATATCCTTATTTCTTTTTTGAAGCCTTTTTTTAATTCTTCATATAATTCAACAATAAGATCACTGGAATCAATATCATCATCATATATATTTGAGATAGAGGGTGAAGATTGTACCTCATCATCAATGGCCATGAAGCATATGTTGGCCTTTCCTTCACTTTCATCCTCACTTTCCTGTTGATCCCATGTTCCAGCTAGTCCTTTTCCTTTCTTGGCAGATTTCTTTCTGTTTTTGCTTTCTCTTTCCCTTTCCAACACTCTGGGACAGTCGGCAATAAGATGCTCAGTACTCTTGCATTCAAAGCATTGAGGTTTATATGATGAAGATTGTCCACTCTTCTTGATTGGCTTTCTCCCTTTCTTGAGAAATTCCTTTTTGTAGAATCTCTTGAATTTCTTCACAGCCATTGCAATTTCTTCTTCTCCACTGTTTCCTCCTTCTTCTTCACTTGAAGATTGTTCTTGTTCACTCAAGTTGTTTGAGGCATTAAGCACTACTCCTTTTCTTCCCTTTTCTTCATCCTCCTTGTCATTTAGCCGTTTCATCTTCATTTCATGAGTCAGTAGAGATCCAATGAGCTCTTCAAGTGGAAGAGTCTTCAAATCCTTGGATTCCTCAATGGCAAGTGTTTTAGGTTGCCAGGATTTTGGTAGAGCATCTAAAATCTTTCTGTTTTGCTCTCCCATAGTGTAGCTTTTACCATAAGCTTTTAAGCCATTGAAAATGTTAGTAAATCTTGTAAACATATCACTAATATTTTCACCTTGTTTCATGGTAAACAATTCATAATCTCTAACTAGCATGGCAAGTTTAGATTCTTTAACTTGATTAGTTCCTTCATGTGTAATTTGAAGTAATCTCCATATGTCATGAGCAGAATCACATCCACTAACTCTATTATATTCAGTAACATCTAAAGCACAACTTAATATATTCATGGCTTGATAATTTAAAGTCATTTTCTTAGAATCATGCTCATCAAATTCATCTGTGGACTTGGGTACTGAGGTTATTCCATCAGCACTCATTTTCATTGGGACATAAGGACCTTTCTCAATTATGTTCCACAAATCAAAATTAATAGAACAAATATAAATTTTAACTCTAGATTTCCAGAGGGTGTAATTTGTTCCATTAAACAAAGGTGGTCTATTTGTGGAAGATCCTTCTAAGTAAGGTAGGTTTGACATATTAGCCATAGGATCTTTGTCTTCTAGGTTGTTAAACCACACACAGAAGTTCTAGCTCTGATACCAATTGAAATACCTAAGAGGGGGGGTGAATTAGGTATTTAGCTAATTTTCGCAAACTTAAACCTTTTAAGCGTTTAGACCAAGAACAAGTTATGTAAGCTAATTATAGATAATTGATAGCAAGACAATAATGAAAGCAATAGCAAAGAACTCAAACAATTTATAGTGGTTCGATCCTCAAGATCTACGTCCACTACCTTAAGCTCACACTTAAGGATTTCAACAAATCTACTAATTGCTCAGGTTTACAAATTACAAGAGAGGTTCACCACACTTTGGTTTTACACTCACAACCTCTTCTAGTAATTTCTTACAATACAAGGCTCACCAACCTATGGTTTTATATCTCAAACAACCTTGAATCACAACTTCAAGGATCACCCTTATCTAAAGGGTTTTATGTTATCAAGATAACCTTGCTAGAGCTAGTAGATCAACACAATTGAATAAGTAAAGAAGAGTGTGTAGAAGTTACCACTTGATGGTAGATATTACACAAATTTGCACCTTCACACTTTGATGTCTTTGGATGGATCAATTGAATGCACAAGACATAAGAGAGCTTAAGAAATGTTTGCTAAATGCTTTTGAATGCTTGGAGTTTTCAAGATTTCAAGAGTTACAAAAATTTGCATGTTTATGGCTTTTATAGAATTTGAAAATCTGTTAAAACGTTCATAAAACGGCTAGTAACGACTAGTTTCAGAAAATTCGGACGACCGAATTTCTTGGCTGCGTCCGAATCTTCGTCCGAATTTCTCTGGATGAATAGTAACCATGCTGAGAACAAAAATTCGGACGACCGAATTTTTTTTGTTGCGTCCGAATCTTCTTCCGAATTTCTCTGGAAGAACAGTGACCATGCTGAAGGCCAAAAATTCGGACGACCGAATTTTTTGGCTGCGTCCGAATCTTCTTCCGAATTTCTCTGGAAGAATAGTAGCAAACTTTTGCTACAAAATTCAGACGACCGAATTTTTTGAAAGCATTTTCAAACTTTGTAAAATCATTTGAGATATAACTTCAATGAGTTTGAAAAACGTTTGATATATATAGAGAACTTATATAACTATATTTAAGCTTGAAACACATGAACATATGAAGTTTATAAACATATCTTATAGAAAGATTCATTCAAAGCCTTTTAAGATTATAAGACTATTTTTATGCTCTCTTATGCATTCAATGATAACCAAGACATGCAAGTGTAGAGTTTACATAGAAATTTACCTAAAAGTTAAATGCACTCTACACTTCAAGTCTTCAATGCCTTTTGATCATCTTTAGAACAACATTCTTCAAACTTCAAATACTTGCTTAAATGAAGTTGTTCTTGAACTTTTGCTTCAAAGCAATGAGACTTCATACTTCTCAAATTACAGAACCTATCACACAATAATCAAACATTTTAGTCCTCATCAATATTTGTCATTAATCAAAACTATATAATTTGCCCTTAGGGCTAACAAACCTCAAAAGCTTTCTCAAAATCAGGTAAACATAAAATAGGGGCAGAACATAATTTTTTCTTCAACAATATAAATGCATGTTCTTGTTCCCGACCCCAAGTAAAACCTTTTTCTTTCTTAATTACCTCAGTTAAAGGAGCAGCAATAGTAGAAAAGTCCTTCACAAACCTCCTATAGAAACTAGCAAGTCCATGAAAACTCCTCACCTTACTCACACTCTTAGGAGTTGGCCACTCCTGGATAGCCTTCATCTTTTCACCATCAACCTCAACTCCCTGAGAACTGATTATAAACCCCAAAAATACTAACCGATCAATGCAAAATGTACACTTTTTAAGGTTTGCATACAGTTTTTCCTGTCTAAGTACAGCTAAGACACACCTCAAATGCATGACATGCATATCCAAATTAGTGCTATATACCAAGATGTCATGAAAGTAAACAACCACAAACTTGCCAAGAAATCCATGCAAGACATGATTCATCAATCTCATAAAAGTGCTGGGTGCATTTTTTAAACCAAATGGCATAACTAACCACTCATACAACCCATACTTAGTTTTGAAAGCAGTTTTCCATTCATCCCCTGGTTTCATTCTAATTTGGTGATATCTACTTTTCAAATCAATTTTTGTAAAAATACATGCACCATCCAGTTCATCAAGCATATCATCTAGCCTAGGGATAGGATGGCGATACTTTATAGTGATTTTATTCACGGCTCTACAATCCACACACATCCTCCACGTTCCATCCTTCTTTGGCACCAACAACACAGGTACGGCACAAGGACTCAAGCTTTCTCTCACATGCCCTTTCTCCAATAGCTCATCCACTTGCTTCTGAAGCTCCTTTGTTTCCTCAGGATTACTCCGGTAAGTTGGGCAATTAGGTATTTGAGCTCCAGGAATGAAGACTATCTGGCTCTATGCATCTCCTCAGAAAAGACATCCGCATAATCTTGCAAAAGAGATAAAACACGCTAGGCAAAGAATCAAGAGGGTTAGTGTCAGAATCTTTCTATTCCGTACATATTCGTTCCTGAAATTTTTGACATAAATAAAGTAGGTAAAGTTTTTGGAACAATAATCAGTATCTTTATTACATTAGCTAAAACTTATTTGTTCTTGTTCATTCCTATTGCAACAAGATGGACTTTACCAAGGCTGAGAATGGACCAACTATTAAATCTTGGATGGAAATTTCTTTTACCTATTTCTCTAGGTAATCTATTATTAACAACTTCATCCCAACTTCTTTCACTGTAAAGGATTC